>JAPZLL010000004.1:0-1200000 GCA_036250225.1 Cercophora sp. LCS_1
AAATCAGGTCACTGAGCGAGGCATGGCAAGAACGAGTGTGAGAAGAAGGTTGAAAGGTGATGAATTTCCAACTATCTGGTGGAAGAAAGCCAGCTATATATATCTGTATGGGTCGGCCTGTGCTGCGAAGCAGCACTGGCCACCACGGCTGTCGCCGTAACCCTTGATGGTGCCTTACTTGAGACCAGGGTCTTCCTCACTTCCGCAAAACTAGCAAACGGCGATCCTCCTGTCGTCTCGAAGACTCGATTTAGCCCTCGACTACGCAGTAAAAGGGCTGGGGCGCGGTCAGTCGGTCGGTCGAAAAGCACAACATGCAAGCCTGCGTATCTTAGGCTGGAGATCGCGCTGCCCGCGACAGTCGCTCGAGCCCCCTTTTAGGCGCCGGTCGTTCCGCTGTCCGATCTGTCAAGGTTGAGGCGATGCGACGAGATTTGGCATGATGTTTGGAGTACATCCCGGCTCTCTGCCTTCTCTTCAGGGGCTGACCACTAAGTCAAAACCCTCTTACATCGTAAGCTATATACAGAACTATACCGCACCGCCCATACCGTCCCTTCGAGTCCCCTACCCGCGCTGCACCCTCACCAAATCCTCAACTAGATGGGACCTGAACTATTGATTTGATCTTCCTATAGCGCCTTGCAAGTCCAAACCAACCAGGTCGATCATCTGGAGCAAGGTGGAAGCTTGTATTTTCAGACAACAAATCCTGCAACTCCGCGAGACCCAAGAGGATTCCAGTTTTCTGGAAATATTTAACTATACGGTACACTTACCTGCAGCCTGGGCGCACTCGGTACTTTCTAATACAAGGGTAGGGGAGGAAAAAAAGGGGAACACGCGAGATGAGTCTACATTGTTCAGAGCCTTGTCTCTGGTATCGTGACTGCGGTCACAACGGACCCAGTTTCGGGCCGTTTTGGATGCGTCGTAATGATGACGTAGGCCTAATTTTCGAGCATTGCTCTTAGCTTTGATGTTACTTGGGCTGCTCGGGTTCTAGATCTCTCGTCAAAAGCGACGACAAACATGGCTCTCGATTCCATCAATGCTGGTATATTATGTGCCATCCTAAATCTGGAGCTGGAATATTATGTACCATCCCAAAATCTGAGTTGGGATATTATTGTGTACCATCTTAGGACATGTACTGGTATATTCTCGGTATGGGGTAGCTGTTGATGATGAAGTGAGTTGAGTGGCCTAAAATTAGGATTAGTGGCCTAAGGTGGGCTTATGGCAATTAGGACCCGGAGCTTGAGACCAGTGTTCATAAATATATTTGTGTTTCAATATTGGCAGGGGCGTGCAGTTTTATTATGCTAAACCGCCCCAGTTTCTCCTTCTTCCTACAACCTATAGCAAGAAGGATGACAGTCATCCACACAGCAACTCGATAACCTCTCTTATCGGAGGTCCCCGCAATTGCGCCGTAACAACCCTGACCAACCGCACCCTATGGCGCCGTACTACTACATCCACTCTACGGCGTACGGCTCTGGCTACGCCTTCACCGTGTGGATCTTCGACGCGACCGATCAGAGCTACATCAACTTGAACAAGACGGGCGGCAACAAGGGCGGCAGCCCCAGGACGACGCAGTACTGGCGCTTTGATCGCTCGACCAAATGCGCCGACAGCTACCAGCTCACAAACTACTACCGCGGGGACAACGTCCGGCTCGGCGTGCGCGAGGGACACAGGCCGTACATGTACGAGGCCCCGCCCGACGCCCGCTCCCGCTGGGGGAGGAAACACACCAGCTCCTGGAGGAGGGCAGAATCCCACGCCGGCGCCAGCTGGCGGCGATGGGAGCGTCGAGGTGGTTGTGAGTGGACGGTTACCGTCTTCAGCGGGATTACAGCCGTGGTCGGCGGGACGGCGCGGAGCAGAGTGGCAAATATTATCGAGACATTGGTTACGATTGAGATTAAAAGGTTGAGGGGAGGAGATTTTAATGTACAAAAACTCCCAGGTTGACAGTCGGAGACTGTATTATGGCAAGGTGTCATTTGCCCTCCTTGACGATGAGAGCGGAAACCCCCGGCGTTTCAAGCCAGAACACGCCAATCTCGAAACACATGCTGTATGCAGGGGAAAGGATCCGTTCGGGGCCATTACTCATGCCGAGCTCAGAATTACGGGAACAATGGTGGCGATGCCCACAGGCAATGTTCTCACGGAGGATCCACGTTCCACGCCGTGCCCGGATGGATATGTCTGAGGTTACAGGCTTGATTGGGATGCTGAGACAGAACTACATGATATAGATGGGTTGAAGATGTTGGTGCTGTGAGATAAGCGCAAATTAGAAAGCATAGGGGATTGGCGGAAGAAATGCTACATGATGTGGGAAGAAGCAGGTTTTGAAGAAGATCAGTTGTCTAGGTAATTAAACCTAGTCTCACTGGTAAGCTCTAACGCCTATTTAATACTCATTTTAGAACCTCTTTTTAGAGTATATACCTAGTTGTATTATAGTAGAGCTTTGATAACGTTAAAAAGGCCTCTACCATATTTAGAGTGGCTTTAACTGCACCTGAAAAGGCGGACAAAAGTGCATTCAAATTGAAGTTATAAACTGGTGATCTGCATTACGTAAAAAACAGCAAGTGAAGCCAAGGTAACGAAGACTAATGAAAGTCACAGCCCAGGAGAGGACCGTTTTGCGCTTCTATTAGCTCCGGGAGGATTTAGCTCGCTTTCTTCCGGTGGTCCGCTCCTCGCGTGCTTCTTGGTTCCCGGAGTGCCTAGCTCCTCTTCCTGGCTAGGCTTAGAGACAGGCTTGTGAGCTCCGCTACCATCCCCCTGGAAGCTCGCACCGGGTCTCACCGGCCCGCCTGTGGGAGCTTGAGACGTCGATGCGGTGGCCACATGATCGTAGAGGCCGGGACGCATCATATTATCTGATACCCTCTGAAGAGACTCGTCGCTCATGTAGCCCCCGAGCTGCCTAGGTCGCTCTCCGTACCCTCGGTTCTGGCCGCGTATCGGCATGTTGTTTGTAGAGACCAGAAGCTGGATGGCGTCGTTGCCCGTCGCGAAGTTGTCAATGATGCCGAAAGTTCCACCGTTCAAGTGGCTGCTTGCCTGGGAGGCAATCTGCCAGCATTTCCGAAGCGATTCCCACTCTGCTTGCAGTTGGGAAGGCGTCGCCGAGTCCTCCTCGCCCGACGTGGCCGGCTTTGACTCTTTCACCATTTTGTCGATCAAAACACTCATATTCTTTTCTAGCACTGCCGTCATGCTGCTGAGAGTGTCCTTGCACCCTTGTATGCCATCGCCCACGGTTCGTACCGGATCAATGAGTCCAGCCGGGTCGCTATCCCCCCGCGTAGACGGAAGCCTGATCTCGTCAAGTTGGCCAGACGCTCGGGCGCAGATCAACAGACATTTCTGCGTGCTTGTTCGTTCCTCCTTGATTTGCCGGAGCTCAGTTGCACCCTCGCCAGAATCCTTCACGGTGCGTTCAAATATCGAGTCGAGTTTAGCATCAATTGCTGCAAGGCGATCTTCAAATGTCACAACGGCGACTTCAACCATATTTCGGTGCTCCTCGAATTTCTGGGCACTGACAGAGGAGGTACGGCTAAACAAAAATAAAAATAAAAAAAGTCAGTACATGCCAATCGTCCCCATCCCCCCCCCGCACCTAGGGCGCATGATAGGAGCGGGATAAGACATCAAGCGAAGGGAGCAGGCCTACAGAGTTGCATCGGTGAGAGTGATAATGATGGTGGATTTGTATCCGGCCAGCATCCGCCGAAAGCCGTCCACATCGTCACCCAAGTACTTCAGGTTCCCCCAGCCCCTGAAGTTTGCCCGTATGGAACCGGATTGTGACACGCATCCAAGAAGTTTCTCCTCGAACTCGCGACATGCATTTCCACATCGCTGTAGCGGGATGTTGAGCGCAGAGAGGTCGGCATTTACCGTGCCATCGAGCGTCTTGGTGAGCGAGGTGAGAGCGCCCTGTAAGGCCTCCAGTTCCTTGATAAGGTCGAGGACCGTCTCGGAATGATGCTTAAAACTTCGGACCGTTTGATAGAGCTTGTTGCTAGACTTTAGGGCAAAAGTAGCCAGCGCTACTAACCCCGAAGCCAGGCCAATAACTTCAGCCATGATGCGGATTGGTGATGAGAGGTGAGCGGCCAAGGATGAAAAATAATGAAGGGAAATCATCATGGTTGATATCGGATGAGAAGCTGCTGCTGATAAGATGCGGGCACCAATCATACACCTGGTGTAACCGCCTCCTCCAGTCACGGGGCATCGAGCTACTGCGGGGGTCCCGTCAACTCGGAAATCCAGTGAGACTTGTTGAAAGGTTCGCCATACTAAATTGGGTTAGCGATCTTCTCCTGTACAAAATATTCGCTTTGCCGATGAATTTCAGCCACTGCAGGGGGACTGCCTTGTTTTTGGTCACGCATTGCGTCGTCAAACACACTGTTTTTCGTGGAAAGCTGATGAATTGAACACAACTTGACCCATTTGAATCTTGCTCTGCATTTGAATGTATCACCAACTGTTATCGCTATGACGCCCCATCACAAAACACCCAAAAAGGCCAGGGTTCAAGGCGCTTATTCCTTTGCTTTGGACCAGCAACACCGTTACGGAACCACCTTTTTCAAGGCGGATATCTTTCGTTTAGTTGGCGTAAGTAACTGCCGTGGCTACGCCATCTTACGGGACTGCCCTCGGACGTTCAATAACAATCCTTTTGTTGATGAAATACGTGGCCGTAAGAAGTTGTTGACAGAAGAGGATATCGATAAGATGGAGAAGGTGATCTGGGAGTATGGTATTGAGGGCTGGATATTTTCTTATCAAGGGCTTCTTATAGAGGCTGGTGTTAATAAGGAGGTGTCAATTCGAACCGTCTAAAGGGCCTTGGGTCAAAGAGACTAGTGCCGTTATATAGTTTGCATCCGCTTCGAGCTCTAGTTAATCACTAAAGGCAGATGCCAGGTTCTCCAGCTCATCCATAAATAAATCCATTGCAACTAAGGTGGTTAGATATTAGCTAAAATACCTAAAATAGAATGGTTTAGTTGGTTTAATTGGGTGTGGTATCAGGTTTTAAAAAATAGTGGGATTAATAGTTTTATAGCACAGGTCAAACTTTATTAATAGCAACCCACAAACCCAAAGGCTGTTTTATAATGGTCCGACGTATCTCCGCATCAACCACCATACAAACAATAGTACAGAAACTGTTCTTTACACTGGGACCTGTATAGGCCTGGCAGCCCCTGTTAATAGAAGCCCTCAAGGGGATAGAGACCTAGAGCCCCTGCGGAAGGAAGCCACTATAAGCACAGAGGCTTATGCCAACGGAGGCCAGTACAAATTACCTAATTACAACTATAATATAAATACTATTATTGTGCCTATAATGGGTGAGGGACCCTTTTAGTTCTTTATATTAGGAATAAATTATTTAATCAAAATCTATAATTTAGAACTTCTAGATCTACAACCTGCGTAATAGTGTAATTGCCCCTCAAGAGTTGTGCTAGCTTTTATTTAGTCATCTTGCCCCCTAACGCCTTTGACCGTCCTAGTCTATGTTCTGTCTTCATCAAGATCAACCTGTGTCCCTGAAGCAGGCCGTAACACGACCATGCTCTCGCGTTACACTTATATAACCTAGGTCCTCTGGGGACCGAAGTTCTCTGTTATTCTGAATGATAACTTGTAGGCGCTCACTAGCGTAACCTTCGTAGCCATTGTGGTTGTTGTTGATACCGTTGGTTCACTGAGTCCACCGCCACTACAAGCATCAGACCCAATCAACAGCTACCTAGGGCCACTGGAGGAGTTTGCACGATCAGCGTGTCATGGCTATGGAAGCCTTGATAAGCTGACCGATGCCATCCATCGGCTCCCATTTCCAGACACGGAGGTTTCCCTGTTCAGAAAGACTGGCAGATACAACAGAAGGCTGGGCGAAGAAGCCGCCCGTTATTTTCGTGAACTGCGCGGCCAAGCAGAAGCTGTGGATGTTGTAATCCCGCGTGTCTCGATTCATGCGTCAGGCATCACAACCAACATTGGCAGACAGCTCTTTTCAACAGACCAAGGCAAGTTCGGCATCGGCCCATCAGACCTAAGGCCAGGCGATCTCATCTGTGTCTTCCGCGGCTGCGAAGTCCCCTTCATTGTCCGCACAACCAACAACACAACCGAAACGGGCAAGTGGCTCTGGAAGAAACAGGTCCTGCACTGCACTCTTGTCGGCGAAGCCTACATCCATGGCATCATGGACGGCGAAGCCCTCGACTCTGGAACCAAGACCGAGTTCCATATTCGTTGACTCCCCACAAGAGAGCTCTTTCGTGTTTTACCAGGACCTAATTTTATTTCTGGGATGCCGCTCCCCTGGATAAATCGCCATTTGATTCCAAAACGCCAAGCTTCATCACTTGTCAGTGGCAGTATACAATGCTAAGGAATCTAGATGGTAATGACATTATTTTGATTCTGTGCGTTTTTCGAATTGTTTAGTAAACGAAACTGCGATCACACTATCCATCTTTGAACCAGGCAGTATATTCGAGGACCCAGCTCCGCTAGCACAAAGCCGAGTGGTTTCTAATACAAGGGTAAAATCCAATTATAATCTAGATTCCAAACAGCAATGCAGTAATCGAGTATATACAGGGAAGTTCTCAAGCATTGAAAATCGGAGATAGGTAAAGCAAACAAAGGGGTAGAGCCGAGAAAGGAGAAAGGAGAAAGGAAATGGAAAAGAAAAAGACACACAGTAAAATATAAATAGTTGAAGAAGTAATTAGAAGGAGAAAGGAAAAAAAATTAAAAAGACTCTAAATAACCCCAAAACGGCAAGTATACAATCTCGTCAATATCGTTAAAACCCCTCAACATCCATCCCTCCATCCTCTCTTTCGCATACGCAAGGTGGGCATCTTATTCACCAATGTCAATAAGCCACCTAGCAGCTCCCAGTCCCCACCAAGGAAGTTTTGATAACTGTAGACCAAGAGCTATCAAAACAAGTTCGCGACAAAACCGTATTCCAGCTTACGCCCCCCCACATACACAGCTTTGACTTCATATCCCCCTTGCAGATTCAGCGCAGCCGCTATCCCATGCTCGTTTCTCGTTGCCGTTTTTGGACTCCCTGCGATCGCGCGCCACAACCAGGATCTCTTGGCCTTCCCAGCATCTATCAACTTGAGAATTCTTTCCTGATTCGGCGATCCAATGTGCGCAACAAGATCTTCCAAAGAAATTGAGAATTTGTCCTTATTTGACTCGCCCGAATCCCCACTGGACGATTCCACGTCAAAGGAAACGTTGCTGTCCGCCCCATGACGCAGGAACGCCTCGATTAGTAGGAAAACCTTCTCGTTTGGGTCTAACTTGTGCCATAGGCTTTCCTTGTTAGTTCTGGAGGCGGCAACAAGCGCAAAGGCGGCCCACATGGTGGTGACACTACTCGTCCCAGCATGATCGCCATGCTTGACGAATCGATGAAAATTGAGCTTGATTGGGATTTCGCCACTCGGGGACACGCCCGCTGCGAGAAGCCGTAAAGGGAGCGAGCCCTCCAGGTCAAGCGAGTCGCGATCCGGGAACTGAATGGAGGTTTTGGAGAGAAGGCTGGGCCCATGACAAGCGAGCAGGTTGGGGTCAGCCAGCAGACGATCCATCACATAGTCATTGTAGCTGCCATCGGCTCTAAAAGCCAAAAAATGGAGAAATGAAATGTCATCGCCAGTTAAGGAGATCTCGCCCCCGAGCTGTGACCAGCTCCGACCTTGGCTCCAGGCAGCAATACCTGGATGCTCTCGTCCGGAGATCTCATGGTACGTATACGGGGTCCGTCGGTGGTGATTGAGGACTTTGTCCCACTCGTCAAGGGCCCGTGGCCCGCCACAGATGTTGTATTCATCTGACAGGAGAGAATAGAAACAGCCGACCAGTGCAGTTTGGCTAAGGCCTTGTGGTTGGAAGTAGCACGGCATTGTCCGCGCAAATTTGAATAAAGCTAACTGGAGTCGAAACAGTCGGGGTGCCCTCGGGAACCCCGTGAAGCCTTCACCTCGACGAGCCCTTTAGTGAGGTTGGCCAGCTGGCTGCGAACAGTATTCTGACGCGAGATGACCTCCTCGTCCGAATAGGGGTGGGCATGTCTGTTGTAGGGAAAACCCGGATCGGTCAGGTCGTCGAGCCACGAGTACATCAAGGCATTCATCTCATCACTGGATGTGGCGAGCAGGAATACCATGTCAGACCGGTCACGGTCGCTTAGGTCGATGTCGTTGAACAGTTGTTCGAAGAACGGCTTTAGTCCGCGCGGGATCTTGTCGAGCTTTGCCTTCAGTACGGCTAAATTGGGAGCGACTATCATGTTCAGTTCCTATGAAGCAGTTCGGTCTATTCAGTTTTGGTTGATAGGGTGGCACTCTTGGCCAAACACTAATTGAGGTTGCAGCTTCTCTGGCGGTGAAGTTTGGTCGTTTCAGTGTTCCTTGAAAATATGGTCCAGAACGCATTTGTAAGCCCTGAAAGTCTCGCCGACACCACCATTCGCCTTCCCTTCCATTGGACCCAAAAACGACCTCCACACTCACGAACAACCCGCTACAAAACCCCTGTCTCCTTGGCCATCTCCAAAACCCCATCTACAATCAGCTGCACATCACTCGACTTAAACGGCAACCGATGCCCGCCATCCCACCTCACCAACCGCGTCGTCCCCTCCTTGCAATACAACTCCAACATCCTCTTATGCCTAAACACCCCCGGGTCTTGCAACCCATGCACATGCAGCGTTGGCAACTCAATCACATGCTCCCCCTCTGGCCTCTCTGGAAAATCCTGAAACCGCATTCCAACCGTCTCCGCCGTGTCCACATGCTTCGGCGCGACCAAATTCCCTTTCGGATCTAACAACGTCACTGGCGCGCTCCCCGCCATAAACACGCCAAACCGGAACCGTACATCCATCCCCATCGGTTTCGGCAGTGGTCGCGGATCCAACCACCCCGTTAACCACAGCAACGAGGCAGCCATTTTCGCGCCTTGGGAAAATCCAAGAACACCGACCCATTCGCCCGTGCCGCCTAGTTCGTCGTCGGCGTCCATCGCGTCGCGGCATTGTTTGAGCACAGCGCGCGAGGCGTCAGTGGCTGTGACGGGGTCGTGGGTGTCCTCGTAGCGGAGCCAGCGGTAGAAGGGCCCGTACGAGGCGCCGTAGACGGAGGTGATGGCTGCGTGGGGTGGGCATGGGTAGGGGGCGTCGGCGAAGACGAGGCGGAAGTGCGGAGACAAGAGTGTGATGAGGGTGCGGCATTGGAGGCGGAAGATGGTGGCGTTTACGCCGCCGCCGTGGAGGCAGAGGATGCGGGGGTGAGGGAGCGTCGGGTCTGCTCCTTTTGTCATGGTGGGATTTCGGAGGGTTGCAGTCTTGGACTTTTGTGAGGATTTGGAGTCGAGTTTGAGACGCAGGTGATAATATCAATGATGTGAGAGTTGCAGTTGTGTTTGGAAAGGTAAAGATGGGTGTGATGAGTTTAGGTGATGAGTGTAAGTGTTGGAGATGGGGGTGCTTGAGCGTTGAGATCTCGGGAACCGTTGAAAACAACGGGTTGACTTTTTGTTTTGATGGTTGACCGTTTATTTTGATCAAAGAAACGTTTTTGTTTTGGTCGAAAACTAGGTTCGTCGCACGCCGATCCCGCGCCGTTGGGCGCGCGGGCGGGGTTCTAATACCCACCCGGAGGATCCGGTAAGCGCCGGTGCGGACTCGTGCCAAGTCCGGGCCCACACCACGGACGACCGGTGGGTAACTCCGGGGGTCCCACTTTTTCATTGTTTACCTGCCCCTGAGGGTTGACGTCACAACCAGCTCAGAGAATGGATGCAAGAATCCAAACTACCGCGCCTGCAAAAAAGAAAACTAGCCTTCACAATGTTCTGCCAACCGGTGCATTTCTCGTGATGGAGGGTCGCAGAGAAATTCATGCAGACGCTCAGCCGCTCCGAGCGGGAAAATTACCAAGCGGCTCACCGATAAGATCGGGAAACGGTTGCGCCGTTTTACCACTTTAAGACAAGCCCGGTGACCGCTCTTCTGACCGGTTCAAAGCCGTCCCGTTGTGCCAGAGTCATCATATCAGCAGAACAAAATGACCGAAAACCCAAAATCGACGCCTGATTTCACCCTGCGCCCTGCAACAAAGGATGACGAGCAGATGTGCTATGAGATTCACCGCACCGCGATGCATGATGTTGTTGACCAGGTTTTTGGATGGGACGAAGATTTTCAGCGAGCTATGTGGGCTCGTGAATGGGTTCCAGAAGAGTTCCGAATCATTCTCATTGACGGGAAGGATGTCGGGTCTATCGATGTTGTAGAAGATGCCAAGAGCATCCGCTTGACCGGGTTCGAGCTGCGTCCAGAGTTTCAAGGGCTGGGCATTGGGACAAGGATTCTTCGCATTTTGCAGAGCCAGGCGGCTGGGAGAGGTGTTCCTCTGCTCTTGGGTGTCTTTATTGTTAACAGCCGTGCAAAGGCACTTTATGAACGGATGGGGTTTGAGGAAATTGGGAGATCTGAAATCAAGATTGATATGCGCTGGGATCCGGAGATGTAACGGCAGGAATGATGGTCCGAGAGAAGGTTTCAACTCTTCTTGGTCAGGTCAGAGGAACAAGAACTGGAAAACCGAGTATTCTTTTCTTCTGTCGGACATGGACTTATCGGCGGAAAAGCGCAAATACAAGGTGCCAAGAAACTTGCGAGCCAACCTCCCTTCCTTTTTGGCAAATCCCAATCATTCCGCATCGTCCCGCAAGCGCCCGAATGTTATGCATCCCTTCTCGATGTCACGGATCGGAGGTTGAATTGTGCCCTCACTCATATCTGAAACGGTGGTTCTAACGCCTTCTTCAATGGAAATGCCCCGTGGGGTGTGGTTAGGAGCTGCTATTCTTGCGATACCGACTTATTGCCTCAGTATTGCGAGATGGTCTGTTGCTGGAGGAGAGGGCAAGATATTTTGGATATTCACCACTTGGAAGGATCTAAGAGCGGGAGTCAACAGGAACGAGCCAATCTGGCAAGCCCATACGTCGGACAATGGCGAGGAGAAGCCCCTTGACTGCGAGTCCTGAAAAGCTCGCCCGGTACGGCAAAGAGAACTCGTGCTGTCTTGACTGTTTACAGTCACCAGGAGATTTCTCGAGACCAGGAAAATGTACATGGAAAGAATATGTATAAGCCGGCTATTGCCAAGGGTATCTTGCTAAGGGCATTAAAATATATAGCAACAAGTGCCTCTGATTAAGTTATCTACACCATATATATTTACAACGCTGAAATTCATGCCGTTAAACCTCAAGCAAAACTCTCATAAAGTATATGAAGAGACAGGTGATACTTCTGACACCCCTCATTTCGCTCCATCCCACACCTGTAGCTGTGAGTACTTGCCTATATCTGAGGCCCTAGGGCTCTTCTTCAAAGGCCTCAGCGCCCTTTTGAACATGTTGCGGTGGAGCCAGACCACTAGTCGGCTGCTACCCTTCCAGTAAGGAGTGTAATATAGATTGATGCGTCTAAAAAAAAAACGCGAGGTCTGTTGTACTGCAAAGAAGGCATCTCTAAGTCCTAAAAGTTTTGTTTCGTTTTTTTTCCCCAGGTTTTCAGAACTTGACCTTTGACACATCCGACGTAATAATATATCTTGTCCCAGCATGTTCCGTCAGCCCATAGACCTTTTGTCCTCTTTTGTCGTAACTCAAGTCCTCTGGGCTTCGCGGATAAAACCCAACATTATTTTTCGCTGGATTTCCAGGTATCCAGCCAAAAAGGTCCCCTGGATCGGCTCCGTTGCTCCTAGAGATATAGATCTTCCCATCCGCCTGAACGGCACCCTGCATCCTCTCGATATCAACACAATAGGCCCAAGTCGCCTCGGCCGTACGTCCATCCATCCTTAATCTTCTGGTCGTATAGTCCAACTGAAACTGTGCGAACCTGATTGGCACCGTTGTATTAGGTTGATACTCGCCCACCATGATAGTATCCGGCGTCGCCGTCCTATCCAGCGAGATGTACGAAAACCTAAATGGGAAGCTCGACGTCCATTTGTACCACCTGTCTTTGTCAGTTTACCCCCAACTTTATTTATGCAAGGGGGTCCAAGTACTCACCTTTTCTGCGGAATGACATATTTGTACTCTCTCGCCTCCCACTTGTCCCCAACCCGTCCGATCCCATCCCCAATATCCACCCTCCAAATCTGCCCGAGATCAAACACCCTGATTCCGTTGTTCGTATCGACAACCCACAGCGTGTCTCCGTACCAGACCACGCCGCCAGCGTGCACCGGGACCTCCCTAAAACTTCCTTCTTCAGGATACACTAACAAAGCGTGCCTGTAGCTCCCGTCCTTCTTGTCCACAAACGTCACCCGCACGCTCTTGTCGTCATCCCGATGCCAGGTCACGATCCATCCGTCCACGCCCTCGTAGGTGCCGACCTCGAGGGCGTCGGCGGTGGACGTGATGCCCTGCGGCACCCACTTTGCCGTGTCTTGATCGTTGAAATCGGCCGTCTTCTCCCAGAGCTTGCGCCCGGAGGAATCGGTCGTCATCTTGTGATTGCCGTCGTTGAAGACGGTGGCGACGGACACGCGGCGGGAGGAAAGGAGGTCGGCGAGGGCCGGAAGGTTGGCGTTGTCGGGCTGTTCGGTGAGGACAAAGTCGGCGCCATTGCGGGATTTGGGGGTCGGCCGGCAGTTGTTGGCGTTTTGGGCAGCTGCTAGGAGGTGCAAGGTTGCTGTCGCAACGAAGAGGAGGCACTTCATCGTGGGGAGGGTGATGACGTGAATAGTGGGAGCGGTAGCGTGCGAGGCAGATAAAAATAAAATAAAAAATAGAACGGGTGACTGAAGCCAGGACAGGCGGGATTTATAGGTAATCAATGTTGCCTCATGGAGATGTTCCCGCCTGAGCTGACTTGTGTGTGATGGACATCGCCACTGAAACGTCGTATGGTGATGTCGCAATATTATGGCGGTGATGTTTCCAGATCTGCGATCGGGTGCGGCTCGTGACGCAGGTCGCAAAGTCACATCGGAATCATTGGAGATCTGGTTTGCTGGTGGAGCGGAGACCCGGTTCTAAAATTGGCAACCATGATGTCGGCTTGAGCTTGGCGTTCGGTGCAGTCGCGCCGAATGGACGCCCGGAGTCGGTGATGACCCGAGGGTGTGCCGGAATGTAATGTAGGTGAATTACGCGGTGCATGGGCTTTTGTGGCAGTAGTAGTAGCAGAAAAAGCTATACAAAACCTGGGGGAGGGAAAAGGATTTATAACGCTCAGCGTCCATAAGGACGAAATGCTCGTGCGGCAGCAGCTGTCTCTTGGCCTAAAGGCGAGGAGAGGCACCGGTGACCCACACCCCCAAATTCAGGGACATTGCTACACCGAGCTGTTGCACTTTCCATCTAAAGGCTCCCTATCAGTCACAAGCTAAACGCGCGCCAAACCACAAAATGGAAGTCCGGAGTAAGGCCTGGTTTTGACATGGTTGTTGAAATGGATACCTCGGTTGTTGAGCTGTCCGTGTGGTTTGTTCTCTTCCCAGGCGCGTAGGAAGGGCGCCAAAGACGCCAAAGCTGGTCATTTGGTTCTGTATTCGAAGGTTAGCGTTAAAGATACAATAGTTCAATGATGTGCAGTATCATGGTCCCAGACCTCGCGGGCTTATCGGGTCGGAGCTTTCAATGTTGTCGGCACCAGGAGATCCCAATTGAAGTCAACACCATTGAGATTGTACTTGCTGAGAATGTTGACGACATTCATAGCAAGGTGAGGCGGTTCTCCGGTCGCACGTCGTGGCGGGTGATGTAGCTGTTGAAAACGCTCATTTGAAACGGCTCATCCTTCGTAAGAGCTGTCTTTCTTAATGTTGCTTTTAATGGTGACAGTATCCGTGCCACAGTTAGAAATGCAATGGCCCCAAGTACCGTAACAAACACTGAGGGGGCACGGGTTGAAGTCGGCCAGCTTGGTCCTGTTGATTGGACGAGTGATGCGGGGCTTCTGCGGACCGCGAACGGCGTTGTCAATAATAGTGGGCATGGGCGGCTACGGATGATCATGTCCTCTTTCATCTTCTCACGCGTTGTGGAACCCCCCTTCTTCTGGTTGAACTTCTTAATGTCGTCTTGTTCCAGCAGACGTGATCGCCGGACTGTATCGTGTTACATATCTGGTTGCTGTTCCGAACGAGCATGCGCAGACAACAGGGTCGGCGGCGTTTTCGTCAAACGGCACGCCGAAGTGTCGTTGAATTTGCTGAAAGCTTTGATGTTGTGGAACACCGGCCACGAGAAGGGCACAGGAACGGCGGCGTCACACTTTTTCTGATGTGGGTGTTGTTTAGGTGTCGGTCTTTTTTAGTGAGACCTAGAACTTAAGAGCAGGGAGCTTGTTGGGTCTTGCAGGTGTCAGCTACTCCAGAGCCGTTGTCGTTAGCTCCAGATGCAAGTGCGGGGCTACAAGCTACGATTAGGAAGCCGGTGACTGAAGCCGCGAAAGGCTTGTTGTTTCTGATTGGTGCAGGCGAAATATTATGGGATGGGATGGGATGCTGAGCTGATGCCAATGTTAGCTTAAAAGGAGGGAAAAAGCGAGGGTCGAAGGTGGGGTTGGTGATAGGATGAAAGGATAAGCGTGGAAGTGGAGCAACCGTCGACTTGAAGATAAATGACTGGACTCGTTAAGTTAAATCTGTCCCCCAACTCAAAACGGCAGTTTTCAAGGAATAAAGACCGGCTTTGGTGGGTGTGGACGAAGAATACTTCCTCTGAGGGCATTTTTATCTATTAGACCAGAGGTATGGTTAAACTACTAATAGTCTAATAACAATTTTGACTGCTCATTTATAATAAGAGTAGATTCTACCCAAACGGAAAGTGTAACCAGGTATTTGAGGAGGTTATAGTGGTGTTGGTGGTAATATGAAGACCTAAAACTGGGTCCTTACAACCGTATTGTCATTTTGGATTATAGTAATTCTAGTTGAGGTAGTCCAGAACCATGACCCCCTTATTTAGTCTGGCTTAGCCTAAGGCAGCAACTACTCAGTTCCAAAGAAGAAAAGGGAAATTTGTGGTGTCGATTTTAAGGTGGTGTAATAGCTGTTTCGGGAGCTCAAAATGTGGTCTAGGCGCCTTTTGAAAACAGGCTTGGTGTCAGAATCACTTGGAGCGGCATTTGCTAGATTCTCCTGCATGCTGTGGTTTGTCACCAACCTGTTGCCTTGTTTACCTAGTCTCAATCCTCCTCCTGTTCAATCATGATTTTCGGTCCCATTCTCTTACCACCATAAATGCCGCGGGACCACCCGGAGGGTTGCAGCGTACCTCGGATTCTGCGTCAATATTGGAACTGTCATGCAGAAAAACCCGATCCGTCAGGATGCAGGTGTTGTGGCTTGCAGAAGACGGGCGAGCATCCAATGGTCTTGGCGAGATCACGCAGCCCCATGCTCGCAGCAACATGGCGGGACGGGACGCAAAGCGGGGGATTTTCTGAACTCCGGGTTGCCTGACACACTCGCCGGCCACATATAAGCCAAGAGATTGTTTCTCGCAGTCAATACAGCCCGACCTCACTTCACCACCAACTCTTGCTTCATCCGTCACCACCACCGCCATGGCCCGCACAACCCTCCAAAACCTCCTCACCCTATCCCTCTTCACACCAACCCTCGGACTTACCTTCCCTCGCGACCACGGCCCCAACCGCTGCCCGCCCTTCACCAATACCACCTTCAGCATCCACCAATTCCAACTCTACCCCGACATGGCGCGCTTCGACCCAACAACCTGCCTCCTGCACATCAGCTCCCTCTTCAACGGCACCTTTGCAACCTTCAATCCTTATGCCAACACCACCCTCTCCATCACCTCGTTCCCGGGCATCTCCGACGTCTTTGACGAACACGCCTCCGGCATCCACCTGGTCCCCTCTTCGGGCCTCATCTCTCTCGTCATCGATGCCCAACCTGCATTCCTAACCGGCGGGGCAAACGCAACAGGCGACTATTGGCTGATCAAATATTCCACCGGCGCAAACCGCGAACTCTGGCGCGCAAATCTGACATCCGTCACTGACGCGAAATGGTCCGGTTTTCAGGATGTAACCGTCGATAAGCGAGGGAACTCCTATGTTGTGGGAACATATCCGAGTAGTATCCTGAAAGTAGACAAGTCTGGAAAAAAGATCAAGGCTTGGTTACCGCCCAAGACGACGAATACGACAGTGCATGGGTTTACCGGCGTTGAGTCGTCGGGTGAGACGTTGTTGGTTATTGACTCGAATGGCGTCCCGGAGGAGTTGACGGAGGGAGACAGTTTGCTTTGGAGGATGGATATGCGGGATGAAGTTGCCAAGCCAAAGTTGGTGAAACTGAGGCCGCAGGGGATTAAGCTGGGTGTGTCGGATGCGATTCACTTGCCGGAGAAATACGGTGGGAAGGTGATGCTGATGGCGCTGAATTATGTGGGCGTTGAGGTATTGAGGTCGGAGGATGGGTGGGTGTCTGCCGATGTGCTGGGGAGGGTGACGTCGGACTATCCGGCGTTTTTCCAGAGGATTATCCCGTCTACGGTGCAGATTGGGGAGAAGCTGTTTATGGTTGGGCAAAAGTTCCCGGGGGAGATTGTACCTGGGACGAAGGGCGGGAATCAGAGTGATTTTCCGTTTTTCGATATTACGGCGGAGGTGGATGCTCTGTTGCGATGAGATTTTGTGTCTACAAGCTCATCTCAAAACCAATGTCAACAAGGGCCATCAAATCCCAGCAGCCTCCTCACAAAACTCAACAACAGCCTTTACAACTTCTCCAGGCGCAGTCAAAAACGGTGAATGCCCGCTCGACAACCTAACCACCTTATCAAACCCTCCAATCTTGACAAACTTCTCCTGAAACGCCGGCGCAACGGTCTGGTCTTTCTCACAAAAGACATACATTTTGGGCACCTCAATCTCCCTCTCGATAAACTCTGGATGAACATTCATACTCTTCCACGACTGAAACTTACACAGTCCTGCAAACGCAACATCTGCTTTCTCAGGGGCAACATCGCCGTAAAACGCTTCCTTGGCGCCTGGAAGCAGGGAGACGAGACCATCCTTGAGTGTGCGGTGTTCCCTCAAGGGTAAATCACCATCACCCCCTAGGATGTTCTTCCCCTTTGCCGGGAAGGCAAAACCCGCGATGGAGACGAGACCTGTGATTCCACCCGGGAGATTGCGTGCAACTCGCTCGGATTTCGTTTGGTGCCGGATGCAGGCTGTTGCGACAGTGGAGCCGTAGCTGTGGGCTACGATAACGGCGGTGTGGCCTGCGTCCAGGAGAGGAAGGAGTTCAGCGTGGATGGCTGCGACGTCGTCGGCGGGGGTGGCGGAGGGTGAGACGTCGTGATCGCCGGCGACGACGAGGGGAATGCTGAGGACGGTGAAGCCGAGGGATTGGAGGGGCTGGATGACGTCATTGTAGTGGGATGGGCGGTGGAAGGCGCCGGGGATGAGGACGATGATGGGTTTTGTTGGTGGCATTTTTGTGACGAGGACGAAATGGGTTTGTGATGGGGATGAGAAGGCGAGAAGACGTTGATGGGCTGGTGGGTGTTTGGAGGTGGGGAAAAAGTCGGTGGAATGTGGCTTTGTAATACGTTCCAGTTGCACGCTGTTTTCCGACCCGGCGAATGAGATTGTCTGAAGCAATGTGCAGGTGAACACTTCGAACGGCAAGTGCATACCAGGAATATCTTTTTTTTTTTTATGGACACCTCATTTTGGACGGCTTTGTCAAGGAAGGTGCGAAAGCGATGAAACAGGGATCCTCCTCCGCTCACTCCCCAATTCTAAACTCGCCTCCCTCAGGATACAAACCATCCGCCGCTTGCCCCGCCAGGCCTGCCCTCAGTTGGCTCAAAAGCGCCCTTGTACCCATAAAAGCGCGACAGCTTGGTCGGATCCTTAAAGTGATCAGCCTTGCCGACAGCAAGCGACACCTTCAGCAACGAAATCCTGGTCGGGTCTACCAGCGCACTAGCCTACATCACAGTCCAATGCAAATTGCCAGCGAGGAACTTGACCACGTTCTCAGGCTTCATGCCCACAAGGACCCCCCCACCAGTTTTATAGAAATACCTTATCACTCACTTGCCAGTGATTCGCATCAGCCTCGACGCCCTCACAGAATCATGGGTCAACTCCAGCCCGGTCAAACTCGACGTGTGGGTGATGCTCGTCGCCGGTGTGGACTAATTATACCGAAGACGAGTTGGAGCATGATGAAGGAGATCACGCCATGACTTTGACACACAAATATGTTGGGCTGGTGTTGAGGGAGATGGTCGGGGAAGATGGAGACGTCACCTACCAGAGGATTGGCCTGCCCGAGAACAATCCGTTTCAGGACTCATTTTGGCAGGAGGCCCCTACACCGCTAATACCAAATACACGGACAATTACAATAGTTTGAGGCGAGATTAATCCCAATTTCTTAGGAGAGTACTTTGATAACGAGCTCAGGAGTGGTACTGGAACTTGAACGATGCCACATCACAGATGTATTTGTCAGAACATTGAGGCACAAAAACACACAACGATAAACAATAGGCCTCCTGGGTGAAATCCTAGTAAGAAAAACAACCTCTCACCCAGACCGAGTACTCTAGGCAATGCTTACCGCTCGACGAATGCGTCGACTTACCGAGAAGCAGGGGTTGCTGTGGACGAGGCAGCGAGGCCCAAGAGGGTAGTCGCGATGATGAAGAACTGCATCTTAATTTTCTGTGTCAGGAGGCTCGTGTTGATGAAAGTCGCACGTGGAAATATGCTTGGTGATTGCGGTGCTAGGTGATGGTCCCAAAGAAAGGGGTCAGGTCAGAGCTAGTGTCCAAATACACCTTTCAGTCGTCGAGACTTGGTACTCTAAGACTATGACGGAGGGCAGGAAAGGAAATGATCTGATGCTAACGATTAATAAGATGCTGCAGATATACCGTTATTCTAAGAATGTCGTGGTCGGCTCTTAACCTGCCGAGGTGCCAGATGCATGGCTGGTTGGTTCGGTTGCGACGTCCAAAAGGCCCAGCTAAACGCTCAAGGCGGGCCCGTGAAGACACGGACTCGGTAACAAAGTTGCAGAGGCGGGTCCATTATTAAATATCCCACCTTCTCGGAATACCCTCCTTTGTCATCCACGTCTTGTCAGAACTCAGCTGGGCTTGGCTCACGTTCAAGTCACGCTCCGTGCTGACGAAATCCTCCAAGGCGAGGAGCTGACCCGTTCCCTCGTCTTGAACAGGAGCTGGAGTTGTCCATTGCGTTGTGTCGTAGTCATCGACCCATAAGTTTTCGTACGCCCCTAGCTCAAATCCGGGCGGTTGATCACGAAGCGACAGTTCCGGTGCTCGCGTGTTGAGCCCAGCGGAATCAGCGGTTGGACCGGCAAACGAAACCAGCAAGTCTGGTGTCTGGGAGCCTGACTGAGGCGACCGAAACTGTTCAAAGACACTCCGGAAACCAGTCCTGACCAACCCATTCAACTGAGCCAAGAGGATAGCCTGCGGTGTGGCTGCCAAGGCGTCAAAGTGGTTGGCGACCTCTTGCGCGATGATATCGGCGCCACGTCTTTGGCAAAAGTCAACAAACTCGCAGTAGTCTCGAGACTGCTCCATGTCCATGAATGGGGAGTAAGGCTTTGGTAGGTTGCCAAACAAGATGTGCCAAATGGCGTACCATTGATCGCCTTCCGACAGCTCCGGGTCCGATTTGCAGCGGAGTTCCCTTGCCTGGTCGTTAGAGACCCCGTCTAGTGCCTCCTTAGGCATCGCGGGGCACCTACCCTGTGACATTATATGATCATCCTTGCTTCTGCCGTCTCGGAAAACCTGCTTGCAACGCTCGCAGTAAAAGCTAGGAGTGTGTCGTCTGGCAATGTGCTGTTTGACGTCTCGTATGCGTGTAAGTCGTCGAGGGAAACACTCGCGGTACGCTGCCGGCTTTTTCTTCCAGAAAGGACACGCAAAGAGTTTGTGCTCTGGGCCATTGACCTGGCGTTTCTTGGCTGGGGGCCGGCCGTCGTCGTCGTCTTCATCATGATCAGAGTCGTCCTTGTTCTGGGCCTTCCGTGACCTCTTTTTGGCTCTGGTGCTGCTCTCTGACGAGGCTAATGTCGAGGAGTTCTGGGTGGGCCGAAGAGTCGAGGACTGACTCGGTGAAGCAAAACCTGTGGGCTCGCCTCGGCAACTTTTGACCCCGTCCCATTCGTCAAGCAACCGGTGCAATACTATGCTGAGAAGACCAGGCGCTACAGAGCGCCCAAACGGCTCAATCATCTCTGAGGAGTCCGACATCGATAGCATGTCAGAGTCGATGGAACTCTCGACGCATGGTGATGTTATTGCGATCCCACAGGGCTCCCCGTTCTGGCTTGGTGTGGAGGTGCCGTGTTCGTCTGCCAATGGGCTGCAATGTGAGACTGCGCTATGGTAGCTGACATCTCCGTCATCAGGGCATGGAAAACTAAGATTTTCACCAAGCCCTTCTTTCCCCTCCTTAACGGGTGCTTCGGCCTCATCGACGCACCGATTTGCGATAGATTCGTGTGTCATGTCACTGATGGTGTCCCGGGATCCTCGAACAAGGCTGTTCCCTGACTGCTGCTGGGAATCGCCGAGTACTTCTGTCACTTTACCCCCTCCAGTCAAACAATGAAAATCTGAACAGGCCAGGACAAAGTGTCGGCCATTGCGGGGTGAAGCGAAGCTGACGTGACAGGACGGATAATCGGCGACCTTTATCGGGCATGACAGCTCAGCCAGTTTGTCGAGCGGACGACTCGAGACGAAGCGCCAGATGAAACGGTCACCATCTTGGAACAACAGACAAAGGAGGGAGTTGGACCCCGCGAGGAATACTCGCTCAAGGATGACTCTTACACGCCCGTCTCCAACTATCTCTGTCAAGACAGCCCAAGAAGCATGCAAGCCAGGCCCGCAGGATTCCGATCGAAGAGTTGGGAGGTGATCCTGGATTGTCACGCGTTTCTTGTGTAGGTTTCTCCAGCAAGATGTGGGAAGGAGGCCGTGGTCAGTGAAACGCCCAAATCTGTATGAGATTTTGTAATCAGTGCTCTTTCCTCCCGCTAAACCCGGCCCTTGGATCGTACCGCTGGCGAGAATGGGAGCGCAGAAGGTTGAATATCCAGGTTGTTGCAGAGCAGCCGTCATCCACGACAATTGTTCGGCAATTTGAGCAACCAGAAAAGCTTGGCCACGGATGGTCGCTTCAAGTCTTCTCGTCGAGGTCCCGATGGAGGCAATGATCGAGGTGCCGTCGTCAAACGTCGCTGATCAAATCAGTCCACCTGAATCTAACGACATAACGGACAAGCCAGCTTCTGAACATTGACGCCTTTTTGGAAAAGGCAGAGGCCAAAACGTGGTGAAAGCAGGCTTTTGTGGCGTGACTGAGAGGGGGAACAGGGGTGTGTATAGGCGTGGTATGCTGGAACAAAAACTAGATGTGTAGGAACAGAGCTTGGTAGGATAGCTTACCGGCAAGCTTGGTCCCTATCCTGTGTCTACCAACAAGATGATCTAGTAATTCAACGAGTTGTCTCCCGTGAGATGGCCACACTCTGGCCATGTAATCCTTGACTGTGCAGGCAAAGAAGGATGTCGAGGTCTGCAAAATAGCAATGGCTTTTGACACCATCGTGAGACGCTGAGCGGATGTGGTTCCTGTCAACAACGACTTTGGTTCCCAGTCAAATCGCACCGTAATGTCTTGCAGCGATGGCATCACCAGACTACTGATCACCCCGGACGGTGTTTGGTCGAGTACGACATCCCTGATCCGTGGGAAAGGCCCTCCGCTGGCGCGCGCGCACAATGCCATCTCGGTCCGGAGAGTGGCGATGAGCCAGAGATAAGAACCGTCCTTGATGATGACATCCTTGTAACCGTCCATATCTCGAGTTTCAAGGTCGTCGTCGTCCTCGGGGACTCCTTCAAAGAGTTCATTCGGGGCCGGTGCAGGAGCAGTTCTGTTAGTCTTTCCAGCCCAAAATGCCATTTTGTCCTCCAACGTCATCTTGTCGAGGCTGCTATCGCTCCTGGCTTTCATATCGGGATCGTCTGCTGACGTGCGCTGATTGAGGCTCTTGACGATAACACTTGACTGGTGTCAGTAAGATAAACATGGGAAAATTTGAGTACAACTCACTCGCTATGTCTGTGAACGAATATCATGGCGCGTAAAGGCTTGGGGACTTGAGAAGAAGCCCCGAGCTTGATGGCGAATGCCTTGAGGATTTTCGGGGCCTGTTCGGCAATTGCTCTCCATTCTGCCATGTGTTCACCGAGGTTGAGCTTTTCGTAAATATCCTCTGCCAATTGGTTGACATAACGGTCCCTTGATGAACCATAGGACACTGAGCCCTCAGTGTAGCTCGTACCGCCATGGTCCGATGGCTGTGGGGATTTAGCCGCTGGCGCCGGCTTGGACGTGAAGCCAACAGCTGACCCATAACCAGAGTCTGTGTGAGGCTGCAGCTGAATGACTGTAGAAATGTCACTGCCCACGGCTGAGTCATTCTCGTCCTTCGATCGAATCAGCAACCAAGCGGTAGAGATGAGTGCCCAGACTGACTTGATCTCTCTCATCCCTCTCAAGCCCGAGTTCCTCTGGAGAAAACTCCCAGTCTTGTTGACAAGGGCCGCCAAAAACGGGCACTAGATGGGCAATTAGGAATCAGTCTTGGGTACTCTGTGCGCTGCATACATACCGAACTCCTGCTGGGGAGGGCACACGTGTTTTTCAGGCGAAAGCCCCTGCTGGCCACTTTTGCTCACAGCGTGTGCACCCGGCCATCCCGGCCGCGGTTGCCGCGCTCGTGGCCGCACGAACCGACGGGGCACAACCTCACCGCGTTCGTATCGATTAATGGAATCCTCGTGTGTGGGTCGAAACATCGAGGCTAGACTCAGACGTTTGTTTTCCGCGGTTGCACCAGAACATACAGGATTGGGCACTTTGAGGATGGCAACAGTCAGGTCTGTCACCGAAAAACTGGACGTCTTCCGCTGTGGACTTGGAACCAAAAATCCCGCCAGAGCGCAGTTGTGCTTTCAATCGAGATTGGCCGATAACAAAAACGCCAATCGAGGAGGGAACAGGGGTCACCTTCAATTCGCAAAGCGTCACTCCAGAGAGCTGAAGAAACATACAAATATACAACCTAATACCCCGGAGATGTATTGAAAGTGGCGTTCCTGATTTTATTCCTCTCCGGTGGCTCAACACTGGTAAGGTAGGTATGGTTTAGGTGCCTATGGTTTGTTCCCCTGTAAATGTGGAAATTTTAATATCAGAGCCAGACAAGGCGCAACAAAAAATACCCCAGTTTCAACAGAAAATAACGGGGAAGATCAAGACTTCATTGTGGTATTATGAACAGTTCAGCAGACATGTTTCCTCAGCTTTTGAGGTCTTGTTCCACACGTCCAAGTCATTTTAGACACTTTGAAGCTTCCATCTTGCAACCGTTGAAAACAATACATTCGAGCTCGCTGAGAAGACAAAGAATGCACCTGATCCTTGCCAATGAACTCTTGGCGCCAGAAAAAGTCCGCCGAGACTGGCTTAGTCGCAATGGCAATTTAGAAGGGATGAAACACCGGGCGGTCATTGGGAGGTTCAACGCATGACGCATCTCAGCCGCAAAGTTCGGACATCCAGCAAAGTAACCCTCACCACAACGATTGGCCACACCGAGCCGGGATTGGCCAACCGACCAGTCAAACAGCAGAAGCGGTCCTCGTTCCGACCGGCCCCAGTGTGTCACAGGGTCCCTGACCTCCCTCCCCCTGATCGCGTCGCCGTCGCCGTCGCAGTCGAACTTTTTTCCTTCGCGTCTTCTCGCGTTGAGAATCTGTGCATCATGGATCCGAGCCTCTTTCGTAAGCGCGCAGCTGCGCTTCACGTTCTCCCACGACAGGAGGATGGTTATCGCGGCGGCTGGCCCCTGGGCTACATCGGAAGCCAATGCCCGACCGACACGCCTGTGGTTTGCAAACGGGAGAACGACGTAGAACCCCAGGGCTGCTGTCCGAAGGGGCAGTTCTGCCAGACCACCTTCTCCGAGGTGTACTGTTGTCCGAGCGGTGAGTTATCTCCCAGCGCCATCATGATTGTGGCATTTCTGATCGGGACTTGAACATGCACAGAGGCAGACTGCGGCACTGCAGCGCGAAACCGCCCAGTCTGTGCCAACCCAGCGTGGACACTGTTTGGCCTCACTTCAAACCGGTATTTCTGCTGCCCAGCTGGGTATTTCGGCGTGAAATCCGTCGAGTACAGCGGGCGCGGCTTGTGCGAAGTCAACATCGATGGGTTGTCTGCCACCAGGATTGCGTCGACCATCACCAGCGGAACGCCAGCTACAACTGGGACCGCGACTAGCGGCGGCACCAGGCAGACCACTAGCTCGGGAGGGAGCACGGGAGGGAGCTCGGGGAACACCGGAGCTTCCAGTAATGACAGCACCGGAAGTAATGGTGGCGGTTCGGTATCGACTGGTGTCATCGCAGGCAGTGTGGTTGGAGGGGTGGTTCTGCTTCTCCTGGGAATTGCATTCATCCTATGGCTGCATCGCCGAAGTTTAAGGAAGGATCCGGGACCGGGACCAGCACCAGCACCAGCACCGGCACCGGCAACGACGGCGAAGGAGGAGTCAGACTTTCACTCTCCGCCCCCGAAATCAATGGATTCTCCAGGCACGGTGTATCAGCACCA
The DNA here is from genome assembly GCA_036250225.1 of Cercophora sp. LCS_1. Lineage (NCBI taxonomy): Eukaryota > Fungi > Ascomycota > Sordariomycetes > Sordariales > Lasiosphaeriaceae > Cercophora > Cercophora sp. LCS_1. The sequence goes on from JAPZLL010000004.1 coordinate 24,872, forward strand.
GTACCAGCATCCGCCTCAGTTCGCTCACCCGGCTGTCCCCACACCGCCTCCGCCGCACTCGGTCTCACCGGCGCCTCAATATGTCTACGCTCAACCGCCTGAGGTGGAGGGAGTTGCGCGCGTTGAGATGCCTGTTTATGCACAAGAACTCCCGAGTTCTGGTCCTATCAACAAGTAATGCGCTTGTAGTGGGAAAGTTCAAGTCGCTGGAAGGGGAGTGGATGGGTGTAGATATCTAGGGCTAGTTCGTTTGGCAGAAGAAAGTGAAACGAGCTCTCCAATGCTATTTTGGACATAGTGTTTGACTTCTCTCACACTCCTCGCATTTGTACAGTTTTCAATATTTAGTTCAGGTACCTAGTTTGAAAATACTGAGCGAAGTAGCTCGTCTGCAGACGCAGGATGGTTGTGCTTCTTGAGTGATGAGCCCACATTTAAAGGGGGTGAGTCAAACCAAACAAAGTATGTCCCCCGCATATCTTGAGCATGCGCTGAGCATATGTCACAGCACACTCAGGGGTATATCAGTAAAAAGGCTATGCTTTGAAGAAAAATTTACCCTGCAGGTTGTGCATTTGCTTTTGCTGTTACAATGGATCACTTGGAAGGTTTTTAGCTGAGGGGAGTGGCGGATGCGACTCTTTGGAGAGTCTTCGAACACGTTCAACTATTGCATACATTCAAATTCAACCCCGTGTGCGCTTTCCTGACCTGTAAGGGCTAGCTCCGTGTGGTTCAGTTAGGGCTTGCCCTTGACCGAATGGAAGTAAATAGGCCTGGTCAAATTACTCTTGGTGCAAGTCCGAACTTCAATCTTTCTCCTCACAACTCAACGCCACCGACTCGGCTCCAACCAAACCCATAACCCATCAACCAGTTCCCAATCCTCTTTCTAGGTACTTGCAATTAAAATGGCCCGCATCAAAAGCCGGCGGGATCACTTTCCGTTCCTTGAACTTCCTGGCGAAATTCGCAACACCATCTACCGCGAGCTAGCTGGACGGATCTCGAGAAGGGCGAGATATTCGGCAACAAGGAGTTGAGGGAGATGGTGGGGCTGATGAAAGGCTTTCTGCGTCGGAAACCAGTGGAAGAACTTGTGATTCCGGATTTGAGCAAGGAGCACTCTGATTTGATGAGACGGGTGCTGCTTTCTTCTGACTGATGGTACATTGTGATTTATGGGCGGGGTTGGGTCAAATACGAAAGCGCTTGACTACTCTGTCCCTGCTTAATGGCTCTGTGACAGGCGTCATTTACCCCCCTTGGAGCGAGATACAAGAAAAGGCGGAGTTGTGGTGCTGGTGCCATTTTAATAGACATCCAGCCGGACCTTGTCCCGCAGTACCAGCATGGGCGCCTACAAGGGCCCGATACTATCCGCCTGCTCAGCGTGCGGCCCGGCCAGGGAAGCCTGATCACGGCCTCGATCACGACCGTCGGGCTTTCCGACAACCCGACCTACGTCGCCCTCTCTTACGTCTGGGGCCGCGGCCCAAGCACGCCACATACAATTCTCGTGGACGACAAGCGCATGGCTATTACGTCTTCACTCTTCAATGCTTTACGCGACATTCGCGCAAACGCCAATATCAACCACAGAACCGTCACACTCTGGGCAGATACCATCCACATCAACCAAAATGACACGGCAGAAAAGAACATGCAGATCTGCCTCATGGGAGATATTTACCGCCGCGCATCCGGAGTCGTGACCTACATTGGGCCTTCGAGTCCCGACGCTCAACAGGGTCTCCGGCTCGCCCAGGCACTTATGCGGTTTGCCCTCTCCCGTGAGGGGTCGGGTCGCGACGTACTGCTCATTGGTTAATTAGCACTGCCTGAACACCCATCCTCTGACCCATCACACGATGGAAGGTGAGAGACCGGCCTCAGGAAACTCCAGCCCTACCACTTGCGTCAGCAAATTCAAAGACAAATATTCAGCATCGACCTAGACTCCTTGGTCCCCCCAGTAGAAATGCCGCTGGCCGGCCTCCAGAACAGCTGCAGAGGTTATGTTCCCGTCCTCTGGCTTCGAGATGCACTATTCGATATCACATTCAATCCACCATCATGATTTATCCGGAAGGGCACATTGTTTGCAGGTCTACCCAAGCCTCAATGTTGATTCGAAAACTAATTCACCCAAGAACAATGTCCTTCTCCTCCGCTTCAAGTGCATCCCAATCATCACCCGCCATCTTTGTCAGACCCCTTCGAAACGCAACCTCCCCATCCCATTCAATCAACATGATATTCCTGCTCTGAACATGCTCGCATCCATCAACATGAACGATGCTCCCACAATCGATACTGCATCGGTCAACCAGCCTGCACAGCCCATCCGCCTTCCTCTCTGCGTTCGATGAGAGCAAGACGAATTCTCCCACCTGCTCTGTATTCCCCTTGAAAAAGCCGTAAACAGTCGCGATTGTTCCGATTTGCTTCGCTTCCTTATCAGCTGAATCATGAATGGTTGCCTCAACGGGCGTCTCCGGCACAGGCGGCGTGGCGTAACCGTCCTGAAGCCGTAGTATCAGCTGCGCTGTACGAGCGCCGAACTGCAGGTATCCGTAGTCCACAATCTCGACTTGGTTTTCGTCTGTCCCGATGCCGTCAAACAACATCGGCTCATACCAGACAACCTCGGATATGACGCCAGAACCGCAGGTATCGAGGAAAGAGATGGGTGTCTCTGTCGAAAGCCACGACCAGGACGGGAACGGGAGGTTTTGCTTGTGGTCGTTGATCGAGTTTTTGTGCTTCGCTACCCGCGGGTGTCGGCTGGACCCGCAGCTGTTTGAGACCGGTTGCCAGAGGAGGGTAGCGTCAAGTCTGTCGTAGGGAAGGCCCCAGATGTATCCCTTTGGGAACTTGGGTCCCAACTTTCGCAGAACCCCCATGAATGCCCACAGGACGTCGCTTTGGTCCTTGAAGTTCCTCCATGTAAACGGCTCGACGTGTTCGCAGTACATCAGCGTCCGACATTTGTGCTTGCGACCTGACTCTGCAAGGCCGGTGCCCCACAGGGAGGAGCTATCCGTGGGGATGATGGCGCCGGGTGCTGAGTCGCTGTTGAGATCTTCGCGCCATGTTTCAACTTGGCACGACCAGTAGACTAGACCCTCCGTGAAGATCAGGGCGCGGTTGGACAAGATGGACTCTTGAAAGGTCCAGCCTCGGCTGTTCCAGACGGACCATCGGAGGACTTCTTGGATGTCGGGCTGGGTCGTGATGAATTCCACTCCGCCTATGGTCTCGGCTTGTTGGAGTTGTGGTCGACGGCGTGAGCCATACAGACCGGGTAGCCCCACTTCTGCGTCTTGACCCGCTGCGGCTACGACGACAATATCGGCGGATTCGTACACGTCGGCCATGACGGATAGCTGCTGGAGCTTGTCCACTTCGTCGTCCTGGACGATGCATACCGAGTCTACCCACAGATACCGCTCACCGAGGTCTCGAACAAGTCGCATTGCGTCCGAGATAGTCTTGGGAAGGTCGAGCCCTTTTAGTCCGTCAACCAGCGAGAGGTTCAAAAGCCTATCGTTGGTCAAGATGGGTTTTGCGTCGGAGCCCCAGACATACGACAGCGCAATGTATTTCTCATCCAATGCGGCTGTGACGATCCTCCAATCTCGAACGTCAATAAGCCGGATCTGCTGTGCGCTTGTGAGCCCCCGAGATGGAACGTGGCACTTGTAATGCCGTCTTCCGCAGTGCTCGATCCAGTGCTTGAAGCGAGCGACATCGACCTCAGACGAGACAGCAAGTCCTCTGATCTGGTGGCTATCGATATCGCTCTCGTCCCCTTCCTCCAAATGCAGATTGAAGTTGGTCCAGTGTCTGCCAGTCTTGTCTTTCCGTACAATCGTTCCCGCGACCCTCTTGGCAGGGATCATCATTGTTTTCGAAAAGACAGGCACAAAGCAGTCTTCAAAGACAACTGAAAGGGAGCTCTCCATCTGCGAGAACATTGTCCAGGCGTTTTCATGCTCAGCTTCGATTGGGGCGTCCTCAGGCTCTGGAACTTGGGAAAGATATCGAGCGTGTGGAAAGCGCGGCCTGATCGTCACCGAAGTATCCTTGTAGTCGGGGCCGTCGGGTTCAGTCTTGGGAACGGCTTTTGCCAGGGATGCAATGAGGCGGCAGCCGGGACATGAGGTGTTTTCCAGGATTCCCTTGAGAAGGCCGAGGTGAAGATGCCAGTTGTTCTTGGGAGAGTGGAAGCAAGAGGGTCGTAGCTGAGTCTCGGCGACATGGTTGATCTTTTGGCACACGGAGCAAAGTCCATCGCCGGCGGTGCTTGGTTGTCTTTGTTCCTCGTCCTTCCATAGTATGAGGCACTTCTTGTCTCGGTTGTGTGCAGTCCGCGCTGCCGCTTTGAGGTTGCACTCGTCTTTGCCATTGGCCTCGTGGGGTTCTGAGCGCCCAGTGCTGATCGAGTCTCGTCTGCCGGGCGCGTCGCTCGACTCTGACTCGAGATACTCCCACTCTTCATACCCGTAGAGATCCATTTTGAAATTGAGCGGAGATAATTGATGGGATTGTTTGGTAGTTGTGGTGGTGATGGCTTTCTGAGGCACTGGTCAGGCAGCAACATGAGTCTTGGGGATCATCGGTCACCTCCGAAGGATTCAAGGCGGAGGCGGGACGTTGCATTAGTGTCACCACAGCCACAGCGCACACGTTCCATGCATTGCCGCTCCTCCACTGTCCAGTTTGATCTCAAAACATTGGAAACATTGGATCTGGGACAAATAAAAACCCGCCAATCTCACACACTCAGGCTAGGGCGTTGTGAAGGTAGGCGCATCGGATAGGTACCTAATATCATGAAGGTCTGGAACATTAACTTCTAACAGTTCACAGATCTTCTTTCCACATGTGGAGAACTGGCCCACTCATTGAGTACATGTACTTGAACCAGCGTCAGAAATCATCTGTGAGAGCTTAGAGGTACCGAAGGCGGGATGAGTAAGGTGCACATCAAATGTGAGTTTTCGGTTTGGATATCATTGAAGATAGATGGCTGGATCTCGTCGTATGATTGGTTTGCCCGGTATAATTCGTGGAACGAGTGCTGCTAAACGATAGTGTACTCGTCAGTAAGCTCGGAGGGAAGCCGGAACGCGCCATAGAAAGCAACTCTTCCCTCCTGAAGGCGCTTGTACAGCTTGTCTCCTTCCAAGTCAAAACGCTGAACATCAGACACCATCTGCACAAAGGAAGCGAAGCCGGCAACTTTGGCAACTGGCGTCCCTCCGGTTTCATCGCTGCTATCAACAACACAAACCGGTGTGCCACTCTGTCCGGCTCGCACACCGGCGTCATCCCGGACCCGGTGGGGAATGGACCTCGCCACAGCTCCAAGCTGCCACGATACAGAGTCAACGAAACATCGTGCAGGTCCCCAGGTCCTTCCTTTGCTTACCTCAAGATTGCAAGCCCTTATTTGAACCCTAACCATGGGCGTCCAGTCCTGGGGCTCAATAATGCCCGTCTTGGAATCAGACATGGCAGCTGTCAAGAGATGTGTCGGAACTGTGGCGAACGTTTGACCTCCCGCATACCTCAGCTGCACGAGGACCCCAAATTTACCTTCATGGAAACCCGTTGACCTTCTTCCCGCCATAAATACCCCGATCGAGCTTCTAGACTCGCATTTGAAACGCGCCGTGACATTTGCCCCACCTGTCTTGATCACCGATGCTTCATTCGGTTGATTCAGCAGTGGCGACGTTCCGAGATCCGACATTGACGCATCCGAGGAATCGATAGAGGAGCTAGCCTCAAAACCGGCCGTGGGGTAGACAGACTGTCGGATAAAGCTGACTTTCAGACCACCAACCTCGCAGGGTAGTCTTGACAAACCCTCCTCGAAGTCAAAGTCGTCTGGCATGATGACCTGAATGGAACCGTTGATCAGAATATAAAACCCAATTGCTTCCGAGAAGAGACCGAGTATCTTCACCGCATCCTCTTCGGGAACATCCTGAATGGGTGATATTTTGTGTGGAAAAGGGTCAGGTGGTGGCGATGCTAAGGACATTAGAGGATACCGGCTCCGAACGGGAATCACCACAGGGATTCCATCAAGGTTCAGGGGCATCTCTTCCTCCGAGGCCACCCCCAAGCATGGGAATGTCCAGCAGAGGCCAAATCCGTGCACCTTTTCGATTTTGAGGTCCCCTTGAGTCTCATCCGGCAGTTGGGTGTAGGAAGTGGCGTCGCTTGGCGCACTCTTCGAGAAGGTATCGGAAGCCCTAGGTTTGTTGTGTTGCGAATAGGTGTGTTCGGATCGAGATCCACTGGCAGCCGAAGTGTGAAGACCGACTAAAGTTTCCACCTTGGTGAGAGGAGGCATTCTTCATAATTGGTGCGTTCTTCACTTACACGGTTCCGGGTATGGATAACCCTCCCCTTCCGATGGCGTATCATACGCCAAATCCTCAATTGGTTCTGCAAGCCACTGTTAGCCAGAGCTTCGTCCCGTCGAATTGATCGCTTCAGCAAACCTTGCTCTGTGCCGCCTTTGCCGTCATAGACAGCTTTCCCTTTCGTCAACAGCCTTTTCTCGAACCTAGCGATGTCTTTTGGATCAACGACTCGGCCTCTGAGAACAAAACGCGTCTTCTTGGGTGGACTCTCTTCGGCCCTCTCTCTTGAAATGTCAACCATAGCGAGATATTCTGACGACTTTATGTATTTCGTTTCCAGAGCCCAGTTCTTTAGTTGAGTTTTATACTGCTTCTCGCTGGTGTTTCAATCGTGAGCGTCCGCACACCATAACCAGCGCTAGGTACCACGCGCGACTCAGCGCTCACGTTGCCTTGAAGTAGTATTTCGTTTCCATTTCAGCCATGACATCTTTTGTTGCCAAGCCACGAAGAGAACCTCAAGCTTGCACCCCCACCAAGCAACGAACATCTTGACGATAATACAAACTTTCCCCTGCACCCCACGACCGGACTACTCGAGTCGCTCACCATCAGTAGTAAGCGACTCAACGCTGTGAAACTCACGTCGCTCGGGGGCGTGAAGATCACTTGGACCACCAATACATCACCACATCCAATCTCTCATCGGACTCCGTCACTGGTGTTGGTGCCTGCACTGTTCGTCATACCGACTTCGAAGGACAGTACCCGACAGGGCTACGCCGAAAAGCAACAGCAAACACCCGAAACACTCTGACGGTCTCCAAGTTGCCGATCCTATGGTCACGACGCTGATGGAGAGAGACGGAATCCAATGGTGCCAGACCGAGTACAGACAATTATGGCCCCGGATCGTGGCTCTAGAAACACACCTTGAGAATATCAAGCCCTGGAGCTTCTCCGTTCTCCTCCGAGACCATCGCGATACAGTCCAATATTGGACTTTTTTGTGAGTTTCGCGATTCGAAAGGTCTCGACATCCATGATAATACTGACAACGATGTCAAGGTTTGGGACCATGATCCTGCTGTTGACTTTACTCCAAGTAGCCCTGAGCGTTGCCCAGGTTGCAGGATCATTTCTTGTTGAAGGAGGAGCACAGAACATTCAAGTATAAGATTGAATTAGCCTCTGCAGTAGGATCAACGAGGAACCTGTTTGCCAGTTGTTGCGGTTGAAGTTGTCTGTACGCCGTCTTTTCGCCCGGATAAAAGCTGCGCCGCATAACGCTCACTCTCTTGTGTCACCAGAATATTGCCGGTGCATACGAGCCCCTTTTTCCCACTCCGAGTCATCACCCGCTCCCGGCGGCTTGTATCTTTGTCCACCTTCTAGGAAGCACTGAACTGAGCCAGAAATTTCACCAGACGACACGATTCATGGTATGCCCAGCCTAATAATGCATTCCAACTTCACCATCACCGGCGTCACAGTAGCCGACGGCCCCGCCCTCGCCGCAAACAACATTCCCTCGTTCTGGGCTGGCCCTCACTGGCGACTGGAATGGCGCCATCGCACACTCGAGTGCCACATCTCGCAGGTCGCTCTACGCTTCCCGCGTAACTTATTGCGGAACCGTGAGACGACCCGGCACGAAAAGGCCATTGATAAGATCACAGGCAAGATCGTCGGCTACGCTCGGTGGTCTATGCCTATCTCGCACTCGACTATCACCAGTACAGACGATAAAAGCCTCCCTGCTTGGCCAGAGGCACTGGTTCCCGCTGTATCACAAGAAGAAGAAGCCGAGATCAACCGTATGGCCGAGACAACCGCATGGGGCCCAGATTATACCACCGATCCACTTATACGGAAGATGCAACAGGTGGAGGATCTGATACTGAACCATACTGAAAAGTCTTACATGAGTGAGTCCCCCGCATTTATGGGAGGTAGTGCTCTTTTTCAAGGAGTGAGTGTATATGCTGACAAACAGCCCTTGAATACCTCGCAGTGCATCCAGACCAGCAGCGGCAGGGTATCGCCCCTGGTCTTGTTCGTGGTGGAATGCAACAAGCCGGGAAGCTAGGTCTAGACATCTTCGTCCACGCCATGAGACCCGCTGTGCCGGTATACCAGCGGTTGGGGTCCAAACAAGTCGGCGAGCTCATCCAAGACGACACCGCATACGGCGGACAAGGACAACGCGAAGACTATTTCTTAATCTATGAGCAGCCCACCCAGACCAACAGCTAGTTTCAGAATCCACTATACTCTCACCTCCCCAAACCTCGACTGCAACGCATCGTGCAACGCCCCAAAACACCCACCGTACCACCCCCTAATCTCCTCCCACTCCTCCTTATGCAGCGTCATACTGAACATCCTCAGCCAGCCCCCCACAATACAATCCGCATAACTCGGCTTCTGCCCCAACAAAAACGGCCCACTCCCATCCCGATTCAACAACCCAGCCAACGCCTCCACCGTCTTTTTCAAAGAAGCCAACAACCCAACTCTCGCCTCCCCAAACGCGCCCAGCTCATCCCAACTGCTGCGTCCGGCACGTCGCACAAACTCCCTTTTAATCTCCTCCTCCACGTCAGCATCCCACTTCATCCCATGCCCCGCCAACTGCGTATGCATGGTAAACGCCCAGTCCACATTGGTGTTAAATTTCGCGTAGTCCGCATGCACAACGTCATTCCGCTCCGAAAGCGGGACCGCGATCCCCCAGATCTCGGGGCACACGTAGCTGAGATCCTGCGCGGGGAAGAGATCACCGGCGCCCGCGTCGGGGTAGGTGGATTGGAGGTAGAGCGCAATGTCAAAGGAGTCGCCGATGGCCGAGTTGGTGGCGCCGTCGGTGATGCAGGGGAGGGTGTAAAAGTCGGTGCCGTCGGCGAATTTACGGACGGCGGGGAGGTGGAGGGATTTGCGGACGGCGGTGATGTCGAGCATGGAGACCCATGTTGTGGTGTAGGGGACGGATTTGAAGTTGAGGGCGTAGCGCGCTTTCCACGGGTTGGGCGCGCAGGTGTGACGCTCGGGCGGGGTGGCGAAGCGGATGTCGTAGAGGGTTATTGTTGGGGTGGCCATTTTTTGCTTTCTCTTTAATGGATGTGATGTTCGTATATGGTGAGCGGCCGGAGATGGCGATGTTGTGATTGTGTTTGAGGATGTCGTGATGAGAAGTGTGGTCGAATTAGAGGAGAGGAGGAGAAAGAGGGGGAAGGAGCCACTTTAACCGCAACTGACACGACAGGTTGTGGGCTCCGCAGATGGGGCCAACGTCTCGTGTTTGACAGGTGTTGGCGAAGTGACATCATGCATGTCGCTAAAGCTATGTGTCATGTGGACTGTTTCAGATGCAAAATGAATAGATCCGATTTCATGGTGACTGATTGCAGCGGTTGAGGTTTCTCCCATTTTGGGAAGAGTGTCAATTCTTGAATGGTCTTTCAGGGGCACACCGAATTGGCGATTCTCCTCCTCACTTTTCAGAAACACTCCGCACCCTTCACTCGATCAAGGTTTTAGAAAAAGAAGAGACATGACATAAATTGGCAAGTGGCCGGGGCTCTCATCCAGCTCCCACTGACATGCGCCACATTAACAGGAGGCAAAAATGCCCTGGTCATAATCACATCAATCATCTCCCATCAAAAACCCTGCTTCCTAACCTGCTCCTGCGCAGCAGCAATGGTGGCAGCAGCATTGGGATCCACAAAGCCGCAACCCTGCTTGTCATTCTGGAACTGGGCTGCCTCGGCCGAGCAAACCCTAGGCCCTGCGAGTTATTGGCGCAGCATGCCGAAGCACAATCGGCGTTGCTGACGCAACCACCTGTAATGAACTGAGAGCCGCTTCCGGATCCGACATTGCGGGCGCCAGCGTTGTTGGGCACGACGACGGCCATGGCGGCGGCAGCGACTAGTGTGTTGTTAGATGAAGCCTTTAGGGAGGGAAGAAGTGGGCATACGGGTGAGGAGGAGGGGAAGAGATAGGTGAACCATGTTGATGAGTTGGGTTTGAAGTTGGTATTAGTGACGTTAAAACGGCCTGTATTGCGAGGATGCTGGGAGTTGTTTGAGCTGTGATCCAGAAGTGAGATGGCGGGTGCAGTGCCTCGCTTTATACACATTTCGGATTCCAGAAAGACGGAGTCGTGTGTCTGTTCTTCTATTCAGAGCAATGCCCTCTCCGTTCTCAGGTGGCTTTTCCCCGAACACGGCGATATCAGATCCCGAAAGTGGCTTCAGTGTCCTGATAGGATCATGGAATCTGCATCACGACGAAGTTCGATGCCCTGATTCATACAAACCTCAACAGAATGTATGGGTGGGATTCACTAGCGCCAACATATCACCAACAGGGGCTGTGTAACAACCATCTCGAGACTCGAGATCCAATAAGCTGACAACTTTGATGTTGCTCACAGAACGGCGCTTTGATCTTCGTTGTGATTCAACAAGTCCGAGGCATACAAACCTGTTCCGAGACTGTCCCTTTTCAAGTGCAATGAAGGAGTGCTGTGCCATACACTTGGTCATGAGACACAGCCATGTCTAAGGTAGCTAGGCTGGGTTTCGGTTGTCCGAACATGCCGGGGAAAGTGCGAGCCCGATTGGCGTCGAACCGGCGCTGGCACGAGTCACTCCATTCGAAATCCGCTCCTGGGGCTGAGAATGGCTGAAACACCAGCATCGAAAGAATGCAAGGTAAGGACATGGTTTTGTGCCTTATTTCCCAACCACTGGGCCCGGAGGTATTTACAAGACTGCCAAAGAGGAAGGTTATACAAGAGCAAACGTCTCGAAAGGTACACCCCTCGCTTTCAAAGCCTCAACGTCCATCCGCGGATCCGTCCTTCTAACCTCTCCAGTCCGAGCATTCTTAAACTCAAACAGCGGCATCCCGTCGTTCCGCTCACCCTCTTCCACATTCAGAGGTCTGACAACCCACTCCGCGGACAATTTCTCCAGCCTCGGGTCATCAATCATCTGAAGCACTTCTTCATCCTCCTCGCCAGCTTTCAAATCCAAAAGCATTGCCTGTTGCAGCTTGCAGTGGTCCACCTCAATGATGGGGTAGTATGGGTCGGGGACTGGTCCCAGAAATGCCTCGGCATGCGTCAGCGCGTACATCTTGCAAGACCCGACGATCTCGTAAGCCGAGTTTTCCTTTGGACGAAGGATTTTGACAAGAGGAACACCCGGAAATACGGCGAGCACGTCGCCGTGCTATGTATCCGCGGACCCGGATCCGATTCGGTCGTCAGAGGTGTAGAATAGTCTCGGTGGTGGCATCATCGAGGCGTGGGATTTGACGGGTGAACGCTCAGGGAAGACTGCACCCCCAACGAATTCGACATGATCCCACATACGGTCGATACATTCGGTCCACGTCGGCATATATTTCTCACCCGGGTGGAATTCCCGTATATATCCGTTGTTGAAGAGGTAAACAAAGTGCTGGAAATGATCCACCTTGTATTTTGGGGTCGACAGGTTGTCGGTGGGCCCATCGACTACTGCCCGCACGAAATCGACAAAGCCCTCTTCGGACCACAAGAGTGGAGAAATGGCAGTGACTGTTCCCAGTCGGACACCTTCGATACAGAGGGTGTTGTCATCGGGCTGGCTCCACGAACTGGAGGAGAAACCGCTGGCGGACCATCCATTGTGCGACACGAACATGCCGTCGCTTCCGATATCCTAGTTCGGAACCCATGACGGAGCATCAGGGAGTTTGGTTCCGATATAACAGTGGTCAAGGAGAGCTAGCCGCCCCACGGCGTTGCTGTGCTGCAGCATGGCCCTCTTGTAGATCTCTGCAACCGAAGCCTTCTCGTCGGGTTGTATTTCGACTGTCTTTCCGTGGAGTAGGCCGAGAATCCCGTAAACTTTGTCGCGGGGATCAGTGCAGTCTTTCTCGGATGCCCGGCCCAGTATCCGAGACCATGGATCCTGCGACATGTTTGAGATGGATTGAATCATCCAAGCAAGTCTGTCCTGGAACCTGTGGTTGAGTGACCGGAATCTGCGGTCCGTAAGAAGCGTGCAAGCCATTCTGAGGCGCCGCCGGGAGATGGTCGCGTTCCCGCACTGAACGACACAGTTGTTGTTGCCGAGCTGCATTTCCTGGATTGTCCAGACGCGAGAGAACCACGACCGAGCGCCGAGATGGTAAATCGCCTCCTCGACCCCGATGCCCCACGGGGCCCCGTTGGAAATTTGCTTAAATTCCTGTGGACTCACGAGATGGTCGGGACAGGGTAGGAAGCCCCTCGAGCACCCTTGGGCCCGCTCGCCAATTGTCCGGAGAACTCGCAATGCCAAGTTTGAATGGCCATCTACAGGACCGAGCCAGACGACGACGCGGGAGGCAAGCCGGAAGATGTCTCGCATCCTGAGAACCTGGTGGCTCCGCTCAACTTGGTCCTGCTGGTTGATGCAGACGGTGTCGATCCACATCCTTCGAGTCTCGCTTGGCTGGCGGAGATGACGCAGTGCGTCCGCGAGAGGGTGGGTGATCTGGAGACTTCCATGCTGCGAACCATTCGTCCTTTCGTCTTGCCATACCAAAAATTCTTCGGTATCATTTGGACCGCCCCAGGTATAGGAGAGTGCCTCATACCGCGGTTCGAAACCCAAAGGCGGACACGAAGGCGGGTCTCCAAAGCCGAGACCGCCGAGATGAACCCAAGTGATGGCACCAATGTCATCTGCGTATATAAATCGCCCTTCTACGGTCTTACCCACAATCCAGTCCGGCGGGAGAGTTTTTGGATCTCAGGAGGCGGCGGTCGGCCGTCCTTGAAAACTTCATCGGGCGGCGGCACAAATGTCGCGTGAGAGACGACCAGCTCGATTGGCGCGTTCGAGTCAGTGCTTGGGAGAATGTCAACAAGGCGGACTTCTTGGGTTAGCTGGTTCAGAGGGCGATAGACAAAGGACTCCATCGTGTCAGCATGTTGCAATGGTGGAAGTGTGCAGCAGAAGGTTGGCGGTCAGCGGCAGGGGCTGTTTTGATTCTGTCCAAGTCAGCCGGAGGAGGAGGCTGGAACCTGGTTGGCATTCAGCTCACTCACCGCCTACCCATCGCGGTCTCGTGGCAGCGCTGAGGAGGAAAAAAAACAAAGAAAAAAGAAATTGAACCGCCGAAAAAGGGGTTTTTTTTTTCATGAGAGCATGCGGAAGGGTTTGGTTGATGCAAAGCCATCCGTTGTGGTGTTGCTGGAGGAAGAAAAGCCAAAATAATACTGTGCTCCCAAGAAAGCGGTGTTGGGCTGTACCGCGAAACAAAGGGCGAGTTGCGCCTCGATGCCAAGACTACCATGTCTACACATCCATTCCGCCCTCAAAATCCTTACTGAAAAGCAGCATCAACAATGCTCTTGAACAACGAAGACGCAGGCTTGACAGGCGACCACTTGACCGACACCCTCTTCTCGTTGCCTCCAATCTCACCAACAACAGCAAAATCAATATCCTCACCAGCCGCAATGGCCTTGGCATCCGCCGAAACAGAGATGGCCGTGATCCGGAACACCGAGTTCTTGAGATTCTCGAGCTCCTTCTTGAGCTGCTCCGTCGCCGTGTGGACACCGCTCCGAACCATCTCCAAGCCCGCCTCGACCGCCTCCGCCCTGCGCTGGACATCGTCGACAATCGTCGCCACGCGTTCAGCCTCGGCCTTGAGACCTGTGATTACCATGTCCCCTTGTGCGTTTCGGAGATCCTGATCACAACGGGTGATGATCTCCAGAAGATTGGGCTTTTTCGCGTCCAGTTTGGCTTGTGCCTCTCGAATCGCCTTCTGGTACTCCGAGTTGGCATCCAACAACATTTGAAGCTTTTCCTCCTGAGCCGCAATCTCGGCGTCTTCGTCGCGCAGCAGCTCATTGGTGAAGCCATCGAGACCCTTGTCAAGAAGCCCGCCTATAGCCCGCACAGCCTTTTCGATGAACTTGACTGCTTTTTCGATCGCGGCTACCAGGGCCTTGAACTCGGGCGAGTCCAAGATCGCGCGAAGTCGGGCCACATACGCCTGGGCGGTGTTCAACGCCGCTTCGGCAACCTCCAGCCTTGCCCATATCTGGGCGCAATTCCAACACTAGCGGATAAGAGTGTCAGCAATTCGCCCACTTGCCATGTGTGGGTGACGAAAGACGTGGGGCTCGATCTCACCAGATACGACTTTTCCAGCAAATTGCCCCGTTCGAACTTTTCCTCTGCCTCCCGGTAATCCCTTCTGAGTGGCTCCACGATTGCTAGACAAGACAAAGTCAGTTATCTGACCCGTCATTCACCCAAGGAGAGAGACCTACCCCATTTTATCGACTCTAAGTTGAGCGCCTTCTTGAGGTCCTCGATAGTCTTGCCAAACTGCGAAGTCTTCTGGTCTTCCAGCTTCCGCTTCTCGTCTTCCTGCCGATCACGTTCGTTCTGTGCGTCTGCTAGTTGGCGCTGGTACTCCTGCGACTTGACGTTGTAGGCGACCTGCCGACGCTGCTTGGCCTCGTCAACTCGTCTTTGGGCGGCAGCCTTTTCGTCGGCATCAGTGATCTTGCCTTCGCTCAGGGCCCTCTCTAAATCATCAAGCTCTTTCCTTGCCGCCGCCTGCTCGGCGAGCAGGGCCGCAGTCTGTTTCTCCTGCTCCGCCCGTTTCAGGTCAAACGACGCTTTTGCTGCAGCAAGCTGTTGCCGCACAGCGTCTCTCTCTTGAGTAAGTTCCTTGCTACGCTTGTGAAGACTGAACTCCAAGGCGTCAACGCCGCCGTCGACGAGATCTTGCAGGTGGTTCAAGAGGTCGATGACACCGTCGCAGATGAAGCCGAGAACGTCGGCCCTCAGCTCGGCTGTGAGCGTCATGTTGGCCTTGGACAAATCCTTGGGATTGGACACATTCGTTGCTTCGCCCTTGAGCCGGAAGCTCAGCTTCTCCGTCAGACTGATCTCGATATCGACGTTGAACTTGAGCGGTTTCAAGGATGTCTCGACGAAAACCTTGAGCTTGAGGGACAGGAAAACAATCATGCCGTCGATGTAGATCAGTTGCTCGTCTGTCGTCATGGCGATGCGGAGAACGGCTTGGGGCCCGCCACTGGCCGAGCCCACCTCGAGAGGCCCGATGTGGAAATTGTCGACTTTGCCGTTGAACGAGATGCCTGACTTGCCAACCAGGGCGTCGAACGAAGCCTTCTTTCCAAAGATCTCCATGGTTCCGCCCGCCGAAATACCGGCCGGAAATTTTTCTCCGGCGATGGTGACTCCTGTGGAAAAGTACATCTTGGCATCGGTAAAGACAAGAAAGTCGCCCTCTGCGCTGACCTCGCGGAGAGCCTGGCAGTCAACCAAGTCCCCGACGAAGCCGATGACCTGGGCGACCTTGATCTTGCTGATCTCAAATTTCAGGAGCTGATGGTCGGGTATCTTGCTGACGGCCATGGCTGCTTCGCAAGCAATGTCGCCAGCGACGCCGCCACCAAAGACCCCGAATTCTCTGTGGCGTCTGTGTTAGTGCCTCTGAACTGCCATGCAACAGGTGGGTACTTACGCTGGCCCGCTGATATAGTCAAACTTGAGGTCCACACCCAACGACCGGACCTCGACCTTGTCGCTGATTCCGAAAGGATTCCTCCATGATGTTTTTGTCTTGCTGTAGATCCCACATGGATGCCAGGTCAGCCTCCGAGTCAATCGAGATGGAAACGAAAACGCTAGCCAACTTACGCAGCGATGCCAGCCATCACCATGCCAGCAAAGAGTGTGACCTCAACCACCAGAGGGGATTGGCCCTTGGGCATCTTGAAGGTCAAATCGCCAGCAAGGAGAAACCGGGCCTCTTTGGAAAGCTCCACGCCGACGGTCAAGTTGCCGAGCTGAGCGCTGTCGCCAAGATCCACCTGAGAGGTCATGTTAGAGGCAAGTGATCGCCTGATGGTGCTACAAGGGAACATACCGTCATGGATGGGGGAGTGTGGATGCCAAGCTTCAGTGTACTCGTGGTAACAGTGAAGGCCAGCGAAAGCCCATCGACCGCCTGTTGCTTGCCCGCGAGCTTTTGGATGGTCTCGGGCGTCGATATGAGTGCACAAAGCGATAGCCCCTTGGAAGCAGGATATCCAAAGGGGTTTACCGAGCGGTCAGGCTTGTCCATGTTGGTCGCGACAAGGGCAGCGTTCCGAAGGACTAGGGATTTGTCCAGATCGCTCCCCTCCAAGGCCTTGGAGAAGGTCGAGGCTCTGACATCACCTTCGACTTCGCCATAGACGAACCACTGTCGAGGCTTTGACGTCCCGTCGCTGCTGGTATACAGATGCGCCTTGATCGTCACGCCCTCGAATTCAACTTCACCGTGGATGGCAAATCGGTTTTGACGGCCCATGCCCCCGCTCGCCTTGGCACCGACAAAGATGTCAAAACCAGCCTTCTTGATGGTGACACCGGCATCTTCAACGTGATAGTCCCCGATCCCACCCTGGACCAAGAGCCCCGACTCGCCGAAACTGACCAACCCTGCAACACTGGTGCGCCCGTTAAACGTCACACTGCCGGCCAGAGAGAAGCCCTTGGTGGAAACTCGGAGAGAGATTTTCTCAAACTTGATGTCGTTGCCCTGCGTGTCTGCTGTGACCTCGTCACCCATGATGTCGTGGTAGGCTTGCACAACTTCAGCCCACGTCATGTTGCCGATTTCTGCTTCCAGGTAGCTCTCCGCTAGATATCACAAACATCGTTATTAGCTTTTTGGCTTCACGATCGGTGGACAGAAATAGGAAAGAGCTTTTTTCACAACCGCCCCAACCCACACAGTAAGCCTGCTCGCGTTGGAGGTCTCAAACATACGAAGACCGACTCACCTTTAGAGTAACCTCCCGCCAAGTAAATTTCGGTTTTACCGAGCGTCATGAATCCAGAAATCGCCACACTGATGGACTCTCGAATCGACTTGGCCGAGAATTGGGTGCTCAACTCAACCCTCCTGAGCTGTGACACAAAAGTCAGTCAGAACCCAACAACCAATACCCGAAAGCGAGCCTACTTTGAGATTGGTGACGCCAAACAGGCCGTCGAACCCGTCCGAGTCCACCGTCATGCCCATTGTGTAGTAGTCCCCGGTCTTTTTGATACGATAGCCAACATTGATCGGCAGGAAGCCCATACCCGGCACCTTGTGGATCTCCAGTTCGCCAAACAGCCCGTAGCCAAACGCCCAATTACTCTTGCTGCTTCCAATGTCGACCACGCGCGTGGCCGACACCTCGACACCAATCGTCGTGAACTTAAACCACTCGCCCACCGAAACCGACCCGCCCACCGAGGAACCCCGCAAGGCAAAACTGGAGAAGGTCGGCATGCATTTCCAGTCTCGCTCCTGGGAGAGGCAAGCTTCGAGATGCAACCCCGATGGGGGCTTGGAATCGCCATCACCAAAGAGGATAGCAAGGACGTCGGCGATGGGCTGCAGCGGTCCAGTAAACTCGACATCACCCTCGATGCGCAGACCAGACGGCCGGGTCAAGTCCTTTCGATCCTCTGTGTACAAAAACCGGACGTTGTCGATGGGTAGTTGCTGAAGAATGTCGTTCTCGACGTAAGGGAATAGCTTACCCAAGGGGCCACCCTTCATGCCGCTGAAGTCCGGCTGGACCATCTCCCACACCGGCGCATCAGGGTCCATGTCCTGGGCTGTGTGGAGCTTTCCACGCAGGCCCGGAATGCCAAACAGATCCTCCCTGAGGTCGGTGCTCAACGTGTAGGCCGAGAGGGTAGCGGTGCGCACGGTAGCATCTCCGTCGAAGGCGCGGGACACCACTTTCTCGACGGCTTTGATATCGAACAGGGGTCTTCCACGAACCTCAACGTCCGCTCTGGCGGCTGCCGAGAGGAGGAGGATTGGCTTTTCAAGGGAGATGCTGTCGGCCGCCGTGGAGGAGTCGGCCGATTCGACCGACTGGGACGCTACCCTCTGGCTGCTGGGCGTGAGGAGCAGTGCTTCCTCAGTGGCTGGACCGGGGACAGCGTGGATGATGACGGGGATCTCGGCAAACATGTTCTCGGCCGTGCAGACGACCAAGCTTGGGTTGTGGACACGAATGCCACCAACGACGATAGTATCGCCGCTGTGTGTGCCGGCAGTGTCGGCAACAAGGCTGTCGAATTGCACGACTGAAGCGTTCGAGAATACACCGGCGTGAAGGTTGTCTTCTGCGGAAGTCGGGCTGGGCATTGGGACTTGGAACTCAGAGCGGAAGTTGAGATGGTCGGAGATCGAGTTGATGAACGAGTCCACAGATTCCAGATGCTCCACATTGTCGGCCTCCGTCAGTTTTCTCTCCCAAGACGACATCGTGGTCTCCGGCGTTGTGTCGAGAGTACCTTGCGGCTCAGCAACCGACAGCTCCTCGGGCAGATCAAAGAGAACCTCTTGTTTCTGCTCCCCACTGTTCGACAGCACCGATCGCAATCCAAAATCCGCATTCTCTTCGACTTCCTCGGCGACAGAGATCTCGATAGCTTCAGCCTTAATAGCAGTGACTTCCGTCTCTAGCACCATCTGCTCCGGCACCACGGTCTGCAGTTGTGCCTGAGCGGCATTGATTCGATCATCGAAGAGTTTCTTGAGAAGAAGCGTGTCCATGAGCGTTTCGCCCTTGGTGAAGAACGGTCGAGCAAACGGGGAGAAGTGAACCGAGCCCCTTGGCTCGTCCCAATCCAGAAGGAGGGACTTGCTGAACATCCTGACATCCCAGTCCAGCGCAAGACTGAACCACTGGCAAATATCCCAGTAGCGCTCCCAAGCCACGCTGCCGTTGAAAGGGTGCATCTGCCATCCCCGCTGCTGGGTATTCGGGTTGGTGAAGGTGTGCTTGACATCGAGGTCCGCGTTGTTGTGATATATCAGTTCTCCCAGGACAGCCCCATAGTCGCCAAGTCCTGCCTTCTGCAATTCTTCCCTCAAGTTATACTCCAATTTGAAGAGTTCTTGCCACGCCTTCTCATAGCTATGCCCACTTATCAGCACGAATTCTAGCATTCAGACCGGGTGTCGAACGACTGACCGCAGCATGACCGAGTTTGTTTCGGAAGTTCCGAAGATGAGATTGAGCTGCGTCTGACTCGTGTTCCAGTCCTGGTCGCCCTCCACAAGTCCACCAAAGGAGAAGGCAGAAAGATGCAACCACTGGGATAGTCAGCTCGGTGAACCATCAGGTAAACTGCCCGATAGGTACGTGCTTACCTCAGCGATGTGAAAAGGCGTGTTGCGATTCGGATCCCATCCAAAGAGTTGCCTCGCAATCTGAGACGGTCAGTTCCGAATTTCAGTACGAATTTCGGCCAAAGACGCTTACCTCAGGGGCGGAAGCACTCATGACCGCTGTCTGAGATCGAGTTCCCTTCCGCTTCCCAGCACTTTTGATGATCTTCTCGGCACTGAGCGGGACAATACCCACGCTCAGATTCCAAGTCACCAATGCGCCCTGGTCAATAAAGCCAAACGCCTCGGCTTCGTATTTCTTAGTCAAATACATCTGCTCACTAAGCTCTTGCAACGCTGTCACCATGTTATTCTGGATCGGCGCGGGATCCGGCATGGGTCTGTCGACGAGAAAGAACTGATCGAGCTGATCCCGGCGAATCCACGTCTCGTAGTGACAAAACGGGTTGACGGACAGCTGAATACCAAGAGTCAGCTTTCTTCCATCAATATTCTCAAGAGGGCTCTTACACATTCATAATCGTCGAGGTTGGCGCCTTGGGGAAATTCGAATTCGTACTTGGTCTGTATGGTCGAATCGGTTTCCAGCAACCTCTCGAACAAAGTCTCAACCACATCCCAAGACACGCCATTCACCGTCTTGTAGGCGCCGTTGATCAGCTGAAAGTCGCTCTGGAACGGCTGAATGATCAAGGTCAGGTCTGGCGGGTTTATGGCGCGGAACGCAGCACCATCGCTCCAGCCTTCAACGATTGACGTGCAGGCCTTGAACAACTTCTTCCATGCCGACGCCTCGTAGAAAGCCTTGAAGCTGTCACTAATGACGAACAGGTTGACATTACCGTTTCCCTCCCGGCCGGGGATGATGTAGCCGCCTCTTGCTCTGCTCTTGACGCCGCGATCGCCCTGCTCCAAGCATTTCACGAACTCAATCCATTCGAGTTCATCCGCCCTCTTGTTGTTGTCGATCACAATTGCCGCATGGTCCGGACCACGCACTTTCTGCCAGGGATACGTCCCATCGCCCATTCTTGCTGCCTTGATAAAGTCCAGGGAGAGAAAGACAGGATACTCAAGCCCCATGAGTTTGCAGTAATCGCTGTTCAGCTTGGCATATAACGCTCCGCTCTCGCAGTACGTCTTGAAGATACCCTTGATCGCTTCGCTAGACCCATCCGGAGGCGTGTTGACATAATCACCGTCCGTGAGCCTGTACACAAGCACCTTGCGTTCATCTTCCTCGTGGATACCGCTCACCCATACTGAAGACATAGTGTCTTACCAACCGTCCGGTTTCGGCGTCGAAGGATGGTCAGGGTCGAACAGGTTAGTATTGTTCGAAAGAGTCAGCGATAACCTTAACTACAAAAAGTCGGTCGAGAGAAGAGGGAGCCTGAAGAGCCACCCCCAATGGAGCTGCGAAACGAGCGGTATAAGTCGAATTGCCGCGAGTACTCCACAACGCACAGTGGATAAGTCGGATTTTCAATAGTCAAGAGCCCTTCCTCCATCCGTCGTTCAGTGAGCACGCAGTCAGCATCTCGGGTCCAAAAGCGACTCGTCGCCCAGGATGTCTGCCGAGGACGGGGTAGCCATGTCCCATGAATGCTCGCTTCCGATTCGTCGTGATGCGACAAATTGGTGTTCCTCGCCAGATTGCCCGAATGCATCGGGTCGGCTCGCAAATTCTTGTGGGGATGACGCACGAACTATTGGGTTCTAGGTCGCATCGAACCCCATCCAGATCTTTTCAGCTTTCGACAATGCAGGGTCCACCGAAAAGTGTGCCGGATCGGGAGCGACAAGAAAATGGTCTTGCTTTCTACTTGTCGACACGGATGCGAGGTTGACCGCAAAAATGGAAAGGGAAAGGCCCGGTCAAGAAGACCAGCTGGACTGCAGGTCCATGGGAAGGTACCCCGGTGCTTGCAGATGAAGTGGAGCTCGCTTGTCGTCCGGCGGCAAGCACGATGCATCAAAAGACTCCGAGGAGTCGTCCGTGAACAAGACGGGAATTGAGCATTCCACTCAAGGTCTCAATCACGTACTTGTTGGAAGTCAAAATGATATTCATCCACTAAAAAGAAGTCAATCTACGATCCCAATGCATCACTCGAAATTCCACCGCTTAAGCTCAATAATAAAAAAGGTCTTAGGCTTTTCTGTTGAGAGCGTATTCATTGCGCCAAACTTTTGTCACCAACCTGGTCTTCGGCCAGGGGACCTCCCTGCTTATCTGGCAGTCGCCTCCTTCCAGGTTCCAACGAAAAGGTCCAGGTAGCCGAAATGGCGCTATGGAAATGACCAAAGAGTGACGGCTGCTCCTGCCTTTTCAGAAACCCCTTCGACACAACAACCAACTCTTTAGTTGTCCGTTCTGACTGCCCTTGGTTTCTTAGCCAGGGGGGATAAGAACGCTGTCGTCCAGTCGCACAATCTATCATTAAAACTTGTCAAAATAACAGAGCCACAACACAATCAGATAACGCCAGTCATATCCCAGTCATATATCCGTAAGAGCGAAGAGAACCGCCAACAGACCTGCAATCTGCCCATCAAAACCACCACACACACTTCCTCCCAATCTACAACTCGGAAATCTCAACCTGTTTTCCCAATCTTGGAATCAAGGCCTGGGCGTTCCCAAAGTTGATGCCCTCCCTTTCCTCCTTTGTGAGATTGAAGCCCTCCAGGTCGTCCAAGAATGCCGGATAGGCCGCCGAGGGCGCATAAGGAAAATCGCTCCCGTAAACCACATGACCAGCCGGAACCACCTCCAACAGTGCTTGCAGTGCCTCTTTGGATGTCGACAACGCCAGATCGTAGTAAAAGCTCCTGACTGCCTCCTTGGCTTCGTCATGTGTCGTTGCAACTGACCACCACGACGCCTGCTTGGGAGTCAACAAGTTCAACAACCGCCCCGCCAGGAAAGGTAACGTTCCTCCAGCATGGCTCAGCACGACCTTGACGTTGGGAAACTTTTTCAGTGTCCTGCTAGCAATCATGTCCACGGCAGTCCGGGTCGTCTCATGGGGATAGTCAACCACCGGCATCGCCACATTCGGGTTCACCAGCTCGGCCTCAACACCATGCGTTGGGTGAACAAACACCGTGGCGCCCCGCTGATCCAGCTCCCTCCATACGGGCTCCAGAATGGGGTTGCCGAGGTAGGTTGCATTGCCGCCATAGCGGGTGAACAACGTGACACCATCAGCACCAAGAACGTCCAAAGCATAGGCGATCTCCTCGAGCGCGGCGCTGGTGTTGGTGATATCGGGCAGTGAAGCAAAAAAGCCAAAAGTGTAGTGGTCCTCGTCCCGAATCCGGGCGGCGAACTCGTTGAGTCGTCGGGCAAGAGCGGCCTGAGCGGCGGGGTCGGATACGATCAGTGGCCCGGGGGCGGGGACGCTGAGGATGGCGGACTGGACGCCCAAATGTTTCATGATCATCCTCGACGACGATGGCGACCAGCGCGGAGTTGGCCACCCAGACGGATCACCTGCTGTTGTCAGTGAGGAGAGCGGCAAGAGCTTGAATCATGACCAACCGCCTGCATCTTCGACCGCTATTTTCACTGTCAGTTACCACGAACATTTCCTACCTAAGGTAGGACTCGAAAAACTGACCTTGAGCATAAAAATCGGGAACAAAATGGTGATGCAGGTCAATCTTGTTCACGGGTGGCTGTTGTGGCCACGACAGGCCCTTGTCAAGATACCACTGCTGGGCATGATGTTGGATGCTCGCCAACCCCGACAAAACGGGCGCGATATACGCTGTCGGTCGCATCGCGCGGGGCGATCAATCAGCAAGCAAATCCGGCGTTTCCGAGCTTTCTTTTCTTTCTCAAGCTTTGGAAGCTTCAAGACGATTTGGTCGATCGCGCAAAGCAGGACAGGGAACCAAAAAAAACAAGGTTGCGCCCGCCGAGGCAACAACGATGCCCGGGCGGTGACATAATCCGCATTTCCTTCGCCCCTCTCCATCCTTTTCCCCTTCCCCGATCGGATCGGAACCATCAGCAGCGCGTCTTGGCACGCCTACCACACCCGGCCACCTGGCAGGCAAAGTCCGTCTGGTCTGAAACAAGCCCAGCGCCCAACGCAAAAAGGTCACCAAATGGAATGGAACCCCACCAGTCCCAAACTACTGCTGGCTTTGGCAATGTTTCACCAGCGGCCATTTCGCTGACTTGTCCCCATTTCCGCACTGCACTGCTGCACACGACAATCTTTTTCCTTCCCTCCCGCCTTTGGACCAACGGCCATCTCACTCACCCAATCAAACAAATCAGCGACCTCCCTTTTCCTCCATCAATCTCACCAACCAACCCTTTTTTTCTTCATCCGCGACCAATCAAGCACCCCCCTTCACAAGCAGGGTACCTAGCCAGACCAAACCCCCCCCCCCCCCACCGAAACATATCCCCCTCCGGAGCGTCATCCATCCCACCAACCTGGAAGCTGGCCACCACAAAAACCAACCAACCACATTCACCACACCTCCACCAGCTCCAATAAGATGATATGATGTCTCAACAACAAGCCCAAATCCCCCTGCGGGACCACATGGTCTCCGCCAAAGCAGCCACGCTCATCCTGCGCGGCATCATCACGGCCGGACCACCGCCGATAGCATCATCCGAGCCGCTCCAGCGACCAGCACCACCATCATCATCGCTGACATCAATGCGAGGAGGGGCATCATCATCACAGCCGCGGCCGTCGCGTACGCAACCGTCGCAAAGGCGGTCGCCACTATCACAAGTTGTATCCGCCCAATCCTCGGCGTCGTCTTCGAGTGGTTGTTCTTCCAAGGAATCCTCAACACAACTAAAAGAGCTGAAAGTACCGCCCGATGGTGTCAAGGGGATGATGCCTGCGAAGACGACCATGGTGCACGATACCAAGACGTCCAAGGGTAGGCGGAAGGGTGGAGCGGCGAGTGCGTTGGCGAGGGAGGATGATGAGATGGGATCGAATCCGCCGAGTAAAAAGTCGAGGAAGAACTGATGTCTTCCTTGCATTATCGGAAGGAGGTGTATGAGGCTTGTATGACGATGCATCGGGGTGTATGGTGTGCTTCATTGAAGGCGCAACGCATGGGAGGAGTCTGTCTTTGGCCTTGTTGATGATTATGATGGGTGATACCGCTGGATCCATGTTGAAAGGATATCATGGAGGATACAGGCGCCTGTTGCATTGCCAGTGTGGTGTTTTTTCCGTTTGATTTTATGTGGTGCACTTGATGGGAAACAAATCATGTTCATGAGGAGAGGCGTTAGGCATATAACCATATCATATTATCAATCTCAACGAGGGGGTATCAGATAAAAACGAGCGCTCATACTACCCTCAGGCACACACACCACCAAACCAAGCCATACCGACGAGGTATAAACGCCGGCTCATGGCTTAAACCGTAACCGTCAAACGGAGACCCCAGATCGTACATTGCGCGTAACGTTCATGCATGCGGCAAATCCCAAGCAGCAACAGGAGATCAGACGCTAGCTGTCTCCTTGTGCTCGTTTGCACCATCCAGACTGGAGGCAACCTTTTCGTTGGAGGACAACTCGTTGCGCTCCCGCTTGAGGACATGGTCGCGAGTGTTCTTGGTCTTCCAAGCAGGGGTGCCAATGCACTTGATGGCTGTTGAACAGTCAGCAACTTGTTTTCACACGGGAAACCGAACCACTTACCACCAGCCTTGGTATCGTCAAAGATATCCTCAACCTCCTCCAGAGGCTTGTTCGCAGTCTCAGGGAACATGAAGTAGACGTGCAGGAACATAGCGGCACAGAAGACGGCAAACAGAACGTACGTCTTCCACTTGATGTTGGCAAAGGCAGGAGGAACGAAGTAGGCGAGGGCAAAGTTGAAGGCCCAGTTGGCAGAGGTGGACAGAGCAACCGCCTTGCCACGGAGGCGGAGGGGGAACAACTCAGGGGGATAAGTCCAGGAGACAGGGCCCCAGGTACAGGCGAAGGAAGCGACGAAGAGGTATGTTGTGGCGATGATGGCCTTGGCAGGAGGTCCAGAAACAGCCATCGATTCCGAAGTCGAAGCGAACTCGCCGGGATAAGGCTCGCGAGAGTACGTGGCAAAGAGGCCAGCGTTGACACTCAACCAGAGGCACATGAGGAAAGCGCCAACCAAGAGCATCGGTCGGCGACCCCAGCGGTCCATCCAGATCAGGGCCGGCACAGTCATAAGGACGTTGATGACAAAGTTGATACCGCTGGGCAGAAGAACAGCGTTACCACCGTCTTCGTCGGCAAGGCCGGCCATGGTAAACACGTAGGTAATGTAGTACATCTGCTAACGTCAGCATCCGCCAGCAAAATCACGTGCCGCCACACTCACCATGACATTCATGCCGGTCAACTGGGACCAGATCTGGGTGAAGATGCCGATCGAGGTGCGGTTGATCATGTTGGGTTTGAGCAACTCAAAGTAGGTGACGTCAGCGTTAGCACGCTCGAATTCGATGACATCGCGAATCTCAGCAAGCTCACGCTGCACCAAGGGGGATGTGGGGTCACCCTTGCCGTGGACAAGAGTCAAAACGTCCTTGGCCTGATCCCAACGATCTTTCTTGGCGAGCCAACGAGGAGACTCAGGGAGGAAGAGCAGGCCGAGGAAGAGCAAAATAGCGGGGATGGCCTGGAGACCCCAGGGGAGCCTAAAGGCAGCAGTGCTCTTGATGAAAGAGCTGCCGTAGCAGATGAAGAACATGATCATGATGCCCCAGGTGATGGCCCACTGCTGGAATCCGACCAGACGACCACGCTTCGAGGGAGGAGCAATTTCGGTGATGTAGACAGGGACCTGAGCAGAGCAGATACCGACCGAGAAGCCGTTGATGATACGGCCAACCACGAGCATCGGGATGTTCACAGAAGCGCAGACAATCACGGAGCCGATGATCCTGGTTCCGTTAGCAAAAAAAAAAAAAAAGAGAGTGCATGTCACCATGTCACCCACCAAATAACGGAGCCAATCTGGATCGAGGTCTTGCGGCCAAACATATCGGACAGGTAACCAGACACCAGAGCACCGAGCCAGGAACCACCGGGCATGGCAGCGGTGATGCCACCCTGAACTGAATCAGAGGGACCACGGCATAGCCCCTTTTCATTGAAGCCTAGTTGGTTGAACTGGCACAGGTAGGGTTGAGTAGAGATGATTGCAGACATGGACGAGATGTCGAAGCCGAAGAGCGCGCCGCCTAGCCATTGTCAGCATTGTCATTCTGGAGGGAAGCGAAGGGCCAGAGGGATAGACAAGACTCACCAATAACGGCGACGGCCGCGATCATGTAGACGTTGCCGACCTTGTACATCTTGGCCGATGGGGATGCCACCCTAGGTGTCGGAAGATGATGTGTAGGAGTCCACGAGGATCCGAGACAGGAACAGGAGGAGGAAATGTTTGCTATTTTAAAGACCGGGAGCGGGAGGACAGGCCCAGTGGGGCGCCGAGGGTGTGGGATGTGGGAGACAGGAACGGCGCGTTAGTTGGGACTTACGACCGAGAAGCCGGTGTGAAGGCCGAGCCGCTGGTCAGCTATAGCTGTTAGACTGGACCCGGGCATCACCAATTAATCAGGTGGGAGCTGTTAGCTCGTCCAATCGGCCATGCCCCTCCACACCCTTTGTTCCCATGGCCGCTTGAGGCTGCCACTTGGCATGCCGCTCCCTTCCGCGCCCGGTCCTTGTCAGGGACCAAAGACAATAGACTCAACCCAACATTCCGTCCCTGACATGCCATGCCCGTTGAGTCGGGCTGGCCGCCTGCGACCGTCGACCGAGGCAAGTGCCAGACGGCGAGATACCCCGGATTAGACCAGTGCCAGCCAACCTAGTGTTCTCCAGGCCCCGTCGTGCATCCTGCGGGGAGAGCTTGGATGTCCGGGGTCACCCACATCGCTGGCGGAGCCGCAGCGTTGCAATTTAGCCTGGTTGAACTGAAAATACGTGCAGCATCCCGAACAAATCCAGGCCTTGGCTGTCCCACAGAGTTTCCACCCTCATCCCACATCGTAGTTAGTTCGCGGAGGATTCGTGGGGTGCCGCGCCAGAATTCGTGGAGGCAGCCCCTCAACCGGACCGAAACCCCGCGGGAGGCGGATTTGGGAACTGAAAAAAAAAGGCGGTGGAGGGAGCTAGAAAGTTGCAAAAAGAGGTCAATAGAGCGTTGCATCTGCTGTCACTGTCATCCAATGGCGGAATCCGGTCTCATGACCGTGAAGTCCTTCCCACCCGTTCCCATCTGTCGTGTGCGACAAGCTTTCGGGGAGCTGCCTCCCGCATTTGGTGGCTTGGGCGTTCGCCAAAGTCGAAGCTCGGGATGACGTCACACTCGTCTAGCCCACATTCGCTGACTCCAGAACGCAGCTCCCCACCAGCAGGAGAAGGCCCGATAGCCCGGCCTCCACTGCTATGGAGTGTGTTTTGTCGACGCTTTCAGCCAGAATTGTTTTCCACGGGGCTGCCTGCCGTTTCTGTTTCCGACGGTCCACCGTTGCGGGTTGTCTCACCTCCTGGTAACTTCCCCAGCTCCACGGAAGCGGCTTTGTTCGGGTCTTCACCCTACGGCTCAGTATCGGCTGTGACACGAGGTTTCCCCGGACCCGCATTCACAGTCCAATGGCGCAAACCACCTGCTCCGTGATTGTGTGGCGGTCGAGTTGCGCAGCGTCTCACGAGGTTGACGCCTCTCAAACGTTGACAGGCAGTGATGACGGCGGAGCGTTACAACGGCCGAATCGATGACGCCTGGTTGGCAAAAGAAAAAGAAAAAAGGTTCGCTAATGGCTTCCATTTGGGGGCGAGCGAATGTTTGGTATGTCTTACAGGATTGTGAAGCAGTGGCTGCGAGAACCCAGATCCCTTGCAGATGCATCACTCGTCCATCATGAGGCACGGTTCCAGGCAGATCCAGACGGGTACGATCAAACCGTTTCGGGGCGATCTAAGGACAGAAGAAAAACCCTTGTGACCGAGACAGTAGATGAACTTTGTCACCTGGTTACCACGTACCCGCTGGCGGCGCAAGGGTTCGGGGTGATGGAAACAACAGCGCGGTTGATTGGACGTCGTCCGAGGTCAGTCGGAGATGTGTGCAACGGGATGGCCCCTCTGTGCTTGCTCGCGATGCAAATGACTGCGATTTTCTTGCTATCCTCGGGATCTGCTCTGGCAAGTACGAGGTAGAATTTCGTACGAGAACGAGAACAACTTGGCCTCATACTACGTCCGTCAACTGGGCCTTCACTCTGGTGATGAGTTTTCTGGGCCGCCCAAAAAAAGAGGGATGGCATCTCTTGGCGGAACAACAGACACCCCTGTCGTATCACGTGCTTTCGCTCCTCTCCGGGGTCTGGCAAAGCGCCGCCTGAAATCAGGGTCGCGTCAACCGTGATCCCCGCAACGACAATCCTGGCAATCAATCAAGAATCGCACGTTGAGACCCGCGCGCGTGTCCAAACCCAATATGCCGCCACAAAGAGGACGTGTGGCTTCAACATCAGGGACCAAGCGCCCGGCTCCGGACAATGATGGCACCGTCTCGCCGCCGCCCCTCAAACGCAAAGCCCAAAGCGCAATCTCAAGTCCGTCTTGGGCCACCTCCACAACATCCCTAGCGGCCTCGCTGACAAGCCACAGAGACGGCCGTTGCAAATTTCTTCACGCCCACTTCTCAGAAGCCGAAAGATCGAACGACATGGAACGAGCGAAGCCCCAGCGAAGAAACACCCGCGACCCTCCTCGTTGCGAAATACGTTCCCGAGAAAAGCAACGGCGCGAGAGACCAACCGGCAGGGACGAAACGAAAGATAGCGGCGTTTGATCTTGTGAGCTCCCTCGCCTTACTTTGCTGGGGGCGATTCTGACAGGAGTAGGACTCGACGTTGATCACACCCGCATCGGGCAAACGCCATTCCGACGACGCTGCTGACTGGAAATGGTGGCACCACTCAGTCCCCACGCGACTGAGGGAACTCCACGATGAAGGGTGCGTAGGCCAGTCCGGTTCAAGGCAATGGGCCGCTGACAAAACCAGATACCAGGTCATCATCCTCACGAACCAAGGGGGGTTGACCCTGCACCCCGATCCCAAGTCGAAAGCCCCAAAGAGCCAAAAGAACCGAGTCCCCGCCTTCAAGCAAAAATGCAGTGGGGTATTGAGCCAACTAGATCTTCCCATCACACTGTACGCTGCGACCGCGAAAGACATATACCGCAAGCCGCGGACGGGCATGTGGAAGGAGATGAAGGATGACTACGACTTGACAGAGGCGGACATCGACCATGAAAATAGCATATTTGTTGGTGATGCAGGGGGCCGGACGGCAGAGCTCAAAGGCGGCACGGCCATTGCCAAGGACTTTAGCTGCTCGGACCGGAACCTTGCACACAACATTGGGATTGAGTTCAAGACACCCGAGGAGTTCTTCTTGAACGAAGCGCCAAGGACGTTTGCGAGGGATTTTGACCTTGTCCAGTTCCCATTTGAGGAGGAAGCCGTGAAAGAGGATGTGCTCCTCGAAAAGACAAACGAGAAGGACATTGTCCTTTTTGTCGGGCCACCGGGCGCTGGCAAGAGCACCTTCTTTTGGAAGCACCTCAAGCCGCTTGGGTACGAGCGCATCAACCAGGACACCCTGAAAAGGTTAGTTGTATCGAATGTACCCTCTTAGTGCCCGCTAACTGTTAGTAGTAAGGACAAGTGCTTCAAGGCGGCGGCGGAGGCGCTCAAGGAGGGAGACTCGGTCGTGATCGGTACGGTATCAGTCACTGGAGTCGGGTCAACCACTAACAGCCGCAGACAATACCAACCCCGACCCCGATACCCGCGCGCAATGGGTCGAACTCGCCCAGAAACTCAAGGTTCCGATTCGATGCGTTTGGTTCAAGACACCGTTGCAGTTGTGCCAGCACAACGACGCGGTGAGGTCGCTCAACAAACCTGTTTGTGACCTGGTTCGAGCTCTCTGGTTCCTGCTGACGTAGATCTTCACAGCTCAACCCCGAAGACCGACAATCGCTTCCACAGCTGGCGTTCAACGGTTTCGCGTCTAGGTTCAAGGAGCCCAAGACCAAGGAGGGCTTCCAACATGTCGTCGAGATTGAGTTCAAGTTCCGAGGCACCAAGGAAGAGTATGACATCTGGGGTCGGTACTGGCTCTAAACTCGGGAACCAGCCCGTGCTCAGGCGCCATGACTCTCGCACTCTTGTTTAGGTATCCTCCCCGATGTAGGTCTTTGCACATTCGAGATTACCATTACATACTCATTAGATACTAACCTCTTGCAGAGCTTGCTACTGCTCCCCATAGACAAAGTATCGACCCGTCTGGGTGTCCAAGGTCAGGTTGGTGGGCGTGACAGATCCCCGCTGCAGGCTCCCGCTCTCAGCTTTCCCGCTTGGCGTGGTCACGGCGCCATACCGGTGGAGCCGGTTCTCGCCAGCCTTGACGGTGAAGTTTGCCAGCGACACTTCGTACCCGTTTCTCGTTCTCAGTTCCGGCACGCCAAAGTAGGCCGCCTGGACAGCATCGTAGCCGATGGACAGCTCAAAGTAACCCCGGTAATACAGATCCTGCCACTGCAACTCCGGGTTCATGGCCGTCAGGTATCCAGCCATGGTGTTGCCCTCGACCAGGCTGGTGTTCTGTCCCAGCGGGCTGGGCGAGGTGACAGCCGAGCCGGCAAACTCGACGCCAACAGACCCAGCGCCTGTGGCAGGGTCGTAATTCTTCTCACCAAACCACACAAGGTCCGAAACCCACGATGCATGCGAGTCGCCAGCGAGCATGATGTTGTTGTCGATCTTATTGTCGTAGATGTTGGCAAAGGTCCTGTTCCGGTTCGCCAGATAGCCATCCCACTGGTCGTAGTTGAACAGGCCGTTGGGGCTGATAACGATGCGGCTGAAGATGATCTGATTCCCAATGACGCGCCATTTCGTGCTAGCTTCGTCAGTAAGGCTTGGTCAGGATCAACAGTCGACGGACACATACCCCCGCTTGGAACTCTCCCGCATGGTGCGGTAGAACCAGGACTCTTGACGGGCGCCCATGACCGAACGGCCCTGGTCGTTGGCGATTTCCTTGATGTAGTCGGTGTTCTGACGAGTCAGCTTAGCCTCAACGGTTGGACGGGACACGCACCGTGTACAGATCGGTGATGGACCGGTCGTAGTTGCGCGTATCGAGCATGATCAAGTCAAAGAGATCGCCAAACTCAAAGTTGCGCCAGATGCGAAGGTTGTCATCCATCTCGACCTGGCGGATGGGCATCCACTCAAAGTAGGCCCGGACAGCGTTCGCCTACAGGTGTCAGCTGGGTCTCGCCGCCTCGTCCGTGCTGCTCACCTTTCGCTGGTCCACTGAGACACCGCCGTCCTTGACGAAGGAGTCCTCGGTGTTGAGAAGATGCGACATGCCATCTTTGTACGTGTTGTCGGCGACCTGCCCTGTCAGCATCGCCCGTTTGACCAGCAAAGCAGCGGCCATACCTCATGATCATCCCAGACAGGAATCCAGGGAAACTGCTGGTGACTAGCCAACAGATCGGCATCCGTTCGATACGTCGCTATCCTCTTGCGGTAGTCATAAAGACTGCCCTGTCAGCCCCCATCTTCCCACGGCGCAGAGCAACAACCAGGTACTCACGTCAGGATCTCCCGATCCGGCTGCGGGACCCGATCCATGGCATTGCCCCAGCCATAATCGCCATTCTTGTACTCATAGATATAATCGCCAAGATGCACGACATAGTCCACCGAGTCCTTACGGACGGTATTTCCATACGCGTTGAAGAATCCGAACGCTAATACACACCGCCGTCAGCAAACCCACACGTCAAATCCCAAGTTCGACAACCCAAACATACGAAAGTTGGAGCACGAGTACACCGCAATCTTGATGTCCCTCGGCACTTTTTTCCCCTTTTCCGGAATCGTCTTGGTCCTCCCGACGGGCGACTTGTTGTCCGAATCGCAAATGTTGAACTGGTAGTGATACGTCGTGAAGGGTTTCAATCGGCGAGCTTCAACCTAATGAACCCCAACCATCAGCCCCCCCTCCCCTCGCCTCCTTCTTTCGACGGAAATCGAAGGACAGGCACACACAAACCTTGACGGTAAAATCAACATCCGAACTCGTATACACCCTCCCCTCGTCCACCACGCCCCGCAGTTTCTCGTCCCGCGCAATCTTCCACTCCACGCACACCGTTGCTTTGCTCGCCCTGACAAAGCCCTCGTTATCATGGCCGTACAACTCCGCTGTCCCGCTGACGGTTGTGTTGGACTTGTCGTTTTCGGCCGTCGGCGCTGCCCGCGTCCA
Source organism: Cercophora sp. LCS_1 (assembly GCA_036250225.1). Lineage (NCBI taxonomy): Eukaryota > Fungi > Ascomycota > Sordariomycetes > Sordariales > Lasiosphaeriaceae > Cercophora > Cercophora sp. LCS_1. The sequence continues at coordinate 57,838 of JAPZLL010000004.1, forward strand.
GAGGATGACGCTGTCTGAGTGGGGATCGCCGGACGCGATGCCGTGCGTGAAGTTCAGCTGGGAGGGCGTCCATGGGGAGGCGGCGTAGGAACGCGCGGCGACTTTGGGGAGGGAGATGCCTAGGGAGGGGTGGTGCAGGGAGGGGGAGAAGTAGTTGATGTTGGTGGCGTAGGAGGCGGATGCCCCGGCTGCGAGGGGGAGGGCCCGGAGGAGGGTGAGGGGTTTCATCTTTGTTTAGGTTACCGTCCACCTGCGAGGATTGGCAACACGAGTGAACTCGGGTTGGGTGAGAGGAAGGGAGAGATGGCGGGGATGGATGTTATATCATCTCGGCGATACGACCCGGGGATTATGAGCACTGGAAGGATTTGCTTCGGAGTCGGAAAAAGGAGCCCGGTGAACCGGGGCTTCTGATTCCTTCCGAATTCTCATCCACTTGCACACATTTACAATGTAGTGCCGAGGCACGGTGAGGTCTTGGATTGTCCGATTGGATCTTTTTTTTCCTTCTTAGGATTTGGAGATGCGTGCAGCGTAGCGTTGCAGTGTTGCAATCATGACGGAGCGAGCCCCACGGTTTGCTTGGCAACGTGTGAAATGGGAGAGGTGTCATTGGTTGCAAGTTTTGGAGAAGAGCGTGGAGAGGATTGGGCTCTAACCAAGCGTGGGAAGTCCTTACAATGCGGACACCGATTGAAATGCTTGTGATTGAGGAGGGTTGTATTGATGATGTGTAGACGAGATGGGATCAAGATCGCATGTGCTTAGGGTTGGAGGGATGCAACGACGGTCCACTCCGCGCGGGCATGGCACCGAGCCGAGTGATCGGGCCCGTGAGGGTGGTTTGGATCGGGTGATTGAATATGGCATGGGCATGCGTTGTTTTGATGCGCATGTGAGAGTTGAGATGTGAAAAGAGAAGCGTGATTTTCTGTGAATTGGATGCATGTGGAGAGAGTCAGGGGTGTTTGTTTTTTGACATCGCGCCATGACACTTGTTGCCAAGTTCCCCGGCGAAATATTGAGATAATTCCCAACAGCGCTGGACTGGAAACACGCATTCCGATTATTCTAGATCAATAACTTCACTCTCAAGCCTCTCCATCCATCAGTGGAAAACAACGCCAAGAAAGCCTCCCCACCGCTCTCTGTCCAAACGCAGACTAGCCGCGCCGCAATTTCCCAGCAGCTGAACACCGCCAAGCATGAGGCTCTTTCGTCGCGTCACCTCAGCTCCTCTCCGATTCCCTGTGCCATGAAATATCATCAAATACTTACCACCCGCAGAATGCGCCTCCTTATTCTCTCCCTCCTCCCGCTGGTTGCTGCCCAATCAGCCTCAACCTGCGTCTCCCCCATCTCAGTCCTCTACAATGCTCACCCAGAATGCGCCCGTTCATGTCTCGGCTGCACCGACTCGAACGAGAGCTTCGCGCACGCATGTGATATCAACGGCGCGTGCTGTCAGGGATATAACGCGTTGACGTTCATCCCGCTTGTGTATGGATGTGTCAAGACGACGTGTACGGAGGCGGACGCGCAGGCGAGCTGGGAGGAGTTTTCGAGGAATTGCGCGAGACGGGGATTTCCGGTAAATGAGGGGGATACGCCGGGGGGGTATGAGTTTGTTAGCTATTGTGAGCTCTTCTTTCTTTTTGAGGTAGGATTTCTGGCTGACGGTGTTAGCTGCTGTGGCGACGACGGCGACGGCGAGTCCTACGACGAGCGGTGGGACGGCGACGACGACTGGGGATCTGAGGGTATCGGAGACAAGTGATCCGAGACTGGCTGGCGGTGGAGGGAATACTACGGTTGCGGCTCCCGAAGCTTCAAGTGGAAAGGCTGGGCTGAGCGTTGGAGAGATTGTGGGAATCGTGCTGGGCTCGGTGTCGGCTTTGGCTGCTGTTGTCGGGCTGGTGCTGAGATGGAGGCACTTGCAGCTCGTGAAGAAGCAAGCAGCGCTGGCGCCTGAGAAGCCGGTTAGTTCGCCGATGCCGTAAATTCTCGACGTAGATATTTGAGGGTCGAGGAAGGGGAAATGTCAGATGTCAGAGTGTTGGTACCTAGGAGTATACCAGGTAATGCTAATCAGTTATTTACATGCATGTGCCCGTCAAGGGCTATCCCGTCCAGTACGCTGATTTAGTTCCTTAATTCATGCCTTGATACAAAGCTGTCGAGGTGAATACAAGAAGTATCAGCGACATTCCATTCCGGACATGACGCCACCGGGAAAACCTAAGCCGCAAGACCCTGCCTGTCGAGTTTTGTTCAGCCTGTCTATGTCGACTTCGAGACGTGATCGCGGAACTCCCTGCCAGAGATCTCCTGCAGACCCTCCTCGTCCAGCATCTCCTGGCCCTCCCAAGATGTGTCCTTGTCAGACTTGTCGTCGTCGATCCAATCTTCGTCCTCTTCATCATACTTCTGCAAACACTTAGAGACCTCGCGCATCAAATCGTCCTCTTCGGACTTTCTCCGCTCCCGTACAACCCAGAGTGGCTCTGCTTCTTCATCATCCCAGCCGTCAGTGATCCCTCTTGTCCAATTGCCCGTCGCCTTGCTGGTGTTTGGTTTGTCGTCGATCGGGAGGTTTCCTTCGGCCTCGCGGGCCAGGCGGAAGGAGCATTTGGTGGACTGGGCTCTGAAGTAGCAATTGGTGCAGCTTCCACAACCAAATTCTGTCATCTCGGCCGGGACGATGCACATGTCACACGGGCCGCTGTGTGTATCTCTCGCGCAGGCGTCGCATGGTGCCGTGTTTGCGCGGTCTTCATAGATGGCGAGGGCGACGCCAATCACGCGTGCGAAACCGTGCAACCGAAGAGATGCAATTTCATCATCGGCAGAGATTGGGTGTGTTCGTGGACGCCAAAGTCTCTTGATCTCCGTTTTTTCGTTGAGGATCTCGAGAGCTCGCGGGGTGGCAACGGTAAAGAGCTTCTTGAGGATTGCAACCGTCGTTTCGAATCTTGTCTGCGCTGTCGGATCTTCGAATATTGCTCTTGTAATGGGAAGACCTCCGACGGTCTGCTTGGACAGCCACTCGTCGAGAGTAGGCGGGGCAAGCTCTTGTTGATCCATCGTGTTGTTTGGTGGGAAAAGTCAAGACACAAAATGGAAGGACCACGAATCAATAGAGAAAAAAAAACACGCGCTATTGTGGTCAATGCACTGGGAAAAGGTCATGCAATCAAAAGATACCAAATTTACTTGAGGACTTTTCGGCGTCCGCTTTCCGCTTCAGCTACTTGCAACTACGAAGGTTGTTTTTACACAGACACATCTCGCTTCCAGCCGGGCTCTTGCTCAGGGCCGCCCTCGCTTGACTTGATTAGGAAGTTGCGATGTTTCCTTGGTGTTTAGCAGTTGCCACGCTGGTGCCTGTGTCCACCTCCAATTTTCATCAACACCACCAATCCAAACTCAACACTCAGCAGACGTTCAGGCACACGTGTAGGCACATTTCACACATTTTGGGGGGCTTAACGGTGTGTTCCATTCTCGATACCTCCGCAACTAAGCGGTTACCATTGCCAGACCATCCTCCATACCGTCATACCGGATAGACTTGTGCCGAGAACTAAACCCTTTCCTCCGTTCCTTCCCTTGTTCCTTCCCTTGTGCCGGATGCCGCCGTAAATTGCCCAGATTACTCGTGGCGAATGCGCTTTGCCTCTCTGCCCTCAGGGCTAGTGTCGAACTAGTTGCTCGTGATGCCGGCCTTCTCTTCACCTGCCTTGATAGCTGCCTCCTTCGCATTGCGGTCGCACATGTCGGCAAGGATCTTCTTGGCCGTGTCAGGGCCATCAGCTTTGATAGTTTCGAGGGCCTTGAAGAGGGAACGCGAGCGGTGGTGTGTCACAGCCTCGAGTTGGAAGCCAGACATCTCGGCGATCTCCACACTGCTGGAGGGGGCGGTCTCATCGAGCTTTCTGATGTGGGGGCCACCCGTCTTCCCCTTCTTGGAAGCAGCGTCCGCGGCGGGGGTCTGGTTGTCGTTATTCATTTTTAATTATGCCTCGAGAAAAACGAGAAGGGGGTTGAGGTTGGTTGATAGAGCGTGTTGAAAATTCGCTTGGGGAAAGTTGGTGTGGAAAAAGGAAAATTGAAAATTCAAGAAGGCCACAGAAAAACGGCTGCCAAATTTTCTACAGGCGTGCACGAAAAACCAACAGGCCTATTCCATCCCACAATTGGCAGACGCCACAATAGTAAGGCAGGAACGTCAATAGCAAATGCCTTCTTTTAATTCAATAACGCTTAACAAGCAGCAATAAATTAACTCCAAATAGGTAATTAAAAAACAAAACGCATGCCCTACTATCACAAAACACGCATCTCAGTGCCTAAGATGCCAGAAAGTTATTTCAAGATACACCCCAATATCTCTGCCCCCTCTTCCCTCAATATTCAGGACGCCATTCGGTTATTTCCGTCCCCTCCTCTTCTTCCCCTTCTCCTGCGCCCCGGCAAACCCCATCAACCTCGCATGCTCAGCCAACATCTTCCTCTCTTCCGCTTCCAATACCTCGAGCCAATGCACAAGCTCCTCGATTTCCAACGTCTCCAGCTTCCCCGACGCCTCCCGAAAGTCATACCACTTCTTCTCCGCCCTTCTCTCCTCAATCTTCAACCTTATCGAGCAATTCTTCCCCTTGCCGGTATACCAACAGTTGGTACAACTCCCACCTCCATGTTCCACGGCTCCACCCGCCGGCACGATACAAGACTCGAATGGCCCCCGGTGTCCGTAGTTTTTGCACGAGTTACAAGGCTGCGGATTTGCCTTGATGGCGTAGACGGCGAGGAGCGTGCTCATTATCTCGGCTTTGGATTTGAGAGGGGGTATTGTGGTTGTCATAAGCTCGAGGCTCCTTGTGACGTATGTGACGGGTGTCCAGAGGCGTTTAATCTTGGTCTGGGCGATGAGGTGTGCGTGGATGGGATCGTTTGGCGCGTTGAAGAGTTCCCTGAGGATTTCGACTGTGTTGTCGAGTTTGGCTTGGGCTCCGTAGTCCTCGTAGGCGACGTATTTGATGGGCATGCTGTCGAGGGTTTGGAGGGAGAGCCATTCTTCGAGGGATGGGGCATCTAGGTCATTTTTATTTGGTTCGTGGCTCATGGTGTGGTTGTTTGATGGTAACAACTTGGGAGAGATGTCAGTGAGAGAGATGGGGAATGGCGGTGCTTATCTACATGCAACCAAGGCGCTAGCAAGGATCATGGAGGCTTTTCTTTTTCTGGAGTGGAAAGACACAAGCATTTCAGTCACACATCTTCGATCTTGTCAACTGGTTTATCTGATAGTCATTGTTCTATGCTCTACCTGTAGTCGAGCTACGTTATCTGTGGGCTACTGTGGTCCATTGGCGCCCTCCTCTGCTGTGATGTTCTTTCGGCACGGTATGCCTAAAGTTCCTTCCCATCATTCCTTCCCATCATTCCCTATTGCCTCCCCCTCCTCCCCCATGACAATGACCATGGCCATTACCTTCCTCCATTGTCCCCCAGTTCAACCCTCCCAAGCAGCAAAGTCTGGTAGGTACACCCTATTGTGTTGGCGACGTGCCCCGAAATATCCCTCCCTGCATCTTCTCGGTCCTCTGAGATGTCAACCTCCAGGAGTAGACGCAAACGACATCGTAGACGGCGACCGAAAACATCCATCGACTCCTCAACGGGGGCAGGGCCGACAGGGTGGAGTTGATGCTTCGGCTGCCGGTTAGGTGAGTTGGGAGGACAGGTCATGGCGCCTTCCGAGTCCTCAGCTGGAGTAGGGCAGACCGGGCAGGGCTTCGACTCGGGGTTGGCATTCGGCGAGTTAAGGGGCATGGTGGCGGGTGGCGGGAATGGCGCCTTGGGTGTTCTGAGCAGGGACGGTCGACATCTTGGCGATTTGTGGATTGTGTTGTCTTTGTGGATAAGCAGAAGGGCAGTCGCCGAAAGTCAGGTTATTTGTCTCATCCGGCTGCCGAGGGAAGTGAAGCCCGCTTTTGTCTGCTCGCTTTAAGGAAGTTCTGCCCGAGTTTATCTCGGTCTGAATTGAGGCTTCGGTATTCCATGAGCCTGGATGCTATTCAAACTGGCCGCTGGTTTTGACAACAAACTACGGGATGGCCTGTGGCCCGTGTCGTCATCCAAATCATCCCTGAATTCGTCACTCTCTGTTTGCGATAGGTTGAGGCAGAAGTATGAGAGCTGCTGTTTTGAAAAAGGCCGCAGCGTATCATCCGGCACAAAGAGTTGTGTTGGCGTCGCGTGACGCACTGAGTTTGATGTGCACCAATCCACAGAGACCCTACTTGGCGTAGGTGAGAGCGAGAATCGGACACGCAGCTGTCTGTTTGATAAATCTGAGAAACAAGGTATCGGTGTGACTTGCATCTGAGCCAGCAGTAGCTCTGCATGTGTTGGGCGGCCCGCTGAGGCTGAGTCTCGTCCAAGGCAGATTCGTGGCCCCCGGCCGTTGGTAAACATGCACGCCCCCACGAACAGTGTGAAGACGAAAAGATACATCCGACGCTTTGCGGTAAATCAGGGCTCGTGCCCAGGCTCAGATGGCTGCCCCAAAAACTGGTGGCGTCGACAACCTCTCCAACGAGCCAGCAGACAGTTGGCAGGCCAGACATGCAACCCGACAACGGACATGGAATCAGCGGCTGGAATAAAATCGAGTACTGTCCTTTGGTTTGTGGCCATGTCACGCCTGTCTGCAGTCGCCATAGGATAGACACATGCTTCAATCCTGTGGGAGCGGCTATGCCCGCCAGACGCACTCCAACATCCGGGCGGCTGTCAGTCGCGATAGGAATGCCATCGGGAATCCTGAAGGATTCATCGCCGAATATGCATCTCATCTAAATGCTTCATTTGACGGAATTTTCCATCAATCCCACAACTAACGGCAGATTCCCACTGTCTGTTGGCGCATGAATCCGCCGTTGGCGGCATTCCTTCCCGATCCCAGCCCAAGCCCGAGCAGAAGGATGCATCCGGCAAGGAATTCCGTCCCTGTCCTGGAGCAACAGAGAATCCAAGCCAGCGTCAACCACTGCGGGATAGTTTCGTTTGTCTGTGCCTCACAGATGCGGGCCCAGGATAATTCATTACACGGCTTGCAACAGCATTCTAAGGCATGGCGCTTAGAGCCCTGTGACAACTGGCGGCCAAACAAGGGCAGAACCAAGACTGTGTGGTGGCACAGTTCTATGCGGACTCCCTCAAAGAGCGGACACCGCACCTTTTTTTTCACAAACATCCCCCAGACAAAGCAGCCCTGCCTTCTTCAAGGGGGAAGAGCCAACAACACAACATCACAGTGGATACCATGTGTACCGCGTACAAACGACTAGAATACAGCTCAGTAATATGTTAAATCTCCGGTCATAGATAAACTCCATGAACTTTTTGTCCTTTGGGGCAGAGCTGGTGACAGATGAATCCGCATGCCGAGTCTGGCTGCACGCCGCTGCAGATGGCTTTCTTGTGAGGCACCTAAGGCGTATTTCCCAACAGGCGAGAGCACAATAATCCGCGCTGAATCATACTTTCAGTCTTCAAGTATAATCTTCTTGGAATAGAGCAGTGAGCTTGTTCTTCCGGGCAATGCCCTTCCAGACCCACTGGTGCGGGTTAAGTTTTGAATCATGGTTCAATCCTTTCTTACCTAGGTTTCATTTAAACTGTAATGTAGACATGATCTCAGACGTTTTACTCCAGATATATGCACCCAATTGCTAAGACATATGACGAGTTCTCCGGCACTGATAGAAGGTGAAACCACCCCACGCCATAGTAACGCCGAAAAGTCAACCTTGAGGTATTACCAAAGGATCACCAAACCGGCCCTTCCAATCACATGTGGCTGCCTGAGCAAGATCCAGGGGTAATGTCAGGTACCTACCAAGACAGGAAGTCATGGCGATACCTCCGACATCACACATCCAGGCTCCCGCATTGCCAACTGCAGTTATCGTCTACGCCAACATGGAGGTTTGCACACGAAAACTCAACCACTTCACCACTGCCTAGCATTTCTGCAAACTGTCGGATCCCCCACATCCCGGTGGCATTTACACCTTGGCAACACGCAAGTTCTCTATGGCGCTGAATCAGCGCCCTTTGGTAGCGTATCCTCGATTACGTAGTCACCCAGACGCTAGAATCACACCGCCACCGTCGCTGTCTCACCGAAACCACGCTGCCTGACTCGCCACAGCAACGCCTTCCCCATGCTCCCGAGCCGTCGCCAATAGCCGCGTGCAGAGCCCAGAAAACATGCGAGGTCCTCGTCGGATGGGACACATTGCTTGTGTAACACCAGGACTCCCCACCGCACTTTTCGGGACACTGCTTATTCCCCGGCATCCGATCGCCCTCCCGTAGGTCCGCCGCCACAGGGCGATCAGGAACTGAGGTATCCCAAAACGAAAATCACCACGTGCGCGTGCGGTGCGGCGCTGACATAGGTCCGACAGACCAAAGTGATCATCAGCGCAACCCAGATCCATCTAAAATCTGACAGCGATTAGCCATCGTCATCAAAGCGTATAATTACACCACGCAAGCTCCCGCATTCCACAACAAATGCTCAGAGGCGTAGTTCTAGCCCCCGCACCAGGCAGCATGCATAAGGTAAACGGAGAATAATCATCATCGAAAACGCATCTCCGTTAGACCAGACTACAGTAGACTAAAGTAGACCATGAATCATCATCAACTCCACACCACCAGCCCTACGCAGCGACTCAGGGTACATGGCGCTTAGAACTACGACAAGTACCGACAAAGTAGCGTGCAGTAGCCGACATCCGTCCCCCGCCCACTAGCCTCCAAACACCAAAACATCACCGCCCCGGCCGGCAAAGGAGGCTCAACAACCAAGTCTCACACCAATCTCCACCCTCCACGCCGCCATAGCCAGCATCCCATCTCGCATCTCTTGGCGTGTCCGGGGCGGTCAAGCCCCCTCATGCCACGAGCAAAGCGCCCTTTCACTCATCCGCCTCACTTCGTGAGCCGTCCCGTCTTCAAAGTGCCAAAGTGCCTCAAGGGACCCCAAAATACCACCTCAACGGCATCTCACGACCCTTGGCCACCCCAGCCCGTGACGATGACTGGTCCAGACAGCGTCATACCCATGACGTCCACCCATGCTTGATGCCCAAAACAAAAAGAAAAACGCGCGACCCTATCTCCGAAATCCCGGATCACACACGCACAGAGAGAGAGAGAGAGAGACAACAGGGCCACACCGCTCCGATGCACCCCAGCCTAGCGTCACCGGGCGTACTCTAGATTAGGCCTGGAAAACCACCCACGAATCGCCGACCAGAAAGGGGGCGGGCTCCAGAAGGACGCCAGAAGGCCCAAGGGCCTCAAGGCTGCGCCTAGCGCGTCCCTGCCATCAACATGATACACACCCCTCTCTCGTGGAGGGGGTGGAAGGTGTGCTCCCGTTGGGTTTCTTTTTCTTCTCGGGGACCCATCAACGCCAGGTTTCGGACCGTGCCTAGGATACCAAAGACACGCACGAGACGAGGATGGGGCTTTTAGCACGCGGCTTGGTGACATCCGAAAACGGACTGATCAAGCTGAGAGGAAAACGCGTCCCAGACACACCCAGTGTGCACACAGACAGACAGACAGACAGACAGACAGACAGACAGACAGACAGACAGACTTACCGAAGGGACGGACACCAAAGTCGTGGCAAAATCGCCACCGAGAAGCTCGGCAGGACTCCGAGCCAGTAAAACCCCATTGTCAGTCCTCACAATGACATAATAAATCAACTCCATAATTTTCCAGAAAAGAAAAGAAAAAAATAGCCCGAACACGAAAAAGAAGCATTGCGCGCGCGCGCGTCACTTGCACGCACAACATTCCCACGCTAGATGTCTCAAATCCAATCTGCCACCGCAAAAGGAGTCCCTTGCGCATCCGCATCTCCCCATTTTTTCATCCCCTGTTCATTGGATCTCGAATGGGATGTGTGTTGAGCTGCCACACGACATGACACGGGAATCATTCTCTCCAAAGGGGTACCAAGGAGGCAAACGCCCCGGCCCCCCCCCCGAAAAAGGAGAGAATACGGGAAACGGTTCCACCATCATGAACTTTTTTCCTCGGATCAAATCAATCCCCCTCAACCATCTTCGAAAGGACCCTGACAGACAGACAGCCTCACAAAACAAAATGCGTATTCGGCGACAAGCACCTGCCCATTGGGGCTAATCTCGCATGTTCAGTGTCCCTGACCAAAACCGAAGACGAACCAGACAAACCACAAAACAAACTCGGGCGAATCAAAAGGGGGGAGCCCCATCTAATCCCAAAAGTCCCATGATCCCTTGTTTTTTTGCCACCATCCCGTACGCCACCGCCATCCACACACACACACCACACCATCTTATCCGAAGGAAAAGCAAAAAGAAAACAGACGGACCGACGGGAACGGGCCCGCCCCTCTGGATCGTGGCACATCCGCATTCCACATGGCTCAGGCTCACACAATGACGAACGGACGGGAGGACCCCTTTTCTCACCGCCCACCCACATGAGAACAGAACCATCCGTTGAATGCGAGGAGAGAGTGATGATAACCTCACCGCTCCAAGATAACGTCCACACAGAAAGAGATGAACAGCATGATGATGATAGACGAGACACGGGAAACCTTGCCTTACCACCCATGCGACGTCCACACAAACCCGTCCGCACACGGGGCAACAAACGCCCAAAAGTGGCAAGGGAACGGAGCGCAAAAAGGAAAAAAAAAAAAAAAAAGAGAACGATTCCTCTCCAACCAATCACCGCCGCCCCAGAACCCCGTCTCCAAGTGCAGTATAGCGTCGGTAACACAACAGCATACTACAGTCTTGGTAGAAACGCCCCGAGACCACCAGAAGGGGTTCAGCACGACTCATGGAACTCATGACAAAGACACCGACATGACGACGGACGCCGCATCGAGGCCCAAGCGGGCCCGAGGGAACGGGACGACGGGGAACACTTGACAGAAACAGAGCAAGCCTTCCGTTGCACCGAACGAACGATCGTTATGCAGGCATGAGGTAATGAAACAAACTGCCCTTGCCCACATCCGACGCGTGTCGCGTGGTTATCCCACATCGTCTCCGACCCGGCGACCAGACAGACTGCGACCAGACTGCGACCGGACGACGACCCCGATCCGTGACCGAAAGAGAAGAGGGAACAAAGCCGCACATTAATCTAAGCCGACCCGTGATGTGGGCCGTCCGGTCGTCGGGCTTCCTTTGCGGCGCAGCCTCCGTCATCAATGCTAGACCGGAACCCCACTCGTGGGTAATAGGACCACCATTGGGAGTGTGTTCGTGCCGTGGGGATAAGCATCAAGGGACCAGGACCAGGACCAGGACCAGGACCGAATGTGCAAGGACAAAGAAAAAAAAAAACCGAACTTGCCACTCAAGGAACAAGAACGACAGGGACAGGGAATGGGTTCAGTGAGGTGGGAAAACACGACGTCGTGCCAAAGTTGAAGGGGGACAAAAAATCGCCGAAAACAACCCAACGACCAACCATAACGCCACGGAATGATCCGCCAACCCCCCCCCCCCCCCCAATTCTCGGCATAATTAAGTTCTGACGTCGGTCAGGGCCGCTGAGGAGGAGTCGAAAGCTTGCCCTGTCCGCCTGGCCCAACAGACGGGAAACAACGTAACGTCGCAAGGGCCCCCCCATGAGAAATGAGCCGTGCCGAGGCATTGTGTGCTAGACTTGCTTGTGAAAGACGGAAAAGAATAAGAGAATGAGCAGTCATCTAAGGCTGAGGGTGCTGCCATTATGGTGACGTAAAAGCTGGGGGGGAAATGACATTGGTCCGTCATCATTGCTTTTTGAGAACAAAGTGTAACCACCATCACGCAAGTGTGGATGGCGAATGGCGCCCAATGTGAGACAGCAGGAAAAAATGGGGCGACCTAAAACTCCACTGAATGATGCATGTGTCAAGCCCCTTTGCGGGCTTCTAGAAGGGCTGGAAGGGACAGAAGGTAAAAAAAAAAAAATGGCTCACCTCTCAGCCCTTTTGCTGCGCTGCAGCGACAAGGCCCGTGTGTGCCAGGAAGGGAAGGTTACCCGTACCGTAGGGCGGCGTCGAAACGATCAGCGCTCAGCCCTTTGGACGCGGAGATATGGCGGGATACTTTCCATGCTCGTAACCCGCTCGCTCGCTGCCCTCCCGTTGAACAGTGCTTGTTTCGCAGGGGCATTCGGTCCTAATCACAACCCGTCGCCTTCGGTGTCCCGAGGCGGCCTTGTGGAAGGCTGTTCCCTGGCCTTTTGCTGCGTGCGTCGTGTCGCAGGCAAATCGCACAGTGTGCAACGAGCTGCCGGGAATCCTTGGGGCGCAATCCTGTCTGTTCAGTCTTGACCTGATGCGGGCGGGCAGGAGAGAGGGAAAAACAAGGAGGAAAAGAACAACAAAATGGGTGTACAGTACTTGGGCCAAAGTACAGTACCTGGAGCGAGCGCAGAGGCCATCGCCAGGGGACGGCCGAACTTGGCATTGTCGTGTTGTTGCAAAACCAAGGCGGGCCAACATCAAGGCAACCACAGCAGCGGAGGAGTTGCATCGAACGGGGGCGAATTGCCACCGACTGGGCCAAGGCGGTGAAGAAAGAAAAAAAAGGTACGACAAACAGACCGCAATTGGACAGCGCCAGTATGCATGCAGGAGCGTGCGTCTGCTGCGTTCGCGCCCATGATGGCGCCTGTCATGGTGCTGACCGACCTTCGGTGGCTGGATTGCCGTGATGGTGGCCCGACCGGCGCTGTGGACCCGGCCTTTGCCCGGTGGTGGGGCTTGATCGGCGCCGGTCTACCGACTTCCCCTGGATCTCTCCGGCCTGGGAACGACCGTGGTCGCCGTTGCCCCGGACACTGCCTCTTGCTAGGCGGCAAAACATCACACATGCGGCGCTGCGACGGTAATAGTCCAGAACGGTCCCGGTCCCGAATGCCACGCGTGTGCTGCTCCAGCCGCAGATGCCACAGTCCGCCGGGCTGAAGGCCCCGAGCAGGTACCTTGGGTATGCCGGCGGTTAGATGGCTAGTTGGTATTGTGCATTCGCCACGACGGAGGCGAGCGCCGGCTTTTCCATAAATGCCGGCAGCAGGTCTTTGGTAAGTTGGTGACTAAGGGTCACGAGGGAAGCGTCAGGCAAGATCCCTTGGTTTTGAGAGCGGGAAGTCCTGCATCAACACATGCATGCGACGGATCGCGGCCGTTGGAGACAGCTCGAGTCTTTCGTTGGCCCGTTTACGAAACGGGGTCTGTCTGAAAGAGTTTGTGTTGGTGGAGATGGATGCATGGATGGAAGCATGGGTGAGCGAGAGGGTGGGAGACGTCAGTGGGAGCCAACAATGGTTGAGAAAGTCGTGAGCGTCTCAAATCCTCCGCGTCCGGCCCCGGCCCCGGCTGCTGCGTTGCTTTCGGCCCTGTGGGGACGACCTTACCTCCTTTGTCTGCCCCAGGTGGTTGGCAGGCGTAATTTGTGTCGCCAGCGTGCGATCGGAATCATCCGCTTGGGATCGTGGGGCGCCTCGAGTTCGCTTCACTGGCGCACGCAATCCGTGTTCAGCTCTGCAAGCAAAGGTGCTCGGCATCGGGGGGCGAGTTTGCCGCCATTTGCCCTCTCGCCGACTCACCAATGCAATGGCAGCAATCGGCACAAAATTGACACAGGATACCACACCTTGTGGAATGGCGCTGCTGAACACAGCGAGGGCCTCAATGTGACAAGCACCGGATCGAGAGCATTGCGCAGTTGCGCGACAGGATTGGCTGCGAGGGCTGCCCTATTTTGAGCGGAGGGCTGCATCTGCCGTCGCACGGCAAAGCAAAGTTGTGGTTGCACGTGAGGAAGTGATGACTGAGACCGCTAAAGGCCCAGTCCCTCCGACCATGACGGCTGAACCACGCGCGCCCAGCTATTGTGCAAGCAAGCAGCATACAGAACCGACACCTCATGGGCAACACACCACCATGGGGTGCGCAAACGCTGGCTGTCAGACAGAAACAGTGTGACCCCGCCGGTCCCGCCAGTCTGGTTCGGCTCTTACGGGAGGGCGCAGCCAGTGTCGCCACTGTGCCATGACTCTATGAGTTCATGTTTTTGTGCGGCGACTTGCGTGACCAACAGCCATCCATTCGGCTTGCGGATTGCCCACCGTGGCCGATGTTTCGGCGGCTCACTGCACCTGGTGGTGGTGGTGGTGTTGTTGTTGTTATTGTCGTGCCCAAATAGGAGGGCTGGACCAATGACACGGCCAAAGGTAGCGCTCTCCCGGCCCCGACATGCCAGCCCCTGCTCCCCGAACTGCTGGCAGCGGGTCTGGCGCCTCCGGACAGTTCGACGGCCCCGTCCGCCCGAGATGTGCTGTTGTGACTTGCGATAGGCCCTCTCCCACAAGCTATGTGTAAAGAGGTGGCATCCGACGTCCAAAGGCGTCGTCAACAAGTGCGGCAATGATTGCTGCGTCTTGCTAGATTGGGGTAGCGGAAGTCCGCAGCCGCAAACCATAATACCATGTGTTGCCTAGCCAGATCGATCTTGGTTCGCATCACGAGGGGCTCCACAGGGCCGGCCTCAGTGGGAGCCAAGCGTGTGACGATGGCATCGGGCTCGAGTTCGTCCTGCATCCCTCACCACGGCCAAATCCTCGCTGAGCCAGACGACACCAACCGGCGCCTCCCCTGACAGTGTCTCTCTGTTGCACTGTGTGTAAAGTCCAAGGGAAGGATCGGTGCTGTTTCAAGACGTTAGGCTGTCCAACTCCATCGATAGCGGCGGATCCGCCGCAATGACAGAAGGAATGTTCCCCATGTACCATGAGATCCAACGTGCGATCCAACGTGCCCCCACGGCCGCCGCGATCTCTCCTGAGCAGCGTCTCAGTGACATGTTTGCAACTCCATTGCTTCTCCGGCGTTCACTCCGGAATCCAGATGGCGTCCAGTGCTCGCGCAAAGAGACCGTAGGCGGTCAAAAAGGTGCCGTCTTCCGTGGCCTTTCTAGGGATTGGCTCACACGACTGAGACACGGGACAGAAAAGAAATACTGTATGTTGATCATAGTCACCACCGCAAAGGATCCGGTGCAGCCGGCGGGGCGCTTCCACCGGTCCAGGCCTCGCAAACCACACGGAACAATTGATGCGTCTCGCGTTGGTCAGCGAAGGGAATCTGAGCAGCAACAACGCCGTGCACTGGCACTGACTGGCTGGAGATGAGCTCACCCCTCTCCTCCATGGGCGGCAGCAAGCAACGCGTTCTCGCCATCCGTGGCTTGGCTGATTTCGCATGTGTCCTCCTCTGGCTGTGATTGACGGACACGCTCAAGCCGCCATCCAGCTGGCGAGCACGCTTCACCGGCGCCGTGTCATGTCGGACGGGGCAGGGCAAGACGGGAACAGCGACCGCGGCTTGGGTCCCACGCGTCAAGTGCACTGTCGGCACCGTTAGCAGTCGCGCAGTATACGTCCGTAAGGCTGGAAGGGCAAACGGGCCCTTGATGTTTCACCACATCACCAAAGCGACGGCAGAGAGCTAGCCCTGGCCGTGGCAACGTCGGCTTCTCCTCGGCGTGGCCTCCTGCCTGAGACGAATGGGAGTGTTGCAAGCGCGATGACTTGATGTCGCGGGAGCATCGTCGTGTGTTCGCAGGCAAGCAGCACTAAAACACGCGCAGGTTTTGCCGCACCGATGACCAGCGACGCCCGAACGATTGGTGCCGATCACAGGTGGCGAGGGCCAATATAAAGGCCTTTCCAGGATATCGTTTCGTCGCCAGTCCTTGATATCCGGGCCATGGTCATGCAGAGAGCAGAAGAGCCGACGTTTGGCGCCACATTGGTGGCTTTTAGTTGGGGGTTGAGCCTCGAGGATCTGCAGCCGTGTGGTTTGAGGTCTCCCTGCACTGGCTGGCTGGAAGCACAAGGTGCTGAATAATCGTAAACCACCCCGCTTGTAACCCCTGCTGCGCCACGATCCGCGTGTTCCAGCGGACCGACCGCGCGAGTGGGGGAGACACCAGCGAGCCGTTGCTGCGATGCCAGCTGAAACCAGCAATGTTCAGACCAATCCAACGCCGGAATGGCTCCCGCCAGTTGATGATGTGCGAATCTGCTTGCGCTTGGAAGAGAACCGGTCTGGCGGGTGACCACCAATTTGCCCCTCTGCTATGTCGGGGAATCTGACCGTTCTGCCCCAATGTGAACGTCCCCGCTGATGGGAGAGATCGAGGCCTCCACACGTAATGCGCTGTAATATGCCGAGTCCCAGCACCGCGACCAATGTTTTAGACGGCGAGCGAGGTTGGCTTCGGTGACCTCGGCTTTCTGCTTGACTCCACTAACCTCAAGTGGTTCTCTGGTGCCTTGGCGGTGGAGTCGACAGAGCCCCGAGTTCATCGGGACTCTACTTCCCCGATGAGTATAGTCAAAACGCGTCCCATTGGAGGGTCAGGGTCGGAGAACTCTCCTACCCCAGCGTTCTGAGCGCCGAACCAAGAGCAGCGTATCCGTGATATCGGGGCGGTGAGGTCGGCAGTTGGTTCGCGGAACCCACCCGGCAAGCTCGGAAGGCGGGCCATCGGACTGCGCTCGAGTTGCGGTCTTGGCCAGCCTCATCCGAAGGCCTCCGAATATATGCTGAACACGATGAAAAGCATCGAAGTGCACAGATGGATTTCAGGCTGCCCCTTTCTCGATGGCCCTTCTTTTACTGTCTAGAGTCATTGCGTTGCCTGCGAAACGGGGCCGGCTGGCTGCGCTTGGGGTACTCTAAGGTGAAGCCCGGTCCCGGAAAGTTACAGTGGGGCCAGCTCACCGTCCATGCAAGACATGGTAGGGCTAAGGAGCAGTGCGTGATCCTGTTGGAGCTAGGGGTGCCACCCCAAGGCTCGGACACGCGCTTGGGGCGCACGGGACTTGACGCCAGAAAAGTCTAGAGCATGGACGGTGCAATCCCACTTCGCTACAACACAAGCGGGGCGTGTTATAGCTTTGAGCCAGTCGGTGAGTACATAATGAATATGGAACGGCGTTCGTTTGGAGACAGAGCGGAGATCCGCCGCAACGGAGCAACACGCCCGTGGTTGGCGGGCCGGAGAAGGGGAAGAAAAGGGTATAGACCCTCTCGTCGAGCGGTTGTGGCCCCGTGAATCTGGGTGCCATTGGAGTCGGCAGTATCACGCTGCTGTATCGAGACGAGGTGATTTGCCTCGTAGGGTTGCCTCCACGTTTCACGCTGTAGGGCGCCCTGGCAATTCAGGCGGGGATCGGTTTCTGCAAGTGAAAGCTAGGGGCCACAATCTTGGTCGCCGACGAAACAGGGTCCAGGGCTCAACATCGAGGTCGCCGGACTTAGGGCTTGAACCTCGCCCTGAGAGCCAACTTGGGGATGGACAATCAGAGAGCCACTATGGCTTCAATCTAACGGACGGCGGGAAACAACACGAGCGGGGATGGATCCGGGCCGATGACCACACGTCAACTCGATCAACGTGGGATGGCGACCTGAGCGTCCACTGAGTGCTGGCGAGTTTGGATTTCGGACGGCAAACGGGAAATGACATACATTGCCGCAATGCAGGAAATGTAACGGGCGACCAAGCGACCCGCGTCTTCCCATGGTGATCTCATGGGGGCGCGGCCGCCCGCCCACCACCATCGATATTAGACCAAGTGCAAGTGAGGACCGTGTGCTCGTACAGCCAGTTTCAATAAGTCCGACGAGCCTGTCCTACTTGCGCTGGATGGGAGGGAGGAGTGGTCGCGCGCCAAACCAGCGAGGAGGAAACGGAAGCGTCGCATGTTCCCATCGTTCCGCGAAAATCCGGAGTCGGTTGGGACAATCGGAGCCGCTGACGGCAGTTGGACGAGCCTCTTACAAGGTGCGAGTGCTGTAGGGAACATGCGTTCAGGTATTCTTAGGCCGGATGTTTCTTGACCCGTCATGTCGTGGCCGACGAACTGATTTGTCCTGCAATACCGTAGTGCATAGTAGATCGAAGACCACGGCACAAGGCGAGCGGAAATGAATCGTTGCGCAGTTGCCCTTTCGGTGCTGCAGATCGGTGACGGCGAAGACGCTCCATGGGTGATGGTGATGGGGTTGTAGTCGAAGCGATGTTGCAGCTGTGACGCTGCTAGCCCAGGACGTCGACACTGAAGGCCCTTTGAATGAAGCGGGGTTGCCAAAAGGCCTTGCAGGGCTGCCCTTGCCTCGGGCGAGACAAGAAACCAATCAAGGGGACGTTGTGGATTCGTTGCTCGCGTTATCGTAGGGCTGAACGAAAAGCCATTGGGTTTTGCTGGAAAGCAAAGAACACCGGCACGCCGGCGAATACATACTTAGTTCTAGGACTCGAGCATTGTGCTCCAAAGGAAGATAGCGCATAGGGAATGCGGAACCGTGCAAAACGATCGGAGCGAGGCGACGATATCTTTGGTGGGAATTGCAGTTGAAGCATAGGGTGCTCTCGAGTCAGTTGTGGCCGGGAGGGGAGGCGCTTGTGTGTAAGGAACACAAGAGTGCAGGGATATGCTGGGCGGGCGAGAAGGCGGCCCCGCAGCACGGTTGGTTTGCCGAGGCGTTCCAAATGACGAGGTGGGAGACGGGCGTCGAACATTTCCTACACCACAAGCTCCCAATCACAGCACCAACATCGTCCCATCTTCTACCCCTTCCAACGTGCTAACGCTTCCTATCAGAATCCTAGACCTAGCCTGCGCCGCAAGGGTCCCTGCTTCGAGGCGCCCGGCAGCACTGGTCTCGAAGATCGGAACAGCCTGTTGAGGAAGGTGCCGCTCCTGTTCCTGCCTCTTCCACTTCGCCACAACCCTGTAGGGCTCAATCCGCGTGCACGCAAACCACATCAGGCGGCATATTGCACGAGGTGAGTAGAATCTTTGTCAGCTGGGGTGAGTGAAAATGGGAAAATAGGCTGTTGTGCACAGGGGAGGGTAATAAATCCGGGGCGAGAGTTCTGCCGTGTGTGCGTCACCCAGGCGTTTGGCCAGTCGCAGCGATGCCATCAAAAAATCCCACAGGGCAACCAGAAAACGGTGACGGGTGCGGGCGCGTGGGCGCGGGGCGGCATTGGGCTCCCGCAAAGAGCAAGGGCTTGAAATGGAAACAGGCCTGCAACAAAGAATGATGTGCGATGCCGTCCCGTCTCCCGCGGGCTGCCACGAGTTGACCTCCGGCCTCGTCGAGATCCGACGCAAGGCAAGGTAAAAATAATCGACACCACCCACAAGCGAGTTATTCCTGTGCAATATTACCCGTTCCCCCTCCGATCGCCCCCAGACACAGACACACGCACACGCAGACATACATCCGGCTTCTACGCGGCATTGCTCAGGGCATGCAGACGCAGACAGCGCGCTTTTCTGGCCCGCGCAGCGGAGCAATCAAATCGCACCGTTGAGGAAGGAGTGACATGGCATTTGATGGAGATGCCAACTTGGGCAACCCGAGCAAATGCCCGCGCATCGCAGTCGGCGCTGTCCAGAGCAGTTGAACTCGTGCAGTGCATACCGCAACAGATACGTTGTGGAATTGTCTTGCGGACTCGAGGGAGCTCGGTGCTTCGTGGTCAGTCGATCCATTACCAGGTGATATCACGGCCCGTGGAGCCTAGTGCTGGGAACCTAGCTTGCCTGATAGGGCTGGCTCTCGCTCCTCGGCATTTTTACTCATGGGGACGAAACTTTTGAGCGAACCCAAAGTGGCCTTGGTAAGCGGGTGAGTAAGAGACGAGTCCAAGGATGCCGTCTTACGGCGTGTTGTGTCTTGGCACCTCAACTTTTCCCTCTGAGCACGCCTCAACGCAGACGAGGACGATGACGACGGCGAGGATGCCCTTTCCTGCTATCGATCTGGGTAGTGGACAGAATCCTGTGTCTCCGAACAGCTATGTCCTGTTCAGGTTGATGCCACCACGATTGCACCGGGAATGTGGGGGTGCGCCGCTCGAGCATCCATCCTGCCATCCATCCTGCACTGTTCTGCGTTGACGTTCCAAGAAGACACCATATGGTCAAGGTCATATATCCCTCCCTTCAGCCAGATTGCAGCCCAGAGATACGAATACGTCGATTTTGGCAGGCGTCTCGCCCAAGCACATGGTGCGGCGCTATGCGCTTCGCGGTGGAACCCGGCCAAGACCACGGCGAACTCGCACGGCGACCTGGACGGAGGCAGACGGTGGAGAGAGACGCATGTTCTAGGCAGAGGCAGCAGCGGGGCTTCGGTGGGCAAGATCAAGGCCAATAAACTAAGAACAAGGAGTCCATGGTTGGCACGACAGACAACGTTCATTATTTCCTCGCTCGTGGCCTTGCGAACACACTGATCTATCATTGTCAAATTCCATTGGGGTCGTCCAAATGGGATTGATGCGATCCATCGAGAAAACGGTCCTCGCGACGGCCCCCCCTGAAAGGCAATTGGGTAAGATCGGAACTAGTACCGCACCTGAACCTGGCGAGCTCATCTCCACGTTGCCGCGGTATTACACCCGGGGGGGTTTCTGGAGCGGGGAAGGTAGGGCTGTTTTCAACAAGAAATCCATCTGTTGTGTGGCTGGGAGGAAAAGAACTGGCTGCTGTCCTCGCAAGGCCAAACAGGGCACCGGGTCCAATTCACACAACCCCGTTCCGATGTCACTCCAATGTGTTGCTCGCCTCCCCGCAGCCCCTGGGCGGTCCCTGCCTCTGCTGGCCGCTCATTGCATCTGCGGTGGGGCACCGCCCAGTGGCCGCACACCCAATCCCCCCTGGGACACACCCTCCCACCGTGCCTGTGTCTCGCGCTGTGTCCCTGCAAGAGTAAACAGTGCGGTCGCTCGTCGAGACAGGACTACGTAAATAAGGTGACCGAGATGGCCCGCGTGCTGCGCGGGAACTGCTCAAATTTCACCGAATTTGCTAACTTTCCGCCTTAGTCAGAGACGTCAGCCCATCTGGTTTTGCGATCCCGACGGGGTGAATCCGTTGTCTGTGGTGGGAAGGATGGACGCGGAGTACACAGTGTGCACGTACTGGATACTTTGGGTTGCACACCCACCAGAAGGGTGCGGATATGCATGCCCCACCTTGGTTTGAGGAAGGGCTGAAGACGGGCAGGTTGGGTGGATGTAACCGTCTCGCAAGGCAAGATGGAAGGGATTGAGGTACTTTGACGACCACGGTCTCGATGTACCCCCTCGTTCCCCCTGCAATGTCTCTCCCCCAGGAAATGTTCGAAAGCGTCTTCATAATACCCACACGCTTCGCACGCACCCAAATTCCGAGGACTCCCACCTCCTTCTCTTGCTCTTGCAGGGAACGCTGTGTTGGAATCGTCATTCCCTCTTTCCACCAGCTCTCTAACGTCCACGGACACAGAGAACCAGCGCATCGCCATCGCCGAAGAGCATCATCCCAGAGCAACGCATCACGGAGCTTCCAGGCTCGCTCTGCAGCAAAGCCAGAATGCTGGTTGCCCGCTAGACTCTGTCGAGACGACTGCGCAGCCAACTGGCGACAGGACTTGACTTTCTTCGGCTGACAGTGGGTGGTTGAGATTTGGTGGGTCCACCACCACTGCATCGGTTTCGTACCTCCGTTCGCTCCTCGTCGTGTTCCCGGGCTGAATACCCCTCCCGACCCAGCCGTGGCCCTACCGAACGCCTCTGGCAACGCTTGGCAGCCACCCTACGCAGTATACCTACCCAGACACTCGCCCCCAGACACGGCGGCCCCCATCGATGCTCTTGACGACCAGTCGACCGATCTGTCGTAGCGGAAAAGCAGCGTCCTCGGCCCTGTGCTCCTGACCTGACCTTATTCTTATTACCTCGATCCTCCCGCACCTCGTTGGTGGCTTCCGTGCCCGAGTGCATACCCCTGCAGCCTTTCAGGTCCAGTGTGTCGGCAACACCGAGTCCCGCCAAACAAGACGTGCCAGGAAGCTTCGAATTGGCTCGCGCGCCTGCAACCGTCTAGGTGCAGACGTCACCACCCATCTTCGCTCTTGGGTCCTAGTGTCGCGCCGCCAACCTCGGCTTCAGCTACCCCGTGCAGGGCCGCTGGTGGCAAGGCGGTCGATTCGCCCTACGATTCAGCTGCCCCTCCTCACATCAACATCCCGCCGCCCTGCCGACGACCGTCACCGAGCACCACCAAGCCTCGCCGTCATGGCGATCCCAATCCAAGCGCAGCCCCGGTATGGGGTCCGGGATTTCGACAATGCACCGCTCCCATCCATATCTACTCGCGATGAAGGCGGTTTCGGAAGACATTTTGGAGCCCCAAATCGCATCCCGTTCAGCGACAATCTCTCCCCTTCGGCAGCCTCTAATCCCATGGCCATTCGCGGCGCCGATACTATGGGATATATTCCCCCGCCCCTCCCTCCTCCGCGCTTTGCTCCCGTTGGTGATCAACCG
Organism: Cercophora sp. LCS_1; assembly: GCA_036250225.1. Lineage (NCBI taxonomy): Eukaryota > Fungi > Ascomycota > Sordariomycetes > Sordariales > Lasiosphaeriaceae > Cercophora > Cercophora sp. LCS_1. The sequence continues at coordinate 80,325 of JAPZLL010000004.1, forward strand.
ACCGACCCAGCGTTCCGTCACTTCAACGAGAGGCCGCGGGATCACAACAGCCCGCTAAGTGACTCCTTCGGGATGAGCTTTGAGCGGCGTGACATGTCATTCAAGCGAGACTTTCCTCTTGACGAGGGATACCAAAGTGTCGGCAGCTTCAGGTGCGCACCAGTCGCGCTGGCTTCTTTTCCGGCCAGGAACTAACCCCCTTTGCGCAGATCTACCGAGTTTCCCCCTCCCTTTGGGCTCCGAAGCATCGATCAGTTTCGCCAGAGTGCTATTGATAGCTCCATGCTCAGCAAACTGAACAGGCCCGCTCGACGATCCAACCTCAGCGCCTCGGTCAACGATCTGCCCCAGTCCCGCCCGAATCACACGCGTATTAGCACCATCTCGCTCCCCCACAGGTCAAAACAACAACCGTTTCTGGATACGACTCTGACACGATCACCAGCCCCCATGTCGGCTGTGTCTCCATTTAGCCAGGCCAGCTCGGGCGCCATGGACTACCGATCACCAATTGGCTCTGAAATGGGTGATTTCGAGAAGTCACCCATCCCACGAACGCGACGGACGAACAGCGGTTCGGTGCCCGATGATGTGACGGTTGCAAGCTCTGAGACCCGCGACGATGAAACAGACTTTCCAATGGAGAGGGAGCGCATGCGTACTCTCAACATTGAGGATCAGTGGAGAGACCGGGACCGGGAAAGGGAGAATGAGTACTGTCAAATCGGCCAGAAGCGAAGGGCTTCGTCCCCGCCCGGAGACGACATGCCCCTTCCCAGTGACCCGCTGAGGAGAAGAGAGGGTCTTTTATCCCGTGGCTCGCCAACTCCTCGCTTGACTGTGATACCTCAGGGCTCCGTCTCAAGCGTATCCTCGGCTAGCCGAAGCAACAGCTATACCAGCAACCTGACAACGAGCAGCATGACCAGCATGGGCTCTTTTGGGCGCCGCTCTCCCAACGGCTTGTCTCCGAACGGACTGTCGCCCACCGATCCGCACGGTCATAGCCCGTACGCAACGCCTATCAGTTCTGCGACTTCCCCTCGTTCGACACTTGGCCGCTCCATTGCGCTTCAATCACCCCACCAACGCACACTGAGCGAGCAAACTATGGTGGGCCAGAGCAATCGAGCGATGGCATCCCCGCGCAAGCTTGCTGAAATCCCCAAGAACGCCAGCAGTCTCGTTGCGGCCAAGATGAAGGGGCCATACATGTGCGAGTGCTGCCCGAAGAAACCAAAGAAATTTGAAACAGAAGACGAGCTCAAGTACGTCGCTCGTTATCGAGCCGGTTTGCCATGCTGACATCAAACCAACAGGATCCACGAGGCGGAGAAGCAGTATGAATGCTCCTTCTGCGGTAACCGTTTCAAGAACAAGAACGAGGCCGAGCGTCACCAGAACTCGCTGCACGTGCGGCGGCACAGCTGGTCCTGTTCGGCGCTTACCGGCTACGAGAGAGCATTCCACGATAGCACCACGAAGCCCGGTGAGGCAGACACTTGTGGATACTGCGGTGACGAGTTCCCAAGGTCTGGCCGCAACCAGGCTGGTCCCTTCATCACGGACCAGGATTGGGAAGACCGGATTCGACATCTCCAGGACGTCCACAAGTTCCGCGAGTGCAACTCGAGCAAGAAGTTCTACCGCGCAGACCACTTCCGCCAGCACCTCAAGCATAGTCACGCTGGGACGAGCGGCAAGTGGACCAACATGCTGGAAAATGCATGCATGATGGAAGAAGACCCGCCGGTTGCGGCGAGGTAAGGGTTACGCGGCTGCATTTTGGGGGTGCCAGGACGGACAAAAGCGAAGGTTGCCAGGGATTGCAGCGCCAGCACCACGACGTTGACGCACTTGTTTTCAGCATATCCGTATGGGACTACGGCCATTTTCACTGAGGGCATCGGCGTTTTATCTTTGTATTTTGCGACTGCATTGGTTGTTACGAAAATTTGTCGCTCGATTGATCGCGTGAGCGAAGGCGCACTGGGCTCGGCAAGGTTTGGAGCGATACATCTTTTCCAAATGGGACAGTTTCGAATAGTGGAGGTCATCGGCATTGGGTTGCGTCTGAAAAGCCGTGTGTGGCAGTGGCACAGCATGTGAGGGACTGAGGGTCAATGCTGGAAGTTCTGGAGGATGGAGACCTTTCAACGATGCGATGTTGAGATTATGCGGCGACGATGTTAGCACCAAATTGGTGGCCTTGCGACAAACAATCGATATCCTCATTCCAACTCCGCTGTGGTGATACGTGGCAGTGTGTTTCTCGGAGCCAACCTCGGATGGTCGTGAGTTGTTGGAGGCGACGCCTTGCTGGTTCGATTCGGTTGTTAGCGGCACTGGTCCCCGATCGACTTCACCCTTGTTGTTCACTGGTCCCGGACTTTGGTCGCTGCTCGCCTAACCGGTTGCGAGCCTTGCAGGAGCGGACGGGGCTGCCAATTCGGCAGAGACAAGATTTGAGCGCGTTATTCCGTTCCGCTCGATGGCGCCATGCAAGATGTCGCTCCTCCTCCCGCCTTCCTGTTTGCGGTTCCCGCGGTGTCATGCTGTGTCCGGATTTGCCGCCGCCCTGGAAGCTTGCAGGTGCGGGTCGATTGATAATGGATGCGTCCCCTACGACTTTGCTTGCTCAGCCTGCAGAATCCGACTGCATGCCGAGCCATCTCGTGGACCAATGGCAATGTGTGCGACTCGGCAACTGTTGAGCGTTGAGTGGTTGCCGTGGGAGCAGGCCCTCATGCCCGACATCGTCGTCAATGTGTGTGTGTGTTGGGCATCTCCGCTTCAGTGACGACGTCAGACTCACACTTTGATGGGGGTCATCTGCACCTGGGACTGGCTCTTGCGCCCTTACCCACTCGCCATCCAAACCATCGGGTCGACTAGTTTTGGCCCCACTACCGATGAGAGAAGTTGATTGGGTTGCTGGTCTAAAACAACACTTTTTGCGGTCTGCGTTACGTTCTGTGCTTCACCGTGACGCCAATGACAGGACGGGCAGCACGCCACCCCCACCGCTGGAGCGAAGCCCTCTCTTGGACAAAATTCACGACATTGAACGGTCTGTAGTCAAAGCACTTGTTTCTTGGCGGCTGTTGTTGGCTTTAGAGGTGCATCGGTCAAGATTTCTGCGGTCATTTTTGAGGCGGTTGGCACGGATTGGTTTTCTTGGTTCTGCCAGTAGTACCTGGGGCGGTCTTACTGGGGTGGTCTCACTGCGAACGAACGCATTTTGGTGCGCTGCGCTGCTTTGCTGCTTTCCTGCTCTGTTGGCCGGACGGATACCCACGCAAGGCGGATGGATGGAACGGGTGGCTTTATATTCACGCCAGTTTGGCGACATGTTTTACCGCGTCTGACTTTTTTTGGTGGGCAAAGGGGCGACAACAGGTGACGACGTGAATGAGGTGTGGAGAAAAGGAAGAATCGAACCATATAGCATATTTAATGGAAGTTGTTTGACACTAAACGATCATTGAAGACCGAACATAAACGCGTTGGTCGTCACAGCCGCCGACGTCATGTTTTTTTTTATCACGAGCCTACGGATACTGGACGTGGAATTGTGACAAGTGACAAAAGTTTTGCCGGGAAGGTGTTTGAAACGTGGGAAGACACAAGTTCCTCGCCGCTCGGCCTTGTCAAGAGATCGGGCCCGCCAAGTAGCCGACACAGGAAAGATCCAAACAAAAAAAGTCACTCGTGTACCACTGGCGAGGATGTACCACTCTCAAGCACAGGCTGTCATTCCAAATTTCAAGGCATTAAGTCATTTAGAAGAACTTGTGAAGTATGATGTATACCACTTTGAGAACTCAACCACTCGACCAGTGAAAAACTTGATGACTCGATGCGTCTCACCTTGTTGAATGGAGGCACCTTTTCTGTCCACGCCTTGCCAAGCCTTCCAGCCTCGGCTGGCCAGGTGACTCCGCCGGTTTTACCCCGCACCCCGCCAAACCCAAAAAAACTTTGGTGGGGTAGACACAAGCCAAAGCAAAGCTCTGGTCGAAAAAAAAAAAGGTTCGAGCTCGACCTATTTAAATTTACTTGATTTTCCCAGATCTTTCCCCCAGGATCAACGAGAAGTCCGGACGGCAGGCGAGATGGCGTTGAACCGGATCAACGGGAGAGAGGAGCTCTATGTCGGAGGGTACGTTGCTTTTGACTTGTTAGAGGTGGTTGTTGAAACTAACGGGAACAGCGTCTTTGCTCTCCGCCGGGCGTCGCTCATTCGCGAACACAAGATCACGCATATCCTCTCGGTCATCAAATACTCCCTCGAGGAAATCAAGGACATGGGCGACGTATACCAGGGTATTCAGCACATGAGCGTTGACGTGGATGATATGGAGGATGAGGATATCCTGGCCCATTTGCCAAAGATGGTGCGGTTCATCGAGAGGGGGTTATATGGCACCATTGATGGGGGATCCAGCAGTGGGGGAGATGCCGATGAAATCACGCCTGCGACGGAGAGCAGTTCAGCACCTGGAGCGGTCCTGGTTCATTGTGCCATGGGAAAGAGCAGGAGTGTCTCGGCCGTGGTGGCATACCTGCTGTGGAAACACCCGCATCGATTTGGTCGGGCGGATCCCACGACGAGCGCTTACGATGCTGTTATGAAGGCCGTAACGTGGGTCAGGCAGACAAGGCCGATTGCCGAGCCGAATGAGGGCTTCATGAAGCAGTTGGAGCTGTGGTGGGAGATGGGGTCTCCGGCCCTGAGTGACGATGCGGTGGAGAAAGACGTAAAGTATCAGAGGTGGCTTTACAAGCGGGAGGTGGACGATGCGGCGAGGGTCGGACGAGCACCAGACTGGATTCGTTTCGAGGACGAGGAGGACAATAGCGAGGCGCAGGGAGGGAGGGAGTTGAGGTGCAAGAAATGCCGGAGGGTGTTGGTCAACGAAAAGTTCATCGTGCCACACCAGGGACGGGGCAACAAGGAGAGGGCCGACTGTGGGCACGTCTTCGTTGAGGCGCTCTCGTGGATGAAGAGCACACTGGAGGCGGGCGAGTTGGACGGGAGGCTGGTCTGTCCGAATGAGAAGTGCGGCGCTTCGATTGGGAGGTATGCGTGGCAGGGGTTCAAGTGCAGTTGTGGTGATTGGATCGCGCCGGCGTTCTCGCTACAGAAGAGCAAAGTCGATGAGGTCGTCACGAAGCCGAAGGGTGTCGGAACCGGTCTCGGGGCAATGGCCGCCATGGGCATCCGGATGCCGCCCAGCGCAGGGAGGCAGGGGAATCTATGACCTGACGATTTTTTATTTTTTTTTATCTCACTGCACAGGATTCATTCTTGAAACCAAGTCAAACGGCTGCGATCCTCAAGAGGATTTTGAGCGGCCGCGACACTGCTGGCGGCCGAAATCCGCCATCAAAACACCTTACCCAACCCGCGAGCCGCGCATGACGGGCCAGGGAGCGGACGCGCCGAAGCACAGCACGGTTCAGCGCACAGTGTGGACGCCTGGCGATGCTGACTTGCTCACCCCGGTGAGGGGTGTCGCCCTAGTATACCCCAGGCCGGAGCTCGAGCCCTCCAATTTTCCCCTTGGCATCGCCACGGGCCGTTCATCGGCGGGGTTCCGTGGCGGCCCAAGGAAGGGCTGAAGTGCCCTGGCTAGCTGGCTGGCTGGCTGGCTGGTCTACCGTTTCCGCCCTCTCGAAACTGGGGCGGACTTGTCCCGCACTTTGCACACTTGCGGGCAGCTGAGCCTGTACGTTTTGGTGCTATCACCACGACTCGTCGACGCCGCATTACCTCATGGATTTGCTCATCCATGTCGGTTTTGCTGACTCGGTGGTATCGAGAGGGGAAACATTGTCGTCAAAACGGGACGGACAAAGGAACTTTGGGCCCGTGTCAAGCCTCGCAGGGCCAGATGATGGCGTCCCGAGCGGTTGCCTTCTGACAGCCCTGGCTGTTACGGATACGGCAGAGGGCTGCACTCGCGTGCCTGAATTCAAGGAAGTCAGCGCAGATGTCAGCGGAACCCAGCGGTCTTCATTGGTGGAAAATGGGGGCAATAAGCTCTGTCATCAGCGTCTGCATGCAAAAGACAGTGCTGACTGGGAGCCTGTTCTGGCAGCCAGCCTGGCGCCTGCAGTTGTCATTTCGCGGGTTTTAGGCCCCCGAAACTTTTCGGGATGAGAGAAATCACAATTGCCCCTTCTGCGCTTCTCAACATTTTTGGCCCATTTTCCCTGCAGCTGGCTTGCGATTGCCCGTTCTTTTTTTCTTGTGATTCTCAGCCCCTGATTCACTGTGCCGACTGTGACGGAGAGGTGGAGCGGACAAGTCTGGTTCACGTAACCTCACGCGGAGATGTCCTGGTGCCCAGACGCAGTGCCGGCATTCCCGTCGCTCTATCCCTCCTCTACCTCCGAACGACACCAGGTCGAGAGTCGTCGCGCCGAGGCATAACGCCTGGCCCACGAGGAGCTGCCCGCAATGTGACGGCGGCGTGCCGGGTACCCTAACCACGGCGCCGGGTGGTCCCCGCTGGTCCGCACAGCCGAATAGCAGCCGAGAATGGGGCCGAGCCGGTCTGAGGTTGACAGAAAGACCGGTCATGGCCCCCGTTTCGTCTCTGTCAGCCGAACTTGCGGTGTCCTTTTGCGGCCTTGGCGCTCAGACTCAGGGGCCGCCGTTGTGGGAAGTGTGCAAAGGTTAAACTGGGCAAAATGTTGGCCTGGCCAGTCGGCAGTGTTTGTTGGCACAAGTTCCATGCAGATGGGATCGGTGCGAGGGGTTGGACGTTGGGGCATTTTGCAGCGTCGTCACCAAGACTTCCAGATGCAAGAGAGTACCTCGCAGCGCTCAGCGCAGCATGCGCGCAATAATTGCCAGGGGGGCCACAACACACAGGGGTTACGGCTACAGAAATATCACCATCTCCTTCACCGGCTTCTCACCTTACAGCCCCGTTGCCTCTCTGTGCTGCTGCCATGTAAGGTTGCATGAGGCTCAACACGGAAAAGGTCCGATGGATTCCCTGACCGCATCTCGTCCAGCGCGCTGAGACAGATCGGATACAGGGATCGCGGTCGCTGCCTTGTCGAGGCGGCCATTTCGCCCATGCGGTCTGCAGCGCGCAGCCTGACGGCTCCCTGACGGAGATCACAGCAACGTCCAAACGGCACCGTTAACGAGATAAGATAACACGCCTGTCGCTGCGAAAATTGTCTGATCCGGGAGTGGCTTTGCTGTGCCGTGGCCGGACTTGAAGCTTCGCTCGGACCTGCTGCTCGACAGCAAATATTGACCCGTCTCGTCGGTAACGAGCTGCTATAATTGGCGTGGGCCGGCTATTTTGGCCATGATCAAGTAGGCCAGGCTGAGGATCGCCTTCCAGCAAAGCCAAGGCGACGATGAGTGATCAGTGAGACCATTCAACGCCAAGATGGTGCAGCAGCCTTTGCCTTGGTCGGTTCGGGCAAGCGGGTTGCAAGGCGACAGGCTGTGATTTAGGTTAGATCTCACCTTACCACGGGCAGGAGCGGGGTCACCGCAACCGCCACACCGAGTGACCGCGAGGCCATGCGCTGTGATGCTGACCGAGGTGATTGATGACTTTGTTCTGAAGCTGGAATTTTGGGCGCGAGCACCGCAGAAGGTGACACAACATGCACAGTCCAAATGCAGAGAGCAATACGTGGACGCGGGATGAAATTGATGAGAAAATGCTGTGCCACACTGAAAGACGTGTCGCTCTTTGCTGCTGTGTTGCTGTGTAACTCAGGCGGCAGTTTCGAGTGATTGCTTGGCGCTAAGGGGGCCCGGGCTGCTGTCGCGAGAACCCTGTAGGGCTGCTGACTAACCAGCTTAAGGATAGCAGCGACTTAGAGCCCCACTTCTAAGACACAAGGTGACAAGGATCCAACCACAACCCGTCAAGCGTCCAGAGCCCCTCCGTGCCCCTCTTCCACGTAGCGACGGCATCCTCAACCTCTTGGTCCTCGGGTTGTCGCTCAGCTCGAGTCCGAGAAGTACGCAACTCACGGGTGCCAATTTCTGCAGCGGAACCCAAAACAAGGCGGTCGCATCGTCGGGGAGGTCGCCGGCGAACACCCGGAGAGGTCCCCGAACCGACAAAAAATAAAACAACAAAAAGCCATGGCAATCTCGATGCCGCAGTCCTGCGTCAACCAAACCAAACACGATCCCCCAATCCCGGCGGATGCAAGTGCGCGATCCCACGATCCAACACACCTCGCTTCGTCCTGGAGGAATGCTGTCACGGCGACCGTCACCTGGCAGGCCTACACTTAGCCGGGTCATCAGGACGGGAACTCCGCAACGTGGAAGGCACTGCGCTGCTGCACATCGTCGACGCGGAAGTTCCCAGGTAGACTCTCGACGAACCGGTTGCCGTCTCTTGCAGCGGCCACGATGCAGTCGGAAAAGCCCACGACAACCTCGGCCTGAACTGCAGCCCTTCGCCGGCCACTAGGAAGCATCCCACCACGCCCCTTTCGCAGGTCGGCTTGGTGAAGGCCCGAGCAAGGGCCGCCAGTCAGGCGCTTTCATCTTGTTGACGTTGACGCACTCGGATGTGCCAAAACACACCATCTTCCAAGAAAAGAAGACTGACGATGCCGGACTTGTTGCGGCCCCGGGCAAAGATTGTCGACCGGCGTGGGCCCCGGGACCGACGCCGGCCAAGGAGGGGAGTGCACACACGCGCTGCCGGCAGCTCTCCCCCACTGTGCCGCATACGGAGCACGGTAATGGCTCGCTTGCCAGTACTATATTGGGCAATATTAAGGCCATCGACATGGCCAAGTCCCGTGCTGGCACACGACGACCGCACCGCGACGGAAGGAAGCGTCTATAAAGTAGCGTCAGCAGTCCAGCCTGTAAGCGCTAGCCCCGGTTGGGAACGGAAGCCAAACGGTCTCCTCCCACCATCGTCAACCACCAACAGGAGCAAAGACAGCCCCTCCTCAGCAAACCACCAAGCCTCATGGACGGGTGACAGTGCGGGGAGGAGGCGACTGCAAGTGTTAGTAGTACCCACACACACAAGTCTAGTCAGTACTGATCTCGGGTTACCGAGATCGTCCAGCAGATCAGTCAGAGCCGGCGAAGTCGATAATCACACCAGCGTCGTCAACAACTCAACATGCTCGACACGCCACGATCTAGGTCGCGCAAACCCGTCTACTGAGGGCTCTAACGGCCCAAGCGGCCCGGCCGTTTCGTCTCGGTGCGAGCTATCGCGAGGACTGCCTGCCGCTGACTGCCAACCATGGCATCTCGTGCTCTTTGGGTCGCCAGAATGACGTTACACACACCCTCATGGAACGGTTTGTGGCTTTCGAGTGCCCGCTTTTGGCTTATCGCCGTGTATTAAAGGAAAGGACTGATAAGCAAGGGAAACGGCGTGTAAGTCTTGGGTGCGTGCCGAAGGATCGCAGATATTGGCCTCGGTGGGTGACACGAACCAACCTGGAACTCCACCCTTGAGTCCAGCCTTTGCTAGGTGATGAGTAAATCGATCCTTTGTATTCGTGCATGCGAGCCCAAGTGTCCTAACCCATCATCACTGCCCCTCCCCGATCATTCGTTGGGTTCTCACGGTCGAAAGACAGACAGTAAAAAAAGAGACAGGGTTGTGTAGATCCCCAAGCGTCAGCCCACGGCACGGCACTCTGGGGGGAATGGAATGGATCGCCCGTCCATCCGTCAGCAACGGAACCACAAAAAAAGCTGCTGCGCGGATCGTAGCACGGGAAACCGTCCCCCCAAAACCATGCATCAAGAAAAGATCCTCCCTTGTCTTGCCTTGCCTCCCGTTCTCGTCCAACTAAAAATGACGATTTTGACAATCCTTGTCGCACCTTGTGCAACCGCCGGACGCCCTCCTCCCAGTTGCCGGTCGCTGCACTGCTTGTCTCATCACTTTTTTTTTTTTTTGCCAAGACAAACGAAAGAAACCATCCACGCATGCTTGCTTGCTGCAGCCCTCTAAAACAACTGAGACAGGGTATGTAAGAGAAGAGGAAATAAAATGGTGCTGTCCCGGGACGGTCAGCCTAGCCAAGCCCACCCCATAAGGCGGAGCGAGGAGACGAGGAGAGGTACTTGCGGGATTTCCGAATCCATGTACCTTTTTTTTTTCTCTCTTGTCATTGCAGTCAGTGTGCAGTTGCACAAACCTTCTAGCGATCTTCTGGAAGAGGGAAACACACGCACACACACACCCGAACTCCCTGATTATCTGACACTCAGGGGAGTGAGGTAGTGAGTGAGTGCGATCCCACACCCCCACCTCACGCCAAAAAAGGTGGTAATTCCCGGCCGAGACCAACCATGTCGGCGCCGGAGCTAAGACGGGCTGGCTGGCTGGCTGGCTCACCGCGTCATTGTCTGTCTCGTCATGGTATGGCAACGGCCATGTCATGGCTGGCTCTTCGGCACCGAGGGAAAATAGTTTGGGTCTGCGAGACGTTGCTGGTTGCGTTTGGCCATTTCGGCGTGCCGTTTCGCTTGTTCGGCTTCCATCTTGCGCTGGATGCGGCGTTGGTAAAAGGTGCTGTGGTTGTTTCAGTCAGTTGATGATGGCCAGGAGGGAGTGAGAAACACGAACGGTTTGAGCTCAAAGGTTCGGGGTTCTTCCTCCGCTGGGGGAGATGGTGACTGTCACCTGTTAGCATCGAGCCCGGTGGATGAAGAGATGATATAGACTTTTTTCTCATCATCTTTCTTGTCGTCTTCTTTCTTCTCATCGTCCTTTTTGTCGTCCTTCTTTTCGTCCTTCTTGTCATCCTTGTCATCCCTCTTGTCGTCCTTCTTATCGTCCTTCTTCTTCTCTTCCTTCTTCTTCTTCTTCTCCTCGTACTCCTTTTTTACTCGCTCAACTTCCTCCTCTAGCTCCTTTTTGCGTCTGGCCTCGAGCGCCTCCTTATCGATCTTGGGTGAGCAAAAGCCGACATCTTTGAGATGGCTCGGGCAGATGTAGAAAAAGTCCTTGTTGTCGGGCGTGATGAGCACGCTGGAGCTGAGCTTGAAGCAGATATCGCACGAGCGCGCTGCTGTCTCGGCCACCTTGCGGTGATTGTAGACGTTGGGAAACGACATGTTGTCTGTGTGATGCTGGTGATGTTGGTTTGAGCGTTGAAGTCGATGGCGCCGCGGGGTCGAGGGGTGGTGAGTGGACAGTGCGGATACTGCGACGGACTGTGCTGAGTGGTGAGTATGCGATGGACTTTGGACACAACAACTTTGATGGTTCGTGTGGATCGGCTTAAAAGCTATATTTAAGGGGTGCTCATTTTATGGTGTTCAAGAAACCATTTGTTGGTAAGAAGATACCAGGGAGTGGTGGTCTTGCAGTCCCGTTGTTCCACAGTTGGGTGCCCACTGCAAAGAAGCCCAAGACAAGGATGAGACACTCCAAGCCATTTGTATTGAGCCCTTCAATTGCTTAGATTCTGTGCTAGATAGCCAAAGGATTTCCTTCCCCGGCCGATGGTGGTCGACTGCGGTCCAGCGTGGCTCTCAATGTTCTCACCTGCAGAGAACTCCATCGTTGAGTACATAATCGACAACACAACAGCCTGAGAGCGACGCTACTTCTTTCCTTGTCCCAACCTCTGTGACCTCCGAACCCTTCCCAGACATTATTGTACAGAAACCCTTGCAGCCATTCAGTAACACCCATCCAGCAACACAGCCCAGCCTTACTCAACAGCCATGTCACCTTCCTCGTCCTCTTCTTCATCGTACCCCTCGCCCTCCCCATCATCATCATCGTCCTCCTCATCACTTGTCCCGCTGCCCTCACTCTCGCCCTCACTACCCGGATCATAATCCTCCTCGTCCTCATCCTCGTCGTCCTGCAGCGCCTGTTCAGCCTCCCGTTGCGCCCTCTCCAACTCCGTCAACCCATCGCCCTCCTCCTTATTCTCCTCCTCCCCAGCAGCTCCCTCCTTCTTCTTTCCATTCTCGACCAACTCCCTCTTGGCCTTCCGTTGCTCAGCCATACTCCGATCAGCCAAGCCATATCTGTGTACATAATTCTCATTAATCCCTTGATAATCCTCCTGATCCAGCATACCAAACTCGATCTCCTCCGTTCCCTCGTCCTTTTCGTACTCAACCACGATATTGAACGTCCTCTGCAACACGCTCGTATAGCTCAGCGCGACGATCCGATCCAGCGGGAGGAAGATTAACGGCTTCTTGAAACCCCAGAGTATACCCGTCGGCAAGAAGAACAAGAACCCGTCTTTAGACCCGCGAAACGCCTTGACGTGTACGGCTTTTTCGTTGGGGCGATAGGCTTGTCGCGCGACGCTGTGGAAGAGTTTCGGATCTGATGCAACTAGTTGGCAGCGGGTATTACCAGCCGCGCGCAGGGAGGTTGTGAGCGCCCAGTTGAATAGGGCGGTGTAGGAGTCGGAGACGGGCTCGGCGGTTGCGGCGGAGGGCCCGGCGATGCTACCTGGCTTTGGGGCTGTCGCGGGGACGGTGAAGACGAGGGGCTCGAGGTCGGTTGTTGGCCCTTGGGCTTTGGAGGTCGGGAGGTAGCTCCCTTGGGGGAAGAGGATGTAATTGTGTTGGGCTTGGGACTTATCGGGCACAGGGAGGTAGAAGGCGTGTTCTGTAAAAATAACGAGGTTAGTGGGAGGTTTTTGTTCAAGAGGTAGAGGCGATGACGGACCGATTGTGCGCCAGGGGTAGACTATTCCTTGGGCTTGGACTGAGGCCCCCGATGCGCGCGCGTAGAGGTAGTTCTTTGTGAAGCACAAGTCGTACTTTTTGCGCTGAGGAACGGACACCGAGATGTCCTTGATCTCGAGCAGAACGGGGTCTGATTCCACGCTGACGCCAATTTGTGAGCTCGGGGCGCCATTCTGGGAGGCGCTGAAGCCATTGGATTGGGGCGCAATGTCAACTCGTCGCCTTTTCGCTGTCGGCCCGTCTTCGCTCGCGCCGTTGGATAGTTGGTGGTGGATGTGGGCGGCAATGTTGTTGAAGAGGGTTATGCTAAAGGCATTATCTGCGGCGACTTGGTCAGTTTTTCACCTCTTCCGCTCGCAACAGACACACCAAGCGGCGCCACCAGACACAGACAAAGCACTCACTGGCTGCCTTCTCGATGCCGACCAAAATGTCTGGCCTTCCCTGGAAGACCAGCCCAAGTGTCTGGGTGTCGAGTTTCGCTGCCATTGTGGCAAACGAGAGACAGGTTCACACGAGACGCAAAAATGGACAAAACAGCGGTGATGTCGCCCTGCGATGCTGATCACAGAATTGCGCTCAGTGTTGTTTGTCGAAAGTTTGCGGGACAACGTGTCGTCGACGCGTAAATGGCTTTTTTCCGGCTCCTTGTCCAGACGTTGGTTGGCGCTTGACGCCGAACGCTTTAGCGCCCCAACCTTGGCGATTGCGCCGTATCACAGCGCATGTCTCAGGCGTCCGTCATGTGACGTAGCCCCCTCCATTTACACGGCAGCCCCTGACGATTGATGGAAGAACCCTCTTTTCTTTGTTGACTAGCTTTTGTCTACCCAGATTGTTCTACCAATGCCTGTCAAGATCTAATGACAGAAACCCGCTCCACCAGACCATGCCTGATCATACATCCCAGCCCGTCTGACCCACTCGAGACGTGATATTTATTTTCCAACTTTAGGCAATCATCTCAGTGATAACCTTGATCTGCTCCAACACGCACGACTTGCTCGTGCCACCCTTTGCCGACCTCATCTCGACACTCTTCTCATAGTCAAACACCTCGGCGACATCCTGCTCGAACCGCGCATCCACACCCTTGAGCTGCTCGTATGAGAGCTCGTTCATCGGGGTGCCCGTCTGCTCAGACAGCGCGACACATCGTCCGGATATGTGGTGAGTCTCGCGGAATGGCACGCCCTTGCGGACGAGGTAGTCTGCCAAATCTGTCGCAAGCATGAAGGGGTCAAGCGAAGCCTGCATCTTCTCGGGCTGAATAGTCAATGTTGCCAAGACACCGTTGGCAATCTGGATGCTGTCGGACACCGTCTTGACGTGGTCAAGCATGGGCTCCCAGCTCTCCTGGAGGTCCTTGTTGTATGTGCTAGGCAGACCCTTCTGCGTCATCATAAGTCCGGCCATGTGGCCAAAGGCGCGGCCGCTCTTGCCACGGAGAAGCTCCAAGCTGTCAGGGTTCTTCTTCTGGGGCATGAGGGAGCTGCCAGTGGAGTAAGCATCAGCCAAGCGCACGAAGCCAAACTCGCCAGTAGAGTAGATGATCAAATCCTCGGACCACCTGGAGATGTGCTGCATGAGCATGGCGCCCCACTGAAGAGTCTCGGTGACGAAATCACGGTCGGCCACAGCACCCATAGAGTTCCAGAGGAGACCCTCGAAGCCAAGCTCCTGAGACATCATCTCACGGTCAATCCCGAAAGGATTGCCCGCGAGCGCACCACAGCCGAGCGCACTCCTGTTGACACGCTTGATGACCTCCCGCAGGCGCTCCAGATCGCTGGCAAAGGCAAAGCCGTACGACAGCATCCAGTGGCTCCATCGGATGGGTTGCGCCCGCTGCAGATGGGTATATCCAGGCATGATGTACTCGATCTCCTTCTCGGCGCGGGCAGCAACGACCCTCAAGAAGGCCTGCAAGTGCCCCTCAATAACGCGCAGCTCGTCGCGCAACCACATGCGCATGTCGGTGGCGACCTGCTCGTTGCGCGAGCGGCCGGTGTGCAGCTTGCCAGCGACATCCTTGCCAATAATCTCGCCGAGGCGGCGCTCGTTGGCTGTGTGGATGTCCTCATCGACGCCGGGCACAATCTTGAAAGTACCCTCCTCCCACTCCTTTTGTACCGCAATCAGGCCCTTCTCCAGCTTCTGGAACTCATCCTGGGTGATGATGCCGGCCTTGGCGTTGGCGCGCGCAAACGCAATGCTGCCGAGGATGTCTTGCTTGTAGAGCGCCTTGTCGAAGTAGATGGACTCGTTGTACTGCACCATGAGGGGGTCGAGGCCGCCTGCAAGGGTCAGTCGTTGCGCACCATTGCAATTGACTCAGGGAGCGCATTCGGTTTACGCGGGGGGGGGGGGGCAGACGAGACATACCAGTGAAGCGGCCTCCCCAGAGCATGTTTCCGGCAGGTTTGTCACCCATTTTGCGCAGCAATTGGCTTGATCTGGTCAATTGATCGTGTAGCTTGTTGTGACAAGTCAGGATGAAGCTCGAGGTCAAGATGACAGCACAGGGTGGAGTTGTCGCAAGGGTACCCTCTGGACAGCGATCCCGGCGGTCCAAAATTTTGTTTCTTATCGGGTGACTCAATTGCGGCTGCACCCAGTATCGCTATCGCACGCTTATCGCACGCTTATCGCAGCGATGGAGGTACCTCCGCCAAACACCCCACCAGAGGGCATCACAGAGCCAACTAACCAACTAGGACTCGATCACACCCATCATGCCAACATCAGGGCAGCTGGCATCAACACCGTCAATTACACCACCAATCTATCCATTTTCCAAACCCACCCGATCAGAAATTAAATCTCTCAATTACAAAAGAAAAATACTTTTTGTCCAGTCCAGTCCAGTCCAGTCCACATCACCACCCATCCTTCTCCAACCGCTCACAGACACCCCTCATCTGATCCTCAATACACGCCCTGGCCACAAATTCCGGCACAACCGTCTCTCGTCCCCTCATAACCGCCCTACAAAACTTTTTCGCCCTCATTACGTTTCTCTCCCCCTTCATGACCATCTCGCACCTTTCATTCCTCTTTTCCCTCATCTCATCATCATCTCTCTCCACCTCCCCTTTCATCTCCGCATTATCACCACCACCCCACGGACTCCCCGTCTCAGCAGGCGGCTCAACATTACTCGGCGTCCAGCTCCACCACGTCACGTACCCCCCGTCATCCTCGGTCGCGCTACTCCCAACAGCCGGCGTAGCCGTTGCTTGAGCAGTCCAGTTGCCCGAGTAGGAACTCCCCGTTCCATATACCCTCGAAGAACTAGTATTCGTCCACGATCCCCAACTCGACGATACCAAACTCGAACTGAACGCAGGGGATATCGTCGTCGCCCCACTATCGGTGTCATACGACGACGCGGATGTGATAGATGGGAAGGCGGTATCATCGCTTATCCAACTCGACCAGTTTATTGAGAACGAAAACGAATCAGCTGTTACCAACGAAGTGGGCGTGGTGACGGTCGTCCCGTCGATGATGGTAAAGGTTGTGTATTTCATTTTAATGATGACTGTTTCGGACGGTTCGAGGGGGATCGTGACGGCTGTCGGGGAGGGTGAGGAGAAGGAGTAGGCTGGAAAGGTGGTGATTGGCGTGCTGCTGCTGCATGATCCTGTGTCTGAGGAGGAAGAAGAAGAAGAAGCAGAGGAAGAGGAAGTGGAATAGGAAAGGGTGGTGTAGGAATAGGAGGAGATGGAATCAGGCGTCAAGACTGATTTAGTTGAGTAGGACGTATCGGATAGGGGCGTGAGGAGCGAGGATTCGATTGTCAGCGTCCAGGTTGTTGCGGAGAGGGTGGTTGAGGGGTAGGTTTCTGCTGGAAAACTGCCGGTTACGGTTTCGGAGATGGTGTTTGTGATTATTTTGGTGATGGTTTTCGTCGATGTTGTTGCGGATTCGGGACGGGGCACGGCTGAGGGACGGGAGAAGGGGGCTGCGCGCTGGGGACCGTTGGTTTGGATCTTCGGACGCGGGAGGTTCGCGATGATGGAGATGGCGGTTGGGTCGGGGGACGCTGTGCTGAAGAGAGGGGAGTAGGTGCCTGTTGTGAAGGTGCGGCAGGTGCCGTAGCCTGTGGGGGTCCAGGCTGTTGAGGCGGCCGTTGGGGTCGAGGTCGCGTTCAGGGGGATGATGGAGACGTAGGGCTTGTGTTTGTCCTCCGGGCTGGGGTTAGCGCTGTCGCCTCCGTCACCACCGTCATCACCACCGTCGTCGCCGCCGCCGCCGTGGGTGGGTTTATACGGACGACGATGGCCACAGTTGCCGATGATCCCGTCGACGCTGTCGTGAGAGGAGACAATTTCGCTGCCGCAGTCTTTGTACTGACCGAAGTAGATCTTGTGCTCTTGCTGACGGAACAGGGCTGACTGTGTTAGCTTTGTTTACCTGCGTGCAGGGGAGAGATCGTACCCATTGTGGACCGGAGGAAAGTATCCCCCAGGATATAGAAGGACGACGTGGGAACGGCACCCAGCACGCACACAATCTCGTCCGGATCATCGGGGAAGATGGGCGGAACCTGGAAGATAAAGTCCTTGTACGGTACATGGATGACGAAGCCGCCGTCAAGGGTAAAGTCGATAGTGCCCTCCTCGCCGACGTGCGAGCAGTTAATGACGTATCCGTATGACGCCGCCGGCTTTGCGTCGGGGAAGTAGTTGAGGATGAGGTAAAAGGCCTCCTCGGGCATGTAGGTCAGTGTTGTACCTGTGTCGGGGAGGAATTTGTCGGTCCAGGTCGAGTTGGTCACGGGCGTCGACACACAGCTGCCAGGGGGCGTGACGCTAATCTCGGTGACGTTGATCCAGTAGCTGACAGTGTTAGGCAAGTCCTCCTTTCCAAAGCGTAAATCTTACCGGTAATACCCATCCTCCCATCCCGAGTACTGATCAGCCAGCGAGACACCGTGCAGAGGTCCCATGAACTTGGACAAGTCGATACCGCCAAAGATGACCTCGCCTGGTCGTGTCAGCTTTGTCTCGTACATAAAAGAAGCAACCTACCAAACTCGTCGCCAATACTCCCCAGCGCAACGCTAAAATCCTTGTCCCGAATCTGCTTCTGCTCATACAGCGCGTCGATAAAGTTGCTGTAGTTCTGGTTGTACCCGATGCCGTAGCCAGCACCCAGGATGCCAGAGACCATGCCCTCGGCCCAGGATGCGAGACCGAACTGGACTGGCTTTGACAAGTACCCGTAGCCGGTTGAGTCGTCAAAGCCAAACTCGGATGTTTCTAACAGCATCAGACCGATACATGCAAACTTCAAAAAGGGAACTCACCTCCGACAACCATGGTATCCCGGTAGTACTCGATGTATGTGGCTCCGCTGCCATATGTGATCCAGCGAGGAGGACAAGTGGCATTGTTGTCGATGAAGGTCTCTGAGTGCTGCGGAAGATAGACGCCCATCTGTCTGCAGAGGCTGCCCCATGCCGGGATATCCTCGAGTTGGGTGCACGGCGGGTCGATCCAGAACTCGGACGAGCCCGTGTCAAAGTCGACAGTGACCCGCTGCGGCGGATGGCCGATGTAGACTGCCGTTGTCAGTCGGTCAGATACAGTTATCAACAAAAGGTTCAGGGACAGTACCCGTCACGGCATACGCCACATCGAGGATCAATGCCGTCAAGTTTGACTTGATCGGTGATGGAATGGGAGTGGGCGTGCTGTGTGTGGTATGCGTGGCTTGGACAAGCTGATGATTGTCGACATCAAGCACGCGTTTGAGCACCTTGGTCGGGGCTCTTCGCCGCATGGGCACCCGGACGAAGCGTTCATCCTTTTGCCGTTGCCGCTCCTGTTGCTCGCCATGGGCTCTGATGGGCGCTATGGGCGGCTCATTGTGATGATGCTGCTGTTGCTGACCCGGGGCTGCTGAAGCGAGCGAGGAAAAGAGGGCGAGAAACAAGATAGGGCGCATCACGACAACAGAGAAAAGGACCCTGAGCCGGCCTCGGAGCTAAAGAGAGTGTAAGAGGAGGGATAGGCCGGGATACGGTGCGAGACACTCTGCCATCCTGTGTGTCTTTGAACTGCGATATATACCGCCCAGAATCCTGTGGAGATTTGTTTGCTCCCCTCCTTTTCTCGGCCAGTTCATTGTAGCTCCCCTCCCCACACTGGACAGACATGAACATGACGCACCCGAGTGACGGCTTGGCGCGGCTGGTCTAATTGCCCGTTTCAGTCGTTAGTTGGTAATTGTTTGTTTGTTCATTTTAGGTCTGCTGTTGCCGGCGAGGATCTTGTCTGTAGAACTGCAACGGAGGACAACTGGCCCTTCATCTTGCAGCCGTGCGACTCGACATGCATATCCCGGGAGGCATCAATCCTGTGGTGACCCGAGATGGCCAGGCCAGGCCAGGCCAAGATCCCGGGGTGCATGGGGCCATCTGCTGTGTGCTGTGTTTTGGGATCGACAACGACAAAGATTGCACTGCATGTCGACAGATGATGATATAAGACTGGGGGGGTGCTGAGAGACGACTACAAATATGAGATTATTTGGACGTGCGGATTATGTACGTGGTATCACTTGGTGAGGAGCGTCTGCTACACCGCTCGGCTCGGCCCCTGTTTTGTGCATTGATAGTGGCACGTTTCCCCTGAATGGGCCAAAAGTCCCTCCCTCCCTGTCCGGATCGCGCATTAGGTTGTTTGCACCGAGTAACGAGTAAAAGGTAGCCGTTGCACGCCGTCACACGGCCGTATTTGCTATGCCGTTGCTGTCTCGCCGGTGGTACTGCACCGTGATCTGGTGCGTCTGCACGATCCTGTCACTACCAATTCCAGCGCCGGGGTAGCTCCCCGGGTCGAAGTCGAGCTTCCATTGGCTTTCGGGACCGGCCGTCACGACGACAGTGCTCTGTCGGTTGAGCGTGCCGGCCCCGTAGCTCTTGCTGTGGAAGGAGTCGTCATCCGCCTCGCTTGTTTTCATGTTGTTTGCCGACTCTTTGTTGTCGGCAGCTGTATTGTGGGTTGCATGGTACCCGTATCGCCGTTGCGTCGTCCTGTTGCGCACCTCGCGGACTAGCACCCGCAGGAGAGGAACCGACGCCGCGCAAATCGTGATGGCGACTTCAGCGGCGCCCCAGATGACGAGATCATATCCCTCGTCTGGGGCGGTCAGTTCTCTTTCTCTCTCTTTTATTTCATCAGTCGTGTAACTTACAAGTAAAGTCTCCGTCCAGAACCAGTGGAATCTTGCTGCTCTTGATGAAAGCCGCACAGCCAGCACTACACTTCATCAGTCATTCCCGTTTCCCTAGGCAAGGTACTCATCAACAGATGGTAAAAAAGAAGGTACTCACAAAACCCCCATCCCCATCGCAACGCCAACACCCGCCTTCTCCTTCCTCCTCATCTGCAGTCCCCAAATCACAACCCACGGCAACAGCGCCAGCACCACATCCGCCACCCCGCTATACACGGCCGCAAAGACGCCATAATACACATTCACCCGCGCATCCCAGCAAATCCCATTCACAGTAATATCCCACCCCCTCTGCACGGGGTTACACTGTATCCACGTAACCAGCACGCTAATCGTCATGGCGAGATTCATCGTGACAATGATAAACCACACGCATGCTTTCGTCGCGCCCTCGGTGATGCGTAGGAGTGTCATGCCAAAGGACGTCTTGCTCCATACTGCTCCCAGTATTGCCAAGGACCATGACAGATTTGATAACAGCCCGATGGTTGGGAGGTTTTGTGAAGGGATATTGGTCCGGTGGGAGCCAAAACCGAGGGTGAGGTTGTATGTGTTCAGGCCTGCGTCGGCTGCTAACGCCAACCATGCTGCAACCAGGACGTGGTCGTCGTACCAGAGGCAGCGGTGGGCGAGGTGTTTGCAGTAGAGACGGAGGGCGAGGAAGAGGGCCGAGACACCGACGAGGGTCCAGATTACGGTTTGCATTAGGGGTGCGGTCGTTTCGTTTGATGGCCTCGGAGGAGGAGGTGGTGATGGTGACGGCGAGGGAGTGAAGAAGGATGGTGGAGGGGAAAAGACGGATGGTGTAGACATGTTGATGATTGTCTAAGGTACATGAATGAATGAGTGTGAGAATGGAATGGGGTGAAAAAAAAAAAAAAGTGGCACCTGGCCTAGGTTGAAGAGAAGTAGGCCCGCCTGGTTGCGCGTGGCGCGACAAAGGGAAAAAGAAGGGAGAGTGTTCACATTGGAGATAAAGAGTGTGGGTGATGAGAGATGTCAGCGTAGATCTGTAGGAGGATCATGACGGTAGATATGGCTGTGGCTAATAGCCTCGATGACCATGACTGGTCCAGACCATGGATTTGTTTGGCCGGAGGAGGAGTTACGGATCGGCCATGGTGACGGGGATATCCCCGGCTGGGAATACGGAAGGGAGGACAAGACAGGGTAAATGGCTATCTGTTACGAGTACCATTGGAGATGCATGAACGGGTATTGGATGCTTGTCTTTGCCAGGCAAGACCGTCACATGGGACGACCGACGCCCTAAACGCCCTTAAACGGGGGCGGCCTGGGCATTTGGCACTTGCCGTGGCCAAGAACGCTTGGCGGGGAGTTGCCCGGGGACGTGGAAGCTTTTATGGCCTTCTATAGCTGCCTGTTTTGCTTCTGTGCCCCGGAGTCGGATGCGGATCGTTTGCATTCCGGGAAAATAGGGGGAGCCTGCCGTTTCTTGGCTGGACTGTGGCGTGAAAAGCCCATGGGTCCAACCTTTAAGGGTGAAAAGCTCTTTGATGAAAAGATTGGTGGTGTTGCGTCCTGAAGATTGTCTCAATGTGTCTGTCAGAAGTGAAGATAGACAAGACGGAGAGGTGGTGGACGCCCGTGACTAGAAATGGAATTGAGGTGCAGCTCCAAGCTCACGGACATTTTGACTTTTGAGTTTGTCGATTTGCCAAAGACCCGGACCAATCGTGTTGTTTTGTCGTCGGAGCTGATGGAACCGTGTTGGGGTTCTACCCCTTGACGATCAAACGCGACGGCACGCCTCCCACCGCTTCGGTTCCAGCCGTTGGGGGACGCCACTTGCGGGAAACTCCCGTCGAAGGATCACTGACAAATGCCGGGAAAATGAAATATTTGAGATGGGGAAGATAATGATATGCAATCATGATTTTTTTTCTTTTTCTTTTTCTTTTTTCTCTCTTTTTTTCTGTTCTGGTGTGGATGAGCAAAGAGGATGCAGGAGGCATCGTTGCACGACTTTTGCCATTTGAACAACACGTTGAGCCCCACGCTGTGTTTCTCGGCGGGTCCCAACAGACGCCATGTTTGGATCCAACGGATCGCCGCGTCTGATCTTGTGTGTGTCACCAGGTTGCATGCGTGGATTTTTCCATTTGATCATGCATTATTCCAGCATGCCCTGGTACGTCACTGGAAACAGGGGTTGTCAGCACGGCCGCGGCCGCCTGTTGGGGGCCGTTCATTAGTGAAAGTTGGGTTTTTGATGTCTATCAGGACAGTGTGGGTTTATCTCTGGTATGATCACAAAGCAGGTAGAAATTATAGCCAGACACAAAGGATCTAAAGACCGGTACCCGTACAAGAAAGAAAGATATGATCACTATCTATACGTGGGTAATCGGACTTGAGTCCAGAGGGTCTCGGTACTTTTGTGAGTTAGGTAGTCCATGGCCTATTAGATCAGACTTTCAGAGCCTCGTGATTCTATATCTTGCGCGCCATGATCTGGCTGCTTCTTGGCAGCTAGCCACTTGCAAGAGTGAGGTGGCTTGCTGAATCAAGGTCTAGACTGCAAAGCTTCTGTGGGTGTAACCGCTTTGGTAGACACATCGAACCACTCTTGCCTTGCTGGCTGGGTGAGAAAGGTGCAGCGTTCAATGCATCACGGGGGGCAGTGCACTCTGTACAGGTATGCGAGATCATCCTCGCTTCACTTATTCTACTTCATCCATTGAAAATGGCACCCAAGATCACCCCAGTCGTTGGACCTCCCATGATCGGAGCGTCGTCAGGATCCACGACCGGTAAGCCTCTGCGGACCACCCGTGTCTCTTCTCTGATTTCCAGGCACACTAACAAGCTCCCAGTACCCGAGCGGATGGAAATCAGGGAGCTGTACAAGGATACGCAGATGTGGGAATTGTTTCTCCTTGGACTTCTGAGCTTTCAGAAAAGCTTCGACGAGAAGTCGCCCCAAACCTCGTATGCCAGGATTGCCGGTGAGACCTGCTCCCATTGTGTAAGGTATGTTCTACTTGGCTGATTGAACTTGCAGGTATTCATGGAGCGCCGTACGAGACTCCGTGGAATGAAGTTGACCGGGCGTTTATGGGCAAGAAAAATGTGCCCCCGAATCCCAACAGGAAGGGCGGCTACTGCATGCACTCGTCCAATCTCTTCGCTACCTGGCACCGTCCGTATGTTGCTCTTTTTGAGGTAATAAGCTTCAAGTCCCCGTGTTGCTCCCTGATACTGAGATAAAACAGCAAGAGCTGTACAAGCATGTTCAGAAGGAGGCTGCCAACTACAATCTTTCGGCTAAAGCCGTCAACTTCCGCCTCCCCTACTGGGACTGGGGTCTTCAGCGGGGAAAGGGTGACCTGGATGCTGTCTACCCCACCGCTATCTTTGGGAAGAAGACGGTCGATATTCACCTCTCGAACCCGCCCAAGACAATCCGAAACCCCTTGGCCTCGTTCCAAATCGATGAGCACAGCGAGCTGGCCGGCACTTCTTTCAAGATTCCCCAACAAGCTACCGGCCCGGTAAGCAGAATAATCCACCCCTCACACCAAGTTGGATTTGAACCTATCGCAGCCCCAGAAGACTGACCATTGACATGTAGAGCGAGGGGCCAACTTGGAGGAATGTGCGGAAAGGGGCGTGGGGCATCAAGCCGTCAGACGTGATGGGCCTGCTCCTGGCGCGCAATGGCAAGATACCCTTCAACACCTTCTGCACCGGGAATTCAAAGGTTGCCACCACGGGGGTTGAGGGCTATAGCAGCCTTGAGGCTCTCCATGATGGTATTCACAGCGCTATCGGTGGTCACATGGGATTTCTCGCCACAGCCGCGTACGATCCTATCTTTTGGCTGCACCATTGGCATGACTCCAATCCACCAATTACAATAGAAAAAGATGCTGACTTGTAGCCAGCAACGTGGATCGCCTGTTGGCTATGTACCAGGCGCTGTGGCCAAACAATCGCATGGACGGCTTTACCGAGGTTGGCGGCGGGTTGACAACCGACACAAACGAGCTGCTCAACGAGACCACCAAACTGTATCCGTTCTGGGACAGAACCGGAGACTTGCATTCGTTCTGGACGTCTAAGGGAGTCTGGGATACCAAAGCATTGGGCTACGTCTACCCGGAGACATCCGACGCGACCCGCCGAGACCACCGGGACCCTCAGAGTACCACACATGGCTTGAGAAGAAGGTCAGCAGTTACGGTTCCGATTCTTTACCACCACCCCGAAGAGTCGCCCGTACGGCCATGAGACGACGCATGGAGATGGAGCCTGAGCCTGAGCCTGGGCCTGAGCCTGAACCTGAACCTGTCCTTCGTCTTGCTGGAGACAACCAGGGAACCATCAACAGCACGGACACCAACAATCCCATTGGAATCCCAGCAACGGAAGCTCAGAACACGTTCGCCGGCCCACTCGGCGCCGCCACCACTAGCACCTCTGCTGAACTGCAAGGCGACTCTGACTCCGACACTCTCCTCTACGACCTCTGGACAGCCAACATCCGCACCGAAAAGCACGGCCTCGGCCAACCCTACGACATCTTTATCATGCTCGGCTCCGTCCCCGCCGACCCCAAAACCTGGGACACGCACTCGCACACCGTCAACATCGTCGCCGTCCTTGGCCAAGACGCCGACACGGGCTGCGAGAAATGCGCCGTCGACATGACCGAGCGGCTCTGTATCACCGCGACCGTGTCGCTTACCGAGGCGCTGGTGGAGCATCTTGAGGACGAGGGCAAAAGCTTGACGGCTATGGATGATGACTCGGTGGCTGCGTATCTGCAGGAGCAGCTGCACTGGCGGGTAGCGCTCAAGGGTCGGACCGAGGTGCCGAGGGAGCGGGTGCCTGGGTTGAAGGTTGTTGTGTCGGCCGTGACGATGCAGTTGGACGAGAACGGGGTTCCGGTTTATGATGACGATGGGCCGAGGTTGTTTGTTGACGTGACGAGGGGACGGCCAGCGGGGTGTGGTTCTGTTGATGAGGTTTGAGTGTGAGGCCGCGTATAAGCTTTTCTGATGTTTTGAGTTTTGTTCTTCTGTAACTTTGCTTGTGTGTTTTTGAGAAGTCAGGGTTGCGCAGAGGCAAGCAAAACGGTGCCGGGCAGAATGCTAGGTTTGTGCTGGTGGCTTCCATGGTGCTCGGGTAGGTTTGTGGTACGCGTATTGTAAAATGTCTCGCGTTGAGGGAAGGTGACTGCGTTGATGCTTGCTTGGCGTTCTGTGAAGTACTTGTGATGTTCTGTCAAGTGATCAGGACGATTGAGAGGTGTGCGTGATGATTTGGGTTGGAGAGAAAGAGAGTGTTCTGGGTATGTGGGTGGACAGCTGGGTTTTATAGGATGAGTCGGCCAAGTCCATTTGAGTTCTCCTTTCTGTTTAAGTTTTCCTTCACAAATGCTACAATGCGTCATGCCAGATCTCGGCCGTAACTCACACCATCCTCGGCATAGTCGCCCCTGATGTCGACGAAGGACGGCAGGTGGATCGTCGATAAAGTACTAGCGGGTAGAAGAGGCCTTGAATCCTGCGCTTCGACGGATGTGGTGAAGCACCCGTCTTTTCCCTGTGACCTTTTGCCGGTTCTCTTTTTAGCTGAGATGGGAGATAGAGGCGCCAAGGCCCACATGCTAAAATCAAGCTTCTAAACAGAGCCTTTAGAACCTAAACAGCTCGTAGGCGCAAGACCTCAGAGCGCCAAGGGAAGCCAATTGTGGAAGAACCTTGATGGCCTTGGACGGGTGTGGGTTTGCGCTTGGAATTGATATGGAACTTTCCCAGCCACGGCGCGATGAGCTGGTTCGAGCCCAATGTTCTACCGAGGTGATGATTGCACAAGGTAAGTACGAAGATGTTCAGGACGTTGCAGAATATTGTCCCGGTGAGCCAAACATGAATGACCAGGGATAAACCAGGCCTTAATCAATATGCTGCAGCTTTCAAGGCAGCTGTCGGTCATCAAATCCGTCAACCAGGTGAAACTCGCCAATCACACATCGCCATTCGCAGTCTTACCCGGGTTTTCTATATCGGGATGTATGATTGCAGCTCAGCCCTCGATCGCGTTTCACTGATTGGATGTCGTTTAGGCGAGATCCCGTCGACCGTTGCAACGTCCGCCGGCAGGTACCTCATGTAGGATTCGGGGATACACTCAAAACTGGAGCCGGACTCAGCTGCGTTGAGCCTTCTCCACTTTGAAATGTTGATAATGAGCACAAAATCCATCACTCCCCAATCAATGGATGACGCCAGTTGTCACCCTGCCGACATGTCTCCGCCATGGATTTCGCCAACCGCAAGGAGGACTCTGGGACGCACTTTCATCCATGTGATCGCATGGAAAGCGTTGGATCTGTCGACACTTTACAGTCGGTCTTGATAAAGTCCGAAGACGAGACATGGAAACAAGGCAATGTCCCCCAATTTCGCTCAGACACAGGAAACAAGGGAGGCAAAAGGCCGCATATGCATCCGATCCGGTGGCTGCCCGAAATTCTCTCTCAAATCGGAGGCATGCTGTGTCTCCTAGGTAAAGCACGAGAGCCATCTTTCAACGTGAAGAGTTGCTTACTTTTGGTCTGGCAGCGATCTGCCTTGTTCTCTGGCATGCAGATGGAAAGCCTCCTCAAACTCTCTATCTCGGCATTACGCTCAACACGGTGTTGGCATTCTTGACGTCTCTCACAAAGGTGGCTTTCCTGGTACCGATTGTCGAGGGGTTGGGCCAACTGAAGTGGATGCGATTCCTGTCCGACGGGCAACGACGAGCACTCATTGAGTTGCAGATCTTCGAGGAGGGATCAAGGGGTGGTGTGGGTTGCTTGAAGTTGTTCTTTGGGTTTAAAGGGCGAGTACTTTCTCATCTTGAGTATCCGACGCATAATTATGACTAACCAGATATGCCAAATAGACCACTTGCATCCTTGGGGGCCCTCATCATGCTGAGCTCGCTGTTTACATCGACCCTCACCCAGCAAGCCATCACATACGACGTGATAAGCGCCGAATCCAGCAGTGCAAACGACACAGCAACCGTTGAGCGCGCAACTATCTTTTCCGTCTATGACGGAAACAATCTTGCTATTAGTATGTCCTCGGATAATGAATCTCGTTCCACTGGGTGCCCTTGTTGATAGCAGTTCACGCAGCCCCCTACGACACCCTCCGCGAGCAACGGGCCATATTCCATGGCGTCTTCACACCACCAACCGAAGCCGTCATCGAAGTGAAGCCAAACTGCTCATCAGGTGAATGCACATGGCCACCATACGGCTCCCTCGCCATCTGCGGCGGCGTCGCAAACCTCACCGCAACGAACAACGAACTCCTTCTCACCACGCTTCGAAATACTACCCTCGAACGTATGCAGGTACTACTCGGTACAAGCAACATCACAGCCGGCGATTTCTACCGCGCCATATCCGAAGCCTTTCCCCTCGTCATGGGCCTACTGGAGAAACCTACCGGGGCATTCAACAAATCAGTCACCGAACTCATCGTGAGCGACAGCTTCATCGCTTATACAGACGGGCCAGTGAGCACGTCCGCGGAATTTGACATATCATCCGTCAAGTTTCTCGAGGTGGCGTTCTGGTGGTGCACAAAGACGTACACGACAAAGGTTAGCCAGGGCCAGGCAATAACGACTGAGATTTCGACATTGACAAGGGCAAGGGAGGTCAACAATACGTTGAATTTACCGTGGGATCCCAAGTTTTATCCTTGCTACTCGACTGGTCGGTGTAATGACACGTATGGTGCGACGGAGGTGGTGCTTGAGCCATCGCCAGGGGTTGATGGCGATGAGAGTGGGGGGTATAGCATACACTTGTGGACGGGGCTGACGGGTTCCATGCTCCTCGCTTCGACCATGTTGGATTCGCTTCTTCTTGATCGGACTCGAGGCGTTGTGGCATCGAATGGAGGCGGTGTTGCCAAGGCGTTTGGGTTTTCGCTGTTGGGGGATTTTCTGGCCACCGAGGTACCGTCGCCGGAGGAGCAGATGGCCAATGTCCGGACCATCGTGGATAATACGGCGCGTTCGATGACGAATCTGTGAGTCCATTCTCCTTTTCAGTAATCAACTTGATGGTAGCGGCTGACTTCCTGTCTAGTCTTCGAGAAGGCGCCACGTGCCTTGGTCGACCAGAGTGCACCGTCCTCGGAACAGTCTTTACTCCCCAGGCATTCGTTAAAATCCACTGGGAGTGGATGGCCATGCTTGCGGCTCAGTTGCTGCTCACAGCGCTGTTTCTCGTTATTACGATTACACAAACGTACTTGTCACGGATGCAGGTCATCAAAAACTCGAGCCTCGCAACACTTTGCGCACTCGATAAGACAACACGACAACAAGTCGGCAGCTTTGGGGACCTTGACCAACTCGCCAAAAAGGCAAAGGATCTCGAAGTCAGACTCGAGAGAGACAAATCTGGTGTAGCACTCTGGCTTGGCAGATAAAGGAGAACATTACCCCTATTTCTGTTGGCGTTAACTTCGTAGTGCAACGAACCATAACCTCGCCCACCGAAACGGACTCACTCCCACGCCCTCCCGACCACACCTCCAGGCATCGTCTCCAACCACCCATCCACATCCTCCTCTACCTGCGGTGTACCCCGACACTCATTGGCAGCCTCAATACTCTGCCCAGGCAGCCCACCCTGCGCTCCACATCCCACACAATCAAACGCCTTTTGCAACGAATCACCCTTCCACCCAAACAAATAGTCCCCATGATGCCCAAACCCCTTTCGATCCCCAAAACTCCACAGGAAAGGCTGTCTCCCCTTTGTCACCGGCCAAAACTCCTCGGCGTTGAACTCCCTCGTATCCCACCGAATCTCGAGCGCAATCTGCGGTATAATCACCGGGTGGCTCGCCGGACACGCGGCACCCCGCATATAATCCCCGTCCATCACATACGCCACATGGGAACTATGATCCGGACTATCGAGGTTCTTCCCATCCCAACAAGGCGGGAAAAAGATGGTTGTCAAAATCCCCTCCGGACAGGGCACGCCAGGGAATTCATACCCCAGATGCGTGAATCGAGTATCTTCCCGCTGGAGACAGGTATACACGATCCCGTCCATCAGCGTTCGTGTGGCGGATGGATCACGCCACGGTGTACCGGGGTATTGTTGATTGTTGTTGGGATGGCCCGTTCGCATGCGAAAGCCCGGTGCGAAGGCCCGCAGGCGAACCTTGTTGGTCGATCTACCGTCCAGGTCCATGTACTGCGGGAAGTAGTAGATTGTGATGCCGCCTTCGCGGGCTTTTTCGTGGAATAAGGAGCCGATTTGCTTGATGCGCTTGTAGGAGCCGTTGTGCGGGGATTGGTAGAACATGGTTGCCGTCCAGTAGTTGGAGAAGTCGTCGGGCAGGGTGCAGGTTGTGCAAGCTGATTCGGTGGCGGGGTCGTGGGTGATGGGTGTCATGTTTGCGCGGAACGAGTTGCCGCCGACTATTTGGTGGAGGTGGGAGGTGCCGATCACGCCGGGTTCGACGAGTCTTGGCTCTCAATGTTTCAGCCGGGAATGAAGGAAGGGAGGAGGAGGGACTTACGGGTCGACGCGGTCACGGAGGAGGAGGGAGCAGGACATTTTGAGGCTTGTTGGCGACGGTTCGCGTTCTTGGGCAGTGGCGAGGGACGCCAGGGTGGTGAGGAGGGCTGACCACATTGTATCGGGTTCTTCCGGTTGATGATATGATGGCAGAGACGGTAGAGGTGATGGGACCGGTAAGCCTGAAGCGAGAGAGAACTCTTCGCATATGTGTCTGTTACCTCCTTTTCTAGAATCCGAATTCCGGGACACTGCATGCTAATGATATCAGGAGGATCGAAAGGGCCGCCAAGAATGTAGGCAGTGTTAATCTAGCTGCGAACTGAGAGTCGTGTGATTGAGCGTCGATATTGCCCCCGCGACGTAGGATTTAGCCACGACTCTGCAACCACTCAAGCAACCAGGTGTTACTCTACAAATAAGGTTGTCGATCCTTGCTGCACTATTTATTGAAGCCCGTTCACAGATTCTCAGAGTGTTTAGTGCGTCAAGGACCAAAAAAACGCGAGCCATGTTGTGTGATCTTTGTGATATCCGGGCTGGGGTGGGCCATGTGCCAGGCCGACCACTCCTCATGTCCTGGGAAGTGTTTGCTGCTCTGCGAAGCCAGGACAGAGATCCTGCAAGCTGACTTTTGCAAGGGAGTGACGTCCACATTGGAGAGAGTCCAGGCAGAGAAGCTGGTGTCTAATGCTGACTAGTCAATCTCAACTGCCCGCCGTGGGCACCAGTTGAGCGGTTGCTGATCCTGTTATAACAATACAGTGAATGCTGGTTGACACGGCCGGGGTCGCGACAAAGCGGGTCGTCGCTGGAAATGTCGCATTGACGGCGTCAAGGTTCCCGCCAAGGCGACCTGGAGTTGGTCATCTCGGTCGTTCCAGCAGCAGGAAGGTGCAATGGAGATGTGGTCACGAGACAATCATGTGAAGTCGCACAGAGGATCTTCCTCAAGCTGAGTCATCGCTCTGCTGGGTTCGTTTGCTGCAGGTATTCCTCTTCCGCAATCGAAAGCCAAACCCCGCATCCAGGAAGCCCTTCCATCCTCACTCCGGGTTCTCTTCATCGCAGGCAAAATGGGGCGACAGCTGGAAGATTTTCCAGTCGAGCTTCTCAATGAGATCTGCTCTCACCTCTGCCCTCATTGCCGCGTGGAAGAATTCAGCAGGCGGTCGCACACTGCGCTCGAGACACGGCGGAGCAAAGCCGGTCTCGCAGCCCTTTGTCGCACATCCAAGGGACTCCAAGGCATCGCAGAGCCCTACCTCTACCATTTCGTCGACCAAAATGGCGGGACACAGAGTCGCACATTGCCATGGCTTGTCCAGAGAATTACATCAAGGTAAATATCGCCCTGTCTTTTATTTCTTGGCCGCTTTCATCAAGCTGACAGTCCAGACCTGACCTTGCCAAGCATGTGAAGCGCCTGGATTTTGCCCAGACGGTTGCCTGCTCGGTCCCCGAGGAGCTGGTCGCGCACCTGTCCGACGCCGCAGCGCGGTGTAACCTGAACCTCCCGGACTGGTGGCACCAGAGCTGGGAGAAGGCGGTCTTGGTCCTCCTGGAGCTCCTCCTCTTACACACGCCGAACGCCAGCACCTTGCATCTTACCCCAACACTGTATCTAAACTTTGCGCATTTTTCCAGGAGCAAGGAGACCCTCAACCATGCCCATGTTTTGCCGGGATTGACGACCTTGTTCGTCAAACGCGATGCCGAAGCTAGTAACGAGTGGGTATCAATCAAGCCTCTGTTAGAGGCTGCAACGAACCTGAAAAGACTCACCTTGAGGGGGTCACGTTATCGATCGCGGTATCGGGATTTTTTAAGTGACGGCCTGACCTTTGAGCATCTAACCGACCTCAGCTTTTACCATTGTACCTTTACATCCGCCTATATCGGAAACATCATCATAGCGTGTTCGCGGCTCGAAGTCTTTCACGCGACACTTGAATACTCGCCCACGGAGCATCCCCACTTCTTCCTTGCTCACAACGAGGACGGCGGCACATGGTTCAGCTTGCACACCATTATGAGCTCTCTACGCAAACACAAGCGTACTTTGAGGGTTTTCAGCTTCGACACGTCAAAGGGCCGACCTCAACTCCCTGAGAATAGCCACCACTTCCGGGACTTTGAAAAGCTCGAGTCCGTTCAGATGACGCTCGCGGATTTCAAGTCAGTCGACGACACCAACAACCCATCCGATACTTTCTTGATCGAGATGCTCCCCGAGTCAATCAAGCGCCTCCAGTTGGTGGACCCGGCCGAAAACATCACGTCGAATCTTTGGGAATTGAACGCAGCGCTGGACAGAGGCAGTTTTCCCAACCTCGTTGAGCTTGGCATCAACTCACACGCATCGCATGATGACCCAGGCGAAGAGAAGAGTGATGTTGCTGTTCAAATGGTGGCGCTTGGGGTTGCTTTTGGCCTGCGCCAAGGTTTCAAATTCAGCGGAGTATCAGATGTGATGAACGAATGGCGCTGAATTGGTTGTCGATCATTGCAAGATGCACAGCGTGCACCCCAGGCAGAATGACAATGTCAACGTACACGACGGGTATCTGCTGGATACCAAACAGGAAATGCAGCGCTTTATCTTATCTTGCAAAAGCGTTTGGTGGTGCCAGGAGGATGACCCCCTGGCGGATCGTGAAACTCTTGGCGGAGTCGTGGTGGTTTTTACTGACCTGATCATGAAACAGACATCGCGTGTTGGCCCACGTCAAATGGGACCATCCACACCATTCTGTTCACGATTTAAGCTCAAGGCCCATGCAACACCAGGCGTCTTTCGTCTCATCCGCCGCTGCAAAGATCTGAGGAGATCCTCACGATTCGCGCATACGACCGAATTGAGCATGGCACATGTTTCGCATGTCACGCCACGCTCAGTGGGAGAGCATTTTGGTGTTTGTACAAAGTGCCATGTCTCCCACTGCGCGGGAAGAATTTCCTGAAGAGAAGGCATTTGTCACGTCGTCAGAGTGTCGCACACCTTTTTGCGCGGGCGCAGCTTTAGACTGCTGGGAGCGAATTATTCGATTTACAATTCCTTGGCTGGCCAATATTTTCTGCGTCGTATTTAATTTGCTGCATTGCATTCAGCCATGCCTCCTTTTCGACTTCCCGAGACCCATGAGTTGGTCGAGCGGCTCGCCCATGCCAGCCACACTCTCGCACGAAGAGAGGTTGATCATTCGACATTGGAGACACTTGCAGTCGGTATGTCTTTTCCTGTCGGCGTCAAGATCTCTCAACTTACCAGAGACAGTTGCTACCATCTTTGTCAGCATGGGGTTTGTCATGTACTGGGGCATCATCAAGCAGGGGTCCTGTTCATGGCGGGGCAAAAAGGGTTGAGCATACCTCGAGGCATTGCATCTTCTTCATACATGTTTATATTTCCTCCCATGGTCTTTTGTCTCGGGAAGGGGCGTTTATAGCGATATACCCATATTATCATTTTTCCACAACGGCTCTCGTCGGCAACAATAATTCGGAGACTTGTCTCTCCTCTCAACTGCCATCCGCCAGCATCTCACAGTCTTATCGACCAAGTTGTGGATTCCACTTGAAAGGCGACCAAGAGTGTCTAGCATCTTGGTTGTGGATTCGAGCTATTGTCAATCGCGCCAAGTTCATCACCTCTGTTCATCCCATCACAGCGCCCAACTGTGCAACACCCACCCCAATCCCGCGTTGTGGGATGGACATTTCTCGGACTCCCGGTTCCACAACAACGTGAATCCTGCCTAGGCAGCTCCAAAGCACCCCTCCGTTCCACCAACTCCGCAAACCACAAACCAGGCAGCAATCGATTGGCCCATCAAAACGGACAACTGTTCATCCTCTTCTTTGCGCCGCAAACCCACAGTCGCTCTTCCCTCGACGCAACCATTCCCACCCATCTTGACTTTGACCTAACCCAATTCTTCGTCCGCTTCGACCACCTCCATTTCCTTCTCTCACACGCCCGCCCGCTAGATACTCTACCAGGGACGAAATGGCAAACCCACCTCTAGCCCCAATCCTCCTCAAAAAGACCTGGCTCTTCCAAGCCATCGTCGCAGGCCCGACGTTCGTGATCCTCGGCCTCTGCGCCATGATTGCCCTCTGGGACGGCGGGTACTGGACCATTTACGATTTCGTCACCGACACGTGCACGTCCATCATGGCGGCGGGCATTATTTTTATTGTGCTGGTGCAGCGACAGCTTGGGGAGCCGGATGCGGACGAGATGAAGAAGTGGACGTTGCGGTTTGAGGTGGCCAAGTCGGGATTGGCGACGGGGTTGTGGGTTTGGCTGATGTGGGTTTCCTCCTTTGTTCCTCTCATGTTCTTGGAAAAAAAGGAAAAACGGACAGGGCAACGAAAAGGAAGCGGAGTGCAGGAGCAGAGGGTGTGGAAGAGCCGAAGAGGGAAATAGCTGACTGTTGCAGGGCTGACTCGATTTGGGGACCGGGGATAAGCTATCGGGAGAGGAGGATCGCGTGCAGTGCTATTGCGAGTGTTTTGTTGTTGTAAGTTTTTTTTGGAAGTTTTTTTTTTTTTTGGGCAGTGACGGGATGGGAGATTGAGCTGACGGCACGGTGTAGCTTGTTCTTTTACCCGACTGCGGTTTATGCAGTTTATATTCAGGGTGGAAATCGTAGCCGTCAAGTTGAGCGTGGCGGGGATGAGGCGGAGAGGGGTGAGCGAACTCCTCTGCTCCAGGATGTGTAGGTTTTGCGGCCGCGGTTGATGAACACCAGCAGTGGTTGCTGGGGTGATTTTCAGGGATGGCGGAATAGGGGTTGGGACAGGTGGAGTTCGCCGTTGTCACAGGCCAAATACGGCCGGCAACCGGTAATCAGTAAAGCCAATTCATCTTTCCAACGGCCGTGGATGCTCCAGGTCCAGGAGGAAATGATTTTGCGCGATATGCAATCCTTAATCCTTTGACCAGACACACTCCTAATGCTTGACAAGTTGCAATCATGAAACCAATCCTGCTGTTGCCTTTCAGTGCTCTGCTTCCAGGAATGGTAGCGGGCCATGACACCTGTCCGCAGGCATGTGAGCTCGCCAACATCATGCTGCATCGCCACCCGACACCGTGGGACTGGCCGACGCCCAAAGAGTGGTTCAAGAACGATTGCTCGTCTCGCCTCCACACCACGGTCACGCCTGTCAAGAGCACATCAACGGTAGCGCAAACGTTCAATCCAACCGAGACTAGCACCAGTGTTATTACTGCCGTTGAGCCTGTCATAGGCACAACCGTTGTCTCGACCGACGTCTTGATCAGCACCGAGAGTGCAACAACAACTGTCACGACCGAGACCAGCATTTCGATTGCGAGCATCATTACGTCAACTGAGCAAACCACAACAACAACTACTACCACGCTGAATATCGGGGTTGGCCTCCTCGCCCCACGCTCGGTGGCTCCGTTTCCATCCGATGCCGTCCCCAGGGCTTGCACAGAGTGTTGGCGCATCTACACGCAGGCCTGCAGAAAGATTGGCGTCCGTCCTACGACTATCACCCTCCCGGCCGCCACAACCACGACCACGACCACAATCACCAGCGTCAGTATCTCCATTCCCTGGTAGAAATAACACCTCAAGCACCAACCAAGCTCTGGCAGACAACGACAACGCCTACGACAACGACCACGACGAGGTCAACCACAGCAAACACTCCCGTTACCATAACAACGACAACAACGACGACTATTCTGATCCCTGCCACCTTGACAACGACACTTCCGGTAACGACAGTCACGGGGGTACTAAGTGTGTCGACTATCGTCACCACCTTTACCCTCTTCACCATCGGATAAAGAACCTATGTCACGTGCACATTTCCGGGGATGGCTGGAAGCCCTAGTGCCATTGATTAGCAAAGAGACTAGATAGAGCTGGGGAGGAATTGAAAACGTACACTCGCCACCACGCCCAACAACCTCGTTGGGAACCTGCGTGTTCTTGAAACACTTGGCTGCCTCAGCAGCAGTCTGCGACTTTAGTATAGGACAAGCATCATTCACACAATCATTCCCAAGGGTAGCGTCCATTCCCCTCTGCAGTGCATCGCCCTTCCACCCGAAGAGGTAATCGCCGTGTTGACCGTGTCCGGTTCTGTCGGTGTTAGCCACTCCTATCCGTAACTCCGGTTTGAAGAGGAAGAAAGCAAAAGAGAAATAGGTCGGGTTAAGAAAAAGACCACGGTCCCGCAACGTGGTGAAAAGAAAGGGGGAGAAAAAAGAAGAAGAAGAAGAAGAACGAAAGAGAAAAAAGAGAAATAAAAAGGTAAAAAGAACATACGAATCCCCAAAACTATAAACAAAAGGCTGTTTCCCCCCCTTAAAATACGCCTCTTTGTTAAACTGCGCCGTATCCCACGCCACCTCGTACATCAGCTGCGGCACCCTCACCGGATGCGTACTAGGACACGTAGCGGGTGCGAGGTTTTGTCCTCCAGGTGAATACGCCATGTGGCTCGCATGGTCCGGAGAATCAAGGTTTTTCCCGTCCCAGCAGGAGGGAAAAATCACCGAGGCGCGAATCCCGCCCGGGCACATCTTCGTCGGGAATTCAGACGTGTCGCGTGAGTCGCAAGGCGCCAAACCGGCGCCGTTTCCGGTGCAGCGGTGGCAGATTCCTTTGAAGGAGCCGGGGGAGGTGCGGAGTTCAGGTTTTCCTGTTATCATGCGGAAGCCCTAGTCTTGTTAGAACGGGTCTAGGGATGAGAGAGGGAGGGAGGGAGCGACACACAGGCTTAAAAGCAACCACTTTATTAGGCGTGCCCCGTCCACCAAACGGCATCATGTAGTAGATGGTGAGACCGCCACCCATGGGCTGCGGGGCTTTATCGATGCCGACAAAGTTGGTGCGCTGCGGGACGAGTTTGTAGGACCCGTTCTCCGGGGAGCGGAAGTACAGACTTGCGGTCCAGTAGTTGCTGAAGTCCTCGGAGTAGGTGCATGTGGTGCAGGTGGACTCGACCGACGGATCCATACGATCAGGGTCCATCTGCTGTTGTTAGCATCAACTTAAAAAAAAAAAAGGGGGGGGAAAGGAGCGCATTACAGTGACGTTGAACGAATTTCCTCCAACAATTTGGTGCACATGTGTCGACGGATTCATACCCGGATTCACCAGCGGATCAGTCCGCTCGATGACAAGCTGTGAGCATGAGAAACGCAGGAGGCGCCCAACGTTGACATTTTGGCTGACGACGTGCTGGAACAGCAGCGCGATGACTCCAAGTTTCGTCCACATGGTGAGAACTGCAGCGATGTTTGCGTTGGCGGAGAGGGCAGACGTTGAACGACCGTATCGGATGAGCTGCCGAATATAAATGTCGTATGCATCTTACCCCAGGCCTTGTTTAAACCCGGCTGGCAAAATGCAGCCCCTCGCCACTGCCGGCCTCCCTGACCGTGACGGGCAACCAATCACCCGGGTCGCAATCAACCGCCTTTATTGACTTTGAATTGACACTTGCATCCCGCAGTGCCCATTTGCTGGCCCGGGGTATGTCTTGATTGAGAGGACGTGGAATTTGCCAAGCTTCCTCGGCAACTCACATCCGTCTCCAAGGGACACTAAACACCAGATATGGATGAAAATCATGACACAACCCGCGTTTGCCATTCTTGGAAAGCGTAATTACATAGGTAGTTAACTCAGCTCGGAAATGACAGGGCCTTGGTGCGGCCTGTCTTGTAAGTTCTAGATCTAAGCTTTTGGACACTTCAAATTTGATACTCTTTGTATGCCAAACTGGGCCATTTCTGAACAAATCCGGTCCCGTTTCTGAAACCACTCATGATCATGCTTCTTTTTGAGCTAACTTTCAAAGATGGAACTCCAAGTCTTCTGGCCGCGAATGGGGACCTGGTCGTGGTGGCGGCTAATCATCTGGTCACACGCGTCATGCGTTTCCCGCACTGAATGTCCCTCGTGGTCGGGCCAGGCCCAAAAATCTTCCGTTTTTTTCTCTTTTAAAAACTTGAGGGCATTTAAGCGCCGCAGTCGTAAGAGGTTGCACACGTCACACAAGATACACCTGAACAAGAATAGCCCATAATGGCGACCACAACAGTCCCTACCACCAAGCAATTTCCGCACTGGGAGCCCCGAGATTTCCTCGACGCGGTCCGGATGGTCTCAATCGTCGGAGGCTCCATCGCCTTCACCCTCATCATTGGGTCCAACGCAGAGCCAACCCGGCGCTTCACAGACCAGACCGTTCGCGATCTTCTTTCGGTCGCATGGCTATTATTCTTCATGGCTCTCCGATTGGGCACGCTCATACGCCCAGGGACCACGGAAGAGAGCAAGACAATGGGCCGCTTTAGTTGGCCGCGGAAGATTCGATTTGCAATTCTCAGCTGTTTTGTCCTTGCGGCATTCACTTGTCTTTCAGTCGCTGTTTTAGCGTATTCGGATGTGGGATGGGCAGCTATTGCTGTGCTTGGCGGGGGTTGGTTATTCTTGTTGTTTTTTGGGCTTGGAGAGGAGGCTAAGGTAGGGAATAATAGCTCGACTGTGCCGTGAATATCTATCTGCCTTCGTATTGGTAGGTATCCTCAAAATAAGGGTAACAGAAAAACTCTCAATCACCGCAAAGCTTGTGCGCAACTCCCGAATGGCGGATGTCTCGGCTCGGCCCGAGCCCACTTCCAACGGGGAGACAACCGCTGAATAATCGACGTCATGAATCATCCAAAAGTTGGAAGAGGGGGCCTGGGCACGCAATCGCGACTCCACATTCTCCTGCGATCTCCGTCTTTCACGTCATCCTATCTTTATTCTCGCATCCACACGTTCAACAACGACTTTTCACGCTCAACAACAACAATAACAACAACATCAACGTCACCAAATTCTCGTATCGCACCCAACCTGACATCAGAAGCCACAATGTCCCCCCACGTCCTCCTGATAGGCGGCCACGGCAAAATCGCCCAACTCCTAACGCCCCTCCTCCTCCTCCGCAACTGGACCGTAACCTCCCTGATCCGCACGCCTTCCCAAATCCCCACCATCACCGCCCTGTCCCCCGGCAGCGGTACCCTCCACACCCTCGTGCGCAGCCTCGAAGACATCCAATCCCAATCCGACGCCCAATCCATCATCGACGCCATCAAGCCCGACTACATCGTCTTCTCGGCCGGCGCAGCGGGAAAAGGCGGTCCCGCACGCACGTTTGCCATTGACCGCGACGCGGCAACGCATTTCGTTCGCGCGGCGGTGGCTACGCCGTCGGTGACGAAATTCTTGTTGGTGTCATACCTGGCATCCCGCAGAAAGAAACCGGAGTGGTGGGATGATGAGGCGTGGGCGGTTGCGAGGAAGTTGAATGAGGAGGTGATGCCGGCGTATTATCAGGCCAAGGTTGTGGCTGATGAGGTTTTGTATGAAGCTGCCAAGGGGAGGGAGGGGTTCGTGGCGATTGATTTGCGGCCGGGGACGTTGACGAGTGAGCCGGCTGCTAAGGTTGAGTTGGGGAAGACGAAGGGTTCAGAGGGTGAGGTGAGTAGGGAGAGTGTGGCCCGGGTTGCAGATGCGTTGCTTGCGAGTGAGGGGGTGGGCAACGTTTGGTTGGACCTGTTGGATGGAGAGGAAGATGTAGACAAAGCGGTGGAGAGGGTTGTGAGGGAGAGTGTTGATGCTGCCGAAGGAGAGGATGTTGCTGCTTGAGCAGGTAGGTGTAACGGCTCAATTACCTCTTGGGGTCCGGATTGGTGTAGGTTTGCGGATTCTGTGGCGGGAATGATAAAGGCTGTTGCGGGCAAAAAGGGGAACCAAAGAACAACAAGGGTCGGGATCAAACCCAGCGCCATTCGCGTAAATATTTGCACAATACAATACACTGCCAGGCGAACGCAAAATACTGCCCTTCCAGCTCGCCCGTCTACCCAGATATCTAGGTGACCGTTGCATTGTCCCGAAATACATGCATTTCTTGATTTTCTTGGTAGTTTCCTCTACTCCGCTTTCTTTCCTCGCATTTCCCCTGGCTCATCTCCCGATTCCTCGTCTGTGGGTATGTATTCATCCGTGGGCATGTTGTCGTCTTCCGAGAACATCGAAGGCCTGATGAGGGAGGTCGAAGTACGGGGTAAGCCTCCACCAACTATCGGCACAAACCGTGGAGGAGGTAACGGTGGTGAGACAAACTCTGAGCCTCGATCAGCTATAGGGCTCGAAATCAGTATCGGTGCAGTCGACAATCCTTCGGAGATAGAGGGCCTTGACCGCTGTCCTTCCTCTAAACTGTGCTCACTGGCCTTTGCATCGCCAACTTGTGAGTGACTTCGATACCCTTCATCGGGAGGACTTTGTGCGTGATATTCATCCCCGCTCCCATCCCTCGCTGGCTCAGGTTGATTCAATGGATGCCTGAGCCCAACCTTTCGCTTCTTCCTCCTTCGTTTCACCTTCAAGTTCTCACCAGAACTGGACTCGCTGTCGACACTTGCATCATAGTTGCTCCTAGGTTTCTTCGTCTGTTGTAGGTCTAACAGGAGACCGTCTAGCTTGCCGGTATTTGCGTTGAACTGGGGATTGGATGCCATGAATTTATAACTGCCACACT
Organism: Cercophora sp. LCS_1; assembly: GCA_036250225.1. Classification (NCBI taxonomy): domain Eukaryota; kingdom Fungi; phylum Ascomycota; class Sordariomycetes; order Sordariales; family Lasiosphaeriaceae; genus Cercophora; species Cercophora sp. LCS_1. The sequence continues at coordinate 120,446 of JAPZLL010000004.1, forward strand.
TGTCAGCAACCTACTCCCTTCAGTCTTTTGCGATACTCACAGGGTGTCTTGAAGTTCTTGTAGATCAACACCAGGGAGCTTGTGCATGTTCATCAAGCGCTTCTCAAGGTCGCGAAACGTTGCCGCGGTTGATGCTGCAGACTCTCCTTCGGATTTTTCGCTACTCTCTTGGTCTGTCGGTATTTTATTGTCCGAAACCTGCGCTGTCGCCAGTTCCACCTGTTTGGAGTTGCTTCCTCGACGCCGGTTCGCCTCATCACTGTCAGAGAGACTTTGGTACGGGTGCTCACGCCTCCCTCCGTATTCGGCATCGCTGTCTCTAAACTTGGCTGCAGCAGCGGCAGGGAGCGCGGCGGCGGTGACTCCCAAGCCAGCCTTGATCTTCCCATCATCTTGGCCTTCAGGTGCCTGAGTAGGATCACCCACCTCACCTCTCCTGGGTTCCCTCGACTGGCCGCCTTTGCTATATTCGGTCTGGAAGCGGTTGGCCATGTGAATCGCGTATTCCTTCAGCTCCTCGTCGGTATACCTTTTCGGTGGATGGGTTGGTGCAGCCGTTTCCTCCTTCCCATCCTCCTCTCCCAATAGACCCGTAGCCATTGTGCTTACCACTTTGAACACCTCGTCCAGTACCCTTTGCCGAATGCCGGCCCGTCCGTCGTCTTCGCCCGGCTGTCCTGGCACGCTGTCCCCATCGTCTGACCTTCGACGCTTCCCTGCATGTGGGTTGACTTCGGCTTCTGATGCACCATTATCAAGCCAATTGTCGAGCCGTCGTTCGATTTCCGCCATTGTCCCGGCAATAATCGCCTGCTTTCTCCTCGACAACAAACTGCTCTGTTCCGGCTCTTTGTTCCGGTTATCTGCTTCGACTTCCTTGAGCCGGGAAGCAACTACCGGCGCGTGCGCCTGGAGCGGGGGGATACCTTGCCCACGAGGCAAGCTGTGCACTCGTTCTCGGTGCAATTCCACGAGCAACTCACTCACAAAAACGCGTCTACACCCGTCCGTGCCGCACGAGATCCTCTCTTGAGGGAGGTGGTCCTTTAGTTTATGCCGATATCTATGGTTTCTGTGTCAGTGCCGTAATATGCATGTAGCAGAACTACTTACAGGATGAGAAGGTTAGAAGTGGTTATATGGCAACCGTCAGCATCACAATGAAAAGATTCGCCAGGCGAAATCCTGTATGTTGGTGGATTGTAGGTCCAGTTTTGAAGGACTTCTGCTGTCGCCTGCTGTCGAAGCTTCAGTTTGAACTCGGCAGACAAATCTTGAGGGATATCCTCCGAGCCCCCGAAAAGCCGAGTAAATGTTGTCAGATTCCTCGAGAATAACGAGCTTTCAATGTCTCCGATTTGCATCTGCACCTGCAGCTGGACTTGCTCTGCCGAGGGAACCTCTCCAACGTTACCCGGAGTTTCCTCTCGAAGTATTCCGAGTCGGGATGGAAAGTCCAGTGGCTGAGCTGAATCCACATTCTCTGCGATGTGGCGACGCTGGTGTCGGTCCCGCAAGTCCTCACGGACAAAGGTTCGCTGACAGCCGTATACATTGCATTTGAACAATACTGTGGTGGTATGGCTGAGCTGGTGACGATACCTATGTTGCATTTCAGCATAAGAATCCGTGAACAGATGTTTTGCAAGACTCACAGGTGTTCGGGCCTCGAAAAGCCTCTACCGCAGCCATCCTGTTGACATGCATAGTGGGCATCGCTTTCCTCACTCTCACTTGCAAATTCTCCCGTAGCTCTCAGCTGTCTTGCATAAGGAGGCGGAGGGCTGCCAGCTTGTCCACCATCGCGATCCTCCAAGGCAGGAACGTCGCCCCCCTCATCGTGCCCTACCTTTCGCAACTGCTCAATCTTCTCACGTGCTTGCGCCTCCGCCTCCATCCTCGCCTTTTCGATGCTGGCCTTAGCTTCCGCTTGTTGTATCCTCGTCATCTCGAGGAGTTTCTGGAGTGTCTCCTCGGAATCTTTCCGGTTCTGAGCTTCAATCTCCCTTTGTCGTTCTTGTTCTGCCCTGAAGGTCTGGAGCCGCATTTTCATAGCCTCTACCTCAGGGTCCGGCTTCTTTTCCACAGGCGGAGCGAGCATCACGCCACCCTCAGGAGTTGTGGGGCGGGACTTCTTTGACGGCACCCAATGGCCTTGGTGCTCGAGATAAGCTTCATATGCCTCCTTGTCACTCGGACTCGGCGCTTCAGGCCACTCGGTCTCAGATGCATCGGAAGTTTCAGAGGCCGCTGTCTTGACCACCTTCTCTGATGGACCAGCGGAATCTTCATCATCGGAAGAGGAGACGCTGTAGCATCCATCCGGCGAAAGTATTCCATAGGCTGGATGCACGTAGACTCCGCTTTGTACATAAACCTCGTTGGGGCCTCCTTTGGACCAACTGATTGGTCTTCGCTTGCGGCGTCTAGGCGGTACTCTTGGAGGCTCTTCGTCCTCTCCCCTTCCAATTGGCGACTCGGACGCGGGAATTGGTGAAGTTTCCCGTTGTTGGGGTTGCTCCGCTAGGATTGAATCAACCCGATGACTCGGCAACGGCGAACCAGAGTGCTCCGACCTATCAAGATCTGAAACTAAAGACGAGGGCTTCATTGGGGAGCCGAGCTGGCCATATCCCGAATCGAATACCGTCGAAAAGTCCACCCTCGAATTCATGTACGCTGATGGGTCGTAGGGGATTGGGACCGTGGCTCCTTCGTTGGTTGGTCCCCGGCCATCAGAGCTCCGGTCCTCGAAACTCCCGCCCGCGCTGTCCGCGCTGTCAACCTCACTCTTCTCCTGTTCATCCATATCAAGTGACGGCAGTGCAAAGAGCGAAAGCTGCTCCTGATGTCGACCCACGTGCCTTTGATATTGCTGAACCGACCGCAGGACCTCGTGACACAGTGGGCAAGGAACGCCGTTCCGAACGTCCAACGGTTGCTCTGATAGTTTCACCAAGGCATTCAGCTCGTCTTCTCGTCGCTCAGATCTATGGTCATGATCCAAGTGGTTCCTACACTCAATCGCGCTGTTGAAGGTTCCGTCGCATCCAAGCATGCATCTGTATGCCTTCCAGTGGTTTTCTTTGACATGCTGGATCCACTCATGGCGTCGCGAATATTCACGTTCGGGTGTGACACAATCGCTTTCGAGGCATACATAAGGTTGCAGATCTCCGTATACGTGTTTCCTGAAGAAAATGGTTAGCGCACCTTGATAACGCAGAAAGAAAGCAACCTACTTCCACGCCACTCGGTCTGAGACGGCGATGATCATGTAGCAGAAGCAGCATTGGAAAGGGCCCTTGTGAGCTTCCTCTGGCAACGGAGGGACGTTGAGCCTATCAGCATTGGCCATTGATGTAGCGTACGAGGTCTGCGATATGCCCGCATCCGAAGCGTCATCTGCGACGACGAGTCGATGTTCCTTTGGCCCCGTGCTCTTCGAGGTGGCACCCTCCTTCAGATGGCTCGGAATCGACGATGCGACGGTATCGTAGATAGTGGCAGCATCCCCAGCTCGAGTTGGCCCTGGTTCGTCTGCAAGTTCCAGACCACGTGAGAGTTTCTCGTGATGAGATTGGCGGTAGCGGAGATATTGCCGCCTCCTCGATATGGCCTTCCCGAGCCGGTCGGTAAGCCATGGCTCAGCATTGTTGAACTTGGACTCGACGTGCTGCTTATCGAAAGGTTCAAAATGTGACGCATCGGTGAATTTTGCCTGGACATAGCGGTCATGAGGCGCTGGGTTTCGAATGGTGACTGTGAGACGAAGAAGGCAGTTGACGACGTCAGCCAGATCGGTTGCAATTTGGTCCAGCTCTGTGTCCGGGCCATCGCTATCGGAGTCACTACCGTCTCTAGGCTCTACCTCGCCGGCCTCTTGTTGGTCCCACGGAATTTGGTCCCCTTTGGCGATTGCGGTTGCATCGTCAACAAGCTGGATGAGATCCTGGAGGAGGCTGGTGACTTGTGTCTTGATGTGCGATGCGTCTCGAAGCCGATAGTCAAGCGAACTCATGCCGGTGCGGTGCGCTCCGATATTACCAGCCCAAACTTTGAAGCGCGACAGTTCGTCCTTCATCTGCAGCAAGACAGCAACATCGGGAAAGTCGAGCTCGACACCGTCTCGCGGGTCGACCAGGTCTCGAAAACGGGCGAGACACTTGGAGACGTGGTTGGCGATGATCTCTGCCATGGCCGCGAAAGAGTGAGTGAGGAGTGACGGCCATACGATGGGATGAGCGTCTTCGGAATGTCGGAGTGTGATCCATTCTGCGATCAGGCTGGATGAATGTTGGTTCGAGCGGGGCTCGGCAGGAGCTCGCTTCCGCTCACACAGGAAACCAGGTTTCGCAAGCCATGTCACGTTTGCACGCAACCCGACTTTTTCTTTTAACCACCTATAAAGTTTGAATTTAGTATTGCATATGTTTTGAAAACTACTTGATTCCTTCAATGGTTTTTTTTACTTGCAGATGCTAGTTTGTAAGAGCAATAAATAACTGGCAGGTACCGTCAATTGTGTTCAGAACATTGGCTGTCACAACATGCGCAGTTGGGGGCGCAGGCACCCCATTGGTTTCAGAAGGAAGGAATCGTCAACCCCGCTCTTCAGCTGACGGGACGCCCAACGTCACTTGTCACCTCCGCGTTTTTCACGTCTAGAGAGTATTTCGCCAACATGTCGGGATTCGAGATCGCCGGCGTCGTCTTGGGGTCAATCCCACTGCTCATCTCGGCACTCGAGCACTATGGTGAAGGCCTGTCGACAATTCAACGATGGCGGAAATACCAGCGAGAGCTACAGAGCCTGGTCCGGAATCTCAAAACGGAGCAGGTGAAACTGCAGAACGTCTGTGAGAAGTTGTTGGTCGGGCTCGTTCCACACTCCAAAATCGAGGACTTGATCGACGACCCACTCGGAGACCTTTGGCGACAAGAAGACGTCGAGAGGAAGATTCGAGCACGTCTCTGGAAGTCGCACAGCGTGTTCGAGGAGACCATCACGGAAATCAAGTCCGCCATCGACAAGATGATGGCTAAAATCGACGCCCAGAACGGTGGAAATGTCTCAGAACTTCGACGGGGCATCTTCACGTTGAGGCGTTCATCTTACGAGGAGCTCCTCTCTTCTATCCGCAATGGAGTCTCTCAACTCGAGAATCTGACCGACAGAAACATCGAACTCGAGCCCGAACGCCGCGTCCGTTCGCAGACAAAGCTCTTTTGGGTTCTTCGAGACATGGCCAACAGTTTCTACAGGGCTCTACGATCAAGTTTCGGTTGCTCATGCAGCCACGATGTTGGCCTAGAGTTGGCAAGACGGTCTGCTGACATCACGCCTATGGATGATAACGAGAGGATAATGAAGGATCTGGCATTTCAGCTTGCTATATCCTACAAATCCATTGCATGTGGCGACGGGGCGGACTCCCAGGCGATGGTGACATGGCAAGAGATCCTGGTCAAGGCTGTTTGGACGCCGACACCCGCCCCGGCAATACCATCACCTACATCAGCAGGCCAACCACCAGGACCAACTACAAGGATTTCAGCCACTACAAGCGGATCTCTGATTGCCGTCAAGGCCAAAACGAAGAAGAGTGTGACATTCGGCTTCTCCCACTCGAAAACATCATCATCCGTATCGTCGTGCACGACGCTGGTTGAGACGAGCACAGAACTCCACACTTTGATTCCTAATCTCAAGATTGGAGTCACCAGCCAGACCGACGTCTCCGGTATCGACGCAGCACTTGATCTTTGTGGAAAGCTCCACAAGACCGAGAAGCAAGCAGCAGTTGACACATACGGTACCATTGCAGACACCGTTCCTCAAGCGCGTCGAAAATACTCGATACACCCAACACCCGAGCCCTCCGGTGCGTGGCGAGTCGTCTCACTGCGACAAATCCTAGATCACAAGGACCAGTTTCCGCCACTTTCATACAGGGACCGCCTCCGTCTAGCAGTCACCATCTCGTCGAGTGTGCTGCAACTCTATAGCACGCCATGGCTTCCTCCCATTCTCACCAGCCAGGATATTTTCTTCATCCAGAAAGCTCCCGAGCAGCAATCATACTTCCCCAACCCAGCAATGTACTGGCATCCTGTTGTATTGAAACAATTACCGGATAAGGAAGTGAAGCCACCAGTTGATAAGAGCGCAGGAATCACGGAGCGTAATCCCAGCCTCCTGTCGTTAGGGTGTGTGCTAATCGAGGTCATTCTTGGAAAGACACTCGACTCAAAACGGTCGACACCTCCATCCGCGGGGACAAACCTTCTTTCCGACTACGTCACCGCGCAGAGCTTGATGGACGAGGTCAGAATGAAAAGCTCCAACTATGAAACTGCTGTTGCGCGTTGTTTTGATGGGAAGCTTCACCGGCAAAAGTGTGGGCTGGAGGATGGAGACCTGTGCCAGGAGGTCTATTCGGGGGTTGTAGCGTTACTGGAGAAGGACTTGGAAAACTCGTGAGGAGGATTCATTTCACCCCTATCCAAGGGAGCAAATACAGCGTTTTCTTGAAGCAAATACTTCCCAGGTCCAATAAAATCTTAGCGGAGGATGCCCTTCTTTCGTTCGCGCAGGAATAACAAAGCACTGCACAAATGCCACCGCTCTGCATTCGCTTTCCAACTTTGCAGCAAAGGGCTGAACCTGCAGATCAGGAAAAACCAGGCACAGAATCACTTCGTTCAGGCTCGGTCAGAAAGAACCCACTGGTTGTGGGTGGATGCATGTCAATTTCGGGTGGCAAGAAGCGTGAGTGCAAGCCGCGGTCACTTGGGCAGCCATGCACCAGCAAAGACAAACGGACGGTAAATGTGCGGTTAGTGTTTCCTTTTCGGATAAGCTTCCGTCATTTTCATGCATCTTTTGAGGCTGGTGCGCGGAAAAGAGACAGTCTTGGATCTAAAAGCCTGAAATGTGCTGCGGTGAGGTCCACGGTCATGTTGCACAACTTCTCGCCTGCGATTCCGATTCGTGCGCGCCGTCCACCGTTTGCCTGACCCATGCCTCAGGTTTTCAACGAGGCCTGGGAGTTTCGGTCTTCGAGCCGTTGGCTCTTTCCTCCTACCGAAATGGTTGAACTGTCGCAAGCTCCTTCCCCCTCTTTCTCCCTTTCCCACCCAGGTCAGACCCAGAGCGTTGTTCCTTCCTAAACACACACCTATCTTGCCTCTGATCCCGAGAAAAGCTTCCACCCCTAAGAGGCTCAGGAATCAACCTTCTGTTCCCGTTGAGGGGGAGATATTTCAGCATCTGTGACCTATCCTACTTCCCTCGCCAGGGAAACACAACGTGGTCATCCTTCAACAATCGAAAAGCTATACCACCCCGGGGCCTGCTCACGTTGGACTCGGTTCCTTCCCTCAAGATGTCGGGACCTCGGTAAGCGCTCCCCAAGCCCAATTGCACCGTCAAGACCCAAGCTTACCATGCCTTGTTCCTAGACTCGACGGCGGAGCCGCCCCAACAGATCCCCCCGGAACCTGTTGGGCGTTTGAGCAAACGGGAAGGTGCAAGTTTGGGCGGCGATGCAAGTACTCGCACGACATTTCCCACATGCACACGACCCAGGCTGGACAATCAAGACGTGGTGGACGCGGCGGCCGATTTACCTCACCTGCGAAGCCCCAAGCAACCCATCGAGAGTTCCCAAAAGCAACCGCATACCAGAATGGGACAGCATCTCAACCCCAGCCATCTGGCCAAGGAAAACTGCGGGAGTGGAAGCGGCTTCTTGAACATGGATCCCAGATTTCGCGACCATCCCCCGCAGCCCTCAGCCGCTTCTTCCAGGTTGGTCTAGAGCTGATGGACGGCGATGTCGGTGCGGCACAGGAGGTCATCAAGCTGTTTGCTAGTGACACCGGCCTCTCTTTCATCAAGGATATCACAGACAGAAACATCCTCCAGCAGGCCAGCGTCACCGATGCAACCATCTGGATGACCCAGATTCGGCCAATGTTCCAGTTGGTCACGCACCCTCTCGTCGTCAACTCCTCTGTGTTGGAGCAACAAGTTGCAATTCTGTTCAACTACATCTACGGTGTTGGCGGCGATCGCATGACGAGACTCTTCAATCACGTCACAAAGACGGTGCAGTCATGGCCGTCCGGCGGCTCGGAACCTTCTCGCACCGCTGCCGTTGAGCTGTCTCTTTGCGTCTTGTCCAAGGTTCTCGACTGCAACACCGCAAACATCATCAACGAAAAGTTCGCGACCTTGGTTTCGGGCCTTTCCAAGTGCCTCACAGCTCAGTCCCGCCCCGAAGACGAGTTCTCGCATCTTCAAGCCTTGCGGTACCTCGAATATATCCGACTGCGACTCAATGTGGGCGACGAAATCGAAGCCCTTCGCAATACGATCAACGCACCCGTTTCGCGTGAGAAGTTCACCTTGAGACGCGACCTCCCTGGAACTCTCTCCGCCGAGGGAAGACGTCACGACAATGACCACGCCTGCATCACTGACATCAAGATCCTCCCAACCTACGAGGAGATCATCTCGCCACGGGCAGAATATCTACCGACAACCGAGCCCTCGCAGTGGCATGTCCAGGGAATTTGTGGGCGTCTAGACCGCGAGTTCCGTTTGCTCCGTGAAGATACTGTGGGCCAACTCCGTGACGCAGTCCGCGACACCCTCGAATCCATCCGGGCTCACCAGAACCTCACTGCCCGCCAACCCAATAATGGCGCAAGGACGTATTCCTACAGTTTCCCGACGCCAATTGACGTTGAGATCGATCGAGATGGCCGGCTGGAGCTTGTGGTTCGTTGCAACCAACTTGACAATGTCCGGCAACTGAACTCGCAGAGGAGGAGGGACTGGTGGATGCAGAGCAAGCGACTCCAGTCCGGTGCTCTCATTTGTGTCCTCGACGCCACCGGGTCGGTTCTGTTCTGTGTTGTTTCGGATTCGACCATGAGGACATCTGACGACAGAAGAGATCGTTGGCAACGGAAGGATAACAAAGCAAACGGACCGGATGCCCCCAAGCTGCTGACTTTGTCCGAAGACCAAGACTCGCTCTTTCTTAGACTACTGCTTGTTGATCCCGGCAAGCGCGAGTTGAAGCAAGCTTTGAGTTGGTATCAGAATGTGGGGTCGTCGCCGAACCGCTACCTCGTGGAGTTCCCCGGCGTTCTTCTTGCTTCGTTCAAAGACACTCTGGAGGCTCTGCAACAGATATACAGGCAGCCAAATGTTCCTTTCAGCAATCTCCTCGCACCACCACAGGTCTCGTCAGTCAACTCAACTGGAGGATCCAAGATTCCACTCCCGCAATATGCGAGGCAGGCCGGATTTTCCTATGGTCTCTCGTGTCTTGGTGGCCCAATTGCAGATTTTTCGATCAACCCGCAAACGCCACCTGATCCGCAGGTAATTGCCTCTCAGTCAACGCTTGATAGTACGCAGTCCGCCGCACTGCTCAACACCCTGTGTCGAGGACTCTCACTGATCCAAGGCCCACCCGGGACCGGAAAAAGCTATACCGGCGAGAAGATTATCAAGGTCCTCCTAGAAAACAAGCGAAAGGCCAAGCTGGGGCCGATTCTTTGTGTTTGCTACACGAACCACGCCTTGGATCAGCTTCTAGAACACCTCCTGGACGACCAGATCAACAGCGTGATTCGCATTGGATCCCGTTCAAAATCCGAGCGGCTTCAAGACCTCAACCTGCGTACCGTCGTGCAGTCTTTCGACAGAACCAAAACTGAGAAGAGAAGTCTCTGGGACCTCGACCAGAGTATCCGAGAGTCTGTCAACGAAATGAAGGGCTGTGTCGAAGAACTTTCTGTCGTGAACTCACAGCGGTCTATCAAACTGTTCTTGGAGACTAACTTCCCATGGCACCACCAAGAGCTGTTCGGGAAGACGGAAAAGGACGACGGGTGGGAGACTGTTGATTACCACCAAGACCAACTCGTTGATCGATGGCTCCGCCAGGGACCTGTTGTGCAGTCCAGGTCCCGCTCCGTCAACGACCTCACAGCCGCCCCGCTAGCAACCATGTCCTTCGACGAGCGCAGGTTACTGCACCGACACTGGCTGAGGAGCATTCGGGACAAAATCATCGGAGAGATTGTCCAGATCCACCGAGAACTTGACGAGGCCATTGACAAAAGAGACCGAATGCGCCGGGACGTGGATTTGCGTTGCCTCCAGCAGGCTGATATTGTTGGAGTCACCACAACAGGACTGGCAAGAAACCTGCATCTCCTTCGGAAATTACAGTGCAAGGTTATGCTTTGCGAAGAAGCGGGTGAAGTTCTGGAGGCGCATCTTCTGACCGCACTACTACCTTCGGTTGAACACGCCATCTTAATTGGGGATCATCTCCAGCTCAGACCGCAGATCCAGAACTACGACTTGCAGAGCACAAACCCTCGAGGAAGGCAATACTCGCTCGATATGTCGCTGTTCGAGAGACTGGTCGAGCCACCCCACGATACAGACATCAGGCTCCCATTTAGCATGCTCGAAACTCAAAGGCGCATGCATCCTTCCATCGCCGAATTGGTCCGGTCGACGTTGTACCCATCCCTCAGAGACGCAGACAACGTTTCCAAGTACCCAATCGTCGTCGGCATGAGGAAACGGCTATTCTGGCTTCACCACAGCCACCCTGAGGTTGGCGCGGCCAGTCATGATCCGCTAAACACATCGCATTCCAACGATTTCGAGGTTGAGATGACGGCTGCCCTAGTCTCCCACCTCGTTCGGCAGGGAGAGTATTCGAGATCAGATATTGCCGTCATCACTCCGTACCTTGGCCAGCTTCAACGGCTGCGCCGTCGAATGGAATCGATGTTCGAAATCTGCTTGAACGACCGCGACCAGGAACAAGTTGAGGCGCTGGAGGCTGACGGTCCTGGTGTGCCTCCGCCAACACTGAGGACGCAACTTGGGAAGACAACGCTTGCAAGGAGCATCAGAATTGCCACTGTGGACAATTTCCAAGGAGAAGAAGCGAAGGTGGTCGTCATCTCTCTTGTCCGCAGCAACCCGCAGAACAATTGTGAGTGCACGGTCTCTTTTGTTTCCCAACTGCCTCAGCATCATAAGACCCCTGGAACATCTACTTGGCTAACAACTCTGGGTTACAGGCGGCTTCCTTCGAACGTCCAACCGCATCAACGTCCTTTTGTCACGCGCCCAGCATGGCATGTACGTCATCGGAAACGCAGAAACCTACCAGAGCATCCCGATGTGGTCCCAAGTCATCAAGAATCTTCAGGACAACGAAAACTTTGGGACCAGCTTGGAATTACAATGTGCCCGCCATCCGCTCACACCGCTCAAGGTATCCCAGCCAGACCATTTCGTTGTCTTTTCACCGGAAAGCGGCTGTCAGCTTCCATGCGAGAAGAGACTTCATTGCGGACACTCTTGCACCGGGAGGTGTCACTCGGACGTGCTCCACAACGCCGTCAAGTGTCTGGAAGACTGCCCACGGTCCAAAGTCGGCTGCGATCACTCATGCCCGCTTCGATGCGGCGACCCATGTCACGAAAAGTGTCAAACGCTTCTTGGTGGGCTCAGTCTCCAGCTTCCTTGCGGCCATATCGTGACATCAGCTCGCTGCTGGGAGTCACAGAATCCTACTGCAATCCGTTGCACTGTCCAGGTGACGCGACAGGTGCCTGGATGCGGCCACACCGTCAAGGTATCTTGTCACCAGGATGTTAGTGGTGGTACATACCGCTGCACCGCAACATGTGGCCACCCCAGAGACTGCGGGCATGAGTGCCAGAGCCCTTGCCACAGATGCAACACGCGAGCGGGTGGCGAAATCACAGCATCGAATCACGGCGTGTGTACACAGGCCTGCGGTCGAAACTACTCTACCTGCCGCCATAGTTGCCGCAAGACATGTCATGCTGGTACCGCTTGCCCACCTTGCTCTGCGCTGTGCGAGGTCCGCTGTGGCCACTCGAGATGCAGCAAACCTTGCCACGAACCGTGTTCTCCTTGTGCGGAGCCGACCTGCCACTCAGCCTGTCCGCACACAAAGTGCACTATGCCGTGCGCCGCGCCCTGCGATTGGGTCCCATGTTCTCTCCGCTGCGAGAAGCTGTTGGAGTGTGGGCATCAGTGTGAGCTTTCCGACCCTATTACTAACACCGGTCGATACTAACCTAGAATAGGCCCCTCTCTGTGTGGCGAAACCTGCCCGGCGACTGGCTACTGCCAGGTTTGCGGCGACGACAACATCAAATCCACCTGTGTCGACTTTCTGGAGATGAAAGAGTACCGTGAGATCGACCTAAATGAGGAGCCTTGTGTCTTTCCCGACTGCGGCCACTTTCTCACGGTCTCGTCCATGGATGGTCAGATGGGGATGGCGGCTCATTACGAGCTCGGCATGAATGGGGTCCCGACCACGGTCCTCGGCGCCTCTGAACCCTTCTCCGGAGACTCTGGTGCAGTCAAGGTGTGCCCAACCTGCCGCGGGTCCCTTCGCAGCATTTCGAGGTACGGCCGCATTGTTCGCAGAGTCATGTTGGACGAGGCGACGAAGAAATTCGTGTCTTGGTCGAACATCGAGTACCTCAAGCTCGCTCAAGCAGTCGTCCACGAGCAAGAGAGTTTGATCGACCGGATTCTCACCAAGGCTGAGAGCTTTTCTGGTCAACCAAAGAAGCAAGCCTTCATAGCTTCCCGGTTGAAGAACTTGTGTGAGCTCCAGCGGCTGGCAGGAAATGGCACAAGATATGCTGCCATGCTCAATCTGTGGACCGACGTGAGGACGTTTTATCGAAGAGTTCAGAAAGAAGAGCAGCCGTTCCACCGCGTCGCGGACCTCGTACGACACGCCAATCGCCAGAACCAGACGAAGCAAGAGTTTAGATTTGATGAGTCTGTTATTCAAGTCAAGGGCTCACTCCTCGCCACGGCGCTGCTCCTCAAGTGTGAGATTGTCGTATTCAGCGACTTCCTTCGCCTCCAGTCCGAGGGCGGTCTTGGGACCTTGGCTGTGGATGCCAAGATTGACTGGTCTGTCTACATCAAGGAGTGCACTGACCTGATTGAGTCCGCCCGTAAAGCAATCCTCCCACGAGAAGAGGTGCAGGGGCATGTTTATGCAGCCCAGTTCTGGACATTTGCTCGACGCTCCGGGTCGATGACCACAGGGCAGGGCAACTCAGGCTCTTTCAATGCAACTGAGAATGCATCCGACGAGCTCAAGGGAAAGGCTCTAGAACACGTCAACCAAGCCAAGGCTCTGGTGTCCAAGTATCCATCGGCAGTGATGTTGAGCAGCGATATTGATGCGGCGGAGAAAATGGTCAACGACGGCGTCTTTTACAACCAAGTAACTAAGGAGGAGATGCAAGCCGTCTACCAGGCAATGTCGCGTGAATTTGGTGGTACCGGCCATTGGTACCGGTGTGAGAACAACCACCCGTTCACTATCGGCGAGTGCGGGATGCCAATGGAGCTTGCAAGGTGCCCGGAGTGCAACGCTCCTGTTGGTGGAACACACCACACTGCTGTGGCAGGCACAGTGCGGGCTGCTGATATTGAGGAACTAGGGAGGGGTGTTGAAAGGGTCCGGATTTGATATTGGAGCTGGAGAGAATCGTATGGCGGTTTGTTTTTGCGGAAAACGCCTACAATTGGACGGGATGAAAGCAGCATGGTGGGGTGGTCGGGTTGCGAATGAAAACGGGATTTGTTGATCGATCTGTAGGACGAAAGAGACGTATCATTATTACCATCTTCACTCAATCTAATCTGCTGCCAGTATGTACAAGATGCCAACCGAGATGTTATTTACCGACGCCAAGCAACATCACTAAAACGAACGACACGGATCCCACTCAAGACCAGCTCCTCCTCCCCGCTCTCCCATACGGGTCGTCATCCACCAAGTAGCTCACCCTCTCCGGCCCTGCGCTCCCAGGCCGTACCACATCAGCCCCGTAGGGAGTAAAGGGCTCATCCGATACCTCAGAGTCCCGCAATGAGTCCGGATCTGTCCACTCATACGGCGCCTCCAACTCGATCTCCACAAACTCACCCTCGTTCCGATCAACACGCCCGGATGTCTTTGGCTCACTCTCAGGCGGAGACGGCGAACTTATCACAATCTCGGGCGGATACGCCACATACACCTCCTTCTCCTCGGGCTCGGGCGTCGACCGGATATCAACTGGCGTGACTTTGCCACCAGGCTCAACATAGTAGGCGACAGCCGCAGCATCCTCGACGGCGTGGGCAGAAGGCAGTGTCACCTGCGACTCCTGCTTCTCCCTCCCCTCGCGCTCGATCGTCATCTTTGGGCTCTGCGGCAGCGACGTCTGGCTCGTACCAAGCGTGTGCGTCGTCATGGTTACGGTCGCCAGATCCTCAGTCGGCCTTCCTCCACGCAGCACAAACTTGGTAAGCAAGATCTTGTCCATGCTGTGTCTCCTGACGCCGAGACTCAACAGAAACGAAAAGACGGCCGAGGCAGTGATGATCCAGTAGACCCCGTGGAAGCCCTTGATGTAGGCCTGCAGCGCGCCGATTCGGATGGGGTTTGTCGGTTCCATATCCCTCATCTGCGAAACGAACGCTTCAGCATCGTGTGCGATTTCCTCCGGGAGCCCCAAACGACGGAGTTCCTTGGCCATGACGTTCTGGAAGGCGGTCCCACCGATGGCCACGCCAATCGACATGCCCAGCGTCCGCATGAATGCGTACATGGCTGCTGCGCGACCGGCGTCTTCAACGCGTGAAATTGCTTGGATGCCAACGTTGATGCTCGTCAACAACATGCCCTGACCGATGCCAAATACAGCCAAGACGACAGCCCACACGGGGATGGATGTATCCTCGTTGAACAGCTCAAACAGACCGCACCCCACGGCGGATATCATCCAACCAGCCCAGAGAGCCCATCGGAAGCGACCGATGCGCGACACAACGATGGAAACGACAATGGACCCAGGCAGGAGGAGACAAGTGACGGGAAACACGTCCAGACCAGCCTGGGTGGGCGTGACGAACTTGACAGCAGTGAAATAAAAGGGGACGTAGTAAAGGACGCAAAACAGAATCAGCCCCTGAAACAGCGCGCATGCGTACGTGATGATGGCCGATGACGAATGGAACAGCGACGGTCGAAGAATGGGTTCCCGCGCGAATGACGACTCCCAAAATATGGTAAAGACAATCCCCGCCACGCCGCACGCCAGAGGAGCAATGACCTGCACCGACGACCACGAGAACTGGATGCCGCCCCAGGATATGCCCACCAGAAACGATGTCGTCGATGCAGTAAACAGCACCGACCCGACCCAATCGACCCTCGCGAGTTTCGACGCCAAGGACGTCTTGGGCGTCGTCAGTTTGACGTAGATGGGTATCAACACCAACCCCAAAACGCAAAAGGGGAAATTGAGGTAGAAACACCATGCCCAAAAGACGTGCTCGACAAAAAGACCACCGATGAGCGGACCCAGGACGGATCCAAGAGCCCAGGCGGCGAGAACGATGGAGAAGTATTTGGGGCGTTGGCGCAACGGAACGATATCGGCGAAGATGACTTGGCCCATGCTTATGATGCCGCCGCCGCCGATGCCTTGGACTGCGCGGCCTACGAAGAAGACGGCAAAGGTCTTGGCGATGGGCGCGCAGAGGGCTGTGCCCATTGTGAAGAAGAGGACCGAGGTGATGAGCATTTCTTTGCGGCCAAAGATGTCCGACAACGCGGCGATGAAGGGCTGGCAGACGGCGCAGGCGAGGAGGTAGGAGGTGCCGGCCCAGAAGGCGTCGGTTGCGGAACCGCCTAGATCTACTGCAAGGGTCTGGTGTGTGTGTGTTAGTGGTGAACAAGGCGAGATGGGGATGGAGTGAGGATGGCTTACGGGAAGAACCGAGACCAGAATGGTCGCGTCCAGGGCTACCATGAGCGAAATGACGGCAATGGTAAACATGAGCAAGTACTCCTTTTTGCCTGGCTTCCACTCAGCCTCCACGACCTCCCCCTTTTCGAGTCGCGAAGCGTCCAAGGTCGACATGGCTACGCCATCGGTGGCGGCGGAGTAGCTGAGGGGGCTGCTGGTCATGGAGGCGGCCGATGGTCGGTGGGGGAGGAGCCGGTGTCCACTCGACGGTATACTCGGGCGGGTCGAGCGAGTATGGCGGAGGAGGAGCTGAGAACTCCTTCTTGTTGTGCCCGAGGATCGAGGAGCTGAGGCGCCGGAGGGGTTTTGGGTGCAACGGGATGGTGAACTGGACAAACGGGATGAACGACATTCGTCTTCTTGCTGACTACCTTACAAGAAACAAGACTGGAGGACACGCTGGTGGGAAGATGGGAAGGGCTGCTGGTATCTTGTATGGAGAGGAGGGATAGGAGGGATACCAAGATCGACAGATGACAGGGCCAGTTAAAGGCGAATTTGCTGTCAGAGCGGGAGTAGCGGAAGTAAAAGCCGCCAAGATGGGGCCTTGTTTAATGTGACTAGTTTGGGTGGTATGGCTTGTATTGGCTGTATTGATGGGCCGAGCGAGAGTGAGGGGGTGGGTTGGGTCTGGTCTGGTCCATGTCGGGCGCCCGGGATCGAACTAGGCGAGTTTTTTCGGGGTACGAAACGGCCGTGGCATGGCACTGGTGAAACTGAGAGGGCGTCTTAGACTTTACGACGTGCCTCTTTATCAGATGTTCAACGTGGCGAGGACGATGAGGGGGATGCATTCGCCACGGATCCAGCACTTTGACAGCCATCTTATGATCTTGATCACGGCGATATTTTTTTTTACGATAGCGACGTAGATGATTGTATCTCGCAATATTTGTTTTCTCAGTTCACGTGAGTTGATCGCTTCCCCAGATACAAACCAACAGGGCTGGTTGCCTTGCCAGGCACGGTTCCTGGTGAATAGGGGGTCAAAGTGGCAGCTTACCGTCCGGACGGGTCGGGCTCCTTAAGCACTCCGCAGCTAGACCACAACTAGCGGAAACAAGGCTTGATCTTACAGTTGCGGGGTGCGCGTGCGGTTCTTCAATAAGCACGATGCGGAGATAGTGGTCCATTGAGACAGACCAACGCTGTGCAACCGTTGCCCCTGATGTCAAACCGGTTACACGCAGGGCCCAATAACCGCGCGATGGGGTCTCGTGCAGGGTCGATACCCGGTCCCTGGAGCACAAAAAAAGCTTTGAGGCTGAAGAACTAGCTGCCGTTACCGGCATTCTTAGCGTGGGTGGCCAGCACGAGCGAGCAGCCGGGTCTTTGGCGTTGCTCCAGGGGCCCCGACCCAACACACGCCGTTGCACATGTGATCGTCGTCAATGGTCCTGGTTCCGCCACGACCTCGATGAATTGTTTTAGATGCGGCCGCACGCCGACGGATATGCCCGGGTTGTTTTTGCGGTTGGCCGGGAATAGTGTCACTCTATGTGTCTTGTCTCCTCCTCATCACTCGGTCAAAACAACAGCGAGCCACGCTCTCTGTCTCTGTCTCAGCACAAACAAATGCCATATTTGCCACGGAAATGCGTTGGGGATCGCATTCTTTGCTGTCTAATCTCACATGGCCCCAGCACACTAAGCAGCGCGGCCGAAACGGGCATATGATACGTGCGAGACACCAGCACCAGTGGCCCCTGGAGGATGCTGCAACGGCCGCTACCTTACCAGACCACGATTCTGCATTATGTCATCTGCTGCGTTCCGACCAGGAGGAATCGATGCAACAATGGGACTACCTGGCACAAAATCAGTCCAGACATGCGTGGTTCTAGACCTGGTCTGGCCCCCAATCCTCAGCTGCCCCAACCGTGTAAGTCATCCCAGTATGCGTGTGTAAGTCGTGGGACTGGGAGCCATGCAAGTCAGTCTCGCAAACCCGCCAGTTCGGACCCGTAATGCCCGCAATGTCTCGCCCTGCACGGTGCAAATTCTCCGTCCGGATGCGTCATGTTTCTCCTCTGTCATACACGTTGCCGGGCCTCAATCTCTGCGACATGGAGTTGAAGGCGGGATCTGTGGGCTGTCAGTCCATGCCGACATGATGGCGTCGAATCGTCGTCGTCTATTTAAAAGTCACGAAAGATCCAGTACCATTCTTCCCCGGCCGATAGGACTCGATGCCAAACTCTGTCTCCCGTCTCACGTTCCCTCTCTCTGTCTCTCGCTCTCATATAAGCCGTTCCTCGCCCGCCAAGTACCCCGACAGCCCGAACCCTCCTTACCCAACCTCCTCCATGTTTGAATCTCTCATCTTTGACCTCTACAACCTCATTACCACCTCGGCCCCCCTGCACGGCAACAGACACAACAACCGCAAGATCAGCAGCTCCAGCAAAAGCGGCAAGCGATACTCATCATCAAAATGGGCAAACAAAAACCCCTCAAGCCAATCATCCCAGGCTTCACTCCTCTAACGCCCTCCATCCACCTCCACGACAACACCCTCACGCCCACAACAACCCGGCCAGCCCTAACCTTCACGCCCTCCACATCCCCTCTACCACTCCCACACCCATCCCCCTCCACCTCTTCACCGGACCTCATCATCCTCGCGTCCTGGACCGGCGCCCTCCCGCGGCACGTAGCAAAATACACCCTCTCGTACCAAACCCTGTACCCCTCCACGCCCATCCTCCTCCTCACCACCTCGATAACCGACCTCGCCCTATCCTCCACCGCCTCCAAAATCACCGCCTTGCTCCCGGCCTGCTCGTACCTCCTCCCGTCGCCAACCCACCCCGGTAAACGCTCCATCCTCCTCCACGCCTTCTCGGAGGGAGGCGCGCACAAGTCCGTCCTCCTCGCGCACGCCTACCTGCTCGCAACCAGCAACGCGTCTAGAATCCCCATTCGGGCGTTTATATTCGACAGCACGCCGGGGACGCCGCGTTACGCGTCCAACGTCGCGGCATTTAAGCGGTCATTACCGCGCAACCCGGCTGCGCGGGCGCTCGGGATCCCGGTGGGCGGAGCGGTGGTGGGCGTGCACTGGGTGTTTTTCACCGTGTTTGCGGGGTTGGAGAACAACGTGATTAGCAAGACGAGGAAGGCGCTGAATGACGAGGCGTTGTGGGATGATTTGAAGGGGGCGGCGAGGACGTATATCTTTGGGGAGGAGGACGATTTGATCTTTTGGGAGGATGTGGAACGGCATGGACGGGAGAGTGCGGAGGGGGGGATACGGAGTTTGATGGTGAGGTTCAGAAGGACGGGGCATTGTGGGCACGCGAGGGGGAATGAGGGGCTGTATTGGGGGATTGTGAGGCGGACTTGGGAGGGTTCCAAGGGGAAACGGGATGAAGGCGGAAAGGAGGTGTTGAGTTGTGTTTGTTGTGGCGAGGAGATGTGATTCCATCCACTGAAATTGAGGGTGGAGACAAGGAACATGTGGTAGAATTTGTTGTTGATATCGGCTGTATCATTCCCTCTTTCGCTCCCTCTCTCTCTCTCTCCAAAGCCAACGTCCAAGGTCGGCATATCGTCATGATAATAGCAATTAGATTCCGGCTCCTCCCATGTTCCAACGCAGCGTCCTCGCTTCCCTCGGCTGAACCCTGCTCGGCCTCGTCTAGTGCACCAATACAGCAATCCCAGTCATTACTCGTGCTCCGTCCCCGTCGTCACTCGTTTCGTTGCTCGCTCGCTGTCGTCTATACCTTTGGTGGGACGTTTGTCTGGCTTGTTTCGTTCGAGTCTACTCGCTTGGGCCATGCCTGCTTGGGATTGAGACCATCGTGTGATCGCACAGACTGGGTGTCGTCAAACGGGTTGTTGGCTTGGAGGTTTCGGTTCGGCTGGCCCGGCTTGGGGAGGTCGTCAAACGACAATCGCTGCGGTCCTTGTGGTTTCTTTGCGCGCGCTGATACCGGGTCGTCAAGGCCGTAATCTGACATTTGGAATTGATCTTCTATATCGTCCCGCTCGTCGCGCTTCTTCTTCTTGAGGTGGAAGAACAGCAGGACCGACAGCGTTCCAAACACAAACAGGCCGCTGTTTGTCGCATCCATGTTAGCAATTGGACCGGGAGACAGATTGTGTGCCAACCTACAGAACGACGCCGACGACGATCCATGTGACCTTTTGCGTTGAGACTGCTGGCTTCTCGCACAGGTTGACGCCCTGCGGCGATTTGCATTCCTCCTCGCGCCCGACTAGTTGCGCCAGGCTGCTCGCCCGCCGCCACGCAGTCGACAGATGCGATGGCACCGGTGAGCGCCCCGCGATCGGGCCCGAAAATGGTGAGTCCATGTTGTCGACGTCAATTGACCCGCCCGGTGTAATTAGATCCCAGCGCGCCCAGCTCTCCGAGTGCCGATCGACCTAGTTGTGTTCCCGCTGGTGGTGCGCGCGTTCTGGGTTCAGGAGGCCACCGTTAGCGTCCACCGGCTTGGCGTGGCGCGTCGCGCTGCAGGCTTGGGCTGATCCGACAGCGATGGGGCTTGCTGAAGTGTTGGGGTGTGCAGATGCTGTGTTCCCGATGCTCGATTTCCCGCCCTCCGCAAACGCCGCTGACGATGTTTCCTCCGCTGGAAGCTCTGCCGGCGCACTTTGCTGGTTTTATCCGCTCGCACTCTGCCTGGAAGGGAGATTGGGAAGAAAAAAACCTGGCCGGGCGCTTCCTCCTGAAATTCATCCAGGTGACGTCGAACTGCGGCGGCGCTGCCCCACTTACAGTGTCAAGGGATAATAGCACAATTATGCGCTCCGCGGCTGATTGGCCGCTCTAGCCTCCACCAGACCCAATCCGGTAAATTTTCCATGCCTTGGGCGCCACCATTGGCGGGATCCAGGGTCGCCCCGTTTGAGAGTCATGGTCGGTTTCAAGCAACCAAGGGAGTCCAGACCTTGACGGCCAAGCTTTCCCAAGCACTGCATTCAACGTCATAAAGCCTCATGGCAGACCATGATGGATTCCTGCTGTGGTGCAATGTTTACGTGCGACCGGCCCTGTTTGTCTCTTCCATCTGGCGCTCCGTTGTGAAGCGTGGACCTTTCAGACGGTGGCGGGGCTGCGAGCAAGCTGTAAGCAAGCGTGGCACAACCACAGCAGCTGTCATCCTCGACCAGGCAGTGTCCCATCAGGGGCCAGTTGCTAGGCGCCTGTGCTGCTCACGACTGCTGTGGTAAGCATGCAAACGCCAGACCTGTGGCCCTGGGAGGGGGTGTGCATCCTTCGATCGCCAAAGTCAGTCCCGAGCAAATGGAGTTGAGCCTGGCTGGTCGGTTGACGACAGGGGTCCTGTTCCTGCTGATGTCGTGCGAGCATGTCGGACTCAGTCGTCGTCAACCCGCGAGACATCGCGGTCCACAAGTTAAGAAATGTGTCAGACGGAGGGAAGGCCTTGCGCGGAACCTGAGGCGCTGTTGGCTCCAACAATTTGGCAGGCTCGCTTGAACGTGGAGGGGAAGAGGGCTGTAAGAAACCTCCAAGGATATCGCAAAATGCCCGTTCTTGAAATAATACCAAAAGGCAGAACAATCAGGAGATGGCGATCGGGGTGTTTCGGTGGAATGGTGCAGAACTGCAGTTGCTGTTCGGGAGGACTCAAAGGATGCAACACTCGGTTGTTGGGTTGTTCAGGGTGTTGAGAGCAAATGGTTTCAAGAGCCTTTGTTGATATTGATTCCCGTTTACGTAGCTGGGCAAGAGATTTCCGATACTCCGTACGTTACGTGAAGGGCCATGGCAGCTGACGGATCCGTCGACCTCACTCCAGTGGTATATGCATGAGGGTTCGGTCCTCTTTTACCAACGAGCCAGAACAGTTCCGACCTGGATGGTGCAGCGGCTATCCGCTAGGACCCATGATGGGTCATGCCTGGAGCGTAGACCTCCTTCGAGGCACTGGGTTCGACAGAGTTGTAAAAAATGAATCCACTTCTAACCGTCGAACTTCCTCCCCTCAGGGAGTTGAGGCTCGGCGGTTGGATTTTCGCCATTTTCTTTTGCAAACTAATATCTTATTTATTTATTTTGGCTGCCCAAAAATTAAGGCTCTTTCAGCTTTTCATCATGAATCCCCCTCATCGAAACGTCGAGGTATTTTGTTTCGAAGGAGCTGTCAGGGATCGCCGGTCGACCGAGTTCACAAGGCTTATCGATAACAACCATCATCTGCTGGCGGTGGCCTGAGTGGTGGGGGACACCGGCCCGTGCGTTGTCTCCACGCCAACGATAACATTTTCGACCCGTGTTTTCCCTTGCAATTGACCGATAGGAAACCACGCACACTGCCAGTCCATGAGCTAATTGGACAAGGAGCCCTCATCTTTGAAGAATCTTGGTCCAAGACACTCGATCACAGAACCCCAGAGATCGCCCTCGTTGACGAGCTGGCGGACACCAGTTTGACAATGTCGGCCAACCCCGGTACCATGAGAGGTACCCCGGGCCGCGGACAACAGCCTGCCCGCGGCACCGTCCCTTTTACCAGCTCCCCATCCGCCTCGGCGATCCCTCGACCCGTTCTCGAAACAAACCACACCACGCCCGCCAGTGAAGCCGGCGCATCCTCAATGAGCGCTAGCAGAGCAAAGCAGTCCAAGAGGGATGAGGTATGTCGAAGTTGCGAACACTCACCGCCACTCCGAACTGCACACCGCCTGGTCCATCAAGAGCTTCAGAGTCGGAAGGAAGATGGGTGCTGATGATGATATGCCAGGCGATCCGTCGCAAGATGGAGAGCGACCTCTCCAAGAAGAAGCATTTGACGAGCCGTGCACGCCACTCCCGCAAGGCGCCTCCGGGCACCGTCCTCGCCCTCAAGCCGAGCCCCGCTCTCCAGATCAAGCCCGCCACGACGGTCGCTGAGGCGGCCCAGCTTATGGCCGCGAAGCGCGAGGACTGCGTCCTTGTTACCGACGACGATGATAGGATTGCGGGCATTTTCACCGCAAAGGATCTAGCTTTCCGGGTTGTCGGCGCCGGCCTCAAGCCGAACCATGTCACCATCGCCGAGATCATGACAAAGAACCCCTTGTGCGCGAGGACGGATACGAGTGCTACCGATGCGCTGGACCTGATGGTGCGCAAGGGCTTCCGCCACTTGCCGGTCATGGACGAGAACCAAGACATTTCGGGTATCCTCGATATTACAAAGTGCTTCTACGATGCGATGGAGAAGCTGGAGCGGGCCTACGCTTCGTCTCGCAGACTTTATGATGCTCTCGAGGGTGTCCAGTCCGAGCTGGGAACGAGCCAGCCGCAACAGATTATTCAGTATGTTGAGGCGCTGCGTTCCAAGATGTCGGGCCCGACCCTGGAGTCGGTCCTGAACGGCATGCCCCCTACGACGGTCAGCGTGCGCACGTCGGTCAAGGAGGCGGCCCATTTGATGAAGGAGAACCACACCACGGCGGTTTTGGTTCAGGATCAGGGAGCTATTACTGGCATCTTCACCAGCAAGGATGTGGTCCTCCGTGTCATTGCCCCTGGTCTTGACCCTGCCACTTGCAGTGTGGTCCGTGTCATGACCCCTCACCCTGACTTTGCGCCTCAGGATATGACCATCCAGGCTGCTCTCCGGAAGATGCATGGTAAGCGAGGGATTGACTTTAGCGACGCACAAGGACTAATAGGCTGTAGATGGTCACTATCTCAACCTTCCCGTCATGAACGAGGGCGGTGAGATTGTCGGCATGGTGGATGTTCTCAAGCTCACATACGCCACCCTTGAACAAATCAACACGATGGGCAGCGGAGATAGCGAAGGACCGGCCTGGAACAAATTCTGGCTGTCTCTAGACCACGAGACTGAGTCCATGGTCTCTGGTGATGGCTCCCACCAGCACACCCACGCCACTCGATCCGCCATGTCCCCAGACATCTCCCGTGGCGAGCGTGTTATAACAGATAGCGTTGCCCCAGGCGACTCGGCGAGCCATGCTGGCGCCGAATCGCCCCCGCATAGTGCTGTTGGCGCTGCGCCCGAAGTTGCGCCGGCCGAGGTACCTTTTACCTTCAAGTTCAAGGCCCCCAGCGGGCGTGTTCACCGTCTTCAGGTGACGGCTTCCCACGGCATGGCTGAGTTTGTTGCCAACGTAAACGCCAAGCTTGGCATTGAGGCGGAAAACATTGGTGGTGTTCCTGTTGTCGAGGACGGAAAGCTCTCCGGCGGGTTTGCGCTCAGCTATCTCGATGACGAGGGCGACTCAGTTTCGATCACTACCGACGAAGATCTCCTAGAGGCGATCATTATCGCCCGTCACAATCGCAGGGACAAGGTCGACCTCTTTGTCCACGACCCCAAAGAGCCGCCAGTGGCACCTACTCCCCCAGCTGTCGCCGAACCAGTCCTCCCTACCCCGCCCGCCTCTTCTGTTATCCGTGAGAGGAGGAGAGCTGTTGATGATGAGGAGGAGGAAGATGAAGACGCCTCTGATGATGAAGTCTCTCCCGTCCGCCGGGGCAAGACTAGGCAACGCACCGCTCCTCAGCCTGAGCAGGTCATTGCCGGTGTGCCTAACGAGCTTCTTCTCCCCGGCGCCATTGTCACCCTAGCAGTGGTGATTGTGGGCGTCTTTTCGCTCTCGAGAATGTCGAGCAGATGATGATTGGCTGGCTTATATATAATTTCAGGGGTTGCAGTACGTGGACATACATACGAATTCGTTTCGGAGGGAGTCTGGCTTGTAGATTTGCGTACCAAGTGATGCCCAAACATGCCTTTGACTTTGCCTATAGAACTACTCTTCATGAATAATACCTATCCTGTCGGATGCTTTCTTTTGTCGAGATCACCACAGCCCTGATCTCGAGGCCTTCAGTCTTACCGTCCATTATCACTACCCAAGCCAGGGGTGTTGATGTGGGTCCAGCCGGGCATGAGCACGGGCCACCTCCAATTGGTGAGCGAGCCAAGTCGGAAAAGTTGAACCAGCAGCTTTCTTGCATCTCGACAGGCGACGGGCACGGCAGCAGCATTCTCACCATGATCATACGAAATTCTGTCGCCCGGCACGGCAAGTCTTGCAACCCAATTGCCCCAATCCACTCCCAAACTAACCAATTTCTCCCTAGGCCGCAAGGTCGTCGCCTCCCAAAGCACCCAAACATGCCTCCGCACCCTCTCAACTCGCCCGACCGCTACCGCTCCCATAACCTCAGCCGACATCGAAAACGCAGAGCGCCTCGCCGCCCTTGAAGCCTCCCTCGCATGGGCAAAGCAAAAAGCAGACGCCGAGGCCCGCAAGAAGGAACTCGCCGCCATCCCGGAAAACTTTCGCACCTTCAAGCGTATCCAGCGCCACACGGCCAGTCTCGGCTCGGCCCAGGTCCGCCGCCACGACTCGGATCCGTTCAAGAATCCCCCCGACGATGTCACGCTCGAGATGCTGCTCGCCGCGCAGACGCACATGGGTCATAACAAGTCGCTTTGGAACCCGGCCAACGCACGGTACATTTACGGTGTGCGCGAGGGGATCCACATTATTGGGCTGGAGACGACGGCTGCGCACCTGAGACGAGCGGCACGGGTGGTGGAGGAGGTGGCCTACGGTGGGGGTGTCATTCTGTTTGTGGGCACGAGAAAGGGGCAGAAGAACATTGTTGTGAAAGCGGCCGAGTTGGCGGGCGCTTGCCATTTGTTTACAAAGTGGATTCCCGGAGCGATTACGAATCGAGATCAGATCTTGCAAGGGTTGGGGATCCAGATGGTTGATGTTGTGGATAAGAAGGTGGATGGGTTCGAGGAGCTTACGGATGGGATGAGGCCGCTTGTGCCGGATTTGGTGGTGTGTTTGAATCCGGTTGAGAATTGGGCGCTGCTGCATGAGTGTGGTTTTGCAAATGTGCCGACGATTGGGGTTGTGGATACGGATGCTGATCCGAGCTGGGTTACGTATCAGATTCCGGCGAATGATGATAGGTGAGTTTGAGAGGATCTTTTGGGGGAGGATCATGCTAACGCGGTGGTAGTTTGAGGAGTGTTGGGCTTATTGCTGCGATGCTTGGTCGGGCTGGTCAGCGTGGCCAGCAGAGGAGGCTCGAGGCTGCGAGGGCGGGTCATCGTACGTGGGAGATCCAGGAGCCGGTGAGGAAGTATGTGCAGCTGGTGAAACAACGGAGTGAGGAGGAGAAGAGGGTGGCGGACGGAGTGGTGGTTGAGGATGCTAGGGAGAAGTTCTCGCTCAGCGATATCAGGAGCACCTTTGGGTCAACTGATCATCTTTGATCTTCCAGCCTCCTGGTTGCTATGTATTATACGGGCTTGTAGATGCCATGGTAGAAAGATACCTTGTACAATACTTGGACCGACTTGTCAGATTTCAGTTGTCGTGGATTGCAAGTAGTGCGAGTTCCAGCCACCACCACGTGGAGCCTGGAACCATATGCCCTAGATTTACAGCACAACCACATACGAATATCAGCATTCAGCATTGTAAGAGGGTCGTTTTACTTCCCCAGACTCCTGGCTGACGACCCGTTGACTGGGGTCCTAACGGTTCGGAATATCCAAAATCCACAAAGTATGCGGTTTAGCGAGCGCTAACGTGCTTCCCGCGTCGCAGCGCGGCACAGCACCCGGACTCAAAACTTCGCTCTGCGAATTTCCCCTCACCGGCACAAATCATCACCACGAACATTTCAGCACAGCTACCAGCACACACGCACCCTGCTCGCCGCGCCCGCATCACGTCACAAGCGCCCATTTCCCGTGATTGGTGGTGTCATTACCGCTTCTAGGCGCCAGCCGGTGCAGCGACGCCCAAAGAATCCAGGTACAAGCCTTCCCTTGATTCCGTCGTCTGAAGTCGGGGGGCGGTCTGTCTGCGCCGCTGATCCGGCTCAGGGGCTGCTTGTGGTCGCGGAGCTGCAAGGTGCTGCCATGGACCTTATGGGCCCCGACAGAGAGAGAGAGTGGCGCTGTCTCGCAGAAAGAGACGGGATAGAATTGAACAGTAGCAATTGCAATAATGGCCATGCTAACGTGTACCACGATTGCAGGAGACCCTGCTCCGTCTCTTTGCATTACGGCTGTCAGTGTGGCGCTGACTCCGCCGTGACCCGCCAAGATGCCGGCCATGCTGAACGACCCAGAGGCGCCGACCATTTACCGCGTCTCCGGAGAGCCGCCGTTCCCGGACCCGGCCCATCCGTCACTCCCGACAGACATCACGCCGCACCATGTAACGCTCCGGGACCGGCAGACGGTGGCGACCGTCATCCCGTATGCGTCGCGCCACACGGTGCCGCAGTCGTTGCTGCAATACCTCAGCGACCAGCTCAACAAGGAAATCGAGGGCGGCGACACGTACCCCTTCACCGACACCATGACGGCCGACAAGTTCGCCACGTACTGGTTCCAGAACTTTGGCGGCATCATGGTGCTGGGCCACATTGAGCGGGCCGAGGACATTGGTGACAACAAGGACTGGTCCAAGGAGTGCCTCGGCGCCTTTTACATCAAGCCCAACTACCCGGGCCGCAGCAGCCACGTGTGCAATGCCGGCTTCATCGTCACTGACGCCTCGCGCAACCGTGGTGTCGGCCGACTGATGGGCGAGATGTACCTGGAGTGGGCACCCAGACTCGGCTACACATACTCGGTCTTCAATCTTGTCTACGAAACCAACGTGGCGTCGTGCAAGATCTGGGACGCGCTTGGGTTTAAGCGCATCGGCCGCGTCAAGGGCGCCGGAGCCCTCAAGAGCCACCCGGACCGGCTGGTGGACGCCATCATCTTCGGGCGGGACCTGGGCAACGCGGCAGGCGGCGCGGGCAACGAGGAACTTGTGAGTGAAGAACGTTTCGACAAAATCAAGTTCTATCTCAAGTACGGCCACTATCCGAACGGGGCTGACCGCGCCGAGAAAAGCAGGCTGCGTAGCGCCGCCATGCACTATAAGCTGCTCGAGGGCGACATCCTCATGCTCAAGGACAAAGAAGTCATCTCGGACCCGCAGCGCCAGTACGAGATCGCCCGCAAGGTGCACAACCAGAGCCATGCCGGCATCAACAAGTCGACCGCCACCATCGCAGAGCAGTATCACTGGAGCCGCATCAAAGAAACCGTGTCAGATGTAATCAGAAACTGTCACGAATGCAAAGAACTCGGCAAAGCCTCTGCCTCCTCCTCATCCACCACCCAAATTCCCATCACCACAAACACAAACAACACCGCCAGCACGAGCACGAGCACAAAACGTCCCCATCCAGACACCCTCGCAGGTGCACCCACCTCCAAGCGCGCATCCCCATCCCCTCTCATCCTGACTGACAACCCCGCTTCCACAACCAAGCCAAACCCCTCTGCCCTCCCCGACCCCACAACACACCCGTTCCCCCTCACCTTCCCCGTGGTCGAAGACCTCCCGCCAACCACACAACCCCTCCCTCCACACATGCTCCACCACCACGTCGCCCTGCCTCCCCCGGTGACAGTCTACCAGCCCATCGACCCGCAAATCATCAGCCAACCGCCCGGCCCCGGCGACCACCACCACCACCACAGCCACAACCTGCCACCGCTGCCTCCTCACAGTCTGCACCACCACCACTACGCGTTTAACCAGCATCATCACCACGGACACCACCATCACGACGACGACGCAAATACTTTCCAGGCGTTGCTCAACGCGGCGGATGACGATGTGACAAGGCAGGAGGCCGAAGACCAAGCGGAACGGGAGGCGGTGGATCGGGACATGGAGATGTTGATTGAAGAGCCGCAGGATGATGAGGAGCAGGGCGGCGGGCGGATCGACCGGGGGGCTGGCAAGATGGATGTTAGCCACTTGTTGTCTGGGGGTGATGATGATGAAGTCAAGGGTGGTGGGAGAGGGGTGTACGATGTTGGTGGATACGAGGGGTGATCGAGGGGATGGCTGGGCGTTTGTAAGATGGGTAGGATGGGATATCGTTAGGGAAAATTAATAGAATGGGATGAAATAGATAGTATAATCATGAATAAGTGGGGGTGGAAAGGACGAGGTACGTGTTGTAGTTGATTACGCTGTTTCCACAAATGTATAGGTAGACTTGGACAAAATGCTGTTCAGCAGCTTTTATCATTTATCGGGTTCATCTACATTTCTACCGCGTTCACCGTCTGGGCATGCCCCGGCCACGTCCCCTGAGCGCTCTCTGCGCGGCTCCAGGGGGCAGAGCCTTACCCGGTGCTTGGGGCGCTTGGCTTGCCTCGTTGCGGATTGTCTCGTCCACACCAAGGATCAGGCACGCCGCCTCGGTGGCCGCTTGGAGAGCGTTGACTTTTACCAACGCCGGCTCCCAGACGAAGCGCTCCATCATGTCGGTGACGCCCTCGTTCTGGAAGTCCACACCAGCCCACACGCTGCCCCGTCTGTGCTCGACACGCAGCCTGTTGAGGATATCCGTCGCGTCGAAGCCGGCGTTGTCACACAACTGCCGAGGAATGATCTCGAGAGCCTTGGCAAAGCTCTTGATAATGGCCTGCTGCTTGTGGGGAACGTCGCGATCCGCAAAGCGGTGCAGGTAAGCCGACACCTCCATCTCGACAGCGCCACCACCCCCGACAATTGTGCGGTTGCGGATGGCGCGCTTAACGATCATGATGGCGTCGTGAAGGGAGCGCTCCACTTCGGCGATGAACTGCTCGGCGCCGCCACGGAGGACGAGCGTGCACGTCTTTGCCTCGGGGCAGTCCTCGAAGAAGTTGAAGCGCTCACCACCAATCTGGCGCTCGTCGAAGGAGCCGCAGACACCAAGGTGCTCGGGGCGGATATCGGAGCAGGTGCTCTGGATGGTTGCGCCTGTTGCTTGGACAACACGCTCCATGTCGTCCGAGGAAACACGACCGGCGCAGAAGACGTCGCGGTCGGCAAAGAACTGGGTTGCGAGATCGCCAATGGGGAGCTTGGAAAGGACAACCTTGGCGCCTGTTGCGTGGATGGCCTCGAGCTTCTTGAAGATGATCTGCCACTCGGCGTCGACGATGGCCTGGTACTCCGAGACCTGCTCGACGCGCACCTCGGCGTTGTCCTTCTCGGCCTTGAGCTCGAGCTCAACGTTGAGGCAGACAATCTTGGGCTTCGTGAAGGACTTGGGCTGCTGCTCGAAACCGGCGTACGAGAAGGTCTTCTTGAATGCGACGCCGTTGACAAAGAGGGAGTCGGTGAGGGATCCGCCGGGGATCTTCTTGATGCCTATTAACTTTTCGTTGAGGTCTTCTTGGTCGAGCGAGAGGACGGCGTCGACAACCACTAGCATTCGTTAGGATATGTTGGCATAGCGTTGTGTATGGACCTACTCTTGGTAAAGAACTCGGTATTCCGCTTGATCAGCTTGCTGGTCATGGCGGTCGCCGCCAGCTTGCTGAGCGTTTCCCTCCTGTTTGCCTCGTTTGTGCTGATGGCGATCTCCTTAATCTTGTTGACAGCCATGGTCGACGCTCTCCTCAAGCCCTTGATGATAATCTGGGAGCTCACGCCCTGCTCGACATGCTCCTTGATCTCCTTCAGAATCTCGCCGGCCAGCACCACTACCGATGTTGTGCCGTCACCGACCTCAGCATCTTGTGATCGGGCAATATCGACGAGAATGCGCGCAGCAGGGTGGACAATATCTAGGAGCTTTGGGGTGTAAGCGCATGTCTGCAGGAGCCAGGGCGTGGTTGTGGGACGAGCGCACCTTCATGACGGTAGCTCCGTCGTTGGTGATGGTCTGCTTGCCATTTTCGTCCACCATCAACAAATCCCCGCCATAGGGACCCAAAGTTGACTTAATCGTTGCCTGCACGGCTAGACATGCGTTGATGTTGGAGATGATCTGGCCCTTGCCCTGGGAGGCGTCGGTTCCTGTAGGGGGTGGAGGGTCAGTTCCGTGGCGCAGAGCAGCAGCGAAAGGAGGGGGAGGGGCTACTGACCCTCTTTCAGGACGATAATCGTCGGTGTCTGGCCTCCGAAAGACATTTTTACGGAGGGCAAACGGCTTGTAGTTTGACCTGAAGCTGCAGCAGTTCTCGAGCAACGGGGACGGGGTGCAGGGTCTGGTGTGGCAGCGGCGGCGGACAAATCGTCATAAAACGGGGGGGGGCGGTCGGCTTGGAAGCTCCCAAAAAAATATTGAAGCCTTCGCACTGCCAGGCAGAGCTCCAAGCCCGGTCGCGCCCGTGCGCGGTGCCCCACGTGAGGGATCAGCTGACACCCCTTGGCAGCACCACAACTTTATTTCGACTCGGAACAAGGGACAACGGCGTGATGGCATCGTTCATCTTGGACGTTTCAACACCTCACATTCGCAACCCGGTTACCAGCAACAGCGCAATAAGACGCGATATTATCTTCAGGATCGAGGGAATACATACTCGACATCATAATCCCAATTAAACACGCTTGAGAAGAAGAATATTATCATCTAATTACATGAAGACTCCCCACCGAAACGATGCATCCATCGTTGCCTAATTTCCATCATCAATGGGCGGATTGCATGTCGAATCGGTAGTGACATAGTGGACCGAAGCGTGGATGATCAGATACGCCTGTGAGCTGCCAGTGCACGTTGGGTACGGGTACACGACCGGGTTTGAATACTCGTCAACATAGGGCAGAGCGCCGCTATTATACGTGTACTGGCCCGGCCCGCAGTGGTCGATGGACAGGCATGCAAAGTCGATGTGGACTACGCTGACGACGTACGGATTGTCGAGATTCAGGGACACGGTCACGCCACCTTGAGCAGTCGCTTCCGCCGTCCAGGTACCAACATTTGTTGCCGCATTAAGGTTGTTATTGCCCGCCCCGGCGTACAGGATCCCCTCGATGCGGCTTTGAAGGTCGGACAGGGTCGGGATCAAGTACCATCCCCATCGGTTCTGGCAGTTGTTGGGAGGCTGTGTATTTAACGGAAAGGACCTGGTGGGTCCATTGGGCGTATCCGGTTCTTGATAACCGAAGGCCGTTCCAAGACCGCATGTCCTGGATGGAAGAGGCGGGCTGGTGCTGGAGGGAACGGCTGAGGATGATGGGGGCACCGTTGAAGAGGGAGGTGCCGAAGAAGAGGGAGGTGCCGAGGAAGAAGGAGGAGCTGAGGATGATGGAGGAGCAGACGACGACGGAGGTGCCGAGGAAGATGGAGGTGCCGAAGAAGAGGGGGGTGCCGAAGAAGGAGGTGCCGAGGAAGAAGGAGGAGCTGAGGATGATGGAGGAGCAGACGACGACGGAGGTGCCGAGGAAGATGGAGGTGCCGAGGAAGAAGGAGGTGCTGAGGATGATGGAGGTGCTGAGGATGATGGAGGAGCAGACGACGACGGAGGTGCCGAAGAGGAAGGAGGAGCTGAAGAAGACGGTGGAGCCGAAGAAGAGGGAGGAGCTGAGGATGACGGAGGTGCTGAGGATGATGGAGGAGCAGACGACGATGGGGGCGCCGACGAAGAAGCCGGAACCGAAGAGGACACCGAAGAGGGTGGCGCTGACGACGAGACACCCGAGGATACCGACGACGACGGGGCACTCGAGGAAACGGTTGAGGATGCCGCAGTTGATGACGCTGAAATCGTTGACGAAGCACAAGGCTCGCTCTCGCACGGCGTGCAGATGTAGATGATATTGACGAACGGGTCGGTCTCGTCCCACTCCTTGCAGCTCTGGGTCTTGCATGACCGTTTGGTGCAAGGATACTGGTTCTGGAACTTGATCGGCGGCCCAAACGGCGGAGGACCCTTGGGAAAGACCTTGCCGGAGAAGGTGAACAAGAAGCTCAGAGCAGGCCCATTGCCTCTCGGGCACATGCCAGCCAGCAACTCCTCGACGTCCTCGGAGGAGCTGCCTAGAATCTCGTCGAACCCAAGCTTGCATGTATGAGTGTTGTTGACGCCCTGCACGCAGTTGATGGTTCCAGAAGGGCCACCCTTGGGCAACTGCCACCCGACCGTCGCATTCTTGGTGTAGAAGCCAGTGAACGGGGCAAAGTTGAAGACAAGGTCCGTGTCGATGAAGTCCAGGCAGACGGTCGAGACAGCAAGCGGATCCGTGTGGTCGTCGCCGATGTAGATCTCCGGGCAGGGCTCCCGCCGTCTCTCGATCGGCAGCCGAAAGGTGTGCTTATTCGGAACCGGAACCCCAGCGAGGGAGCAACTCTCCTTGCAGACGTTGTAGTCGCATTCGGCGTGACCCTCATCGCGCTTGATGCGTCTGGGCCCGCCAGCCGATGCCAGGCCCCAGCAGCCAGCAAGGACCGCCGCGCAGCTCGAGAACTTCATCCTGTCGCAGCGAACGAATGTCGATGGTCGGAACCGCAACAACCAAGGATCAAGATCGGGGAGGCGAGCTTGGAACAGATCGGCACCATCGTCTCGGCGTGGGAGAATGCAACCCCCCTTTAACCTAAAAAAACAATCCCCGTACAGATCACTCGCGGCATCGTCCTGCAAACCCCCAAGAACGGAAGCCTGTGAAGATACGCGCTCTGGTGCGCGATGTTAGTGTTCCTGGAGCGCCAAGCCAATTAAAACCTCGGGGCCCTCGACTCGGGGCCCACGGCGTGGCGTGCGGCTGGAAGGGTGGTAATTTGTATTGGGTAGCTTTGGGAATAGCGTCACCCAAAATTGCGGGAAGGCGCAACGAGAATCAGGGGTAAGGGGCTCAGATGCCTCCACGGCCAGGACACGGACCAGGTCATACCTTTATCGCGAGCCAAGGTTTCCGCGGGCAGCTGGGAGGGCAACGACTGCGGAGTGCCCCACGTGCAAGACGGCTGAAGGGTCGAATTGGACTCCAACGACGCAATCATTCCCACGTGCGCGTTCGCAATTTTTCTTCGCATCAACTGCCTCCTTGCTATAGCGCAGGAGCGCGAGCTCGGTCTTCGGCATGCTATCAGACAGTGGTCGGGATACAGGAATCCGGAGCGGAAGCAATCGAAGGATCACAAAGGAATTTTCGTTCCTGGCGCGAGACCGCGAATGGTTAGGATGCCCTCTAGCGCATCGCCAATCGACATCCCGGGTTCGGGGACGGTTACCACTCGAAACTTGTCCTGAGCCCGGCTTCACCGCGCACTTGACAGTTGGATCCGCCAGACACTGGGAATGGTTCGAATTGGCCCAGCCAAGAACCGTGACCTATGTTACTATAGCCACTCATCAGCATCGGATCTGGTTGCCCCTAATTGTATTTGTCGATCGCTTCAATCCTCGGCTGAGACACCGGCAGAGGACCCCGACGCCCCGAGCTTGGTTCAAGTCTCCGCCGTAGTCAGCATGACTTCCCCAATCTACAAGTATGGTTCTATCAAATCAAGAAGGGAATAGCACGTCGTTGCAATGCTTTGGGGTGTGGAATTATTTCGTCATGGGCGACATCATCGAGTCAAGGTGATGTCAATCGGGCCTTGGCACGTCACATCACCGTTTATATACCACATCCGTTCCAACCGATATTATCGTTTCTTGGTATCCTCAGTGACGAGCCGTTTTTTGCACGTCCCATCGAACCTTTGACAGCAAAAGGAACTAACGTGAACGACCTCCCGAATCATGTCTGACCCTCATCCCCAAGGCGGAGACCTCTTCGACATGGCCAAGGACGGCACCAAAGGTACATGATGCAATGCATATTCTTTCAGACCGCGCAGTCTGACCAGCGCAGTCCCGCCCGATGCAGCGAAGCCAAACATAATCCCATCCATCGCAAGACCTGATCAGCTTGGCGAGCCAGCAGGCGACCTGGGCGCATCAAATCGGAATCAACTGGCCGAGAACGCCCTTGGGGCGACGGGGATGCCTGAGATAGTGAGTGCATCTGGAGGCCAGCTGCCTGAGGACGTCGGAACAAAGTATAGCAGAGGTGGAGGAAAGGACCGTCAAGAGAAGCATCGCACGCCGCATAGCGGTCGTAACCAGCCTACTCATGGCTGATTGCAAGAGAGCAGATAGCCTTCCGTCCGGAACGACGTGTGATTAATCAGAGGGGTCGGTATAAGAGCGTCCTCTGTGACAAACATGAACATGTTCTAGAACATACCTACGTAGGCTAGTATGTAATTAGGCAACAGGCAGAGTACTACGACTAGGCACATTGTCGACATGTGATTTGCTTGAACTTAAAATGAAAGGTCAACGGATATCAAACAGTGTTTATTCTGAACTGCAGCTGGCGGGCGTGAACATCCAAGATGCTGAAGTTGAGCAGATCTTTGCAAGTCGATCTTCGATCGAACCTTCACTTCTGCTTGTGCTAAAGAAGATGCTGTATTAACCAAAGACTCCCTTTATTTTATGTCTGCATATGTTGCAAGAAGAATACATTTTCCCCATGAATGTCACCTTGAATGAATTGGGAAGAACCAATGCGCCCTTTCCTCCTGATGACAATGCTGCAGGTGTACATGATGATTCATCCTGCGCATGGTGTTGAAAATATCCAATTAAACCGCTTGCGCTGCTTGGCTCCAATATCACAGACGGAAGGAGCAGAACTGATGAACTACAACGTTCCGGGGGCAACCAGGGGGCAACCAGGGAGCCGGGTTCACGCCAAGACCTATCCGCACC
Source organism: Cercophora sp. LCS_1 (assembly GCA_036250225.1). NCBI lineage: Eukaryota > Fungi > Ascomycota > Sordariomycetes > Sordariales > Lasiosphaeriaceae > Cercophora > Cercophora sp. LCS_1. Next base: position 155,905 of record JAPZLL010000004.1, read on the forward strand.
AGTCCTCGCCCCACAATTTCCGCCCGAAAACCCCACCGCCCCGCTTAGAGACTTCTTTCTTTCAACCACACTACAGTAAACTGCCAAACAGCGAACTGCAAGCATCACCTCCATCAACCCACTTCACGAAGCTGATCTTCTCGTGCTGTGTATTTTTGAGAGAGTGTTTAGCCTTCGATTCTGACACGGCAAAGGAGAGTGCTTTTCAACCATCTTCCTCATGGCGGCCTGAGCATCTCTCGATTGTCCCTTCCGTTTGACACCTTACACCCGACGAATCCTCTTCGCTTGAGACGAAAACTTGTCCAGTGTTCCTTCCTTCCGAACATCTGTCCACCACAGTCTTTCCGCCAGGTCCTCGCGACGAAAGAACGCCAGAGCGGCAACTTGCGACAAAAGCTGCACTCTTTCGTCTCACTCCACCTCCCTGCTTATTCCAAATACGACGGCCCATCCAGGCAGTTGCCTCGACAAGAGTGCTGCTCTTTCTTCTCAATTTTCTCCTCTCACGCCAGAACCACCTCCCACCAGGCAATCCTCTGGTGCACTCGTCGAGAATTACAACGGTCATCTCCTTCCGTCCGCCTTTTTCAACCCGCAACCATTCAGGCAGGTGCTGAGACGAAAGCCACACTTCCATCCACCATGGCTCCTCCCTACCTGCCCATTCTGATATTCGGCTTTGATTTCGAGCTGCAGAAAAGACTGCACTTCGGTAAGATCTGGGCGGCATCATTCCTCCATCCTCGCTTCATCAATGAAGACCACCCGCAGCTCCAGGGTCTGTACCACAATGACCAGGCCATCAAGCGCGAAGTTAGATATGGCAACAACGTTGCCATGCTCTTTCGCGCCGCTGTCCATCTAGGAAACGCCTGCGGTCAGCCCGAAGGCACCTACTTCTGGCCAGCCCTTGCCAAGGCTTTTGGCACCCAGCCTGAGCTGATTCAGGATTTCGTGGAAACCCTCACACAAGCCCGCAGGAAGCAGCGTCACTTGTATGCTAAGGAGACATCTGACACGGCACGCGCTGCGGACATGTGGATTGAATTTGTTGACCGCTGCCGGTCGAATGATATCACGATTCCGTCGACGTCTGAAATGGACGGCATTCTGAAGCGGTTCCTGGATGGATTCAGGAACACGCAAGTCAACGCGGCCAATGTGCCGCTCACCGGGCGGCCTCCCTCAGTGTCCAGCAACCAGCGCCGGCCTCCTCCCAATGTCTCGACCAGACCTCCGCCGCCCATCAAGACGGAGTTTCCCCCCACCAGCAGGGGTTTGCACAGCGGCCTGAGTTCAGCTCGCAAGAGGTCGGCCTCGCCGACCCGCACGCCGACCTCTGCTACCAAGAGAGCTCGTCACAATGTTGAGGACCAACCGCACGCTGCGATCCCTCAGGCGGGCGACCACTCGACGACAGATGAGCGTCGTGATTCTTTGGGCATGATGCCCCCGCCTACATCAGCTCACTCGGTTGCGTCCCAACCTCTTTTGGGACCACCGACTGATCAGCGCCCACACGCCAGCTACGAGAATCAAGTCATTGGCGATGAAAGTGCGGCTTCTACCGACAAATCAGTCAACACGGCCGAACCCAGAATGGTTGCTGCTCCTGGCGCAGAGCAGCCCAATAGAACGGAGGACAGGTCATCGGCGACCGGCGATGTTGCTGATCCGAACCAGCAGCTTTTAGAGGAGGCCACCGCTTTGGTGGAGACGAATCCCCAGACCGAAGTCGTTCCTACTCACGGCGGAGTTCCAGAGGGTGGGCTTGAGGGCGAAGTGAAGCACATGAAGGATGTTATGGAAATGATGATGGATTCGATGCACGCCATCGCCGATAATCTTCACTACATCAAGGACGGCATCGCCGAAGTGAAGCAGACTCAGCCCGCGACATCGGCCCTTCTCGAGCCGATTCAGTCTCTCGCCAACAATGTCACGCTTCTCAGAGACGAAGTCGCCACCCTCAAGAACCAGTCCCGTCAGCCGGCCCCCGACGATGATCTTAGAAGTCTGGTGGAGGCGCAAGGCCAGTTGATTAGACAGATGAGCGCCCAGCTCAACGCAGTTGCCAGTCAGCAAGCACGTACTCATGCAGTGCTGAATCCGCCAGTTAGAACGGTTGGACAGGCGATGAAGGCGGCAGAGCATGACTTAATACACCATCTGAAGACTGTCAGGGCTCTCTTGGACCAGTCAAACAAGGTTGCGAGCAAACAGGCCTCGATCCAGACAGCCGAGTTCCTCATTGCGCTTGAAGATGGCCTCAAGTGCGCCCGGGCTGGCTTGCAGAGTTAGGAACCTGCCGCCCAGATATTTTTTGAAACGGGGTATACGTCCAAGAAGTAGGAAGGTTTGACAGTCGGCATGTGCGGATTTGCTTTGGCTGTATTGCGGAGAATGGCACAACTAGGGCATCGGGTACGCGTGGCGTTGGGCGTCTGGTTTGTTTTACAGTGTACCTACATGACAATACACGGTACAAATGAGTACATAGGTCCATAGCAGATAGATACTCGGGAACGGCAAATGCATGTTCCCTCTATTGTAGATATTTCAACCCACATGTTCCAGCTGATGCTATCGTGGTCTCATCGTTATCTTGTTCGGCATTCTTCGGCGCTGAGTGTCAAACTTTGTTCAAGCCACCTAATCGCATATCGACGCCATGTCCACCCAAGATCCGGAAGAGTTGTCTTGTGTGATGGTGAGTTACATTTACTTTTGGTTTAGTGCGGCACTCAATGAATCCTGATTTTGAACATTCCCAGCAATACTTTTACCCGTTCTGCCATGCAAACTTGGAATATCCTAGCCGAGAATGAACGATTCCTTTGTCTTCTGGTTCAATGTTTCCGTTCTTGACATTATCATGATGCTTTTCACCAACTCAACCATAGGCACTCAGAGTTCAGTGAGGCCAGCCACATTGTCATCACAAAACCCGTGATCCGCAATCTCCGGTTCGCCAAAGTCTATCAGACCCCGCAACTTAAAGGCGTCCCCGAAGCCTCTGACGTAGCCTGCTGACGATATAACCTCGGCCAATGCCATATCTGCTGAAGCTTGCCCAAAAAGTCCCTCACCTCATAAGGCCGTAGGAATGCCCACGCGCAACCGAAAGCCAACCGAAAGCCAACCGAGCTTTTTCATGAACCCTTATCGGTTTGACTATTTGTGGGGGTTCCATCCCCCCAACACATAAATCTCTTCTCGTTTGCCTTTCCACCACGTTTTCCTCCTCTCTACTCTCTCTCTCTCTCTCTCGTGAACCCAGACCAGCAAGGCAAGACAAACCCCGAGACCAGCAGCCATGGCGTGTTTCTCCCTTCTCCTCAGGCTCGTCGCCTCTGCAGTCGTCGTCGCAGGGTCACCGGTGCCACTGGAGTCCGGCTGCCGTGTGAGGGAGCAGCTCCCGTTCTACCACCACTGCCCCGGCTCGATTGCGCCCTTCCTCCACCTGGGCGGGCCCCCGAGCCAGTGGCTTGAGCCCGAGGACGTGGCCGAGTGTGTGCTTGTTCCCCAGGAGCAGTTCGTCGTCGAATGCTCCAAGGACGATGACCACGCCTCGGAGGATACGACGGAAGAGCCCACCATCGCCGTCCGCTCTTCCGGTGACGATGACGTCTCTTTTGCCCCGTTAATCTCCAAGATCCCCGAGGAGAAGCCCTACGACAAGGACGTGAGCAACTATGCCTTGGACGTCCCCGTCGACAAGTCAGTCGTCCTCCGCTGGCGTCTTGCCGTCAAGCTTCCCGAGACGGGACAGGTCTGGACGTGGTTCAACCACCACAAGATCGCCGACCGCGACCAGCGCCAGGACTTTTCGGAAATCGTGCGTCTCAAGTCCCGCAGCACCAACTACGTCGGCATCTACAACGTCTCGTTCTCCTACTTCCCGCCCGCGAGCACCGACAAGAGCATCCCCGTCTTCGGCACCATCGAGACGACCAACGTTCACCGCCTCGATAACAAGCGCGGCTTCGACCGTGCCGCCGTGCCATCCGCCATTCCGACCGTGCAGATCGCCCGTCGCAGCACGGTCTGGCCACCCACCTTTTCCAACCCCATCAGCGACGACGTCGCCCGGGACGCACCCATCGCAGGCCCCATGTCCCTCGAACAACGCGTCGCCTACCTGGAGAAAAACGGCGTCCCCTCCCGTCCGCACTACGTCCCCTCCGAATCCCACCCCTGGGTCTACGTCTACACCCAAAAGGAATGGGCGCCCTGGCCATCCTCCCTCTTTGATGCGTCTTCGTCCGATCTCCTCCGATACGCGACCCAAGCCCCCATCACAACGGAGCCAACCCTCTGGGAACCACCGGTCACCAGCCCCCAAGACACCAACCACCCCAACTACGCCTCCCCGTTCGACATGTCGGAAATGGCCCAACACGAGGGCGTCACCGTCTGGATCGTCTTCCTCGTGTTCCCCTTGATCATGTGCATCGCCCTCGCCATGGACGTCATGAACAAGTGGCGCACGGGTGAAATGCAAGAGGAACTCTGGGCCGCATGGGGTGTTTTGACCTGCTGTTTCCCCCGGTCGCCGCGTGGACCTGCCATCGCGCCGGTGATGCATCACCACAAGGCGGCGCAGGTCATGCATCAGCCTGCTCCTGTGGCACAGCCTGATCTGGAAAAGGGAGGCATGTATGTTAGTGAGAGTTCTGTGGGTGGTGGCAAGGGGAAGGAGGTGTCGCCGGTGATTACGACGATCGAGGAGGAGAAGGGTACGGGTGCTGAGATTACACCTGTGAAAACCAAGACGGCGGGCGGCGGACCGTATGGGGGGTATGAGAGGGGAAGTTTTGCGCCGACTTTGAACGATGCTTCTTCGGCTGAGACGGCGGTTGCTCCTACCACTACTACTACCACTACTACTGCTGGGCATGGATCGGGCGGGCATGGGAATGGCGTGGGGATTGGGATTGGGATCGGGTTGACGACGGGGAGCTCGCCGGCTAGTGGGACGACGGGGTCGCCGTTTTTTCATAATGTGGGCGGGGAGAGGAGCGGGAGTGGTGGGAGGAGGGAGAGTGGGAATGACAGTGGGGGTGGGGGTGGGGAGGATAAGTGAGCAGTGACAAGGACTGGGAAGGAAGGGAGAGGCGTCTGGAATGGCAGGTGCGATGCACGCACGGGGTTTTTCCTTTCGTGTATATTCTTTTGTCCTGTCGCGTTTTTGTTGTCTAGGGTTTTTTTTTTTCACAACCCCGTGTGTACCTTAGTTGGATAGGTACTGAAATAAAAAAAATGAAAATAATCCGTCAAGTGTTAAGTGAGTGGTGACCATCAGAGTAGACTTGGGGAGCTTTGGAATTCGAGTCCACCGCACCCAGACTCATCTTTCATTTACTCTCCTAATCGCAGTGGTGTGAAGATAGATACGGATGTGTTGATGGCGTTGATGTTGATCTCAATATTCACCTTTTTGACGAAACGTAGATTTTTGTCATCCTGTTTTCTTGTTATACGCCCCTCTTTATGATGAGCTCACGCTCTCAAGTTACGCAGTTCTCCATTACCGACTCAGGACACTTAGATGACTCCCTACTTGACATCTGCCTCCGCACAATCACGTCAAGTTGGCGGGAGAAACAGCCACAACACATTTTTCTGGAACTGTCACAGAGCTCCACGTTTGATAAGATCCTGCTGATCAATCTCATTCTGCGAAAGGATGCCTTTGCAACAACAATGCTGTGGAGTCGTCGCTACCCACAACTCCCCGGGCTGTTCATAAGTGAGATTGACTGAAACATGGGTCGTTTAAGCTAGCTTGTTTCGTTGGGCGCTCATTGTATTCTTTAACCGTCCCCTGCTCGAACCGGATGGTTCACGCTCGGCCGCCAAGAGCTTGGTGCCTGACAGTTTGGCCTGGAGCCCCTTGGCGGAAAAGCCAGATAGATTCTTGACTAATAGCCGTCCGGCTACGCTGCTATGCGGGGGAAGGAATTTGCCATTTCTTTCCGTGGGACCGTGTAACCAGCTTGCGCTCGATCCCCGCTGAAGATGATGATGAGGGCTCAGGATTATCCATGCGGCGGTTGCGGCACAGGCGGCAGATGCTAAAAGACAGGGAATTAGCGCGATCTCGCCTGGCCGACATTTGTGTAACAGACCGACAGGCTGACCAAGAACGACATGTGCCATTTTTCGGTGAGTGTTTGCAGCTTTTTAGACAGAGTTGCTTTGGTAGTATGTCGTGCAACCTCAGCATCTATCTGCCATTAATCTGGCTGTTTGGTCTCTGTAACACACCCAGTCGGCTTGCCAGCTCGCCCGATCCACTTGTACACCGGATATTTGCAGCTAGATAGCGACTATCATATTGGAGCTTCGGGGGGCCATCCGAGGCACCATGTTTCCGGCAATGACCTACACTGGCAACATGGCAGTGGAACAATACCTACATAATGATCGGTCCAATACATGTCACTGCACGCGCACAGGGGCACATCACTCACCGTTTTTCTCAATAGGTATCGTACCTAGGGAGTGAGTGACCTTGTGACTCGACAAGTTCATCACAATGTCACCCCATTCACTCCGTGGAGCCTTGATTTGGGCGATTCAATTCGCTGCTGCTGCGGCGCAGACGATTGTGACGGGAGACGGCACCGTGTTGGGTGATGCTCCTCCTCCTCCCTCTTCTCCACGCTGAGTGTTGGTGTGGTGTAGGTATTGGCAACTAGATCCGCTAACACGAAAATGCAGCTGCCAACAGGTCGACGATTGCTCCAGCCGGGGAGATGGTGGCAAGCGTCCAAGACGATGTGTCTCGCATCCAGCTGACGGATGCCGTCTTGGCAAATCTGACTGCGCTGCAGCTCACCAACGTGTCACTCTTTGGCTTTGGAGGAAAGGATGCCCGTAGCCCGAGCACGAACGTCACTGCGGCCTGCAAGGCCTTTCCTGGCGACGCCGATTACCCGGCTCCGCCAGCCTGGACCGTCTTGGACCTGCTCACTGGCGGCGGATTGATCAAGACGGTCCCCATCGGCGCCGTCTGCTACCCCAATCAGACAGCTTACGATGCCGTTAAATGCCAGGATATCCTTGCCAACTGGACCAAGTCCGAGACGCAGTAAGCTCCCTTTTAGCTGTTCTCGGGGAACCTTGAGTCTGACAAGACAGCGTCCGTGACCCTACGTCGGTCATGTCACCGCTCTTCCAAGGCGAGACCTGCTCCCCGCAAAAAGGCAACTCGTCAACATCCTGCACGCTCGGCGGCTTCCCGTCGTATGCCGTCAAGATCACGACGGTGGCGCAGGCGCAGCTGGCTGTCAACTTTGCGCGTAACGCCAACCTCCGCCTCGTTGTTAAGAATACAGGCCATGACTTCCTCGGCAAGTCGATGGGTGCCGGCGCCCTTTCCATCTGGACACATCACCTCAAGGGCATCCAGTTCCTCTCCGAAGTGAGCACGCCGTCCTACTCGGGCCCGGCCTTCCGCATTGGCGCCGGTGTTCAGGTGGGCGAACTGTATGCCGCAGCCAACCAGCACAACGTGACAGCCGTTGGTGGCGAGTGCAAGGGCGTAGGTGTTGCCGGTGGCTACACCATGGGTGGCGGGCACTCACCGATGAGCACCAAGTACGGGCTAGGAGCCGATCAGGTGCTGAGCGCCGACGTGGTGCTGGCCGACGGGCGCTTCATCACGGTCAACGAGACGTCTCACCCGGATCTCTTCTTTGCGCTGCGAGGCGGCGGCGGCGCTACTTTTGGCGTTGTAACCGCACTCACGGTCAAGGTCTACCCACGCATGACCTTCTCGGGCGTCACCTATGCCATTGCGTCTGGCGCCAATACCAACGGCTCTAGCAGCGCGTTTTGGTCCATCCTGTACGCCTACTGGCGGCGCATGCCCGAGTTCGCCGCCAAGGGTAGCTACGGGTACTCGATGGTCTTCTCGCAGCGCTCGACCGGCGCGTTGACCTGGAACATGCTCCCCTGGCTCGTCCCGGGGATGCCGCTAGACGAGTTCAAGGCCATGACGGCGCCCCTGTTCGCCGAGTGGGCGGCGCTGGGCCTGACCAACTTCACGCCGACATATTTTGAGTACGACAATTTCTACGATGCGTGGACGCGTCACTTCCCGACCGAGGGCGTAGCAGTTTCCACCTTCCGGACCGCATCGCGCCTGTTCCCGCGCGCGTTGTGGAACGATACGGCGAAGCGGGAGGCGTTGTTTGATGCCGTCAGCGGCATCGTCAAGGAGGGTTCTGCGCTCATCCAATATAACATTAACCCGGCGAAGCCACAAGGTACGCCGGCGAACGGGGCCAACTCGCACTGGAGGGATGCCGTGTGGTTCACCATTATGGGGGCCGGCTGGACAGCGGGGGTGAGCGAACAAGAGCTGGAGACAACGAACCGGAAGATTACCGAAGATTGGATGGGTAGGTTGAGGGGATATGGGCCGGGCGGGTACGGGAACGAGGGCGACGTGATGGAACCGGACTTTGGAGAGGCGTTTTTTGGGAGTAATTATCAGCGGTTGCTCCGCATCAAGCAGCAAGTGGACCCGGGTGATTTGTTTTGGGCGCCCACGGCCGTTGGATCCGAGAAGTGGAAGGTCCAAGGGCCTAGGGAGTGGTTGGCGATGCAGACGGGGAAGCTGTGCAGGGTGCACTAGATTAACTCCTGAGCAATTCCTGAGCCAGGGTGCACACACAAGCTTGGATTGTGATGCCAGTTCTTTTGCAAAACTGTCTCAAGGGCCGTCACGCTCTCTGGTTTTTATTTCTTGCGTATCGATGTTGCGCCCTCGATTTTTCCTAGAAGCCCAGGCCAGCGACCTCTCTGCTGCTCTGCAAGCTTCGGCATCGATAAGGTGGGGGGTAGCCGGCGTGAGTCACCAGAAGCGTCCCGATGCAGCAGGTGCATCAACGGCAGGTCAAGACCGAATGCAGGCTCAGACAAACTTGGAATTCATTATGAATCATCTGGCTTTGTAGAAGTTGCGACGAAGAAGGCACCGTTGTTCTGCGTTTATAAGGGATAACATATCTCTCGCAGCCCGAGTTGGCAATCGAGGCTTAGAGACATCCTCACATCAGTAGCAACAACAATGGACAGCACCAGCAACATTGAGAACACCAAAAACTTCTGCTTTCCAATCCCGTGTCTAAAAGATAGCCGGATTAAGCTTGTTCCTTTCAATGTAAGTTACGCTCTTCTAAGCCCGTTTCCAAATTCATGAACTATTATATCAAGCACGGAGTCTCTTGTCTACCTTAGGTACCTGGCAGGGGGGGATTACAAACAACATGTGCGAAACGACTGAATATAGTCAACAGATCTCAAAGCATGCGCAAACAGTCTTCGACTTCACCCGTCAGGACCCACATGCATACGCACACCTCTCCTTCGGACCATATGATGCCGTTGAGGGATACGAAAAGCTGGTCAAGGAACTGGAGGAAGATAAGTCTGTGTTTACATTTGCCATCATGCTCCGCGACCGTCATCAGAACCCCGCTGCAAGCCCTTTTAGCGACGAGAACGGACTCGAGGGAACGGTAAACATAGATGAACGGAAAGAGCTGGGAGAGGAGATGGTAGGCACCATGGCCTATTGCAATGCCAATCCCGAGGACCGCTCGACCGAAATCAGCCTCGTGCAGATATTCGCAAAATACCGGCGCCGTGGCTTCGCGGTGGATGCCGCCCGTTTGCTATTGGAATATGCGCTCACTCCTGTCTCGGCGGGTGGCCTCGGGCTAGCGAGAGTAGAATGGCACGCTAGCACCACGAATCTGGGCTCGATTGCTGTTGCGCAAAGGCTCGGGTTTGAGAAGATGGGGGTGATCAGGTATGAGAGGTTTTTGAAGGATGGGAAGGAGAGGGGAAAGGTGGGAAACGGGAGGTCGGAGGTGCCGCCTGGGACTGGGGTTGGGGATCTCTGGAGGGATCTGGTTATGTTTGTGGCGTATTGGGATGCTTGGGTAGGAGGGGAGGGAAACATTAGAACACCCACAGCCCAATGAGTTTGTGTCAGTGTTTTGTTTGTGGGTTATCCTACCAGAGTTGGGTTTGGTGGGATGTACTTGGGGATATGTCAACTCCCTAAAAATAGCACGAATGCCTGCCAGTGGAATGAACGTGGGCCCAACCATGCCCTGAAACAACCTAACCACCAAATATGACCTCTTGATAGATACCTAGGTCGGGAGATTTCTAATATTGACCTTTCAACTAAAATACCCAAGCCAAAGGTCAGATGGAGCGTCATTCGGAGCTTCGAGATAACGTTTGTAAAAAGAGATAACCATATTGGCAATCTAAATTACAGCAATAATGCCAGCTAGGTACAGGACTGAAGAGGTTCGTCCTAGCGTATCTCTAACGATGGTCGCTATATCTACAAGGTTTTAGCGATCACCTCGCTTGCTGTGCATCTGTAGCGCGCAGCTGAAAGGCGGTCCAGACCAATCGCAGCTTAAAACTACTGCTTGGCGGAAGACCACTGCAATTTTGGACGCGCAAGAGGGCATGGGACTCAACTGTCTTTCCAGATCGACGCATTTTCTGGGAAATGTGAGCCGAGAAAACCTAAGCTGACACTGCATTTTTCGATCGATAAGTAAGAGAGAATGGAATTTAGAGATTTGCTCATTTTTGGGCATCAATTTCCATGTTCAGAACAAGTCTGTCCGTGAGAGCTGCGATTGATCTGCAGAAATCATTGCAATTTATGTCCCAAAGGACGCGAGGGAATGAGGCCTCAGCGCCAGGCGCCAGGAAGCAGTTGGTGCCAGCTGCAAGAACTACGACTTACCGAGGGCGCGCATTGGGAGCGTCAAGATCAGGAATTGAGGGGACGCGGATACTTGTGATGAGGTAGGTACTCTTCGCAATACCTATGGGGAGTTGCGTGCGCCGGCTTCGCTTTAATGCGAGTTTTGACGCTCGGCATGGACCGGAGATCGGGGTTCGCAGCGCCATCCCTGCTGTAATGGCACCTGTGAGCCCCTGAGGGGAAGTATCGGGCAGCGTCATAGTGAGACACTCCCTCTTTTTACACTGCGATTTCCACGCTGAAAGAGCGGATGAGGTGGGGCGCTCGTTGCCAATCACTCAAGCAGAGGCAAGAGGGGCGTTACGTCACACCCACGGAGCCCAACCGCCGTCGGGAACGTCGGGAAGCAGCAATCGTCAACAAGGGTTGTGGCAGAGAGCGAAATAGCTGTGCAAGAACGACTGGTATCTTGCAACATGTAACAAGTTCGGTACTTTCAGCGTGGGAAAATTCCGGTGATCACGACACCAAGTCAACCCGTCAACTCCAATTCCCAAGACATCAATCACATGGGCCCCAACCCGCAGCCATGATACATCACTCACCAGCGCGCCTGGTCTTCATTCGAACCTGTATATTGCTTCTCCGATATGCTCCTCTAATCGAAACAGCCTTGCTCCTCGGCCTCCTGTTCGGCTCCTCGTCTCGACCCTACACCACCGCCGCGCTCGCTATCCTCCTCACAATCGAGATCGTCTTCGCCGTCTTTGCCTACCTCCCCCACAAATCCCGAATCTCCCACCAAGCAACGCACCCTCCTCCACTTACCCGCAAGGAGCGCGAGGCCCTTTTCGAGCGCTGCGTCGCCAACATCCCCGACTGGGACCGCTACCTCCACCTCTGGTTCCTCTACGCCGACCCCTCCGAGATCCGCCGCGACAACCTCCGCGACTTTCTGCTCTGGGCCTTCTTCGATAGCGACACAACCGTGACTTCCCACGAAGATGAGATCACCCACTACATCCACCGCGTGGAGACCCGTCTCGGCCGCGCCCTCCTCCCGGGCCGGGGTGCCGCCGTTCCCCTCCGGCTGACCCTCGACGCTGTCCCCATCTGCTACCGCAGCATCATCTGGTACCTCATCATCGCCCTGATCGACCTGGCTACACATCTCACCCTGCGCCGCCACGGGTTCAACCATCACACGACCTACCCCGCGCCCCAAAAAATCTTCCCGCCTCGCGCCGCTCTCCTCCGTCCCACACAGCACGTTTCTCCCTCCCCGGCTCTGACATATTGGCACCGCCCCCACCGGTCAAAAACTCACCACCCCATTCTATTCATTCACGGCATCGGCATCGGTCTGTGGCCATACACCTCCTTCCTCGCAGACCTCGACCCCCAAATCGGCATCATCGCGCTTGAACTACTTCCCATTTCCGCTCGTCTTACGCACCCCCCTCTTTCCCAAGCCGAGTTCTTGTCACACTTAGCCACCATCCTCGCCTCCCACGGCCCAGAATGGGAGCGCTTCGTCCTCGTCTCGCATAGCTACGGTTCCGTGTTAACAACTCACATCCTCCGCTCAGCGGAACTCAGCCCTCGTGTACATGCCCTGGTGTTGATCGACCCCGTGAGCGTGCTGCTGCATCTACCGGATGTAGCGTATAACTTTACGCGACGCAAACCAAGGACGGCGAATGAGTGGCAGCTGTGGTACTTTGCGAGTATGGACGTTGGTGTGGCCGAGGGGTTGGGGAGGTATTTCTTCTGGAGGGAGAATATCATTTGGCGGGAGGAGCTGGTCGGGCAGAACCGGAAGGTAGCGGCTTCTTTGGCAGGAAGGGACTTGATTGTTGATACGCGAGCTGTTGCGAGATATCTGGCGAGTGAGGGCGATTTTACCGGGGAGGAAGAGGATGTGTTTGATGTTGCGGTTGATGGGAATTACCTGGGGACCTCGGGGGTGGAGATTTTGTGGTTTCCGAGGTTGGATCATGCGCAGGCTTTTGAGGAGAGGAGGGATTGGAGGCGGGTGGGCGAGGTGGTGAGAAAGTATTGTTTGGTTGAGGATGTGTTGAACTGAGGTAATCTCTGGATCACGTTGGGGGATCGTGATGGGTTTCAGGGCCCCAGACCGAGTCAAACCAGCCCTGGGCCCAATCTAGTCACCGTTGTTGCGGCGGCTCTGGGGGCTCCTTGGCCTCGTCACCGCCCCAACCGACAAGGTTGACTTCGACTGGCTGAGGCCCGGTTCGTGTGATCACCCAGTGGAGGCCCTCCTCGGACTCGTTGACCACTTGGTGCTCGGTCCATGCCGGGATGAAGGCGAAGTCACCCTTTTCGACGACATGTCGCTCGGGCTCCTCGTTGTCTTCATCCTCGTCATCTTTGGGAGCGGAGAGTAATATTCCTGTTCCCGAGACTGCGTAGATAATGGCTTCTATAAAGGGTCAGCCGTGAACCCGCATGGGTCCGGATGTAGATGGGGGGACGAACCTTGTTCGCCGTTATGATGGATGGTGGTGGAGGACTTGGGTTTCACTATCAAGACTGTATATCATAAAGTAAGTATCGAGGTTATCGGGCCCGTGTATATACCGCCATAGTTGGCTGTTTTACTTCAGAGGGAAGCTTACCCGTGGTGCACATCTTGTCTGTTTTGCCGACGACAGCATCGCAGCTGAGAACCCGCACCCCAGATGTGCTCCCATTCGGCTCTGCGGGGAGATCAGAACGCGGGAGAACATCGCTCGACTTGGTTACCGATATTGAAGCTGGGAGGATCATGGGGAGTATCTCCTGGATTATCGGAAGCAGAGACGCCATGGTGGCCGTCTGAGACTTGGTTTGCCGATATTGACGTAGGAGAATGGAAAAGGGGCGAAAGATGCCAGTCTGTATGCCTGCTCTTGATATGGTTCAAGACGTAGTAGACGGCGATGACGATGATGCTGGATGCCAGTTGGCAGCTAGGGAGAATGTCCGACGTTGGGCGCTACGAGCCCAACGAGTAACCCACACGTGGAATCCAGACACTTCACTAAAGTCTACCCTTTGGCTACTATGGCAACATCGATGTGTCTGAAGATGTGTCCCTGATCTGCGAGAAGTGAGGCTTCCAGCGGCTACAGTTGCTCGGTTGGGCAATAGGCGGCGGAGAGGGTCAGCACGTCATCAACGGCTCCGGCGCAAAGCAGCACTTACCTGAACACTCGTCTGTCTGCCTGCTTGGTGGCAATGAACACTATGCGCGGCAGAGGCGATTCGCTGCGACGAGCTGGCTGGACAGACTCAGGGGTCGATGTTTCTCTCTTCTGTTGCAGTCGTCAAGGTTCACGTCGCAGTTGCGATGCGCTTCATTTTCAGAACGAGACCCACTGGTTGGCGGCGCTAACAGCGGCCGCTCCCCGATTCCGTGAAAACGACCAGCCTCGGTCGATTCCGGAAGGAACTCCCCGCTGCCCTTGTTCCGTCATGCCGTCCGGATCATGTACCGGGCAGTTCGTAATTCTTGGATGGGAATGGTTGTTCTTGTCTCAAAATCTAATAACACAAAGCAGTTTGGCAAAACAACATCGATTCTCTCCCAGGAGCGAGAATCTCAGATCCTATTTCCGGCTATCGTTCGAGGTCGGCAATCGACGTCCCCCCTGTAAGGTGGGGTTACAGCTGTGCCTTCCCGCTGAAGTGGGGGACAAGATCTCCCTCCAGCTGGCAGCTCGCCCCGCATCACAACCTCCAGATTGGCCCATGCTCCCACCCTTCGATCGCATCATCGACTCGTCCACAAAGGTCACCTTCCCCGCCTCTGGCCATTCCTACCTGAACTTAGTTTCTGGCCCGGAGGGACAGCCAAGCAACACTTCCGCCCCCCAAAATCGCGACGGCGCCATGGAAGAGGCCTCATAGACAAACCATCCAAGCGAACGGTGCCGATTGCTCCGACTTCAGCCCCGATCAGCATCGACTTTGAGTAGCCGCCAAGATGGGAGACGAGGAGGTGCCATGGAGGGACCCAGAGGGAAAGGAAGCTGGGCTTGGTTGTTCCCTGCCTGACAGCGATTCTTGTTCGTTGAAGGGCAAAGGTAAAGAGAAGGCCGACGGTCCGTCGAACACCGCTGTCAAGACTTAGAGACGTGCTAATCCGATTTCCTGTGTCGCAGATACCCAACACGGCCCCATCTTCTCCCTCCCAACCGAACTAATTCACCAAATCTTCCTCTACCTCTCCGCATTCGAACTTATCGCTGTCTCCAAGACCTGCCGTGCGTTCCACACGCTCGCCAACTCCGACCACCTGTGGCATGCCCTTGTCCAAGCAAATGTTCCCGGCGCCCGAGTCATATCCCCCAGTCCTCTGCCAACCTTCCGCGCGCTCTATGCAGCCCACGATCCACATTGGTTTCTTACCAAGCACCAGATATGGTTCTCTGACGTCGACTTGACGGGGCGACTTATAATCGTGGAATATGATCAGCGGCGCGGGTGTATGGAGGGCTATCAGCTTGTCGCCGTTAGTCATGCGGAGGCATCACAACCGTGGGAGGTGGACCCGCGAGTAACGATACACGACTTCCAGCCCAAGGTCGCTCTTCACCTTGACAGGCCAGTCCTCCGTCTAGCCGCCAACACTCCAGAAATCTTAGCGCAAGAAGAAGCAGCTCACGAGGCCATCAAGGTCATCGACTTGCGGGAAAGAGATGCCGATAACTTCACGCAGCGGGCCGAACCGAACCCCGAGAGCGAAGACGCAAAGCCCAAGTCGTTCAACCCTGAAACACGCATGAGAGTTGGCTATGACAACTCCATGCACAGCAGCTTCATGCTCGTCCGACCAGCCACCCAGGACAACCACGCTCTCAACCCCGACGAGTATCCGTATGCTGGCGTCTGGCCTCCCCCGGGTTTCCCGACCGAACACCGCGTACAGGGACATGACCCCTACCGCATCATCACTGCCGCCGACGGCTTTCACCTCCCCGAGTCGCGAAGCGAGATCAGCGAATATGGTTTCCGAATCAAGAAGTGGTTGGAGATGCGCGTGTCTTTGGGGTTCATGCACGAGCAAAACATCTTCACCGAAGTGCTCTTCCACGCTCGATATCCAGCCCCGATTGCTGGTATGGAGATCTCTACCTTTTCGACGCTCGATCCAAAATTATACACTCCGACAGCGGACAAGCCGTTTAGGGGGATATGGGTCGGTGATTACAGCGCTCATGGGTGTGAGTTCCTGCTGATTCATCAGCCCGATGACACGCCGGACACGCGCTTCGACGAAGAGAACTTTGCCCGGCTGGGAAACGAAAGCAACGAGACCTTCAATCGCCGAAAGAATGACGCGCGGATTTACAGGGGCGAGTTGAAAGCTATCAAGCTGACGGGAGACCCCAACGTGCCCAGGGGAGAATATACGTTTCTGGTAGAGAACCTCGGACAACATTCGATCTGTCAAGACGAGCCGTTCGTGGGGGCAAAGGTGGTCAGGAGCAAGGGACACATTGCGAACCATGGATTTGAAGACGGTGAGTCAATGCCTCGGCGAAAGTGAGTATTGTGCGGACCCTGACCTGTCGGCAGACGAGTTCATCAACTCGCAGCTATTTTTGATCTCCCACAACCGACTGGCGCAGCATTGGCATGAGTTCCACCACATCAGCTTTTTCGATAGAGTGGATCTCGATCAGTTTCTGAAGCCTACCCCGCGGTAAGGCTCGGCTGTGGCAGTTTGGGCTAGGTCATGAGGTTTGGTTTGTGTTTCTGCGCACATCGTGTTTGTCACATCAGGTTTTGCGGAGCTGTTGCGCGAGGATTAACGAGGCGGAATGATACCCGCTAGACACAATACCTAGCTCGGCATTTGGACTTTTTCATTTCGACAGTTTCACCTGGCATACGTCGTGGCCTATTGAGATCATGCCAGCGTGAAAGAGTGCCAACGTGCAAGACCCAACACAGAGGCCGCCTAACCCCTGATGTTCTAGCGATTGCCCCTTCTCGGTCAAAACAGCCGGGGTCAAACCTACTTATATGGCTGCCCCAAGGGATGTCAGATGCTTCACCGAAACCGATGAGCAGGGCGGAAAAGAAACGGAAAGGCTGCGCCCGGAATCGCGGGGTAATCTGGGCCCCAAAAATACGGGCTGCCTCCGAGCCTTGTGGAATGATCCCAGAGCCTTACGACGACAACATGATCGACGCGACCTTAGCGCTGCTAGCGCAGGCCTCGTGTCTCATGCGGCCATCCAGCGTTAGACGAAACGGGTGTCATGGAGAATCCGAGTGAGTCTGGGGAAAAGGCGTCGTAGGCCATCCCGCCTCCGCGCTTGGGCTGAATCGAATGCCCAGCTGCGTACCAGCCGGGCGCCGCAGAAACAAGCTCGGGAAGGACTGTTTGGTGGGATGATGCGGACGGCCGTATTTAATGGGCGCGTACGCACCACAATCTCATCTCGTCTTCGGAAGGGGCTGGGGAAATCCCATTCCTCGGACTCACCTAGTATTTTGCCCAGCTGGACTTCTCCTTTTTGGTGTTTGATGTGGCGTTTGATGTGGGGAATCGACCGAACGCCGCTTCTCAGCGAGTGAAGCAACGATAACGATGGGACCCGCCTGCCACCGGATACGTCAACCGATCCAACAGAAACCATGGCGAAAGAAGCGTGCGCGACAATGTGCGCGGAAGAAGACGGCGCAGGAGGAAACCACTGTGGTTCTCGACTGCGGGGTGACGAAAGCCTCGGACGGCACGACAAAACCTGAGGAACCCAAGGAGGGCGCGCAGCCGGTGTTGGTGACTGTTGAGCAGCTGTTCAAACCGGAGCCGGAATCAGGGCGGGAGCCTTGCGCAAAGCTCAACAGGGAATCTTGCAATTTTGCGGTTTCGGTGCGGGTAACCGCGACAGCACTGGAGCCAGAACCGGAGCCCCATGAAAAGACAGAGAGGGAAGCTACCAAATTCTTTGTCCATGTGCCGATTCGGGGTATTGACGAATGGATATTATGGAAATACCTCAAAACGAGGTTTGGCGATGCAAACTTCAGGGTTGTGGTAAGCCCTACTCCTCAAGTTGACCCAAGGAACGCATGCTAACTGCGAGGACAGCAAAAACGCGATCTCCTCGAGATTTCCACACCGTCAGTGATACAAGCCGACGTAATATGGAGGAATTGTCGATTTCGGTGAAGAGGAGGAATGAGACCATAGGTTTCGGTGGATCTTACCATTAATTCAGCGACTTGGTTGGAGTTTGGGCAGTTCTTCAGTTTGCATTCTAGACCAGCGCACCCGGAAGGCAAACCCGGGGAGCGCCTACCACTCGATCTTGCATGCCTGCATGCAGCCCATGCACTTCTATCAAATCAACCTCTCGGTTGGGAAAGAACGATGAATGTGTGACACAACCCCTGCCCCGTTCGTCGGTTCCAGTGGTGGCGGCCTCCAGCTCTCGACTTTCAATATTCCCAGTATGGAAACTCGGTGACCCGCCCACTGCCGGCCCAATTCTTCGTTCCGCCCTAGAGCCGCCTTAGGGGTGGCGATGCGCCGGTGGTCCCCTGGGTTCCCGCCAAGGCAGTTCCCCAAGATGCAGCTGACCGGGCCGCTGGGACGGCCGGATTCAGGGGCACCTCAGCTCCAGTTCGAGACTCGACAGCCTTCCCATTGTCCTTTTAAATCCCAAGATCCAGCTCCAATGGGGCTCCGGCATTGCACGACACCTGGCGACGCCGAACCTGTTCGCATTTTCACCAACCATCGCGAGCCATGACTGAACCCGGACCGAGTGCGCCGCAGCGCACAAACACAGGCTCCAGCAGCACGAAGCGAAAGCAACGCCGGCGACAGCCCAGAGTCGCCCCCCAAATTCCGTCCACCCCCCAAACACCGCCGCGGTCGTCGACATCCGGATTCACGCCCCAATCTGCGACCCGCACGCCAGAGATTTATACCCCTCAAGATGCGGGTTCTACTAACATAGCAAATGCGGCGTCGGAACTACACGGCGCCGGAGGGCAGTTTTCCCCTGGTCAGCCGGCCCCAAATTCGGTTCTCGGCGAACTTGACCGCCTCTCGGAAACCGCCCCGCGAACCCCACCAAGGACACCGCAAACCCCACGCCGAACCAACGTCAGCCGGCCCGGGGCGGTTCTCGGCATTCCGGGCCTGAAGGATCACGAAGGCTATTTGTCCTCTGGGAATTGGAAAGGAAAGAGCCCTCCTTCACTATTGTCAGAGTGCAGCGACCGAGGCGACGATCTTGAAGGCCAGCATATCGTCCGGGTTTACGAGACGGACGGATATGTGGCCATACACTACGTCGAGACCGGCAAAGACCTCATCCAGAAAGTCAAGGATGATTTGGAGCCCGAGTTGTCGACCGACTTCCACAAAGTGGAGTCTTACTTCCTGCCATGGACCACGCTGTACAAGGTTTTGAGTACCTACAATGTGGAACAGATGCTGAAGTATCTGAATTCGCGGCGCGTTGACGGATGTCGGTTTGGAGACCAGGAAGTCAAGGACCTCGCGGCGGAGGTGGCGCCCCCAGTCAATAAGCTTAAACATAAAGAGCGCTCAGGCTCCAACGGCCAATTCCGTCGAACGTTCGCCACTCTTCTTCTCTCCAGGCACGAAGACATGATCTTTGACTTCGTTCGTTGCGGACTGAATGACAAGGAGCTACTGTATGTTCCCTTCGACCAACGCGAACGGAAGCCTCGGGCAGCGGCTGGGCCATTCCAGCGGCTCTTTGATGGTTGGAAAACATGCGACATCAAGGATTTCAAGGTGAAACGTTGGCAACTCTCTCCTCGATTCCTTGCTGTTAAACGGACAACGGGGAAACAAGGCGAGTCGCACACCAAACTTCGCCATACGCTCCATTCGATGGAAGAGATCCTTCCCTTTGAAACGTCCGAGAGACGCGACGACTCAGGAGGGTTCGCAACTGTGCGTTTCTTCAAGTTGCACCACGATCAGCAAGATCTGCCCAGGTATACAGTATGTGCCCTGCGCTCGCGCTCATTGATGTGGTTATTAACCCCGCCATACAGAAACGGGGGAGGGACAATGATATCGCGGTCAAGACCCTCAAAAACGAACCAGAGAACACTTACGACCAATACGATGCGTACAAGAACGAGATTGACGTGATGGAACGCCTGGAGAACATCAAGTCACCCCACATTGCTCGGCTTTTGACAACGATCGAGGTGTCCAGCGAGGTTTCCCGTCGGGAACGGTCCGACTATCACATTGTGATGGAGGCAGCGGACAAAAGCCTTGAGGAGCTGTTCAGAGACACGGAATGGCGACGAGCTACTCTCCAGCAAGGTATTTCGGATATAGACCTGGCCAAGTGGGGTTTGTCTCAGTGCTTCGGCCTCGCCCACGCCCTTCAGGAGTTTCACCGGGGTCTCGAGCTCGACAACTACCTCAAAAAAAAGCTCCTTCACTGCGATATAAAACCGGATAACGTCCTTTGGTACAAGGACTGGGACCCGGTCAACGCGGATAACCCCACGGGAACCGTACATGAGGTCCTTGGAGTTCTCCAGCTAAGTGATTTCGGACTCAGCAGTTTTCGCTCGTCCAAAAGCGCAGACAACCACACAGTTCGAGGTAACTTTATGGACTACACCGCCCCGGAAACGGATATCTTGTTGGTCCAGTCGCCAACAACCGATATGTGGCATCTGGGGTGTTTGTTTATCGACCTTGCGACCTGGTTGGTGGAGGGAGCCGAGGGCTACAAGACATTTCTTGGAGATCGCGTGACAAACGGGCTCCGAGGAGAGTTTGGCCGCTTCTCCAAGTTTACACCTGACAGCACCAATGAAGATATCACGACTGTGGAAATAAACCCTGCTGTCCTCAAGGTAAGCCTTCGACTTCGGCCTCACCTAATCCTGGAGCACCAGCTGACTTGGAACAGCAAGCGACGCATCTGTCGCGGCACCCCAATAGCTCCAAGTTCGTCCGGGAACTTTGTCACCTCGCCGTCAATTATATTTTGGTAATCCGCAATCCAAAGGAGCGCCAGAGCGAGGTCGAATACCGGCCCAGATCGTCTAAGCCCCAGGTGTTACGGGACCGCCTCACAAGCAAGCAGGTAACCCAAGTACTGCAGGACCTCCTCAAGAAGGACGACGCATACTTCCGGCCCTCAGCTGGACACGGCGACTTTGACGACTTTGAAGCGCCGCGATGGAGACGGGTGCCTTTAGTTCTCAAACACTCACTCCATCATCTGCAAGTCATCAGCGAGAAAGCGCACAGCGGGAAGCTTAATCCCGAGGAATTCGAGCTGAAGACTCAGACATAGACCCATTCCAGAAGTGTGGTAAGTGGCTGTGGCGATGCCAGCGTGGTCATTTGGCTTTCACAGATGCACGGGGCCTTCAAACGAAGCGAACCGAGACTTGGCTATGGTGGACATGTTTTGTTGATGGGCATGGCGTTCAGAGAGGATATGATAGGAGAATGCACTGTGCTTGGTGTTCAATACCCGGAGTTGGAAGCGCATGCTTGTATTTGGATAATCATTTCTTTTTGGCTTCTCTGACAATGAACCCTTGGGATCAGCGAAGTTGTTTGACAACGTGATGGCTACCCTGCAATCCGCAACTGACAAGCATCTATCTCCTTCTGCGCCCAGACGACCCGGAACTGTTGAGCTGCCTCTCCACCTCAGCCACAACATTCTGGATCCCAAAGATCAGCATTGCGGTAAAGATAGTAGCCGGTGCCGCGGGAAGCCACAAACCTCGTCCAAGTAATAGTTTGTTTCGAGGAGGATTGTTCGGCTCTGGCTCACCTACAAGCCGATCAGCGACAGTGCTCTTGAGAGGGCTGCATCGACATACTCGGATTCTAAACCGCACAACGTCGTCGCCATACTTTCCCGACAAAAAGTTCCGAATGACCTTGTGTGCAACAACCTCATCAAAGGCGGAGTTTCGTGTATACTTGATGACAGCTGAATAAGGGAAGTTCATAATGGTGCGTGGGTGTGGTGTTAGTTGGGTCTCGTGTTTGGGTGCCTCAGGCTTTGCGCAAACAAAAAATTCCAAGGGGAATCAGAGGGTGGCGAAAACCTTTTCCTAGGTACCCATGTCCTTTTTAAACAGGTCCAAACTGGCGAGTTTGAGTTTCTGGGGCTGTTGGAACGGACTGTCCCTGGGACGGACGGGCTGCGCGGAGTCACACCCCGATCCACGGCATCAAAAGCGCCGCCAGGCTCTGGATGAACTCGATGTGGGATTGCGGGGCGGACGGCATGGTTACATTCATTGTCGGCGAATGTTGTTAGGTTATTGTGGCGGGGGTTTTGCTCCGGTGTACAGTAAGCCCGGAGCCTTGTGGTGTCTCGCAGGGAACGAGAGCTCAAACGGAAACGCGGTAGAAGAGGAGTACAAGAGCCTTGTGGGAGCCTGGCCTCGGTCAGAAAAGTACGCGCATGAAGCTAGGGATTTGCCATGCGACGTTGACTCGACCGGCCGGGAGCCTTGTGGGTTCATATCCCGATGGGCATGGCGGCTGGGGCCGTGTGATCGGGTTGGGTTGCACTGCGCCTCGATTGGCAGGGCGGGTGGTGCTGTTTGGGGCTTGCGTGATTCGGGCGTGCGCGCCACTGCAGGCTGCCTCTGGCTCTGGTGATGGAAGTGGTGAGTGGTGTAGAGCGGGGCCAGACGGATTTAAGCGCTGGGAACAAGGGGCAGAGCCGCATTGCTTTTTCGAGTCGAGGGCGTTGATCCTTTGTTGTTGTTCTTATTGTTGAGCTCCGCTGGTGTTTTCAGTGTTACTCTGAACTTGTGTGGTTACAAGACTACCAAGGTTTCTGGAAGCAGTTACAACAAAGACATCTAACCAACAATAAGACGGGCGGGTGGGAATGGAGTCGCTATGGAGTGGCAGCGAAGTTCAGGATGGGGATCTTGAGGGGATGGAGTTTTCTACTACGACTCCGAGAAATGCGTGTGAGCATTGGACGGGGAAATGTTGGACGATGGATGCTAGGTCTAGGAGCTGGGTAAGTGTCTTTGGGTTGAAGATGAACGATCATTTACATTTTTCTTAGGGTGTATCGCAGCAACAGCAACAGCAACAGCAACAGCGGCCGAATGGCACATCGAACGGTGTTGCAAGCCAGAATACTCATCCGTTCAGCTTGATCGAAGCTCCAAGCCATGATGATGGGAAGTGGGATGTCTGGGAGAAGAGTCAGCAGGTAAACGGCCCCCCGACTTGACCAGACCGGTTCTAACAACTCATTATAGCTCCTCACCTCAACTTCGACTCCTCTTATTGGCGATCTCAAGGAAGATCGTCTGTCGATCCTGTATGAGCCCCTCGTCCAGCTGGAAACACCAACTGACCTCGGCAGAATCACCGCCCCAGTCTGGCTGACAGGCTTCAAAAAGTTCTCAACCGGGCAAACCTCCCTGTGCTACACGGCTCTCCGCCGGCCGCGTTTCCTCTCTCTCATGAAGACGCTCACAGTCCATCCCCTCTACCTCTCCCTCCTCGAGGAAGGCAGTCCGACAGCCCTCAAACTCACCTCAGCCATCAACTCACGGCCTTGTGAGAGTAAGCCACCTCTCCCTCCTTCACATGCCTCACTAACACCCCGACCAGCCTACATCCTCCGCACCTCCAACGCCCCAGCATCACAGTCCGCAATCTGCATCACCCATTTCCCAGCAACACCAACCCTCGGCGCCAAAACCAACGTCTTGATAACCGGCTACACCAAAGACGATGTAGAACTCTTCACATCTGTCCTTGATCAGTTCAAGTCCTCGCCATTCTCTCCCATCCCCTTCCTCGTCGCCTTCCTCGAAGTCGAAAAGGAAATCCGCTTCACCGCCGTGCGCAGGACAGTCCGTAACATGCAAGAAGTCATCCACAAGCTCGCGCACGAACAAACCGGCGATCCCTCAGCGCGCCGTAAACTGAACAAGACGGTCGAGTTGTACTTCGAAGTCCAGCACTTGCGTACCGACGGCCTAGTTGCATGGCGCGAGCAGCTGCGGATGTTGGGGACCAAGGTTGACGGGGAGCTGAAGACGTATCTAGAGCAGCTGGGGGCGCGGTATGACCACCGCGCCGGGAGATGCGAGATGGTGCTGCAGGGCGCTGGGTTGGCGTATCAGATGGTAGGTTTCGCATCATTGACACGAGGGAAACAATACTAAGAAGACCACATAGGAAACGACGCAATTATCGCGAAAAGATACCGAAATCGCAATCGGCGACGGCAAGACGATGAAGGCCATTGCTGTTTTGACCATGGTGTTTCTCCCGGGGACGTTTATCGCTGTGAGTTTTACCCTCTCCGGGCTACTTTGGCATGCATACCGTACTGACGATGGCAGACAATGCTGGCTGTACCGCAAATTGAGGAAGCGCTGAAACCGGAGAATGACACCAGCTTTGGCGACAGGAAGTGGCTGTGGTATATCGCGTTGACAATTCCTATTACTGTGCTGGCGCTGCTTGTATACGTTTGCTGGGAGTGCTTGTATAAGAGGCGATACCTCAAGAGTTTGTTTGGTGAAGGTGGGAATGGAGAGAAGGAGGATGAGGAGAAGGATTTGGAGGCTGGTGGGGCGAGTGCTAGTTCTTGATACCCATTTCTTTTTGTTTATTTTTATTTTTGATGTGTTTCATGACGACCGGTTTTTTTTCTTCTTCTTGTGTCATGGCCGGGAGGGCTATGAGTCTGTCGAGCCCATGTTTTTGTTGATGAAAGGTCTCCTCGATGAGTTGTGGTGGAAGTTGACAGCGGGTGCTTGGGCAAGTTGGTGGCACAGGGATTACCGCACTAAATATATGTCGGATGCCCCTGTCAGTAGTCGCAATATTTGTGATATATCACAGTCTGTTTGTTTCAAATGTTGCACTAACTCTAAATATATACCAAATACGTTCAAAATACTGTTGAAAGGTTGCGTGTATCGCAATTTCATGGAGAAGGACTCCCCCCAAATTCCTGATCCGCCATTTCTTGTCCAGAACTTGGCGGGGCCTCGAGATGCTTGGCAAAATCTGGGCTGACAGGGGTGCGAGCACGTCATTTCACGAGACGTCCATGCCCACCTCAAACTGCCCGCAGGAACAGCATTTTGTCATTCCTCTTTTCACCTTTACAAACTTTGCTCATTTTGAAGATTAACTGATAAATACGCTGGTTCATCATTCCACAAATCGCCGGATACCTACAAATCGAGGAACTTGCATCCGAATACCGCTTCCGACAAACGAGACGCCAACCCGACAATCGCCGCAAACTCCCACTGAACTCCCACGCCCGCCCACGGATTTTACGCCACTCGACAACACCCCATCGTCCACGTTTTCAATTACTCCCCTAGTTGCTCTTACCCTCTCAGGCTTGATCCTCTTTTTTGAAGCCGCAGCCGTACGTCTCGCCCGTCGACCACACCACACCCTTGCCGTCGCCCTTGTCAGTGCATTTGGGACAGATGCGCACCCGGTGCCAGGCCGTGGCCAGGTTGCCGCGGACGTTGTAGATACCCGCGTGGGTCTCTGGCTGCGAGTTGTATGCGTCGTCGGTGGCTTTCACGACAAGTGTTGTGCACGGCTCCGAATCCTTGGATGCGGCGGCGTCTCCCACTGGCAGGTTGGGAAGCCGCCCCAGATACCGCCAACGCTGCCACGTCCAGTTCTTGTTGCCAAGGCAAGCGCCAGGTTTGGAGCAGTCGTCGATGAGCTCGGCTTGGTCCCACGTCTTGCCGCCGTCGAGGCTGACGTCAACGCGGGCGATGCCCCGGCCGCCGCCCGAGTAGGCATACCCCTGCACAGCAACGGGCTCGGCCGTGGTTGACATGCCGGTGGACTTGTCCCCGGCCCCGCCGTCGACTCTATCTTTTGGCGTGAAGCCGACCTTCTTTTCGACGGCACCCATGTCGACTACATTGCCCATTTCCTTGTTCCGTCCCATTCCTGGGACTCTTCCCTTTCGTACGCAGTCGCCGACCCACACGCCGGTAACGGCGCTGGTGACGGGCATCTCCTGCATTGCGGGCGCATGATCCCAGTTTGGATTTGCACCCTCGTTGGGCCCAAAGCTCTTGTAGTCTCTGCGCTGCCATTGGCTTGGGCTCTCCTCATCAGACACCACGATCTTGCTGAGCCACTTGACTGACCGAGCCGCCACGGTGCCGGGCACAACCGCCCGCAGTGGGTAGCCGTGGTCCCGAGGCAGTGGCTGACCGTTCATACCGAAAGCGAGGAGAACGTCACCGCTGGGGTCTACCGCTTTGGGCAACGGTATGGATGAGCCATACGCCTCGAGACCTGAGAACTGTACATGCAGCGATTTCGGTTCGGGCGCATCAGCCTCAACGCTAGAAGTCCGTGTCGCCGAGGTGGGACTCGCAGTCTTGAGACCCGCGTCAGCAAGTACATCTGCAAGTCGGACGCCTTCCCACTCAGCATTGCTGATGGCGCCCACTCCCCACTGCAGGCCGTTCGTCTTGCCCGCATGTCGGGTCATATCATTTCGACGGTTTCCACTGCACTGCAACACGGCGGTGACCTTGTGGGTTGGGAAGCGCGCCTTCAGCTCCGCCAGGGTATATCTCCTTGTTTCTCCATCAGGCAGTTCAATCTCAAGGGCATGTTCACCCTCTCTCTCCTTTGCAACCACGGGCACCCACATGTGGTTCCGGACGTAAAACAGTTCGTTGGGCGTTTTGAACGCCTGGACGAGTTCGTCGTTGGGTGGCTCGGCGTTGCGCGGCTTGCTCGTGTGGACGACAAGTCGGGGGTCGCGCACCGGATCATCCTTGAACGGATCCTCGATCGCCTCAGCAGCCGGTCTCCCGTCCACCAAATCGGCGGCGTCGACAAAGCCAATTAGATACTGGTCCAGGATTTCTCGGACGTGGGCCGATTTGTGGATACTAAATATGTTCCAGTACGGCTCGATGCTGCCGCCCGCCGCCCGCAGAATCACATCGCCTCCTGGATGCGCCGCAATCCACTCGGTTATATCGTAAACCTTGTCCTCGAATACCACCCACGGATGAGCTGACGATGCGTCATGTTGCCGAACATCGGCAAGACGGAAGCGTGGGAGAGATGGGTCCCGGTCATCGCTGCTCAACGTCTCGACTCCTTTTATATCTTCGATGATCGAGTCTTCGTGTTGGGTGATGGCATACAGCGACGCGAGGAGACCGCCGCCAACGAGGAGACTCAGGGGTGCGACTCGCGCATACCTAATGCCTTTTTCGCTTTCTCCCGTCCTCCCGTTCTGTTTCGACGCGATATTACTTGGAGAAGTTCGTCGGGCAGTCTGGTGCAGACAGCGAGGTCGCGGTCCCGGACATGATCGACGGAGGGCCGAGGCGGTGGGACGTCGGCTGGTGTGTCGGAGCAGGTCGACGGTGATGCGTTTGGAAACGGTGCTCGCCATGATTTCTGGTCTGACACCAATGAGCTGGGTCCCTGGGGCAAAGAGGATTGGCGTTGGGAAACTTACATTTACAGACACGAGTATCCCATACCGGTACTCAGCGTTGTGGAGATTCTGTCTCTGTCGCGGCTGCAGCATCCGACCGACATCCGGTGGAGGGGGGGAACGACTCGCATCTCACGGGTTTTGGCCAAACGCACGACCATCCAAACCCCTGTGAGACCCCAGAGCTCGCCAAGGAAACACCGCCTGCCGTTTTCGGGTGGACCGACTTACGATCGTCGAAAAAACGAACACGAACGTCGTGTCTTTTTTATTTTTAAAAACTGCAATTCATCCACGAGAAACAGCTGCAGCGGCAAATCCAAAACGGGAATTGGAACACACCCCGCGGGCGCAAAAGGTGCTGGTCAGCTGCTGTTCCCAATTCTTTGAGGTCATCAAATTCCACAACGTGCTGAGCCTGGCCGATGATTGCCGTTGGTGGTGCGCGCTGTTACGTCAAGCAGGCGGACGGACCCCTGTTCCGGGTTTTCTTCGTTGGAATCCGGCCCGATCCTATTCGCTGGGGCGCTCCCCGCATTAGGGCAGCTGACCACCTACCTCAGTGCCCCGGCACGCACCGAGCGCGGTGGATCAGCCGATAGCCGTTCACGACCGCGATAGCGATAGCGACGGGATCACAAATACCGACAACCACAACGACATTCAGCAAGGAGAAAAAAGAGACATTGCCCATCAGGATTGTTCCGCCTTATCTCTAGACACGGGATAGACCAATGATGCCCAAGAACCCAGTTCCCCCCCCAAAAAAAATACTCCCTGAATCCAAGTGATAAAAAAAAAAAAAAAAGGGGGGGTGGGGGGGTGGTAGACTCCAAAACCTATTCGCCCCAGTGAAAGCAACCACAACAATTATCGACCCTTCTCAAGCCGTCTCTTTGCCATTGCAGCCTTCTGCCTGGCTTCCAAACAATCCCAATCTTCTTTTTCCTGTGCACTCAGCTCAGGACTTTTAAAGCGGACCTTTTTAGACTTGGACTTGGTCCTGTGATCGTCAGCAGTGTCGTTGCACCACCGAATCTCAAAAAATGAACTCACTCTTCGCCCTTCTTCTCATCCAGAGGGAGGGGAACCCCCAGCTTCGCCAGAAGATCGTGCAAACCTTCACCCTTGCCATAGCCCCGTGCCAGGCGCTCGCTCAACAAATCTGCAATGCGTTTCTCCGTATCCTTTGGCTTTTCCACCCCGAAATCGTCCTCGGACTCTCTCGACAATCCCACAGGCTCTCCCCATAATCCCCTAGTCGCCCTCCCGGTATCCGACGCGAACCTGAGCCCGGACTCGGACTCGGGCTTCCACAGCCAGTCTCTGGCTTTCTCCTCCTCTGGCTTTTCCGCCGTCTCGTCGACCGGCTCGCCGGACCCATCCCCGGTCACCACCACGGGCTTATCAAGATCCATCGGGTCCCCAATCACAGTGTCAAGAACAGTATCATCAGCCCCCGTAGCAACGGCCACCTCACCCCCTCTCGCCACAACAGGCACCTCAGGAGGTTGAAACACAACCCCCTTAGGCTGATAGTCGCACGCCAGAATATGATCCATCGCCTCCTCGGAGTTGCCGGAGAGACCGCCACACCACGGACAGCACAACCACGTCGTGCTCCCAACCTTCTTGCAGAACGAAAGATGCTTCCTCCGATACGCAGGCGTGAACTTGCCCAAGTGCAGAGCGCAATACTGGCAATACGGCGCCCCTCCCTCGACTTTAATCACCTCACACTTGTGCACATTGGCAAACAACTTGCGCTGGCCGCAGTCGCCGCAAAATCCATCCTGTTGGTGGCGGTCGTAACCGTACCGTTCTTTTGAGGGGTCGTACTCCTCCGTAACGTCGCGACACCAAAAGTCGTGCAGCTGGCGGTCTGCTTTGGCGTCGAGGACGCCGTGGTTGCGGCCGCAGCGAGCGCAGAAGCGCCATTGGGCTTCGTAGGCTGTGAGCAACCGCTGCGGGATATTATTCCAGCTGAGTTCGACATTCTTGTCGAATGGGTCTGTTGAAAGGGCGCCCCAGACGTCCCAGTGCGCTTCCATGTAGTGCCGGTAGCGCTCCTCGAACGGCCAGTTGGCGAAGAGTGGCTCGTCGCAAAAGTTGCACGAGTATTGCATGCTGCTGTGCACCTCGTTGAGATGCTTTTGCAGGGCGCCTTCTTCCGAGTAGGGAAAGGTGGCGTTGCAGTGCTCGTAGGGACACTCAGACATGCGCTTGAGGATGAGCTGGCGCATGCTGAAGTAGTCGCGTTGGAGACGCCGGGTTTCGCTGGGTGTTAGGACTGAGAGCGAGACCACGGGCGTGTGTTTAGCGGCTGGCTGAAGGATGTGTTCCAGAGGCGGGGCGTTGATGGGGATGCCGAGATCGCGGGTGACGCTTTCGGGGTAGAAGTAGCTGCGCTCGCGTGCCTGGCGGAGGATGTCGAAGCGTGTAGCTGGGTTGGGTGTTGCCGAGACAGGGGCTGGGATGGGCTCTGCTGCCGTCGCCGCTGGGGTTGTGGTGGGTGGTGGGATAGGGGTTGACTTCGGCGCCGGTTTGGTGACTCTCCCGGTGGCTACTTTGTGTGAAGCAGATTTTGGAGCTGGCCGCGCTGCAGCTGCGGGAGGAGATATTCCGAAAATGGGAGTGGTTCCCAAAGAAGTAGAAAAAGGTGCAGGAGCCGCTCCCAGAGGTGCCCCGGAAGCACCAGTCGAAGAAGTTACCGGGGGAAGAGTGGTCGCCGGTGGTGGCTTTGTTTCAAGGGCAGGGGAGTCAGATTCTGAACCGGAGCTACCTCCTTTAACACCCCTTTTGATGTTGTCATCGTCAGAGTCCTTACGTGCGTCAACCTCCTTCGCATAGTACGGGGCGTCCTCTTCCGACGAGGAATAATCATCGACGTAACCGCCGCCTACCACCTCTATCCTTCTCCCCTGGGCCCACGAGTCAACTGATGAGTCCGTCTGATCGACCGTGTCCGGGTAGCGGTCCCTGGACACCTGGGAGAAGTCGGCGAGGCCCCAGGGCGGGTACCTGTCCTCGTCGCCAAACCCGGGCCTGACGTCATCCAGGTTGGCGGCAGACACAGTGATGTCGTTGTCAACAATCTGCCGGGCCACGGACAGCCACTGCTCCTCGGTCGTGTTGGGAGTGATGAGGAAACTCGGCCGATTCAGCTCGAGTTCCTCGGCAACACTCTGACCCTCCTTGTAGTGGCCCTGCCGGATGAAAAAGGTCGTGCCATCGAAATTAGCGGACGTCCTGAGTAGCGGCAGGGATGTCTGTCTCATCCTGTCCAGCGTCCAGCCCGATGACCAGGTCGCGCCAAACTTCATCTGCCCGTCCTGATCCCACATCTCGCGATGTCTGTAGTTTGGAAGAAGGGCGATAGACGGTGGGAAGCCGGAAGGCCGCAGCATGTTGCCGTCTCTAGCGCGGTTGAGATAGACGCGCAGCCTTCGAAGACCTTCGGGGTCGGGTCGACCCTTGGGGAACTCGGCTGTCTTCTGGGCAACCCAGCGAATCGAGACATCATCAGAGCAGAGCCCGTCGGCAAAGGCCTTGTCACCTGGGATGATGGCCTGGATGAATTCAAGGGCATCGCAGTTGCTGGTCGTGAGGGCGCTGTCAACGGCAGCAAGGATGCACCAAGTGAGTGCCTCGATGCAGGTCGACTCGTCCGCATCCAGCCACTGGAACCGGACCTGGGGCAAGACAGGAGCGGGTTCTTCGTCGTCATCGTCGGCGCGCAATGGCACGCCGGAGCTGGGGAAAATGACACTGAAGTGGTCGTCCGGAGAGCCAGTCTTCTGAGTCTCAAGGTCCTCAGACTTTGTGGTCTCGGCAATCAGCGTGACGACCTGCTCGCCACTGGACCAGAGTTCGTGAAGCATCCTGTGCTCGGTCGGCGCAAGGAAGAGACCGCCGGGAACACCAAAGGGCGAGTTGCTGCCCTCAATGTGGATGAGAGCATCAGGCATGGTCGGATGGCCGGGATGATCCTTGGAGCGCCCCGGAGTGAGCAGGCGGACGGCGCTGCGAATGGCTGGGTCAAAGTAGTTGCCCGCCAGCTCGGTGGGAATCTTGGTTGGGACGCGCAGGTAGGCGACATCGGGCCGTCTCAGGTTGGTGGCCTGCTCCCAGTCCAGCGTCAGACGGAGGACGCGCTCGTTCTTCTCGATGGGGCTCTTGCGTCCGGGGAGTGTCTGGCCAGGCTCGTACGTGGTGGGAAAGCGGCAATGGCGGC
The DNA here is from genome assembly GCA_036250225.1 of Cercophora sp. LCS_1. Taxonomy (NCBI): domain Eukaryota; kingdom Fungi; phylum Ascomycota; class Sordariomycetes; order Sordariales; family Lasiosphaeriaceae; genus Cercophora; species Cercophora sp. LCS_1. Next base: position 187,388 of record JAPZLL010000004.1, read on the forward strand.
CCGCAGCAACAAAGATGGCCTTTTCGAATGCTTGAGTCGCTGTCGGCATCTCGCCGTCGGTTTCCGACGCCGGGTTGTCGACGCCGCCTCGCAATCTGTTGAGGATCCACTGGTGGGCGGCGGCGTCTTCCTGGTAGTCCCCGAGTGCCTCGCTGATGTCGACGGTGGTGGTCCCGTTACTAGCCTTCAGGGCCTGTTGGTCCCTCTTGTTCCGGTACGACTTGTTGCGGTCCAGGATCCAGACCTGGTACCGGAGTCCCGCACGGGCTTCCGGGAAGTTGAGCAGCCGGTCCACAGCGTCGATGAAGCCGTTGAGAGACTGGACCGGAAACCAGACCACGCCCTGGAAGCCGTAGAGCGGGATCCACAGGTCGTCGCCGCCCTGTGAGAAGGGGCTGGAGAAGTCGCTGAACCGGAACGAGGATCGCCGCATCACCTTGCCAATCTCGCCAATGCTCTTGACGTCAACGCCGGCGGGGAGGTCCAATGTGAGCTCGCCACCGCGCAGCACCCCCGGCCCCTCCACAAAGCCTTCCGGATTCGGCAACCTGTCGGTCTCAAAGCCCTTCGCGCTTCTGTATGTCTCGACCTGTGGGTGCTTGTCAAGCACCGCATGCGCCGCTTCGCATGTGTCCCGGAGCCATTTTAGGTCGCCCTCGATCTCTTTCTCCTTCTTCTTCTGGGCTACGAGGTTTTTTAGAAAAGCCACGTCTGCTTTAAATCTTTCTATACGGGCGTCTCGAAGGGCCCCAGTCCGGGCGTTTACTTCCTTGATGCGGGCCTTTTCTTCCTTGTTGCTGGCCCTTTGCTCCGGGGTGAGTCCCTCCTCTTCTTTTTCCCTGAGCCTCTGCTGGGCTGGGGTCTCAGGTTTCTCGAGTTCCTTGTCGGCTTTGTCGTCAGACTTCTTCTTCTCGTTCAGGTCATCGATTTTCTTGTTTATCTCCTTCAGCAACTTGTCTACGAACTTGCCGGTGTCGAACCCCGGCTCCGACGAGGCCAGTATCCAGTCGAGGTATTGCTCCGGCAGAGGTCCCTTTTCATACTTGTCCGAATCCGATTGATACTCGCCATCAGAGACGGAATCATCGGTACCAGACAATTCATCACCCTCCCCCAGCACGCGGGCGGTGCGATCGACAGTCTGGACGACATCACTAAAGGCATAGTACGACTCGAGCATGGGATCCTCATCTGCCACTGTCAGCGAAGGCCCAGAGGAAGAAAAAGGAAAAGACCTTACATCGCTTGCCGTCCCACTCAAACAACCTCCTCGTATAGTGGCTCAGGAATCGCATCCGCTTCTCCGGCCGTTTTTCCTTGGGAACGTCGCCCCAGCGGTCCAGCACATCTTCATGCTCATAGCCCCTGTCCAGCAGTCCCTTCCTCAAAACACCATCGTTTCCCGCGAAGATGTTGATGGGCTCGACGGGCAACCCGAACCACAGCATGGTCAAATTCAACACCAGAAGCTCATCCCCAGTCTTCCCCCGCACGTCCTCCCAACGCTTCTCACTCAAGAGCTTCTTGTAGACCTCGGTACTGCGCCGCTGCAGCTCCCAAAGTGCACGGTCTTCCGCCTTGGACACGGGCAACAAGAGGTCGCGTTCATGTTCATCAAAGTAGGTGTGGAGGATATACTGAATCGAGTCGTGGCCGCCGTATTTGCCCTCTAGCATGTCGAAGAATATCTGCTCCATCTTCTTGAAGTCTTCAGATTTAGGGTCAACATCAAGTTTGGCGCTCCGCTGCTCCGCGCGTTTCTTCTTCAACTCCTTGAGATCTATCAGGTACTTGAGTGCCTCCTTTGGCGTCAATCCTTCGATCAGGCCTTTGGGCGCGCGGACATCGTTCGGGATCACTCTGTCGGGAATTTTGTCAAACGGCACCGGCGTGAACTTGGGCGCCTTGTTCCGGCGAGCTCTCCTCTCCCTCCTGGCCCTCCAGGCCCTAGGGGCGTGCATGATGGGCGGTTGAAGTTGCCTCGCAAATTCAGTCAGGCTAGTGTTTTGGTGATGGTCGTTTTGGTGAGTCGTCGAGGCGGCGAGTGGGGTTGAGGGAGTAAAGAACAACGGAGCCGTGCCGTGGGGTAAACAACCACTTCTTAAGGAATGGGGTACACAAAGACTCGACGGGGGTTATTTTCAAGGCGAAATGCATTCTTCCAGCCACGGTGAGCTGCATGCCAACATGGTTTGCGCAGTTCTCGTCGAGGCTTCCGGAACTTGTTTTCTTTGTTGGGCGGGGCTGCAGACGTGGTTGATTGCCTGAACACGGCCGGTAATGCAACAGTCGCTGCATGCGGCGGCTGGGCGATTTGGCTCAGGTGCCAAAGAAAGAGGCCCTCAGAACTGCGGATGGATTGTTGTGTTGCCATCCGGAAGAGGAAACTAGTCAATGGAGGTGATGTCTCAACAAAGAAACATCCGCGACCCACCCGAAAAACAAGGCGCTTCATGAGCGAAGGAAAATGCAGCCGTTTGGTCTGTAGAAAGAAGTCGAATTGTTTGCTAGTTCATTGTTGAGCCCGAGGTACCCATGTTTTCTCAACAATGCCACCAGGGCCCAATCACGCGGCGCCCAGGTCGGCCCCCAATGCCCATCGCTGATCAACGTTGGCCAAGATATCACCTACCAGCATCTCCAGCTTGTCCTGGAAGTTGCAGAAAATTCCAAGCGCTTGTACTAGCTTGGCTTCGCTCTTCCCACCCTCGGACTTTGTGAGTTCCAGCCGCCACGCGCTCTTGTCGTCGAGGATGAGTTCCAGATTTTCCATAGTGAGCATCGGAAGAGGTTCCCCTGGTCGCATGATGGACCGCGGTTGTGATTCGCTGTACTTTGTCTCAATAAGCTCCGAGATGAGTTTGGGGGGTAGAGTGACGTGGTTGACACCCGCCAGCTTCATGACATCGTCGGTCGACGTGATCGAGGCAGCCATAACTTGTGTCTTCTTGTTCCTGCATTTGAAGTAGCGCTGTGCCGTGTCGAGAAGCCACAGATCAGGTGGGTTCCTCTCAACATAACTGTCTCAATGTTAACGTCAGCAGAGAATAGGACCGTGCCGAATGCTCACTTTGGGTCAAAGTGGACCGGTAGTTCTTTGACATATGGGGCAATGTAATGGCATCCGCCATACCCAGCCAACGCAACTTGTGGCAACGAGAAAACGATGGTGGCTAGAGTGGAGATTCCTGACGCTTCGAGCTTGCGACAGGCCTGAAGCCCTTCCCACGTTGCGGGTATCTTGATACAGACACGCTTGGTGTCAAAATCAGGCTGAAGAAGCCGGAAGTGGGAGACAATTCCTACACGGCTATTAGAGGTCATCCGTTGCAACATGTGATGTGCTCACGCTTGGCGTTGCTGATGATCTTGTCTTCGGCGTACGCATAGTTTGGGTTGACCTGAACGAGGAAATTCCCATCGATGAAGGGGTGAAGCTGAAGACACAGGTGTACCATCTGGCATACGCTTAGTGGATGGGTCCCAAGAGGGGTCCCAAGAGGGACAAGTGACGCACCATCAACTCGACTGCAAGCTCTAGGACGGTCCCTGTCACCGCCGGCATAGAACGAGCAAGGCGAATGCACTTGTAGATGGCCTGACGGTTGAGAAACTCCCCATCCTGACCAAGTTTCGAGAGTTCGTGGTAGGCAATGGCCTACTCGTTGTCAGTATCGCTCTCCGTGGATTTGGACATAGCCACTAACTTGGTTGGACGTACAATCACGGAACACCCGCCCGAAACTTTTGGCGGCTGTTGGTTGTCAGCACTGTAGATACCACTCCAAAGTGATTCCGAGAACTTGCACTCGAGGCTCAGTGAGTCGTAGTCAATCAATGTTCCAGAGTCAATAAGATGCTCGTAAAGGCTCCGTTGCTCGTCCATTTTCGAAGTGTTTTTCGAGCGGCAACGTTCTGAAGTTCGCTGGTTCTTCCTCTCCGCTACTGGCTTGTTGAGCCTGTTGAATCTTGAAGTTGGTGAGATGGCAGCCCCTGCAAGCCATTCACGTGCCGTTCAATGAATTTCTGTCAACTCGCGAGGAAAAAAAAGCAACGTGTTCGAGGATCTGTCCATACCGGTCCTAGTCCGTTTCGAGATCACCAAGCTGAGGGGAACCCCCGAAACCTACCAGAAGACAGATCATTCACAACCTTGGAACGGGAAATTGCAGCCTCGTCCATTCACTCGAATGACGTGATCCTGCTCTTCGACCCGGTGAGCAAGTGAGACCGGCGTGGTGTCGATCGCCCTTCAGCACTGGATGACGGCGGTGGCAGTTTCATGGTGCTTGGCGTCCGATGCCCTCGCGGGGCGGTCTCCGGGACATTCTCCCGGAGAGTTGGGGGCCGCGTCTGCAGCCTTCCCCGCTTGTCCCTTTCCACGCACCCACTCAAAGGCTTCGGTGCCACACCCAAGCGTTGCAGCGGCCAGAACGGAAACCTGGTTGCTTCAAAAACGGCTTCCTGAGCTACAGGAAGCTTGTTGGTTCCACGAGCCGCCGGGAGTCCAGCTGACCGGGAAATATAGCACGGTTGGTGACACAAAGGAGAGCTTCGGCATCGTGCGAATCAGCGGGTCTCAGGCACTGCGAAGGGAAACCATCGCAAGCCTTCGCAATGCAACGAGAGATTGGGGTCCATGAGTCGGAAGTGTTCAAGATAATTGCCAAGATTGGAGGGTATAGGTTGTGCTGTTGACCTGAGACGCATCTGGCGTTTAGACGCCGGACCTTGCAGCTTTCTCAGCTCTCGACTTTGGGACCGCACACGGCGCTTAGACGGTCTCTACGACGGGCCAATCTTGGAGACATGGCTGCCGCACGTCAGGTCTGCTGCTTAATCCGGACGCTGTTTCAGAGATCCAACTTGCATCGCTGGATCTGGCCGCGTTGCTCGCTCGCTGGGGTCAGTCGTCGTGCCGGATGCGGTGATGTTGAGAACAAGGTGATGTCCTGGCCCCACACCCCGCCCAGACAAAAACCACAACGCCCAGAGCTCGAGCCACAGCGTTGCAGCACCGCCACACCGCATCCTAGCCACACCCTAGCGCACCCCCGTCAAAAAAACGAGCAACCGTGACGGAGCTATCACCAAGTTTCGACGTCCACAGCACCCGACGCCAATTGACACCCCCAACCAGGCGACGATGGCGACAGGGACCGGCACCTGAACGACGAACCCCCAAAATGCGACCGCCGATATCCGGGCTCCGACCCCTCGCCCTCGAAAATGCCTGCTGGCAATGCACCACGCGCGCCCTGCTGCGCCATCACCGAGCCCAAACCCGCTTCTTCTCTAAGCCCTCCGTCCCGCGCGCCTCGGCCGTAGCGATTCCACCCAACCAGCCCTTCCGCGCCGGCTACTTCCTCTCCAACACCCTCCTAGCCCGCGCCAATGGCACCTCCTCCACACCCCCGGGCGGCGGCGCCCCCGGCCCACCATCCTCCTCCGGCCCCGAACTCCTCCCGCACCGGCGCCGCCAAGCCCTCCGGCGCGCCGCCGCCGGTGCATCCAACCCCGAGGCTCCAACCTCCACCCTCCCACCCGACGCCTCTTCCCTCCTAGCCGCAACGGCAGCCCGCGCACCACCGAGCTCCCTCCGACGAACCCTCTCCTCCCTCCTCTCCCTCTCCAAACCCCGCCTGACCGTCCTCGTCGTCCTCTCAGCAATGGTTCCCTACGCCCTCTACCCGGTCCCCTCCTTCCTCTCCCCCACCGCCCTCGAAGCCGTGCCCTCCCTATCCCCGCTAACCCTCCTCTTCCTCACCTTCGGCACAACCCTCTGCTCAGCCGCTGCCAACGCCCTCAACATGCTCTACGAGCCCGACACCGACGCCAAAATGACGCGCACCCGAACCCGTCCCCTAGTCCGCCGTCTACTTACCACCCGCTCGGCCGTCCTCTTCGCCGTAGGCTGCGGCGCCGTGGGCACGCTGGCTCTCTTTTACGGCGTCAACTCCACCGTTGCGTTCCTGGGGGCAACAAACATCGCTTTATACGCGGGTGCATATACCCCACTCAAACGGATTAGTGCGGTGAATACTTGGGTCGGCGCCGTGGTGGGCGGGATACCGCCCCTGATGGGCTGGGCTGCTGCAGCGGGCGAGAGCGCCACTGGTGATGGAACGTGGAGGGAGCTGTTATTTGCTGGTGACGGATCGAGTTGGGGAGGATGGTTATTTGCTGGGCTATTGTTTGCGTGGCAGTTTCCGCATTTCATGCCGCTCAGCTGGGGGATTAGGGAGGAGTACAAAGCCGCTGGGCTGAGGATGCTGTGCTGGGTCAATCCGGCGAGGAATGCACGCGTCGCGTTGAGGTATAGCTTGGCGTTTATCCCGTTATGTGTTGGGCTGTGCGCCGTCGGCGTTACCGAGTGGAGTTTTGCGGTGACGAGCGCGCCGGTGAATTTTTGGCTGATCAAGGAGGCCGTCAAGTTTTGGAGACATGAGGGCCACAAGGGGAGTGCAAAGGGGTTGTTTTGGGCTAGTGTGTGGCATTTGCCGGTTGTCATGGTGTTGGCGCTGGCACAGAAGAAGGGTATGTGGGGACGGGTTTGGAGGAGCGTGATGGGTGAGCCCGAGGAGGAAGAGGATGGCGAGTGGGAGGATGATGAGGAGGTGGTGTAGAACCATGGATGGAAGGTTTTTGCTATTGTTGTATTGTCATGGCTTAATGCCCTGCGGCTTGGAGATGGCCGCTGATGTAGGGATACGTGTGTTGCAATTACGGTGTACGATCCCCGCCCTGGCGTTTTGTTAATTTATGACCTGCAACATTTGTCTTGACGTCTGAGAATGTAAAATCAGGGTATGGGAAGGCTGAGGCGGCATCAATGGGCATCCGACTCCCCACAAGCACCCTCATCACATCCAGCATCAGAAAACCCCTGTTCAAATACTCTCTGTTCTTTATGTATGCGTTCTCGATATCTCAACCCCAAGAGCCACCAATTTTCTTCCCACCCTTCCACCCGGTCGCCATGGTATCATGCTTGCTCAAAACAATGCTTTCCGTTCCGAAAAAACGACGCAAATGGTACACATTCCCCCTCCATCACATTATGATGCACCGGCTTTGTCACAAAGGGAAACAATATCGCCCCGACTTCATCTTCCCGGAAAAGAAATACATTTTGGACCTCCGCCCTGCCTGCTCTATCCAAACTGATGATCAAAATCCAAAGGCATCCAACTGCTTGTGCTGACTGGAGGGGGATTTCATCCCCTTGCCTTGCTCCCACCACCGAACAAAGGAATGAAATGATGAACCTGACCCCATTACCCCTGCTCGTCGCAAACGGGTGGGCGGGTATAAGTGTGATTCGGCGCTTAGCTATGACGCCCCCCCTGGAAATCCTCCCCAGAAAAACTCCGAACGCCTTTGTGACAAGGATGTTGTGTGAACCAACAAACGACAAACGCCCGCATGCGACCAATCAAAAACTCCGACCAAACGCCTGTATGAACTTCATGCGAGGTCCGTCATAATGCCCACCCACCGAGCTCCTTTACCTGTCCCCGAGACTCCAGATGAGGAAGAAGAAAATGATATAAGGAAATGTAAAAGGAAGGTATTAAGTATTTGTAAAAAAGGAGTGTGTGCCGGTTGAGGTAAGGGAAATGAGGTAAACAGGAATGGGGTATATGGCTGACCAAAGAGAATAAACAAATAACTTTTTGGTTGGTTCTGCTCGTCGTCGTCATCGTCGTGGTGCTTTTATTGCCCGCCACGGTTGATGAGCGAGTTGATGCCTATCTCACCTACGCCTGGAAGTCGGCTGTTGTGACCCATGTAAGGACTGGTGCCCTGGCTGGAGGAGGCATGGGGCTGACCGTAGCCGGCAGTGCCGGTGCTTGACACACTGTTGCTGTAGCCGTGCTGGGGCTGGTAGGACTGTTGATGATAACCCCCGTAGCCCCCGACGGCGCCGTGATGCATGCCGCCAAAGGATGTGTGGTGTGACGAGCCCCCGTTGGAGCTGCCGCCCGGAGTCGAGTGCGCGCCGCCGGCGGACCCGGACGCCTCGGGGCTGCTGTAAGACTGTTCGGCGACGTCGTCAATGGGGGTCAGGCCGATGCCCGAGATTCCACTGTCATCATCGTACCCTGTAAGAGGCTGGCCCGCATCGAGGCGTTCCCGCCGAGCGTAGGCCCGCGCGTGGGATTGGATGTTCTTGAGCCCGTTGGACATGCACTGTATGATTGGAGCACCATGTGTTAGCGTCGCAGTCGCCAATGTGGCCGGGAGGAAAAGATGGGCAGCAACGCACCTGGGCCTCGACAACGTTCCACTTTTCGCCACAGCGGTGGGCGAGGGGCTGCCAGATTTCCTTGCGCATGCTCATGTACTCCTTGCTCAGGCGCTCGAGCTTGCGGTTGTCAAAGTCGTTCTGGCCGCGGCGTTCCATCAACCGCTCGTGCCGTTTCCGACACGCATTGCCCGTCTTGCCGGGGAAGGCTTCGCGCTGGATCTGGTTCCAGTTCTTGCCCTGGGCTCGCAGTGCCAGGAGGTTCCGGTCATCCTCCTGGTTCCACGCACCCGACGAGGCGCGGTGTTGGGCCGGCAGTTGTGGAAGCCCGACGGGGCCACCCACCATGGACGCGGGTCCCGACGGCATCTGGGGCATGGGGTTGACGGCGCTGACAGCGTACGGGTCGTTGTAGGGCATGCCCATCTGGGCTCCGGCGGTGGAAGCAAGAGCCTCTTGGGCGCTGTAGTAGTTGGTAACCTGTTGTCGGGTAGGTTGTTGGTAGTACGCCATGGCGGCTGTTTGTGTGGCGAGGGACGCCGGGATTTGGGGCTGGTATTGGTGGTGACTCGGTGGCCGAGCCTGCTTGGGCGTAATCCAATGAAAGGCTGTACAACCACTGAACTTGTTGTCCTGCTGCCGGCTGGATGATGCAGCAAAGTGGGGTGCAGGTCGTGGGAGCCAAGGTCGGATGCGGGCCGGGCGCAGCACGTCGCAGTCGAATTACAAGGGCGATTACCGATTAGAGAGTGGCGACGGTGGGATGACCCCAAAGAGCTCCGACGTCCGGTGTAGCCTCGCTGGGAGGCAAAAGCGGACTGAGGTGGGAACAGGGCGTGGCCGACGTCTCGTGTCAAACGAAAGGCGGGCTAAACGAAAGGTGACGAACAGACGAGACAGAAAAAGGAAGAGAGAAAGAAAAGCAAAGGATAGGAGAGGAACGATTGGGTCGGGTGTGGCGGGTCGATGGGGCTCGGAGGACTGGAAGAGAGGTCGAGATCGGTCGGACGGGGTGTGGTCGACTTATAGAGGGCTCGCAGGTGCAGCGAATGTGACCCAAGATAGACGATTAGTCGACGTCGATGCTCCCCACGTCTGCGGACGGCGATGTGCTGGGGTCCGAGATCTGAAACAAGGGTACTAAGGGTACTGGTGACAACAAACAATCGTCTCGAAACTGGGGACTGTGTCCGAACGGGCTCATGGAGCACGAAGCGGCCTCTGTAAATGGCTGACAGGTTTCGGAATGGCGTCTGTTTGAAGACGGGCGGCTACGGGGGAGACCTTTGTGAGTGGAGATAGCTGTTGACCAGAAAGGAGGCCCTCTCCGGAGGGCGGCTAGCATATAAGAGTTGCGGGAGCCGGCAGGGGTGGCCGAGGCCGGGGATGTGAACGTAGTGACTACCCAGTAGGTGGGCGAGCCCGGCTCGACAGTCCCAGACTGCCGGCAAAAGCAGAGACGCACTACCCAGCGGGCGGCAAGCCGACATAGCGGGCACCTGAGATGAACAAGGAGATTGCTGCCAGGGCCCGGCGCCGGTGTGGGTGCGATCTGGATGCCACTGACGCTGCCCGTGGAGGCTCGATCCATGGCAGCTTGGCCATGCGCCGTGCTGTGGGGAGCCATCGGAGAGTGACATGGGCGCCCGGCGAAAATAGGCGCGCATCCAGGTACCAAGCCCGGTAGTAAACAGTGGGTAAAGAAGCTGCCGTCGTAGGGACGACCCAATGCGGGAAAGCTCCACGGGAGCGGAAGACATGCAGGCGGGTGTGTGTCAAAAATAGAAGAGCACAACCATAGAAGCGGCTCGTAGGCGTGTTAGCCGCCGCTAGCCTTGCGCGGCACACGGCCCTAACATCGCGTTGCCGCACAACCTTCGACCGTGCTCAACGAAAGCTAGGATGCATCTCCCTGCGTTCGCGAAGCCATGAATCTGGCATCGTGGTCCTTGCGTCGTGACTATTGCCAGTGCCACTAGCATTGGCCCGGCAGATATTGCGCTACCCACGAGCCGAAACGGAGAAAGCCAACGGGAAAACAAACAAGAGAAGCCAGATATCGAGGCCATCGGCAGGGCGACAAGATGCGGCCACGGCTTCCACGCATCCGAGTGGCTGCCCTGTGAAGGGCCAACTGCTACCAGGCCTGATGTGCAGCTTGGGAGAGCTTGACGGACCCGACAGGATGGCACTGGACGACGATGAACCGCAGTCAGACAGAAAGGAAGAGGCGAAGCCGGAAACACTTCTCGGCAAGCATCCACTGGCGTCTCGAGGTTCTCTGCAGTTTAGACGGCCGTGATTGCCAACGAAATTATTCAGGGTGGTGCATTGCACAAGTGAGGTGGGAAGCGGCATTGCAGCTAGGGGCCGAAGGGGCACATCGGGAGCCTCATGGCAGCAGCAGCAGCAGCAGCAGCAGCAGCAGCTTGGCGTGGTGCGTCGCCGAGTTGAGGATGGACGTCGGAGCAGAGGCTGTTTGATGGAGGGGAGGACGGGATGGAAGCGAGTGCGTAAGCGCGGGGTGGAAAGCTAGCCTCTCTGAGCGCTACCAGAAATTCCGGGGCGTCGAATGCCCAGACTTGGCCGAGATGAGATGAAAAACCAGAGCGCCAACGGTCAAATGGCAGCACACGGCCGAATGTAGCCAAATAACATGAAACGGGAAAAACGGGCAAATTAGCAAGATTAAGGGCCCCCGAGCCGTGCAATTGGTGCCATTGCACGTTGGGGAGGGTGGACCGAGGGCAGAGAGAGCTGCTTTGGCTCTCGAATTTGTGAGTCGCCGATGAGGGCTCGACGCGCGCGTCAACTTTCTCGCTTCATTTGAAGGCGTCAAGCCATCCTGAAAGCGGCTTGGACTGCTCTGCTAAATTTGGGGGTCTGCACGTGCGCAAGGTCCACGGATGAGCTGATTGGCGGCATGAGGGCGATCGTTCTTCCCGAACCCAGGTACCCCGCCGGCGTCTTGTCACCCAACCGGTACCTCTTCCGTCCCAGGTGTCGGCGCTTGCTGCCAGGTACCAGATGCACAGCGCTGCAAAGCAGATCATCTCGTTGCCGCGCCGTTGGAGATGGAAGCTGGAGGCGTTGGATCTTGGGGGTTTGGGGTCGCTCTTGCCCCATTCGCCTGCGGTCCTACGAAACACCAGGAAGGAGGGCGACACATGGCCGCAGAAGGTGCAAATTGCCTTCTGACAGCCGCACGCCGAAATCTTTGTCCTGTTTCAAAATCTGCGCCACTTGCCGCGCCACTTGCCGCACTACAATCCGAGTTTTCTGGTTCAGACTTGGGCCAACTAACACTTTTCAGGGCGTCTTCTTTCTGTTTCCCACCCATTCCTCCTTCCCGTATTTTTAGTTGGTCGCGGTTCAAGCACAAGCGCAACCAAGATTCCGGAGGCTGCCATTGGACACCTGTCACGCGCAGAACCCCGAAGGACGTGCGAGTTCCGTCGTAATTCATGCATCGCCCACGCGTACTTTGCAGCGAATGCCAGTCTCCAACTCGCATCCCAATCCCGCCCTGGCCTCCTCGGTGAGACCTCACCTTATTCACTGGGCCGTTTCGCCAAGCTGGCAGCCCAAAACCATATCCCAGGCCTGCTTCGGACGCTCCCGTCCTTCAGCGGCCCTCGAGAGCGAGGCCGCACCCGGTTGGACAGGATGGGGCGGACCTCTCGGACCGCTCGCCCCGGCCGGGTCCGAAGCGGGCTCTCCTGCTATGCCGACATCTCTCATCAGGCGACCACCCCATTCGACCGTGACTTGCACTACCGATTGTGCTCCGTCTTGGCCAGATTTTCCGTCCGCATAGGCACCGCTTGGCAATTATATCTGCCGCCGTCACGTGGAAGGACACGTTTCGATAGGGCCACCAAGCAGCATCGGAGCTTGGTTTGGACAGTGCCGGGATCAAGGTCTCTCTGTCATGGATCACTCTTGCCGTGTTTGTCGTTTTTAGATCCGCACTGACCCGGTCCTTTTTTTAGGCCCGTTCTGAACCACGTTGTGAATTTTGCCCCGGTTCATCTTGATCAGTCTTGTCGTGGTTGAAGACCGTGGAAAACTGATGGGGAAGCGAAACGCGTCGATGTCACGCCTTCAAGTGGAGGTGGTTGGCTCGCTCTCGCTGACGGGCACACATGCAAGTCACTCCCGCAACCCAATTATCAACTGTGCCGCTTGTGCAACTGCCAAAGGCGGGGTGCAGTCTGGGGATAATCGTTCCGGCCTCCGGGGGTACGGAAGAGGGCGCTTTCTTGGGGTTCGTGCAAAAGGTGCATCGATCATCAACATGTCACTCTCATCTTGCTCGCGTCACGCCCATCACTTTGCTAGCTAAATTTCGCGACTTTCGATATGCGTTGCTGAGCAAGCGCCCAAAGAAGTTTTCGCATCACTGAAGCCAGTGCTAGGCGTGCCCCGCGAACGCATTCACTGGTCAAGATTCTGACAGCCCGGCCACCGAGGGCAGCGCCGGCCTGAACCACCCGAAGTCAATGGTTACTCTCTTCCGGGATCGTCGATTCCCTCGCAGGGTAACCTGGGAGACAGTTTCCGATCGATGTCTAAATGACCAGAGGGAGAAGGACGGTCCCCGGGTTTTGGGTGTTCTCCTTGTCTTGATTGCCTGCATTCAATCCTTCAGCTGTGCCATTCGTTTGGTAGGACATGATGTGGGATTCCCAGCGGCGGGACCGGACAGGACTACGGGCTCTGGCGCTCGATTCCCACCCCAGCTTGTTGCACAACATCACCGGACGGCCAACGCGTCGCAGCAGACATTGTGTGCCGCTGTTATTGACTTAATACTTTTACAATGCGGGCTGGGGTCGCAGCTATTTATCCTTCACAACAACTCGTCCTCGGCACTGATGCTCTGCAATGAGCGTAGATTGTGGCTTGACGAGCAATCTGATGGTGCCTTCATCGGCAGATAGCCTTGGCTCGGGGAATTTACAGAGCCAAGGGGGCGCTAATCGACGCCATCGCGCAAGCCGAGCAAGCCACCAAGCCACCACACCTGGAAGCTCCCGCAGAGGCAACCCCACTGATCGCTCTGGGGTTCGATAGGCGACAATAGGCCCGATACAGCTGTGCTGCGGCGGTTCTCCCACCCTTCCTACTTCCGATCGTCCAGAGCACTCTAAGGCGCACCAATGGGCAGGCGACGGCAGCGGAATCAAGCATTCAGGCTATATGCGCAACGGCGCAAAGTTGTACCCTTTACGCCCCGAAGCTTGGCTCCACCTGCCAGAGACGAAAGCCGCACGAGGACGATCTGCACGAAGAAAGCTTGGCGCGCGCCCCCATGTCGATGACAGCGAAGATCCGCATTTGTTTCTGCGGGTGCCGAGCAGATCACGGCCTTTTTGCGAGCTCCACCATACGATCAACTCCCTACGGGGCATGGCCAGTGCCGTAGACAATGCTACGTCGTTGGGCTTGTGGCGTGACAGGATCGTGGGCCCGAATACCTGGCCCAGCGTCGCCATGGAGACTGATCCAAAACCGTTGAGATTCACCCGGGACTTGGATATTGAGATACACAATTGGCCATGATCAGGGATGATGCCCCAGTTTACCCCTCATTCCGGCCGGGGTTGCGTCGACAGGGCACAGGGCTTCTCGGCATGATGGTGGCCGACGACTACTTACCGGCCCACAGCGGTCAGATTCTCAGGACGGCTATGATTCGCGCGGGACCTCTCTCACGACTTTAAGCTAAAGCTGGGAGAATCCAGACACACCACACCACACCTCGGTTCCATGGCCCAAAGTTTGCATGTTACCTGTCGTGAGGTGTAACGCTGCGTAAGGACGGTCCAGGCCTTGCTTCCTGTATCCCGAGACCTCGGACCTTCATAAGGGAAAGACTGCAACGGCAGCGTGGCATTTATTACCTGGGTCCTTCCCTCATCCCCGATGGGCGGCCGTCAAGACAAGCCTTCTGCCCTGTCTCAGCTCTGCGTGTTTTCCCCTCCTTCTCGCAGCCGTGTGCACGCCTCTGTCACCTCCCAGGGTTTGTATCACATACACAGGGCCGCGACGGCCTCAGCAGACACGCCACGCCAGAGAGACAGACAACAGTAACAAGTCAAGATGGGTGGTGGAGCCAACACGGGAGCCGGCTTCTTCGATGCCGCGCTTCACAAACGCGAGGCCCTCATGGGCAAGAGCGGTCCCTCGGCCCTGATCAAGAACTTCAAGGTCTTTAGGATTGCCGCTTTTGCCTGTATTGGCGGTGTCCTTTATGGCTACAACCAGGGCATGTTCTCAGGTGTTCTCGCGATGCCTGCGTTTGAGAGGCGTATGTCCTCACCTTAACTGAGCTCATCAATCCGTCGCTGTGTCACTGACGTTCCTGTAGACATGGGCGAGTACGTTCTGGACCAAACCAAGAAGGGTTGGCTTACGGCCATTCTCGAGCTGGGCGCCTGGATTGGAACCCTGCTCTCTGGCTTCCTTGCCGAAGTTCTGTCGCGAAAGTACGGTGTCCTCGTGGCCAGCGCCGTGTTCATGCTTGGCGTTGTCATTCAAGCAACGGCAATCACTGTCGGTCCTGATGCCATCTTGGCTGGTCGTTTCATCACGTACGTCGTCAATGGCAACCCGCGAGGTTTCTTCATGTGCTGACATGTTTCTATCCAGTGGTATGGGAGTTGGTAGCTTGGCCATGATCATCCCGATTTACAATTCCGAGGTCGCACCTCCCGAGGTTCGCGGCGCCCTGGTCGCCACACAGCAGCTTGCCATCTGCTTCGGTATCATGATCTCCTTCTGGATCGACTACGGCACCAACTTCATCGGCGGGACCACTATGGAGACCCAGGCCGACGCCGCCTGGCTCACACCAACCACCCTCCAGCTCGCCCCGGCCGTCATTCTCTTTGTCGGCATGATCTTCATGCCTTTCTCTCCGCGTTGGCTGATCCACCACGGCCGCGAAGAGGAAGCCCGCAGCGTGCTTGCCTCCCTCCGCGGTCTGCCCGAGGACCACGAGCTCGTCAACCTCGAGTTCCTCGAGATCAAGGCCCAATCCCTCTTCGAGAAGCGTTCCGTAGCCGAGCTCTTCCCCGAACTCCGCGAGCCAACAGCCTGGAATATCTTTAAGCTCCAATTTGTCTCCATCAAGAAGCTCTTCCAAACCAAGTCCATGTTCAAGCGTGTCGTTGTCGCCACCGTCACCATGTTCTTCCAGCAATGGACCGGCATCAATGCAGTCCTCTACTACGCGCCCTCCATCTTCAAGCAGCTCGGTCTCACCGCCACGACCACCTCGCTTCTTGCCACCGGCGTCGTTGGTATCGTCATGTTCATCGCGACCATCCCCTCTGTCCTCTGGATCGACCGCGTCGGACGCAAGCCCGTGCTCACCATTGGTGCTATCGGCATGGCGACATGCCACATTATCATTGCCGTTATCGTTGCCAAGAATATTGACAATTGGGGTGAACATCCCGCCGCCGGTTGGGCCGCCGTCTGCATGGTCTGGCTCTTCGTCGTGCATTTTGGCTACTCGTGGGGTCCTTGCGCGTGGATTATCGTCGCTGAGATCTGGCCCCTTAGCACACGTCCGTATGGTGTTGCGTTGGGAGCCAGCAGTAACTGGATGAATAACTTTATCGTCGGTCAAGTGACGCCTGACATGCTCGAGGGGATTACGTATGGCACGTATATCCTGTTTGGACTGTTGACGTATCTCGGTGCTGCGTTTATTTGGTTCTTTGTCCCTGAGACGAAGAGGTTGACGCTTGAGGAGATGGTGAGTTCCTCTCTCTGTGATTATACGAAATGGAGATATGTGCTGACATATGTGGGATAGGATATCATTTTCGGATCCGAGGGCACGGCGCAGGCTGACTTTGAGAGGATGGAGGAGATCAATAACGAGATCGGCCTAGCGCAGATTCTGAGGGGGACGGATAGTGGGCATGCGAGTGATAAGGGGGCGGGTGTGGAGGAGAAGGATAAGGTTCAGGAGAGTACGGCGCATGTTTGAGAGGAACATTGGGAGGGCGAGGGCCAGGGTGGAGAAGGCGTGGAAAGGGGGTGAAAGCAACGGATTGGAGAAGAGGGGTGGGAAACAAGGGGGTAGCAAAGGGGCGAGAAATATGGGAGGAAAGTGGATAATGTGGAATGAGAATGTTTGATACCAATTTATTAGTGCGCCATGAAATGCTTTGGGCTCTCAAGATGTGAAGTTCGACGGTTCGTCGTCCAAGGGTGCGGTTGCTTTGCTCGTATCATGGTGCCGTTGCTCGGTAGGTAGGCACTCCATGGCGTGTGACAGTCTTCAATGCTAGGAAGCTAGATTTCGGTAACCATTGGGTTTTAGACTTGAGTGAGAGCCAGGGTTGGGTTCTGGGGATCCCGATAGGCGTAGCAATCGCCCTCCCGAGCCCGTGACACGTTCCTTCGGCCCGGGATGTCCGGATAGTCTAGACAGCACTGGGGGCCGAGAGCCAAGCAGCATTGAATCTGCTCAACTTTCGCAGCGGCAGGAGCACCAAAAAATGTGGAAAGAAGAAAAACAAGAACAACGAATGGGGCGGAAGGTCACTTGGGATTAGTCCTTTTGGGGAGGGATCGAAGAGGGAGAAAGAGAAAGGCAGTAAGTAGTCCTGCGTGGGTCACCCACTCTACAGGTTTATAAGCAAGTAAACTGGACTGCACTTCCATCAAGCACACCGTTAGCGAGTCCACTTGGACCCCGATAGTCCACTTGGAAGACTCTTACTTTGAAAGGTGAACAGCTTGTGTTCGATTCCCCTCCTTTTAGTTTTTTTTTTTTATTACGGTAAATCTATCATCCCATCCCATCGTTGGGGCAGCTGATGGGAAGGAATTAGATGGATATATCATTGAAGTGTCACCGGGGCGTTGATATGAATCCGTTTGTAAACTGTTGGAGCAGGTTTGTCACTATCATGCGTCCAAGTCCCAAGCTCTCATCACCACCCATGAGGTATCACTTGCTTCCTTTTGCTGATCCGACTTCAACTTTCAGGCTCTTGCTGCCCTTCTTCTCCCGGTGCTTGCGTTTCCCGATAGCCGCTTGTTCGTTGTCATGTCGAAGGTTAGCTTGAAAAGAGAATCCCACCCAAGGATCGTCCTCTGCTAGCTGTGAAAGCCATTGATCCAAGGGATTATACGATGCTGATGATGTCGGATCAGAGGCAACTCGACTCGAGGGAAATGATCTCGAAATTTGGGGCTGACAACTATACCTTGGGCTTCGCGCTCTCCCACATCCTTCATGACGAAATGAGTTTTACGACCCATTGGTACAAAATTTCGGAGGGAACCGCGATCACTGTAGGTGGTTGTGGGCTGGTTTCGGGTTTGCCTGGGTGTGTCTGGTGTTTTCTCTAATCTGAACAGACGTTGTTGAGATTTTACGGGTTATTTATGCCCCTCAATGACAACCCGATACAGTAAACAAGGCTATGTTCCCCTCTCACGATGATGTTTTCTTGCCTCTCGCCCCTCTTGCCTAAAACATACCGCGCCCGTGTGAGGTTCGTCGGGGCAGAGGGCCATTTTCCTCATTGGTGCCCCTGAGTGTGGAGAAGACCATGTTGTGTTATGTCCAATTGTAAAACTGGCCCTCTTGCGAGGTTTGGGACCAGACCACAACACAGACGTTGGAAAATGCAAGAGATTTAGCGAAATATGGGGCTCTGTTGTACTCCAGGGACATTTTCCTAGCCAATAGGTAGGCATTCACCTGCAACCCAAAAGAGTAAGTGCTTTGCAGGTAAATGCGTTCCCCATAAAAGGAAACAGCGCTTTGAATCTCAGACCCCAAGCTTGAACGGTAAACGGGCGGCCCGAAGTCACTCCTCAACAAATGCACGGTGCATAGTATGTATAGTCTTTGTTAGGAAGGAACACTTGGCTTTGTGCTTGGGCTTTGGTTCTTGGCGGGTTTGCGAAAAACTCCTGGAGGTATCTGTGCCCAGATGCATCTGCTCCTGGAAGGCGCATAGGGGCACTTCAGCCACCCCGTTTGCGTGCCCAACCAATCAAAAAACTGGCCCAAGAAGTCAGGCCCTTCGAACTGAACCCCGCAAGCCCCGACCTGTCTTGCCGCCCCCCTTATTTTTCTTCAAGACTCTCCAAATCAGTTGCTTCACAATTCTTGAAAGGCACTTAAAAACCTACCACTTACGAGCGATCTACTTCTGTCGTTGCGGGCACAATGATCGAGAAGACAAGCACCGAGCACATCTCCGCATCTGCAAAACGCCAGGAAGACAACCCATATATTTGCAGCTGTAGCTTTGCCAGTCTTGTAAACGATAATCCGTGTCCCCATGCCAGCATATTCCCAGTCGCTTGATACTTCTCAGGCGATGTCGTTTGACTTTTCCTGGAATGCTGTCGTCGAGGACGTAGTGCCGGGCTTCGAGGTCGGGTTCTTCGGCATCCCTGTTGCTGGAGGTACGCGTCGCTTTGTAGACGCGACAGTGAGGTTCGTCTCTCAAGGACGACCCAAGCGCAAATCCGCTGCCCTCAATAAGAGTCTCAAGAGCCTGGGTTATCGCCTCGGGGCTCGGGATGAAGTCAAGATTACCGCCGATGTCTAGCTCCGTCATTGTACAGGCTCGTCTTCTTGTAGGGTAGAAAATCTCCCGGCGACTTTTTTTTTAGAGATTTCGTGTAGGGTGATACAATGAAATAAATAGATTCTCTAGGCTAGCTTGTCGATGAGCTTGGGGTTCACCTGCCAGCACTTCTCCTCTTGTGCGCCAATGAAAGCCCGTAATGACCAGGCAACAATGCAAGTACCTGCACCTTTTCTCTAACACGGGATGTAGCCCCCACTCCACGCGCGAGTAATTTTTTTCACAGGCCAATTTCCTCATTGGCTCAATCACAAAAAGATACCAAAATCTGTCAAGCTTCGGGTCACTGCACAAAGCTCCCATCACCCAAAAATGTCCCAGTCCAACATTTCCCCCTACATCTCTACCCTGACAACCTGCCCAACCATACTAACAACCCAAACCGCCCCGCCTCCCTCCTCCAACCCAACCCCCGTCGGCGCAGTCAACACCCCATCCCCCACAACAAGCTCCTGCGCTCCATCCGTCCCAACCTTAATCAAAGACCCCGGGCGCGCCGTAACATACGCCTCCCCATCACTCCCAAAATCAAAATCATCCCAAAGGTGTTCCCCATCCTCAAACCCCGGCAGCACCGCAATCACCTCCGGCTCATCACCCAGGGGGAACCCATCTCCATCAATCAAGACCCGTGAAAACGTCCCGAGTCGAGAATTCGTAAAATAGAGATATCCATCATGAACCAACACGCCATTCACACCGATCAGGAGTCCCTCCGTTGCGTTTCCGTATCCCAACGCGGGACTTTCAAACGCTACTATGACGTCGTTTGTATGGGTGTCGATGCGAAGGATATGACCCGCTACTGAATCCGCTCCGAGAATAACGTGCGGATGGCCAGGGAGGGTGGTTAGGCCGTTGAGCTAGTCCACTCGTGGGACGGGGATGGTTTTAATCAGGGCTGGTGGCGAGGAAGAGCACGGCGAGACGATGTGGACTTGGAAACTGCCGGCGTTGTAGTGGTGCGGTTGCGAGGAGGCGTTGCCGCTTACGATTGCGTAGAGGTCGTTGTTGACCGGGGTGATACCGAAGAGGGAGGTTCCGCCGGGGATTGTGACGATGGGGCTTGGCGTAGGGGGGGTGGCGAGGGGATCGACGGTGTAGACGGTTGTGGAGTTGAGGGCGCCGATGAGGAGGTGGCCGTTGGGGAGGATTTTGTGGTTTTCGAGGTGGGTGTTGCCGGGGAAGCGGAGGAGCTCTGCTACTTCATACCTGGGCGAGGGCTGACGGGTTGTTAGGGGGCCCGCGAAGGATAGGGAGAGCCCGGTGGTGAGGACTGGCAGGAGTTGGAGGCGCATTTTGGAGGATGAGTCACTTTACGGATTTCTGATTCCTACAAGCCCATTGGGGAGAGCTAAAGCGTCGATATAGTTTTTGTGGAAGTGTGAAAAGTCTACCCCTTGTAGAGTTGTTGGTTCCTTCAATGTAACGGTGGTTCCTCTTATGGAAGAATACGCTGGGTATGCGCCGGTAAGCAGCTTCCGCGTCGTCCGTAGATGCATTTACAAGGCAATTTGTTCCCGAGCGGGGGGGGTCTGCCCTGCTTTTCAAGCCAACTGCAGTGGCATGACAAAGCAGCCCGCGTACTCGGCAAACGTATCCCCCAAACATCAAGATCCACTGTGATTCTGACGAGTCACGGTTGAACGTAATGGCGGAACTAGATTATCCCTCGACAATCACTGAGTATCAAGCAATTGCACTCATCCGTTGTAAGAAGCTGATCGATACAGGTAGATAACAACAACAACAACAATCCTATTTCAAGCAACAATTTCACGGGTATCATCGTTTCTCCCTAGGTGTCCTTCTCAGCCCCAAAATATACAGAGCCGAGAGAGACATGCAAATTTCCCATCACCGTCATCATTATCGTCATCATCATCAATCCGGGCCCGATGCGCAACTCAGTGTCCAAAGTCCCAATCATTCTCCATGTTTCTTCTCCTCTGAGCCCTCGATTGGTCCTGAAGAATCTCACAGCCCCTCTTCCAAACAGCGTATTCCGGGGTGTAGATCATCGTCTCAAACGGTCTTTGGGATGAAGACCCAGCCCGTCGATGTCGCAGGACTCGTTGCGCCGCCTCGACTTCATTCTCTCCGTATGCCGCCGCCAACCTGGCAGCCGTTGGATCCAGGTGAAGTCCACCGTTCAGCGAGTTCCGACGAAGCTGAGGATAAGCCGAGGCGGGCTCCGATCCGGACTTAGAACCCGGGTGGAGGACGTAAACCATCTCCTCGGGCCGAAGTTGACTGTTTGGATTGGCATCAGACATCGACGTCGAGTGTTGAGACAATGGGACAGAAGTAGACGCAGAAGTAGACGCAGGCCGTACTGCCATTGTTATTCCTGGCGTCGTAGAGGCATGCTGCTCATCACGAGGCCTGTTCTCCCTGGTCATCTCCCTTTCAAAGTCGAACTCGTCCGGCTCAGCAGTCGATCCTGTCTCCAAAACCCGCTTCAACAGCGCCGAGATCAACACGTAGCTTCCCAACAGCTCCTTCTTCTTTTCATCCCGTCCGAACTTATTCCACAACTCCTCACTGATCGTCCCTGGATCCGCCCCACAATCCAACAACATCCGCACCGTCTCTTCCCTCCCATACCGCGCCGCCATATGCAGCGGCGTACGTCCCAAATTATCCGTGATATTCACGCCCATGCTGTAAAACAACACAAAGGTCCTCGCGATGGCCGTTTCTCCCGCTTCAGCCGCAATATGAAGGGGCGTGCACCCGTTGATATCCCTTGACAGCAGCAACTCCGAGGGCTCGCCCCCGGAATCCCGAAGTCGTTGGAGGAAGGTCAAGACGAACCACGGCTTTGGTCCACGCAGTGCTTCATGCGTAGGTGTAGTGACTTGGACCGCGCGGTGGAGGTTGCCATGGACCTCGACGCCGAGATCAAAGAGGGCGGCGAGGAGAACTTCATTACCCAGGAGGGCAGCCCTGTTTAGGGCATCGACGAAGCATACAGGTTGTTCGCCCCAGATGCGACGCCATGGGTGACGGGTGAAGATTTCTTTGAGGAGGGTACGTTGTTCTGACAGGGTGTAGAGTGGGGTTTTGGGAGTTCCATCGAGCTGAGGGGGTTGCGGCTGTCGTTGTGAGGTAGTTGCTGGAGGTTGGTACTCTGGGGGAGGGGCATTTGGAGGAGGTGGCAGTGGATTTGTAGACGAGGGCGCAGAACTCGCATCTTCAGGTACTTCTGAGTAAGGAGGCAGGGATTCGACATCAGGAGGAGGGACGAAAGTGAAGTTGGGAGTTGTCGGAAGAACGGGCTCGTTGGCCCTTGACCGGCGCCGAAACCAGCGGGTTGCATTCCCGGACAGAGGCATGGCTGGAGGATGCCAAGTTCGAAGCTCTAAGTCTTGGAGGAAGAAGTGGCTGGAGGTTCAAATATGACTGGGCACGTTCGGGCCGTCACGGAACGGCTTGCGCCCTCGATGAGAAGCAATTTGAGGGACCGGGCTGTGTCGGGTGCGCTGGTGCCTCGGGATGGAATGGGCGAAGTCTGCCTTCCCGATCTGCCCACCCCGCATTCTCATCGCTAACTGACCGGCTCAGCCCATCCAGTTTGTTCGATCGCGTGGGGTGATGTCTTGGCAGTCTGTCTGTCTGCGTGCAGTGCGATGGAAAAACCCAGAACTTGCAGGTGAAAAAAGAGGCATATTCTGGATTAGAACGACGGATGTGTGGAGAGCGAGATTTTATTCCTACAAATGTCACGAGCAGAGATATCTTGATGAGGGGGGCTCGCTAGTTGCATGACACGATGACGTTGACCTTCTCTGGAAGCCGTCACCTGAAGGTTGACGAAAATGGGCCGTAAACACTTTGACAGGGCGTGGTCGCGTAAGCCGAGAATAGTACAAGATAGTTCAAAACAGGAAACTGCAATATATAGAGCCATAGAATCCTTCAAACAATTCTCGTGAGACATTTTTGTCCTGCAACTCAGTCAAACTCAACACGAGAAAAGCATCTCAACGTGGTGGGGCCTGAGAGGGTGCCCCACTACAAAAATCACGTGCTTGGAGTTGCGCTAGTTAAGGAAAGGTTAGCGTAGATCGGGTCAATCGTCGCGAGGAGGCTGAAGCAACATTTTGGAGCACCTGGAGCTTTGCTGCACCTTGCGACAACCACTCCACCAGCACTTCGAATTCGACGCGCACTTCACCACAACCTCCATCGAGCGCTTGTACCTCCCATAACAAGCAATTGATTTTGCCCAAAATATCGGCGCAAGAGAAGGAAGCCGGTCAAAATGGGGAAGAAGAGACGTGGTCACCCCGACGTCGAGGATCTCCTCGCGCGTCCGTGGTGCTACTACTGTTCGTCAACTTCTCCAAAACCTTGTAGATTGTCGCTGACGAGTAATTAGGCGAGCGTGACTTTGAGGATTTGAAGCTCCTCATTTCTCACCAGAAAGCGAAGCATTTCCGATGCGAGCGATGTGGCAAACGGCTCAACACCGCTGGAGGTGCGCCCGCGCAATTGCCCTTTGCGAAGAAGAGCAGCTGACAACCGCGCTACGCAGGTCTTTCCGTTCACATGAACCAGGTCCACAAAGAGAGCTTGGACAAGGTCGAGAACGCATTGCCGAACCGTCAAGGTCTCGACATTGAGATCTTCGGTATGGAAGGTGTCCCCGAAGAGATTGCGCAGCAACACAACCAGCGCATTATCCAGAACTTCTACACAGCCCAGGCCGAGCGTCATGCTCAGACAGGTAATGCTCCGCGGGGCCACCCGGGTGGCCAAGGCCCAGCAAAGAAGATCAAGATGGAGACGGCAGAGGAGCTCAAGGCACGCCTTGCTGAGCACCGCGCCAAGAGGGCTGCTGAGAGGGCCGCGGCGGCGAATGGTGTCCCGATTGCTGGGGCGCCCGTGGATGGACAGAGCCCAGCGCAAGGCGTAAGTTGGCCGTTCACCCAGGACTCCCCATGGGAGCAGCATGTTCAGTATAACTCATATTGCCACCCACAGACACCGCCATTCCCCCCTCCGCAAGGCGGATTCCCTTACGCCGCTCCTACAGTGCCTGGTGTGCCCGGCACATCCGGCGCGCCAGTTTTCCCGCCCGGCCAAACCTACCCTCCGACGTTCCCCTCCGGTCCATCGCCGCCTCCTGGCGCCGCGGGCGCATTCAACCTTCCACAGCGACCTCCGGGTGGCGCTCCCGCCCCGACAGCTCTCCCGCAGAGACCTCCATATTGGCAAGGCGCGCCGCCTGCATATCCCGCTGGTGCTTCTACAGTCGACGAGCTCGTGGCCGGTGCCTCACGCCAAGGCGACGATATCGACCAGCTCATCCGTATGGCAGAGGCGGGTATCAAACCAGCGAAGCCGGCAACCGAAGATATAGGCGGCGAGAAGAAGAGCAAGAAGGACAAGATGCGGATGGTGTATGCCGACACGGAGGTTAGTCCCGAGGAGAAGATGGCGATGCTCCCGAAATACAGATTCGTGGAGACTTGAGCGGAAGAGTGGAGGTGCCGAGTAGGGGTTTGGGGGGGTGGGTTTGAGAAACTATGGGTCTGAACATGAGTGGGTGATCCATCTACGAGTTCTTCTGCCAAACCGAGGGCAGTGGACTAGGCAGTATTTAAGGCGGAGATGACTAGGTTGTTGTATTATAGTACGAGGTACGAGGTGTATGCTCTATGACCTCGAAATGCGGGACGGTTGTGGTACGTAGGCACGCCGTGTTGCCCTTATGGCGGAATGAATGCGGTTCACGGTACTCTTTCTCGTCATCGTGTTGTTTGCTTGCCCATCCTCGGGGTTTGTTCCCCCCTGTGTCCCAAATTGCGACAAGGACCCTTATATTATAGGGTTAGCTGAAGCATTCAGGGCCCTTGTATTGTACATGTTATCAACCCTCCAAAGCTCTGTGGTCTCTTTTGTCTGCGATCCCCAGAGGCTTGTAGGGCTGATGTTGTGCATGCCAAGACCGTTGCCGAGCCCCCAGGAGTCCACCACCCTGTGGGGGACAAAATGCTGCCTCATCCCAAGAGCATCCTCTTTGCAGCAACAAGGTCATGCTTGATCAGGGCAGATTTGGCAGCGCACACTATGAATACAGATATTGACTACTTGGAAGTCAAGGTAGGATCAGAGCGCTCCCTGAACACTGCATGTCCCGCTCACAAAGTCCAGGACGTTGAGCCTCGCGAAGCTCCAACGCTTCCGCCTGTGGATACCGAACCAGGCGCCTCATCAAGCCCAGCAAAACCCTCAATCATCCAAGCCGACGACAGAAATGTCTCGGGCCGGGTTCGCCGGAGACAAGACGAAGAGCTCACGGCTAAGCCCGACCTTTGGGTACCGAGACCTAAAAGTGTCGAGACGAGCCCGGAAGCCTGGGCGAGTGGCACACTGGCAGTCGATGAGCCGTCCCGATAACTTCCATCCAAGCTTACCAGGCCTCGAACAAATATCGCGCAGCAAACATTAGTAGCTGCCATCGATGATCCCTCGCCCCGATTCAACCCGGTCTTGAGCAACCTTTGGATTCGTTTGGACCCCTTTGGACGTCTCGCGATAGGTGGATTTATTTTATTAATCGCGGAAGTGCCCGAGACTTTTGGTGGGGAATTGTTCCCCTTGCCATCCGGCTATATCGATGTCGCTCTGCGATGTATTTTGCCGGAGCCCCTCCTGGAGCCTGTTGGCGATCATGATGTTATTTCCGAGTTTGGAGGGAGGTGAAGGTTGTGGACAGGGTCTCCCGGGGCACACCAAGAGCCGGTGACGTCGAGTATATCACGGCTGCAGTCGGCGCCCTGTTGTTGACTTTAACTTTTCACGGTATAACAGAGCAGCGCATGGAATTCCCCACGGAAACATGAGGAATATTGACTCATCGTCCTCGCGACTTTCCTCAGGGAATGTCACCGGTTCCCACGTGGCGAGCACACCGAGGATCAGATCGACGACCAACCGCCGAACCCGACAAAACGGATAAATAAAGTGGTCTGCAAGTTGGTGGATCAAGGCCCTCGGACGGCTGGCTCCCCGCAAATCACGGATCCTCGGAAGCGCTCGTCAGATGGCCGAAGGTGTGCTCGTTTCCCAGCATGTGGGTTCAAACATGCAACACCGTTTGCAAGCCTCCAACAACTTTGACCTCTGTGACAAAATATTGGCCAAATCTCGTTTATACGTAATCTGGCTACCTTCAATGGTCGACAAAGCTAAGCCCAAGGGACTGCCGGTTAAACGCCAAATTTAACGCTGCGATGGCACCTCGCTCCGCCCTCCCCGCATCTGGTCTTCGTCCCGCAACCGTTCGTTGCCAAGCACGGTGTTTGTCAACGGCTGTGGATTCATGCGCGACCAATTGCCTCCGAAACAGCGTTCAAGGCGGACATGTTCATCTGTTTGGGGTTGGCGAGCAGCCAGGTGCTCAAATCGATATCCACCTTTTGTTGACCGTGGAATTTCCCGCATCGGAACTCCAACTCTCAATGCTACCCTGTTGCGGGACACATGCGGAGAGAACAGCGTCATGACTTCATGTTGTCTGGCTACAAGGCTCTTCGGCTTCTGTTTCCTAGCCAAGGTGACGCGATCCCCGGCAGTCGCCCGCTTGACCTACTCACAACGGCATGGCGTCCATCAACAAGCCCGGGACCACCATCGGAGCCAAAAACGTGCTCCGCTAGCCCTCCCTTTTACCCGCGAGCCGGGGGCCATCCGCTTGGGGATTGACAGTCCTCAATTCTTGGCCACCGCCCACCGACCGAGTTTTGTCAATGGCAAAGGGACCGCAAGATGGCGATCCAGCCTCCGATCGCCCAAATGCGACATGGGCCATGATGGATCGCGTCCTGGTTAATCTATTTACCCACAGCGTCCTACCCCCGGGTGCCATGCCGCCTACTCAGTACGACTGGAGCATCGTTCCTGCATATCCGACCCTCTGGATTATTATTGCAATATATAGCTCGTCGCGTCCGGCAGCGCACATGTAAAAATGTTTTGGTTATCCCCCTCCGCTGTCACGCGTTCAGTCGTCGAGACAGGTGGCATCGCAAACGGCTCCTGCTGTGAGCTGTTCATCGTTCGTTTTCTCTGCGAGCCTCTCTGTTTGGGATCTTGCAGGTTTGCATCGCCAGGATGCTCGGGTTCGGTGCCAAGGGGGCGGCCGTATGGCTTGCCTTGACGTCAGTTGTTGCTGGTCTGGGTCAGGAGCGCCTCATCTCGATCAATGCCACCGCCGGTGCTTTCCAGATTGCTGGAGGGCCGGTTTCCAAGGGTCAGGTTCTCGTGTCGGACAATGAGTACTGGGGCGTGATTCGCGCTGCGGGTGATCTTGCCCTTGACTTTGGTCGCGTTACGGGCATCAACTACACGCTCAGCAATGGCAAGCCTACTTCCGGGCCAGCGACATATGGGTATAGGCCGGTCAACAACAAGAACAACACTTTTGTAAGTGCGGAGTTGCCTCTGTTTCCGGATGTGTGGAAGACGTTGTGTGTTGTGGGAATGAAGGCTAACTCTGCCAGTTCACGACCACGGCTCCTTCAAACTTCACCGGGCCGGCATACTCGGAGCCCTCTCCGTCAGATGTGGTCATCATTGCCGGAACCATCGGTCACTCCGCCGTCATCGACAGCCTGATCGCTTCGGGCAAGATCGATGTCTCGGCCGTCAAGGGCAAGTGGGAGTCGTTCACCAGCCAGGTTGTCGAGAACCCCGTCCCGGGAACTGCCAAGGCCCTTGTTATCGCCGGCAGTGATCCTCGTGGATCCATCTTTGGTATCTACGACGTGTCCGAGCAGATCGGTGTTAGCCCCTGGTACTTCTGGGCCGACACACCCCCGAAGCAGAGCAAGAATCACTATGTTATTCTCAACAAGAAGGTCCAGGGCCCGCCGTCGGTCAAATACCGTGGTTTCTTCCTCAATGATGAGCAGCCTGCCCTGACCAACTGGGTCGCGTAAGTGTACCGCCACCTTGTGATTCATCCCAATACTTACCAGAGACAGCACCCACTACGTCGATACGCCTTATGGACCTGGCTATGGCGTTGAGTTCCACAAGCTTATCTTTGAGGTTCTCCTCCGTCTTCGCGCCAACTACTTCTGGCCTACTCTTTGGGCCAGCATGTTCGAGGTCGACGACCCGGGCAACCAGCCCCTTGCTGACGCTTATGAGATTGTTCTCGGTACCTCGCACACTGAGCCTCTCATGCGTGCCCAGAACGAGTTCGGCAAGTTTTACCAGGGGGCCTGGGCTTACAACCTCAACAACAAGACCATCGACGACTACTTCCGCTATGGTATTCAACGCGCCAAGCCTTACGCCCGCAACAGCTTGTGGACCGTCGGCATGCGCGGTACTGGCGATACCGCCATTGAGGGTCTTGGTGTTGAGTACATCGTCGAGATGCTGCAGACTCTTGTCAGCAACCAGCGCCGCCTCATGTCGGAGGGCCTCGAAGTTAAGGACGTGACCACGATTCCACAGGCGTGGTGTCTGTACAAGGAAGTTATGAGCTACCTCTTCCACGGTTTGGAGGTCCCTGATGATGTGACACTCCTCTGGGCCGACGACAACTGGGGCAACGTCCGCAGACTTCCCCTGAAGAACGAGACAGGCCGTCATGGTGGCGCCGGTGTGTACTACCACTTTGACTATGTTGGCGGAACTCGCAGTTACAAGTGGATCAACACGGTTCAGCTTTCCAAGACGGCCGAGCAGATGCACATGGCGTATGCTCGTGGCGCCGACAGGATCTGGGTCGTCAACGTTGGCGATATGAAGGCGCTTGAGGTTCCCATCAACCACTACTTTGATCTTGCCTACGATGCGAAGCGTTGGGGCGTGGACAGCACCGCCGAGTGGACGCGTCTCTGGGCTACTCGGGAGTTTGCACCGGCTTTTGCTGCTGACATCTCGGACGTTGTCCAGCGGTACGCCATGTATGCCAGTCGACGCAAGTTTGAGCTTGTCGAGCCGTACGTCTACTCGATCATTAACTACAACGAGGCCCAGGCTGTTGAAAAGCAGTGGGCCGACCTCGTTGCTGATGCTCAGGCTATCTATGACAAGCTGCCTGCTTCGCTTCAGCCTACCTTCTTCCAGACAGTGCTCCATCCTGCGCTCGCTGGCCAGATTGTGCACAAGATCAACATTGGCGGTGCCAGGAACTTCCACTTCGCCCAACAGAGGCGTAACTCGGCTAATGATGTCATCAACGCTGTCGTGGCCGCTGGCCAAGAAGATGCTGAGCTTACCGCTCGCTGGGATGAACTCCTCGGCGGCAAGTGGAAGCACTTCATGGACCAGCCCCATCTAGGGTGGGACGGATACTGGCAACAGCCCATGCGAAACAGTCTGCCTGCTATGATCCACGTCCAGACCAACTACCCCTCGGTCGCTGGCCACGTCGGCATCGGTGTTGAGGGCTCTAACGCCACCATCAAGGGTGACGACAAGTACCACGGCAACAGCAACAACAACCTCGTTACTCCCCCTCTCGACCCCTACGGCCCATCAACTCGCTACTTCGAGGTCTTCACTCGCGGTACTAAAGAGTGCGAATGGGAGGCCGCCCCATGGCAACCCTGGGTCAAGCTCTCCCAATACAAGGGAGTAGTGGGTGCTAAGGGCTCCGACACCCGTGTCTTCATCTCGATCGACTGGACCAAGGCCCCCGCGGCCCCCTACTCTGGCACCATCAACATTAACGTGACCACCCCCTGCAAGAACCTCGACCGCTACGGCTTCCGGGACCCCATGGTTCAAGTCCCCGTCATCAACCGTGACGTGCCCTCGTCTTTCTCCAAGGGCTTTGTCGAGTCCGACGGCCACGTCTCCATCTCGGGCACTCACTACTCGGCCATCATCCCAGCCTCCAAGTCAGTCCCTGAGAACAAGGACGTCACCTACCACAAATTTGCCAACTACGGCCGCACTGGCTCCGGCATCGGCCTCTTCCCGCAAAACACAGAGAAGCTCACCGTCGACACGGCGCCTGCGCTCGAATACGATCTCTACTTCTTCTCCAACCACTCCAAGGCCAACGTCACGCTCTACATCTCGCCCGTCCTCAACTACCTCGGCGAACACGACCCCATCGAGTACGGCATCGCGCTCTACCCCAAGGGCGAGACACCTAAGCCTAAGTCGATGAAACCTGTGGGTCCTACAGTCGGCGGTGACATGCCGGCGAACTGGGACGGTATGGTGGCGGATAGCATCTGGGGCAAGTGGGGCGAGACCAAGACGACGTTCGAGGTGCCCAAGGCGGGCGAATACAAGCTCAGGATCTGGGCGCTGATGCCGAGTATTATCGTGCAAAAGGTCATTGTGGACTTTGGAGGTGTGCGGCCGAGTTGGTTCGGCCCGCCGGAGAGTTTCTTGGCGGGACGGGATGCCAAAGGCGCGTATAACGTCACGAGCTTTTTGGATGAGGTTGATACCGTTGGTGGGAACAGAGGGGAGGAGGGCAAGTTGGCGCAGGGTGGGATCAAGCTTGAGGTGAAGGAGGATGATAAGGGGCATGGTGGCCATGGAGGAGGTGAGGGAAAGGGAAAAGGAAAGGGAAAGGGGAGACATTAAAATGAGTGAATTTTAGTGTTTAGTTTTTAATATGTTGTACATGTTCATGATCATGATTGTCGGTGTTGTTGATGCGTTTGCGTTTGCACCGTATAAGTGAACGACCGCATCGTCACGCCCATCATCAAGACGTGCCACGCCGCGATTGCATGCAAGCGCACGTTGCATCTCAACGCGCTGGAAATGAACCGCCACCCGACCCCAGTCGACAAAAACACGGCAACTGCCAGCAGCCGGCCAACGGCTGAAGGCTTGTTTGTGTCCGTGTGTTTCTTCAGCTGCTCGCCTCGAAATTTCAGGGGACTTCGCCAAGTGGGGCTCCCCGTTTTAGCGTCGTCACCCCAGTAACCGGAGCCAGGCACGCTCCCCGCGCCCAATCCCAGCGAAGCCGGTGCAGCCAAGCCCAAAATTGTAGGTGCCCCTAGCGCTATGCAACAGCGGTAACCCACCCCCAAAAATCACAAGCAACGTCATCCCCCCCTTTCGCTTTTTGTTTTGTTTATCTTTTTTTCCATTGCCCGATTGCAACTTTTCCGACTTTTTTCGACGACGACTACGACACTGACACCCAGCTGAAAAAAAAACAGTCGACGACAAATTCACTTCTCAATTTTTTTTTTACGAGGTGGATTTTTGCTTTCCTTCCACCTGTTGTTTGTTGCAAGGAGAAGGAACGAAAGCTCCATAAAGTGGAGACCGACTCGTTTCCAGCTTGCTTGTTTGTTGACTCGAACCACACCTGCAACATCCGGCGGTTTCCGCTTTTTTCAAGAACACCATAACCCCGACTTTTGGAACCAAAGAGAGCGCTGTTGTTTGCCTTGCGACTTGCGACTGCGACAGGTGACGCGCAAATGCTGAGGAAATAACATGGCGATTGACCCGAATGCTTCCTCCATCACGGTCGCTGGTAGGTTTTTCTTGTTTTGGGTGTCGCAAAAAAAGGTGCTGACTAGATTGCAGTCCGTGTGCGACCGTTTACTATCAGAGAAGCTGCGCAGCTGTGAGTGTTTCCGTCTGGCGACGAGGCTGCTGGCGACAGACGGTTAACTTTGTTAGCAGGGTCAAGACCGATGATAGTACGCTCTTCCTCGGCGATGGGTCGCTTGCTGCGGCGCCGACGCCCAAGCTGAACCAGCGCGGGATCCGGTCGGTGATCAAGGTTGTGGATGATAGGTCGCTGTAGGTGTCTCTCGCGATTGGGATATAGTTGGCGGCAACGCGGCTGACTGACTGGCGCGCAGTGTTTTCGATCCGCCCGAGGACAATCCCGTCCAAAAGTTTTCGCGATCGGTCGTGTCGATGGGAAAAAAGGTCAAGGATCAAGTGTTTGGGTTCGACCGGATATTCGACGAGAATGCCTCGCAGATTGACGTGTACGAAGGCACGACAAAGGGCCTGCTCGACAGCGTCCTCGACGGGTACAATGCCACCGTTTTCGCATACGGCGCTACCGGCTGCGGCAAGACACACACCATCACCGGCACATCGCAGCACCCGGGTATCATCTTCATGACGATGCAGGAGTTGTTCGAGAAGATCCAGGAGCGGAGCGACGAAAAGCAGACCGAGATTTCGCTGTCCTACCTTGAGATCTACAACGAGACGATCCGCGATTTGCTGGTGCCTGGCGGCAGTAAACAGGGGCTGATGCTGCGTGAGGACTCCAACCAGGCGGTTACGGTCGCTGGTCTGACGAGCCATCACCCGAAGGATGTCCAGGAGGTTATGGATATGATTGTCCAAGGAAACGAATACCGAACCGTGTCCCCGACTGCTGCCAACGCCGTTTCCTCGCGATCACACGCCGTGCTCCAGATCAATGTTGCGCAGAAAGACCGAAATGCCGACATCAACGAACCGCATACTATGGCCACACTCAGCATTATCGATCTGGCTGGTAGCGAGCGGGCGAGCGCGACCAAGAACAGGGGCGAGAGATTGCTGGAGGGCGCCAACATCAACAAGTCTCTGCTTGCGCTGGGGAGCTGTATCAATGCGCTGTGCGACCCCCGGAAGCGGAACCACGTCCCATACCGCAACAGCAAGCTCACGCGTCTGCTCAAGTTCTCCTTGGGCGGCAACTGCAAGACAGTCATGATCGTCTGCGTCAGCCCGTCAAGCGAACATTTTGACGAGACCCAGAACACGCTGCGCTACGCCAATCGAGCAAAGAACATCCAGACAAAGGTCACACGGAATGTGTTCAACGTCAACCGCCACGTCAAGGACTTCTTGGTGAAGATTGACGAGCAGATGGCCCTCATCAACGAGCTGAAGGCGCAACAAAAGGACGCCGAGAAAATCTTTTTCGCCAAGTTCCAGAAACAGATGGACAAGCGCGAAGGCGTGGTGCGGGAGGGGATCGTCAGGCTGCGCGCCGCCTACGACAACTCGGAGAAGGAGCGCCAGGAGAAAGTCAGCAACATGAAGAAGCAGAGGGCTGTGGAGCGGAGGATCGGTCTGTTGTCTGCCTGGATCGCCGCGTTTGACGCTGTTTGCGACTCCCGGGAAGATGAGGGCTCAATGCCGCCTAACTTGGCTGCCATGCGCAAGACGGCGCAGGGCATCCTCATCGAGTTGGAGAGCAGCCGACACCATATCCACCAGCGGCTGGAAAAGTCCAACTGGGAACGCGCCCTTGACTCGG
This sequence comes from Cercophora sp. LCS_1, assembly GCA_036250225.1. Taxonomy (NCBI): domain Eukaryota; kingdom Fungi; phylum Ascomycota; class Sordariomycetes; order Sordariales; family Lasiosphaeriaceae; genus Cercophora; species Cercophora sp. LCS_1. The sequence goes on from JAPZLL010000004.1 coordinate 220,494, forward strand.
CGCTTCACCACAGCCTTTGTCTCCTGCAGGGAGATGGTGGCGCTGACAGTTCTGAGCGGGACACCCTTGCTCGGGAAGCCGAGTCGCTCAAGACGAGCTTCATGCGGGATGCGTATCGGGAGATACTGGAGCAAGAAAGGGCTGGTGATGCGGCCGTCTTGCAGGTCCTGTTGAACGCCCAGTTTGAGATTTTGGCCTCGCTCTCTGAGACCCTGGCTATGAGTGAGGACGAAGCGGTGGCACACGCCAAGGCCATCATCAAGCGTCTGCTCGAGACCGGATACTCCGCGGCATCGCATGTCGTTAAGCCCGACGGCTCAATGGTGCCCGTGGAGTTTGTGCCGCCCAGCAAGCGCGGCACACCCAAGCGCAAGAAGTCGCTCAACGTGCAAGCCAAGCCGGTGGCGGCGCCAGGGCTGGCCGCCATGTCGGCAGCGCAACAGCAGGCGCTCATGTCGCCCTCAAAGGCATCGCCGCGGCGTCGTAAGGCCAGCGTCGCACGCAAGGGCGTCTCCTTCACACCGGTAAAGAAGAAGGCTTCCGTGCGCTGGCGCGACGACGAAACAGAGGAGGGAACCCTGGCTGACTTTGAGAAGACGCCAGTGAAGTTTCCCTCGCCGGCTGAGGGCTCAGCCGAGAAGACGCTCCCCAAGCCGCCGGTGGCCTCGTATCTGCCCGTCTACAGCTCGCCCCGGGAATCCAGCCCGTCGCAGTCCGACACGTCGATCCTGCACGCCAACAAGCCCAACCGCTTCCAAGCCGGCTTCCTCTCCAAGGGCCGCCCGCAGGCCAACGGCTCCCCCAAGACAGGCTCCCCGATCCCGCCGACGCTTTCCCTTAACCTGGCGAGCTCGTCCGACACCGAGGACCGCCCGTCGCCGCTGCGCTCCATCCCTGTAAGTCGCGCCGCCAACACCACCCTCTCTCCGCCGTCGCGCAACGGGAGTCCCTTGCCGCAGCCTCCCAAAATGCTCTCGACGCTGGACGAGAACGAGCCTCCGCGGGCCGCCGCTCACCATCCACCGACCTCGTCGGAGTCCGACTCGGAATCCTCGTCCATCGACCCCCTCAAGCTGCGCTCGGCCCTGCACAGCGCCAAGCAGCGTCGCGACCGGCTCTCGCTCATGTCGGGCACCGCCGCGTCGCAGGCAAAGCGTCTGTCGTCGGCATCGTCGGTGTCGTCGTCAGTCAGCGGCCATCGCGCGTCGCAAAGCTACTCCGGGCCCTTGGCTAGCTCGACAAACGGCATCTCGAGACACCGGCGTGGCAGCGCCGAGCGCAGGCGATCCCCGCCCATTTCCTGTTCCCCCGAGTCCAGAAGTCTCGATTCCTCGCTTGTAGGCAGTGTACGGAACCTGACACCGGGCCAGGCTCGACGGATGAATCTGGGTGGTAGCGTCCGACTGGAAGTCAGCCCGCAGAGGCCGGGTGGCGCCATGGACAACAGGAACCGCAGGATTACTATCGGTAGTCTGGCGGGCACGTCAACGGCGCCGACACGACCAAGCAGACCTAGTGTTGCTGCTTGGCGGTAAGGCCTGGCGATAAAACAGGGTTTGGGTTTGATGAATAATGGAACAGCTTGGGTGGGGTGTAGGATATTGATGATGGGGGATGGAATAACAACTTGTCTGTTGTTTACTTGTTTTCCTTTTTTGCATGGCCCACCGATATCTGTGGTTTGGAGTTTTTGGGCGTTTGACGTCAGGGTTTCTGGAACTCACACTTCACATTCGGTGAAGCCAACCAACAACGGCCTGGGGTGAGAAAGAAAGGGAAAGAGATTTGTAATTGTTCTGAATGGAGAGACGAGGGCGGGACCTGGATCACGTTTCGGTTCCTTGTTTATGGTTCAGGACTCTTTTTTTTTTAACATTGCTACTTACATACTGTGAGGTGTTTGGGGTTGTGTAGTATCGGTACTTGAGGAATGACAGGTTTGACCCATGATTTCATTTCGGTTCTTGGTGTTTTAGTGACTGATTAGAGCTGTGGGGAAAGGTCATGTCACTTGCATCACCACGTCGTGCCTTGTGTTGTTTGTCATTTTTGTTATCGCTTATTTTCATACGAAAGACACTATCTCACATCGTCAAGGGAACACGAAGCTAGCAAACCAACCAGATCCCTCCCAAAGACATGATTGCCCCCCAACGCCAGACCTGCCAAACCGACCAAACCGTTTTCGACCCGTTCATGACTTCATCCACCGCTTACAACTAGTATCGGTCCTCGGGCACTCTGAACATGCCCGACAGCAAATCGCCCAAGCGCTCGAGGATCTCCAACCCATCCGCATCCAGGACCGGCTCCCGGACCGGTAGGAAGCCGCGTCTGCCTCCGTACATGTGAGGCTCCTTTGGCTTTCCAACCACCTCCTCGAGCTGCACCGTGTAGATACCAATCAAGTCACGGTCGAGCGCAACGAACTCGGGGTACGTCATTCCTCCGCTAGAGGTGGACTCGATCCTGTGCCTGTGAACGTGGTGTTCAAAACGCAGGGATGGAACGTACCAGTCAGAAGCATGGTTGGACACAGCGTTGCCCACGGCCTGAGCAAGCTTCGTGTACCGAATCGCAGCTGTCACGGCCCACTCCGCCAGACCGGCATCAAGGGTTGAGACGGATGTGGTGAGCCGCTCCTGGGCGCGCAAAAGAAGATCCTTGAGGTGGTAGAGATCTCGACGGAGGAGCCATACCGTATTGCTTGGACCATCAGGGTTTGTTCCGGGAACGGGGACGGGGAAAGCCGTTGGGGCTGCGGGAGCCCGAGGCGAACCCCCGTAGGACGGGGGAGGCGGGGCAGGCTGCGGCGTGTTCCAAATGTCCACATTGGCATTAGAAGTGGGGTTGCCGATCGTGGGAGTGCTGGTAACAGAGGGTCCGCTCTTCCTACGGTAGGAGGGGCGGACGGGGATGTTGATCGGCTCGGTAGGTATGAAGGGGGTAGCGACGGGGAGGTTCTTGGTCTGGTATTCATCAAAATCACTTCCAGGGTTGTTAGCTGGCTCGGCATGGATACCAGATGGAACAACATACGCTAGCATGATGGGAAGAAAGTCGTCCATCTGCTTCTTGTATTCACCCAGCTTGTCCCAAGTCTTAATGAGCTCCGAGGCGCGAACATGGATATCCGCATACTGCCAGAGGGTGCGGTAGTCATGGTTGTTCTCGTGGAGATCGCTTTGATCCCGGGCGAGGCGCTGGCTCTCAGCGCGAAGGGCAATGGCTTTGACGCGGACGCCTGTAAGCCAACTGTGTAGGGCAGGGTCAATGGGAAGCTCGCTGGTGTCGGAAACTTTGCTGTAAGAGGAGAGCATAGGCTGCAGTCTGTCCACTTGATGCTGGATCTCCTCGCAAAGACGAAGAGACGGTTGGGTGAGCTCGCTGTCAAGTGCATCCAAGTCACGGATGGTCTGGAAGGTGTCCTGGAGGACTTGTCGAAGAGAGGTGACGGTTTTGCTGAGATAGACTGGATCAACCTCATGTGAGGCATCGTCAAGAAGCTCCTTGACAGCGTCTGACTCGTCGTCTGCCTCCTCGGCGATTGTATCTGCCTCGGGATCTTTAAACGGATCCTCGAGAGCTTCGCTAGGAGCGTCGTGCCAGGCCGCCGGACCGGGGCTATCGGGATTGTGGTCGAGCTCCTGCTTGGTTCTGTCCTCAACCTCTTTGCCTTTCACAGACACATCCTTGTGTGTAGACTCCAACTCTTGCTGTGTGGTTTCCAAAGACGAGGATATCGAGAGGCTGCTGGCAGAGCTCGCGCGGCGCTTGCCAGGATCCTCCTTTCCGGAAGGCGTCTCGGGCTCCGAAGCGGGAAGAGAAATCACGGACAGATTGTCATCGGCGACGTCTTCCCAGTCGTCCGAGATACTGTCTCGGGGCGCCATCGTGTCTCGGTTGAATCGAGAATCAGGTCAAACTACGTCTGCGATCGCGAGTGGTTAGCATACACCGATCAGTTTGCGGAGGACGTTTTGATGGTAGCACTTACAAAGCCACTAGCTTGCGAACGTCAATCGGGTCGCTGGGTGGCTAAAGGTTAGAGCGCGGATTGGCGCACCCGTTGCCGTGCTTCCCTCGGAAAGCTGTAACCGAAGCGCCCGGCGCGTGGAGGTTTCTTGTGGGACAGGTGTCGAGATAACGACGTAGGCTCCGGCTTCCGATCAAGTGGTGCGCAACCTCCTGTTATCGACTGGGTGGAGTTGTCGACTGGCAATAATGAGCCGCAAGCTGGCAGGTCTGGACTGAGAAGATACTCAGAAAACCAGGGACCCGGACTGCGATCAGGAGTTTGTGCAGGGAAAAAAGTTTGTGTTGGATGGAAGTCGCAAACCGAACGAGCGTCGCCCTCCAAGTCTGTAGGCAGCAGTGGACGTGGGGGTCTGCCTTAAAAGCGGATAGCTGCGGGTCTGGGACGGCCTCAGGGTGATTGTCGGCGGAGAATCCCACTGCCGCAAATACGGTAAACTCTTGAAGCCAAAAGGCAGCGAGTTCAAAGGGTGCAGAAGAGGCATCCGGGATGACGAAGAGGGGGCGACAGAGGCTCAGCTGAGCCGCGCCAGCGGCTCAAGCAGCTTATCGACAGCCCTGTGATCACTGGTCAGCGACCAGGCAGCCTTGGCGTTCACCCCGCATTGGATCCCGCCAAGACGGAGGGGTGCACGGTTCATCCTGCATGGGAAGGAGAATGTACCCGTGTCACTTGAGGGTTAGGGTCTTTCATCCCCCTTTTCAAGCCAACAGAGGTCAAATGAGAAGGCAAAATGGGATTAATATGCAACGGTGTGTTGTTACAAATGCACTGATACAAAAGAGATCAAAAGATGGTAGCCACATCCCACAGCCCAGACACCCTCCCTGACTCCCAAACACCACGCATGCCAAGCCCAACCAAATCAAGCCTCCTCGTCCAGAAACCCAAGTCCGCTGTCGTACCTTCTCCTCTTCTTTCCTTTCCTAGCAAGATCGCCAGATAGAAAGCTATTTCCCTTTTCACCATCCTCGGGCGATACTGCGCTCTGTTCCTCCCCGAGACCGCTATCTCTCCTTGCTTCGCCAGCGCCGACACCAATACTCCGCTTCGGCTTCTTTGGTGTACCAGCCAAGAAGCCCTCACTCATCCTCACCACTCTTTCCAGCTCAGCCTTCATCGAGTCAATCACCTCCTTTGCCTTCCTCTTATCTACCTCCCTCTTCGACCCAAGCTCGACGTTTTCGCTGGTTAGCTTGTCATTTTGCTCTGTCAACTTCCCATTCTCAACACGCAGCTGACGAATGGTTTCATGAGCTGCTCGGAGGGAGTCATTAACCCTGTCGATTTCAAGCCGCAATTCCATAACACGAGCGTCACGAAGAGCCAGTGTTTGCCCCTGGGTCTTGGTGAGCCGTGCTGTCTCCGCCTTGTGGTTGGACTTGAGCTCCTCAAGAGCAGTCGCATGAGCGGCCTGCATCTCGGAGAACTGAGCTTGCAGAGAAACAGTCTGTTCCACGGTGGCTGAGAGCTTGGCCTCTAGATCTGACAATGCATCTTCCTTCTCCACCATAGCCTCCGCTTGTTCACGAGCCACCTGCTCGAACGCTGCCTTTTCTCCGAGGCGCTCGGCATTGGAGGCTTCCAGCTCGCCGTCCATACGCTGGACGAGGGTCTCAAGTTCCGAAACGTCCCGAGTGTATCTTTGGACGGCGCCTTTTAGACGCTCAATCCCAACCTCAAGCTCAGAGATGCGAGCTTCCTTTTGTTGACATTCGGAATCCATGCGGGTGAATTCATCGTGGAGGATCTTCATCGCGTCAACCCGCGCGCCGAGCTGTTGGCGGAGCGACTGCTCGATTTCATGGTACTCGTCGATCGCATCGTCGGATTCGCGACTCTTCTTTGCGAGGTCACGCAGTCTCTCCAAGAGAAGGTCGAGGACTGCGGCGCCAGCAGATGTCAAGGGAAGGGTTACTTCGCCAGGGCTGAGGTATTCGAGCTCTAGACGCGCTGCTCGGAATGCGCTCTTGAGGGAGTTGACGATCTCCGACGCGTCGGAGCCAGAAAAGCCAAGACCGCTCAGGGAGTTGTTGAGGTCGAAGAGGGCAGCGGTGCGATCCGAGAGGGTTTGAAGAACGTGCTTAAGCCGCCCTTCGATGTCAGTTGAAGGATGATCTGAGGTCGACCCTGCCGGGGTGATTGGCGGATATGGGGCGAGCTTTTCGGACAGCCGGGTAGTCAACGAAGCGTATGACTCTAGCGTCGTTGTGAGCTTCGAGACTTCAAGCTGCAATGAGGCCAGCTCGTCTTCGAGTGCCTGCTTCTCGAGGTCGGGGAGCGATGCCTGGACGCCTGCATGGGAACATGGCGTGGGTGGATGACGCAAACTTCGAGGGGAGGGTGTTGGTAGCCCTGCCGCCGTCGGACTCGTCGCAGGCGGCGTTGGGAATGATCCGCGTGCCCTGCGGCTTGGGGTGCTGCAGACTAGATCGGCCATGGTGGTATCGCCAAAGACGTCGTCGTCGCCATCATCGCCGTCCAGTTGCATAAAGTCGTCAGAAAAGGGGTCCCTGGCCGCTACTGTCCATTCACAAGCAGGGCTACTCGGTGTCGGCTGATGAACGACCGAGTAGCTTGCCAATTCCCTCTTCAGCGTCTCTACCTCCTGCTCCAGCTCCCAGACCCTGTCGGTGTCCATATCGACGGTTTCATCATGTAGCTTTTGGATCTCCTCGTCTCTCTCTGCGAGTTCGGCCTTTAGACGCTCGACCTCCGCCTTGGTCTCCTGAGCTCTCTTCCGCCGCTCAGCGTAGATGTTGTTCATCTCCTCGCTTAAACCGCTTCGTCGCAGACGGCGCTTGACGCGTCCATCCAAGACTTGGCGTAGGGGAAGAAAGTGGACCTCAGTGAGTGGTGAGGATGGATCGTGTGCATCCGCATCCCGAGATGTATTGCGCGACAGCCGCGCCGGTGTCGAGTGTCGCCGCGGCCCCCTATTCCCAAGCGATGTCTTCCTGACCATGGGAGTGAGACCGGTCGAGAGCTCATCCTCAAACTCAGCCAGAACCGGGCCTGGATCTGAGAAGCGGACCCTCTTTTTAGCCCGAGGTTTCCGGCCTGGTGTGGACGAACCCGATGTTTGCTCTGTCGCACCGCTTGTCGCGCTGTGCAGTGTTGACGGCCCGGCGCTGTTCCTCAGTGAGCGCCTCGGCGCAATTGGATGCGAAACGGCCGACATATTGGGCGCCTTGCATTCGATTCGTGGAGGACAAAGTTTCGTTCGGATGGAGACTCGGAAGCTTCAAGTCAAGTGGTCGCATTGATATGGGGCGCATTCACGGAATCACAGCACACGATTCCCCTGGGCCGTTGCCCCGCATCATTCTCCTTGTGTTTATTTATTTCCGTTTAGGGTAAGCGGGGTGGTGAAGCTGGACGCGACTTCCCTGCCGCGATCAGCTTCGCGTCAATGACGCCCAATCGTTTTGCCAAGACCGTGGATTTTCCAGACCGCGAGTTCCAGCGACGACGCTAGGGATTGACTCACCTTCATTGTTCAATTTTCCAAAAGTCACCGCGGCCATGGTTGCCTGTGTTTGCCCCTGAAAGATCTCACCGCTTACAGGCTTCCTAATCGTGTTATTTTTTTTCGCGGGTCAGTCAACGCATCTCCCTGACAGAGAATGGCACCATTGCGGTTGTTCACGAGCGCAAACGCCCACAGACTGGACTGGCTCGCAGCGACCGATTGTTAGGCCACTCAAAAAACTAGAATCGAGGAACGTGGTCTCACGGCCTGCCGCCTTCAACGTTTGAAAAGTTCAGCGGCGGACACCATTCCCCGTATCCGCGGGCTGATTCCAGAAAAAAACGTCTATCCGTGCCCCATAATCTTCCCAACATCGTCATGCAATCTCGCCAACCCCGCCGACTCGGCATGCAGGTGGCCAGCGGCGCCCGCAAGCAGCGCCGGATTGAGCCAGAGAGGCATGATGTCGACCCTGCAATGCTGCACATACGGGATGTCCTTCAGCTGTCTTGCCGACATCACTTCCCGAAGGTTGGACCGGCCGAACACCGCAGTCCCGTCCTTGGCTGTGTCTTGATCCCCTGCGAACTGGCACCCTTGCGATTGTTAGCAGTTTGCGGTATACAACACGTATCTGCTAACACTGCGCAAGAAGTCAGAACGCGGGGCATGGCAGGGGCGGTCAACCGTGTGGTCGAAGATGGGTGTCATTGGTCGCTCGGTCCCCGCGTCAGCAGCCTCCGCGGACCGGCCGCAGCGGAACGCAGGCCGGTGCGCAAAAAATGCTTGAATCGGGCACTCGCAGCTGAAGGTCTGCGCTAAAAGTTGATTCCTCCTCGGTGCCTTTCACTTGGAACTGGTTTCTTCACTTGACGACCATCCCCAACCTATCAATGCCCCATCTGACTTTGAGCCTCGTTGTTGCGAAGCTATCAGCGTATCTGTAGCCCGGACTTTGTTTGGGGAGTTGATGTTGACGCAATTCGGTCGGGTCACACCCGTTTCGGCTTCGAGGCCGCCAAGAAAAGACTCCACCACACTACCGACCGAAGGACCGGAGCGATGTCGAGCGCAGCGGGGCCGGATCCACCACTCCCCGACCCGAATGAGTGGAACGGCCATTCGGCGATTGCATGTGCTACAGTTGCCCTCTCGGTAGCAACGGTTGCTGTCGCTTTACGGTTTTGGGCCCGGGCTGGGATTATGCGTGTTGTGGGATTGGAGGATTGGTTCATTCTCGCTGCCCTGTTATTTTCGGTTGGCGTGACGGCGTGCTTGGGTCTCCGTAAGTCTGGCATCCATAGGTTTGTTGACGCAAGACTAACAAGATGCAGAGCTTCGTCTTGGTCTGGGGAAGCATGTCGTCTATGTCCCACCGGACGACTTGGCCGAGTACTTCAAGGTCAGTTTCCAAGCATCACTAAGACCAGTCAGAGATGCTCACAAAATGGATCACAGATCAGCATTATCACAACCATCATTTACGTTCTCAGCCTCACTTTTACTAAGTTGTCAATTCTCTGCCTTTACATCCGTGTCTTGACCTACGACTACGTTCGCCTCGCGGCAAAGACGCTCCTTGGGATGGTCCTGCTCAGCCACGCCTACATCCTGGCGACACTCTTCACCGCATGCGTCCCCCTTGATGCGTTCTGGGATTTTTCGAAACGCGAGACGTCGTTCTGCCAACCGCTCCCAGTCTACTGGAGCCATGCCGGCCTCAACATCGTTACCGATTTTCTCATCTTCATGCTGCCGCTCACGGTCATGCACAAGATCCGCACCCATCGGCCTCAAAAGATAGCCCTCTTCGCCATTTTCATTCTTGCCTTTAGGTGTGTTGCATCCTCCTCTTTAGTTCCCGTCGCCTAACCTATTCATCCCACAGCGTTTGCATCATCTCCTTGACACGCGCCCTTCTTCTAGCAAGGGACGTCGACAGAGGGGCCACAGACGTCACCTGGGATGCGGCAGGAACGGCAAATTGGAACAGCTTCGAGATTAATATTGCCATCCTCTGCGCCTGTTTGACAACGATGAAGCCAGTTTTTGCGCGCTTCTTTCCAGGCTTGCTGTCCCCCTATCCATCGGCAATACCAGACGAAGACGAGATTAGCGCTGCCCGTGGTCCCCGGAATGCGCGTCGCAATGTCGAAACCGGGTTGTCAACGATGGACTTTGTAGAACCCGAGATTTTACAACCACCGAAGACAGCGGATATCAAATACGGCAGGGACGGCGGAGTTGTGTCATCACACTCCATGATTGAGTCGAAGTTGAGCAACGAGAAGAACGTATGACTGTCAGGCGCTCCGGCGTACCCGCAATCATTGCACTTGGGATCTAATCGTTTGGAACCTCCGGATCCACGACCTGCTTGATAGTGTACTGCCCGAGAGTTGTGCTAGCCTCTGTTCAGTCATCTTGCCCTCCCCCACCTTGTAGCAATTGGACTCTGTGTCCGCTACTACGATCTGTCTTTACCAGGCCTACTTGTAGTGTCTGGAGCAGGCCGTAACACCAACCTGCAGGTCCTCACAGTTACTAATCTTATTTTAATGTTTCTAAAGGAGTTACTACAGCTATTAATTCCCAAGTCGGTTAAGAAGAGGTAGATTAAGCTTTCAAAGCAGGTTATAATCAGTGGGTCGCTTACGCTAAGGTTAGATCAGGGGATAGATTTTTAGGAGGAGGCGTTTACGGGGATAAGGGGGCCCGTGAGGGCGCTGTTCAAGTTATTGTTGAATCTTTGGGGGGAGGTTGTGGATATGGCGGATGTGAATGATATAACGGCCAAGAGGTTGGCGGGGAGGATCATGAGGCCGTTGATACATAAGGGGAAAGGTAGGCCGCATGCTATGGATATGATGTTGGGTTTGGCGTTTATGATTCGGAAGAGGTCCGAGTATAATGTTAGTTTGAGGGGGGGAGGGAAGAGCAAGGCGGTGTTTTAGGGTGTGATGTTGGGAGTGGGATCAGGTATTCTGCGTGACCATGGTGGATGGGAGATATAGCCGCACTATGTAGTAGTTTTGTGCATTGCCACTGCTGTATGCTAGTTGGGACGAAGTATACGAATGATACCCTTTTGATCAGCTTTTGATATTGCAGCTTCTTTTACCTCGGGCCGCCGCGAGATGTGTTGCCAATCTCATCCAAAAAGCCGGACTACTCCGCAAAGAAGACATTTCCCACGTTGGAACGCTATACACGCTTTGGCGAAACAACAAAATCTCACAAACCGGCGGAGAGAGCCCCAGCATTCGTCATTTGAACCGACCCTGGCCACTCAAGTATTTCGTCGGCCAAGAGTCACGGAATATCGCGCTCCTTCGCGACGCGCTCAAGGAAGGTAGAGTTCGCAAGGCCCGAATCCAAGTTTGTGCTCTTTGGGACACTGTCAACTTTACCATCCGGCTCACCCGGGGTCTTTTGATACGCTTCAGGTTTTCGTTTATCGACTCCGATTTAGAGTCGTGCAAGGGAATAGACAACATCTTCCAGGCACTGGCTTTACATGAGCATCGGCTACCCTTTCGACCCATCGTCATGAGACTCAGGCGATCAGCAAACTCCAATAACGATGCGACTGAGCCTCATGAGACTCCTGAGGCCACCGACACTGGCAATACCTCGCTTCAGCAGTGCTGGTTTGCTGGCTACCATGCCGACATTGGCGGTAGCGTCAGGGGAGCCGGTCTGGGCAGTTTTTCTCTAGTCTGGATGATAGACAAGCTCCAAGATTATGTCGCTTTCAACACCGACGCCGTCCTCGAGCCTGAGCCAGGAAAGCAAAGGGGCAACGACGAGGGTACACTCGATAGGCGCTCTTGTAAGTGGGCTCATGTCATTCACATGACATCTTCGCACACCAGGGTGCTTTGCAAGTCTCGACGCGATACTGACTCCATCATTGGTATCTCCCTAGATAGCTATGATATCTGGAGCCATCTTCCATCGCCCATCGAAGTGCCGGTCGGGAAGATTCTACTAATGGGGAGGCGAATACCAACCCGGCAGTTCTGGGAGCAGAGAAAATTCCGGCTCTACAGACCACAATCAGGAGAGCCGAGACGCTGCCGCATACGACAGCTCTGGGGGCTGAGGAAACCCCACGAGGCCAGCTCAGAAGGAGAGATTCAGCATGCGGAAACGGTGCACCAGTCCGTAATGCAGCTGATCAACATGAAGTCTGGGGTCGCACGCCCGCCATGCATGCAAAAGCTGGAACATCGCGGACAAAGTTCCACGAAACCAGCGGAACTGGAGGGGCCTAGTCCGCCGACGGAATCTCAACAGAAAAAGTGGAGTTTCGAAGATAGACTCCCGGAGGAGGCCATGACCGACTTCCAACTTAAGCTCATCAAGAGGTGGTTTTATATGGATAATAGAGCTGGCGGGGCTGCCAATGCAGAACCGGCGCATGACGCGGTGTTTAAGTCCTATCTCGAGGTCATGGACTGGGTGGATAAACTTCTCGAGCAAGGACGCAAGGAAAGAGCGGAGAAGCATGGCGTGGTCCCCCAGAGTATTATGGAGGACATACCCAGGTCGATATGGAGACTGAGGTACGGGAAGGAAAGTATCAAGAACTTCAAGGAGTCAGCGCCCGCGGACTCTCCCCGTCGACTGAATGTGGTCTTAGAGACCATTGATGAACTTTTGCGCGATCTTGTGGAGCCACTCCACAAGGACGACGCTGAAGTACAAATCGCGCCAGAGGATGGAAGGGCCGAGAACGGTATTTTATTGCTTCTTAAGGCTGAGATGGGGTGGTTAGAAATGGCAAAGAAGCCCGACTTGGATGCAAGCCAGATGATCAGCGAAATTGACAGAGTGGTGACCTCGCTGGAGAGGTCACAGGAAATTACAAGGCAGTGGATGGAAGAAGAGCGCTTGCGGGGAGCAGAGGGTTTTGAGTAAAATAGTGGGAACGAGGAGCCTGTGAGCACACAATCGTGGAAGCCTGTAGATCAGGGGCTGGTACAGGCTAATCCAGTGCTAGCCTCGCTGTCCTTGTGGGACAGAAAGTCCGAGCTGGGTGACATTGGGCAAAGCGTACATGATTGGACTCCTGTGAGACAGGTGTTGGAAACTTACGATGCGATTCTCCCGAACTGAACAACCGTCAGCTCCTCCCATCGTTCCTCTCATCCGTTGCAAGTCGCTGTAATCAAGATGCTTTTACTCCCCCCTATTTAGAGCCTCCTGACCCTTTGCCTCTTCCTCTCTCAAAACCCGATACAACTCCTGCTCCCACTCAGGCAAATGCCGCCCTCTCAAAACCCGCTCCCTCGGCATCCTCTCCATCTCAACACCCCAAGTTGCCAACAAAACATTCCACCAGAACCTCCACCTAGGCGGAGCATCCTCGTCCTTCGCTCCATCGTCCGCCTCCTTATGACATAACCAAATGATCTGCTGCAGACCCCGCAAGCACTTCTTAAAATCTACACCATAAAGATCATCCGAGTCCGTTCCCCCTTGTTCAATCGCAGCCCAACCCAGCACCAATACTTTATCCATGGCCAAATTACGCACTCCGACACCTTTTGCATCGGCGACGCACATGTTGTGTAGCATGGCTAGGGAGTTGATGTCGTAGGAATGGGTATCTGAGGGGTCGATGGAGAAAAAGAGGAAATCCGATTCGGGGTTGAAGTAGAGCATCGAACTGACTGTTTCATCATCCTCTTGTGAGAGGGGGCGTGGGACCTGGCAAGGTATATGCACGCGATAGAATGCCAAGGCGACGCCGCGGGATTCGCTGTTGGTCTGCAAGAGGGGGTGGTGGAGTGTGGTCCAGGCGTGGATGATGGGCGTCGCTGGTGTTTTTTGGTTTTGGTCTCGGTCTCGGTCTCGGGGTAGGGATTGGAAAGTTACCTCGAAAAGGCGGTGGCGGTAGAGGGAGTGGTTCCAGATTAGCAGGCGGAGTTCGGTGCACAAGCGTGGGAAGGGGGTGAAGTCTGCGGCGTCTTCGGTCTCGCCCGCTGTGAGGATTTGGAGGTGGGATGGCGTTGTCATCTTAGCATCACTGTTGCCCTAACAGGATACGGAGAAATTCAAGTTGTTAGGTAGGTATGTGCTCTGGTCGCAAAGAGTCATGGTGATGATATCGGTTCAAGGTGGGTGAGGGGTCATGAAGTTCGTGTGCGCATTATCCAATGACCGTGTTGAGGTCCAGGTTGCAGTCCGATCAGCCGCATGCAGGCCATTTTGGGCTTAGCCCGCGCCAATGGAGGGCTGTCCATGTCGGGTCTTCAAATGAGGTATTTTACATGGACTGCAGACCCGCGAATACAAAGAGAAGCTCAAGCAACTCGAAGAAAAACATTAGGCCGCTGCCCATCTATGGAAGCTGAACGTTGGGGTTTCTGTCGCTTGATGGGGTTATGAGGATGGTGCGTGTCTTGTGGAGGTGACGTTTTGAGGTGCCCCTGAGACGCGACTGTCTGAAGACTACCTACTTTAATCAGTCCAGTTATAGCCGTGTTTGATTCAACTAAACGACTGATAGCTTCTTCAAACCCGCTCCCCTTCTCGCTCACGCCTAATAAGCAACATCAGGCCCCATCAACCCACAAACCCCCACCCTCAAAAACTCGGGATCGGTCTCCAACCTCTTGGCAAACTTCTCCCTCAACTCATCCACATCCCACGACGCCCAAGTGAACCGTCCATGGAGATACCTCGCCTCCGGGGACGCCGCCCATACCGCATAGTTCCCCGCTAACGTGACATCATCAAAGTCAAACATATCCCGCGTAGCACCGAGCTGAAGCTAGGGCTTGGTGAAGACCAGGCCGGGATGGAAGCTGACGACTTACATTTTATCGGCAGGGACTTCCTGGGCGATGAATTGTATGGTGAGCGTTCCTGAGGCTTTGGTTAGGCCGTATTCAGGGCGGGCACCCGCCATGGGGATGTATTCGTTTTTGGATTCGTGGATGGATTGGGTTGAGATGTTGACGAGGGACTATTATAGCAGTCAGCATTAGATGTCCTGTTATCTAACAAAGTCAGGGCACATGAATTGGGGAATGCCTTGTGTCGATCTTCACCGCTAACCTGCTTATAAAACTTCTCTGTAAAGTGTATCGGCCCACGTACATTCACCTTAAAAGGCTCCCACACATAATCGATGCTAAGCTCTAGGAGGGGTTTAGGCACAGCGAACCGCGCAGCGTTGAGAATAAGGACATTAATAATGATGCCCCTCTTGGCAAGACAAGACCAGTCCACAGCGCATTGGTGTCCCCCGGATTAACTACATCTCCCCTCTCGCCAATGATCCGAACATCTTTGCCAGAGGCCGCAGCGATGTCCTTGAGGGAGGTAACCGCTTTGTCGAGGACTTCCTGGCGACGGCCGGTGACGATGATGGTTGAGGCGGAAGCGGCGATGAAGCCTTTAGCAATGTCGAAGCCTATGCCGGCGGTGCCTCCGGTGATGAGCACTGTTTTTCCGGCCTGGCTGAGTTCGGGACGGGAGGCATCGATGGCGAGGTATGGAGTGCGGTGGATGGTGGGGGTGACGGTTGAGGTGAGGGGGGTGATTACTCTTTCGGTAGCCATGGTGAACGTGGAGGTAGACTAGAGATATATGCTAAGTCTTGAAGTAGATGAAGAAGCGTGTGAGACAGTCGGAACAAGGAGAACCCAAGTGGAGGACTATTTTTTTTAACGACCCTGCTAAATCGACTGTCACCCCCGATAAATCGACTGTCACTGAACCCTTTTGGGATGCGGCCCCGCACCTCCCCCACTGCTCAATCTCCCCCTGATATCTCTGAAGCCAGATCGTCGATTCCCACACTTTTCTAGAGTGATTAGTTCGTAAATAAGTCGCTTGGAATCGTCAAAAGGCTCAAAAACGCCATAAACGCTGTCAATTGCTATGGACATTGACTAGAACTACATCACGTGCTCACCCCATTTGCCTGCCTTACCCTTGCTTCTCTTCGGCGCACCGGCCGGCGCCGTGGAATTCGGCGCTGTAGATCTCGGAGCCGTAGGAAGCCACTGGGCGGAAGCCTGGCCCTGTGCAGACGGTGGCACGGCCGTATGCGGTGTGTGTATGAGGAATGGCGACTGTGTAGCCAGAGCCGGATGTGAAGCCATCACGGGCATCACTTGCTGTGGAGGCGCCGTGGCGGATGGTGTTGAGGTCGGTCCCGCCAGAGGCTGGCCCGCAGCGAGGGAGGTGAGCGCCGCCATCTGCGCAGCCATGGTGGCCACCTGTTGCCTTATGATCTCCATCTCGGTCTTCTGAACCTGTGCCTTTGTAACTCTTTGTTTCTTCTTCGGTGGCGTCCACAGCGCCGTCGAGGCTCAGAATTGGTGGACTGGATCACCACGCGAATTGATGGGGTTAAATTGACTGTATTTTTCGCCACCATCATCAATTTGGCAACGGAATCATCCATTCTCAGTTACAGAGTCAAATGTATCCCCTTCATCGATAGGAAACTCTAGCCGGGGGGGGGGGGGGGGACTGAAAACGGGCCCCTGAAGCTGTGCGGTGGCGGCGTATGGGATTACCCAGCTTAGGGAAGAATCAGGGAAAGCTCAGGACAAATTAGCCATAGCTCACCCCACCTCAGGACTACGGACGAAAAGGGAAATTTTCTGTGCCCAGATTCGTCGCAGACAACCAGGCTGGATTGGGTTCATTGGTACGGTTAGGATTGGGTAAACTTCAGGGTATGCCGGCTCGGGAAAGATGAAGGGATTTCAAGGGTTTGGGTGGCTTTGGTTTGGTTATGGCACATTTAATACCACTTTTGGAACCATTCACGTCCCACAACGTCAATTTTTTCATGCTGTGCTAATTCCTCAGACCTACACCATCCCCAGGGAGACTTTCAACATTGACAACCGAAACACATCCGTTACCCACTACACGATAAGAACTCACAAGAGACAACTGGGAAGCACGGACACCGCACTCGCCTCCGTGATACCCTCCAAGCGGTGGAAGCGTCTCTTCTTCGAGGGCTGGGAGCTCGTCGACGGAGCTGACGGCCGCACCCACGATACAACATTTACCCTTGACCTCAACCACGGTACCAACAACCAACTCACCCGCCCTATCATCCCACCTTTCCAACCTCCCAACACCATAGGGGCGCCTCGCAAAGCCCTATAGGATAGGCGGGATATATATTACCTCCCCCAGCCAAGAAATCCACCGTCGCAGCCGAGCTCGCACGATGCGACTCTTCTCCCGGCGCAGGCGGGACCTCCATCTCTGGCCTGTCCACTTTGAGCGTATCACCCCGCAACTTGCCCGCAAATAAGCGTCACGGGGAAGGCCAACGTCAAATACCGAGCAATATACTATTTCTCGGTCGCGAGGTCTAGCTCGTTTCGCCTCCCACAGTTGAACTCGGGTCGGTTCCAATCTCAACCCGCAAGCTCGCTTCCGTCCGGAGCAGGGCTTGGCGATCTGGGGGGATGCAGAGAGTTGCCGGGGAAGAATACTTGATTCGTGTGTCTCGGAAGAACGTGTTGATTGTGTCGTGGACTGTTTGGGTTAAAGGACAGGATGCCAAGTGTCGCTGTGGGACAACTCAACTGCCGTGATCGAGGGTCTACGTGCGCGCCTATCCGAGAGGTTGGGGAGATCTGGCGATGGGACGTTGAGGGTGTTGGGTGATGGTGTTGTCGGGTGTGGAAGGTCCGGGTAACAAGAGGTCCGGCGTTGATGGGGGAATTCTCCAGGTTAACGTCTGGTTGAGAAAATCGTGAAGGGTCAATGTCTGGACTTTCAAGTATAAGAGCCGTAAGCCTCTCGGTGAAATGAAGAAGGGACAGGCAAGCCACCCGCTCGGGATTTCAATTGTCCCTCAAGATGCACCTCAGCCTGACCGGACTTGCCCTCTGGGCTCTCGCGGCCGCCCAAACCGCCGAAGCCCACTACCGCTTCTCCAAGCTGCTCGTCAACGGCCAACTCCCCAACGACTTCGAATACATCCGGGAGAACAGCAACGGCATCATGCCCACGAAGCAGTTCCTCCAGGCCAGCGACGACTTCCGCTGCAACTCGGGCTCCTTCGCCAACGCGGGCCGCACCAAGATCGCCAAGGTCAACCCCGGAGACACCATCGGCTTCCAGCTGTGGTGCTACGCCACGATGCAGCACCCCGGGCCGCTGACGATCCACATGTCCAAGGCTCCCGGCGATGTTCGTCAGTATCGAGGTGATGGGGACTGGTTCAAGGTCCATCAGATGATTATCTGCAAGCCGCCTACCGGTGGCTACCTGGTGAGCCCCCATCCCATCCATCTGATTCTGAAAAAAATCACTGATAACGAGAAACAGGACGACAAAGACTGGTGCACCTGGGCACCGTGCAGGGCAATGTGCTCGACGCGGACGAGATACTGACCCGGTGGAGTGTCGCGGGGGAGGGTGAAGGAGACGGTTGATTTGTCCCGCAGCGGCGACACCGAGTTCTACTACGAGTGCGCGCAGATCGAAGTGACTGGTAACGGCAACGGCAGACCTGGACCCACGGTTAAGATTCCAGGCTTGTACGACTCGAATGACCCGGCGCTGCGGTTCTGGATGGACAGGTCCGACGCAGTGTGCTGAAGGGACTTGCAAGTTTAGTAATGATTGGTATTCGCAGTGTGTGAGGTAGATGGGTTGGATTGGGCAAACAGTGTTGATGCAAAAGTTGTTGGGAGTTCTTCTGTTTGAATCAAATGGTTTGAGGAGACTTGTGTCGCTGTGGGCGCCAAGCAACGCCGCTCGATTGGCTGGCTGGCTGCAGACTGCAGGAGCGGTCACTCAGACGGGCAAATCACAATGATCAGAATTCAGCGCACCATGCTGGCCTAAGGCAGCTTGGGTTGGGCTGCAATAAGTAACTTTCAGCTCCCAAACTTTCCGACTACAGTCCTTGAGTCTTTTCCGTCAGCTTCTCCGAGCCCAGCACCACCGATCTCGAGATGGAAGGTTTCAGGAAGCCCCTCGTCAGCGCGCTTGAGGACATCGCGCACGCTGAATCCAGCCCTGAAACGTTCACTGTTATCGAGGGGTTCACAGACCCAACAATTGGATCCCGCATTTGGACAAAAAGCGTCCCGCGGGACAGGGTTCTTTCGGGTTCCTGGATGGAGGAGCCCGTAACCGGCCCCTCAGATTCGGCCCAAGCAACAGTATGCCATACCCTGCGGATGCTTTTCGTTGAACGGTCCGGCACTGGTTACATTCCCGAAATCACTCGCGAAGATATGGCGGCTGCGATTGATGTCTGTCAAATTGACCATGCCGTTGGATATTATCTAGGCAAGCCTTCTTGGTGGGGCTTCGTCCCCATTGGCATCAGGAGAGAAAAGGGGCAGTTCTCGTTCATAATCAGGTTATGGGGCATGTTGACTTGTCTGTGGTCCTATGACTTCAGATCTTCATCAACAAAGGCAATCTTTGTGTCCAACCCCGAGGACACGAAAGCCGTGGAGTCTCTGTGCTTCCAACACCGTGATGTTCTCGCACATCCGCTCTTTTTGGCGTTTGTTTTCGCACGGCATGCTCTTGGTAACTTATTTATCGACTTGGACGAACAGAGGTATTTGAGAAAGGCAATGGAGCATCAGATAAGAGCGAAAATTGGTTCTGGTAAAAGGACGCCAGGAGAATCAGAGAAGTCGACCACCAAGCTAACTGGTATTATCGGGTCTGCTAGTTTCGACACGGTGGGCTTTAACCAATATCTAGAACTCGTGGGCCAAGTTTTCGATGCCTCAACAACGGACTCGCTAGGTCTTCGAGAGTACTACTTGGAGGGCAACGAGCGGCTTCCAAACTCCTTGGCTGCCTCCGTATGGGAGGACCTGGCTGAAGCCGCCATGTTTCTCAGGCCCGACCTTAGGCATCTCCTTGATACCAATAATGTGATGGAGACATGGACGAATGTGTCCCTCAATATTGTAGGCATCTACCTCTAGCTGTCGTCTCGGAAACGCTGACAACCACAAACTCTAGATCTGGAACATCGTTGCTAAAGAAGACGCCGAGGCAAGCAGAGCACTCGCGGCCGCCACCAGAAGAGACAGCGAGTCCATGAAGACGCTGGCAATAGTGACCATGGCATTCCTCCCGGCCACATTCTTTGCCACTCTCTTTTCGATGCCTGTTTTCGACTGGGAATCCTCTCCGGTCGTTCAAGACGGCTTTCGGGTCTATCTGGCGTGGGCGCTGCCGAGCTCAGCACTGGTCTTTGCATTGTGGGCTGCAACGACCCGCACCCAGCGGGCGGCAATTCTCGAGGCTGTTGCTGCCGTGAAAAGCGTGCGAGTCAAAGAAAGATTGGAAGCGCTTAGGGACAGGCTCAATACCGGGAAGCTGGATGTTGATGACAAGACAGGCCCCAGTGGTTCGGTTGTTTGACTGGCGTTTTGATTTTATGTTGTAGGCTACCGTTCTCAAGAAATTCAAGCAGGGGCTGGAAATGATGCATCTTCAAGGTTGTGTTCAAGTTGTGATTTGATGGAGGAAGGAAAACCCGGAAGCCTGCCAGCCATGTGACCAATGCGTCAGGCGGCATCTTGGGTGTGCCCACCAAACGAAAGGAAACCCCCGCTTTCACCCTTTTCAGCTCAGCCGTCAGGCCCCAAGCTCCTCCTTCTCCTACCCCAACTATCCAAAACGGAAAGCCCACAATGGCGCCAATATACCGAGATCTGATCCTACCCATTCCTGCCAAGCGAAGTCTCGCTAGGTGTATCGACGACAGCGGTCCAGTTTCACAGGCGTGCGAGAATTGCAGAGCGGCGACACCTGACCGTAGCAAAGCAAAGCAAAGCATCATTCAGACCGACTACGAATTTATCGACACATATCCTGAATTCCCTCTGCTCAAGGACTCTGGGAAAAAATGCGGGCAAGCGCGCGTTTTGGGAATTGAAGAGCACTTCCACTAACGAGCTCCTGCGCAGATTTTGCTGGATCATCCGCAAGATCATCTGCCGGGACTGGGCAGTCCGACCAATGGAGGAATGGGGCGTCGGTCCTTTATCAGACAAGGATCCCCAATTCTCGGATCTCCTCGACGAAGCATGGGATGGAAGGGTCAGGATTTACAAGCTCAAGTACACATTCGAGAGTCTCCAAGACACGGCGGGTTCGGATCCTCAACAAATGGGCGGTATGATCACTTTCATGACGCTAGAGTTCGGCCCGATAGCGCCCGAGGCACTCGACGGCGAACCCGTACTTCATGACGATATCAGCCAAGTGCTTCGCTTCAAGGTCTTTGACTCTGTTGATCTTGAGGCGACAGATGCTGAGTGTCAAAGGAGGTTACCCAGCCAGCAAACATTATCAGAAAGAAACGTCGAGATGATGCAGTCTTGGATCAAGGACTGTGAGTCCAACCACGAAAAATGCCAGCTACCTCCCCGTCAAGATCCATGGTTGCCGACACGACTCTTGGACATCGGATCATCGGATGGATCAAGGCCCCCGCGGGTAATCGAGACAGGAACCACCGCGATCATTGACAAGACATACGCGGCCCTCAGCCACATGTGGGGAGACGCCGCTACGGCGCCTCCTTTACAAGCCATGCAGTTCAACTACGGCGGCCTCAAAGACGGTATCACATTTACGCGTCTTCCGCCAAGTTTTACCGACGCCGTCGAAACATGCCATCGGTTGGGGATACAATACATCTGGATTGACTCGCTTTGTATCATCCAAGACAGCAAGGAGGATTGGGAAAGGGAGGCGGCTACGATGCACGAGGTGTATAGGAACGCCAAGGTCACTATTGTTTCGACGTCTTCGACATCATCGCAAGACGGCTTCCTCGCACGGGATCTTCCCAATGTTACCGCCGTGAGGACGCTTTTCGACAACGGGCAATCTCTCACCGTAACACCAACCGACGATCGGCAAAGCGGTCTTCGTAATGGTGACGTTGAAGGGTCAAGATGGAACACCCGTGGCTGGACGATGCAGGAGAGGGCACTCTCAACACGCACGATTCACTTTTGCCGAAACAAGATCTACTTTGAATGCAGAGGCTGTTTGAAGTCCGAAGAGAACGAGCCCGAAGAAGCTCGGCCTTCCGATTCGTTCCAGCTGTTTCCCAGGTCTTCCGACCAGGATTCCAGCATGTGGTACGACCGTTGGATGCGGATTGTCACCGGATACAGCCGGAGAAGACTCACAGTATCTTCCGACAAGCTCACCGCCATTCAGAGCATTGCCAACGACATGCTTCAGCATGTACCCACCGATACGTACATTTCGAGCGCAGCAATGTGGCTGAGCAACTTGAACCACGAGCTGCTTTGGTATGTGCAAAGCGGAATTCCCCGACGCATCCTTGGGCGCGCTCCTTCGTGGTCTTGGGCGTCTCTGGATGCCAATATCTCTTTCGTGAAAGGGCGGCGAGATGGTGAGAAGCCCGCTGAGGCTGCGCAGCTTTTAAGGGTACCTTTTTACGACACATTGACCAAGACGGTCCAGCCTGCAGCACTACGGTGCTTCAGCATACCAATCTCTTGCATCGAAAAAGCAGATTCGAGTAACTGGAAGCGATCCAGCTTTCCTTATGACATTGCGACGAAAATAGGCGGGGATCTCAGTGTTTTTGCACATGGGATGTTGGATCTTGACAATCGAGACAATGTTTTGGCGGGGCGGGGACATCTGTACTATCTCCACGTTTCAAATATCCAACATCCCTCGGGGCTGCTTGTCAGCTCGCCGTACGTTTTGGACTCGCACGGTTCTTTGTCAGTTGATTGCTCGCGGATTGGCGTGGCAACTGTCTTTGAAGTACGGGGTACGGTTTTGCAGCCAGAAGCATTCCTGCGGGAATCAGGGAATGGGATGGGGGCATACAGTATGCAGTAGCTGGTTAGATATTCTACTCTAGGGCTTGGAGAGCTGGGTCTTGTTGAATAGGCCCCAAGCTGTACCGTCTCCTCATCAGTGGCCATTCCTCGTTTGGGGTTGTTGGATCATCATGCAACATTCTTATCTATCAGACTTTGGATTAACGGAGCCAACTAACTACCTAATAGGAAATAAAAAGGAAGATGGATAAAATAGAGGAGAAAGAAAAGAACCTAGGGAAAGCCCAGCCCTCCGGCTATCTGAAAGAGATCGTCATTGCCCACTTGAGACGGCAAAAGTAATTATGCCCGTAGCACTAGCCATGTCCCCGGCTGCAAAAAGACCAGACGTACTGGCATCCGGGCGAAGACTGCCTGCCTAGACAAGAGGTCCCCGATGCCACCTAATGTTGCTGTGAAACAGGGCTCCTGTTGACCGCCGTGATCATGACCATGTAAGTTAACGCCATCCTCTTCGCTAATGGCATCAGATATGTGCGGTTCCCGGGCGGGTTGACGTCCATGAGCATGTAGGGCCTGACATCATGGAGAAGCTGAATCGCTTCCTTCTCGCAGTCGAAGGCCTTGGCCAGACAGGTCCAGTCGTCGATAAACTTTTCGGGGCCTACCAGGCGCCAGAAGCGCTTGCGGTTGTCGATCAGTGTCACGAGGGGGCGTTTGGCGTCGTAAAAGACTTTGAGGCCCTCGGCGGCGCGTTTAGCTTGGGGGACTAGGAGAGAAGGAGGTGGTTAGCTTGGCCTACTTGTGAGGTACAGGGTGCGTGAGATATTTACTCTGGAACCACTTCTCCACGTAATTGGCGTGGGCTTTACGCTCCGCGGCTGGGGGCTTCTTGGTGTTGGTGAGGATGACGTAGACTTCGCTGAGGTTCCGGAAGAGATCGAGGAAGCCTGCAAACTCCTCGGGACAGACCCTACCCTGTGAGCAGGAGTCGTGCGTGGAAGTCGAGCGGCAGCGGAACATGGAGTGGCTGTTGGCTAGTTCCATGTCGCTGTTGTAGGTAATGCCGACGCGACGGATGCTTTTGAACTTGTCGACAAGGGGCCGTGCTTCCAGAGAGAGAACGAGGGGGTGCCAATAGACCCGGTTCCATGGATTGTTAGCGATAACGTTTGGGTCAAACTCAAAGACGACCATGTCTGTTGCCGCATCAACGAGCATTGGGATTTTTGGGTCGGGTAAGTCTATCTTCATCTTCTCCTTCGTCATGAGGCGGAAAGCGGCAGCGGCGGAGGGACAGACTTTGGCCATTCCCAAGTTGTATCGGAAGGCCGAGTGGTCCCACCCCCCGTGTACCCTTTTCAGGAGTAGATACCAGAGTTGATTGTCGTCGTCGAGGTGATGCGTCATTTTTATATAGTGCACACCCGGCTTGCGGAAGGCTTGATACCAAACCTCAAGCTGCAGTTCCACGGGCAGCTTCTGGAAGTAAGGAAATCCTTCTTTCTTCGCCACTGCAACTTGTTCGTCGGCATGGCCGGCGTGCTGGTCGCTGGTGGAAGCCTTTGCTCCTGTATCCGTTCCCTTCTTTTTGCCGGCTTGCTTGCTGGAATGTTTGGGAGCAGTGCGCCGGATCTGGTCGTCGTATGCGGTGCTGGCCGTGGTTTTAGTTCTTGCCATGGTGGATGTTGATATGTGTAACGCGGGAGGGCCCAAGTAGGTGTAGGAGGGACGTCAAGTTGGGGTGTCGAGGAAAGGGAGTTGCGCTTGCAGCTTTTGTCGGAGGGTGGGAGGAGAGGAAAGAACTGAAGTGCTCGTGTCGGGGCGAGAGCTGTTAACAACTGTCAAGAGTTGTCCAGAGGCAGGAGTAACCTTGGAGGCTCGTGAAGGAGCCACACTTGCGACGAAATCAAGCCTGCTGCTTGCGTCGGGAACGTGTGGGCAACCGGCGAGCAGGCACCCGGGAGAATCGAGAGAGCCGAGGGAAGGAGCCCGACTAAAACCGAGTAGACGTCGTCACAAAACCTCTGGCTGGAGAATTGTGAAAATCCGCAAAGGTTTTCTGAAGGAAATGCGGTCGCAAAAACTTTTGCGACTTGCGACGCGAGGTCTTGAACCCGGGATACTAGGGTGCGCAGAGGATATAATAGCAGCGCTTCAAGGAAAGGAGATCAGGGACAGTTGGCGAGAAACCACCGAAAGAAAGGAAGAACTGGTGATAAAGATTGTCGAACGATGCTGTGAGCTGGTGAAGAGCTGCTGTTATAGGTTGTGGGGAGGCGAAAAATGGGTTGGAGGTGGAACTAATAAGGGATCCCAGAAGGAGGGCAAGAGACCGGATGATAACGGCAAATACGGGGAGCTGGTAAGTATTGTGCCTAGTAGTGGCGGGTATCCGAAGTCTCCAGATGAGAGCAGCCGTTTGGGGTAAACTTTGCGACGGAGGACGGGGCTGGGGAGTATGCGTTGAAGAGGACGAAGGGAAAATATTTATATAAGAAAGATGGAACGGGGCTGTGAAAAGATCGAATCATATACTGAGGGAAGGAAACTGACAGGTGAAGGAACGTTGAGAGTGGGTCCGGGAAGCAGACGGTCGGTCAAAAGTTTCGTCGGGTCTGAGGCAGGTACATCCCATACCTGACTCTCAAGTGGTTTCCGAAAGAACATAGAATCTGAAGGGGGAGGTATCAGGGCTATTTCTTCATTGCGATGTGGGTGTCTATCTCGAACACGGAAGTCACGCGTCAAAATTCGCCGAAGCCTCCAACGCCTATGAACCAAACTCAGGCGATGGTGCACACTCGCCCTCGAAATAGCGATTTTTCTGCGACAATGCTATATCGGTGTTTCCTTGTTAGGGTGCTGGCTGTTCGTCGCGCTCATATTTTGAGCGTGGCGCGGCAAGTCGTAGCCCCAGCCCTCCCGCTGACGGAGAAAGTGTTGGACCCTGGCCTCTTTGCTCAAACCAGCGACGGTACTCTGTCGCTCGTGCATCCCCTTGCTGATTGATGCATGGTTTTTGTCACGCATGTCGATCAGGTTTGCCGAATGGCTCTCTGCCCTGGTGAGGTGCTCCAGGCCGCCGATAAGGGCGAACATCCCAATGAGGATGACAAAGCTGCCGTTGGACATAAACACAGGCTGTTGTTTCTTTCCGTCTTGCTCATCGCGCCACCTCTCCCAATCTTCCCACGTAGCGTTCATGCTCGCATTTCCAGGCTGTCGGTGCCATGCCCGGTCGGCATCCCGATACCTCTCCCGGAGATCCGCTTGGCCCTCCCATCCCGAGCCATATTGGTCGTAAAGACTCCGCTTCTCGGGGTCACTGAGTATGTTGTTGGCTAGGATGACGAGACGGTAGCGCTCGAGCTTGGTCAGGTGCGGGATGCCGTCGTGGGCGGTATGGGGATGGCGATCGGGATGGTACAGCTTCACAAGCTCGTAGAAGCGTGTCTTGCTGTAGGGAGCGCCTTTGACAAGGTTGAAGATCTCGTATGGGGTTGGGGCTGGGCTTGTGGGCCAATTCGGGTGGTTTATGCCTCGCGAAGCATCTTCGGGATCGCTATCCTGCACTGAGGCGAAGGCCCGTCGATGGGAGACACGAGGTGGGCGCGACGATCGCCATGATGACGTTATCGCGATCGAGGGAGAGAGGAGAGCGTTGCTGCTCGAGCACAGCGCAGCTGCTGAATTCCGGAGGATCATGCTGATGAGGTTGATAGGGTCATTTTTGGAGAGCTCTGCATACGCAGAGACACCATGGCGCTGGGGATGGTAGCTGGGGAAGCAATGACGAGGACGTGGTGACGGTTGAAAGTCCGATGAGGATGGCTGCACGGGAAGCTGATTTCAGCGGGGCACAGCGGGGCGGGCAAGCCTCATCCCAGGGACCTAACCGGATCTTGCCGGGAGTGGCTATTGAGCACGGGCCAGCGCCACAAGCCCCACGTGATGGAAAACCTCGCTCTTGCCGTTTGGGTGATTTTGACGACGTCGTTACTGCCCTGCCAGCCCTGCTGCCTCGTCTTCCGCTTTGCAACTTTGACAAACCAAACCCTGTCCTGACACGAGCTCTGCGACTATTCCACGAACATCCGCGTCTCCCAGCATATCGTGATTTCTCAGTTTCGTCGACGTCCATTTTCAATTGAGCGCACGAGCCTGAACGAAACCCTTCCACTGCGATCCTCTCCCAATACCAATTTTCCCCAACCGAGACAGCAACCCACGGCGAGAACAGGGCCAAAGTTTGGCGAGAACAAATACCCTGCCAGCGCGATTCTCACACTCCCATCACTGTCTCTGTATGAGCAGCAGCGACTGAGCTTCTGTCGACCGCCGCCGATCTAACAACCGATCACCGCTCGTCCCCACTTTCACCCGAGAAACAGCCCCCGACGACCTGTCCACACTACACAGGTCGCTTCCATTGTTCTTTGCCCTTTTGAGACAATCGAACTCGAGATGGCGGACCAACTTGCCGACCAGTTGAGGGCAACTTCCTTGGGGTAAGACGGCGCTCCTTCCACAACGGGTCTTGGCTGACCTAACAGTGATGCATCGGGTTCCGAGGACTGGAAAAAGTCGCTCAAACTCCCGGCCAAGGACACGAGACAGCAGACAGAAGTAATAGAGTGCCATCCTTTGACTCGGCCGACCGCCGCTAACCGTGCTCCGAACAGGATGTCACAAACACAAAGGGATTTGAGTTTGAGGACTTTGGTGTCAAGCGAGACCTGTTGATGGGCATCTTCGAGGCTGGATTCGAGAAGCCATCCCCGATTCAAGAAGAGAGCATCCCTGTTGCCCTCGCCGGCCGAGATATCCTTGCGCGCGCCAAGAACGGTACTGGCAAGACTGCCGCCTTTGTCATACCCGCGCTCGAAAAGATCAACCCCAAGGTTTCCAAGATCCAATGTCTTATCCTTGTCCCCACCAGAGAATTGGCGATGCAGACGTCCCAGGTTTGCAAGACTCTCGGCAAGCATCTCGGCATCAATGTCATGGTCACAACCGGCGGCACCGGCCTTCGCGATGACATTGTCCGTCTGCAGGATCCTGTCCACATAGTGGTGGGCACTCCGGGCCGTATTCTCGATCTGGCAGGCAAGCAAGTGGCTGACCTGAGCGAATGCCCCATGTTCATCATGGACGAAGCTGATAAGCTTCTGTCCATCGAATTCACCCCCGTCATCGAGCAACTTCTCCAGTTCCACCCCAAGGACCGGCAGGTCATGCTGTTCTCAGCAACGTTCCCCCTCTCAGTCAAGGACTTCTCTGACAAGAACATGGTCAATCCTTACGAGATCAACCTGATGGATGAGCTCACTCTGCGCGGAATCACCCAATACTATGCCTTCGTCGAGGAGAAGCAAAAGGTTCACTGCCTCAACACCCTGTTCTCCAAGCTCCAGATCAACCAGTCCATCATCTTCTGCAACTCGACAAATCGTGTCGAGCTGCTCGCCAAGAAGATCACCGAGCTTGGCTACTCCTGCTTCTACAGCCACGCCAAGATGGCTCAGCAGGCCCGCAACCGTGTCTTCCACGACTTCCGCAACGGTGTTTGCCGCAACCTCGTCTGCTCTGATCTCCTGACCCGTGGTATTGACATCCAAGCCGTCAACGTGGTCATCAACTTCGATTTCCCAAAGAATGCAGAGACATACCTGCATCGCATCGGTCGTTCCGGTCGTTACGGCCACCTTGGTCTGGCTATCAACCTGATCAACTGGGATGACCGCTTCAACCTGTACAACATTGAGCGCGACCTGGGCACCGAGATCCAGCCGATCCCCGCCACCATTGACAAGAGCCTCTATGTGTACGAGAACCCGGAGTCAATCCCTCGTCCGATTTCCAACTTTAAGACTGGCAACCCGCAGCAGCAACAGCAGCCGCGCGGCCCTCCGGCCCAACAGCCCCAGGCTCTGGCCCAATCGCAGTCGCCTGCCCCCCAGGGCAATGCCCTCCCCTACGGCCAGGCTGACTTTGGTGGTCGCCAGAGTAATGCCGGCCCGTCAAGCGGCCAGGGCCGCGGCGGCTACATCAACCGTGGTCAGTCTCGTGGCGGTCGTGGTGGCTACCAGGGACGGGGTGGTCGGCAGAACTATGGCGGCGGCCGCGGCGGTCGCCCTCAGGGTCCGCCCCACCCCCCTAATTCCCAGGTCTAATCTTCTTATCTCCAGGATCTGGAGGCGCAGTGCACGAGTCCTCTTTCTTTTCTCGTACCTCATTGTTGGATTGGAATTGTACATATTTTCCGCTTTCGCCGCCGACTCACGTCACCACCCGAGCGAGGGCGCCCACCATCTTCCCATGCCATCGAGTCTCCCCATTCGGAGGCCGTGCCCGGCTTCTTCTCGATTCGTACCCCACGATCTCTACGAACGGTCCGTTGTATCATACCTTCTACCTTAATCCCTTCTACCTTCCTCGAGCGGTTTTCTTGTTTCTACGACACAATTACCCCTGGGCGTTTAGACGGCATGGACAGAGCGAGCGCAGAGACCACACAGGCCCGCATTGTCGCGGATCACTGTGTGTGCTTTTTATCTTCGCCTTGTTCCGTCTTTAGACAGCACTCGAAAATCCCGGAGCGGCTTTGAGAAGCTGCCCCTCTGCCGTCCGACACATCTATATTATACGATGAATCAGGTACGGGAACCAAAATAAAGGAACGCGGCAAGGCTTTCATGGGCGAAGCTTCGTCTGGACTTTGGAATGATGAATGGGCTCTTTTACTGGATTTGGTCTCATACCTGGCGTTCATTGGCGTTACTGGAGGAAAGCGACTTGGCGGTGGTCCGGCGTATGGTTAGGACATTGCGCTGGGTCGGGCATTTGTTTTCTCCCCATTTAGGGGAGCCACATTTCATCCCGGAGTTGTTTGGGATGGGAAAATGGTGTTTGGTGGGGATCAGAGCTTAATGCTCTCGGATGGCCCCACTGGTGTCGCCGTGGACATGGCGACTGCATGGGTGGATGGGATCCATGGTGGCTCACTAGGCTTGGATGGGACTCTAGGAGTTGTTGAGGTATGGGCGGTGAAGTTTCCGGTGTTTTGGCATCGGCGCCTGCTGGCTCTCGACGACGATTCTCACGACTCTCTCACACTCGATATTCTCGTCATTCTTGGACCCTCAGGGTTCCTGCGATGACTGGACAACAACTTGATGACAGAAGCGACGTTATCGTCAACCGTTTTAGCCTTTGCCCGGCGAACGGTGAGACAACGATAAGTTGCACCCACGGTTTGATGCCTTGTGACGGTGGCTTCCACTTGTCTAGTTGGCATGCTTTATCCAACAGTCCCACAGCGAATCCTGTCATCCCGCTGACAGTGAAGTTGCTGTTACGAGACCTGGTTGGGAACACAAAACACACAAAAAATGTTTTTTTTTTATTTGGGGGGGGCAGTGGACGATTTTGTAGCTCTTGCACGGGGATGGATCGTATGAACTGATCTCAGTGGGCTCGAGTTTCTTCCTGTCAGGTAGACAATATCATTGTCTTTTCTCTCCACTCTTGTTGCATCAGTTTTGCGAGTTCTTGTGACGCCATTTGTTTGTTTGTCCCTCGTTGCCCTGACAGCTGAACCCCAACCCTTTACCCCCTTCATACTCTCACCCTTGTTCTTCCCAACAGCTCAACTGTTTCGCTGCTTGACTGCCATGTCTACTTCCCGAAAATCTGTTGACTGATTTGATTAGCCGCGATGCTGTTTTCGTCAAGTGACGGTAAGGCTTCGGCCCCATCGCAATGCGCAGCTTGTGATTACAGCTCATCCGTGCATAAATGCCCCTCATCAAGTGTGAGAAAAGCTACTCTTGTGCTAACTATGCAATCTGACCTGAGCGTTTTAGCTGTCTCGGGAATGTGTGTGTTCTCTTCATGACCGACCACTTGCAGAATGAGTCCAGTCAGCAGCCAGTCTGAGAGACATCTTCAAATCAGCCACAAGAGGATTGAGATGCCTCTGAATGGGTTGTGATACAGTGTTCTTGGTCTACTTTCACCAGCAATGCTTGTTTCACCGGGTTATTGCCTCTTGAAAAAACCTGGTTGCGAGATGTCCCCAACCCATCCGGCATGCGGAGCTAGAGATTGGGGGAAAGGTGTAGGTGCTTGGCGAGCCGCATGATGCCCCGCTCGAAGGCCGTGGTGTGTCGTGGGCTGGGAAAGGAAAGGTGTGGTGAATGAGGTGTGGACTTCCGTGGGCGTGGGCTGCCTACCACAACCCCCTGCAACCACGAAACAGCTCTTTTGCAGACTTGCAGCTGCCCACACACGCTTCTTGTGTCTACTGCGTATGTGCATACCGTCCGTCGGTTGCGCCATTCTGTACAACCGTCCAAGGGTGCTCTTTCTAGTTGCAAAGAACGGCCAAGGTCGGGCACCGGTTGGAAACGTGGTTTGGCTGCCATGGTGGTGGCGGGGTCGCGCACCTGCGCCTGCACACGCCTCAAGCATTTGAGGCGTCGCCCGTGGGGTGATTTGGCCACCCATTTTGCGGTGACAAAACTTGGCCGTCCCCGGAATTCCGCCCCGACTTTGGATGGGGAATGGCTACGGGATCGATCAGGATTGATCGAGATAGCAGTCACTTCCCTGGGGCGCCGTTCTTAATACAGTAAGTACCCCTGCTTACGCAACAATTCAGACACGCACATTTTGTTGCTCCAAAGGGGGGTTGCTTAGACAGGGGTGCTTACTGTAGCGGTTGTTCGGTCCCGTCACCATGATTTCTATGGTATCTATCTTACATAGCAGGTAAATGGTTAATCGAGCAATGTTGACGGAATTTGATGGGAAGCAACCTCAATGGGCGGTCTCGAAACAGAAGTGCATCGGGTGCTTACATCTCGCTTGCGCAGGGTACGTGCCTCTGCTATAGTCAATCCCCCTGGATAGGTACGCAACATAATCCTCGGTCTGAATTACATGCCAAGGCTAGATTTTGGTGTGTGGCGTCAACCGGTTGAAGCAACTCACCAGCATGAGCAACAAAAGCTCTCGCTGATAGGGGTGTCTGCATTGGTTGCTCAAACAGGGGGTTTGACTCTAATTCAGGCTGAGGATTCTCAAAACAGCAGTGACCTGCAGCTTGCTGCAGCCCTCGGTGGACCCTGGTCCCGGCCAGCTCTTGTCCCTCGGCGTTCTCACACGGCCCGCCCACTCCCGTCGCTGATTCCGCACACCCCCTCCCTGGTTGACATCATTCGCAGCTGGTCGTCTTCCCACACTGGCTGCCGCGCCCATCACCCAAGGTAGTCTTGGCAACGATTCGGCTTGCCAACAGCTGCGCAACACCAACAAACTCGGATCATCCTGCCTCGCTCATTCATCACCTTCCAGGTGCTTGCAAAAGTTTGGTGCTCAAGATGTAATTTCAATGTAGTATCTCTGTATCTCCTTCCCTCCTCTTCCTCGTTCCATCTTGGTCAATGCCTTGGTTTGCTCAATGGCGCTATACTTACTCCCCGAATCGATTTCCTCCTCAGCACGCCTGGCCATCAGCGGCCCAAATCCCAATGTGCATTGGATTTCACCTCCTTTTTGGTAACCCCCGCGCCCTTTGAATTCCTCCGTCGCGTCGTCGTACTGGCTGAGGTCTTCCCACTCCCACATGCATCGGCAGTGAGTTGGCACCCCCTCATGGGACGCCGCCTTTTCCCTCTGTTCGTCTGCATTTTTGCCTCTACGATCTTTTCATTGACATCTCACCCTGACATCGTTCTTTTCTCGGTCAACAACCTCTGGTGGGTTATAAAGAGGCCATATCCCCCCTCCCAAATTCATCCGAACTCCTTCTTCGTCTTCCTTTTCATCTTCATCACCATCGATCAAAGAAAGACACTTCATTGCCTTCACTCATCGTCGCTATCGCCACCACGGCCACCGCTGTGCCTACCTTGGTCTTAGACCCTGCACGGCCCCCCCCCCCCCCCCCATGCAACCCACCTCCACACCTATACAAGTTGTCATTCACCCTACAGTCATGCCTACAAACAACTCCACCGCCCCTGAGGCCCATGCCAACGAGTGAGTGATGACAGTCTTCTTGTTGTCCTCTTCAACCTCTTGTCTCTCATCATCCCACTATCTCCATCACTACCGAGGAAACACTACTCACCCAATCCCTTAGCCCTCATCTTCAACCTTCAAGGAAGCAAAGGAAGCGTGCCGAAGGTATTACGCGTGTCAAGCATTATGCCTTGGACAACGTCTTTGTTCGCATTCAGTCTGGCCCCCAGGCTGGTGGCTCAGGGGGTGGTCGGTATGAGCAACTGAAGCGCGATGTGGAGAGCCTGGATCGAGTTATTACCGGAGGCGGGAACTGATTCCGAGACCTTATTTTCTTCAGATTGTAGGAAGCCTTCTTTCATAGTTTCTGGTTTATTTGAAGTCATCTGAATCGATGAAACTTGTCTCCTTGCCCTAGGGCTTTGCTCTCTGTCAAGCATACCTGTTTATTGCCTTGGCCGCCTCAAAAAGAGGTGGAGCCGATGAATGGTCGGGAAAACCAAGGTATTAATTACCATCTAGATACGTGATGGTGGGGTATGAGGGCCTCGTGTCGGGATGCTCCAAGGCCCCGAAGAATTCGAGAATACCAAACGAGCCAGCGGAAAAGGTCAGGAATCATGGAACGGCAAAGGTCACCTACCGGATATTCACCGAGGGGCCATTGACGACTGTGCAATGTCGCTGATGCATTTGACAATGGGTCAGATGTAGGTATGAGTTTACCACACCTTGATAACGGTACATTGTAATTGAGGCAGACCAGGCTCAAAGTCCCCTCCAAGTGTACTTGTACATTCCCGTCTTTGTGCCATACATACTGCCAGCAAATCGCACTTGCGAAGTCACAGGTTTATCTCCTGCATGTGGACTGTAGGGTGTGCCCAGCGCAAACAAAGCTCCCAGGCGAGGGTCTGGGGAGTTCCAGAGATTGATTGACCCGGGCCGTGGGGGCGTGAGCC
This sequence comes from Cercophora sp. LCS_1, assembly GCA_036250225.1. Classification (NCBI taxonomy): domain Eukaryota; kingdom Fungi; phylum Ascomycota; class Sordariomycetes; order Sordariales; family Lasiosphaeriaceae; genus Cercophora; species Cercophora sp. LCS_1. The sequence continues at coordinate 253,806 of JAPZLL010000004.1, forward strand.
AAAACGGCGGGGCGCATGGCGACGAAGATCAGAACAACGCTAGGCTCGATAGGAAGTGCAGGACGAGCGACGCACCAATGCGATGTGCTTGCTTGGGGTTCGCGCTTTTTCATTGGGTTGCGGCTTGTAAATGCACGGGGCGTGCTGCACAGGGCGTTCTGCACAGGGCGTTGGAATCTCACCGTTGCGCGCTTCGTGGTGTGTAGGAGAGAAATTTCATTGGCTCCTGGGCAAACTCTTACCTTGAGCGAAAGCCAGGTTTGCGGCCAGACTGGGCAGCCCAAGCATGGGCTTCAGGTACCCAGCCGCACGTCCAGTGTGTCCCACACTCCGACCACATCGCCGTCGTGGCCCCGACTAGCCGACGGTCCTGGGGGCTTTCTAGGTACTTGCATCGATGAACTTTCAGTACTGCGCATCTTTCCACTGTTGCCCCCTGCAACATTATTTTCTGGTTTTGGTGGTGCATACTAGTTACTGCCCTTGTCAGGGCTACTTCCATGGCCTACAATATTTCTCCGTTGTCCTAGTACTTTATACTTGTTCCCCTCCTCCCCTATACCTAAAGGCCTGGGTCGTCAGCGGCAGTAGGATGCAGCGCTTTCACTTTGCTCGTATTTTCCTTGTCCGTTCGTCACAAGTCTCCCCGTTTTCCTTCTACTCAGCAGCTGGGTCCCATAATAGGTATGTATATATTTGCGATCCATTCCCACCCTTGGTTTCCTTGAGTTTCGTCTTCAAATTCCTCTACATTCCCAGCCAACAGTCTAGAAAGATCTCTGGCCACCTCCATCACGCCCCTCTCGGCGTACGTCCACAGGCATCGTCTTGGTTTCCCACGCTACACCATCCTTCCCCTCCCTCAAGCCTTCTCGCCCATTCTCCACAAACCCCCGTCCAGCCCTGTTCTGCCTTAGGCTCAACCATGGCCGTGTATCAGTTGGTCGAGTCTCAGGCCTATTCTCATAGGTATGTGCTGGAACAACCTTCTAGCTTTCAGCCCCCGATGTTTTCCATGCTACAGGCTAAGCTCCTGTTACCATTTCCTTCAGATGCTCTCTAGCAAAACCATCCTGAACTCTCACTCACCCTACCTACAGCACACCCCCCAAGCCCTCCAAGAAGCAGGTGAAGCGTGCCGAGGGAGCTGTACGTGTCAGCAACTACACTTCTGACAGTGTCATTGCGCGGATCCAGTTCTCGCCGTCCATCTCAGCGGGCAATGCCTCGGGAGTGGACCAACCAGAGGGGTTGAAGGACTTTGTGGAGAGCCTCGCTCATACCATCACCCAAGGTGGTAATTGAGCTAGCATTGTGGTTGTTTGTATGTTTTCAGTTACATTGCGCAGTCACATTGTGTACAGTTTTGCCAATCTTAGCGCTTGCTATGACAAGGTTCGAATGGTAGACAGGTTTGCGCATTTACGGATTCCCTCCACCAACATGATGCTGATCCTTAGGTGCACGAGTCCAAAACGATAAGACAGCTTGAGCCCATCTCGCCGTTTGTGCTGAAGCCCCTGTCCGTCTGTATCCCTCACCCCGGCTGTGTTCGTGTTCGTTATCTTGTTTTCGCCTGCGCTACGCCGGCAGCCATCGCTCACTTCCATTTTTCCACCAGACAAAGGCAAAGGGCCAGAATCAAGACTTGTGAACGGGCCTCCCTTGCGACCCAGCTTTTCTGGACAGGCCCGGAGATGGGGACGGGCGCGCAGTGAGCTGCGGCCACTGCGTTGCGGAAAGTGGCCAAGTGTGTTTGGTATCTTGGATCTTGCGCAATACATACCGAGCGGGCGGCATGCGTGATACGAGGGACCCGTGAGCATGCGGCGGTGTGTGGCCGCGGGCTGAAGGTAAATTGTGCTAGTGCTGGGATTGGAAGCCCGGGCCGTGGTCGCATTGGGGCTGTAGTAGCGGTTGTAGGCCCCACGAAAGGAAAGAACCGAGCCGGGAAGTCACGGGGTAACTTACAGGCAAATTACCTAGGTCCAGGACTTTCAAATAGTGGGGATGTTTTGTCCGCTGGCAATGGAAGCCACGAGGCCGAACCCAAACCCAAACCCACGGGGGGGGTTAATATTGTCCAACGGAACGTCATCTTTGGCTGCTTTCCAACTCGTGATTGGGCACCCCCCACCAGCAGCATCGCAGTGCAGCATTAGACGACATTTTACCCCTTCTTTTGGGCGCTCGGTGGTTGGATGCAGCTTGAGGGACATGTGTCGAAAATGTAGGGGCAGGCAAGTGCTTGATGACAACAGCGCAAAGGTCTTAGGTGTGCGTTCGCGATATTATTCCGGCATGCGCCATGGGGTGCTAACGAAGTTCAGCAAATTGAAGATTGAACCAATCTTTTAACCAGCTTAGAATGCATTTAGAGGTGCCTTTGCACGACCATGACGCAAGATCCGAAATCAATTTGTTGGGTTGGCCCAATTTGTGCACAAGGCTCTCCGCCTGTTTGGTGCCCCTTGGGTCCATGCGGTCCCGAAGGCTGCCTGAGCTCACAAGCTCAGCGCGGGTCGTGGGTCTGATTGATCCCTGGGACTGCCACAAGTATCTTTTCGCTGATCGTTCAACTCAAAGGCTCTGGCCCCCAATCGCGGCAAACAAGCCTCGCAGAGAATCCCTGCACAAACCCTCTCGCACGACCCCTGGCCTCTCATTGGCTAGCCATCCCTGCTCGGTTTCCGACGATCGCTGACAGCACGCCGCGGGGTGTCCGCCGAATTCTTGGAGTCCACTTACACCGCGCTTCTGAGTGAGTGCCTTACCTTTGGGCAGTTAGCTGCCCTTTCCCCCTCCGCGCGCTCGCATCGCACATCCCGACGCCGCAGCTTTGCCCAACATTGCTATCCCCCTCTGACATGGACTGCCTATATAACGCGGCTCCTGTCTTTCTCTTCTCCAACCTTCAAGTCACTTCCCTCCTCCCTCCTACATCACCCAACTTTGGCCAAAGCCTTTCACTGGGCTGATACTAATAGCTTTACCGAAGTGGACACTTCCAATCATTATCCTATATCCGTTTCCCATCCTATCTTGTTCTTCAGATCACAACACTCTGCAATCCACATCTCCATCAAGCCAGCACGTCGTGGGTCAACACATGATGGCTTCAACACAACCCAATGGGTGAGTGGCTACATTTCTGGCCTTCATAGCCCTTCTTTATCTTAAGCTGCTCCCCCCCACTAGTCTTTTCATCATTGAGCTTTGCAAATTGTCAAAGGCCGGTGTCTCATATGCCGTTCTCACAGATGCCTTCCAGAGATCTCGAAGGAGAAGGGCCTCTCTGGGGTGTCGGCTCCTGGAGAGTATCTCCCCGACAACATCATCGCGCGCATTCAGGTCACGCCTAGTGACAAGGAGGAAAGGGAGGCTCGCTACAAGCGGTTGAATATGTATACCCAGAATCTTGTAGATATCATCCTGGACCGTAATTCCTGAGGGACAGAGTCAATTGCCATGGATTTCTCAGGGGTAGCGGTGGGCCCCAGCGGCAGGTAGGTTCAAACCATTCGGAATCGATGCGCTGTGCTTTCGAAGCGCCTATTTGCACATGGAGCGGAGTTGAAGCAAAGGGAATGTATGTGAAAAGGTGTGAGGAGTGCACAACCTCAAATTCACAACCCGTCTCTGTAACCCGTTTCTGTCATATAAGTTTGAGCGACTCGTTCAGCACGGCCTAGCTTTTCTCATCAAGATTGTTCCAGCTTGCTTCGTGTGAGTTTCGGCTCGGGAACGGTATGGTGTTCAGGAGGCGATTGCTGACCGCCGCGTGCTGGAAACGGCTCTCCCGGCCACGGGGTCTCCTCCGCTGGTAGAATCGTGCGCGCACTCAGCTCAGTGGGTTGGTAGCGCCCAGGGTAGGAGGTACCTTACTCTTCCACAGCAAAACTACTGCTTCCTTTGGCAGAATGCCCAAGATCGATTGGTCCTATTCCCTGGCGCCACAGGTCCACTCACGTTTTCCTGGTCGGGGATCAGTGCAGCGGACCCCTGTCCGGTTTACGGATCCGTACCAGGGGGTGAGCTGCAAAGGACAAAGGCTTGGCGGATCTCGATGCGCCCAATGAGCTTTGAGCGTTTCCACTTTCACGAGCACCCGCCACACTCGCAGCACCAGCGGCCTGACATATGCGGGTGGACGAGGCCGGCAGCTTGGATGTTACTTCGGAGGGGCACGGTTTTATGGAAGCGCTGCTGGCCCCTCCACGCCCTCGCAGCGGTAGCCAAGTAAGCCAAGTTTAGGGCTCCGGCTTGCACTGCTAGCTTGTTTGACTTGCGCAAGTTTTGCTAGTAAAAATGGGCCATACATAGGTATCCTGGGTGAAAAAAAAAAAAAAAACAGACATCCGGAGTAGGGGTAGGGGGGCAGAAATCTGGCATACGGGCTCCCAAATCGGAAGTAATCAAGTCAAGCTTCCAGCAGTCATGGTTGCACCTGCTTTGCATCGCCGGCCAGCGAACGACCCCCGCTTTTGCGGCCCTTGGCGCTATTCTTATTTCGCGGTCCAGTACCCCCTGTCAAGAAACAGGCCCACAGCGGAACGGACGGGAGGGTTGGGATTAGTCGTCCACAGCGGAGACACGAGATTGAGCCAGACAAGGGTCGAGAGGTCCTTTACCAAAGTGCACATCACCTTTGCAGCGGAATGCTTTCTGCCAGCAAGTTGCACTTGCTAAAATTGAGGGTTTTTCTCTTGCATTTGAGCCGCATGGCGGCGTACCGCAAAGTAGTGGTACAACTGGACCTGGGATACGACCTTGACCAATCCCGTTGCACCTTCCGAGGAATGTTGGCAGGTGAACGCGGTGACCACTTCCAGGGAGCGGTGTCTGGACACCGCTGACCGCCTCCCGGCAGAGGCGGGTGCGCCTGCCAGCCGTCGCAAGCTGCACGGCGAGTTAGGCAAGTCGGCCAATGAGGAGCCCGGCCGTGGAAGATGGTGTGTAGGCGTCGCCTTCAATTTTTCCTCCATAGGGCAGACAGTCGAACTTAGACATCCAAGACTGTTTTTACGCGGATGACCTCTACTGCTCTCGATAATCCCCCCGCCCGACCCTACGTCCTCGAATGGACCCGATGCAGGCCCATTCTTACTTTGTCATGACTACTTCCATGGCCTCCGGGTTTACTTACAGCCTTGGGTACTTGTACTTGTTGCATCTTTCCTCATACGCCTGGGCCATCAAATCCAGTGCGGTGCGACGCTTCCCAGTCGTCCGTATCTTCTCTCTGTCCTCACATTGCTTCCCTCGTTCACCCATCCCAGCAAGAAGTCTCCCTGCTTTCCTTCGCCAGCTGATCCTCATGGTATATATTGAGACCTGTCCTCTGCCTCTGCTCCCTTAGGCCTCTTATTTTTTACATCCCCATCATCCAAAGCTGCCGAACCTTACCTCCCATTCACCCATACCGTCGCCAGGTAGCCGGCCCTCTCTTGATCCACACTCCCCACCATCGTTCCTCTTCCTCAAATCGTCCTATCTATTCCCGAAAAGGCGCTCTAGGGTCCTATACCAAGCTCAGCCATGGCCGTGGATCAGTTCGTCGCTTCTCAAGTCCATTCCAATAGGTGAGTGCTGGAACAACCATCCAATCCCTTGTTCATTCTCCTCAGGATCAGTCGACGCCCGACCTCGGTTCCATGGGGCGAGCTTCCGTTGTTTCCTTTACCTGCCCCCTACAAGCGTCACCATCGTGATCCCTCACTCACCCCGGCCGTCCTACAGCACGTGCCCCAAGCCCTCCAAGAAACAGAAGCAGCGTGCCGAGGGGGCTGAGCGTGTCAACATGTATGCTCCCGAAAACGTCATTGCGCGAATCCAGTTTTCGCCATCGGTGGGCAACGCCACCGAAGTGGACAAGTCTGAGGGGTTGGAGAATTCTATCGAGGGTCTTGTTCATATCATCACGCAAGGTGGTCATTGAGCTTGCAGTGGGATTCCATTATGGGGGTTTCGTGTTGGTTAAGGGGGTTCTCTCCACCGGCGCGGTATTTGGTTCCAAAGCACACAGTCTAAAAATGAAAACACTGCTCCAATTTGGTAGAGTGACCGTTTCCCCGTCATTTGCGCGCGCTTGATAGCCCTCAAATCCACCCATTTAATTTCGCCCTTCTGTGTTTGAGTTCCTGTCCATCTCGAGAGCGCTACCTTGGTGGACCTCATCCGCTTGTTTGATGCTGCGTTGCCCAGATAGCTAGGTACTTTTGCCCATTTCTTTCGCCAATGTGTGGGTCATTGTGGGTGGGAATCAGACCCGCCAATGAGCGACTTCCTGTGGTATTGTATTGCACAAGAAGGGTGAGTGGGGGAAAATCAAACATGGCAGAATCGGAACGCCACGGGGCAACCCGATTGGAGCTTGACTGAGAATAGGACTTTGACCAGGCAAACTGGGGTTCAGGAGTTTTCTTTTGCTAGGTTTGCCTCAGCTGGATGTGGCAAGGATTATATGCATAGGTACGGAAGCATACATATGGGAGCCGGAACACTGCAAGTTGGAGATAACGCTCCGACAGGGGCAGGACTGGACGGCACCGAAAAATTGATGCCACCAGTTTGCGAGGGGCACATCACCTTTGGATGCTGCCTCGTGATTGGGTACCGAAAAGTTTCCCGGCACCCCCTTGTTTTCTAAGCAAACCTGCATGTCTTTGCTTCCAGGTCTTCATCCCTCTTCAGCGCGCCTCGGTACCTACCTAGGTAGGCATCCCACCTCAATCCACGCGCAAAAATGTGACCAATTGCATTCCCTTGTATTGCACAATACCTGCCAACCTAACCCATGCCATGTTTGTGACACTGAGCGGTTTGGAAATGTCAAAAATGACGGGGCGATTGACGGGTTTGAGAACTCGAGATATGATCTGTCAGTTTTGCCTCACGGGTCTCAATATCGGTTTCCCGGCGGCTCGTCCGATCCCGAGCGACACCCTCCGCGATGGAGGCATGTAAGCCATCGGCGAGCCCTGCCCCCATTGACCCCCTTCAATATTGTCGCACAAGAGCAACCGGCAAGTTCCGTGACTTGCGACAACTTGAGACGCAGCTGTTGGACTTCTCATATAGCTCACACAGGTTTTCTTCCCTGCTCATGGTCGCTTGGCTTCCATAGGGGCTGGGGCGTCCTGGAGTCTTCTGACCTTTGTTTTTGAGGATGTCTCGCCGCACCATAAAGAGTGTCTCCCCACACCATAATCTGGCCCCACCCACCGTTTGGACCCTAACCCTGCGCGCCTCCGCCACCTGCGCGCGGCTGGCGCGCATCGCCAATCGGTCGCATTCAATTCAACACCACGTAAATCGTCGTTTTCCGACGTAAAAATCGGTCGCGTTCAATTGAATAATCGCTCTAATTGGCTAATTCTATCGCTCACTGATCCCCAGGGGACCCCTGACCGCTTTGAGCCAGCCTCGCACTCGTGCGCCGCCCCAAAGCCGATGATCCAGACGGTGTTCTCTTTGTGATGCCTCCCCTTGACGCTATTGATCCCCCCCTACCGGCACGTGCCGAGCCAGTACTGCGACCGCTGTGGGCACTTGAGGACTGTTTGGCTTGCCTGGCGGCCTCCTCAAGGCCATTGATCGTCAACCGGGCCCGGAGCTCATCATCCTCAAGCTCTATACCCTCCCACTGCAAGGGCCTACAGCGGATAGAGGGATTTAGGCCGGACTGGCGACCAGTCAACTACTGGCCCGCGCTGCAGCTGCGGCCACTACCTCTACCTCTACCTCTACCTCTATCCGCTGTTGAGGGCGGTGTTGATACTGTGATGGTAAGCTGTATTGCCCCAGCAATAAGAGGCTGGGTAAGCTGGGGGTCGCGCGCAGGGTTAGGGTCCAAACAGTGGGTGGGGCCAGATTATGGTGTGGGGAGACACTCTTTATGGTGCGGCGAGACATCCTCTTGTTTTTAAGGGGGCCTCATGGCTGCAGTCTGCAGCCGTTGACTTCAAAGCTTACAGTAGTAGTTCGTAATACTTGAGGCAAACGTGTAGGAGAGCGAATGACACCCTATGTGGCTGGCTTTATTCCAAAACCGGAATGCTGTTCTCCATGTCCTCTGGGTTGGGAGTACAGCAGGTGCAAGGATGTGGTGGCCTGACCTGGGGGGGATTGGATGGGATCACGGGTGGCAGCCGATGGCAATCATGCATCCGAACCCATATCTTGCGGCGTTCTGCAAGGGTGATTGCCCGTCACCAAAGTGCCAAAATGGTCCGACGGGGAGTTACATGTCATATATCACTTTATTATCCTGACCATCATCTGGGAGCCTTGCGACGTGGCGCGCGTGGGCGATTGCCTTGCGGCGCATTATCGCAAGGGTTTGCGTGAGCGAGAGATTGTGGTAGGCTCAAATTCTGCATGCAAGAAAAGGAGGTGAGGCTGGGGGAAGGATCCCGCAGATGAAGTCTCACACCTTTCGCGTTGGTGTGTGGTGGCGCGTGTGTGGGTTGTTGCACGGAGGCGGATCCCTTTCAAGTTGGACTCACCATAGTGCTCGGCATTTAAAATTGTAAAGACACCAATTCGTAAATACCAATGCCTGTTTGGATCGGAGAGGGGCAAAACGTGGTGATAGTGGGCTTTGGTGGACTCTAGTCCCTGTGACGTAGTGGGCGAAGCGGCAACAGAGCGATTGCTGTGCTAAACTTCAAAAGGGGCTCTCGCAGATTATATCCAAAAAGACGGGTACGTCTTATCGATAAGTGTGGATGAGGTCGGGTTTGGTGGGCAAGTGGGTTCCTGGATGGTGCGGATTGAGCTTGTCGTCTTTGTCATCAGCCAATCAACCAAGACGCGGAGTCCGAACGGGTGACCAATCCCAACGGAGTGGGGCCCCACATTACGAAGCAAGGTCGAGGAACTCGGTGCTCGGACTTAAGTCGCCGGCCTTGACCGGGCGTGCCGTCATGCTTACGAAACCAAGCGCGCGGGTATGAAGCAGAGATGCATCATTACAGCAGCCTGATGATCGACCGGGGGCCCTGCCTATTACGGAACTCGGAGACTTACACCATGAAGATATGGTTTGGATTTGTATAAAGTTTGCAGCGACAACCTCTTCGTCTCCTTCTTTTCATCTCGCACCACTCATCAATTCCCTCACTCGCATCTCAACTTGACCATTTTCACAATTTTCATCACACAAGTATCCAGTCTTCAACAACCACCACCAGCAACATGGCAGGCAAGAAGATCATCACTGTTTTTGGCGCTACCGGCGCCCAAGGTGGCTCGGTAGCCAACATCTTCCTCCACGATCCCAAGCTCAAGGACACCTGGACCGTCCGCGCCGTCACCCGCGATGTGACCAAGCCGGCGGCCAAGAAACTCCAAGAACAAGGCGCCGAGGTGGTCTCCGTAAGCCACACACCTACCTCATCCCTCCTAACTCCAAACTAACATCGCCCAGGCCGACATCAACGACAAAGCCTCCCTCGTCAAGGCAATGCAAGGCGCCTACGCCGTCTACGCTGTAACCAACTACTGGGAGAAGATGGACAAGGACCTCGAAATCGCCCAAGGCCACTCCCTCGTCGACGCAGCCAGGGAAACAGGCGTGCAGCACTTCATCTGGAGCTCCCTCCGCAACGTCACCAAGCGTAAGCCATCCCCACCCTATCTCCCCTCTCCGTAAATCCTAACGACAAACCAGTGAGCAACGGCCAACTCCCCAACGTCTACCACTTTGACAGCAAAGCCCTCGTCGAAGACTACGCCCGCGCCTCCGGCATCCCATCCACCTTCTTCATGCCGGGCTTCTACATGTCCAACCTCCCCGGCAGCGCATTCCGCAACGACAACGGCACCTGGACTTTTTCCCTCCCCATCCCCGAGACCGCCCAAATCCCCATGTTTGATACTGCCGACACGGGCAAGTTCATCAAGGCCATTGCCTTGCATCGCGACGAGGTGTTGGGGAAGAGGGTCCTCGGCGCGACCGAGTACATGACGGGCAAGGCGATTGTCGAGGGATTCAAAAAGGTGTTCCCCGAGGCGGGCAAGACGGCCAGGTATCAGCAGTTGCCGGAGGATGTGTACGTGCAGATCCTCAAGGGGAGCGGTATGCCGGATTTTGTGGCGACGGAGCTGTTGGAGAATATGGTGCTGATGGATCGGTTTGGGTATTATGGTGGCGAGAGCTTGGACTGGTCGCATGGGTTGGTGGAAGATAACTTGACGAGCTGGGAGAAGTTTGCGAAGAAGAGCGAGAAGTGGGCTGGGTTGAAGTAACTGGGTAGGCTCCCGCGAGGATTGAGAGTCTTCGATTGATGTTGGATGGAGGGAGGTTGAAGAGGTTGGAGTTGTGTGGAAATCTCTACTCTTTTGGCTAAATACATCTGCACGCAAGTTGTTGATGCTATTGATGCGCGGGATCCAAGGGTGCTCTCACTTTTGTCCTTCCGTGGCTGGTCTCAGGGGTTGTCAAGGGGCCGTTCAGGGGTACCCTTGGCAAGCGGGTCTCTTCCCGTCAGCACGGTGATATTGGGGTATAATTCAACGACACTTTATTGAAGAAGCCTGAGAAACAAGGGCCGGCGAGCGTAACTGGAAGCTGGTTAAAAGAATAATCATGCCTTTTCCTTTGATTAGGTCCGTCCGCTCGTCATTGGTCGAGCTGGTATTTTTGCTGCGAAACTGCTGCCATCTTGCTGGTGGTGATTACTATTGGGGTGGTGAAACCATGATCAAGTCCCTGATTGCGCAGGTTTTGAGACAGATTCCTGCTGAACGTATAGAGGTGGATACTGGGCTAGCTTCTGCAGGCGTGGGGGCTGAGAGAAGCGGGAGCGAAGATGTGACAGGGTTGTGTCGGTGGTTCGTGTCGCTGGTAACGCAGCTGCCCATGGAGGTTACTGTGTTTTGTGTCATTGACGGCATTGAAGAATATGAGCGTGGGGAGTATCTTGACCGGATGGATACGGTCATCCTGACGCTAATCGGCCTTGTGGACGAGGGGAAACGGAATGGGGTGGCTGACCGGTTAGCGTTCAAATTGCTGCTCTTGAGCTCGCGGCCAACTGTTGAGGTAAGGCGGGTATTTGGTCAAGAGCCAGGGGTGGCGTTGCATATGGCGCGGTTACCGTCACCAGGTTTTGTCAAGCTCCACGAGCATTTGGGAGCTGTGGGTATCGCTGGTGCGCAACCCGGAGATGTTGAGTCCTGAGCTGGAAGAGAATTGGTGTTCTGAACGCTGAGCGGGTATGCATATTCAACCCTCCTCCCGTCCAGTTTCCGCGCTTGACGCAATGCTCAATGAGCGCAAAGAGCTGATAACTACATTATCACCACCAAACAACTTACTTCCTGATGCATTCTGGGACAGCGAGAGGCTAGAAGGAAACGAAAAGGATCCTTTTGTGAGCTTTTGAACCCGCAGTGCCGCCCTTGCTCCCATCATTCTGAACCGCGACTGATCGCTCGACGCATATGAGCCAGCCAGGGTTGGACGTGGCTCGATGTTCCGGAAAGGGTGCCATGTCGGGTCTGTTGTGCTAATGGGGACACCAAGATGCGGAAACTCGACTCTCAGAACCTTTCGAAGTGAAGCCACGATGATTGGTCTTTGCCTGCGCATCAGGGATGTAGAACCAGACGAGGGAGGAGGAGGCGAGTGAACGGTGTGACGCGCAACGTATTGGCCAAGAAACAAGTCGATGAAAGAAATGCCCAGGTACTCTTTTGCAGTCTTGAGCTTGTTACGGAAATGAGGGAGGAGGAGCTCATGCTCCGGCGTGCGAAACGTCGGGGCGGGGCGGTAGCTGTGAGTAATGGTACGGCAAACAAGCATGAGAAGTTCGGTCGGACTTATCCCCATCATCTCTTGCGTTGCAGTCATCCATACTTTGAAATTACTGTCCGACCACCACTCCTCCCATAATGCAAGGAACAGCGCATTTGACCCGAGGGAGTTTCTCGTTTGTTCATCTTCGACTCCAATGCCGTTGTCGTATATGGCTGGAAGGGACGTCACAGCATGTAGCCGTGACTCGCACCATTCGACACACGATCGGAGGCAAGGGTTTCCCATCTCCCCGTAGTATCCAAGTTGGAAAGGCCCCGGAGTCTGGTGCCTGATCTCAGATAGCGCTAATAGTGAGTTTGGTGAGATTTTGTGATCCGATCCCCTCGTCTTATTGCGCTGGGAGAGCGGTAATGGTTTTAGGTCGCACGCCTCGTCAAGGTCTAGCCGAAGGGCGTTACGGTACAAAGAAAGTCCGAGGCAGCGGCGCTCTGTTGCTGGTAGCCACTCGAGCATGTCAGCAAACCAAGTGCTCCCATCTGGGATGAAGCCTTTGGCAATCCGAAAATGTTTGGTGGTGCCGATTGGATCCGTCTTCTTACGGTACGTGACGGCGAGAAGCATGTGCGTTAGAAGGATCTTGGTGGAGTTCAGCAGGTCTGATTGAAACCGTTCGAGCTCTGACCGAATCATGTTTTGGGCCACGGCAATGTGCTCTGTGTTGAAAGCGTGGTAGACACATTGGGATACCAGGAAGTACGCCAAGTTTGGATCTTGGCCAGATAGGCCTGATTGTAGCTTGTACGTATACCGCTTGAAGAGAGTTGTGTAGAGCTCGAAGGCTTCCTGGTGGAAGTCAAAAACGGAGAAGAGGTCGGCCGCGCGCCTGATATCCACCAAATCTTGATCCGTGAAAGTGTCAGGTGGCTGATCATGGTTGATTCGACGGATTGGCAAGCCCGTGCCCGTGTCTGCTGTTGAGACGATGGGCGTCCCTCGTTGAAGTCCTTGGGGCTCTTGAGGCAAAGAAATCTTCAGTGACGTAGGATGGGTTGGACATGGGCCTATGGCATTTCCCATTGGGATCGCCGAGCTGTCTCTGGGGCTGACTAGTACCGCTGTTTCTGATGTCGCATCGACCATATCGACATCATGGCTGTGTTCTTCTTGAGATATCCGCTTGGACGTCCATTCAGCCGGTTGGTGTGAAGTTGTGTTGACCTTTTTCCGCGGAGGTTGCGGTGGACTCGAATCGATGCTTGAGAGGCTCTTGGTGGTCACTGAAGCTCTGCGGCGCTTTAGGTGGGCAGTCTGCGGACTTTGAACTTCGCCGCTGGCAAAGGATGGATGCTTTACAGTTGCCGGCAATGTTGAGCTTGTCTGGGTTTCTGGTGGTTGCCAACTCTGAGTAGGTCCTTGCCCTTGTCCAATACACGACTTCCTAACGCCCCAGTTGCGAAGCTGGTAGACGTATTGCTGCTTTCTTGTTGTCACCAAGGCAGGTTAGCTTCTAGATAGCGTCGCAGTAAGAGTGGTCTCCCCCAGTACCCGAACTATTCAGGTAGGTAGGTACTTAAGCTGCTTACAATGCAGAAAAACAATGTCTTTCCTCCATGAGTGCAACAACATCGTCCAGGTTCTTAGCTGAGAGATAAAGCTCTGATATTTCGTCTTTGTGCTTCTCCCATTCTTCGGGGGCAATTCGAGGGGTGCGATGAGCCACTGGGGCTCCCACAAAGCGAAAAGACATCCTCTCAATGGAAGCCTTGAAGTGATGTAAACCTTTCGCCTCTTGGTGTCGTGACAACAGAATACGATGTTCATGTTGCGACTCTTCCGAGCTGATGGAAAGTTGACCTTGCTCGGATTGATCCCGCCAGTCCTTGGACACCTCCGCATGCCTGAGGTTGTCTGCCTAGCGATTGGAAAGACCATATCCGGTTAGGCTCGCTAGTTTGGGGGCTGCCCCCCTCCGTGCCGCTGCGCTGCCAAGCCATGCAGGTCTCGCAGGAGACACCTAACCCGATTCGGTCTTTGACAAACTGAACTGCCAGCGTTGATATTCTCTGCACTTTGGGTTGGGTGCACGCATGCGTATCAAGGACGGGTGGTGTGGTGTGCCCGGTGGTCGGTGAGCTAAGGAACTAACCGAATCTGGTCATTCCCGTCTTGCAACTATCCTCTTGATAGCCGAGGAATGGGGTTGAATTTGAGTTTGGGATAAGGTAAAGTCTGTGTTCCGAGATTCTGCCTTATTTATCAAGGCCGCATGTCCCTCATGTGAAGAATCGATGCCAGGTCGTGATTCTGTCCCAAGCCGACGCTCCGCGGCCCAGTTGCTTCTCCCCCATTCGTCTCAAACGACCTGGTAGATGGCATTTTGTCCATCTTCTTTCGTTGCTGAATTTCTCACATACAATAACCCCCTCACCATCTACGTCCAGCCAAGAATGTCAAGCTCAACTCCCAAAAGCTGGAGTCCCGACGGGTCCCAGTCACCCATGACTCCAAAGAGGGTTATACTGGTCAGTGAAGGCTCTTGAGAAACCTTCGCAGAAAAAATCATAATAAAGATCCCGTCTAGCTCCGCCGTGAAAGCCCGAACAATGCCACCAATTCGCAGGTTAGCAACAGGTACAATGATCGGGACAACAACGGAGTCTCCGAGAACATGAGGCGGTGGCTGCAAGGGGATTGGAAGGACGACCCGTGGTCAGTGTTCGCAGCGGTCGCGAGAGAAGCTGCGGCGAAAAAGTGAGTTCAAGGTTTTGCAGCTTTGAGGAAGGTTTTACAAATGCTGGCTAGACTTGCGACAAGGGAAGGACTGATCATTTTCAGTTGCTAGTGGTTGAGAGTGAGGTCTCTTTATCATTGCTTGGGGAGGGGATGGTATGGTATGGATGCCATTAGGTATCTTCATTTTATTCATACCTACTCTATATTCCGATACGTCCCATTTTCTGTCCGTGGCATTTCTTTGTCCAATTTCAGGCAACCTCAACAGTCTCTCTTCCCTTTTCCATTGCTCGGTCCACAGCAAAAGCCATCCCTGATCTTGATGACTCCCACACACTCCAATATGCATCTTCCCATGGCTGGTTAATCCGATTCAGTTTTGTCGAATAGACGGTTGGGGAAGACCACTCCTCTCCTTCGCAACTTTGCCGCTCTCGGCTTTTTCGGGGGCGGCGGGGCGCACGAGTACGTGGTGGAAGGATCCTCGAGTCCCACGCTTGTATCGCAATCGTTCTCGCTAGGGACTCTCAGCAAGGAGAGGATAATCATGATGAGAAGAATCATTTTGGCCTATGGAATGTCGGGTGAGCGGAAGGTTTGGTTCTGGGTGTGATTTTGCTGGAAGGAAACGAAGAATAGGCCTTAGGGGCGAGTGAAGGGCCTCCTTCCAACTTTTATCATTGATGCTCGGCTCTCGCTGCCAAGTGTTACTTTGCCCCTAATCGTGCGAGGTTACAGGGGGCAACATGCGTTGTTTCGACATTGGTAGGACTACCACACTTGTCTTGGGGTTGGGTGGAATTGTGACACCATTGAACAGATGTTGGAGCAGGCGCGGTACCTCTGTAAGATGTTAGGTTACTACACGTGCGTCAGAGCTGGGCATCATTGCCCCTTGAGATGTCTTGGCATGGGTGAATGTTGCGCTGTTTACACATTCAGGGGTAAAGTGGGGCACGGGCTTGGAAAAGGGGTTCATGGGTCGCTTGATGAGGTAACATGACAAAAAAAGCGACCAGGGTCCCAGTAGAACAAACAAACATAGCCCGGGCCAAAGACTTGGGAGAGGGTCGGAAATGTGTCAGGTAGACAAAGAAGAATGCAGCCACAAACTTGAGGTGAATGAGCTCGATAAAATTTACATCGCTTCGCTCCAAAGCTCACAATTGAAACTAATTACTGGACCCAATGAGCAAGCTAAGGGCGCCCTTCTCTTTCTCTTCTTTGTGTGCGTCCCATGTCCTGCCTGGAGCTAAATCCGTCGAAGTCGGTGGTTCTGTGCCACCAAGATAACCGAGCCTGAGACGTGCCAAGCCGGGCATTTTTGGTAATCCAAGATCGAGAGTGCGAGGGACTCCGAGGCGTATCTCAACTCTTTTTCTGCTAGAGCCCAACAGCTCTGGTTTGCTGATTCGTAACCGGCCCAATGATAGCCCTGGCCTGTGCACCGGCGTATACGCAAATGCGGTGCCACTGAAGCGGTGAGGTCCATACTATGTTTCCCAAGGCCGCGAAGAGGCAGAATCCAAGTTTTGGTGGTTGAAGGGGGTCTTGGGCAATGGAGATATCATATTTTGGGCGGACTCTACTGCAGCTATACCCCAGACATACTTATGAAGACCGGACGGAGAAACTCGATGTTGGAAATGTTCCAGTTCTTGGTGTGACGTCCGCCTCTCGAGCGACGACAGGGTAAGCCTGTCCCGAGCCGGCTTAGGGCATTGGGTTTGGCGTTGGTATCATAGGGCTGAGGAAAACATCCCCGCGGCTCGAACGAGAGGAAGCGATGGAATTGGAGGCGACCGAATTAACCCTGGCACTGCCTTGGTGTCCATCGGAAACGACACCCTCATTTTTGACCCCCAAACAGGTGCCTGCTTCCGCGAAGTGGGAACCCGACGTGACGCAGCAGCCATGCTGCAACTATCCGGCCTCCTCGTGGCTCTGCACGCCTCAGATGACCACGCGCCCTGCTGGCCCTTCATTCCTTGGCCTGGACCTTTTGACAAAGACCTCCTGAACCCCGCTCAGAATTCCCACCACGGGCCGCTCGCTATACATGATTTTCCCTTTGTTTTCTGACGGGCCTGGTGAGAAATGCGCCCCGCAACAGTCCATTGGCGACTGAGTTCAAGCTTTTAAGACGTGGAGAAAAGCAATCACCAGGTTCCACCACAGTCCCACCATTCCTTCCTTCTGGGACAGCAGCTCACTCTCCGTTGGCAGAAGTACCCACCAGCCAACGAGGATGGCTCTTTCCGTTCCAGCCGACCACGTGCTCTCTGCCATCTCGACGACATCGGCCAACATCACTCGCTTCATCCGATCAAATCGTTCTGCACATGCAGGCTTGTCCCTCGTCGCCCGTGAGCTATCCGACCTGCGTCTTGTTCTTGACCTTCTTGTTCACGAGACGAACATTCCATCCCAAATCAGCAACCAGCTGTTGGCACTGCTGGATGGCTGCTGCGATGCACTTGTCAGCATTGACATCGTCCTGGCGCACTCCCCGGATTGGACATCAAGGTCCAGTCTGGAGGTCTCGAGGCACATAGGAAAACTCGAAAGTCTTAGGAGGGCAATTTCGCTCGCTCTCGAGGTCGCCATTGTGTGAGTTTGCTTTTCCCGTGTGGTCTGGATGTATGCTAATTCTGTTCGTCGCCGCAGAGCGGGCTCCTCCCAAGATGACGAACGCCACACAGCAACCAAGATACAGATTACTAACGAGGCAGACGACTTGCTCTCCCGATACGCTATTGCTGATGACGGAAACATCAGATCGTTGATTGAGCCATACCTTGACGTTGTCACGGCTTGTTTGCCCCTGTCGCCGCCCTGGGCGCAGCGCGAGCAATCAGGATTTCGTCTCGTCGAGGGAGGCCTAAGCCATCAACAACACCCTCTCCCGCCACCAACCCGGCCTTTCACCGGCATGCGACCCATCGTTCTACCAAGCCCCCAACCTTCACTTTCTTGGCCAGTCCAACAAACCCACGCATTGCACACGGAAGTGGGCCATGGGACGTGGCAACCACAGGCAAGCGAGAGCGGCCCCGAATCGGCGAAATTTGAGCCAGCCCCGTTTTCGAAGAAGTACCCCGATTCCCTCACCACGGAAACGGAACCCGGGCGATGGTCTGAGGCATATCAAGCAAATGTTCTCACTATCGGGACGTCATCGTATTCCCGAAATCCTTCGATTCGCTCGACCCTGGAACACGCCGACAGTGTTAGAAGCAGCATTTCTGGCCACCGTCCCAGCCTTACCATGGGCCAGGTTTCTCTGGCTGAGGCTCGCGCGGTCACACCCGAACTTGCCTCTGGGATGCTGTCGCCAGAATCCTTCCAAAACCACCCATTGACAACGAGATCCACTGTCTCTCACACTTCGACCATGCGATCTCCGCTACGATTACATCAGGGTACTCTGTCGTTCGTATCGGCCGCGACCTCAGCGTTGAGTCTACCGCAATCGACGACACGGCTAGAGATCGCTTCCGCCAGGCACCTCGCTGAAAAGGGGAAAGGCCAAGATCTTGTTCATATCGACAGCTCCTCAACTGGGACCATGATTGCTTGCCGGCACTCGAACAAGCATCTCAAAATTTGGTCAATTCACAAGAATGCGGTCCAGGCAACCATAAAACCGAGCTCCTATGTCCAGCCACAACCACGGTCACGAGAATATTTTGTGAGAAGCCACGCCATTCTCTCCGAGAACGATGGCCTGGTCGGCGTGTCAACGCATTTTGGCATCACGCTTGAGATTTACAACTTCGCGAAGAGTGGGAGCTCTCCGAAAAAGGTGCAGGTGATTGAAGATGCCCACCGCTGGGCGTCCTCCCAACTGGATGCTTTTCACACCGATATTCCTCCTCTTGCTGTTTATCGACCACGGGGTCACCGAATCGATCGCTTCTTCTTAGTACGCCACCCCAGCGCCAAAAAGCCTTTCTGGGAAGACGCCAGTAACGGCATCAGTCTAGAGCGGGCAGGCCTACCGTTCATTCCACAGTTTCCTGAGCTTGCTTACAGCGCTACGGCCCCCATACTTGTCGCTGCTGCGGGACCTCGGCCAGGAGAACCTCCTCGAGCCAACTCCACAATCCTAGTCGCCTGGCAGATGACACACGTGCCGGACTCGAAGCTGGAAGCATCCAGTCCTACTGATGCACGTTCCTCCCTCTCGGGGACCGCAACGGACGGCGACATCCACCGCCCTTACCGCTTCTGTGTGCCTGATCATCCGGCGCTCCAGGGCGCTCTTCCGTCATGTCTTGTTGCGCACGGGACAACCGCAGTTTCGATATGGATACCCGCCAACCACACGGAGACACAGCTGCCGGGGAACAAATTCAAACGCAAGGCTATGCCCGCCCCTGAGCGGTGTGTTCTCATGTGGGATATCATCTCGAACGAAACGCACATGTTCGCCATACCAAACGTTCAAGCATGCATCAGCCCAGATTGCAGACTGGTAGCGTATTGCGACCCCAACGCTGGACGTTTCGTGGTGCTGGATGTTACTAGCGGTGGCGACGAGATTTGGTGGTGGCCAGACGCAGCTAAAAAGGACAGTTGTGTGTCCTTGGGGCAGCTCGGCAACCTTCACAACGTAACTGTGTTCGAGTTCAGTGCCGATGGCAAGACACTATTTGTCGGAGACAATAACGGAGGTCTCGGCTTGTACGAAGTCAAAGAGAGGATCGGAGGGCCAGAAGTCAGGTACGAGCTAGGCGATAGCGGAGCAGGAACCGGAGGGTTACCTGGGGGTATGGCAGAGCTGGCCTAGGCCAAGTACTATATGGGTAATATTCTTGCCGGGCAACACCTGGCGGGCTCGGCAGGGTTTGGAGCCCGTCATCTTTCGAAATTAGTGCTCAGGTTTCTCCCACATTCAGCGCATTCACCTGCCTGGGCATCTCCGAGTCCAGGTCATCCTTTACAAGGACGAGATTCGATGCCAAGTCTGCACGCTACGCGATTTTGTGAGTCGGAACCAATGCCGGAGCTTTATTGCTCCCTTGAGGCGCAGGACTGGTGTGCTCCTTGGCATTCGTCGTCCGAGGCAATTATGACTTCCCCGCTCGAACGTCAACGTCGAATGAGAGAGACATCTCAGAGACAAAGATCATCTCAAGCAAAATGCCGCCCCAACCAACAATGGACACGACCCAAAAGCTACCATGTTTGTGGCAGGTCGCATGCTGCAGATACCCGAGGCTGAATTGTTGCCGACTGTATGGGGAGTGGGTTGGACTCTTCTTGCGACGCATGCGGTCTCCCTTTCATCGAGGGCGGCGACATTGTGTTTCGGACAACCAGTATCGAGAACTCCGCAGATAACACCTCGGTTTCAAACGGTCGGGTCCGGATCCATAATCGCCATTTTGGTTGCGTTCGCGGTCACAGCTTGGATTACATTCCCATTTCCCACGCCTGGCACCATACAGTCTCGGCGATCCAAAAAGCAGGTCCAATCGTGTTCAACTCCGCCAGACCCGAGTCAATCGAGGCATCTCATGTCGCCTACCAGTCAGTCATCGCTATCTTGAAAGCTTTCAACGAGGCATTTGGCCCGAGCGAGGTTTGGCACGATTATCTCAGCGTTCCTCAGTGGCAACCGCGAGTCCAGGCTTGTGAGTGTCGGACGTTGGAACGGGTTGGTTTGGGGTCTGCAGTGCTCTGATGGCGCGCGATTTGCGACGTTTTTCAGGTCTTCTTCTGCAACACGTCAATGTCAAGCTTTCGGGTGAAGACACATCACCACCGCACCAGTGTGCGACCAGATGCTTCTAGGTCTACCTCGGATGCCAGATAACGGCATGGCTCCTTGTCAACTTTCGAGCATCTTACATCCGGTGCATCGCAACAAACCATCAATAGGGACTAGCGGAGGTGCCAAACCAACCGATCGACCTGCATATTGGGAGCCAATCAGAGCCGGCCATTTTTCTCCAGGCGGGTGGCTGGCAGCAGTGGCAAGTGACTTGCATGTGAGCAAACAAGTCCGATGAGTGGCGAAACTCGAAGCGCTGCGCCGCTGTTGTGCGATGGCAATGCGGAAAACGTGCCGAGGTGCAGACAGTCATTCATGCAAGAGCACCACCCAGGAAGGCACTTGGCCCAGGCAGGCACAGGCTGCCTAGGGATGCCTCATAAGGCAACCGGGAGCTGGCTCCTATAGGCTCGCCTTACAGTGGGCCTGAATCCTTCCACCAAGGCGATCACTGATCACCCACAACACGCCCCGGTGTGCTAACACAGACGAAACCAAACGCGCAATCGGGCATTACCAAACCTTGGATAACGAAGCATCTTGAAGGGTATATAAAGTCCTGGTCTTCAGGTTCTTGACGTTGTTCGAGTTTGACTTGTCTCTTTTCTCCCAGCCCCTTTTCTCAGATCCACTCTCACGGACCCACATCATCAACAACCTAACGCCCCTATTCCACCACCCCAAAATCATCACCATGGCGACCTCCACCTCGGAAGCGTCGTATATCGCCTACCGCGACCAAAACTCCAAGACCCTCGCCAACATCGAGCTGGCCACTCTCGCACTCCTCCGCGACAAGTACCCGACCCACCACGTCACCCTCACCAAGCCCTCTCGCTGCGACCTCCTCGGCTTCGCCAAAGCAGGCCACGCCGTCTCAACCGCAACCGACCACTCCTTTGACCACTTCATGCGCATCTACGAAGCGCCCCGCACCCGTCTGGAGCCCGCCGCAGGCAAACTGACTGACGAGACCTACTTCAGTCTGTTTACCTACACCTGGACGACGCACACCTTCCTCGTCTACGCAGTCGAGTACCAAGACCGCTACTGCCGCCCCGTCAAGCTCCTCTACGTACTACATGCATCCCATCCCTCGTCCCGCACAAACCCAACCACCGATGCTCTGCTTCTCGAGTCCGGCAAATGGACGCGCGAACTCCACGGGGAGATCTACGTCTTTGACAATGCGGAATGGAAAAAAGACCGCGAGTTGTGGCGCAGCGTAGAAGGGTCATCCTGGGACGACGTCATTCTCGACCCGGACATGAAAGCATCCCTCATCCAAGACGTGCAGAACTTTTTCGAAACCAGGGACCTGTACAAGGAGATGAACGTCCCTTGGAAGCGGGGCGTCATCCTCCACGGCATCCCTGGCAACGGAAAAACGGTGTCCATCAAGGCGCTGATCAATTCCCTTGAAAAAAAGGGGGTTCCAGCACTCTACGTCAAGTCCCTCGATGCATGTGCCGGACCAAAATGGGCGATACAGGCCATTTTCCAGAAAGCGCGCAAGATGGCGCCGTGTTTGCTTGTGTTTGAGGACCTGGAGAGCATGGTCACATCCAAGACGAGGAGCTATTTCTTAAACGAGGTGGATGGGTTGCAGGAGAATCAGGGGATTTTGATGATTGGGTCGACAAATTATTTGGGACGGTTGGATCCGGCGATTACGAAGCGGCCGAGCAGGTTTGATCGCAAGTATCATTTTCGGTTGCCGGACGAGAAGGGGCGGGAGCTGTATGCGCGGTATTGGGCAGGTAAGTTTGTGGGGAATGAGAGGGTGGATTTCCCCGGGGAGGTTTGTGGGGTTGTGGCCAAGTGGACGGAGGGGTTCAGTTTTGCTTCGTTGAAGGAGTTGTTTGTTGCTTCGTTGCTGGTGTTGGCTAGGGGGACGCATACTGGGGAGGTGGATGAGGGTGTAAATGGGGCGGACCCTGAGAGGTTGGTGGAGAATGGAAGCTGTGTGAATGGTGTCAATGGGGAGACGAATGAGAAGGGAGGTGACAAGGACAAGAAAGAGGAAGTGAAGAAGGTCAAGACGGTCCCCAATGTGGAGATTCCCGAGTCGGTGCGGGACAACATTCTGCTGCGCATCATCAGGAAGCAGACGGCGGTGCTGTTGGCCGAGATGGATAATACCGAGGACGAACAGCAGGCTCCGGTTGCATCATGCGGGGGTGACGACGGTGAGCCACCGCTCTTTTCAGCTGCTTGGTTTGCTCGGAGGGCTAACTTGAGCAATTAGATAATGACGCGATGGCTGCTGAGCTTTATGGGATGAGGGTGCAGATGGCTGCGGATGCTTCTGTTTGATCGCGATGCATTCTTACATGGTTTGTTTGTGTCGTCTCATCGTGGCTTGCTGCGGTTCATTGACCATGAGAAATCAACACACTTAAATTCCTTCCATGTCTTTGTTGATTTGAGATGACGTTTGATATGGGTGGGCTTCTAGAACAATTTTGTTGCGAGTCGAATGCCCCATGACTGGCTGACTCTCTCAGAGACCGGCATATTGCTTGCACACTGCACATGCCGAGACCATGACCGACACCATAATCTTTACTCGCCAATGGGCACAATAACCGGGTAACTGAGCCGTTCAAAATGCTTGTATCGGTATAATGCCCACCCCAGCAAGTCTACCGGATCGCGGATATACCCCAGTATATGGGATGCTCCCTATTGGCCAAGCCCGACCCCTTTTCATATTTTTCTCCGCCAAACATGCTAATGCCGACGCGTGTGCAGGCAAATCACATGGGGCCCTTTTGACTTTCTCCCTCTTGGTTATTACCCACCAGATAAGGGGAGAGAAATATGCTGGTAGGATCCCGGCAGTTAGCCTTCCGAGAGACGATTCCGGGCACCCTCTCTCAGCAATCCCTGACATGGACGGGCTGTTCTTTGCTGACAACGGCGGAATGTCGTTTGTATAAAGTCCGCGGTCGCTAACCGAATGCGGGTCTTCCCACGCCCAGAGTCTCCATTCCCGCCTGGCTTCCGTTTCTTGTTTCAAGCCTCAGGTCTTGACTTGTCTGTTTACCCACCTACGCCAAGATGAAGTCGGTTGTGTCCAAGCTCGGCGTTTTGGCCGCCCTCATTGCGCATATTGAGGCCGGTCTGCGTTTCCCTTGCTCGACGCTGACCAACCAGCGACTGGATCCTGCTGCGCAGCCGGGTGCGCTTCCGTCGTCGCATCTGCATATGATTGTGGGAGGCAATGCTTTCAACGCTACCATGTGGGTTCAAACTGGCATCTGGCGCTTGAACAAAAAAAGCTGACAGTATGACAGGGAAGGCGATGTTGCCGAGCGCGCGACTTGCACGACGTGCCAGATGTCCGAGGACTTTTCCAACTACTGGGTTGCCCACATGTTCTTCAAGGACCCCAAGAACGGCACTTTCCACCGTGTCATGCCGCAGCCTGTGTCGCCCCTTTTGGGAGGTTCGCAGGGTGCCTCGGGTGGCCTAACCATCTACTACACCCAGTGCAGTCGCCGTTCTCTTATTGTCTTTTGTCAAGGATTCTAATCGACCCATCGTAGATTCGATCTCAACCGCGACAACCTCCAGCGCCAGCCCGTCAAGGCCTTCCCACCGGTCCGTCCCCACCTACCTACCTCCCTCCCAAGTCCCCCATACTAATGATAACTCCAGGGCTTCCGCATGACCGTCGGCGCCCCGACCGAGGTCAACAAGCCCCATCCCGGCCTCAGCTACCAGTGCATCCAAGGTGGCAACCGCGGCTCGCTGGTCTCCAACTTCCCCACGACCAAGTGCAGCGGCGGCATCTTTACCACGCACCACTTCCCTCCGTAAGCTCCCTGTTCTCTGTCCCATCCAATCCCTCTGACAATGTGACAATAGCTGCTGGGACGGCAAATCCCTCGACTCGCCCGACCACCAATCCCACATGTACAACACCGTCAACTCGGAATACTTCAACAACGCCCCCGCCTGTCCCTCGTCCCACCCCATCCGCGTGCCCCAAGTCGCTTTCGAAATCACCTGGGACACGACCAAGTTCAACAACCTCTGGGACCCCGCCAAGGACAAGAACCCCTTTGTTTGGTCCTTTGAAGGCAACGGCGCGGGCACCCACGCCGACTACATGTTTGGCTGGAAGGGCGACGCGCTGCAGCGCGCCATGGACAAGTCCGAGTGCTTCTACGATGGCTGCGGCTCCATCAAGAAGCAGGCCATGTCCGAGGCCAACAAGTGCAAGGTCAAGGACTTTGTCAACGAGAACATTGATGGGTGGATGAAGGTCATGCCGGGGATGGGGGGTGCGGCCAAGGTTAAGAAGTCGTTTAGTGCTTAGGTGTCGTGCCGTGAGGGTTTGGCGGTGTAATTAGATAGCTTGTTTCGGGCTGTCGTTACAGTTGTTGCTGAGAATATTTTTTCGATCCTGTAATAATTACGGTACGTCTGGACCATCGCGATGTGATCCTTGGCTTCTGCGTGCGGTATTTTGGGACGTTGTCGGTCGAAAGACACGTGTGCTCTGCATCAGGGTGGATAAGAGTGGAAATTTCATCGAGGGATTTGTTTGGGTTCACGGCCGTACGTCATAGGGCTTGAAGGTAAGATAGACACTAAAAAGGCGCACTGTCATCTATGAAGCCTGCATCTTACGCACCCCTCAGTCCCGGACATCTCTCTAAATCGTCATCCTTATTAGAGAACACGCCTCCATTCATATATTTGACAGCCACCACGACCCATCACCATCCCATCCGTCTTCGACATCATGTTTTGTGATTTTATGCGGTCGTGTGGCCGCAAAATGAAGCTTGTTGGGAAGAAGAACGACCGCCTATCATCTGACAACCAGACCGACCGCGACCCCATCATGAGTTCCTACCTGAAACTTGCCCAAGAAGCTGAGGAAAAGCAATTCGCCATTGCCATATTTATCGCAACCCCGCTCCTCGCGCCCAACATCACGGATTCCTTAAACAGGACCGTCGAAGGGTACAACTATGGCCTCTCACGCTGCATCGAGTGGGGTGCGTATATTCCCATGTGCGACCTCGGCCAAAGTGGCGCCCTCAGCACACCCCCAACCTCCATCGACGACTCCCTTCGTTCAATGCAAGGCATTCTCTCCCCAGCCGGATGCGAGCTCATCCGCTCCCCGGCCCGATCCTTTGATAAGCAAGTCGGCATCCCCGGCCTAGCCGATGGATGCGTACATCCGGACACGCCCGATGCGCGCATCCATGATGGACGTCATAGAGGGCATCGGGACCTATGCTCAACACGTCGGGAGGGAAACAATGCCCCTTCCCAGATACCCTTATCCCTATCCAGAGGAACCAGGCGATCGACCATGTTCTGTTATCCAGATCAACCTTGAAGGACGCACGATCCTTGAGGGTTGGAATGCCAATCCAACAACCAGAGCAATGGAAGAGCTTGCCAACTCGCACGAGGTAGATGAAGATCCCACGCATCCGTCATTCAGGGCTCTTCCGGTGTACCACGGGTCGGACAACGCGTCTGGGGGCAGCCGGGGGGGATTTTACATCATTGCCGCTCATCATTGGGCAAGTCAAACCCAACCATGTCGTCCCTGGAAATGGAAGGGTTCCCGTGTTTTGGACAGCGTTCAGCCCGTTGCGCGCCTCTCTCTGGGCCGCGTTCAAGGCCGAGGTATTGCGCCCAGTTCCAGACGCGAGGTCAAGACTGCTGCAGCGGTGGAACTGTCGTGACAACCGTCATGGTGGGATAAACCACGTTGGCTTAGCGTTGGGTAAGTTCACGGCAGAGCTCCCATTGGCGCATAATTGCCCCAAGTATGTGATACCTCCGGGACGAGAGCGCGAGTGGGCGGACCGATCTCGGTCGAGCGTCGGGACGGAGGGGTACTGGGGACATTTCTCATCGATTCACGGGAACGTCCACCCGACTTGGCCTTCCACCATTCACTATCGGGATCATTTGACTGCAGCGATGCTACCAGACGTCAAACAAGTCTGGGAAACGGCTTGGACTGCGCATGGAACTAGACCAACATACCAAGATCACTGGTTGGATATTTGGCCACGAATCATGTACTCCATCTCGTTTGAACAGACTTAGCAAACGAGCGCACGTACGTTTTTGTGTCATAGGGTGAACCTGAAGCTGGGGTGCCAATCTCCCATATTCTTCTTGTCCTCCTCGGAGAGCGTCTCCAGCCTGATATCACGGTCGCCCCGATCCCTCTTTCTGTTCTCTCTCCACACGAGACCGGCCATGCTGGCGGCGCAGAGGGCACCAAACCACATCATGCCGAGGGCGACACTGTAGCCTGTCTTGTACCCGGGCGCCTCAGCCTTGACGAAAATGAAGGCGCCGATGATGCCAGCAAAATTGCCGATGGTGACCTGCGTTGATGCTGCAAACGAGCGCTTCCAGTGGCCCGACATATTGTTCTGCAACCACGCGAGGCACATTGGCGTAATCATGAAAGCGCCACCAAACACGAGAAAGACGGCGGCAAACTTGTAGTCTCGCGACTTGCCCTCTTGTGCGAGCAGCATGGCGTAGCCGACGGTAACGATGGATGCTCCTCCCAAAATGAAGCCAGAGCGGTGTCGCAGTCGGTCCGAGGCCCATGCGCCGAGGATCATCATACCGGCGGCAAAGACGTAGACTGGAATGGTGCGGGCTTGCGCTTCTTGTGCTTTCCAGCCAAACTCCAGCAGGATCGTGGGCAAGAAGAAAGTGCCCGACAGGCCAGCCACCGAAATTCCCATGTACATGAAGGACCCCAGCCAGATCTTGTAGTCGCGGACGATGCGTCCGAGGGCGAATTTGTTGAGCGTGTCCATGCGACACAAATCGCCGACATCGGCTGCCATGCGCCTCCGTAGCAGCTCCTTCTCCTCAGCGTTAAGGTAGCGCGTCTGCTCCGGCCAGTCTGCAATGATAAACGAAGCTATGATACCGAGGAACGAGGTGACGGCGCCCTGAATGATAAAGATCCATCGCCAGGGCGCCATGCTCGGTGTGCTGAGGCCGGCAATAGCGTACGCAAGCAGACCACCGAAGGCGCCGGCCACGACGGTGCTGCAAAAGAAGAGGGATATTCTTTTCTGGTACTCGTGGCGCTTGTAGTACATGGATGAGACGTAGACAATACCCGGCAGCACCCCGGCCTCAAAGGCGCCGAGAAGGACGCGCAGTGCGACGAGGGCTGCGTAAGAGTGTACGAAACCCATGCACATGTTGATAATGCCCCACAGGAACATGAGGCTTGATAGCCAGAGAGACGGACGGACTTTGCGGATCACCATGTTGGAAGGTATCTCAAGAAGGATGTAAGACGAGTAATAAGCCTAGCGCCCGGTCCGCGGTCAGCGAGTCCCAATATTCTTCACCCCTCGGAGACATACAAATAGAGCGACGTTGAAGCGGTTGCCTTGGTCCAGGCCCAATTCGGGCGTAAGTCCCTGGATAGCTGCGTGGCTGATGTTGATGCGGTCCAGGAAGGCCATGACGTATATGACGAAAAATACAGGCCAGAGCATGAGGTCAATTTTCAAGAGAAGCTTTCGCTCGGCCTGGGGATCAATTTGTCCATCGTCCCTAGATGTGTCAGAGGATGGCGACTTGGGACTGGGTGGTGAGACACCGGTCGCTGTATCGCTATCGGCACTAGGAACCTTTTCCGCATCCACAGTCGACATCGTTTGGTTGGTAGCTAGGTCCCAAGCGCGAGTTTTGTTGGAAGGAGTGAGGTAGGCTCTGTTTCACCGTGGAGAGCGGAAAGCAAAGATATAAGTGACCTAGGGTACAGTACCAAACGACAAATTTTGCTGCAGGGAACTTGCTGACCTCCAACCTCCGTGAAGTTGAGGTAACACAAGATGTAACGGTTTCGTTTCTTCTCGTTCGATATACAGGGGCTGCGCCACTCATCGACAGGCGCAGATCCAATATCCGCGTTATCGTGTCATTGAGCCGGTAGGATGTTCGCTCAATCCTACCTAATCCCTGAGTGTGGATGAAGATCGCGAGAAGAGCCCCCGCCAGAAGGAACTCGGAAAGTTAAAACACCATGGCCAAGGGGGCCACTTGTTTATGAGCCTCTTCGTGGTGACGGAACGGGCATTGAAACCGGGCGGACCCTCGACTTACGGTTGCTGTTGTGTTGTGCAATCCATCTGCCGTCAATTCGGTCCGGGATGCATGGGATACTACCCCTCTTTGTGCAACCACTCGCAACCGGGGGGCGGGTCACTGCCAAAGGTGGTGACGTCCGTGTAACCTTCAAAATGGGAAGGGGTATCATCCATTGCTTGGGTGCTCGTGTTTACGAGTGGTACTTTCGCCCACTCCGTTCGGTGTTCATGGGTAGAAGTCGGGCGACCACCTCCTGTTGCTGAACTCGATCCGCTGGCATCGGCAGCAGAGCGCCCAAGAAAAACATCAACAAAGTGGTCGAGCAAGTCAACGTCGAACTCATTCCCCCATAACCTTCCCCGGTGCCTAAGATCCTCGGTCAGGGTGGCTCGGTTGAGGGACCAAAAGTCACGGAGCTGCCTGAGCAATTCTGTGGTGTGACTTTCCAAGTAGACCGACTTCGGTTTCCCGGCCCCAGGAAGAGTATCCCCCACAAGCCCATCTAGTGATCTTCAACCGAGCGCCTGTCGACGAGATGATGCTCCTTCAATCTCGAGATCTGTTCGAGGTGTTGCTGTGAGAGCGTGCCGAGGCCGGGCGCCATATCATGGTTGCGTATGTGCTTCCGTTGCAGATGTTGCGTCGCGCCCTTGATGCGACTGAGCTTGTATCTGCTGCAGTTTTGGTACGCCTTCGGGTCTTTCTTGTAGAGCGGACAAGCGAGGACTGGCCGCTGGTTCGACTTTGAGGGAGGAAGCAAATGCTGTGAAGGGAGAGGGCTAGCAATTGACGGGCGATCTCTCGGCAAGATGTCGTATCTTGGTCTTCGTTTCGTTCGGGTAGCCCGTTGTGTATCTCTTGGGGTTGTTTCTTGTCTTCGCCTTGTCGAGGCCGGATCGCACCGTGGCAAGTCGTCTCAGGGCCCCGGGAGCGGAGTTTCGGACGCAATTGGATCAATCGAAGACGAAAACAAAAAGGCCGGTGGCGCTGCAACACTCGCATACAGCTGTAACCCACATTCTGAGAGGGCGGTTTGTTGCGAGGAGCAGGAAGACATGAGGAAATCTCGCTGAACGAGAAACAGCAAATTGGGGGGGGGGGGGGGGGGGTGATGTCAATGGGAGAGCAGAGACCTCACAATTGGAAGATAGAAACGGAAGGAACGACCAACATTTTCGGCCGTTTCACGCAGCCTGTGTGCAAGAAAGTCCACAGAGTGTGTAACACACAGCCTGTGTGCAGGAAGGAACGCATGGTGTGTTCAACACCCACTGTGTCGACGACAAAATTTGCACAGGCGCAACAGCATCGGGCAGCCGCAGGTTCATTGCACCCAGAATTCCAGCTTCGTTAGGTCTCTCTTTTTCCTATGGCTGAATCTAAAAAAGGCTACCTAGCTCCCGTATTCGCTCTAGCCGCCGCCCTGTCCGTTCTGGGAAAACTGCTTCTCAAATTGGGCGAGAGCCGCCAGCGCCTCTGAATGCCACTGTTTGGGTGTGCAGCTTAAGCGCCCATGGTTGATATGAGGGGTTGGATCCTGCAGCCAAAGGCCCAGCCTCTCTTGCCGTTCCAGATGAGATGCATCTGCCGCCGACCTGTGGCGAGAGATTGTCAGTTATGGGCCGCATATCGGTCGCCAACTTGCGGAGATGTCGCAACTTACCCCAATCTGTCGGTGTTGGTCTCAACGTCGGCCATCTTGGTTCGGATCTGAGCAGGGATGGCGGGAATATCCGAAATGCACGACGTGTCTGTTTCGGGCGAAGAAGAATGATGAGCGAAGGACGAAGCCAAATGCGCTGATTGAGATCCGGTGTGAGAGGTGAGGAAAAATCCCGGTGCTGGTGCTTTCGGTCGGCTTAAATACCGGAATGGCATGTTCACACAAGTTGTGTGAGCTCTTCAACACAACCTGGGGATTAGGCTTTTTGAGACGCATTGGCCTCCCCATTGTCATCATTCGCTGAATGAGGCCATCCCTGGTGTTGGTAACTCTAAGCCTTTGTTCCCCGGCTTGGCCTAGCAAGGGTTCGCACAGAAGCTTTCAGAACCCGGTGCCTGAGCCCGCCAGAGTGGTCACCCCCTGCGCCGAAAACGACTCCCGGCAGCACTAACTTAAGAGAGGCCGAAACCACAGCCGCCCCCCAACTTCGTTTCAGACCGCACCAGGAACCACGGCGGTAAACACATTCAGCTGCGATCAACACAGTTCGCGTTCTTTAACAATGACCCATGGCCACAATTGTGGGACTTTCTCCTATGGGGATCTCGTCATTCAGTCCGGGGTTATCGACTTGCACAACTGGGCTTTTTTTTCTCTCTCTTTTGTTTCCGTTTCTTCTTGCGGGCTGTAGGAGCCCGGTTGCTTTCACAGGGCCTAGACAAGAAGGCTCTTAGCCACTGTTTTTAGCACTCCCTCGTTTCGCAGCATGATCTTGACATTCTCCAACTAAGTCGCCGCTCGCCATCGACACACTTCACGGAACACGCCGCCCGTACCCCACGATACATGCTTGAATCGCATCTCTCGGAGATCCCGGCTGGACATTCAGTGCAGTCTCCGGCAAGCGCAAACCAGCCATTCGCTACCACAGGTTGAAAATACATCCAGACTAAACCACAACATCCTGACGATGCCATCTAAGCGAAAAGGTCCACACGAGCCCTCAGACCCGGACGTCGAGCAGCCAGGAAAGAAAGGCAAGAATGCTGAAAGCTCCGATGACGCTCTGCGCTTCGCTTGTCCTTTCTTCAAGAGAAATCGAGTTCGGTTTAGTCGGCACTGTCGCACATTTGGAGTCCTACCACACCGACTGGCCGACATCACGCAGCACTTCCACCGGCACCACCTAATCTATGACTGTCCAACATGTTTCGAGATCTTCAACAAAGATGCCGAGCTGAGACTGCATATTCGGGAACGGAACTGCCTAAAGAAGCCAGAGAGCCCACATTTTGGCCTCGTTGTAACAACGGAGCAGATGGACAGAATTAGAAAGCGGAAGACGAGGATGAAACCTGAAGACAGGTGGAATGATATTTGGAAAACACTGTTTGGGGAGGAAAACACCACCGAATCACCATTCCTCGACCCAGAAGACGCCAGCATGTTCTCGAGCTTTCTGGGGTGCATTGACACGTTCGACCGACAACGTTTCCCTATGAGGCCTGACGGTCCTGAGGTCCCCGGACGACCTGATTGCTGTCGTCAAACCCTCATTGACCTGCGCAACTTTATCAACCACTTGCGAGAGCAAGAAGGACAGCCCCCAACTCGCACGTCAGTCGCTCCAGCGCCGCCACCCATCGAAAAGGAACAACAAAGTTTCAAGAACTTGACCGACCTCGAAACGGCACAATGGGTCCACATTGACCGAAAATCGTCAATGCCTGCTCCCGCCAGCCGCCAGGACCAAGCTGGTCCTTCGGCCTCCGGGGCACTCGACCCGTTACAACTCAACGACCACACTAGGGGGCTCTCATATCTTTCCCTTCCTACAAATGGCACGATAGATGCTCTTATTGACCCTACTCTCGGAGACAGCTACGACACCTCCTGGACGTCATTGGGAGACTGATGGGATGTAATGTGTAATCACGTACCAGCTGCTCGTTGTTTTCTTTCTCGGTCTTTGCTGCTGGCCAGCTCTCGGTGTGTTTATACATGTAATACCGACGACACACGGCAGATCTTTGCATTAGATGGTTGATGAGCTGCGTTCACAATGGACTAATTAGACGACTTATGACAAGACAATATTTTGCCCCCGTATCTTGGGCTTCACCTCCTACTTGCAGCCTGCTCTGGTGAAATGGCAACACCATAGTTAGATGCCCGTTTTTGAAATTCCAGGAAAAAGAAAAAGACAAGTCTTCAACACGAGAACCTTTGAGAACTACCTACTACCTTATCTTCGAGCTTGACGTGATGCTGAGCTGTGCACTCACAATGTGGTGGTTCATCCAGACCCGGTAATGGCATGGGGCAGACAAGGAGATTTTTCGCTCGAGAGCCTTGAACACATGGCATATTACGCAGCGAGCTCGCTACCAGGCCAAAGGCTTGAGAAGGCGAAAATGGCACACTGCGGTCAAAAATCAGTTTTGCCACACATTTCGATCTCTTGGGTGTGAAAGTTCGCTCAGGGCTTGCCCGCTATGCCTCGGTGCTCAGTGGCCTGGCGAGTGGAATTTTTGGGGAGGCAGTTACAGGGGCTTTCAGCGTGTTGCCCCGCACCTCCACGCTCGTGTCGACGAGATTGGAGATGATGTTAATGCCTCAGGCAGAAATGTGGCCTCAGGCAAACACAGCATGCATCGCATATATTTTTCAGTGAGAACTTTCTTTCTCCTTTTTCTTCCACCATCACCAATCCGCTTTTGTTGCGGCGGTCCGGCGTCTTCACACGGGAACCCCTCCATCCTCTGCGCCGACCGTAAATCGGCAAATGATCGAAATTGGAATGATCAGGTCTCCCTCAAAGAAGGTGAACGTCCCGAAACATTGCAAGCGCATCCCATTGACCCTCTTCCACTAGGTCAGCTCCCTCGCCCGCACTTTGTCCCATGGGGTCAAGGATCCAAGCCAGCGGGGAGCGTGATGCGGGGTTTACACCACCACTCGCTTTTCACGTGAGGTGAAGCTCCCCAGCACAAGCAAACCTCAACCCCTCGGTCCCTCGGTCCAAGACCAAGCCACGAAACCCAAAACGCCCACACTGACACGCACCATTTAAGCCAATTCCCCGGGGTACTCTTCCAAGTTGGACTCACTACAGGGCGCTGTAGCCGAGTGGAAATGGGCGGCGCTCTCCGCCCTAACAGCCAACTATGAAAAAATCCCCCGACCCGGCCGGCGGGGGGTTCTTTCGCAGACTTCCACGTCATGGCACGGCGGGCATGCTGGAGGGCGACTCTTTCCGGGGACGCTTGATGTGAGGACGCCCGTGCTCGGCATGACCTGCTGCGCGGACTGGAGTTGAGCTTTTTTTGCCATTTTGTTGTGCGAGGTGGTGGGTTGTATAAAACGTGGTGGTCGAGGTCAGGGACAAGTCACTCAGAAGAGGTCGTGCCTTCGAGTCTGGGACCAGTCCCTTTTTTTGTCCAACTCTTTTTGGGGAGGGACGCCTGGAGGGGCGGCCGTGGGGTGGGAAGAAACCTCGGCTTCACCACCCACCGGCCCGAAAACCTATCTTCATCGGCATCTCGGCTCTCGAACAAGCCACAATGACGCCAACACCCGATCCGTACGGGGTTTATTGGGGCCGTTCCTAGAAACCCTTTCAAGTTGGACTCAACACGGGGCGCCGTGGTCGAGTGGAAATGGGCGGCGCACTCCGCCCTAACAGCCAATTAGGAACAAACCACCTGGGAGGGGCCCCAACCAGGAGGGTTTTTCGTGGCGAGGCCACTGGGCAAGGCAGAGTACCCCCGGGACGCCGGGAGAGGGAAGAGCCGCTCGGTGACACTGGCCACTTTTTTGTTATTTTTTTGGACTCCAATGCATTATGCATCGCTGTGTGCATCGATGCATGCGCATCAAACGGTGGTGGTGGTCAAGGTCAGGGACAAGTCACTCGGAAGTAGCAACCAGGAGGTCGTGCCTTCGAGTCTGAGACCAGGCTTTTTTG
The DNA here is from genome assembly GCA_036250225.1 of Cercophora sp. LCS_1. Lineage (NCBI taxonomy): Eukaryota > Fungi > Ascomycota > Sordariomycetes > Sordariales > Lasiosphaeriaceae > Cercophora > Cercophora sp. LCS_1. The sequence goes on from JAPZLL010000004.1 coordinate 287,830, forward strand.
CACTCTCTTTTTGGGGGGGAGACTCTCCAAGGAGGGGTGGCCGCGGGGTAGGAAAAGAAACCTCGGTCACCTGGCAGACCAACCGTCAAAAACTCCATGTTCTTCGGCATCTCGGCTCTCAAACAAGCCACAATGGAGTCAACACCTGATCCGTACGGGGTTTATTGGGGCCGTTCCTAGGAACCCTTTCAAGTTGGACTCACTACAGGGCGCTATAGCCGAGCGGATTGGCCGCCGCTGCGCGAGAACCAAAACCCAGCCAACCCAGAAGAAACCTCGCTCCGCTCCATGTCCCGCACTGTACAGGACGAGGTTTTTCGTACACTACCGTCGCTGGCACGGGTGGCATCAGTCACCCGTCAGTCAGTGGAGGTAGTAGGAGCTTTTTTTGCCTCCTGACCCTTCATTTTCCCTGTATCTTGCATCCCTGGGTCTGCAGTATACAACATATTCAGTCCTCCCGGTCATCACCGGCCCCACTCCGTAAGTACACGGAGCACATTGATGCCTGAGGCCACGAGTTCGATCGTTCGAACAGTCAACCACCACCTTTTTTTTTTTTTTTCTCGCCAGATTTCAGGATTGCATTTGCTGCCCACGGCATTACTTTCTGACATTAATCTACTTAATTTAAATGGAATTGCCCCATCTTCCCGTCCCAAAGAGCACAAAAACACATTGCATCGCATGCACCCAGGACACCGTCCAAACCCATCATCCGCAACCCATCATCCGCATCCATTGTCCAAAACACCATGCATCCGAAACCCACACCCAAAATTGTCACCAATATACCTGCAACCCACCACATCCCGCCAACCCTTTAAAACACCATTTACCCAAGCTGCATTATCCAAAATCATCACCACCCCACCCAACATCACACAGTCGGCATTTGCTCCCCCGGAAAAACAACATCCCACAACATTCGATACCGCTTCGTTTCCGACAATCCCTCATCCCAATCCAAACACTCAAGCTCATCAATCTGCCCCTCACTCAATCCCTCAACCACGGGTGGCTTTTCCGTCAACTCGCACGACCGCTCAACAATATGCGCATTGCATTCGGTCTGAGTGTCAAATTCCGCCCCGCAAACAGGACAAAACGGTATGCATCTATGCCAATCGACGAGATGCCTCCTGACATCCACACTCCAACTAAATCGGGGACAGCGCTCGTGACAAAATCCCTTTCGATAAGGTTCGCGATGAAGATCCATCGGGCAGTCCCATTTTACTTCCCCGTCCACCACGGCAAAGGAGCTTTCTGAGTCGGTCGAAGCGCCCGGGGTGGGAGCCCCGAAGGAGCTGAAGGAACTGAAGGAGCTGCACGCACTCATGGTCTCGACCGGAGGTGAGACCTGCTGACGCTTTGATGGTCGAGCGATGGATACATCTGCGCCACGCTTCTTGTTGATGGGTGGGGGATTGACCTCGTAGGAGACTTGATCCGACTGAAAAAGACATGTCGATTTGTCTTCAGGTGGGTTGTCGGGAATGGACTCTTCGCTGTCCGATGCCTCGTGGCAATGATCAAAGACTTCGTCGTCGCTCGAGTCCCCTTCGCTCGGTCTAGAGCTTGCTTGGCTTACCGAGCCGGTATAGGACCTCGAGGGCAATTTCACCTTGGAGGACTCTGGAAACTTTTCATGGTTGTTTTCCAGGGGCGGCTTTGGTGGGGCCGGCGCGATGCACTGCTGAGCGAAGGATAAGCTCCGCTGGAAAGGCATGGGCCGCCTTCGCTGGGATTGAGCTAGTTGAACTTCTCTCTCGACAGTCGCCATTGATTTGCGGCAGATGGATGGAGAAATGGCGATTGGACTTGGCCTTGTTGTCGAGTGGGCGCAATTCGTTGCCGCCTCGTCTTATACCGCCTGAACGCGAGCGCGCTGGCCGCGACCGAAACGTCAAAGGTCTGGTAACCCGGCATTCATACGTGGGCGCATCCAGCGCAGTCGCGGGCCAATTGAACACCTTCAGGAATGAGGTCCTGATGAAAGTTGATGGACGGTGGGTGTGGCCGCATATCTGGCCGGCAGGCCTCGACACGACCTTCCCCCACCCCGCGCTCAACGAAAACAAAGCCTCCGCCCTGATTGTCGCTGCAAGTTGTTTTGACGAAGAGGCAGCAAAGCTGAGAAGATAAACACGTAGGCTCGTCGTCCGTTTTCCAAGTGCCGGCAGTTGTGTTGCAACCTCGCTATGGCTCCAAGTTGTGTGGGCTGTGGTAAAATCGATTCAGCCGTTGAAAGGTGGCGTCGACAACGGGAGGCCAACGAAAACCGGGCTTCCCCGTTTGGCGTACGGAGGAACATCCTTCTCAATCCCTTCCTCCGAGAGAGGTGTTCTAAAGCCTTGGATTTGGGACGCAAACATTGCCACATGGCTTTATTCTATGGCCGCATCACCTCGAAAAGCGAAGGCGTTGGTCGGGCTCCGAATGAGGCGAAGGAAGGGGAACGTAAAATGGCCAACCGATTTAGTTGTTCATGCACCTTTCTGCTTCTTATCGGCCGAGTCAACTCCCTCGCAAGAGCTTCAGCTCCAGCACACAGTCATGCTGTCCAACAAGAGGCGGCTCTCGCCCCATCCTACACCATCTGATCATAATTCGTATCCCAGTCCGGCAGTTGGACAGGGTAGCTGGGATCCAGGTTGCTCACGAAGCAGGAATCAACGGTATTGACCAAATCCCAAGAGCTAAAGAGATTGTCGTCTATATCCCCAAACATTTGGTCAGTAGTGCCATTCATGAAGCCCATAGGTGATGTGAGGTTGAGCGAGGCTGCATCTTGTGCGCCAAAGGACGGCTGGTATTCGGGCAGTTGCTGGTTCACCGGTGTTTGTGAGGCGGACACGTCTACGGGGGCGCTGGGGGGCGGACCATTAGTTTGGCTCTCTCGGGGCTGTGCTTGTGGGCGTCGGGTTTGTGGTTTCAAAAGCTTGCGCTTGCTCGGAGATGTCACTGTCCTGCCCTCCGTAGGCGCCTTCGATTTGGCCTGTTGTTCGGCCTGGTTGGCGTGGGTGATGACCACGTTTCCGAGGTTGCTGTTGATGCGGGCGCTAGTCCAAACCTTGCCGAGCTCCGTGAGGAGTGGTAAGATGTCTTTGAAGTTGTCCTTTCCTCTCGCCCGGAACATCGGGGTTTGACTGAAACGCCATTTCCGATACGCTGTGGTCAGGGACAGGGATAGCGCATAGGCGATGAAAGGCATCGGGCTGAGCTGGTATCTCTCAGGCTCTTTGATGATGTCGAAAATTCGATCGGACGAGTGGGACCGTCGGGCATTGAGAATGCTGGGCGGCAGGTGGCTGTAGGTTACGCCGCTCACTGCATCCATCTGTGGCGAAGTCTTGAAGCGGTCACGGGGCATCCTCACAGAAAGGACGCAGACAGCGTGGTAGAGAATCTCAAGCGTCGCTAGTCAGGGTGTCAGCGCAGGCCATAGAGTAACGAAAAGCACTGCCATACCAAGAATGCCATCCGGCTCGCATTGTGCTCCAGCATCAAGTATCAGGCGCTCCAGCACGGGGACGTCGATGTGATCTTCCTTGGCGTGGGGTCGGTACAGACTGATGGTCTTGTCGAGGAGCATGATAATGGACATGAACAACTTGAAGCTCGGCGAGTCATTCTTATCGGACTGAGGAATCATCAACAAATCGTAGTTGTGGAACAGCAAAGGCCGCCCAGACAGCGAACCTGTCAGACGATCGAGCGCATACAAGCATCTGAAGAGTCGACCCAGATCGCCACGGCCGACGCCGTCATGTCTGGGCTCCTGTGCAGGCTCTTTGGTGTCAACCATTTCCTTGAGGTGGATGCCGTAAGTGTGAACTATGCTGGCTAGCCCGGCATAAAAGTCAAGCGGCTCAGTCCGCGCCGCGTGTTCGGGCTGCCAGTACACGCAAGTTAAAGCCATGATGCGGATCTTGTTGACAAGTTGGATGGACTCCTTGGTTGAGAGCAGGCGGACACCTTCTTTGATGAAACTGACGACAGCTTGGCTGTATTCCGAGTACGACACCAGCTCGGTCTTCCTCTCTGACGCGTTGCTACTCGGTTTGCTGAGGAACAAATGCTCGGATGCGCCGCGATCGCTAGCGGCTGCGAGACATATCGAGGCCTTGATCAAGTCCACTTCCCTTTGCGAGTATTGCGACAGGTCGGTAAGTCCCGAAACCTCAAAAATGGGAAATATGGGGTGAATCTTGGTCAGATATATCCTCCTCATGATGGCCCAGTCGGTCTCTCTGGGGCGCACGACAGCAGCAAGCTCCTGCGCGATGGCCTCGGCAGCGTGCTTCGCGAATGCCATCCAATCGGTGACAGGGATGATGGTTCTAGCCTCAGCTGGCCCAGGAAAGATGAGATGAGGGGTACTCTGAACATCTTGCGGTCGGACGCAGGCGCCGGTGAGTAGGCTATCTTGCGGGGCTTTGTCAAGGGCCACAGCATCAGAGCTTCCCCAAAACCCAAGGCGCGCATCTCCTTCGGCTTCAACGGGCGCAATGCGGGACACTTCAGTCATTGTCGCCTCGACGAACACGGCCTCAGGGTTGAGATCGCCTAAGAAAGGGGCCGCTCGGTCTAGCTTTGCATGTACGTGCCGAGCGTCGGGGCTGGGGACTGCCGTCGCACTGCTTGCGGCCGGAGATTCCGTTTCGGAATCATGGGACGAGGATTGGAATCGCAGGAGCTGGGCGGCGGCATCGGACGCTTCCGGATCTTCCTGCGAGTGGTCGCACCGTTTCTAAAGCGCGTGAGCAAGCGGGCGGGCATTTGGGGAGGCGCCCTACCTTTCTCCTTTTGCATTGGTCGCAGGCGTGAGGCACCTGTTTCCGTTTGATGGGAAGGCCGGTCACAGCATCTTGCGACACAAATTTGACGGATTGCGGCGGCTGTGCGCCGACGCCCCGGCGAGGGGTGGTCATTTCGTCGGCGCGATAGAAAACGGTTATACCGCGATTTGGCGTTGGATAATACACGCGATGTGGGGAATAATGGGGAAGCGTTCCAGTTCAATTCGGCTCGGTCGTGGCAATCGCAAGAAGTTGTCGGGGAAGAGATCGGAGTGTCGTCGGAATGGCAGGCGAGAAGTGGGCATCAGTGGACAAGAAATGGCTTCCTAGAAATGGGCAGGGGTATCGAAACGGCCTAAACCAGGGCGCTGAAATCCAACGTCGTTCATAACACTACATAAACGCTAAAACAAAGAATTTGACACCATATTCCTATCTAATCGTATCTGGGCTCATGCCACGACGCCTTTTCGTCTTCACATTCTCTTCATTGTCCGAAATATTGTCCATCAAGTGACATGGCGGGGGTGGGGCGTGTCCCGGACTTTCCGTTTCCGACCAGTCCGCAGCAATCGATAACAATTTCTCGGCCAAACCCGAAACAACATGAGCACTGCAACATCAACGCCGGCCATCTCAGGGCATGATCCCGACGCGTCGGATCCTGGAGCCAATTTGTTGCCTCAACCGTTCCAATCAGTTCGGCTAAGCTCGCCCGCTACCGTCGCCCCCTTTCCAGGAAACCGTCTGCTGTGCAACTGGTCTAATGTCCCTGAAATCTTGGCGGACCAGTCATGACGTCAGGTCAAGTCGAGCGGGCCTTCCCAATCTGTCAAGTCCGTCTGTCATCTGGTCACTGGTGTGAATTTTGTGCAACACAACCCGAAGGCGACAGGAGTCTCGTGGAAAACGGGACGATTGGGAGAGATGTGCCATTCGCCCTCGGGACCGGAAGCCAGGCGTTTCTTTAAAACGCGGCACCATGCCCCGCGCGAACCTCTCCTTCGGTATCGCGACAAAGAACCACCAACGAGATCCCTGATCAACCACTGGTCTCAAACCTTTTCACCATGCTCAGATTACTCAAACGCTCTACTCAACATGCTTCCGCCGTCGGGAAGGAGCAGGTTCGGGGGGTTGCCGCCGTCTCGATGGCGAGCATGAACTCGATGAAGCCTGAGGGTGACATCTCAGGGTCATTCGCTTCTCTTTCAGGCAAAGAGGCAGAGCCGCTCCCAGACCGATTTCGCCAGCTCAAACTTGACCTTGTAAGAGGGCACGAGGATGCAGTTTTTGCCAGCTGGAAACGACTCTTGGCGACGCTGCGAAGAGAAAACGACCTCGTGGCACGGAAGGGGCCAGCGATCGTCCCAGAAGTTCGGTTCTCCAACCTCGACGCAGATCTACAAGACAACGCCAGTGAGATCAGGAAGCGAGGTGTAGCGGTTGTCAGGGGCGTTATCCCCGAGGATGAGGCCAGGGCGTTCAAGTACCAGATCGAGGAATACGTGAGGCTGAATCCACAAACGCGAGGCATGCAACGCCCTTTGGAGCGCCGGTAGAGGTACTGACATTGTTACATAGGCTTCCCTGCGGAGAACCCTCAAGTCATCGAGTTGTATTGGTCGTCGCCGCAAATCCGCGCCCGCAGCCACCCGGCAATGCTCAAGACGCAAACAGCCCTCATGAGGTCCCTCTGGAAGACCTCCGACCCTAATTCTCTCATTTCCCTCTCTAATCCTCTCTGTTATGCTGACCGTCTCCGCATCAGACAGCCAGGTGACGCCAAGTTCGCCCTCGGGCCACATCAAGACGGCGGCAGCACCGAGAGATGGGAGCGTGAAGGATACGGCAGGGGCTCCGTGTACGATGCGGTATTCCGCGGCGATTGGGAGTCGTATGACCCCTTCGACGCCAGCACCAGAGTAGACGCCGTCACCTCTCTGTACGGCGGACTTGGCAACTGCAGCATGTTCAGGATGTGGCAAGGCTGGCTCTCCATGAGTCGAGTTGCACCGCGAGAGGGCACACTCCTAGTGAATCCTCTTGCCAAGGAGACCACAGCGTATTCACTCCTCCGTCCGTTCTTCCGCCCGATCCGGCCAGCAAAAGATCTAGGCGATCAGCGACGGTATCTCGAGGTGGAGAACTGGGAGTTCACTGCCGGTGAGCATATGACAAGCGATCTACAGGGCGCATCACCTGGTCATGGACAAGAATTCCCGGATGGCCAACATCCGCACCTCGAGCTCGACAGAACGATGGTCCATGTCCCACAGGTCCGGCCTGGCGATTACGTTATTTGGCACTGTGATAGTAAGTGTTTGGTCTGCAATGCTATCTTACGTCGATAATGCTGACAGGTTGTCTCTCCCCCAGCAATTCACGCAGTCGACAGCGTCCACAAGGGCTTTTCGGACTCGAGTGTCTTGTACATCCCAGTGTGTCCAACGACCGAGGCCAGCGCCGCGTACGTTGCCCGCCAACGTGAGGCCTTTCTCCAGGGTACACCAGGACCCGACTTCCCAGGTGGAAAGGGGGAGTCCGAACACATCGCGCGCCCGACTGTCGATTACGTGAAGAAGCACAGTCATCCTGTCGGAATCCAGGCTATGGGGCTCGAGAAACTTGTCGCGGTTGATGACGATACCCCAGGTGGGCGTGAGGCTGTTGCTCGTGCAAACAGGGTTCTTGGCTTCTGATGCATCTTCTCGGCTTTTCCACACGAGTCTTTTGTCGGCGTTTTCATCTTGGAATGACCACTGCATTGGGGGATTTGGAGGTCTTGTGCTTTCTGTACCAGGCGGTATTGTTTTTTGGTTCTCTGCGTTCAATGTTTTGAGTTATTCCTGTTTTCAAGGATTCCTCCGCCTTCGCGGAGTTGCACTTGGCCAATCGGAGACAAAAGGGGGATGTTGTCATTCGGCTCCGAGCCGGCGCCATGATGTCCCGTGTCCGAACCGTACCGAGGCCAAGCTCGGACTGGATCTGCAATTTGTCGAATGAACACCAGCCACTAGACTGTCTCACAATATATTTCATATACACACTTGCATCGTTCTGCGAGGTCGCGCTCGGCATTCGCGCGTATCCGAGCCTGCTCTCCTGGGTCCCAGCCGGGTTTCAAGTCCCTCATGAAGCGGCACTGTCAACACGGACGGAAGTGACTAATCCAATCCAGTTGACGCTTGGGCACAATGGCCATGCACCATGCAACTGCGGTCCCCTACCGTCCCTTGATTGGTGAAGCTAGAGACTGGCTTCTCCCCGGAGGCTTCCATCGTCGGCAACTACCCGGTGTTTGACAGTCCCCTTACTCGCTAGCCCACCGCCGGCGCCTGACCAAGCAAGCAATTGTCTACGCGGTGCCAAACGCTCCATTCCCGACATCTTCTATATAACAGCCCAATCCCTCCAACCGGTCACCAAACTCCTTCCACCCAAACTTCCATCCCTGACCAACAGCCCATCACCAAAAACCAACACGCCCAGCCCAACACCCGACCAACCGCCAAAATGCCCATCACACTCCACCAAATCTCCATCGAGACATACACCAATGCCCTCACTCTCCTCAAATCCCTCCTCCAAAAAGCCCAGTCCCACGTCTCCGCTGCATCCCTGCCCACAGCCCGTCTAGCAGACGACATGTACACACTCACGGGTCAAGTCCAAACCGCCTCCAACATCGTCAAGGCAGGCATATATCGCCTCCTCCCGGAGCTGGGCGAGAACCCGGTGTGGGCCGATGACGAAAAGACTCTTGATGATCTGATTGCCCGCTGCGACAAGACTCTTGCGTTGCTGGAGCGTGCTACACCGGAGATGGTGAATGGCAGGGAGGACGGGCCTTCGGAGACGAGGTTGGGGAATGGGACTGTTATTCGGGGAGATGTGTGAGTTTCTGTCTCCTTTTCTTTTCTTTTATTCCAAAAAAAAAAAAAAAACATGATTTGTCTTCTTTTTTTCCCCTTCTCGTTTCCATCTTAGGGGAGATTGAGTTGGTGTTAGTTGGACCGACGCCAACGCCTGTACGTCTCTGAATCTACGAGTGTATTGCTAATGGTTAGTAGAAAGGGTATGACGCTCGGCCTGGCGGTACCGAATGTGTATTTTCATTGTGTGACAGCGTATGGGATCTTGAGGAAGGAGGGGGTCCCGTTGGGCAAGGTTGACTACCTGACGCATTTCGCCGCGGGTTTGGAGGTGAGGCCCCCGGTGGCGAACTAGAAGATGGGATTGGAGCTGGAGCTGGTTCGAGTCTTCGAGATTGGGTTAAGTTTAAATGCAGAGAAAGTTTGTGAAAAATGAAAACTCCGCTTGTGAACTTTGTGTCTTTTGAAGTTTGATCCGCCTCGATGAGCTTCATCGGGTAAAATTTGGGTCGCCTGGCGCGGCTGATGCTGATGGTTTGGTGACATGATTTAGTGGCTGGAGTCATTCCTGCTCTAGCTGTTGGAATTTCCTGTTTGTCACTTCCGCTGCCTCGACCTCGTCTAGCTGTGAGACGTGGATGTAAATACAATTCAATGAATTGGAGAGTTGTTTCTATATACTCCGGTGCTCCTACTTCTCGACAACAGGCCCTAATGGGGGCCATAGCGTATCCGCGTAGATGAATAATATGTCAGGTTAGAATATTCACGGCATCCCAGATCCTCAAACACAAATACGATCTGAAAACTTTGAGAGTGCAGTGTCGAGCTTATATGCCTTGGTGAGCGTGATGGCGTCTAGATATATTTAACCAACCCCCCCCCCCCCCTTTTCAATGCGAAGAACTTTCCCTTCATTCACCTCATCATTGAACACAGCCCCGGTCCTTAGATTGAAGAACGCCTCCATCATCTTTCAACTCATCATCAACCACAGCCTGGTACTTAAACCGAATATCAGTGCGCCCCATCTTCCACGCGTTCATCTTCCTCGTCACAGCCTATATTCCACGTTGCAACTCATCATCGACGTTGTAATGGATCGCCCGCTGCGTGAAGTCCCAGGCCTGGCCCAATCAGAAGAGGGCCTTTAGTACAGGTCGTCCCGCCTCGAACCAGAGCGCGCGGAACGCGCACGAGCCCTTGCGGCCGAGCTACCACCTCGGCCAGAGACATCGTGCCGGGAGCAGGCACTTGAGCGGGATCTAGGCAGAGAGAGAGAGACCGTTAAGGTAAGTCCGAACACTCATCCACACCTGAACGAGACTGTATGTCCAACTGACACATAGGATCTTCGCCGCCGATTCAGCGATCTCAATGATCTATTCGACACGATGTCTTCCTTGGTCGATAGCACCATGACGTGGGCTTCCACTCGCCGGCTCGAGGCCAATGAGGCACTTGAACGGAAGGAAAAGCAACTCCCAGAGTCGGAATAAAAGCTTCGAGAGTCCGAACGCAGGCGACACACGGCCCAAGAGCTAGCACAGGAGATGGGGAAGCTGGCCCGGGAGATGAAGCAGAAACTCAACACGACACTGGAAGAGCTTGACGACACCCGGCAAGAGCTTTTGGCAGCCGAGGCGAAGCTGCATACTAAGGAGGAAAAGCCTCCTTCGTGCGCCGCGTGTTTTGAGGACATGAAGACGCCTATCCTTTTCATGCCATGCAGACACGCCAATATCTGTGAATCCTGCGCGCTGAAGTTGTTGCCGAACCATTTCAACCATTGGCTGATAGAAACGGGCTCCTACGCTGAAGAAAATTATTGGACGAACTATGCGGACGAGCAGGCCGTGTGCCCTACTTGCCGGACACGGACGGAGGCGTGGGGGAAGTTGTATACCGACATGGCGGCGAAGTGAGTAGGCCTGAGGAGGGTTGATTGGTGGTTGCATGTGATTTTGTGAGCCTGAGAGATTACTTTGATTCGGTTTGTATATTCTGTAGTCGAGCGTACTGCAGAGGTAGGTGCAAATATCTTCATGATGGAGTCAACCCATGTTTGTCTTGGGTTGGAATGCGGGCTGAAAGTGAAAACGGTCATCTGGTTATCGACTTGAGTGCCGATCGCAGACTTTCACTTGGAAGTGAGGAGAGACTCAGGACGGAGATTGCATTTGGCGTCGGTGGCGTGGGCACTCTAGTACCCACCTTGGACATGTGGTCTCGCCCAACCGGCAGGAACTTCCCATGACCACGGGCAGTTTAGAGTTTTCCCACACCTCGGCTCAACCCGGCTGGGGGATATTCTTTCTGTCAACCGCCGGCGCCGCCGTTGCAAACCAGATGTTTTTTATCACCAAGCCATATCATGTGAAAGCGACTCCCAAACCACCACATATCGCCCAGACGCAGACCACTGGAGGAGCCCCATTTTAGCAGAGGACCAGGTGGGAAGACCGAGGAGACCGAAAGCACAGTCCGCCACAGGCTCGTCGCCTTGACCAGAATGGAGGTGAAAGGAATTACTTCAAGGCCCGAGACGAAGGTTTCGGACGTGAAACCGAGGCAAGAGCCTTGTAGTCCCTCGCAAATAAGGATGCCTTCGTTCTCGCAAGTGCGAGGAGAAGTGCAAAGGGAAATGGAGCCACAATTGGAAACCCAGTTACGAGGGCCAAGAGCACGAGGAAGAGTCTCGAAGGAACTCGAGGTAGTCACTGATGAAAACCATTCCAAGCCTTTCATCAAAGCGCTGCCAAATGCAACCCTAGTAAAACTTATCCGCGCTTTCAACCACCTCGGAAACAGCAACTCAGCCGATCAAGGAGCTCAAGACAGTCACAGACAGCCCAAGCAGGCAGGTCTCAACCAAGAAGGGAGATACACCATGACGGAAACGCAAAACACCGGGAACCAGGAGGGTAGACTGGCAAGTTTACAAGGCACGGTGAGTCCGGTTTCAAGCGAAGCCCGAAGAGAGTTCACACTGACAACCGGTACCTCTAGCACCACTTATTCGGGTTCACTACGTTCATTGTGGCCCCAATCATGATTTGTGGGTCTCTCGCGACAATATCTCGTGCCTTACGGTCCATTAGCATACGGATGGCTGGAGAAATACAAGAAGAGACCAGAAAACGACTGTTGGACGACTTGCTAGACGTGATTATGCGCGTGCATCGATCTCAGAAGGATGCGCGAGAGCTGCTTGAACGCCAAGCCGACACCCTGAAGCAGGGTGCAGAACAGACAGCAAGGCAGCATGTACAACATCAGCTCAGGATTGAGCAGCTGGAGGCGGAGAAGAGAGAGCAAAAACATCGCCACAGGGAAGAGCTGGACGCAATCAAGGCCAGGCTGGATGTCAGAGCCAAGGACGTGGAGATCCTAGAACTGCGTCACGCCAACGAAGTCGCATTCCGCGAGAGGATCATCAAGGAGATGGAAGAGCTCCATCAGCAGGATCTTGAAAGGGCTGGGAGAGATCTCGAGCAGCACTACCTGGAACAGCTCGAGGCGAGAGATTCCCGGTACCAGAATATCTTGGTGGAATTCCAGCGATTGGGAATCCGGGTTGCCAACCGGGAGCAGGACCTCACCCAAGAAGCGAAGCGCCACAGCAGGAGGCTGGAGGACCTCGAGCGGCGGAAACAAGAGCTTCTGCAGGAGAACGAGCAGAAAGCCAAGCAGGTGGAGGAGCTTGAGGAAAAGAACGAGCAACTCGCCCAGACACGCAGCTGTAAAATCTGCTTCGAGGAGGCGGTCAATCCGGTTGTGCTGTTGCCGTGCGGCCACGGACTGCTCTGTCAAGTGAGATGCTGGGAAGCGGCAGTACAGGCCAGGCCTGGGAAGATATGTCCTGTCTGCCGCCAGAGCGTCACCAACTCCTACAGAGTCTTCATCTGAGACCACCGCATCAGCTGGGTCCACGTGCTTTGTCAGATGTATTTCATCGGAAAGATGTCCCATTTTACAAAGGAGGGAGTTTGGGATATCCCTGAAGCCAACTTCCCAAAACAGAGATAGGCACCAATCGCAAATAGCCCCCTTTTCCCTCAATGCATTGACCAAACCAAATAGTCGTGACGCCACAAAGCAACGGAGAAACGATAAACCAAGTTTTTTTCATCTTGCAGCCGCAGTCCGAGTGAAATGTTCTGCAGATATTGGAGCGGTCGAAAGCGTAACTTGACATTCCGGAGCGCTGTTCACTGACTCGTCGGCCACCCCCTTTTACGTCACCACTTCTCACTGCATGCAATGCAAAGCAGAGGACCGCGAATTAGGATTCGAGAGATCTCGCAGAATCCATCCCAATCCAAACCCTTCCCGGTCCTCTCCTTGATAATGCCAACCCACATCTCAACCACCTCAAAACCGGTGTGCATCTGCAAAGTCCCCAAAGCTTATCCCTCCCCCATGCATCGCGCTGCATCGTGGCTTTCCCCAGCGCCCAGAAATTCCCCAGAACACCCCAGAGACCGCCCAGAATCACTAAACACCGCCAAAAACGCCCCCAAAGCGCCACATTTACCCCAAAACGCCATTGGTGTGCCTTTGGTGTGTTCAAACCCCGAGTCATCCCCCTCCCCCCCCCCAGAATCTCTCATCCTGGACTATCACAGCCACTGCGTCCTGGGCAGGCAGGCCGGCAGGCAAGACAGTCCAAGCGCAACGCAGGGCACTTCACTTCACTGCACTGCACTGCACTGCACTGCACTGCACAGAACAGGACAGGACAGGACAGGACAGAACAGGACAGGACGGGCATTGTGGTGTGATTGATGAGAGCGCGCCGCCGCATTCTGCAAAAGCAAGCAAAAGCGCAACACCAAAAAGGCGCTAGAACCACGACACGACCAGTCCAAGCTGAGACATCGTCGGTGTCAGGGAGACATTTTGTTGGTTCCCATGTCATGGCATCGCGCCGACGCCGGGAACTCCGGACTCCGAATCTTTCTTTTGTTTTCTTTTTTTTTTTTTTTTCCTTTTTGGTTCCCAAGTGACAGATCATTCCCCCTTCCCCTCAAAATCAGCATCTTGCTTGTCTGGCACGCGAGACCCCAGATCTTCCCACGCGGTGAGTCAACGATCGCGAAACTTCCCGATCCTTGTCCTTCAACCCCACAAAAAAAAAGGGCAAGAAGAAGAAAAAAAAAAACCGAAGACAAATGTGTGCTCGCTTGATACTGCAAAGCGGTTTTGCCGAGATGACAATCCTGGGCAAAGAAACCTGGGATCGCATCCGATCCTGCAGGCTGCAGATACCCTTGCGGGCTTTCCAACCTACCAGCCACTTGGCGCCTAGGGCCAGCCTTGGCAAATGCGATTTCGTTATTCATAGGATTCCCGCGCCGTCCGTCCCGTCCAAGCGGGTTTTTGGCTGACTGCTTTGTTGGGCGCCTGAATGATCAGAACGATCGGCGGGGTGCAGTGAGCTGGCAGCTGTGGTGAGAGGGAGGTGCATGGTGGTCATTTTAACGCGTTCGTAGATCGAGGCGGTGAATAACCAAGGCAATTAGAGTGTCATGGGGGGGGCATCGCAATGGGTGACATTTTGTAGTGACATTTTACAGTGACAGTTGAAACGACGGTTGCAGTGACGGCGGTGACAAGTATAACGACATGGAATGTATTCCAATCGTGGTATCATGATACATCAGACGCAGGCTAGATACAAAATAAACCAAAAACACATTCGATCATACATCATACAGCATGTGCTGTGACAACAACACCCGACTTAAAGTCGGCCTCGCGGAAAGACCCCGAGTTGGTTCTCGTCGACTTGGTCGGTGTTGCTGCGCCTCTCCTGATCTCGGGCATCTCGAGACACTTCTCCTCGTCATCCTCCATCGGGTCATCCTTGCCGCTTCGTGCATATCGTGACCCATACTGAGTCGTGGCCGCCGTTCGGTTTCCGCTTCCCATGCCGCCCGTGCCGTTTGCGGATCGGTCGTTGAGGAAGTAGCCGGAGCGACCGGGGCGGGATCGTGACTCGGTCAAGGAGACACCCATCTTGTTCAACCCGGCTTGCAGGATACTCTTCAAGGCGGGGACGCAGGCGGCAAGGACACCGCAGAACTGCTCGAGCATCGTGTAGGTCGAGATGGCAACACCCTGGGCCCAGAAGTCGTCGAAGAGGGTCGGGTCTCCCCACTTTTGGATGATGACCGTCTTCAAAATCGATGACACGGTGGCGAGGAGGCCGAGACTCATGAGGAAGCAGATGAAGAGACGCTCGCGAAGCGGTCGGTTCAGCTTGCGGAGGAAAACAGCCGGAGAGAGCGAAAGGAGAATGTCGGTCGAGATGTTGACGCCAGACCCAATATTGGACGCCAATCGCTGGATCTCGATCGAAACACACTGCTTCTCGATGATGCGGAAATCCCAGGCAGCAGCAAGCGGCCGGCAGGCGATGACGAGGTTGAAGAAGAGGTTGAGAATGCCGTAGGCTGTGCAAACAAACATGATGGCGTATAGGAAGATGCGCCACGCCAGCGACTTTCCTTGGATGCGGAGGAGAGTCAGAGCAATCGAGACCTTGATGCACGTCATGGCCAAGCCCCAGACACCAATGCCAATCCAGCTGTGCTTGACCGTGTGAACGCTGTAGTCGATCGAGATCCTGCTTGCCACTGGGATCTGCTGGGGCCCCATGAGACCAAAGTCCGTAATGGCAAGAAGCTACAAGATTGTTAGTTGTCGGTCATTCAGACAGGATGGCATGTTTTCACTCACGAATCCAAGCGTGATGAACCAATCGTCGGCGCCAACCTTCCAAACCGGCCTAATCCGCTGATACATCCGCAACGTGTAGGTAACGACACAAAGGAAGAGAAGCGCCGAGTTCAGGCCCCAAAAGACCCGAGCGAGGTAGGCAGCCCACGGGGTGATCTCAACGTAGTCTGGGAACGGCAATATGGGCGGCGCCGTCTCGTTGCCGAACGTCCCGTTGCTAGGGAGGAGGCCATCGGTCGGCGCCGGCGGCAGGCCGGACGCTGTTGTCGACATGGTCGCGGGTCGATCGCTGCCGTTGAGGCTGAGCTGGAGTCGAAAGAGCGTGCCCGGGACAGGAATCCACACTAACGGGGGGAGGGCGCGGGCTTAAGAGAGCGTAACAGAACCGCAAGACCACACAAGACAAGCTCGGGAGCAGTCTGGGAATGTCGATCTTCAACCAGACAGGACGAGAGATCTCGTCATGGGTGCGAGTCCAGATCAATGCTGGATCAGATCTGGGGGATAGGCGACCTTTTCTGCTTTTTCGGTCTTGATCGCTGAAGATCCGGGATCTTTTCCCATTTTGAACCCTTTCCCTCCCTCGTTCCAAGATTCCCAGCGAGCTTGTGTTGCAACCCCGGCGAAAAACGCAGCTGAAGTGCGGAGCTAGAGCAGTTCCTGGACGGTACGCTGCAACGCACGAGCATTGAGCTTGAGCGCAAGCAGACGTCGAATCCCACGGCCTGCACTGACTGGCCAGCTGGGAAGCCGGGGGCGGGACGGTGTGCAAGCATTGGCGTTCCGAGGGGTGTGTGGCTTGCCGCGACGTATCAGACGCCTCGAGGGGGAGGGTGTGTGGTTGGGGGTGTCAGCCATCCCCGGAGGTCGGTGCTTTTGCCGGGACAATCTGCAGCTTGGCACCACACGCGAACGCCACTGCGCTCTGGACCCTCATGCTCTGCTTGCTGCTCGCCCTTCAGAGACCGTTGGAACTCTCTGCGTTGGCTTCATTGCGGGCTGGGAGAGGAAAAGACCTCCCGCCACACGCTCAGACTCTTGCACACCTCCGAGGACCGTCGCCGGCACTTGCAAGGGCAGGGGCGCTCGCCTCATTCCGTGTCGAGGGTAGAACGACGAAATTCGATTCGAGGTGTCGATATCTGTGGCCTGTGCAGCGTCAGTGCCTGGAACAAAGCAATACCATCGTGACTATTTCCGAATCCATGGTACACCGATATTGGGGCGCAAGATTGGCATTCGTGTTGTGAGACGTGAGAACGGCGGGATCCCAGGGCATCCCCGCCAAATGACGAGCATTGCTAGAAACCCGGCAGGGGCAACCTAGGACAAGCGAGTCAGCAGCGTTGCCCCTCGCTCAGCCTCAAGCGATGTCGCAACAGCGACGCCGGCAGCGATAGCTCAGTTGTCAGGATTCCACAAAATAACCTTTTTGCAGATAGGATGTGCTCTAGTTCGCCGCTAGCGCACTGTCACGGCAGGCAGGGACACGGCCCGGGGAAGATCACCCTGGCAGACCGGAGCCGTATTCGTTGAGCGCTATTCCGTAGCTGTCGCAGCTCTGCCTCGCGAAGGGTAGGTAGGGGTTGTCATCGCGAAAGCAAGAAAGGCCTTTGCGCTATTGCGGCACGGCGCGAGCTTGGACGTTGTTTGCGCTCTTGATGTGCCGGAGCCCAAGTCTGGGGAACGGCACGGGCTGAGCGAACTGCGAATTGAATGAAGATTGGCGATGCGCAGGACGCGGACACACAGCTCGGCCGACAATGTCGCGAAATATTGGCCCGATGAAAGAGTGCGTCTGAACCAAACTTCCAGAATCGAGCTAGAACGACTCGAGCGAGACAATTGGCCGTTGAGGCGCGCGATTGGCTGGCTGAAATCTGCAGCGCACCAACCCTCTTTTGTCCGTCCCTCCGCGCCCCTCGATTGCTCTTTCCATCCTCGCCCAAAGTTCCCTACCTCCGCACTGACGATGACCATCCCAATGCAGCAAGCGCGCTCACGGGTGCGTCCTCCCATCCCGCGCTCGGACCTGCGGACAACTGCAGGGACTGCTCCCGCTGCTGGGTTTGGCAAGACTTAGAGATTGACCAGGAGGCCAAGCTCATGCCGTCGCGTCTTGCTTCGGTTTGAGCTATTTCGGCTCCCGCTGCCTCATTGCAAAGTCTGGAGTCCTGGTTTGCTCAATCTGTTACACCAAACATGCATGTTTCTCAAACGAAAGGAGGCTCGAAGCGAGTGCCCTGAAAACCCGGGAATTCTTCGAGTCCGCATCCTCAATCCAACGACGGACGCGAGACGTGCCTACTGGGTGCAGACGACAACGAACAAAACTCAACCTTCGCGACAGATGCGGAATGGATTCGGTCTTGGTCTTCGATTCTGCAGCGACTTTGCAGGTGGCTTTGCAGCGCGCGAACAGTGCTGTCAGCCAAGCCTGTGGTTGGACGCTGACAGGTGCCTACGGCTTGCACCCCTGACTGACGATGCTGGCGGGGGGAAAAACTGTGAGCACGGCTCTCTCTTCAAGCCACCAAATGCGGGTTGAACGTCTGTTCCTGAGTCAAGATGCCGGATTCCTATCAAGACAATGCGTGCTTCGGCCAGTATCACAACGAGACGGGATGCTCCAGGCCAATGGAAGCCCTACGTAGTTCGGTGGCCGAACGCAAAGTCTGAGCACACATGTCCCGGTCAGCTTTCGGACATTCCTGGGGGTGGTTGGCAAGCCCGACTCCAGTTGGCCGTCGAGGAAGGCCTCGGGCGATTGATCCTCCAGCGGTCCGTCACTCGCAAGATGGCGCTCACCAGGGAAACACCTCGAGAGACACGATTCCATGATGGAGTGAGTGCGGTTTGGAAGAATCCCTCCCAGGGCGTCAAAACACCGGCGTCGTTCTCATCGAGGCGCTAGCACCCGCTTAGGCACAACAGTCCGTGGTTGCCTCCTGGACTACGGAAATTAGTTTCCCGTTGCATTAGAGGCATTAGCGATGCCGACCAAACGATTGCCCTCGGTCCGCAAACGTTTACAGAATGTCACCCCTCGCTTGGCGCTACCTGATGGAGCCACCATGCTTCCCGTTGCGGGCCGATGGGCTAGCCGAAGCTTTTTCGCTTTAGTGGTGGAACTCTAGCAACTGTGCGCTGCCAACGGTTGCCTTAAGTTCACAACATCCTCCCGACAACAGACGCCAGGTTGTGTTTTCCAGGATCCTTCGATTTTGTGCCCAGGAATGCGAACTAGAACGGAGCAAAGAAGGAAGCGTTCCGCGCGGGGTCAAAGCCCAGGATGCCGTCTGCAGATGTGGCCCGCGTCTTCCCCAACCCAGTGCACTCAATATTGGCAAGCCAAGAACTGGGGGATTTGGTCGACCTCGGGGCCGGTCCCTTCTCTACTACCTGCCATAATCATGCCTGTCCTGTCAGCCCAAGGGCCTGTTCATCCAATACCATGGGACCCGGACCTGAAGGAACGTCGCCTTCCGATGATCAAAAGCCCCAAGCACCTACAGCGGGATCTGAACAGCGGGCTAGAAAGAACATGGCGCGCAAAAAATAAGAACGCAGACAGACAGACAAGAGCTGTGCCAAACCGAGGTATTGAGGCCGTCCAGGGTTCGTCCCAAGGATTCTCGCCAAACTCCCAAGGCTCGAGCTAATTGTCATGTGATTGAGTTTCGTATTCGTCTTTACCCCTTTTCACAAACCGTTTGAGGAAGCCGCGATAACAAGCCGAAACGATCCCTCAGGGTTGACCGTCAGGGTTGGCTGCCCAGGAGGGTACACCTTGGACAACGAGAGGGATGCCAACTTCAAACTCTGGAGGTCTTGAGAAATTGACGAGGAATCCTGGACCACTTCGACGAAGAACCGCTGGAGTGCTCGAGCCTGCTCCGTGCGGGTATCCGGAGTTCACAAAGTCCTTTCCTCTGCCGACGATAAGGTGCACTGACGTTGGACATGGCCAATGATAGCGTCTGCGGTTCGGCTCCCCGTATTCGAGGGATCGGGCTGGGCGCGGTGTTTCTCCTGTGTCACGACAGAGCGCCTTCGGGAGAGGCCTTGTGCCGTCAGCATCGCATACCGGTCGTGGTTTTGCTGACCAACTCAGCTTGTGAATGGCCCGCACTTTTCGAGGCTTCCTGCCATCTTGTAAGCCCGAGCACGGGGCATTTGCAACTCTCTGCCACGGCGTGAGTCCCGGGCCTAATGAAAACGCGTGTCGGAAGAAGTCCTCGCACTCTAGTTTCAAGTGGATAGGATGCAATCAGAACGCTTCAAGCCAGATTTGTTGGTGCGATTTCATTATCGCACACCATTCACTTGCCGCGCAGCATCATCTCGATTTTGTATCCCACTCTAGTCCCTGGCCAAAACACGGGTTCGCAGTGCTGCGGGGTTGCGGCTCTTGAGTTTAGAAACAATAACTGCAGGCTTTGACCCCATTCGGCGATGCGAGGTCATCCTGAGTTCCATGTCACCAAAGGATTTGACCAAATATGTCTACGGGCCGGGAGCCATGGTTGGTACCTACCTCTCGTCCCAGGGTGTCATCAGACAACG
Source organism: Cercophora sp. LCS_1 (assembly GCA_036250225.1). NCBI lineage: Eukaryota > Fungi > Ascomycota > Sordariomycetes > Sordariales > Lasiosphaeriaceae > Cercophora > Cercophora sp. LCS_1. The sequence continues at coordinate 307,820 of JAPZLL010000004.1, forward strand.
CCATTAAAGCTTCTTCGTCAGTATTATAACAGATGCTCGATCAACTGCACCGAATGATGTCCACTGCGGAGAAAGGTGAAGAACCACGCTAAAACATTGGCGTTTCGACTTCATTTGGGCGGGAGAAAGACCCGAAGCTAGCGACCGTTGAGATGTGACATGTCATTTTCTGAGCCGCCTCATCGCCCACACCAGTCTAGATTCTGGTGTAGAGGCGCGGGGTCAACAAGATAGCGATCTTCACCCACGAGCTAATCACAACTACTAGCGCTCTACTCCACCCCGTATCGATCCGATCTTGCACGCAATGCTAGCCGCCCAAAAAAATCTATCCCCAAAACGCCGTCGTTGCCCAATTCCTCATTCTAACCATAGCATCCCCATCCTCGCCCGCGCCACCCTCGAGCAAAATCCAATCATGGGCCTCATTCTTTGAAATCTCCAACTTGACATCCAGCCCCGGATTCCCCCGCCGCACCGCCTCGGCAAACTCAACCCCCTGATCCAAAAACACCTCCTGCGCGCCCACCGTGACGTACACCATCTCGACCACCTCATCCAGCCCCGTAAACCACTTCTCACAATCCCCATCCACCGGCCAACACCACACGTTCCCACCCTCCATCTCCGCCTGACAAACACTCCCGCCAACCAAATTCTCCACCCCATCCTTGATAAACCCCCCGCTCAACATATCAATCCCTCCATTCCTGGCATACGAACCTCCCTCCACACGCCCACTAACCCACGGACTCACCAGGAACGCACCAGCAAGCTTATCCCCCAACACTATTTCCTCCGCCTCAGGATGGCGGTGCAACAAATGCCCCAGCACCTGCGCCGTCAGGTTTCCGCCAGCTGAATCCCCGCCAATAACCAAATCACCCGGTCTAATCCCGCTTTCAAGCAGCCATTTCAGGCCCGCCACAGCTTGTACTAGCTGCGCTGGATACTTCGCCGGTGGGGAAAGCGTATACGCTAACACAGCAACAGCCACTTCCTCACCCTCATGCGCTTGCGCCGCGGCTACATACGCGCGTAGACACCATTCCAAATGGCCCGGGAGTAAGGGGCAGACGTACCCGCCCCCATGGAAGAAGTAGACAAACTTTGTGGCGCGGGAGCGGTCGCCTACCCAGAGGAGGGAGGATTGTCCATCAGGGAGGGGGATGACGTCTGGTTTGAGGAGGGCAGCACGGGTTTCAAGACCGGATGGGTTGGTGGGAGAGGCCAAGGCGCGACGGGCGCGGGATTTTGCCCAGCGGGTGTACAGAGAGGCAGAGGGCGGTTGGATGCCTTGGAGTTCGCGCGGGGTGAGGGAGCCGAGCGCGAAGCGGTTGAAGGCGCAGCGGGCGTAGTGGGTGAGGGGGATGGAGCGGGTGTAGGCGAGGGTGAGGCAGCGGAGCGTGTTGAGGGCGATTTGGGGAGGCGCGAGGAAGAGGAGTTTGAGGATGAGACGGAGTTGTTCGAGGGGGGTGAGCGGGGGGTTGGCGGAGGTTTTGTTTTGGGGCGGTGAGGACGAGGTCTGGAAGTAGGTTAATTTAGTGAGGGTTTGTTGAAGTGGAAGATTCACGTTACCATTTTGGTGAGATTGGGAGGTTCATGAACTTGTGGAGAGAGAGGGCTGGAAAGAAAGAGGTGAGATGTGTGATGTGAGATGAGACGTGGTGTTGAGCTCTCATCGTCAAATGCCAGAGGCCTCGCAGTGCTGAGGAAGTTTTGCCTCGGCTCGTCGCGCTTTTCCTGCACCCCGCAAGCGAGCGCGCTGCCAAGACGCGTTCTTCTCCTTTTGGGTGCGCCAAGACCTGTCAGGGCGGTCACGGTCAGGTTGCGTACAAGAAATGTTTTGGAGAACTGTGCTGGATATGGGAGCATTGTTGTCGTGAATCGCATTGCTTGTTGAACTAGGCGCTGAACTCCAGCGATCCAGCGGGACGATTCCGGGGCTGTGGACCTGTAAATCCGGGCCGGCACAACGACCAGACGTCAACACCCGTCTTTCACCCGTCCTTGTCAGCTCCCCACCGGAACGGAGAAATCTCCTCTTTACAACTCGAAAAATCCCCAACAGTCAACATCATTTTGCAGCACCATGACGTCCATTCAACGCGAAGGCCTGAACGTCGACGTTCTCGCACGTCTTGTCCGAAAGACGGCCCTGAACGAGCAAATCACACTGCCTGTCGCCGCTGCCGCAACATATCTCGGGCTGACTGCCTCTTCCGGACATCTCGCCAAGTTGGCCCAGGTCATCCCATCTCTGGGTCTGCAGTCGTCCGTCGTCTCGCGCACCAACGTGTGCAAAACAGGCAAAGTGGCACTCGCCCTTGGCACCGCGGGGTTCTTGCTGTCATTCAACGACTGGCTCAACAAATGGTTCGCCAACAACTGGACCCCGGCAAAAAAGGGCGAATGGAACTGGGAGCGCGAGATCGTTGTGGTGACAGGCGCAGCGGCGGGACTTGGTGAGAGTATTGTCAAGAAGCTGCTGGCCAGGAACATCAAAACCACCATTGTCGTCGTCGATTTTGCTCCACTCTCATGGACGCCTCCCGAGGGATCCAACGTTCATTATTACCAGGCGGATCTTAGCAACTCATCTGTTGTCAAAGAGGTCTGCCAGAAGATTAGGACCGAGGTCGGCCATCCTACCGTTTTGATCAACAATGCGGGCATCGCCAGGGGTTTCACTGTTTTGGAGGGGAGCTATGCCGACACTGAGTTGACCATCAAGACGAACCTGACGGCTCCATTCCTCATGGCCCAGGAGTTTTTGCCCGAGATGGCCAAGAACAACCATGGGCATATGGTCAGCATTTGCTCCATGAGTTCTGTTGTGGCGCCGCCAAACTTGGTTGTTTACGCTGCGACTAAGAACGGGGTGTTGAGCTTGCATGAGGTGAGTGTGTCAATGAGATGCCGCAGACGCCGAGCTGATCATCATCAGGGCTTGCAAGTTGAACTTGCACACCGTCACAACGCAAAGAAAGTCCGGTTGACCAATGTCATTCCGAATTTTATCAAGACTCCGCTCTTCAAGGGCGAGACGGGCATTCCAAACTTTCTGGCACCCCTCCTTCATGTTGAGACGGTTAGCGAGTCGATTGCCGATGCATTGTACTCGGGCTATGGCACGACCATTATTTTGCCAGGCATTATGCGTTACATTTCCATGCTGGTAAGTACTGTGCGTTTTGGGGCCAAATGGTATGCTGATACAGTTACAGAGGGGAGGTCCTGAGTGGATGTTGCGTATTCTTAGGAACTCGAGTAAGAAGTATGGCATCGACTTTCGAGGACGCCAAGAGATCAGCGAGTCTGGCGGTCTCGTTGCCAAGGCATAGTTGATTTCAGTCGCCACCGATATGTCAGGGTCCTATGTATGAAATGATCGAAAATGCACAAAAAAGCTGTCACATCAAGTCTCGCCTTTATTCCCCTTTTTCCGCCAGATCAGGACGCTCCCCATACGGCGGTCAGTAGCACAACGTGGAGGGAACATCTGCCCACCATGCATCCCGTCTTCTTGACTCCCCTCCATTGCATCCAGTCTACAAATCGGTTCTTGATATCCTGGGTGGGGTTGCAAACAACGCCGTCACGAACCGGTCCCTTGGCGTTGAGACGGTCCCCGCACCGGCAGGGGTCCGGCGCATGCAAGGGATCGTCAACCGAGGCATCGGAGGCGTTCCGATGACACGCCAAGCCCCAAAACATCGTCCTACCAACGCCTCACAATTTCACGTCTCTCTCAACACCGTCTCACACTCATTCTTCTCGACCATCAACGTGTCACCAAAATGGCCTCGGAGAAACCAATCCCCTACACCCAATTCGCCTGCATCGGTGCCGGCTTCTCAGGCATCTGCCTAGGTGCGACCCTCCAGCGGTGGTAGTACGCCATCCCCTTCACCCCTCGTCACCACACCCCCAAACTAACACTCTATGTCAGTGGAATCACCGACCTCCGCATCTTTGAGCAAACCGCCTCCCTCGGCGGCACCTGGTCCATCAACCGCTACCCGGGGGCAGCCTGCGACGTGCCCTCAGCCCTCTACTCCTTCTCCTTCTCCACCAACCCCAACTGGACGCGCATTTTACCAACAGCGCCCGAACTGAGCGCGTACCTGGAGAAAGTTGCATCCGATTACTCGCTTCCATCCAAAATCACCTACAACACGCGCGTCACACGCTGCGAATGGCACGAGTCCAGCACCCGATGGCGTCTCACTCTGGTCGATACAACCACCAACGACGTTTCCTACCATGAATGCCAGTTCCTATTCTCCGGCGCGGGGCAGTTCTCCAAACCACGTCCGCTTGATGTCCCAGGGATTGAGAGTTTCAAGGGCAAAGTGATGCACTCCGCGCGATGGGACAGTTCTGTCTCCCTCCGCGACAAAAAAGTGGTCGTCTTTGGCAACGGATGCACTGCCGCGCAAATCGTACCGAGCATTGTTCCCGATTGCGCACAGCTCACGCAGATTGTGCGGTCCAAACACTGGATCATGCCGCCGATTGATCAGGCTGTGCCGCCGCGCGTGAGGAAAGTCCTGCAGTATACCCCCGGTATGCTTGCCCTGCAGAGGTTTATTATCTTTTGTCTCGCTGAGGCGGATTTCCCGGCGTATCCGGAGAAGGGCAAAGCATTGAGGGAGAAGAAGAGAGGAATTGCGGAGCGGTATATGAAGCGGACGGCGCCGAAAAAGTATTGGGATTTGTTGATTCCTGATTTTGAGTATGGGACCAAGAGAAGGATTTTCGACTCGGGGTATTTGGAAGCGCTGCACAGGGAGAATTTGAGACTGACGGATGAGAAAGCGGTGGAGGTGCTGGAGGATGGGGTGAAGTTGTCGAGCGGGGAGGTGGTGCAGGCTGATGTGCTGGTGCTTGCGAATGGGTTTGAGATGAACCAGTATCCGATTGAGGTTGTGGGGAGGGGGGGTAAGACGATTGAGGAGCATTGGGAGGAGATTGGGGGGATGGCTGTGAGTTTGCGTTCCATTTCATTGTTCAAAGAACCCTCGCGAGAAGTGAGTGGCTGACGTTGAAAAGGCCTACAACTGCACCCACCTCTCCGGCTTCCCCAACTTCACCCTCCTCCTCGGCCCCAACACAGCGACCGGCCACACCTCCACCGTTATGGCCATCGAAAACGCCACCAATTTTGCCCTGCGCATCCTGCGTCCCGCCCTCGAAGGCGAAGCTAGCATCGTTGACGTCAAGCAGAGCGCCGAGCTTCAGTACGCCCACACGATCCAGGACGCCCTGCAAAAGACAGTCTGGAACACGGGCGGCTCGCACAGCTGGTACACCAAAGAGGTTGAAGTTGACGGTAAACACGTCAAGCGCAACGGCATGACCTTTCCTTGGTGGCAGGGCCGGTACTGGTCGGACTGTCTGTTCCCCGTGTGGAAAGACTTCGAGTACCAGGGCAACAAAACGGGGGTCTCGGTTATCAAGAAGAAGAGAAGCTCCAAGGCCTGGGTGGTCTGTTTGGGATTGCTGGTGACGGGTCTGATGGCACAGTGGGCCAAGGCGAATCCGAGTTCGCCTGTTGTTGTTGCGGTGATGACTGCGGCACTTAGAGCCGGGATGTGGCAGGTTCCTGGGACGAATGCGTCTGTTGTAGATCTGGCGGGTCGGATAAGCTCGGTGGTGGCTTCATGGAGGGTGTAAGTTTCTGCTGCGCTGGGATTAAAAAAGCCATGTATGAAAACCTTGTTTGCTCCAAAGTCAAATATATTTCGGGTTACATACTACATCAGTGGCCTTCTTTGACCCTCTTTAAATCAAAAACTGTGATCGAAATCCATCCGTGCAGCAGGCCTCGCGAAATGGATCAAACTTCAACCTCACACAGCACGACAGTATCGGCTTCAAGCAACAGCCAGCCGGGATCCCAACCTCATGATATGGAATCAGAACGCGCCTTTCCCTACTCCCCCAAGCTACCGCAGGAACTGCAAGATATGATCTGGGAACATGCATGTGACCCCGGCCCTGGCGTTCACATCTTGGCTTACCTGCGGTTCGAAGGCGCCTCGCAATTGCAGGAACGCCCTCATACGGAAAAAAAAAGGGCGAAGGTACTAGCCCTCCAATTCCGCAACGAGACAGGCGGCTGGAGAGTAAGGCAACTCCAACAGCGGTATGCGGCTCGACATCGCCTAGACAACGATGTTCAACTCGTTCCACGTCCGGACGCGTTCGGGCCGGCAGAGACAAAATCAACGCTTGCTTCATACGCCCGCATCGCCAGCTTACGCCAAGCATGTCAGGCCGCTCTTAATGTCGGAAAGAGAAGGGACCAACGACTCAACCGCCCCAATAGCGGGTGCACCATCATTGGCACTTCACCTCGATGAGAATGGGAGAATGGGCATGAACAAAAGATTCACATTTTGGAGAAAGACCCTGCCCCCCCACTATCAACCGAGCCCATTTTGGCCGTTTTGGGGATACGGGATAAACGGGATGCCGGGCTTATTTCCTCACCCTTTTGGAATGGTCAGAAACGTTGCCGTCGAACTTCCCAGCGCAGCCACGACTCTAGCTTTGACCCACCACAGACCGGAAGCCACCCTGCTCGCCTTGCTGGAGTCAATCATTGCAAATCTCCAGGCAAAGCAGGACGTGAAGCTTTGGGTGGTAGACGAAAGGCTCAAGCGCGGAGACGCTTCTCCCCGGACTGTCCGAGAGAACAGAGCCGTGTTTGTGGGAAATGCCTGTCAGATTGTCGAAGTTCGGCGGCAAGACGCCTGGTGGGACTTCAGCCACGATATATTCAACGTACTCGAGCTTGCTGAGCGTCTTGAGGGGGCCTGGGTGGGCACCGATAAACCTGAGCATACCATGTTATGGAGATTTGTTCTGGAATCAGACATTTTAATGCAACACAAGACCACCGTTAGACAACAAGACGCGTTCAAGTACGCCGAGCTCAGCGTTTTGGCAATCGAACGGGATTGAGAACGGAGGTCATGGTCGAGAATAGGCTAGCGGGTTCGTCAGAGAGGAAACCGGAACGTCAGGTACTTAGCGAGTATCAGATAGACCAAACAAAACAACGTCAACACAGCTTCACCTCCATCAATAAGTGACTATACTAAGCCCGAGGCACCCTCTCTGCCACCCTCTCTGCCACCCTGCCTTCTAAGCTCGTGGTTCCCCGGCAGCGACTCTAGCATCTGCCTCACCTCCTGGCAATCGTTCGGGTCCTGGTAAAAGACGGCCCCTTGTCTCTTCAGCATCTCGCAGTGTTCCTCCATGTCTGTTGTTGCATGCAGGCCGTCGCACGGCTTGATGTCTTCTGGTCTCAGCACCCAGACGCCTCCCGCCGCGGGCCACCCGAAGGTTGTCGCTACGACGTCCCTTGTAATCCTGAGGTTCAGCCTCTTGACTGTTTCAGCTGGAGTCTCTTGAGGTGGAGGATTACTGGTGTTTTCGGTGTCTTGGATAGCTGTCCGGGCTATTTCTTGAGTGTTTTCTTTGGTAGTGTCTTGGGCAGTCGACATTGTTCCGTGTTGCGATGTTTCGCGGGCGGCGGACGTTGAAATGGTGGTGAACGTTGGAGTGATGAAGCGATGAAAAAAAGAAAGGTAAATGGGTAACCTGGAAGGGCGGACCTCTTTTGTGACAACGATGGCGTTTTGGTTCTGGATCGTTCCTGCCCTGCCAAACTCGGTGAGTCATTCCTTGGGAAGGAAGCTGCTTGGCGCTGCCGTTTGCCCTGAACGCGGAAGGTGACACGAACAGCATCCTTGACACCAAAAAAAAACTGGCTGCTACCGACAAACGCTGGCGGTTAGGCAGCAAGCCCACGAGACGTGAAGCTGTGGGATCCGCTTGGAGTGCAGGGGAACTTGGCGGACTCGTGTCGGAGTTTAGACTGCGTTCTAGGAAGCATAGGCGGACAAGCCGCCCAGGCTGCAATAAGGCAACATGCTAGATATACCCGGGAAGATAAATAGACTATAAAGCGGTATCCCTTGATATTATATTAATTAGACGCTGAGTCCAGCACCTCTTCCCAACCCCTTTTGTCAGCCTACAATTCTCACTTGACTCGAACATATTTATATGGCTTTGCCACTCTCCCGTTCTTGGACCACCTCACATCCCTCTCGGTTGCAAGACACCCATAGGCAGTCCCCATGCACTCCAACGACTTATACCTCTTCCCCACCTTGCCTTTTACCCACCCCCCAAAAAGTGTAACATGGCCATTATTCCCCTCGGTGCCCGCGCCCAAAGTCCCCACAAAGTCTCCCAGCTGCAAATCCTCCCACTTGATCTCTTTTGCAATTTTAATCAGCCCTACCGTGTTCGCCCCCGGTGGCGTAGCATGCAGCGCCATGGCCACAAAGCCCGAGCAGTCGGTCCGGTAGTTCACGCCGTCCACGTCGGGGTAATATGCGTTCTGGCTGTAGGGCACTTTTCTGGTGATCCAGCGCTGTCCCCTAGACATGATCTCGCTCCGGGTGATGGGTCCGTTGGTGATGGACTCCCCGGTCCGTGGCAGACAGCATTTGAAGTTGGTTGGGCCGGGGCAGAGGTTCGAGGCGATGTTGCCTGAAGAACATTGAGAGGTGAAGCGGCAGTTACCGCCGGTGCCGCATGAGGGTTTAGTGCAACATTTGATGTTGGCGGGGGTGCCGGGGCAGGCGTTGCTGATGTAGGTGCCGCCGCCGGAGCTGCAGGATGAGGTGGAGATGCAGACGCCCGGCGCAGCGTTGGCTCCTGTGCAGGGCCCGTCTACCGTGGATCGTGGGGAAAGGGGGTCGATGGGGTTGGCGAGGATGGGTGGTAGGATGGATGAGATGAGGACGGTGAGGAGATGCATCATGCGAGTCTCAGATACCTAAGCACAGATTGTTAGAAATAGGATTAAGATGTCATATTGGAGGGTTTTTAGCACGAGAGGAAGAAAGCCTTGAAGAGGACGGGGTCGAGTGCGTTTATATATCTCAAGTGGCGGTCCTGACCACCAGCCGATCAATGAGGCTGGAGATAATGTCAGATGCTTTGTGCTTGCGGAGCCAACGGGCAGATATCATGGTGACTGAGTGCGATGAACTGACTGGGCGAGACACCGGGCCTAAAGTAGAACGGCTCCGGTCATGGCCTCATTGAGCTCTTACTTGCCAAGCTGTTTCCAGAAAAACAGGGACATCCCACCAGTTGAATTGGTGGGTTGGTGGAATCATCCCGGAATCATGGTCTGTCCATGCGTGTGCTTCTAGGATCCCACTTGGGTATCGGTCGGCTCACTTTGAGCGTCGCCGCGGCGGGTAAGGCAAACCAGATCGAACCGGATGCAAGACCCGGAGCTGCCGGGACGCTCGACGTTCTTCTGACTCCTACGGTAAAAAGCTTCAGATGCTGCACTGGGCGGTGCTGGCCGCTGGGATCATTGAACGTGCGGGAAGTTGCTCCAGGACTTGTTATGATGCCCTCAAAAGGTAGTCGCAGGCGGGTTTTCGCCTTTTGAGTCGGCCCAGAACGCGTGGTTGTGGCGGCAGGGCGCACGGCGCAGTATCCATACCTACCCACGATGCACATTTTCGATAGTTTGATCCTCCGGGTCCTTGATTGGTGTGAAAAGGGACATCTTGGTAACGGGGCTGAGTTTGTGGGGCGTTTTCGCTGTCGCGCAAACAAAACAGGCCAAGCTTCAGCCGCATTCAGCTTCATGGGTCTCAGCATCAGTCCACAATTGGGCTTTAGGTCCAGTCCTTGAGAGAAAACAATGAGAAGAACATCATGATCTTTGGAGACCTCAGCAGAGCAAACTTTCGTAATGGTAAGAATGAGATGCTTCTCACGCAAGTTTCGAATCATTCGAGAATATTTTTTTGTCTAGGTAGCATGCATTTCATCACAACATGAACTGACACGTGCTTCATCATGACATAACTATGCTGTATGGTGGACAAGATAAATCTTGTGAGGGAGCCTCTCGGTTTGCAGCCTGAAATTCAGTTTGCAATCCTCTTGGCTCTTTTTGCTGTAAGTTTGCAAAGGTCAACTAGGCTTCACCGTACAGACACTGCCACATTCCGTGCTCGCGTCAATGCACGTAGCCACAATGAGAACACTTCTCCCAGCCATCATCATTTTCTCCCTCCTGTCCTCGGCGGCAGAGGCACGCACCATCACCAAAATCAGCCAGCTCGACACAAAAGAAAGAGCAGTAGTTGACTGGGTCAAGAAGTACACGGTCCCCAACACCCGCAACAAGGCTGGCAAGCCCTGGACCGCAAATGATCTTCCCCCGCGGCTTCTCAACTGGTCCGTCTACAAAAAGACCACCGGCATCAAACCCTCTGCCTGGGTCGCGGCAGTGACCTCGGCGTTTGCCATCCACGAAGGCATCTTCCACTGCGGCGACTTTTACCGCGCTAAGAAAGTGGCCGAAGGCGAGCCCAACGGCCTCATCGACGTCCGCTGCGACGCATGCTTCGTCTACCCACCGCAGCTGCCCCCCAAGACCGAATTCCCCATCGAGGTCTTCACCTACAGCCTCTGCCAAGGCAAGTCTGCCAACCCAGACCCTAGAACCGAGACATACGGCAAGATCTGCGACTGCTCCTCGACGAGATTCCCAGGCAAGCTGATCGGACCGAACCAAAACTGTCCCAGCGCTCGGGCATGGCAGAACGGGATGTGGGGCATGGAGCAGAAGAACGTAGCCTCGGCGGCAAGCATGGCCACCATCGCCGAGAAGGTCTACGTTGCGGTCAAGGGAACGGTGTGGACGTATAGGGATGTCCTCGCGGGGACGCTGGCCCAGGCAGGGTTTCCCAAGGGGACCAAGATCTACGAGGACGTTATGCGGTGTGTGCCTGCAAACCCCAAGACGGGAAAGCCCCCTGCTGCGGGCGACCTATCGTGGACGTGTGCAGATTTGGTGACCATGTGGTTAGTGAGGAATCATTTGGCCGGTCTGACGGTTGCGTTGCATGATAATGATAACTATAAGTTTGAAGAGCGGTTGGAGACGATCAAGACGTTGGCTGAGTACTATCGTGGGTGAGGGGTTCCCTGAGATCAGGTATGTGGACAGCACAGGAGTGAGGATCTGAGGCCGGAAATTCGGGTCCTCAAGTTTAGGAAATATACCGTTGTAGAGACATAACTAGTGGATTACAGAAATAATAAGGCTAGAGCCCAAGTCTGGGATTGGGGGAGATGCTAGTGGCGAGTGGGGGCGGCCGAGGCCGCTGCCGAAATAAATCGTGCAGCAGATTGAAGGGTATACGGCTGACTTTCCGGCGTCGACGCAGGAGGTGATAAGGTGGAGACGCAAGAGATTGAAATACGAGGATTTATATTGGGATGCAGTTCGGTACTATATTAATTATTACAGATTTTTCGATCAGGGGCCTAAGCCGTAATAGCTCCGTCCGAGATATTTTCTGTGTATGGGCTCATTGCGTTGAGATTAATAGAGGACCGCCCAAAAACAGCACTAGAGTTGCAAATATATAAACCCAATTTCAACAAGGTGATACTTGTAGACGATTGGTAGCTTAGAGTTTGACAATGACATGATAGAGGACGTAAAATAGACATACGTGAAACAGACACACTCAATAGGGACACAACTCAGCCCTTCCACTTCAGGTACAACATCAGACATAAATTGGCGCATAGACAACTCCAGCATTCTCCCTTGGCGGTTCAACCATCAGCGGCTGCGGGAGGATTGGTTCGAAAACAAACGGAGGGGTGGCCCCGGGGGATTGGGTCGCAGGTCCAGCAGGTATCACGGGTCCCGGTTGCTGGATCTGCGGCTGGCATGGCTCAGGCGGCGGAGCTGTCGTGCTGACTTGCTCGGGGAGGGCGCCTGGCTGTGCCACAGGGGGCTGAATCGGTTCTGGCGGAACGGGAGGCGTCGGCGTGATTATCTCCGGTGGCGGTCCCGGGATTTGCGGCTGGTTCCATGTTGGCGGCTGGGGTTCTCCGTTATTGAGCTGTGGTGTATTCGCCTCGACGGGAGGTCCAGGGGCAAAAGGTTGGGCGGGGAACTGGTTGTTCTGATTGTATTGAGTATTTTCCGTGAGATAATACTGAGTGTTCTGGGTGTTCTCGGTGAACTGGTTATTCTCGGTGAGATTGACGTTCTGAGTGGCTTGGTTGTTCTCCACAGTAACAACGTTCGTTTCGTTGTCTTCGGCCGTGACGTTTATGATGTTGATCACCGTAGGAGGCTGTTGGGATGGCGGGTCGACGGGCGGTGGCTGCGGGGTTGATCCGAACTGACCGTCTTGGGGGCCAGGTTGGCCGGGTTCCGCCAGGGCAACCGGTTGCTGTGGAATTTGGGGTGCAGTCTCCGCCATGGGGGGGAATTGGTAAACAGGCTGTTCATAGAAATATCCTGGCTGTTGCGGAAAAGCGGCTGGTTCCTGGGAGACGGTGTATGGCGCTGGAGGAGCATAGGCATCCTGATGGGGTGGCACAGAGTAGTTCTCAGCCACGGGAGGAGCATAGCCAAGCCCAGGTTGCTCGGTATATCCGGTAGGCTGAAGGTATAGCATCGGATTCTCGGTCGAGACTGGCTCCGCAGGAAACACGGTAGGTTGAGTCATAAAGTACGGCTGCTGGTCGACAATCTGCTGCTGGTCGACAATCTGCTGCTGGTCGACAATCTGCTGCTGGTCGACAATCTGCTGCTGGTCGACAATCTGCTGCTGGTCGACAATCTGCTGCTGCTCCCCGTAGTACACTTCTGGCTGAGGAGCTGGCGTGCCGTAAAAAGGACCAGAAACGCTAGGATCAGCCTCAGTTCCCGGGTCCACCGCCTCAGGCTGTGGCCCGCAGGCTTCCTCTTCCTCCTCGTCGATATCCCCTTCGTCGTCGCCGCAATCGCCTCCACCGTCGTCATCCCCCGTGAGGCGAGCGGCGGTGCTAAGAAGATTCGTTGCAGTGGAAAGGCGCTTCCCTTTGCCCATCCTGCCCATCTTCTTCCCGGCGATCTTGACTCCTAATCCAGTGAGCTTCGCCGCGGCAACAGTGGCAGTGAGGATTCCGGACGCTGAAAGGTCTGAGGCCGCTGAGAGCTTGGCGACATTGCTGGCAACGCTCGCTGCAGTTGCGACGTCTCCCGCGGTGATGCCCTTCCCGGGTTTCGTGCTGGCTTTCCTCCCCAGCTTGGCAACCGGGGCAGCAGCTCCAGCCCTGGCGACGTTTGCTCTAGCGCAAGGAAGCTCTCCGGGCCGGTCCCATGTCGAAATCTGAAAACCTTCGTGCACGTAGAAGGGTACATTGTCCGGTGTCTTGAGCATCTTCCACCCAGATGGGAGAGGGTTCGATGGCGGTCTCGTCCACGAAGTGACGCCGGTGCCAGGATGTGAATAGTACACTTTGTGATCCGGTGTCCTCAGTTCCTGCCATCCGGGGGGGAGGGCGCCATTGGCAGCATCGTCGGCGCTCGTTGCAGTCATGGGCTGGAGATGGGTCCGGAAACCGGTCTGGATGTGCGAGTACCACAGTCGCCCAGAGGCGTTCTTGCGTACCGTCCAGACAGCGGGTGGAATATTCCCGGTTGGACCCTGAATGCGAAGATCGGAATCAGTGGCAAAGAAAGACGCATCATGTGGATGAGACTGGGCGGCAGCACCAGTGGTATAACACCAAACGCAAATCTCAGTGCTGATGCTTGCCGTGCTGCAGATGAGACACGCAAAAATCGATACGTTTGGCGCAATCACTGGTCGGTCGGCATCAGATCGATGACGGGCCATGGGCAAATAGGGGACATACCGTTCTTGCACGACGCACAAGTCGTCAAATCAGAGCTCGCTACTCCTGGGCTCTGGGCAGCTTCCAACGGATGCGACATCAATTCGTTGGTTGTGACCGGGCTCAAAGGCGTGGTAGGAGTGAAAACGCCCATCACGCTGGTTCGGCGGCTGGACTGGGACGGGATACTCCGTATGCTCCCCGTTGTTACCGTTCTCCGAAGCTGACCCGGGGCCGGACTGTGAGACGGTGAAGGCACCACTTGCGGTGGCACAGCAGAAAGAGCCATTGCGGGAGGCGTGGACATTGTTTGCACAACCGACAGTGGACGAGGATGAACCGGAAGAACTGTGCTGGAGCCTGCCATAGGCAGACTGGGAGCGGCCGCTAATGGGGGCGCGCCTGGGGTGGCGACCAAGGCTGGCATCATCTGCGGGTAGGGAGATGGACAATGGAGAGGTAGTGATGGGGTCGCAACTGGTGTTGACAGAGGCGGAAGGGTAGCCCCCGGGGCTTGGGCAGAGGGTATCGATACAGAAGGCGATGTCTGATACGACATGCTGTATCCACTGGCGACCGGCATCGGGACCGTGGCTCGGGACACCGCGGCCGGACCGACCGACGCGCCGCCAGCAACGGCAGCGCCCACGGGCTTCCGCCCAACTGGCTTCCGTGAGATCGAAGGGCCGTTCATGTTTGCCTCGGCGGGACGAGATGTCGCGTGAGAATGGGGTATCGCATGGAACTTCGGGCTGGAGGGGAAGCAATGCGGCTGAAAATAGGGAGGGTCTAGACTCTAGACCCAAGCACCGTGTTGCGCTTGGTGGGTGGTGTGAGCAGCGAGACTGGGGATTGGTCCATCGCCGTCAGACCCCTGTAGCTTTTTCAGTGGTGGCTTCGAATATTGGCTGTTGCCCCGCACCGACCAACATGGGCCTGCTCCAGAGTTTTCGATGCATGATTGCGGCCGAGTCGAGATTTCCATGTGGGATTGAAAGGCTGTTCAATTGCTTCATCGGGTGTGTTGTGATTGAATGCGATGGTGGATGTTCTGGGGTTAATTTCGAGGGTTCTTTTATTACTATCGTCAGAAGACGAAGAGGTTACCGACTCTGCAACCCTAACCCCTTGATGCAACCACGCCAAGAACCCCGGTCCCTTGGTCACGATCCTTTGGCGACTGACCATCAGACGCTCCTCCTCCTCTCAGCACGGCATCATGGAGCCGATCTACTTCTGCTCGGTGGCACCAGAGAGTGTTGCCTCACACCGACGAGAGCAGATGAAGTCCGAACGCGATGGTGCCCACGGTCTCGGCGCAGTTCGGTGCTCCACTCAGGTAAAGTGGTGCGCCATGAATGCCAAGCACCGCGGCTTGGTCAGATTACCCTCAAACAGCGCGCCCAGCAGTCCAAATGCCCCAATGGTGAACGGTATGAGCTGGCCGGGTTTGAGGAGGCCGTTGACCCCAACCAGATGATTGTCCTTGATGAGTTACTCCGTCGAAACGATTGAGAAGGCCAGCAGGAGTATCGATACGGCGAAAAGCCCAACGTCTATCTGACGGCGATGCGTTTTCGGCTTCTGCGCCCCCACTCCATGTGCCGTTGCGTGGTGGTTGTAGTGCCGATAACTTCCAATGATGCTCCGCGATGCGGACAAGGATGCAAATGCGCACTACCTCGCTATTAGTCAGCATTGGCAAACCCCAGAAAGACTCACGCGACGTAAATCTCGTCTTGCCATGCTAGCACACCTCTAGGAGGCATCAAAAATTCGGCAATAAGGAGACATGATACAGGCTCCATTCCACCTGTCAGGTTTTGGATGATTTTGGAGCATAATGTTGGAGGCTAGTCATGGAGAACCCAACGGAGCAGATAGACCTTCGCTCCAGGGATACGGGGCTGTGGTGTGAAGAAGTCATGGGCCGTACTGAATACGACGCCTTGTAATGTCTTTTTGATATTTTGAAATGCACTTAGATGGCCCTAGATAACAAGGTTTAGAGACGGGAACACCTGAGCGAGAGCCACGGATGTGTGGCCAGATGAACCGCCCGCCTCGACGGCGTCTGTTAGCCTTTTGCCTCCTGAAAACGGATCTGTCAACAACTCAGGGTGATGGATGCAGGTTCATGGAGACATGGCGTCGGAATTAATACTTCCAGAAGAGAATCTGGCTTGACCTCTCCCGCTGCCCGCAAATAGTTCCCCCATTACACCCACACTCCTTCACTATTACTACACTGCTAGTCTTATACTTTGCTCAAACGGTCTTACTGAACATCAAGCACGTCTGGGCCGGCAGTCCGACGTCTGAGTTGGCGAAGAAGAACCGCTCAAAAAAAAAAAAGTGGAAAACACTCAAGCGCCCAATTTGGATCTAATCCAATTCGCGGGCACAGAAGCGTAGCTATTCGAAAAATAGCTGGAATGCGCCCCACCATCATTGCCAGCATTGCACGCAACATCTCCCCTCGCGCAATAGTCTTGCAGTCTGTCTCCCCACGCCTGCAAAGCCGCAAGATTGCCTGGCTCCCGCGCCATGACACCGTCCGTTCCCGATCCGGTGCCGACGTTAAATTTCTGGTCGGCATTGTGGCGGGGGCTGCCGTAAAGGGCTACGGCGACGATGTGACTTCCGGGAGCCGAGGTTGGATCCATTGGCGACGTAGTCGCCTGCATGCAGCCTGCCATGGCCCCCTTTCCTGGGCCCCCTCCTCCGGCGAGGAGGTCACCGACGACGGAGGCACCCTTGGGCGAAACATGTCAGCCTTTGTCTGTACTGTAAGTAGGCATCAGACTAACTAACCATGGACCACCCCGTAACCACAATCTTCGCCTCGGGACATTTCGTTGCGTAATCCGTGATAGCCGTCCTTCCGTACGTGATGCCCTCCTCGATGGCCTTGCAGCCGTTGTAATTGTTATCCATCTTAATCGATGGGTATTGGATATTCGCCACACCGCAGCTCGAGATACCCTTGCAGATAGCTGTGGTGATGGATTGCTGTACGCCCGGGTACGTCTCTCCGTGGCCTACCGCTGTGAAGATTTGGATTTTGTTGCACTGCGCTGCCGCGAGCGAGGCGGTCGCGAGGAGGGATAGGGCCGAACTTGGTTGCATGGCGCAGGGCTTCGGGCGGTGGACAAGGGGGACGGTGAGAGTTCCTTGAAGTTTTCCTTACGTACCTATGGCTTTGGGTCGTAAATATGGGAAGACCAAGCATTCCATCTTTGACCGAAAGTGGCCTCTGCCGCGCCAATCACTGCAATCCTAGGCTCCAGCTGAACTTCCGGGAAGCTGTATATTTTCCGATCTGTAAGGTCGGCTAAAATACCCTACGCTAAGGCCGTTGTGTGATAGTGGCAATTACCGCCACTAAGAGATTCAGATCCAGCAGGGAGCGGAGAATTGAAACCCGCTATAAGGATCGTTTCATTTGGTCAAGCGTTGGCTCCTTGTTGGACAGCCTGGTATATTTCGCAAGGAAAAAAGACAACACCAAGGTCATTAAACCAAGAATGATAATTTCTTGAAGCACCACTTGCTGCCTGGCATGGGTGCCTGTCCCTACCGAGTATCGCCAAGTCTTGTGTCCCCATTCCCCACGAAGAGCATATCTCGGGTGAATCAGTGCCACTGATACGTATCCACACCAAATCGCCCTGTTATCATATCCAAAGACTGATCCCAACTGAAGCCATTGCCACCAGAGCCCGTCTCCATGTCCATGCCGCCCAAAAGCTGCCAATACAGACTCCCCGACAAATTGGGGTGATATAGGTCCGATTCATTCACTTCAAGGCGCTCAGAGCCCATGAGGGTGGGTGGTAATAAAGTGACCACAGGACCTGGCTTGAGATTCCCGGCTGTCTCTGTTATCGCAAAGTCAATTAGTACAGACCACGAGATCGAACAAAACAACACACCTGCTACACGAGCCATGACATCCGCATGAACCCGCTTGAGAAGTTGAAGTGATTTCTGGGCCGAGTTGCTGAAGGAAGAATAATGTCCAAGAATCTCTTGACACAGAAGCCACGACTGCTCGAGCCGTTGACGTCCCAGCGAGTTCACCAGTGGCGAGCTGAGACAGGCCAGATTTACCGCTAGACCACCTGTAAAGACATCTGTCCCATGTTAGCAGTGCACAAGAGAGGACGGGTCAGACATACAAAGCGCGTTCCACCACCACCCGAATGATACATCTCTCTTGTATATCCCATGAACAAGTTCGATCAGGTCCATGGAAGCCCCAACGCAAACCTTTGCCGACTCGGCTGCAAAAGAGGTATAGAGTGCGCCGCTCCCCAGTTTCTCCCCAGCGGCACCTAGCTCTGCGTCGGCATTGGCACATAGTTGTGTTAAGATTGGCCGGTGAAGGACAAGACGGAGATAGAGAAAGCTCGCATGCAAGAACCCTCTTTGGGTGATGATGACGCGTCGCCTGTCAGGTTCGAGGTGGTCGAGATTGCTTGGTACTTTCCAGGACATCATGCACCCTAGGCTGGACTCGTACTTGCCCAGCTTCGCATCGAGATTGATGATGACGTCCATCCGGGGCCCAAACGCTGACTCTGTGGGTCCTGACGACAATTGATAGATGCTGAGAATCTCGCCAAGAATCCTGCACTGCTCAATGTATTGCGTGTAGAATGAGAGCTTTGAGGGCACATCGGACGGCGCGATTGCTTGCCCGTCATCCGACATGTCGACTACGTCAAACTCCTCAGCAGATGGAAGCGAGAGAGACGGAAGATGAGCCGTCATGGCTGGCCTGCCAAAAGTCATGGAAACGATTCTGTCATGGATATTAGCATGCACCTCAAAACGGTGCTCCGGAGAAGGGGCTTACAGATCGAGGACAACGCATCCATGCCATGTGCGCCTCCGTATTTCCGTCTCAAGTGGCACCCGTGGCTGGCCCCCGTCGATATGCAGTCCCAGCCCCTGCGCGACTCGACAAGCCATCCCAATCGCATTCCAACAGGAGTTCGGATACGGCGTGCACTGCAAAAACAAGGTCAGTAGCAGGAGGGATTGCACCACGCCGATGTTGTTCATATCGATAAAGTCCAGCCCGACCAGCGCTTTAGCTCTCTGAAAGAACGAGTTTGTCGCCACCGCCTTGTCCTCAGCAGAGAGATCCGAGAACTGGCAGCCGATAGCCAAGATGGCATTCAAGGCGGTATGGTACACAATCGTGGAAGCATCCGCCCCAGGGGAACTGCCGAGCCCGAGGCCCGCCGGTGGCTTGTCCTCGGACCGTTGTTCGAACCTCGATTTCCACAAAGACTCGTATGCATGCAGAAAGGACGGTTTGTGAAAGAAGGGGTAAACCCAGTATACTCGGTCAAAATAGCAGTTCACCAAGTGGTCAGCCAGTGAGCGTGGGGGCAGCGGGAACTTGTCCGCCTGGGCAAAAACCAAATGACCGGGCCGTTGTATCCCCAGCGGAGATTTGGGGAGGGTTTGCTTTAGAGGTGTTTGAGCTGTGTGCCGTACTTTGGCTGAAGCACACGCCTCCTTTGCAAAGTTTGCTGCTGACGAGCCCCCAAAGAAGAAGTCATTGCTGGAGTCCAAGGCCTGGCAGACATCATCCTCGGTCGAGACGGTCCCCATGCCGGTAATGCTACTCTGGTTCTTTGGTGTATCCGCGTGGTCGGCGGGGCTGCATGTTGGTCTAG
Source organism: Cercophora sp. LCS_1 (assembly GCA_036250225.1). Classification (NCBI taxonomy): domain Eukaryota; kingdom Fungi; phylum Ascomycota; class Sordariomycetes; order Sordariales; family Lasiosphaeriaceae; genus Cercophora; species Cercophora sp. LCS_1. Next base: position 327,259 of record JAPZLL010000004.1, read on the forward strand.
GGGATGCACATAGCTCTTGGATACTCGGCGCTGCGGTGCTACGAAGTCTGGGGGACGGCGCATCGAGTGACTGGGATGCTGGTGATGGTCGTGCAGCTGAAGTTTGGGCAGGCGACAGCGGGGGCTCGCTCGCCTTCGCGGAGCCGTCGAGGCCTGCCGAGTCGATGAGGTCCTGAAGCTCGCGAATCCGGTCGTGGAGGGACTTGATGTAGCTGGGGAACGTTAGTAAAATGTGGCGCTGCAGTACTGTGGATACAGACTTCTCCGTACTGGCTGTCCGGGCATTGTCAACCGTGTAGATGCATCGTTCGAGCGGAAGTCCTCGGCGTTCGCACGTTGAACACAGCGGCTTGACTCCGTTGCACCGTGCTTTTCGCACCCTGCACGGTTCGCAGGCCAGGGCGATTTTCCTCCGCGGTCGGTCGCTGCGCGGTGTGTCCGAAGCCATTTCGAGTTCGTCTCAGCTCTTTTTCCGTTCGACGGTTCAATCAAGATACGCGGGCGCCGCATTGCAAAAATGAAGACAGCAAGAAAGTGCAACATGGAGTCGGAAGCGGCGGGATTCTGTCGGAAGAGTCCCGACAAACAAATTCGCCCGATTTCGGGATCTATCCGCGGGTTAGGGTTGTGAAGTCAAATTTTACCCCTGAACAGGGACCCCACCCGCACCGGCTTGGACCTCTCGGCCATCTTTGAGTCCTTGACTTTCGGGTTCCGACTTCGACATCCCGAGTCCATTGCTCTGGATGGATAGGCTGTTCCATGCCTCACGGAAACACGGCGGTGAGTTTGAATGCACTTTTGGGAGATCGGCAACATACACACAATATTCAGCGTCCAAGACGCGCATCCCAGCTGTGACAGCCAATCACCCCCGGTCTTGCAGGCAAGCTTGCAGCTGCAAATATGCCTGATCGCCATTCCCATGTCGCTGCTGTTCCCGGACTTTGCGGCATCTTCTTCCATCCCAATGACGGCGAATCCACTCATCCTGGACAACCCAGTACCCGGGGCGATATCATCGGGCATCGGACGCAATCATGTCCCCTTATACGCCATTCGGAAGTCTCGCGAGAGGAGCTGTGCGATGCGCGCATCTTGATGATTCGATTCCCGAGTCGGACCCAAAGCGCCCACGACCGCGCCCAAACTCCAAGCGCCTAATGATATGCTGCGATGGAACATGGAATAACGCGTTTGGTACTTTCTCTCCGTCGCGATCCTGGATCTGACACAATGGGCCAGGAACGATAATGCGGACCCTGCGAGCAACGTGAGCCGTTTGTCGAGTGCGTTTGCTCGCAGCTGCTGTTCCGGCATGCCTCAGGTCATCTACTACCATCCCGGCGCCGGGACTGAGCAGGTCAAGATTGCCCAAGTCCTTGGAGGGGCGTTTGGGTATGGTGTCCCTCAGGTACGCAGCACAACCCTTCATCTTCCTCGGTGATCAGCAAGATTTACCCATTCCTCCACCAGGACATTGCCGAGACTTACCGTTTCATTTGCGACAACTACCGCGCCGGGGACGAGCTTTTCATCATTGGCTTTTCTCGCGGTGCCTTCACAGCTCGCTCCGTTGCCGGCATGGTCTGCGCTGTCGGTTACCTCAACCGCTCGGGGATCGAACAGCTGCCCCATATCTTCGGGGATTACAGCCATTGGTCATCGTGGAAGGATGTATCCCAATTCAATGACAAGATTCATCTTCGGTGCTTCACCCTGGAGAACCTGGAGAAAATCGAGCAGATCACCGCAGTCTGGGAGAACATCAAGGCTAAGAAGCAGAATCCTTCTTCCGAGTTGACACACATCCCTCGGGGTAGGGCGGAGTTGGAGGAGGAGCTCCGAAAGGACAAGCTGAAGCTGTTTCAGGATATTGTGGGAATCAACAACCCGAATGGCTCAGGTGAGTTGGGACTCGATGCTAGGACTCAGGTGGCAGACAAGTACCGGACAATGTTGGCAAAGGTGAGTTGCCTGACGCTATGTCGCGTCATTTGCATTACAAACTAACTTCGCCAGCACCAAATGCTGATGACATCGAAATGCCAATCTGAGAGGCCCGGTCTCAGACATGGTGCGCCGGGGTTGTCTGCACAGAGTACCGAAAGCTCAGGAGGTGGAAACGACGACGCCAGCACAACAGCCAACTCATCAGACAGGGATGGGGGCATCGAGTGGCAAAACTACCCCATTGAGGGAAAGGTTCGGGCTATCGGTAAAACTTTCTTCTCTGAGTCTTTGAGCTGAAACTGACACGCACGCTTCCCCGATGACCAGGCGTATGGGACACTGTTGGGAGCCTCGGCATCCCAAAGACACCCCTCAGCCGCAGTACCCGTCGAGCTCAGGAGGTCAGTTCGCAGACCTCATGATCAACAATAAACATCTTTTAACCCCCAGCCAGATCCAATTCGAGAGCTTATACATACATCCGAAGATCGACTACGCCTTCCACGCCATCGCCCTCGATGAATGGCGCACCGCCTTCCGCCCAACCATGTGGGGGACAAAAGACAACACCAACACGAAGCTTCGCCAAGTTTGGTTCCCCGGAAACCACGGCAATGTCGGCGGGGGCTGGCAGGACCAGCAAGTTGCCACAATTGCCCTTGCGTGTACGCTCCCCACACCTTTTTCGCCTTTTCTGTCCATTTTCTGACTTGGACAGGGATGGCCGATCAACTAACCCCACTGGGCGTTGAGTTCAGCCGACAAGAAATGGAGCGCATCTTCTCCTCCATCAACCCCGGCATCGAGGTCCGCGAGTGGGGAATGGGCCGCATCCACAACCCAGCCGGCGTAACCACCTACTTTGACAAGGCCTACAATCTGATGGCAATCCCTTATCGGAAGATAAAGGGACTGAGCACCAACCACGCCCCACGAACACCGGGTCGGTACTCGGATGAGGAGCGCGCTCATAAACCCCAACCTCTCGTCGGCACAAACGAGTTTATCCACCCTGCAGCACGTATTCGCTATCTCTATAGCGGTCTCGGTCTCGATGACAAGGGGGTTTGGGGCTGTGGCGCATTGGCCGGAAGAGGTGGTTACCAGCTTCGGTATGACCCCGGTCCGGCTGAGCCCCGACAGGGACGTCAACGGGATCAGAGCAAGAGTGAATACCAATGTGTCGTCGGGGTGGCTATTCCCTACTACGGAAAGCCGCCAAACCTAGACGACAGACCGAAATCCATAGACCGCAGACTTGTCCGCGTCGAGCAACCGAATTGGTTCAAGGCTGCTTTCAACAGGACAATGGAGGAGCTCATCCCGGTGCCTGCTCACCGGTGGTATTGGGCGCGGGAGGATGATAGCGGAGAATTGAAGATCTTGGAGGAGGAGCATCTGGGAATTTGGGAACAAAAGTTTATGCATATCAATGACCGGCTGCTTAAGGAGCAAGCCGAGTTGGCGAAGGACAAGACCAAGACTAAGACCAAGGAAGGGGATGGAAGCTGTCGGTATAAGCTGAGGGATGGGATTACGCTGCCTGAAGGTTATTCGGAAGAGTACAGGCTTCATGATATTATCAGATGGGAGAACTGGGAGGTGGCTTGAGGAGCTGCCTAGGGACTCGTTTACTGTATACATCATCGCCATTTCTCAATCTCGACGCTCTGCTTTGCTACACCATCCAATGCTGCCTGCCTCGCCTACGATGTCGACGCCAATCGCACAAAAAGATGCAGGCCCACAAAACCGCTGTCACGAGTCAGTGCCTCCCAGAGACCAGTCGCCCCTCAAGTACCTTACCCAGATCGAACCAGACCGCGCGGGGAACCCGGCCCCCGTGCCAGACCTCACAACTCAATTGGCAGAGCCCTCACTGGGGTCATCCGTCCCGTCTCTCGACCTAACCTTGCAGACAATAGTAAACACTCGTATCACTCCCGTGTGCTGCGGCCGCGCGATTTTCGCCCCAGTCTTATGTGAGGTCCTGCTTTATGCGTGATGACGTTCCGTCCGGCGGCAAGGAACCGGTCTCTGTCGGAGCTCAACTAATCACTTCGGGGATGCGAAGGTTCGCGGCGGCAGCAGTGATATATGTATGGGTGGGAAACGCGCTTGGCTCGATGACCTGAAGCGAGCTAGCCTGTCGAGGCAGAACGATACGCGGGGATAGGCACTCGTGTGTATATAAGAATCGCTGTTTCCTCCAACTCCTTCATGTGGTTTGGTGGCATCGTTGATGTAACGACAACTTGGATCATACATCACACGACAATACTTATACGACCTAAATTGTGTTTTCGAGGACACAGCACATCGAAATGGGTGACCGGTAAGTCCAGAGACTCCTTTGGTCCCCTGCCCCCCCCGGCCCCTTACAGGCGTTGTTGGATCCTGACTACGTTATCCAGTAAATATTCGAGTCAATTTTCGGGAGGATGCAACTGTGGCGGCGACTGCGATTGCAGCTAATCCCTCGTCATGCCTACCCTGTCCAGGTTGGTCCCCAGAACCCGAGGATCTACTTATCATTCCCGTTCTTCATGCTAAGATTGGCACCATCATACGTATCAACCGTCATGATGCGTCACGAGCGGCACCCGAGCTATTTCTCGGGCAAGAGGGGAATGAAATGTGAATGGGATGGATGACTTTTAGTGAGAGACATCGGTACTGGATCCGTTTCTGGTGCGTTTATGTTTGCTTGCCCAGTTTTAAATATTAGCTGGAATCAAGCCTGCGACACCCATCACTGTTACTCAGTCTCTATCCTCTGCCACTAGACATCATCAAGTGCTTCCCCATGCATGATTCGATCCACATAACATGACCCGACCAATTTGAATCTGCCGTTGTCTGAATGCCTCAACAAGAATGGAACCCCACAGTCCTCATCTTCTTGGCTCAACTCCTTTGGGGCACATCGGCGCATCAGAGCTTGAGCTCAACACCGTGGGTCCCCTCCTTCTTGATGAATTCGGCCCAATTCTCTGCCCTGTGTTGTATGTTTCCAGAAGGAAAGAAAACCGGCTTGTTCTTCTTCCCGGCAGGATACAGCTTGACTGTTGGGAACCCACGAAGGTCCGAGTCTAGACTATCATTATCATCGAGATTCATCATGGCAATCGTCACCAGCTTGCTCCCTCTCTCATCTGCCGCATTCGCCTCAGCCAATCTCTGCAAGTGTGGAAGAAGGACATGGCATCCTCCGCAATCCTCTGAATAATAATCCACAAGTACGTCCCTGTCGTTGTCGAGAACGATGGGCCGGAAAGTGCTCCCCACAACTTGGATGAGTGGTCCATCTTGGACTGGGGCGGGAGCGGATTTCAGAGAGGGCTCAAGCTCGCCTGCGAGAAACTTGTCGACAAAAGCTGCGATCTCATGAATGCCGATGCCGTCTCCCCAAGGCTCCGACGGAATCAGGGGGTACTTGAGATTTTCTGCCGTGCTGTGCAGGACAAAGCAAGGCCATTTCTGGTCTTCGGGGAGGTTCATCTCCTCGACGAGAAGCTCGAAGATTGGCCCGACAACGGTGCCGAACCTGATCTTGGAGGCGTGCTTTCGCGCAACTGGTAAAATCGACTCCCTAGCATTGGGCTCATCGGAGGCTGACGAGACGAAGATGTAGCCAAGCGTGGGGACAGGACCCGCCACATAGCGCTTCCACAATTCGGGGCGGATTTCGGGCACCAGAGGCTCGCCGGCAGTTTGGATGAAGGCTCGTAGGGAAGCCGCGTCCGGCCAGTTGTCGAGAACTGTGCGCTGCTCGATTGCCGTCTTGAGAACAACAATGTTAGGCGTCTGCACCGTCTCGCCGTCGATCCTCGTGTCGGAGGTGGTAGCAAAAACGTAGTCGTCGCGAAACTCGGCAGCGATCTCCCCAAACTCTGCGAGCTCCTGAGAGTGGTCTGGGCCAAGGGCAGCGACGATGACGACTGAGTGTTCCCCACGCAGCGAGAGCAGGGAAGTCGAGTCCACTTTGCTCACGACCGGGAGCTCCTGCCGTTTAAGAAACTCGAGGATTTCCTGCTCTCGCAATATTCCACGGTACTTCGTGCATTTTTCGGGTCCTTCAAATAAGATCAGGGTCGGGATCCGTGGGATTTGGACTTTTCGAATAAGTTCGAGGTTCTCGGGCTTGGAACCGTCTAGTCGCGCGCACTTGACTTCTGATCCAGCTCTAGCGAGGATCTCGGCTAGCTAGAGGACGATAAGCAAGTGTTGAATAGAGGCAGGGCAATTAGTTCTGCTCTCACATTCTCGAAAACGGGCTTAAATCTCCTCCAATTCGGGGCAGGGGGTACGAAAGCAGGTGCGAGGACGCGACTATGAGTCTCGAGAAACCTGGTGATTTGCTCATTCCCAATGAGCTCATAGACGTGAGTATCTGGAAGTGGAGTAAACTCGTCGTTGGTCGACATTTTCAAGGGTGATCTGGGAGAACAGGAGAGAGGGCAATGTCAGACTGGGAAAATGAAGGGGCGCGAAGGTGGAGTCCCGATCTTTATTCAGGAGAATCTAAGGGGGTCTTCAACTTGAGCATGCCGACAGATTACAGAAAAGACTGTCCATTAAGACGGGTATCACCGGTCTTCAAACCTTCTAGCCCACAGTCCGAGAGAGTTTGACGGCTGGTGGCAGCATGATTCCGTAGGCCCAATTTATGACACGAAACATCCACACGGCGACGGAAACTACGAGAGGCTTTGCTCTTGATCACTCGCAGAGAATCGAGGCGTTTGTTCGTCGAAATGGACAAGGTTTCTTGTCGTGAAGTTGTTCGTGTAACACAGCTCAGGAAGAAACAGCAATGCCGTGCCGGGTGTTACTCGAGAGATCCTAGGCATTTTCATCCCGTTGACGAAAGACGCGAAGGATTTACCCTGAAATGCGGAGTCTTACCGTGCTGCACGGGCCTTTCAGTGTGTCTGCAAATAACCTGGAAGTGGGGGTCAATCCTCCGCGGCCGCTGGTTCCTCTGCTGGAAGGTGGTGGCTGACGGGAGGAAAGAGCTCTTTGAGCGCGGACGCAACCTATCCCTTGGACGACTCGAAAGCCCAACCACACGGATGCCTCATCCGAGTCGAGGAAAACGCGGCAAACAAGTTCTGGGCCCACGAGGTTCTCTGCGCTGAGACATTGCGTCAGCCCTGAATGTTTGCGTTGAACAACCAGTCTCATGGCGGGTCCGCAGGACGTGTTCGGTGCTGCCGGAGTCTGGCTGCGGCATTTGATTCGACTCGCACCTTAACTACCCAAAAATGACGGATGCCCATTTAGGTCTCGTCACAGCACGTCGGGTGGCGGGAGATCAGTCAGCGACTGGATGGGACGACTGAGGTGCATTGCAGTGCATGCGCTAAGCTTCCACCATCCCATTACACCGCCGACTGGGTCAAACGGCGATTGGTGCAAGTCTGGTGGCAGTGCCAGCCCTACCTCCCGACCGCCAACTTCCCCGCACCGCAGCGGCCGACAAGCCTTCGATAGCACCGAAAAAGGGCGCATTCTAGGCCGGATTGGGATTTCGGCCTGGAGAATCCGAGCTGGAGCTGCATAGCCCATCAGCCGCAGCAGCATGAGAGCTTGAATCCTGCCCGCAACTCCGCCGCCTGGGCCCTTCGTTGCATGAAGCACCGCAGCCTGTGTCGAGGTCACAGAGCTTGCGTCCTTGAGTATAAAGATCACGATGGATGCCGCTGTCAAACCTCGATCTCATCATCATCATCACACAGTGAACAACACAAACAAACACATTTTCCTATTTCCCTTTTTTTTCTTTTTCCTTTTTTCCTTATTTCCTTTGTAAGGTCTTTGGGTCAATTTCCTTATACCATTCACTCGAGTTACCAATACATTCACTCGAATCTCGATACCCCTTACCAAATCTCAAAATGCCTTCCTTCACTACCATCACCTCGCTTTTGGCCGCTGCTGCCCTCACCTCCGCCGCTCCTTCGGTCAACCGCCGCGGCGCCTACTACGTCTGCTACAACAACGGGTTCCGGGGCGACTGCTCTGTCGACCCCTGCGCCATCTCGTGGTGCCCCGACTACCAGCCATACACCTACACGCCCGTCACAACCACCACCACCACCACCACTACCACTGTCCAGCCCGCCCCCGTCGACAACACTCCGGTCAAGGCAACTGCCTACTATGTCTGCGCTGCGAATGGCTTCCGCGGTGACTGCTCGGTCGACCCTTGCGCTCTGACCTGGTGCCCCGACTATGAGCCCTTCACCTACACCCCGGTCAACTCCGTGAAGCGCGCCGCCGAGCCCGAGCCTGCCTCCGACCCCACCGTTTGCGCTCCGGGAACTGGCTACTTCCAGTCCTGCTCCAATGGCTTCCGCGGCTGCTGCAAGGGCGATGCCTGCGGTCCCGCCGGCTGGTGCCCCGACTACAAGTTCGGCACTTACACGCCCGCCACCACTGTCAAGCGCACCCCTGAGCCCGCCCCCGCTTCGGACCCCACCGTCTGCGCTCAGGGAACCGGCTACTTCCAGTCTTGCTCCAACGGTTTCCGTGGCTGCTGCAAGACTGACGCCTGCGGCCCTGCTGGCTGGTGCCCCGACTACAAGTTCGGCACCTACACCCCTGCCACTGCCCCGGCCCCGGCCCCGGCCCCGGCCCCGGCTCCCGTCCCTGTGACGCCCGCTTCCACCAGCTCGGACCCCAGCGTCTGCTCCAAGGGCTACTACCAGGTCTGCGCTAACAGCGCCGGTGTCACCACCTTCAAGGGATGCTGCGAGAAGGATGCCTGCTCGCTCGGCTACTGCCCTCTCTAAGGGATATCATGGTGGATGGACTTGATGGATTGGATGCAATGGCTTGGATGGTTGAAGTGATGTCTAGGTAGACAAAAAGGACAAAGGATGGGATACAGGACAGCATGCATACATAGCGAGGCGTTTGGTTTAGATATGGTTTGCACTTTTATAACAATTAAAACAACGACACTCATTTCGTCAATCCTATCTTCTCCTATGCCTGCAGTAGTGACTGACATTGTCCTTTTATGTGACTCCGCCTGAGCTTAAGGTACCCTAGGTACAATCCCTTCGCACCAAGGCAGAAACACTCTACCATCAGCCTGCCTTTGGAACGCACAGCCCGGAAAATCCTCAGATCGCCACTCATTCCTTGATAGTTTGCGGGCTGGAAAGTGGGACGTATCAGGCTCACGAACTCGACACGAGTGGAGGGTGGCGACCGCAAATTTCTCAGGGGGACTAAAATTCCCCATCAAGAAGTACCCCCGGGTTTTCGGTGTGAGGTCAGAACTACATCATGGCCCTCATGCATAGCACCCGTAATAAGGAGCATGCGGCTGGATGTGGTTGGTCTGCATCTGGGGTTGCGCAGCGTCGGCTCCCGCCGTTGCATCGGCTCCAGTTCTTGGTCGGCTGTCACTCGGCGGTCGGCATGCCCGTCCCGCAGATCGGGGATTCTAGGGACCGACGGGATGTGGGATCAACGTGTGCACTGCCTGGGGTGGCATCGAGCGCTGAAGCTCAGCACTTTGGTTCTCCATGTCAACGAAAAGCGGCTGGGATATGATCCATACAGGGTGATAGAAGAGTGATTAGACATGGAAGGAGTTTTGTCTGATAGATTACAGTTGTAAACACGTAATACCTTTTCGGTATACCCATTTTCCCCTTCCAGAAATACATCGACATCATCGAAACGCGCCCTAAGCCCAAGGAAGAAGGCCTAACGAGGATTGTAATACAATAAAATGTCGGGAAAAGCGCCTACAGCGCTGGACCTTCACCGGGATTGGAAGAAAGAGGGAAGGAGTAATATGGGGGCTCGCTCGGGTCGCCAGGAGGGTTGTAGCTCGGCTGGAACGTGGTCAAGTTGAAAGGTGGGGCGACGGCGTCAAAGGCCTGGTCTAGGAATCCGCCATCGCTGAAAGGGGCAATCAAGGGCATCTCCATCGGGAAGGGGTTGGCTATAGTATCTAAGCCTTGCCAGGCAGAGTAGTTGTTCAGTTCGGGCGGAGATGGCTGGAAGTCTTGAAACATCCTTGGTTCATTGCATGGAAAACGCGGCGCCGGCTCCGGCGTCGTCTGGGGCAGGCTCGGCGACACGGATGTAGCCATGGAATCGTGGAAGATGGAACTCGGCGTGACGTTGCTGGGGACAGATCCGTCGGTGGCTTGCCAGTCTTCAAATGCCCTGTTGATGGAGTCGGTGATGATGCGATTGATGCCCTCTATTGTAAGCATGTCGTGGTCGGCAAATGGCCGTCCGTAATGCGTTGCAGCAGTCTGGCGGAAAATCAGGGGCATCTGCTGCAGGAGAAAGTGTTGGAAGTTGAGGTTGTTGCGCGACTCAGGCGACGCGGGCAAATCTTGGGCCACCTCGGGATCTGGCCTTGTATCAGCTATCTAACTTCGCATTAGGTGGAACGTGGGAGTGCATCGGGTCAGCTTACAGGGAGAAGGAACCTTTTCACCGGGGAATAGTAGGCGGTAGATATCCCTCCACTTATCCTCCTCGCTCTGGCGCTGGGCGATGTGCCTCTTGGACTTGAGTTGTTTCTCCTGCTGGGCCGTGATATCTGCAGGCGTCTTCACCTTGCGAACCTGGCATCCCTTGGGGAGCATCTCGTGGGCTTCGAGGTCGGTCTGCTTGCGGAACGTTTGCTTGCATCTCGGGCAGTGGATCTTGCAATGCTTTCGGTAGAGGTGCTCCCTTGTAGCGGCGGTCAGCAGCAGTCTGTTTTGGATAGGACTTGACTCACTTCATCCGGGAAACGGAATCCCAGGACCGTAGCGCACAGATTTCGTGCTCGGTGACGCTGAAGACGTTCGGTGCATGCTTCCGGAACGGGCAGGCGAATCTCTTCTTGGTCGCGGAGCCTCGCTTAGACTGCGAGGACGTGGGCCTGAGATCCTCCATGTCATCGTCATCATCTCTGTCCCCACCGGGGCGGAGATGTGGTTGCAAGGGGAAGCTTGAGAACTGAGGGCCTGTCAAGCTCGCCTGGCCTCTGGTATCTCGGCCGCTGCCCTGTCCGGGCTGGGGATAGTTGCTGCCGCTTTGCTCACCAACGCATCTGGTGATCAACGCATCCCAGTCACGGTTATAACACACCCACAGGTGTCCCATAACGTTGCCAACTCGTTGGTAGTACTCCCTGACCCATCTCGCCGATTCGGGGTCGTCACTGAGGTCCAGCCACGACTCGGGTTCGGAGATGGTCTCGCAATCGCTGGTGTCTATCGAGTGCGAGTTCTCCATCGTGCGAAGAGACAAGAGGCTTGAGCCGGAGGGAGGGCCTCTGGGATAGTCCGTGTGAGATATCAGCCACTCCTCGGAGGGGGCGTGGCTGACTGGTGACCGGTCTTCTGGTGTTTGGAAAGACGAGCTGGGATGCCGGTGGTCGTCTTCTGGAGTGGCTGGAACGACATTGTCTATACGCGCTGAGGCTGTGCGTGGCCGATGGATACCAGGCTCGCTCACACGGGTCTGTCCGAGCCTGACTAGACTAAGGTCCCAATCACTCTCGACGCGACGAAGAGTTCCTTGTCGGGGCGAGTCTCGAAGGAATGGGACAGGTTGGAGACAGGCGGGGTCAGGCCCAATCGCTGCCGAGTGTTGGGCCAGTTGTGACTCCGTAATTTTCGCGATAACTCTTGGCGCAGGGCTTGCGAGGCCTTCAGGTCTGACGGCAACGTGTGAAAGGAACGGGCCAAAGGGCCGCGCAGACGGGCCGACGATACTGGGGATAGGGAATGCCGAAGGCGCTACGCGTGGTGTGGAAGAGAGAATCGGGCCGCTGTCTTCAGGTTGTTCCGGGATATCCGGGATGCTGGTGTCTGGTTGCTTGACTCGCACTGATTGAGCAGCCGGGTTGGAAGGGATGTGTGATGACAGTCCGTCAGTTATGTATTGCCCTGTGATGTTCTCGATGACTTTGACCTCAGCAGCTCTGAGCACTTTCTCGGCCAGTTGTTCGGCGTTTTCGTAGTCACTGCTGAAGCACTCAAGCGGCCTTTGGAGGAGAAAGCAGGCATGCTCATCCCAGAAGAAACGGAGTTTGGATCCTCGAGCGGCCTCTTGCTGCTCGACAACCCTTTCCCACGCCTCTCGCAGGGTGGGTGTTTGCAGCAAAGCTTTGATGACGGAATGCCGCTGCCAATGTACCCGTTCTTTGCCTTCGTCGATGTGGTCGCTAACGTGGTCGAGGTAGTCGGCATGCGAGAACAACGGCGTGGCACAGAATCCACAGCCCCATCTCTGGGCCGGGCTCAGAGACCGAGGATCAAGGCTTTGCTGTGTGGCGGACTCGGCACCATGTTCATTGAGAAGATGGTTACTGAGAGATGAAGCGCCCTCGAAGCAAATGCCACATGGATAGCAAGGGTAGCTTGTCGCATGCGAGGAGAGCTGGTGTTCCTTCCATGCAGCCTTAAACTCGAAGGCCGAGTCGCAAAAGGTGCAGAAGTATCGATGGGAAGCGTCAAAACTGTCTTTGCGTCTCTCGTTCTCCCAGGGGCTAATGGCAGAGAAAGGTTCCGAGTCGAGCGACGACTGCCGGACCGAGGAGCCCCTTGTCAGCGCCGTTGAGGCGGTCGAGATAGGGCGGACAGAAAAGATGCTTGATGTCGTGGAGTAGCGCGTTGAGGCAAAGGAGATCCTGGCAGCGTCTCGAGGCCCGGGCCCAGGGGTGGCCGAACTTTTAGTGGGGAGAGGGAATGAGACGGCCGAGGGGTCCTGAGCAGACACTGGCGTTTCGATCCCTTCAGGCTCCGCCGTGACAGTGGGCGTGCTCACTGCCGTCTGATCCAAGCTGGACGGAGGGATAATTGGATGCGTCGCCATTGACGAGTCGGAGGCCCTGGTGGGGTGAGTTAACCACTGTGATTCTGCTGCTGGTTTGCATGGGCTGAGGTGTGCGGAACCTTGGGGAAGCCAATGTTTTTTCTTCCGCCATTGGAAAAAAGCTATTGGCAATCTGACTTGATATGGGGGCGAGAAGTGACCAGCTTGATATATGAAGGAAGGGGTGCTGACGCAAAATCCTGTTCAGACAGGCGTAGTGCTGCCAAACGGTCGTAGGGTGACTCTGACAAGGGCGTCGACAAGCACATCGCAAGTGCGTTTCTCCTCAGGGGCAGGCCGATGTGATTGGCCTATCATGACCCGCAGTTCAGTGACCGACCGATGAGATGGGGGAGCGCAGTGGGATTGGGTGATTTGGGCCAGTGGCTGGCGAGGTACCGATTGGTCGGGACGGTGTTTCGAGGCGCGTTTCGCGGGCCTTCCGTCTTGTTCGCTCTCTACACCCGAGGCAAGATTCGACACAAGAGCACATAGGGGCTCCCCAAGCTGAGATGCTCGGTCAGACATTGGAAAATGAGCAACAGCTTCGCAAGCCCCGATTGGAAACCCGCTCCGAAACCCGGAACACGGAGCAGGGCGAAGGGAAGTGGCCGCTCAAATTGGCAGGACGCAATCGCAATGCCAAATAGAGAAGTTGGACCGATGCGGTGGGTGCCGTGGACACGAGTCTGCCTAGCCCTACAAAGTCCTGCAGTCAGAGAACGGAACTTGATGAATGAGTCCTGGGCCAGCTGGACAGTTGCCCAGCCCAGAAACGCTGCCGGCACTGCATGGTAGAGCGATGGAATTGGATGGATGATGACAGGAGCGGCCCGGTAGGGCTGAAAGCATCTGCAAGCACGATCGGTGGGGCAGCCCCCGTCACATCACAACGCCTCTCAAGCGTGGACCTCGCCAAACAACTGGACGATGCATGTTGCACACTCTCTTTGTGTCTCCTGCCAATCTTGCCTGTCGGGGCTTCAGTTCGTCCGTCTCAAGTCGCTGTAAAACGCCGCTGCGAGTCTCGTCGAGCAAGATATCGTCGGCCACTGTTGGGAAGGAGCAATGCATGAAATGACGAGTTCGGATCTTGTTTATCGGGATTGATTACACGGCACGTACGCGGGAAGTGGCGCTCCTTGGGTCATCGGATGACACGGCTCCCGAATGTTGTGGTTGTCGCCATCCGCAGGGCACTTTGAGGGGAACGTTGCAAAATTCCGCAGCAAATCCACTGATTGAAGGAGGGGAAGCCGGCGCACAGCCTCCTCGGCGGTGAGCGCTGGCAGTGGTTGGCGAGCTCGCCTGCTGGAATTCTGATGCCTTGTTTCTCAGGCGACAAGAATTCTGCGTTCTGCCAAGCCATGCGACTTGACCCCACCTCAGTGGTCCGTGCATAAGCTCCAGCAAAAAAACTTTCGTCTGCAAAAAAAGGAAAAGAATTTTGATCAAGATTGATGAGGTCGAGGCTGCGGTGACCGACGACCCCAATTCCCCAGTCGATTCCTGTATCGCAACACCGAAAACAACCTCACGAATCTTGACGTTGCGCGACGAACACAATGGCCAACGTCAATTTCCTGCTCTTCGAGAGCGCCGTGGGCTTCTCGCTCTTCGAGGTTGTCAACCAGGCCGACGCGGTCGGCTTGGAATTACCCGAGGTCAAGGATGCGATGAAGAGCCTGGACAAGTTTGGCAAGATGGTTCAGCTCCGGTGCTTCAACCCGTGGACGTATGTTTCTTCTAATTGTGCGCGCCGTTCTTTCCCTAATGTTTCCGTCCAGGTCCGCTGCCCATGGTTTGGAGGCCATCAACCTGATCTCGGAGGGCATCATGCCCGACTATCTTAAGCAGACGCTCGAGCTCAACCTGCCCCAGACCAGCGGAAAGAAGAGCAAGATTATCCTTGGTGTGGTCGACAAGAGACTTGCTGGCGAGATCAGCTCCACGTTCCCTGGCGTCCAATGCGAATCCGCCGAGACCTCTGAAGTTGTCGCTTCGCTGCTCCGCGGCATCCGTGTCCACGCCGGCAAGTTGCTGAAGGGCCTGCAGGACGGAGACATCAACCGAGCGCAGTTGGGTCTTGGCCACGCCTACTCCCGTGCGAAGGTCAAGTTCAGCGTGCACAAGAACGACAACCACATCATCCAGGGTATTGCTACTCTGGATGCGCTTGACAAGGGTATCAACCAGGGCGCCATGCGCGTCAGGGAATGGTACGGCTGGCACTTCCCCGAGCTCATCCGCATCGTGTCGGACAACGGCACGTACGCCAAGCTCGTGCTCGCCATTGGCAACAAGAAGACCCTCGATGCCGACAGCGTCGATGACATTGCCAATGTTCTGAACCAGGACCAGGACAAGGCTGAGGCCATTGTCCAGGCTGCCAAGGTTTCTATGGGTCAGGATATCAGTGATACTGACTTGCACATGGTCAAAGACCTTGCTGCCAACGTTTCCAAGATGGCCGATTATCGTCGCATTCTTGCCGAGTCTCTCGACAAGAAGATGGGCGATGTCGCCCCTAACCTCCAGGTCATTCTTGGCACTCCCGTTGCTGCCAGGTTGATCTCGCACGCCGGCTCTCTTACCAACCTTGCCAAGTATCCCGCGTCTACCCTTCAGATTCTCGGCGCCGAGAAGGCCCTCTTCCGCGCTCTCAAGACCAAGGGCGCAACTCCCAAGTACGGTCTCCTCTACCAGAGCACCTTCATCGGCCGCGCCGGGCCCAAGGTCAAGGGTCGCATCTCGCGCTACCTTGCGAACAAGTGCTCCATTGCTAGCCGTATCGACAACTTCTCCGAGCATCCCACTAAGCGCTTCGGTGAGGTGATGCGCGAGCAGCTCGAGCAGCGTCTTGAGTGGTACGCCAGTGGCACCAAGCCTATGAAGAACACCGAGGCGATGGACAAGGCCATCAAGGCTGTCCTTGACGAGGGCGGTGACTTCGATATTGACAACGAGGAGATTGCCCACCCCGTCGCTAACAAGGAGGAGAAAGCGGACAAAAAGGAGAAGAAGGAGAAGAAGAAGGACAAGGAGAAGAAAGAAAAGAAGGATAAGAAGGACAAGAAAAGGAAGAGCCTGGCTGCTGAGGACACCGAGATGGTGGATGCACCCGCGGCAGACGCTGAGCACAAGAAGAAGAAGAAGAGGAAGTCGACGTCAGCGGAGTAGAAAATTCGCTTGGCATTTGTTGGTCTTTTTCTGTCTGTTCTTGGGAGTTCATCGGGCTGGGTTGGGAAAAGGCGTTCCGGTTTTTGTCGAGATACTTCGTGTTCTAGGCTGCTTGGCATGTATTATACATCATACCCATCGCGAGTTTAGCACGGTCATGGAAACGAGGTCACAGGTGTTTAACGTTGTGTTTGCAAGTGTTAAAACTCGTTTACGTTCTCAGACTCTTCAAGAAACCTCCAGGCCGGACCCCCTTAACCCATTCTCTCAGGCATCATGTGTCAGCTCAAAGGCTTTGGATATAACTATTTACAGTGAGATCTTATTCCTATGCCTCCTGGCAAATGCTCTCGTCGATCAAGCCCTCTCAAAGCAGCATCAGTCCACTGTGCTGTTTGCCGGTTGCCCTCTTGTCCGATGACATATATCCGGATTTCTGACGCGCCAGAGCATGTTCTACACGCCCCAAAATATACTCAAGGGCTCTAGAATATTACCCCCAGGTCTGTTGGGACTGAACTGTACCTCTTGAGTCCACCTGGTGCCGTTGGTGGAAGCCAGTGTGCCGTTTTCTCGTCATCCGAGGGAAGCAGTGACGGTATGTGCCATAATAAATCTATAAACAGATCAAGTCGCGAAATACAAGCCCCATGCTCAATAATGCTCAGCGGTTTTCCGTCTATAACGCCGCGCGCCGAACTCCCACCCATGCCTGTCTCTTTCTGGGTTCATGTTTTTCGATAAATCGTCAAGCGCGTGAGGAGTTTGCCCGACCATTTGAGGGCATTATGTAAAGGCATTACCAAGGGCCATCGGCGATGCATATTAGACTAAAGACGACGATGCCTTATGCACCCTCACTACCAAATTCTTTGGTCCACTCCTCGTTCTTCTTCAGGTCCACCTCAGAAACGGTTGGCCGGCTGGATTTGATGGCCTTGATAAAGTCCTTCTTCTCAACGAGGGGCTCCAGGAGCTCGTCGGTTGATACCTTCTCCCACGTCATCTCGATCGCATCCGGGTCGCCGGGTGAGCAGGGCGTGAGCTTTTCCTGGTCGCCGTCCATGACCTGTTGTCCTGTTAGCATGGTATCAACGAGAGGTGGAATGGTAGGGGCGCCTGCCTTCTTGAAGTGTGTCGCCTGTTGAATCTTGCGCACGGGTTGCATCAGCGCATCCTGGACCACAATGCTGATATCTGAGCCAGAGTACCCCTCGGCAGTCTTTGCAAGCTCGCGGAAGTCTTCCGGCTTGAGCGCAGTTTTCGTGTCACCCACAGCCAGCTTGAACATAGTTGTCCGGGCTGCCAAATCGGGCAGGCTGATGTGCACTCTCCTCTGGAAACGACGGCGAATAGCGGCGTCGAGTTGCCAGGGAATGTTGGTTGCGCCGAGAATGAGCACGCCCTTGCTGTCTTTTCCTACACCGTCCATCTGTACCAGCATTTCGGTCTTTATCCTCCTCGACGCCTCGGACTCGCCCTCGCCTCGGGGCCCGCAGAGGGCGTCGATCTCGTCGATGAAGATGATGGAGGGTTTGTTTTCTCGCGCCATGGCAAACAACTGCTTGACTAACCTGCACGCAAAATCTGTCAGCGTTGACACCACCGGGGGGAGGACCAAAGACGCACCGTTCGCTTTCACCCATCCATTTGCTGACCAGGTCGGAACTGCTGACGCTAAAAAACGTACTGTTTGCCTCCGTCGCGACAGCCTTTGCCAGATAACTCTTACCCGTCCCTGGCGGGCCGTACAGCAGGATACCCTTCCACGGTTGTCTCTTCCCTTGGAACAAATGTGGGAACTTGATGGGCAGCAGCACGGCCTCTTTGAGCGCCTCCTTTGCACCCTCGAGCCCAGCGACATCGTCCCACGAGACGTTCGGCCTATCCTGCAGAATGGCGCCAGCCAAAGCGCTCCGCAGTTTCTTGCTGTCCTCGTCGAGCGGCTCACCGTCTTCGCCGTCCTTGCCCTTGCCCGTACCGCCCGTGGAGGAGCCATTAGCACCCACCATCCCGGGCTTTTTGCGTTTCCCCTCGGCGTCGGCCAGATGGGCCTTGAGCTTCTCAGCTCGGTCCATGTACTCGCCCGTCTTTGCGCGGATCATCTCCTTGGACTTTGGGTTTTTCTCCCACTTGAGCGCCAGCATGAATAGCTCGAGCGAGGCATAGTACATTTGGTAAGCTTTGTCGTATTGCCCCGCATTGTCGGCTTCGATGGCCTTGCGCACCTGCTCGATGGCGCGGCCGAGGAAGTCGGTGTTGGACATGGTGACCGCCGAAAGTTTCGGGGGGTGGTTTCTCGCCTCGGGAAGAGGGGAGGGCGTGTATCCTCCTTATCGCTGGTTCACAGACTTTAGGACGGTCGTCGAACGGTTCTGTTTGCTCGGGGGGCGCGGGTCTGACGTACGGTTATCGTGGGGTTTTGCGGTGCAAAGCGACGGAGGGGATAAACTTGGCAGGTGCGTTGCGTGGTTGCTGGCGCGGTTGCCCAGGCAAGTCCCTGACAGAAAAATAAGTGGCACATACAAAAAGTCAAAGGGTATCCATCAACTACAACAGGGTAGATCCGAGTTTGAGCTGAATAGATTGATACCCAGATACTTCAGATAGTGTTAGAAGGGGGTTATAGTTTTCCATTTACGCTCTCCAGAGCTTTTAGTACCTCTCCTGCACTTGGCATGGAATCAATGTCTTTGACGTGCCGACTTTTCTGTCCCCAAATTAGGTTTTCAGGTGGGTGCCAGCGCGGGGTTCTCTTGGCTGATTCCTACAGAAAAGTTAATCAAACGAAAAACTTCGGCTCTCACCAGCGCATGACCGGTTGTTATGTCCATAAAGTATTGAAACCCCTATTTCCATGCATATATATGTTTGTTTGTTCTCTCTGTCTATCCGCAAGGGCTCCTTCCGTCAGGTTGAGTTGATGTGGTCAACGCCGCGATTTTGTATGTACAGTATTTCTTGTTTCATCTTTGGCTGGATGACGCCAGACTGCGGGGTGCGATTTTCGACTGTTAGCAAACCCGCATGTCAACCGGCAGTCTCACTAACAGCGGTTGGTCTGGCTCCTGAGGCAGGGACAGGGACAACCAAAAGTTCAAACGGAAGCCTGCGATAGTCGCCAAACAGCAGATCGTCAATCCCGCCCAGGACTGAGAGCGCCTTCACCAAGCGATTATCGACCTCCCCAAGAATTGTTAGTGGACATCTAGGAAGTTGCTTGGCAGCTGTGTCTCCTAAGTCGGCCTTACTCATCACCCCGCCGTTCATCGCGCTTCATCAAAATGGCCAATATTCAAGCTCGGCTGCAGGCCCTCTCGGATGACTTTACAAAGCTGCAGAACGGTGAGATCCCCAAGCGCGGCGCCTTTCCCGGCTCTTTACTGACCATCGATCAGATCTCCAAGAAGCTGTGCAATCCAGGCAAAAGCTCGAAGCGCAAAAACAGGAGAATCTTGGCGTGCAAAAGGTTCGTCTTTTCAGGGGCAACCTGTTTGTGGAAATGAGGTGACTGTGTTCTAATGCCGTAACTAGGAGTTTGCCAAGCTGAAGGATGACGAAACCATCTTCAAGCTTATCGGCCCAGTGTTGCTCAAGCAGGACAGGGTAGATGCTGAGTCGACTGTCAAGGGGCGGTTAGAGTTCATCAACAAGGAAATGTGAGCAGACACTATCAAGCTATAGCTCCAGAATGCGTATGCTAACCCCACTGCAGAGCTCGTCTCGAAACTCAGATCAAGGAGATCCAGACCAAGACCGAGAAGAAGAAGAACGAGATCATTCAGGTGCAGACGGCCGCACAGGCAGCTGCTGGGGGGCAGGCATGAGTTGGCCAGTTGTCACAGGAGCAACGACCGGCACCGTGAGAGGAATACAAGTCCGCATTACGCCGCTACCCTGACAGATATACCCGCTATAAGCCAAGGAGATTGTTCCGACGTAAAAAAATTCCTGCAACGCCGCGCTCAACAGAAGGGAGATGATCCAACGCTATGATACAGCCAAACCCCGTTTTTTCCTTTTTGCACGCCTCTTCACCTGCGCCCACCACCTAGTTCAGGGCCATGATGGTAAAGCCCCATGGAAGCCCATTGGTTTTACACGGCCTGTCACTGACCCACGCAACGCTGTCACTCAGGAGGTCCTCCCCGAGCCTTCCAAGGGGAAGGTCCTCGAAGTGGCGGGTCTCGCGGCCCTCGATGGTGGCCACCACAAAATCCGTCATGACACCCGAAGTGAAGCATGAGTTCAAGAGTGTGCTCTGCTCAATCTTCTCCAGCATGTTCCGGCGTTGGTCACACTCGGAAAATAGCTGGAGCTCCCTTGAGAGTATGTTCGAGGACAGTGGTTGGCCCGTTGTCGTCAGCCGCTGGTAGATCATGGCCAGGCCAGCGACGGCTTGGACGAACAACGTCGCCTTGTCGTGGTCATCAACCCCTGCAAGGCCCTGCAGCGATGTTTCGGTGACAAGAGCGCGTGAGGCAGTGTCGAAGATTGAGCACAGCATCTTCTCTAAGCTGTTGGTTTTTGAGAGAACCTCCTTCGGGTCTTCAGGTTCCATGATAAAGTTGAACCGCCCATACGACCGGTTCAGAAGGTCAAACAATGTTGCGTCCTCGGGAATGGAAAGTCTGCCCATATCGAACACCAAATACTTGAGCGATGCCTTGATGGCAGCTGGCCATGTCAGACTGGGCGTTGCGATGCCAGAGGGCACGTGAGCTTACCTTCGCATCTTGGAGATGTCATCTTGAAGGGGGAGAGGCAGAAAACCCCGAATCGCACCAAGGTAAAGGTTACGAGTGGAAGAGGATATGGTGTTTGGGGTCACGCGAGCAGCAACAGTGGCAGGATGAGACGGTGAGAAAATTCGAGATGGTGAAAGTTGGGGATAAAAGGGAAGCGAGATTTCAGCACACTCCTTTGGAAAGAGAGCGCTTTCGGACCACCCCAACCACATTCCCAGCCAGACCTCGCCCTCGCCTACATCGTTATCGGGCCTTGATTGGGAATGGAGGCTGCAAGACGGGAGCGAAATTAGAAAAGGCCGCTGCCGGGGTCAGCTTGTGGCACGTACACGGGCTCTTCCGTATCCTCCCGAGAGTGGCACGGTGGGGGGCTCGCTGAGTGGTCAGTTCCGAACAGCCGTGCCGCTTCCGCGCCTCCAGATAATGCCCCGCTTGGGGCCGTTATCCGGGGTCTCTGCCGCCGCTTCTCCCTCCGGCGCCCACTATCGCGAACGGAGTCTTTACCGGGACGTGACCACGTAAATGGGATGCGCCGATGCCGGCCGTAGCGGTTTGAATGAATAGTTTGGGATGACGCATGTCGGTCGCCGCATGTCTCCAGCGCTGCTCGGCCTTTGCCACCACCCTAACACCCAAGAGTCTCCGCCCCGGCTTCGAGAGTGGAGCCTCCATGTTCTCCGCATCTTGTCCGCCTGCCCGGCGCTTTTGCGGAACCGAAGGTGTTCGTATCCTGTTTTATGTGCGTTTTGATGGCATTCCAGAGGGTTCTCTTGAATAACATTCTACGTGCATGTTGAACCGGCTGGTCCCATTCTCTGGCCCTGATCCCAGAGTCAAGACAGGACAGAATCTAGACATCGACAAGATACCGTCGCCGAAGGGGGGCTCATTCCGTCAACCGCTTTCCCTTCTCATTTACATATAGCATCATAAACGTTTTCCTATGATGACGACCATTGCGCCTCTTTGGACGACGAATTGCCAGTCTGGAATTGAACGAATCGCTGTCATCTGCCGCGCGCAAGGCGAGCTCAACGTCTTTCTAATGAGGCTTAAATGTGGGTTTCCGGGCGAAACCCGAAGCTTCTAGCGTGGTCACCGGATCGCGAGGGACGTTCTGAAGTGACAGCTCTGTCGCCCATTTTCGTCCACCGCAAATCCAAATGCAATTGTTCGATGTTCGATCCCAAGTGTGTGCACCTTTGCGGACACGCTTGGCATCGAGGTCTGTGCGTCAGCTCCCCTGATGATTCAGCCGCCCCGCCTCAGGCCGCTGGCAAAGGAGGGGTGCCTGCCGTCTGCTCCTTACACGCAAGCACGAGACGCGGCTGTAACGACAAACCGATTAAGGTTGACGAAGCCTCTGATTGAAGTTTTATAGCGAGGCCATAGGCAGCAGCTTTTTCTTGCCGCATATCATGGTCGTCGACATCGCCACATAACGACGCGCCCTGTCCAACAACCCGCGCTCAATCCTCCTCCGAATTCCGCGACTCCTTCCTTTCAACCTCCACTTCCACGCCGGCGGGCTGGCGCTACGAAGATGGCATACTCAGGGGCCGGTAGGCCGCTCAGCATTAAGGAGCTGAGCGAGCGAGCGATGCAGTTCGAGTGGAATCCCAACGTTGGGTTCAAATACTGGGCCCGCGCCGCCGAGACCATTTGGCACGAGGTACTTGCTGCCACGCACTGCGCCGCCAGTGCTCCGTCTGGGTACCCATACTAACCTTTTTCATTCCAGGCCCAAGTTGCTTTTCGCGAAGAAGATATGGCTACTGCCTATATATTTCTAATGCGCTACTCCCTCCTCGTCGTCCAGCACCTACGGTCGCACCCCGAAGCCAAGACACCCGAAGCGAAGCGGGCGATGAAGCCTCTTGTCGATCGAGTTCGAGTGGTACTGGAAATCCTAGAACAAATGCGGCCCCAGCTCGAAAGATCTTACAAGGAATGGGAGGCGTTGCGGACGTCAGCGCGCGAACGAAGCGGGAGCCAAAGCCGCCAGCGCTCTTCCTCTCAGTCCTCGACGAGGGCAAGAAAGGGGTCTGTCTCAGGGTGGGGGGGATCAAAAGTCCTAGACCCGGTGGAACACAAGGATCTTGCCGTTGAACTGGCCAAGAAGGAGATGAGTCGAAGGAAAAAACTGCCCGGGTTGTCGGCGGAGGAAGTGAGCAGGAGACGGACTGCGGGCATATGGAGTTTGCCAAAGCCAGCTCCGTCTCCATCATTCCAGGAGATGCCGGACGAGGAGCTTAGAAAGCAGATGGAGGCGACCCGCCGTCAACTGGACCGCAATCATAACATCCATGAGGATGAAACGCACGACAGGGGCTCCGATCATGTCCGCGTGGGCTCCTACAACTATCCCCCCATCAACAAATCGTCCAATTTTCAGTATGCCCCTACCCCTCCACCGAGCCAGCCTGGAGCTAGGAGTCAACCACCAAGGCCCCCCAAAGAATCGCTCGACCAGTCTTGGCCCGCTGTTATCCCATCGGCACCTCCTCTCCCGGAGAAGCCGTTGGCATACGAAGCCCTTCCGCCCCCACCACCACCATACAGCCCAAAACCAGATCTAGAAACGCCACCAATCCCGCCCAAACACGCTGCGGGGACGGTGAAAGAAAAGCGAACTACCTTCAAGCCCATCAAGCTCCTCGAAAACGGGACACCCATTCGGCCTGTGTTCCTCCCCGCGACCTTGCGCACCAAGTTTCTGCAGCTCGCTGCCGACAACACGCGGAGAAAAGTGGAAATGTGCGGGTTGCTTTGTGGCACGACCGTTAACGGCGGAATCTTTGTCACGACTCTCCTCATTCCCGAGCAGATATGCACGCCAGACACATGCGAGACACAGAATGAAGAAGCGACACTTGAGTACTGTGTTGCGAACGACATCTATCAGATTGGATGGATCCATACACACCCGACTCAGAGCTGTTTCATGAGCTCACGGGACATACACACCCACGCCTACTACCAAACTTCTTTCCCGGAGGCCATCGCCATTGTGTGTGCGCCGAGACACGGAGAGTGAGTTTACTTTTTGATCCTATCTTGCTGTAGCATCAAATCTAACAACGGCTAGGTTTGGAACATTCCGACTCACAAATCCGCCGGGGCTTGAGCACATCTTGGCCTGTAATGACCGACAGGCATTCCATCCGCATTCCATCGACAACATCTACACGACGGCTGACCACGTCATCGAGACCAATGACCTTGACTACGAGGTTTACGACTTGCGGCCCAAGCACTAGCAGAGCGCGCTTGCGAAGCTGACGTGAGTTTTGCCTACCGTGTTTGACCGCAAGTCCCAACCAACTTTGGAGGTGAAGATGACACAATGGGGAAGGAAATGTGCATATTTGCTGGTAAAGCACTCGCCGGAGTGCCTACCGACATAATCGGTGGCATCAAGAGGGCAGTGGAGCTTGACTTGGTATCGCACTGCTTGGGGTTTTGGTCGGGAGAACCAGCAAGAGGGACGAGAACAAGACGGCTGTTTTGACAATCTCGAAGTCCCGTGAGCTGGAGCTGTAGGAGGCACGGATATCCTGGGAAACAAGGCTTTCTCTCCCCAACCTTTCACACCTCTCCCGGACAGGCGTTCCCACAAACGCGACCTCAGCGCCGTCAGCTGGAGATTTTGCTTCTACGCATGCTCGGATCCGTCGTGGACCCTTCGGATCTATTTGGTGTGCTGGCGAGCCTTGGGGGAGGAGTTCATGGTGCGGTAGCGAGAGGTTGATGCGAGGGACACTCGACGGAGGGTAGTGGCCTTCAACGTAGGGAATAGGAGAGCCCCATGGCGTTGGGCTCCCAAGTTAGCGATTGGGCCTTGAGGTGAAGGCTTGGTGGTGGCCACCACTTAGCAGCGCGTAGGCAGAGGGAAATAGAAGTGCCTGGCTCAAGCCTTGAATAAACTGTTTTTTCCCCTGATCTGTGATTCTCTTTGCTTTTCGGCTCTCCGGCATTCATCCGGAAGCCAAGGTAAATACAGCACTTCGAAGAAATATAGGGAAGGGGCAACCTGTAAGGGTTAACCCGAGGACCCACACAATGGAGCGTAACTATCCCGCATACCTTACTATCTACTCCTTTGCCTATCCCACAATCCTTCCCGTAAATTTTAGAGTCATCGCAACGCCACAAGATCAAGCACTGCGATCAAGCTTTCAAGGTGAGTGGGGTCCTTTTCTCTGTTCTTAGGCCACGATTAGTACACATTGTTCGAATACTAACAAGCCACTTCATCACCCAAAGCCAGACCACTTCGAGGGTCTTCCCAAGATGTCTAACGACGACGACTATTACGATGGCGGCTACGATGACTGCGATGATCAGTACGACGATGGCGACGATGGCGGCGATGCTGACAGCTACAAAGATAACAACGATGGCGGCGATGATGATGACCAGGACGACGGCAACCTCGACGTTGTCACGCACGGGGATGACGGCCACTACGATGACTCTCGAATTTACGCAGGCTCTCGTGACTCCAGATATACGTCCGACGAGAGCTATCATCACCAACAGGTAAATTGCTACTCCCGAGGAGGTCCGCTACGCCCCTCAGAACACCACCCCAACGAGCCATAATAGCCATGGACCCAGTGTCACGAGACCGCCTGAGGCTCACGGCACCGCAAGTTCCCAGGGGGGTTCTCGGGACTACGCAGGTCTTCGGGGCTAAGAATTTACATCAGATCAACGTTCTCGTCCTGAATATGTGAACGGATACCCCCAGGGAGATGGCCACTACCAACGAAATCACGACACTTCCCAGTCCACTGCCTCGGCAAGCCGTGATCATCACAGGTGCTCCGGGGGCGAAGGTCGCGAGTACAGATCAGGGGACTACGATGAGGCGAGGGAGCTTGTTACTGCATACCGGAATGCTAGCAACTCTGGACAGAGCTCTAGCTCCAGCGGCACTTTGGGGAACACGCAGGGTAGCCGATGTGATGGCGGGAGCGGATGATAATTGCGCTGTGCAAGGGGGTGCTAACTCTGGCACTTGGGTCTTGCGGATTGCACAACATCGACATCAAAGTGTGAAGCGCAAGCCGAGCATAAGTCATTTCGCCCATGGTACTCCGCCAATGTAATCAAGGGAGATGTCGTAATTATTGTGTCTATATTAGTTTATAATCACGCAAGAAAGCGCTTTTCTCTTCCTTCGCGCATTGTTTACTTCCTCGATGCCAAGACTTGACCCCTTTTGTGATGTCTGCTTCAGGGGCTCTTGGGGTTGCACAGTAGACTCTGTCGATATGCCTCAGTCGTCTGGCCATTCCACCGTCTGATCCAAGACTATATTAAGTCTGCTCAAGTTGCACAGAGTGGACTTCCCACGCTAAGTAGGTAGGGTAGGTCTAGGCCTGTCGAGTGGGTGGTCGTCATAATAATCTGCCACCCCAGTTCGTCAGTTTTTATTGCGGCTGAGCTCATGTCCGAAAATCACGTCTGAAGCCACAAATGCAGCAATGACGAGGCCTGAAGCCTATTGGTTGCCAGCCTCGCTCGATGCTATCGCTTGGCTATTCTGTAGGAGAATTTACTTTTGCCTGTTAGCTGCTAAGTAGAGGCGCAGCCAACCAGATACGAGGGCATCTGTTCCCTCATCAAGTCTGAAAGTGAGCGAGCAAGCACAAAACCATCGAAAGACCACAATCGATCTGGGGAAACGTCGAATTCCGCCCAACCCAGGTTTTACATGTTAGCCCCTAGCATGCTGAGGACATCCGTCCGACGATGAAGCACCCGCTCCTCTCCCTCTTCGTCTCCCTCGCCCTAGCGTCCCACATCCTCATCCCCAAAGCGGACGCAGATGCAGATGACCCCCCACGACCGCCAGGAACCATCAAATGCCCCATCTGGCGCCCAGGCTACCGCGAATCATGGGAAACAACCGAACGAACATACCGCGTCAATGCATCCCTCTGCTTCGAAAACACCACCCGAACCTTTTCCGCACCGCAGATCTACACCTCGGCAACACTCTACCAAACCGAAGAAAAATGGCAAAATGACACGCGCAAACCCGACGTCTTGTCTGCGATCAAACAAGCCATCATCAAATCCCTCGAACTTTTCGGCGCGCACGCAGGCAACACCACGTCACCGCTCCAAATCCACCTTACTCTGTCCTCCTCGGGCCGCACCATCTCGAGGTCCCGGAACTGGAACTCTTTAGTCGTCTTTGACGGGTGGAAACCCCGTGGCTCGCACTGCTACATCAACATTGCGTACCCTCTGCCATCTTACGAAAACGAAATTCCAGTACCGCTGCTCAAACTGAAAAAGGATCTGGTGCGGAAAATGTACCACTGCGTCCAGCAGTATCACCACCCAGACATATCATGGGACTCCCTAGACGAGTATAACGATTACCAGTGGTGGGTGGGGAGCATCGCCGTGTTTTTCGATGGGTTGGCATACCCGACTACGGCGGAGATTTTTCCTTCGGATCCAGATTACCGGGAGCGATATCCGGAGGGTTTTGTCACGCTTGGAGCTCTGCCCGATGGGTTGACGGGGCCGTATGCCGCTCTATTTTGGCATAGCGTGCAAAATGCCGGTTGGACACCAAGACAGATTAGCGAGTGGATGAGGAATCGTACGCTGCGTGAGGGTGGCAGGAGCTGGGAGACTGGGAACATGAATGAGCAGGAGGCTATGGCTTCCGATCAACAAATGTGCGAGCTGTTTCATCGATTTGGACGGGTTCTTGCCAGGAAGAATGTTCGATACCCCGATGGGCAGGTAATCAGGCTGTCGGATAATTTGCCGTGGGGACTCAACTGGGTGGATAGCAAATGGGGCGTGCTCAACCCTGTGGCCTTGAAGGTTGGGGAGGAGGTAGATTTGCTGGACCGGTTTTGGTATCTCGAGTCGTGGACGGTGCAGCGTATTGATGTGCCGCTTGATCAGGGACAGGTGTTGGATGTGTTGGTAAGGTGGAGGGATGGACCGGCGAGGGATGGCACCCGTGTGTACGAGGGTCCGCTGCCGAAGGCAGAGGAGTTGGAGGTTTCGTATCGGCTTTCGGGAATGGTGGATCTGGTGAGGGTGGAAAAGGGTGAGACGGTTAGGATTGTGCTGCCACCGAGGGCTGGGTCTGGAAGCCGGCGGTCGGACTATGAGTTCTTTGTTACGAGTACGGGTGGGTATCAGAGGGCGTCGTTGGAGATGATTGTCAAGAGGGTGGAGTGAAGTTGATAAGTCATTGGTCAATATGTGTAATTTGTCGTGGCGTTTGGCTCATTGCGAGTGGCGCTGAGTTCGAGCCTTGGTCCTGTTGTTTTTTTGGTTTCCTTTTTTGCACCGTCGCTAGATGCCGTCATAGTGGATCATATTGCCCCACGTCGTTTCCTCAGATGGCTTTGAGTTGTTATTGGAATGTTCCGAGTCGTCAATGACGATATTGGGCATGCATTTCTCAATGAGGGACTCCCAGCGGGCAGCCTTTTCGGGGTTAGAGTCAGGCATGGTCGAGCCCAGAAGCCACTGGTGGAGGACGCCAAAGACCTTTTCCGGCGGAAGCATAGCCGCCATGTACCGGTTCCAGTGCACCGTCATCCTGAGTAGCTCGTCGTCCTTGAGTTTCCCCGTCTCCAGAAGCCACAAGCCTCTGAAGAATCGGACTGTCGACGCGACGGGTTGGTAATATGGATCGTCCGCCTCGCCTAGCGCGAGCCAGCCCTCGATGTAGTTGATCACGGAATCGGCCAAGTCGTAGTACTCGTAAAAAAGGGCCGGCGAGACCAGCCTGCCCAGCATTTGACAGCAGACGCCGCGTCTGTCTATCTTCGCGTGTACGACCTCATCCATCACCCGGACGATGATGCGGTGGAGTTCAGGGCCGTTGCCGCGAAACTGGGCCTGCATGGCTAGGAAGAGCTCCTCCAGTGCCATGATGGCTGCTTCGTCATTTTCCTGCTGAACCCTGATGTGGTCGATCCTGTAGGATGCTGCCGCTTCCAACAAGGCCCGGAGAGCGGGTGAATCCAGCGCGATGAGCCGTTGTAAGGCCAATGTCAATGGGTGTCGAGGCCCGTGGATGACGTCGCACATGTCAGCAGCGAAGCGCGCCACCATGCGATATACGTCCTTGTTCCATGTATGAAAGTGATAGAGCAGCTGCAAGAGCTGCGTGGTCAATATCGGGTCCTGTTCGGTGATGACGGCTTGCAGGGCGTCGAGTCGCGAGTTGATGAGTTGTACGGCCGAGCCATCGTCAGTTCTCGTCTCGATTGCACTCCACAAATCCGACGCCGTGGT
Organism: Cercophora sp. LCS_1; assembly: GCA_036250225.1. NCBI lineage: Eukaryota > Fungi > Ascomycota > Sordariomycetes > Sordariales > Lasiosphaeriaceae > Cercophora > Cercophora sp. LCS_1. Next base: position 356,274 of record JAPZLL010000004.1, read on the forward strand.
GTAGACGCGAAGGTTGCCGAGCTGGCCGGCGGTGCCGTGGTATGTCTTTGCCGGCGCGTGGTAAGCCCACAGCCCGGTGTTGAAGGCGCCGTCCATGTAGTCTCGGTACAGCGTGAGGAAGTCGCCGTGCAGCTTTACCTGCGGCTCTGCATCCAGTCTGTCCGGGACCGAAAACGCCTGGATGGGGTCGGGCGAGGGCGTTCGGACAATGATGCCCATGGTATCGTTGCCAATCTCGACCTGGCCCCCGTCACCGAGCTTGGCCAAAACTCCAGGCTTTCGCTTGATGTAGCGCTCGATATCTTTCCAATCGACCGCTCGTTCCCCGAGGCGGAATGCCGTCTCCTTGCCGGCCTTGTCGCGCTCCCGCTTGATCCTGACCATGGCAATGACCTTTGCTTCGTCGTTGTTCTTCTCGAGACCCCACCTTTTGATGCGCACCTTGAACATCCTGTCTCTGAAAGGCAGCCAAGACGAGGTCAGCATTTTGCGGCGGGGCGGAAACGGTAGGCCTACGTCGCGAAGAAGCCATAGCGATCCTCCATGAGCTTCTTGACCTGCTTGAGTGTCTTGTCCTCGTGCAAATAAAGCCGTGTGATGACATCCCGGTGCTTCTCCCAGTCCGCGGGCCCGGCATACTTGGATTGCTTGGGTTGCGCAAGCGATGCTGGTGTCGATCTGAAGACCTGGTTCTGCGATCGGGCGAGTATGGGGTGCGGCAGGCGTGGCCACGGTCGGAGGGGAATTCCGTTGTCAGCCTCTGGAGGTAGATCCATGGTCATCTTGATATATTGGCCACGACCGGGCATGTGAGGTCCTTTTGCGAAACCTTTGGGGAACCCGGAGCGACGGCATCGGTATTTGAATGGGTGCCGACGTGTCGGTAGGATTGGCAGGCGCGTCCCAGCCAACAGGCAGACGCGAGACCCGTGCAGTAGCGCTGTGGACGGACAAATGGCAGCCCCGGCAGCGAAATACCCCTGTCAGCCTAGTCTACAATGCGCCATTCGCTTTCAAATGAAACGCTAGTCATTTCCGTGTGGCTGGAGCAGCCGAAGCGGGAGATAACTGAGGGGGCCCAAATGCCATCCCGGCTCAGGGTGAGAAGGAACGTAGCAACGCAATGTCTTGAAAACTTTTTTTTTCTCGCTCGGACGGCAGGAACAGGGTTGATACATTCAACAAGGTGAACGAAATTGCAACTTTTAATCAGCCCTATTGCGTACCAGTTCGGTGTGGAAAACGCTGAACGTAGTCTGACAACTCCGCCCCGTGACTCTCTCCTTTGTGGCTCGCCTGGAAAGCAATTTCTCATGTAAGCCTAGCAGGTCGATCGATGCAATCGTGGCGGGATCGAACGCCAGTATATCCAACTTTTCTTGGAATGTTGTCCTTAGCCGAGGTCGATCAGCGATATACCACTCGACTGTGTCATCTTCCCGGCGGAGACAATCAAATTCCAGCGCGGGGCCCCTGCTTGCGGCGGCTCGAACCGGAAAGACTCGCGCGGCCCTCAGAATCAGCAGCGAAAGCTGCGGAAAGCACTGATTTTGCCCATCCCGTCGAAGTTCGTGGCATACTTCAGCAAGGAGCTGTCCGATATAGGGCAGAGGGCCAGACGTGCATACTTTGGAAGCCTCAGCCACCAAGGTGGTCATATTCGTGTCCTCGATGACCAGAATATGGTGAAAAAAGTGTGTCGCATGACGGGTCAAGGTCCTCTGGGCAAGGCGTCTTCCTCAAGCATGCCTGGCCCTTCCATACGCATGAAATGAGGCTGACCCAGGTTCCAGGCTCCCCACCGCTAGGGAAGAAAAGGAGATCTTCCTTTGCAAACGACTCTCTGCCAGACGGACTTGTCAGTACCAAGGTAATCAGAGGCCCAGGCGTAATCGACCTCGAACCGTGGGACAGTCTGTTTTCAACCCGTGTTTTGTCTTTGTCTCCATTTCCCGGGCTGCTGCCTGGCTGGGGGCGATATGTTCCTAATGTGGGGATGCAAAGGGATAACGGGTACTGGCCCTTCGACGGTAATTGGTGATTGGGAAGGAAAAAACGCATCTTACTGGTAGCCCCATTTTCGCCTTTTTTCCACGAACCGCGATTCCCGATGACTGTGCCTTGCATGAGAGTAACACACACAGAATCGCAGACGCAATTACTCACTTCCCACGTGTAGTTGTAAACGACACCGTCCTGCCAGCGACACCGAGTACCTAGGAGAGGAGTCATCGTAGATGGTTCCGGTGAAACTCCCCACATATCACCTAGTTACACACCTTAGGTAGGCAGGCATTTACAGCTGTCTTGGAACTTATTGTGCTGGCAAACCCTTCAAGATCGAATGACGGGTCAAAGTGCACGCTCCAGTTCCAATACCCACCCACAACGTCAACCCAACCCATTCTCTTCAAAGGGGGGGACGATCGTCCTATGAAAGCGTTTAACTAAAACAGTGCATGAATAGAATCATTGGGTAAAACTCTTTTCAGCAGTGCGCATCAGAAGGTGAATGAAACACGTCCGATGCCCTTGTCGTCGTGGCTTTGTGCGGGATGATATGCTTGCATAATACCTACCTATAAAGCGGGCCAGAATCTCTTTCCTTTGCAGATTTGAAGTTCATGATAAAGGCACCTATTCAGAGTCAGAAGCAGTCCTAGCCTTGGGGCATCACATCCTCGTAGTCGACATCCTTCTACCACAATGGACAACCGGCAAATGTCTCGATTCAGGAGCGGCCTACGGGGTATGCCGGGGAGCCCTACCCTGAATATAACCCCCTAGGCTATTCCCAGTTGCAATCCTGTTGGAGCCCTCTAGAGAACACGCCCAGACACGCGCCATCGCCTTTTTACTCACCCTTTGACACACCACCGGCCAGTCGACAGCCAACCTTCAACATGGAATTGAACGAAAAATCCCATCTTCTCTCTCCGACCACAATCCAACCTCCAAACTACTCTGCCGTGGCAAGATACAACCCCCTCACAGACCAATCCTTCCTCGAACCACGCCACATCTCGGCCATGCGCGAAATTTACATCCACCGTATGCTCCGCCCATTGTAAGTCCACCACCCCCTCCCACCAAACAGCAGCATTTTCCTAACCGGCCGACAGCCAAAACCCAAACCAACCGCCCCTCTCCTCCTTCTCCCAAATCCTCTACGAACCCGCCACACCCTCCCACACCCCCTTCCTCTCCCACCTCTCCCGTCTCGAACAGCTCTGGCACGGCACCTCCCTCCCAGAAACCTACCGCCTCGTCATCCACCACCTCAAACGCTTCATTGCAGCCGGAAATCAAATCACTCAAGTCGTGAGTCTCAACTGGCTCGATTCCGCCCGTGCCGAAGCGAGGGTAGACTTTGCTAGGGGTGTTGCTCGTGCTTTGGAGACCGTTATGTGTCAACGGATTGATGTTGTGTTCAACCCAAGGACGATTGAGGTCATTGATGCAACAACAGTTGTGCTAGACGCGTCGGTGAATCTAGCGGTCATGGCAGCGTTGGGTAGGGCTGGGGTCCGGCCTGCTGCTATTTTCAGGATGGTTATGCATACGCTTGGTGAGGGTTTCAGGTGGGAGTGGAGGGCCGAGGCGATAGAGGAATGGGAGACGGCGTTTAGGGATGTTAAAGGCGGTGAGCTAGTTTACGGGGATCATCTGTGAGTTTCCGCTTTTGGGTGTGGATGTGACGGTTGACTGATGTTTGTTGCAGGGAAGTGTTTGAGAGGATGCTGGGCGGGTATACAGTCGAGTATCGGAGTGTTCAGAGGGGCGGATGGACTGTGTTTAACCCTACGCTGTATGTTAGGGGACAGAGGGCTGAGATTGGGTCGGGACAGAGGACTGGGATTGGGTTGGGAATTTTGAGAGGGCTTGGGGATGTGGTGAGGAGACGGGCTGAGCAGGTGAGCCGTGGGGGGGCGAGACGTCTGGGTTGATTCGGCTGGGGCGAGGGTTTCTCGACTTGGGCGTCATGAAATCTTAGTGCACAATATGTATCTTGTAGAGGCGCTTTAGCGCAACTCCCTCAAATCTTTAGGGACTACCCTAAGTAGGGGGTAGGGTTATTACAGGAAAACAACCCACGTCGTCTTTTTATATGGAAAATCTATGATTTTCAATGCAGTCCATCTATCCCTTAGCGCCAGCGCAGGTCAATTAGTCTTACTGCCCACCTGCAGTGCCCTACACTTGGATGGACCGTGAGCGGCCGGCAGGGGCATCTCGAGTTCGCGGATCGAAACCCTATCTGATCATCGAAAGGATGTGGCAAGTGATAAGACCCTAAGCCTTTCACTGAGGGCAGTTGGGACGCCTTGCATGCAGAACCATGGAACCAGGAAAAACAATCAAGGTTGTCAAGTTTCCAAGCTGGTTGCCTCGACAGACAAGGTACCAGGGTGATGGTAGCAAGGGGCGCAGTGATCGAAAAAGATAATGTTCTGGGAGGTATTCCCCTCAAGTGAGCCTTTCTGCCGTCCTTGCTGAGTCTAGCGTATTGCTTGGGGTCAGCAATTTAGCGGTTCGAACCGAAGCGTGGCAGCTAGTGCTATCCTTTGATGCTGGTTCCTGTAGGTGACAACTGCAAGGTTAGTCCTTTCGAAGAAATCCTCGATACTACACATTTTAAGCGAATGTTTCGCCCAATTTGTGACACTTTTGCGGTGTGAGGCACACGTGCAACCTCGTGCGGGGAGTATTGCATGCTGGCAATCCTGCAAAGTCCCCATGATACCGGGATTTAAACAACGAGAAGCGCCAATGACGATGTAATTAAATTCCGAGGATTCGAGCCGAGCGGCCACTGACCAGCTACAGGGCAGGCCTATCGCCCGCCTTCATGAAGATTCCCAAGATATTGCATCTAGGGAGGACATTGGGCAAGCAGGGAACAGAAAATGAAGCCACGCTAAGGGTATGTCGCTGCAAGGTCAAGAATAGCAAGGGAAGCGAGGGAGATAGATAAAGCTGCTCGTGCGAGTTGCGCAAAAGTGAGCGACGTATCGACTTCCGAGTTGGTGTTGAGGACCGGTGCATATCGACGATGAAGGTCGTGGAAGCGGGATGACGTGTTTTGTGTCACTCTCAGCTCAAGAGCCAGGTAGTCCGGAAGGCACACTGACGGTCGATGACATACGAAGATGCTGGAATCGTTCGTCGTCTGCCTTCATCTCCGCTCTCTGATCGTCCGCCATGTTGGCCAGCTCGACGTAACACACGATGGCACCGCCCTCCGAGGTCTCCCAAGAGTGCACCGTTTCTACGGACCCCGAGCTGGACCACGTCCCAAAAGCGTCCTCTGAGAGCTGATTTAACAACTTTCGCAGGTCGGATATTCCCGGCGAAGTCTCATTGATTCCCGGGTTAGAGGCATTCAGATGCCACTTGGTCTCTTCACTGCTGGCGCGCAGTGCAGCGAGGAGAAGACCAAACACTGTTCTTGACCCGTCTACTGACACTTTGAGAACTATACCGCATCGCTCAGTGGTGGCATCATGCGGGAGTTCAGCGACACTGTCAAAGTCGTGAAATACAATGCCACGCTGGGTATGCGGCGTTCTAGGGCACTTGACGGGCTTGTTAAAACCCAAGATGAGCACCCGGCCAGAGCACGATGTAATCTCGACATGAGGCGTTCCCATCCTGGTGAAGACTAGACCGTCGACTGTCCTGGATCTAGCATTCCGGCAATCTATGTAGACCTCCGTTCGCAGTTCCAGCAGTTTCGGTGGGAATTGGGTGACCATGAGGTCTGAAGGCAGTCGGACGTACTGTTTGTCGGAGACAGAGATTCGATGTAACCGGACCAGAACGCGGGACAACTGATCTCGGCGGCCAGTTCGTATGCCCACGTTGAGTACGATGCAGGCACCCATCAGTGTGTGGAAGAGGGGGAGGCTGATCCTCAGTCCGTGGTTCGTGATTGCATAAGGACCTGTTCCGGAACTGCCGTCTTCACCCGACCTTGAATAGAACTGAGCCGACTGTTCAAAGGCGGTGGGGTTCGGAGACAAGATGCTGACCCAGTCATGGGGAGTGTGCCGATTGGCACGCCAGCAAAAGATGGTTTGGTCGTCTGAAACTCTGATGATCTCTTCCTGAAGACGCAAGAATGCACGGTTGCCCTCCCCGTACAGCAACGCCATGTTGATGTTAAATATCCCGAGCATGCAGTATGCCATATCTTCAAGACGAGTCGTGGTTCTGTTTGCCATCCACGACATTCTCCGAGCGACGCTCGCCTGGTAGATCTTGTCCGGCTGTCGGAGATAGTCGCTGTCGATGCCTGTTATCCTGCTGACGATGGCGCGCTTGGTGACTTTGGTTCCCATCTTGGTCCAGTCTTTGGAGTAGAAAATGAGATTGGTTGGCGCGATGAGTTCCTGCAGGGTCCATCCACGACGGAACCAGCGGCTGTTACGAAAAGCGCCATCGTCCGACTCGCCGACATCGGCCAGATACGCATAGCAGACTTTAGAGTTCCTGTAAAAAGCAAACATGCTGTTGATGGCCTCGGAGAGTTCAGCGCTACTCGTTTTGTCGATGCAGCACGTGTCGACCCAGACATGGTTGATGCCGTCGATGACCGCCTGTTGGCATGACCGATCGATTTTGGCATATCCGAGCTTTTCGCGCGCATTGGACTGCGGGAAAGATATCCATTCTTGAAGAGTGAGCTCTCCAGCCCCCCACGTATGCGAGAGGATGGCGTATTCGGGGATATTGTGGAAGAACTCTTCAAGTTGTCGAGTTTGGCAGTTGATCAGCCGCATTTTGCTGTTCGGCAGAAGTGAGGGAGCTCGTGGAAATTTGGCGCCGGCGCTTGAACAAGGCTTTGGCTCACGTGCTTTTGCGTGGGGGTAACCAGACTGCAGTGGCCGACCCAGCCGCTCCTGCTGCGGCTCAGCTTCAGCTTCCCCTCATCTTCGACTTTCGCCCGTCGCCAAAAGCCCATATGATCAAGATAAAACGCAACCGCAATTAGCGGGCATCCAAGACCGAAAATGCTGAGAAGACTGCGAGAGAAGCTGGACCCGGAGTCGAAATTGATTGTCGAGCTGGAGGAGGATGCGTTGCGGGCCCAGAAGAGATTGCGCGAGTTGCGATCTGAAATCGAAGCTGATCGGTCGAAACCCGATGGCCAGTGGAATGACTTGCACGGTCGCGTCCGCGTCCGCAGCAATCCACCGGTCACTCGTTCCACCTACGTGTCTGCCGCGCCACCACCACTCGCAGGACCACCACCGGGGCTATCGGGCGGGCCCTCGCCAGTAACTGGTCCTCCCCAAGTGGTAGCAACCAATCCCGAAATTGACTCTGTCGAACAAGATACGATCATGCTCACCGAGGAAGATATCCTGCCACGGTCCGCAGAGCCTGCTGATGGAGAAGTCCGTTCCTCATCCAATCAGTTGGCAACTGGGAAGGAAGGGGGGCCTTCCCAAGCGGTGGAGAGGCCAAGCTCACTACCGCCAATCTCAACGAGGAAGTTGATTAAACAGTAAGAGGCTGACACGCTGGGTTCCGTTGTTTTCAGCTAACGGAACTGTGCTCAAGAATTCTGAGTGGCACGGGCGGACATGCCGACCCTGAGGCCGCAGGGCCTCTGGTGATAATGGGGTAAGGAGCTGGTGACACTGGAACACTGCCTTTCCCAGCTAATCAGACTGTCACCAGTGACAAACTACTATATCAAAACGTAGTATATAACGTTTCCCGGGAGGAAGTTCAATCCTCTTCACAATCATTGGCAGAAAAACTATCGAGAGATGAGAACAAACAGTTGAGAACTGAGCTTCAAAAGCAAAATGAGCATCTTGCCCAGGAAAGACGTGAGAGGGCTAGTTTACAAAGTGCCCTTGAACATGCATTGCTCGTTGAGAGAACCAACAACGAACAACAGTTTCGAGCGCAGATACAAGAACTGGAGAGCACGATTCAAAAGCTATCCAACGCCGACGTCAACGAGAGGGTAGCGCTGGAGAGAAGCAGGCACGACGATACCCGGTCCCGTCTCAGCCGGCTCCACGAAACCGTACAAAGACTCCACAAGGAGTCATCGGAGAAGGACGACGATCTTGAAGAGTTCAAGGGTGAGCTCGAGGAGAAGCGCCAAGAGGTTGAGGAATGGAAAGCCAAATTCGAGGCCATGAGGGACGAGTCTGAAAAAAGACTGGCCCGGTTGCACGAAAAAGACACCGTGCTAGCTGGGATCGAGGAGAAACACAAACAGGACCTTGAGAAGGAAGCAAGCCGCCGTGTATATGCCGAAAAAAGTCTGCGCGCAGATTTGAAGAAGGAGAGAGAGAGAAGCATGAAGCTAGAAGAGCACCTGGCGAAGGCGGGATTCCAAGCATCACAGGACAGGAGTGAGATCGCTCAGTGGATGGGGAAACACTCGCAACTCGAGATGCGGATGAAAACATCGCAGGAGGCACAGGATCTCAAAGAGAAACATTTACAGGACGTGGTTATGGAGTTGCGCAACATATTATACACTGAGGAAGAAAAGGTAAACAAGCTTACAAGTCAGCTGAAGGAGCAAGACGAGTTACAGACTCAAGAAAGAGAAAAATGGGAGAAAGTGGACGAAGAATTGCGCGAGATGTTAGCCGCCGAGAGGAACAGGAGGCGCAAGCTTGAGGGCCAGTTAGCAGGGCAAGATGAGACGATGGAGAAGTACAAGGTTGTGATCGATGGGATTAAGGAGATTGTGGGGGACCTTTAGGCGCTTTCCTTTGGGCTTTTCATTCTGAATAATACCAGTTTCGAACTCTAGACCCTGCATGAGAGTTTTGATCGGCTTTATCCCTGGGTCTGAGACATAGCCAGCCTCAGCACCAACAAGCAACAAAGCAATGACGTAGTCCTTCCCCACCACTCAGCGCCCCAAGACCCGCCAACCCAACTCTATCCCAACCTCACTTGACCATCCACCACACCATCCATCTCACCATCCTCCCTCACCACACTCCCTACTACCATCCTACCCAAAATGCCCCCCAAAACTGCCATCGTAACCGGCGCAAACAAAGGCATCGGCCTAGCCATCGTCCGCCAACTCGCCCTCCAATACCCCGCATCCAACAACCCCACCGTCCCCCTCCAAATCTACCTCTGCGCTCGGTCCCCCTCCCTCGGCACAGCAGCCCTCGACACACTCCTACACGCCGACCCCCTCCTAACCCAATCCAAAGCCCTTTCCGCCTCCGGCGGCCCAACAACAATCCACTACCACCCCCTAGACATCGCCTCCCAATCCAGCATCGCCTCCTTCGCCGCCTTCCTGAGCGAAACCCACCCCGGTGGAATCGACATCTTAATCAACAACGCGGGCATCGCACTCGACGGCTTTGACCTCAACGTAGTACAAACCACGTTGGGTGTGAATTACACCGGTACTCTCGCCCTCACGCGCGCGTTGCTACCGCTTATGAAGAGGGGTGGACGGGTTGTGAATGTGGCCAGCACGGCGGGTATGTTGGACGGGTATTTCTCTCCTGGGCTCAAGGCGCGGTTCTTAGGTGCAACACAGGTGGATGAGGTGACGAGGTTGATGGAGGAGTTTGTGGCTGCCGTTGAAAGGGGAACAGAAAAGGAAGACGGGTGGCCGAGCTCGGCGTATCGGGTGAGTAAGGCCGGGGAGATTGCGATGACACGGTGTCTTGCGCGGGAGGCCAGAGATCAGGTGGTGATTAACGCGTGCTGTCCGGGGTGGGTCAACACGGATATGACGAAGGGGAAGGGGACCAAGAGTGTGGACGAGGGGGCCAAGACGCCGGTTTTGCTGGCGTTGGGAGATGTGGAGGGGAGTGGAAGGTTTTGGAGGGATGAGAGGGTTGTTGAGTGGTGTTAGTTAGCGAGGGAGGGTGAGGTAGCGTGCTGTTGTCGGGGTGGCGATGAATTCCTGGGAGTTGTGGTACGGGGAATCTCCGCCGGGGTTGGTGTCACTCTTCCGGCGGGGTTGGGTGGCGACGAGGTGCAGGGCGTCTTCGGTGATGGCTGCGCCGGACCAGCGGACGCGGAGGGTGGAGAGCCACTGGCGTTGGTTGCTGTGGGCGGTTTGGTAGTGGAAGGTGGAGGATCGGCCTTGGTAGACGACGAAGTGGCGCTCGTCTTCGATGCTGCAGTGGGCAAAGAGGTCGAGGGCCGCGAAGCTGCTGAGCTTGGGGCCGCGAGGGCTTGGGGTCCGTTGGTTTCCTTTACAGGCAAGCCCGGAGAGAATGTGGGCGATGCAGCAGAGCACGAGGGTGACTGCGCTGAGGACCGAGTATGCGATCAGGGTTGGAGTGCTGGCGACAACTTGATAGCGGTAATATGCAAAGGATGCAGGGCTGCTTCTCTCGGGAAGCGGACTGAGAAGGGAGAAGATCGAGTCCAGGCCATCTGCATCTGCGATTGACTTGGCGTCAAGCGCGACGGGGAGCATGCGTCGGGCGAGTCCGTTTTGGCAAAGGTACAGAGGCATGGCTAGCAGTGCCTGCAGACCGGAGAATACACCATTCATCGTCGCTGGGTTGGTCGCATTCTGCCCACTAAAAACAGGTTCGGTCATCCAGAGATATGTGGCAAAGGTGCTGCTCGAGAAAGGAGGCGGTTCCGATCCGTTCTTTGCGAAAAATGTTGATGTGTCGAGGAGCATCGTGTCGTATGTTTGTAGAATTTCGGCCGGCGTAATGTCCACTGGAACCGCCGGGGCATCAGTGAAAGAATGCCAGACAATTGTTCCATTCGATCGACTGTACGCAAGGGTGGCGTTTCGAAAGTAAGCAGACATCTTGATGGTCCAGTCGACGTTGTTGTGCCATGATGTGTCATTGTTGCAGGATTGCGTGGCAGCGATGGAGCCGGGACAACTCACAAGACCTATGATGGTCAGCAACTTTCCAAGTCCTGTGTCAGGATGATACTCACGAGCTTGAAGTTCGTTGGGCCCCGAGCTGCCAACACAAAGCCGCACCGCCCCAGCTGGCGCCCACCAATACCTCGACGAGTAGGTCCGACACTCTTTGTCAGGGTCAAACTCCATGTGTGAGTCCCCAGCATCAAAGTCGAGCTGGAATCCACGATGGTCGGTTGCAAGGATGATGCTGGCCTTGGGGAAACTTGGATCGTTCAGGAGGTCAGGGGTCGTATACAGCGTTTCCCCGGCAACAAAGTAGCTTCGACGACAATCCGACGGTGGACCATCGGCATCAGCGTTGAGTCTACAGAAGGTTCCCTGTTCGCCTTGCGGAGAGAGATTGACGGATCGTGCCGGGTTGTAGAGGAATCCGCCAATATTGGAGGTGAGGATGAGATCGGAGAAACCAAAATACTCGATGGCCATGGATGCATTCATGGGGTGTAGAGCGTAGCCTAGATACGATTCTTGGTGCTTTTCTCTTGCGAATGCGAGTTGTATCTCGACTTGGCCTGGTCAGCTGTTAGCAAGCGCCAATTTGACTCGCGGAATAATCGACATACTCATGACCAAAATACCAGTAATGGGGATAATGATAATCGAAGAAAGCCGAGCAGCACTCCACAGTCGGGTCTCAGCCGATGGTCCCTTTGCGCCCGTCGCTAGGCCCAGCAGACTCAGAACTTTGGTCCCTTCATCCAGGGCGAGAAAGTCCAGGAAGCTCGCATCCGAGTCGCGACAGACCAATGCCCATTTGACCCGCTCCCATGTGTTGGAAATGGTTGCCGAAAGCGCAAGGCCCGTCAACTCAGAAATCGTACGAAGGACAAAGACCGAATGTCCCCGAGACTGGTCGACGACCTGGATCCCACGCGTCAGTATGCTGCCTCGCGCCTGGAGACATGTCAACAGTACGAGCAGTGTTGAAAAAAGAATGAGAAGCCAGCCGCGATTAAACTCCGTCATTCTGTCCGTCCTCGACGCGCTCACATTAACGAGTGTATGCCCAAGTCGGACGAGCAGCGACGTTAGTGGCGGTCCCGCTGGCGTCGCGACATTGTGGGACTAAGCTCGTGATATAGCGTCGTAAAAAGGGACCGTTGGTTATCGACTATCTGGGCTCGAGCTGAAGGATATTTCTGGGCGGGCTGTTTGGTGTTGCAATTGGCTGCCTGTGTTCTCTGGGGAGGGCTGGGTTCTGGGTCATCATTGGAGGGCGCTCACCGTCTCCCGCGCCCAGCTGGCAGGGGTCTTCCACACTTGCTTTTATGACTGGAGGGACCACCAGGTGAGTGGTCACTGATTTGTTCAAGGCATGTAGCGTTGGCACTTTGCTGTCATGGAGGGTCGGATCTGGCTCATGGCCTGCTGCACGCTCAAAATTGCAGTGAGTGGCTGGGGAGTCGGCAGCAGTGTCACATGCAAATTCCGCCTTCTACCTCTGAGGGAAATTTAACCAGACAATGAACATTTCTGATGTAGAAAGGTAAAACAAACCCAGATGGCCTCCTTGACACCGTTTGCTATTTTGTGCTTTGACCTCGAAGATTTTTATGACATTCCACCCCTTATGCAGAACTTTAAGGCGCGATCGATCTTTTGGTGTCTTTCTTTCACCATAATTGCCCCACTCAATAATCCAAGCTCTTGGATTCAGAAGCTTCCTCCGTCAAGCTCTCTAAGCCCCTGTTCAAAAGATGTCCCGCCATCAGTAAACCCGCTTCTTATACTTCCCAAATACCAATGAGTTATTCCACTTAAATGGCTCGAATAACGTCACAGCTCCCGTCATTCCAGTCCGGTATTACTCCTCCACATTCCCGATCGGCCCCACCGGGGCCATGCCCCCTCGTCGCGACAAGCAATCAACCCCAGCCGGCAGCGGGATGCACATCGTCTTAACCGGGGAGCTTGATGTTTACGCCCTCCAATCAAGATGCACTGACCCCAATAACCTTTCCCGGGATCTGTACCGAAGCAATCCGGAATCGCGGGGAAGCCTGCAGCCCATTCTGCTGTGCTTCGACGCGTCGCTACGATGACGAGGTCAAATTTACCCCCTATTTGGCGGATAATATGGAAGTCCCGTCACACAAAACCTCACAACACCTCCCAATCCTTCACTTGAGATCTTCAAAGAAAAAAAAAGCTTATTTATGGCCAAGCTCACGCCTCATCTTGGCCAGGGTTGATCCCCGGCCCAACCGTGTTCCAAGTCCAAACTTCCCACGATGAAGGTCTCCCTCTCGCTCATCCTTGGTCTGACCAGCCAGGCCCTCGGCCATGGCTACGTCTACCGCATCACAGCCGACAATACCGTGTAAGTCTCACCCCTTTTCGTTGTCATCATCGCCACAAAGCAAAGCTGACACACCAAAGCTACCCTGGCTGGGACGTCTACATCGACCCCCTCATCAAACCCACCCCCTCTCGCATCGCCTTTGGCGGCGGCGACGTGAACCCCCTCTTCAACATGTCCGTCCCTGCCATCGCCTGCGGCCAGGGCCATACCCCCGCCCCAGGCGCTATCGCCGAAGTCCGCGCAGGAAGCAACATCACCTTCCACTGGTCCCGATGGCTATACAGCCACAAAGGTCCCATCACAGCGTGGATGGCGCCCTACGAGGGTGACGTGTCCAAAGTCAACGTCAACGAGCTCGAGTTCTTCAAGTTCGCTGAAGACACCATCGACGAGCAGGGCGTGTGGGGAACGGTGCGGCTGATGGATAAGACGAATGGGACGTGGACGGCTACGGTGCCGGCCGATATTAAGCCTGGGAACTATGTTGTCAGGCAAGAGGTTTGTCACGCCCCATTCCACCCCATTCCACCTACCACTACTGTCAGAGACTGATGATGGTTGGAATTAAAGATGATCGCACTCCACTTCGCAGTCGGCACAACACAAGGCTTCGAATGGAGTCCCATCGGGCCGCAGTTCTACCTGACGTGTTTCAATTTCAAAGTGGTTGGCGACGGCAAGGCGACGCCCAAGGGAGCCAAGTTCCCCGGTGCGTACAAGGTTGATGAGCCTGGTTTTCATTTTGACCTCAAGTCAAAGGAGCCGTATCCGCCTGTTGGGCTGCCGCTGTATAAGAGTCAGGTGCAAGTCAATTTGGAGCCGAAGAAGCAGGTTGTTGTTAGTCCCACCGGACAGGGCGAGGCGGCGGATAAGACGTATTACGAGACGCAGTACAAGGTGTTGGAGCAGCAGGGTGGGATGACGTCGTATTTTGATTCGATTGGAGGGTAGATTGGGTGAGAAGAGGTTTGGTTTGGGATTGGTTTAGGTTTACTGTCAAGTTTGCTGACAGGAAGGATTCTATGGGTTTATGACGCTTCTCTAGCTGAAACGGATCCCTAGGGCAGAGAGGCTTGGGCCCGAAGAGTAACACATGTAGGTAGCCATAGCCAGCCAAAAGACCCCAAGATCAGACCTGACTCCCACCATCGATGCGCTCGATGCCAACCCTCCCGTCCTTGTAGTTATCGAGAGCAGTGAGAAACTGTCTCTTGCCGGATCCTCGAAATGCCGTATCGTGTCCAATACGCCGCAGATACTCCCTGCAGGGAACTTCAGAAAGAAGTTTCTTCAAATGCTGGATATTGTCCTCCACGATAGCAGCACTAGTCATCATCATCAAAGCACTGAGGATGATGACTCTGTACTTTCCCTCGCCAATGTAAGTCGACTCAGGAGTATCAGCTTCGAGGCCTCGGTATTTGGCAAACAGAGTGTCGCGCAAGCCTGCATCAAACTTTGCACGGACATTCTGGAGGGTTGTGCCGTTCATCGTCTCGGCAACGGCGAATTCTTGCTCGTAGAGAGCCTGCAGCGGGGGCGGCGCCTCGACAAGAGCGTGGTGCATCAGGAGGGCGAACTCAGGCCCGTACTCGCCATCGGAAAGATCCTTGGCCATTTCAACGATGAAGCCGGCGTCTTCATCGTTTTGAAAGAGGCCTGCGTCAATGTGAGCTTTCGGCTTGTGTGCGTGATGAACAAGGACTTACGGTGACCCCAACGGCCCATCGTGATGGTCTTGCGAAGTTGGTGAGCACTCGACTTGTCGAGGACAGGTGAAAGATGCGAAGTGACCAGCCATTGAAGTGAACCTGATGGAAGAGAAATCCATGCAAGGCCGGGGCTTTCCCGGCGTGTTCTTCTATTCACTTAATCTTTCTTTCCGGCCGGCTTCCCGGTCACATATCGCTCCACAGGTCACCATTTCAACGACGCGCGAACATCTTTCTGTCGTTGTCTTCACAATAGCTGCACGCATTCTTTGGTCCCTGGTTCTTGTACATTGTCAAAACTTAAGTAGACAAAAGGAAATTGTTGCCTTTTGTTCCTTTACAACGAGTCGAAACAAATACGAATGTTTTTTTGTGTCTTTAACTTCTTATCAATACCAAATCCTAGCCAACAAGCCTATCCGTAAAATATGGGGACAACATAGCACTAGCAAGGGACATCGTCGAAGTAACAAGGATTGAAGCTCTACGGCGCAAACCACTGCGTGGGATGGTCGCTTGGCGTCAGAGCCGAGGGACAACGCGAACGAACCTTGCCTTTTGCGCTACAGCCCCATTTTTGTTTGCGAGCCTAGTTCCAGTAGGTCAAGGCAATCGCATTGAGGGCGGCCTGATTGGATGCAAGAGCTGTCACACAAAACCTCAAAAGCCGCAGCGACCCCTCGAATACGCACCCAAACGAGTTTCCTGTCCTCCCAGAGTTCCGTCATGCTCGACTTCCTCCTCGTCGTAGGCGTGCACAGCGCCCTTCTCGCCCCCATTCACCAGCAAGCGACACTTCCCGCGGGATTTGACGCTCACACGACATGGGTGCTGTCAATATTACCCCTCTATGCCCTTATCAAGGCACAATCCATCCCCGGTCGGCGCATCGTCCAAGGTCTGGCAGCGTCCGTCGCATGGTGCTACAAGACCCAGTCCCTCTCCCTAGCTGTGGCCAAAGCCGTCCTCCCGCAATCTAGCGGCTTGTACATGGCCATCTCGGTGCTGCTATCTATCTATGCCGCATTCCTGGGACCGCTGCGCAGCATCCCAGGCCCTCTCTTTGCCAAGCTATCAAGCTACTACCTCCCCTACCACCTCCTCTACCGCTCGACAAACTTCACCACGCTCTTCCGTCGGCTCCACGCACAGTATGGCCCCGTCATCCGCATCGCGCCCAACGAGGTGCATTTCGCCTCGCTCGGCGCGTACAACCGCATTTACAACCAGCGGTTCGACAAGGAACCTACACTCTACAAATGCTTTGGCGAAGACGAGTCCTCCTTTGGCGAGCTGACGTACTCGGCCATGAAAGTCCGCAAAGACCGACTCTCGGGCTTGTTCACCCGCTCTGGCGTTAAAGGTCTGGAACACGTCGTGCGCGCCAATGTCGACAGGACGGTCACGCGTCTGCTAGAAGAATGTAGTACCGCGACGAAGAGCACCGACTTCCTGCTAGCGATGAAGTGTCTAGCAGTCGACAACATCACGACCTTTTGCTTCGCCAAGAACGTCGACGCCGTCAACACGCCTGGCTTTAAGGCGCCCATCATCATGGCCATGGAAGCGAGCATCTTCAATTTCCTGGTTTTCATGAATTTCCCTCTTGTCAACAAGATCATTTTCTCGCTACCCATGTGGTTGGCACGGATTGCATCGCCCGAGTTGAATGGGCTGTTCGACCTGCAGGAACTGCTCCAGGGTCAGATCGATGAGCTCAAGGCCCACCCTGAACGGCTGGATGCGGTGCCGCACAAGACGATTTATCATCCCCTTCTGCAGACCGGGACGCGCAAGTCGATGTACGAGGAAGGCCAGGCGATGCTGTTTGGAGGTGTCGACACTGTGAGCAACACGGCCATGTTGTTGGTCTTTTATGTGCTGCAGACGCCAGGCGTCAAGGAGAAGCTTGTGTCTGAGTTGAAGAGCCTTTGGGCGGATAAAGACGCCGAGACACCATCGTGGGATACGCTTGAGAAGCTCCCGTATCTGGGTGCTGTCATCAAGGAGGCCTTGCGACTTACGCCTGGCGTACCAGCTGGTTTGAAGAGGGTGGTTTCAAAGTGCGGGATTGATGTTGAGGGGGTGCATGTTCCGGAAGGTACGATTGTTCATGTCTCGCCGCATTTGGTCAATACGGACTCGGAACTATGGCCTCAGCCGAAGCGGTTTTGGCCCGAGAGGTGGTTGGTTGAGAAGGACCAGAGGAGGGAGATGGAGGCGAATCTGGTGACGTTTTCAAAGGGGCCGAGGATGTGCATGGGGGTCAACCTGGCGTATTGCGAGTTGTATCTTGCTGTTGCGACCATGTTTCGGAGGTTGGATATGCAGGTCGAGGGAACTACGTGAGTACAAAGCCCGGTTTTGATGTGGTGCAAATGCTGACTGTTGATTACAGGGAGGAGGATGTCTGGACTTATCGGGAGTGTTTCATCCCGTGGTACTATGGGAAGCACTTGCGCGTTGTTGCGAGGGAGAGGGACGACTGAGGCCAGCATGAAGCAAAATACTACGCCGGCTTGGTTGGCCAGTCGCTCGAGACGTGGTAAACCATGGACTGCTCTGTGATAAAACGGGACCCGTAAAGTGCCGGTTCAGAGATGGCACTAAGCAATTGACGTGTTAGGTCATGGGTTAGGAATGTGTTTTCAGGTCTTAGTCATAGGGCACATACGTGTACATCGAGGTCGTCCTTTCCTGTAACGATAAACACCAGGCAGTTCCACAGGGTGAGAATAGTTGGGGGCAGTCCCGTAATCGAGGCTAGTAGAGCAATAAGAGCTTCCACCGATATATTCATTTTTTTGGGGTCGCGTGACGGAGATCAGAGCTCTCTGGCAGCAAGACTAGACTTAGGTGGCTCCACCCAAACTGATTTCCACCTGACGATATATCGACGTTTGGATGAAGATCAATAAAGATTGCATTTCACAGGAGACGTGATATTTCTATTTGAAGGTTGGATGGCAGACGGGGTGCGTCCCTGTGCATTGGATTTTCAGGCTCACGAGGTAGGTGTAGTCGCCTTCCATTGGCTCCCCTGCTCCACCTGCTTGACCCGCATTTCAGATTTCGTCGCGATTCTGGTCAAACGGGCCTGAAGCCTATCGCAACCAACTACGTATTGGGATCGATATCTTCTGAGTCCCAATTCCCATCTATCGTTTTTCGTGCTTTGTGATGTTATACCACTCGCACACCCCCTGCACACGAGGTTATCGACCTTGCCAGAAGCAAAGCCGTTCCCACAGCGCCTTTACGAACCGGCCGTTCTCAGCTGAGGTTCTTTAGCTGGAGCCAAGCCCACCATCCGGCGCCACAAACACGAGCGAGTCGACTAAGCCCCCAAGCGCCCAAATCGACGGCGATAAAAGGCCATCCATCCCCCGAATACAGGACAAACGAACATCTTACCACATCTTGTCTACCATAAGGTACCTAACACACATGCATGCATCACCAACCATGACCCCAACCCCATCCGCCGCGCCGGCCACCTTCCCCGCATTCCCCTCCCTCCCCGCCGACATCCGCCACCAAATCTGGCAAACCGCCTCGACAACCTCCACCGCGCCCGGCGTCTGCATCCTCACCCTCTCCATCCCCCTCGGCGCCCCCCAGCGCGCCCGACATGCGCCCCTCATCGTCCACCCGAAGCGCAACCCCTCCCTCCTCCAAACCAGCACCGAAGCCTATGACATCGTCGCCTCCAACCCCCCGCCCGCTCCGCGACCCTTCAACCCCGCCGTCGACACGCTCTACCTCGGCCCCAACGAGTTCGGCTACTTCACCGACCATCTCAACCGTCTTCCTGCCGAGGAAGTCCCTTGGTACACCGAGATCCGACACTTGGCGCTGTCCCTGCAGATAGCGGATAGGGGACTGGCGCTGCCATACACCATCTTGTATAACTTGCACAAGCTGGAGACCGTGGCGGTAGTGTATCCCGGTGCAGAGGGGACGTGGGATTACCAGGATGACGCGCCGCCGCTGTTTGTGGTGGAGGAGGGGGATGACGGGAACGTGTTGAGAGGGTTGAGGGAGGAGGAGATGGCGGGGTGTGTGGTTGAGGCGGATGATGTTTTGGAGCAGCATGGATGGGATGAGAGGGTGGTTTGGAGGAAGACGGCGGCGGAGCATGTGGGGTATATTAGGACGAGGATGAATGATTCCATGGCGAGCGTTGTGAGGATGGAGCAGGATGTGAGGAGGATTCCGGGGGTTTGGGATGCGAGTAGGAGGTGTTTGAGGGTGGAGTGGCGTGCGGCTGTTTGGGATGAGGGGGTGGAGTGGTTGGATTTTTATGGGGAGGAGGAGGGTGAGGATGAAGGCGAGGATGAGGATGAGAGGGTGGGCGATGAATGAGAGATGGGGAAAGGCTCGGACCGATGTAAACTCTTTGCGATCACGACAGATGGCTGACTACCATCACCACGGCTGATATCGCCTGCCGTGTTTTGGGTGTTTGCGGATTCCTCGTGGGGAAGTCGACATGGTAGTAATGTGGGAGAGTTCGAGAATTACCTTGCTTAGGACTCGTGATGGGGAGTAGAGACTCTTTGTTCGGGGACTTTCATGTATGTAGTCTTTGTTACATGTCAAGGATATTTACGTGCATGGTTGTCGGCATTTCATGAGAGATGAGTGGTTGCATTGGGAACGGGGCTTTCTCCGGTGCGTCACCGGAGCAGTGGATGACTGCAACCGCCAAGGGGCGTTGACCGATGAACCGGTAGATGTGGGTCGTTCATGATTTCGCCTCGCCGCATGGCGATCCTCCCGGCACTTTAGCCGTGTTGGGTACCACCGAGAACACGAGACTTCGCCTCTTTCTCTGCTAGGTCCCAGCAACTTGCCTCATGGTTACACCCAAGGATTCTCGACGCGAAATTGCCGGCATTCTATAAGAACCCCGGATCGGGCAATGTCGATCGAGGCTCAACTTCATTTCCTTTTCACAACTACCACCAATATATCAATCAATCCGAGTGTCTCTTCAGACCATTCCGACTTCACATTCGTTTACACTCACACCAGAAGACAAATAATAGACAAAATGGTCAAAGCAATCCTCGCCACCCTGGCCCTCGTCGCCCTCGCAACACCGGCCCTCTCCGCCTGTGAAAACGGCTACACCTACACAGCCTGCCCCAACGACGTTGTCCGCTACTACGACCCTGAAACCGGCGAGCTCTGCGGAGGTCTCGACTGCGGCGGCGGTCGTGCGCCACCTAAGACCGACGTCCCGGGGTGTCCTCTCTACTCGGGTACTTCGACACGCGCCACATCCGCCTCGTACCTCTGGTGCTTTACTCCTTCGGGCGCTAGCACGACTGCATCTAGTAGCGTGTCTTCCACGACAACCGGCAGTTCTACAACCGGATCCGGAGGAGCCACGACGACACCGACCGCCGCTCCGTCAACCACACAACCTTCTTCCGGGTCCGGCACGGGCACAGCGACGGCGCCACCCGCCGGATCGACGAATGCAGGATATCGGGCCGGGGGGTCGCTGCTTGCTGCTGTCGCAGGTGTGGCCGGGGCTGTGATTATGATTTGAGGATGAAGTGTGCGGGCGGCGAAAGTAAATTCCTACCTTAGATACCTTGTAATTGTTAATGCTTGACAGTGGAATGTGAGAAAGAGTTGGATCTGCATCGGGCTTTTTATTGCGATGTGTGTTTACCAATGATTGATCAGAGGTTCGGCAAGCACGCAGCACCTGCATGGCACATGCGAGGCACAAGTCAGGGTGGAAGCGCGCAAGAGGTACATCAGTTGCCCCACGCTGCTGGAAACCGCCTTGAGCCGCATTTGCACAACCCATGGCCGGATTTCCCCTGGCTTCTTCAGGTTTGGTGGTTGCCCAGCTGGCCTTGGCTGACATGCCGAAAATGGTGGCGACGGCGGCTAATACCAAGCAGACCCCTGGAGAGCCCCGTTTGGATTCCGTGTCTCGCAACCGCCGTCCCCATGGGCCATGGCGGCTTGTTTACCCAATGGCAAACTGCCGCGAGACGCCACGACATGCCCTCGAAAGGTGGAGAGTGGAATAGGGCATAGTTCAGCGCTCTAGGCCGCCGTCCGCACACTGTCCTTGGCGCAGAAGCGTTCACGCCCGTCGAGGCAGGCTGGTAATTAGCACGCAAGGCGATGGGCTACAGGACACCCCGCGCTCCAAGCTTATGCAGGGCGCATTTGAGGCCGACTGCGAGGCATTTTCAAGAATGTCCGTCTGTGTATTAAACCCACCGGCTCCCCCCTTGCGCTTCGAGCCCTCCGTATCCGTTTTGTCTTCTTGGCGTTCGCCCTCCCGACACCCCAGGATTACTTCCACAGAGTGCCCCTCCGACAGAATCGCGCATGTGCCCCTGGGCGGGGCGGTCCCCTTGCTCGCTTGCCCCTCAGCGACAGACCGCTCTTGCGCCGCGACGCTCTCCTTTATTCGCACCAGCTGGCTTCCGTTGCGCAGTGTGACCCGCATGGAGCGAGCACGATTCCGCTTGTTCACGGTCATCAGTTGGTTACGACACGTCGTCGTCCACCAACTAGCCAGGGTCTGGTGCCTACCGACTAACAACCAATCGCGGAGATGGCCATCGTGAGCGGCATCGTCGAGCTGCAGCTCCGAAGTCCCTCGCACCACAGAACAAGGTCGAGGACTCGACGATGTCCGAGAAGCACACCGGGACAACACGATAGCCAATGCTGACATCCGGCCACCATGCATTTCACGAGCGAACGCGCAGGACCGACGACCTGCCTCCGGTTACGGCTGTTCTGCGAGCCTTCACGAGAACATGGGGCCGACATGTCTATAAGTGGGCGAGTTTGGTTGTTGCTGGTTGTGGCATCTCTCGATCCCTCAGTCCCCTCACCATTCTGCCGCGGCATTGCAATATCTCATCGAATCAGTCTCGAACAACCGTGAGCGCGCTCGGCATCATGGAAAGCTGGCAGCCCCCCGGACCCCCAGGCGATGATCAGGTAGCATCCTCCGTTGATGAGCTTCGGGACGAAGGTGACCTAACAGCGCGTTGCACTACAGGAGCAGAACCGCACATATGTGGCCGGCCGAACCCTTCAGCGCCAGGCCGATGCCTCCTGCTGGGGGCCTCCCTTCACCATTCCCACCAATCCTGCGCCCGTATCTTTCACAGAGACCGACGTCGATGGCAGGCCCATCTTCCCCGCCTTTTGGCCACACAATCCCTTTTCGTGTGACCTCCAGGGGGGCTCGATGCTCCTCGACGACACGGATGCGCAAGCAACGTTCCCGACGTTCTCGGCAGAGCCCGAGACCGACCACCTCGCCTTTCCCACTCAGCAGGGAATGTTCGAGCAGTACATGCCAGCGGATCCCGGCGGCGGCCATCTACAACTCCTAGAGTCTGGCTACGGCCTGGGGTACACGTCCAGGGATGTAAGCACGGGATCAGGCTCCAACCGATGGACAAGCTTCTCCAGGTCGTCTTCAGGGCATTCTCGATGGACTGCAACGACAAGTCCCTTGTCGTCCCAAGACGACTACCGGGAAAGCATCCCCAAGATCGACGAGAAGAAGCCGGAGCTCCTCCCGGGCATCCAAGAGACCCCGCAACAGGGATTCACAAACGGGCTCGAGCACTGCACATCAATTGGACCTGAGGACGCCCAGGGGCTCATCATCTGCAAATTGGTCGACTCCACCACTGGTGTGGTGCGCGAGAAAGACCGCAAGCGGAAGCAAAAGAGCAATGCCAGCATACGTGCAACCGGCAGGCCGCCCTCACCCCCGACTCGGCAATCGAGAGGCGCTGCTTCCAAGAGACGGTCGAAATGAGGATCTCTGACTTGGCCCACTGGTGAGTCCGGTCGGGGGTCGGGGGTTCTTCCCGAGGGGCTGGGTACTCTGGGCTGGCTTTATGACATGATGAATGATGACACTGGATCATGGCTGGGTGAGTGCACGATTTGGGTGCGGGATTGGGAATTGAAGATTGAACTAAGCGACCCCCTTGATGTCACAAAAGCGATGGCTTGACGTTTCTCGCTGATGATTGTCTCTTGTTGCATAATACTATTGCTGATTTCCAGCTTTTCAACATTCAATGCAAGCAGGCGCTGCTGCGATGGGCTGGGCACATCAACACAGAATTGCTAGCCAATGTCGTGAGGTGTGACAGCACATGACGCCCATGCAGTGCAAGATAAAGCACATGGTCTGCTGTGCCCTCCATTGGCAACTGGTGACCGCAAACTGCACACGTCAACCTATTAGTTTAACAGGTCAAAGTGCATAAGTCGCAAGAGCAACGCAGTAAACTTCAATCCATTTTCGCCCGAAAATCAGCAACGAGCTGCCCCGCGCAACCGATGAGCACATTGGTGCTCAACGGCAGCTCTCAGTAGGTACCTCAGCACAATTGTGCGGGCATCAGCGACTTAAGTCTGCGCCTGCCTGCTGTATTTTTTAGCGCAGGAAGGTTGCTGTGCCGTCGCACAACCTGGGCTCGAACCTGGAGCAGCTGCCAAATAATTATTTGGTCGAATCACCGAAGGGCAGTGGATCTCTCTTCCTCATCTCGTTCTCACCATATCTATGTCATTCAACACGCGCTCCCTCTTCTTCTCTTTCCCTGTCGTTTTCATACTCATCCCCTTGCAATCCCCCCACCACCACCACGAAGCCCTGCCGCTCCATCCCTCCCTCCGTTAGACCTTCCGGCGTGGAATTGCAGACGAGAGTCACGTGAAGGTATGAAGCCCGACATGGGATCCTCCCATGCACTTCACACGCACCCTAATTGCCAGGCATGATGGCGACGTCCAGTTGCTCCTGCCGCTCCAGTCCCGAGGTGCCTCTCTGACTCCCATGTTTTCAAGGCCACGTCGCCGAAACCCAGACACGGAGGCGGGCTAGATCCTAAATTTCTCAAAAAATTGACTCGTACAATACAATGGAAGTCAACGAGAGCAAAACGGAACATGCCATGAGTCCACGCAGGTCCCTCGACACAGTTTTAATGGGCACAGGAGTATCCACCCCCGACGTATTAATTTGCGCTCGATTCCGTGGTAGTTCTCCTTACCTCACGGCTCCCCGGAGTTCCTTTCACTCTTGCTGCCGCAGTCCCGTTGTGCTAGGCGCAAAACCACCCTGCCTACCCCCAAACTCGCCATGATGAGCGAGTTCCCCCTGGCGACAAGCTGGTCGGATCCCGAGGACGACCAGCCGACATTCTGGGTCGCTGACAGCGCCAGCTTCGCCCAAGATGCTTCAGTCAATTGGCCCCCACAGCACCACCCTTCTTTCACTGTAACGCCGCAATCCTACTTTGATTCCAACAACGGCCCTGGTGGCGACCCCGGGTTAACCTCTCCATCGTGTATTCTCGGCAGTCTCTCCTCGTCCATCCCGGCCGCTCTTGCGCCGGGTCCAAAGGTCGACGAGGAGCGTCACCCGCTCGGGGCTTTGAATGACCTCCCAACTGCATCAGCTTGTGGAGATCAAGCTCTTGGCTTCGCCATCCCCTTGAACTTTGGAGTTACAGCTTCATATCAGGACGATCACGACTTCCCACCGGAGACGTCGTCCGCCCAACACATTCAGCCCATCGACATCTCCGCCCTCGAGGCTTTCGGCGAGATGGAGATTCTGCAAGACTCCGGCGATGCGGCTGTGGGCACACCACCGAACGATGGCGGAAGTGAGGAAGATTTGGCAAACAGTGAGCAGGATCGGAGCTGTGAACTGCAAGGGGAAAGTAACCATTGGTTCATCTATGGTCAGGTCTACGACAAGCTTCCTGCAGACATTCTTGTCTTTCTCAAGCCAGGTAAGCTGCACTCGTACGTGCCCCAGGTGGCTCCCGGTCAGAAGGAATCTCAACGCAAAGGTGGTGGCCGGAAGAAGGCAGTTCAGAAGCCTCAGGCTTAGGGGGGTGCAGAAAATGGATTTATTATTTTTAGGACTGTCATGATCTCCATCAGTGGCTTCTTTTGCGTCGCTTGTTGCCTGTCTATTTTCTTTTTTTTTTGAGCTTGCTTGGTGATGGACATCCTTCGGCAGGTGCTGGGCTTCCTACCAGGGTTATTTTTTGTGTTTTATTTAAGGTATCGTCCCGACAAACTCAGCTTTGCATTTCCCATGATCCCGCCCTCATTGCGCCACATTGCACAGTCTTGGCCACTCGTCCAAACGTATTCAAGGAGATCAAGGTGGAATACGCCTGCCTACAACCTCACCATATGATTAGGCACAGCAAGCCATCCCTGGGGAGCTCAGAGATAAAGCCTCAACACACATGTCGACAACATCTTGTGCGCGGGTTCCGGGCGTGACGAGGCGTTGCCTCAAAGGTAACACCTAAATACACTTGCCCCTACTCTAATGAGTTTCCATCCAGGATATCAGCTTCATTCCCTGCCTTTTCCGAGATACGAGAAAGAGTGAGACACCACAGTTAAGACAATGTTTTCTCGTTGTGCAGTCGCATGGTCTCCAAAACACTGAAAGCCAAAAATTGCAGTAAATATGCAGGCTGGTATGAACCCGGTAAGGTACCTAGTTGGCAGCTTCAAGGTTCACAAAGGGACGAAAAACTGTAGTAGTCGTCTTTCAGCTGGTGGAACTCATGCCTACTAGCGACGAAGCAATTGCAGTGATCAAGTCAGGACCCCTGGAACCTGACACCTTTCCACACCAAAACCCTACTATTTTCTACCTCCACAACACAGCCAAGAAAGCAGTTAACATTATTCAAAAACCCAGAATTATTAAGTGTGTGGGTATCTACCCAAGTTGTGATGCAGAGGTGTGGAAGTCATGGATTTGGTCTGAAAGGGAGTTAAATTCGGGGCGACTAACTCGGAATAGCTCCGAAACAGAGCTCATTCAACCCCTCGCGAGAGGTGAAAATTGCAGTGAAAAGCGTGAAGGGCAGATCCTATTTGTCGAAAGTCTTTTCTTATTCGGATCATCTGACCCGTGCACCGGGTAGTTTTGTTCATCCTTGTCGCCTCTCTACAGGTTCTTATTGGACAAAAGTCGGTGACCGAAGAAAAATAATAGGTTAGTATTGACGTTTAGCAGAAACTCCCCCGCGCAGCCAGGTTGTGGATCCTCAAACCGTGAACTGCATGAGGTCCTGGCGGACTGTCTCACCATCAGACTCCCCACAAAAATGTCGGCCCATGCGCCATGGGGGCATTCATATTTGTCCAAACACTCAAGAGAAAACAGGCCCAAGACCCTCCCGTTCGTCAAGAGGAACCTTACCCATTGGTTGCATTCCCACACAATTATCCACATCAAGGCGGGCAGGTTTTTTTTCTCAAACTCAGATTGCAAGTTGTCGGTCTTGGATTTGGATGCAGCTGGTGAGGTCTATCGTTAGGTAGGGAGAAGAGGAAAATCATGCTTTGCAACTAACCTATGAAGGATCCTGGTGCAACTATATGGGCTCTCTTGCTAAGTGAAGAAAAGGTTATTACCCAAAAATTAGCATACCCAAACAGAACCTCGCATGGCCTGATGACTTGGGTTCGCATATTTCGCGTCCAGAACACATAAAGGCATTAGAATATAGAGAGTAGCTTTATTCCATGCCTTCCGATGTTGGCCTTTCCAAGAACCGCACCCAAAAACATGGGATGGCGGCGTCCAAGGCCTTGTTGAGACCTGCTTCCTTTCGTTGGCGCCAGCGATCCGCCAGGGGAGGCAACGTTGGACCAGGCCATCAGACTTCTCTACCCAGCAGCGGCGTTGCTTGACCTTTTTCCTCGTTTTGGTCGGCATTGTTAGAGAGAAATTGCATTGCGCCACCGCATCCTCCCAACATCCACCTCATCCACGTATGGTGCTCCGAATTGACGAGATGAGTCATACCCCAGCGGACGCCAGACGAATATCAACCTCGATCTCTTCCCGCCGATCCAACCACCAACCTCACCAGATTCACCTTCATCATGGCGAAAAAGAAAAAAGGCTCCGCACCCGGCCCTCAGGGGAAGAACCCAGCGGCATGCATCATCCCGAACCTCCTCTACCTTGGCCCAGTATCGGCGACATCGAACGCAGAATTCCTCAAGCGCGAAGGCATAACACACGTTCTCTCCATCGGCAAATCACCAGCGGCCAGGCATGAAGAAATCACCTACGAGCGAATCTCCTTGACGGATGAAGAGGATTCTCCCATTACCGAAGCCGTCAAGAGTGCATCTGACATCATCGACAAAATCGCATCTGCTGGGGGCAAAGTGTTGGTGCATTGCTCGGCGGCGATCTCCAGGTCCCCTGCTGTTGTTGCCGGATACTTGATGGCGAAGCGGGGGATGACGCTGCGGGAGAGTCTCGAAACTTTGGTGCAAGCCCGGGATGTGGTCTCTCCAAATCCAGGCTTTCTGAAGCAGCTGGGTGAGCTGGAAAAGGAGATATTTGATGGGGCGAGCAGTTTCGATCCTGCGGGGGTTGCCTCGAGTACTCGACTGTCTGCGTATCTGAAGACGTGAGAGCGCATGGGTTACCGGATCAGACGTTGGGGAAAAATCGGGATTCACGACGGTTTTACTTCTATAACACGACATGTATGGTATGGGACACATGTCAAGTCATTGACGTCGTCAATTTGGACACATCAAATTACCCGACAGCTCGGGACACAGCATTCAGGAACCGACAGCGGCACGGGTAGAGTCCACAAATGAAACACCACGTCAAGACCTTGGAATGCAGGTACCGGATAAACCCTACCAGGAACAGAATCTACCCGGGATGATGGCGCTTACACACTCTCATCCCCTCCCTCTCACGACATGTATATCTATCCCTCATGTCCATTGGCACTGCAACTCCTGGAGATCTCTCCACACGAGCTGGTAGATCACTCCTACCTACCGTGAAGATCCCAACAACGAAAACGACAAACCAATAAACCCTGTCACACGTTCCTCCTTTTCCCAAAATGAAACTCCAAACCATCCTCCTCCCAGCCCTTTACCTCCTCACCCAACCCGCAACCACAGCCCCACCACCCCACGTCATCCAAGTCCTCAACACCACAACCGTCCACATCGCCCCCATCTACCACCGCCAAACAACAAACAGCTCTGCAACCTCGCTCCTCCCAAGCTGGAACGCATCAGCGGTATTCACCTTCCGCCCAAGCAACACCTCGTCTTCAGTAGTAGCAGGCCGAACCACAGGATTGTCTTCTCGACAGGCATCCAGTTCGGCATCAGGAGGAGGTCTGATTGGCGGTTTGACGTCGGCACTGAGCTTGAACATTTCTGGGATTGCGACTGGGTTGCCGAATGTTACGAGGTCTAGTTTGTCTTTGCCGAGCTTGTCGTTGCCCAGTTTGACGCTTCCGAGCTTGTCGCTTCCGAGCTTGGGGCTGGGAGGTAGTAGCAGTGTGAGATGGCCAAATTCGACGACGACGACGGCGAGGGCGAATTCTACTTCGAGGGGGTGAAGGGCAGGTAGGGGCTGGCGTGGATGGCGTTCAGGGGTGCCTCTGGTTCTCACTTATTCGTGCAACAATACCACTGCTCTTTTTGGTCCTGGGCGGCTTGGATTGATCTAAGATTGGCCTTTTTCTGTGAGCCCCTGATGCCACTGTGAATATGGACACGCCCAACCCAAGGCCAGTCCAACTCTTGTCACCCCCTGACCCAGCCTCCTCTGGTTTCTTCAACAAACCTCGCGCATCTCCTCATCCACCACCCGTCTCGGCAACGGGGACGAAATAGTGGGCGGATGCACACTGTCCCCGGCCATGACCGGTGAGCCATCATAATTGACCCGATTCGAGCTCTGTTTCCTGGCCAAAAGCCCCGGAAAAGATCGATCAACCAACGGTTTGAACGTCAAGATGCAAGGAATGGCAATAGCCAAGTTCAACTCGACAAACGCCAGCACAATCACCATCATCCCCTCATATGTCGGGTCAGTCGAGGTAACAGCCCGGTACATAAAGTACAGCCGTACCGACGCAACGATGCAAACCCTATCCGGCACGTCAGCACTCTCCTCCAGACCCACCAAGGACGGGAGACAAACGCGAAACCAAGGACAAACACAAAATACAACCAAAACTTTTGCCGCCACGGCAGCGTCATGGACCGAATAATCGGTATCGGCAAGAGCGTAATGACAAAATCGAGGGCAATGTGCAGCCACATCTCGATAAACCATTTCAGGTACGAGAAGCAGCGGTCGCGGGGGAGCTCAAAGTCCCAAAACGCCTGGACGGGGACGCAAAAGAAGATGTTGGAGAAGAGGATCCAGCTGCCGTGGACAGCGACGCCGGCAAAGACGACATAGGTTGCCTTCCTGAGAAGAGTGGAGCTGAAGACGTTGAGGAAGAGTAGCAGGATGGAGACCTTGGTCGCAATGACGGCGAGGCTGTAGATGAGGGTGGATGCGTAGGTCATCTGTCAACGTCACCTTGTCAGTGTTGTGGACTTCGGGGTTGAAACAAAAAGAAGCTCACGCGGTAAAAGGTCTTGAGTTGCTCGGGGCTGAGATCCCACGTGTGGATGCCATATCCGCTTTGAATCACTGCCGTAGTTCTTAATTAGCTACCGAAGCTACCGAAACTCGAGGGAAAGGGAGAGTTGCGTACTAATGATGGTGACAGCAAGATAAAGAACGGAAAGAATCTGTCACCGTCAGTCCCAAATACGCCTCACGACGCACGCATGTTGAGCTACCAGTGAGAAGAAAATGACCCAATCAGTAGGGCCAAGAACGCGAAGAATGTATCCCCGCGAGATGAAGCGCAAAGCAACACAGCAAGTAGCGACGACAACGCAAAGGTAACCCAACACCATGGGAGGCCGAACTCTATCGGCGTCCGGCGAGGACATCCCTCAACAGCTGAGACTGGAGGCAGTCACTCATCTGGTTCGGCGCTAGAAGCTCACAAAAGCGTTGGAATCATGTTTGGAGAAGGATTGAAACCGCGGGGTCTCGCGGCTGATGAGATCTGAGCAGTGAGCGCAAAAAAGATCGTCATCCCGCGGTACCATATCCGATAAGATGCAGCACGAAATTGCGTGGCGCCCATCGGCTGCGAAACGACCATGCCCCGGTCGTTGCGGGAAAAAGGTGCTGACGCGACGAGCCCAGAACCGCGTTGTCGGTGGCGTCTAGGGGTCAAACAGATGGGGAGTTCCGTTTCTTGCGCGCCCTCCGACAGCCACTGTGATGGGGTTGCAGCTTCGGCCGTGTTCTGAAGGGCCATCACGCCACCCACTCGGTCGTAATTCGTCTCGAAGGGTACACATCCATCACCTAGCATCGCGGTAGGCAACAAGACCGACTAAAGCTGCCTGGTTTGAGACAAGCCAAGTGCCGAGCGCGCTTGCGCGGTGCAGCCACCTCGTGCCGTCCCTGACCCGAGCGTAGGCTCCCGCTCCAACGGAAGTCATGCATACCCCTGAGCCAAACCCAGCCGCATCAGATCATGTCGAGGCAGCGCAACGGAACTTTTGGAAGCAACATCAAGGTGAAGGGACCTCAAAACAATCCTATTTTTTCCACTTCGACATCTAAGCCCCTGCACCGAGGGTCTGGAGGCGGTACTGTTCATCGCCCTTCTTCCTCTCGTCCTCGATAATGTCCTGGACCGACTTCGATCCCAGACCGTCGCCATAGTACTTCTCAGCCAGCTCGATACACCGCAAGTTGGCCGCAAGCTTGTTCATCGTCTCCATCCACTCCTCCGTCTTCTCGCTGTCAAACACAATACCGCCGCCCGCCTGTAAATATGCGACTTCGTCCTTGACCAGCATTGTGCGAATCGCGATGCACGTATCCATCTGGCCCTCGTCTGTCACAACCTGACCGTCCTTCTCCACGCGAACGAGATCATACGCGAACCAACCCGCAGCGCCGGCGTAGATGCCACGCTTTTCCTGTTCCAAATCATAGATAAGCTCCATTGCGCGGATCTTGGGCGCTCCCGACACGGTTCCAGCTGGGAAAATCGATCGCATAGCATCCCAACGGGTGCACTCGGGCCGCAGCAGGCCGGAGACCTCCGAGGTGATGTGCTGGACGTGAGAGAACCGGTCAATCCGCATCAGCCTGTCGACCTTCACGGTGGATGGGTGGCAGACGCGGTTGACATCGTTCCTCGCCAAGTCGACCAACATGACGTGTTCGGCCCTATCCTTGGTCGAACTAAGGAGCTCGGTAGCGAGTTCGTCGTCCTCGGCGGGGTTCGCACCGCGCTTGATGGTGCCGGCGATGGCATGGTTGACAATACGCGGTCTCGAACGCGCCTCGGCTTCGGTATAGCCAAATCGAGAATCAACTGGGAGAGAAGCGTAGCCGTCGGTCTTCATTAGGCACTCTGGCGAGGCACCCACGATGTAAAAGTCGGAGCAGGAGAGAAAAAACAGATATGGCGAGGGATTGAGTGTCCGCAATGTCCTGTAAATGTTGAATGGGTGGATGCTAGTGCTGCGTGAGAATCGCTGCGACGGCACAGCCTGGATGATGTCTCCCTTGACGATATGCCTCTTCAGGCTGGTGACAAACCCTTCGTATCCATGACGCCCAACGTTCGACGAGTATTGTTGCTCCGAGATCGGCTTGCCGGGGTTCGTTGGCGGAAGAGGCGTTTCGGGTTGCTGGATCAAATCAAGTGTTGATCGTATCGTCGCGCAAGCCTCCTCATATGCTGCTTGGAAGTCGGCACCAACGTCCTCGGGTAGTCTCATATGGGTAACGATGGTAAAGGTGGAAAAGAAGTGGTCAAACGCCACGATAGTGTCAAAGATCATGAACAAAGCTTCGGGGATATGAAGGTTGTCTTTGAGCGCGCGCGCGGTCTTGGGCTCAAAGTACTTGATACAATCGTATGAGATGTACCCAACAGCACCTCCGGTCAGCTTGGGTAGTCGAAGGGAAGGAATGCTGACAACCCTGTCGTTGGAGAGCTGGGCCTGAAGGGCCTGGAGCGGATCGCCACCGATTTCATAGCCAGGGCCCGTTTGCAGAACCTTCCTGGGGTCTTCAAATATCAGTCAGGAGCAACTGCAGACTCAGCAACACAAGTTGACTCACTAGCTCCGATAAAGCTATATCGCCCAACGGTCTCAGTGCTACCGGTAGCACTCTCAAGCAGGAATGAGAACTCGGTCGTCGCCCTAGTGATGTCAGCGGGCGCCAACGGCCGGTTTCGGGGTCCACGAGGCCAATTGGCCGGACCAGGACCGCTGAGATGCTTACCCCGCCGAGAGCTTCAGGTATATGGCCGAAGGCGTCAGGAGATCTGAGGGAAGAGAGATGCAAACCGGCAGCAGGGTCGGGCGCGGGGTTGCTTGGCGCGTTTGCTCAAAGAGCGCCTGCGCATCGGCAACGGTGGGCCGGATGTCAAGCTTCGCCGGTGAAGCCATGGCGTCTGGTTATGGAGAAGAATGCGAGCAGAAAACAGGGGACCGATCGTTAGCAGTTGCGGGCTCAACCTGAGAGCTGGCCGTTCCTGACCCAATTGATGCCAGCTTCTTTTTTTCCACCGCTCCCGGCCTCCGTGAGTCATGTGGTGGGGCAACTGAGATGGCGGGGCAGCGATAAGATAGCGCACCTCAATGGTCACCAGCGATTCTCACGGCACAAACGTCACCTGGGACGTCAGGTTTCTTGGGCCAGAGAGGGGCCTCTAGAATTTCATCCCTACCTATCGTTTTTTTCCAGCTATTTAATGCAATCTTCCGTCTGCAATAGCTGCAACCTCCCCACATTCTCTTTGCTACGCGCAGGCCACTCACTCACTGAAAGATCGCACCGAAATGGCTCCTTTGTCCCAAACACTGCTGGCGCCGAAATCGGACCAAGCTCAACAAACACAAAGTCCTCTATCAGTTGTTCTCGACGGAATTCTCCACATTGGTGGTGTGTTTAATGATCAGTTTAAGGACCAAGTATTTCATGATGTATCATTCCCAAACCTTCACTTTCACTCAACCCTTTTCGACAACTTAATGTCATTGGCGCGTCTTGAAGGTGAGAATATGCATCACTCACAAAAACGCCTAATCTTTCATCTACAAGTAGCATTCGAGTCAACCCAAGGGATGTTTCCTTTCGCAGTTATCATTGCTTTGCTTTCCAACTCCCTGCTCATACCAAAGTCCTAAATCCCATGCATGAAATCATCAATCGTACACTCGTGGTTCGTTCTCCGCCTTCATCATTTGCCAACCCACTCCCTCTCAGGTATACAGCCCCCCCACCCCCCGTGCATGTATCTCACTCTGCCTGGTCGCCTCATACCTCAGTCCCTTCCTATTTTACCACCTCACTCAGCCGGCGCGACTCAATACTCCCGATTCCTACTCTTCCTCCCGTCATACTCATAAACATATGGCGGCACCCTGGGACTCCGCTCCCTCATCACAGCAGCGGGGGTCACCGACCTCGATCTCCCCCGACTGTGATGCCTATGACTGTGGTGCGAATGCCTCGACCTCGACCGCCCACCGTGTCTCACAGGCGTGACATGCCTCGCCGGGTGTTCATCTCTCACGCCATCATACCATGCCTTGCCACCGGGATTTGCGCTCGCACCGGGCGGTGCGCCGAGATTGCTGCACGATCGGAAGATCCAGACGAGCAAGACGAAGCCGACGATGGACCCGATGACGATGCCTGCGATGGCGCCGGGCGTGAGGGTCTGCGCATCTGTTGGTCCGTTGTCGCGTGAGTTGGTGTTATCCGGGGCTGTGACGACAGTAACAGTCGTGTCGGCTTGACGGTTGACGAGCGAAGGTGGAGTGAGCAACGTCCGCGTGGGCGTGAGAGTGTGGAGGAGGATAGACTCGAGGGCCCGCGGTATTTGGGCGATGGGGGCCATTGTGAGCTCGCCGGACTGGCGCCGTGAGTTGGGACGGGAGATAATGGGGTTGACTTTATATCGTCGACGATAGGCCCGGGTCCCTCTTCCCGCCAGCTAGTTAGGAACATTCTGCTTCTCATACCAAGCTCTTCGTCCAATGTGTTGCAACCGGTGATGTAATGGTACATGAAGGTGGGCGTGTTGTATAAAATGGGACTAGTCCTGAAACACGTTCAGGGCAACCAGACACGAGATCGACCCGAGCAGATGCTGGTGTGGGCATTAGCGCCGCTCGGGGTTCCCAAACCGCCCGTCCATCAAGGAACAAGGCTTGCCGTGGTGCCCAACTCGTGAAGGAACAGGATTTAGCCCTATTCCCCGTGTGTCGTTCGTCCTTGGGGGCATGTTTACGCCACATCCACCTGTCAGGTTCACGCCGCGTGGCCACCAACCGTGGAAAGATTGCTGATACCGGCTTTGTTAGTGGATCTGGGTGATTAAAGCGCTGCCACTAACAGCGGCGATAGTGATCCACACCACAATACCCCTGTTGTCACTTGCTGGTGCGGACGAAACCCTCCGACGCAAGATGATGTCATATCTCCATCACCGCCAATATCGCGAGAATTGACTCTCTCTGGTCCAAACTTCACGTTCTGAGTCATCGAGGGTGGTTGGAGAAGGTACTGAAACGATACGACTCTCAGTCATATCATATTCTCCGGCTGGAGCGAAGTTGCTCTCGGCTTGACCTGATGCTCCTCTTCCTCGTCACTCGACGTCTCCTCAAACAACGAAGTCAAGTTCGGCTCGGACATCCTGGTGGTTGGCGGAGGGGCTGTCGAAATTGCTGTAGCAGGATCCTCGTCGAGAAATAACGCAGGTTCGTCCGGATCGGTCATGTCAGAAACACTGCCCTCTCCATCGTCCAAATCATCATCAACCTCAACCTCATCCTCGCTGACCTGAACTCCCGCGTGACCCATTTGGCCGTCATCTGTGAGCGTCGGTGTTGGGCCACGTATGAGAATCAGTTGTCTTCGCAGCTCCTCCTGTCCCAGTTCTTTTCGCAGCTCCTCCTGTCCCAATTCTTTCAGATATCTCTCAATCTCGGGATGGCCGTAATGACTCGCCAGGTCGATGCAGGGCGAGAAGTGTGACCTACTATAAACTAAATTCAAGTGAAAGGTGATACTGCCACCATCCTCGTTGTCGACTAGTATGGCGTGACGATATTCGTGGGACGAGGGCGTCCTTGTGCACCCAGCTTCACAAAGCGCTTTCACGCAATCAAGCCAGCCATTAGCAACCGCCACAGCGATGGGGGCAATCACGATGCCATCCAGGTCGAACGGTTGGTCTGGGTCTTCCCCTCGTTGCAAAAAGACATTCAGGGTCTCAGCATCACCTGACAGCAACGCCAGGTGAAAACACCTCATTGGCCCAGATTCGATCACTCCCGCTTCCAGCAGAATCTCGACTGTCCTGGCATGGCCTCCGCGAGACGCCACTTGCAGCGGTGTCCTCCCCAGGTTGTCGTAGTTGATGGGGTTGGCAAGATGGTGGATTAGGAGCTCTGCTATCTCATAGTGACCAGCGGCCGCGGCATGCCAGAGCGGCGTCCGGTCGTGGTGATCCGGAGGGTCGATGCTACTGACCATAGCAATGTCGACAATAGCTTTGACAGCCTCGTAGTTGCCCATAGCAGCGGCGCGATGCAAAGGCGTTTCCCGAAAAGTGTTATAGCGATCATTTGTGTAGTAGATGGACCCATCGGTATCAGACGATCGTAAAAACCTTTCAAGCACCCCCTTTACCTGCTCGCTTCGCATGTACGAAGCAGCCAGGTGAGCAATAGGCTCCCTCGCATCGTTCTTCCCGATCCAGTCCGGCCTCTCGTCCTCCCAGCCGCTTGGGAGAGCAGCAATCAGGTCCTCCAATAACTCGTATTGGCCCAAAAGAATGGCGAGATGGATGGCAGAGAGTTGTGTGCCTGTCCTGCTCAGAACATCGGCACCGTGATCGAGCAGAACGCGAAGAACATCGCGGTTCCCCAAAGCCGCGGCCCAATGAATGGGTCGGAACCTGCGGAAAAGATCCAACCAGGGCGGCTGCTCTTCTTGCTCCGTTGGCTTCACGCGGGTCTGCACTTCGACCATTGCACTGCTCAGTGGGCTTCGGAGAAGCTCCGAGACTGCCGCCACGTCGTTTTTGATGCAAGCTTTCGTCAACAAGAGTGAGAAGTAAAGCCGGAAGGGGGTATCCTCATAACCTCCCCCGCCGGTGAACTCTTGTTCCAGACCAATCTCCATGATCTTCGCCACGGAAAAAACCTGTGGGAACGTTGGTTTCCCCAGACTATGCCGAGATACTGGTCCCGTAGCGTTCGGTTTCCGAGGGAGTCGAATAGTTGCCCATCCTTTTGCCGGGACTCGAACCCTTGAGAGAAGTAACTTCTGATCAGCTTCCAGTGTCCCGAAACCCAAGCCAATATCCCAGGACTCCTCCAAAGTGGGAGCTTCTGCAACCGCAATGATGGCAGCTTCACGCTGAGTTTGGTGACGACCCAGCAGACCGTCGTCAACACCTGACTCAAGTTCCGCCATTCCTGCAGTCACAGACTGGGGTATTGGCGCGGATTGCGGTTCGAAGATTTCCTGAAAGGCGAGAAAGATATTTGTGCGATTGAGAGCCCGAATCGTCATCACCCGCGCGAGGAGGTGGGAGTAAGGGCACTCATCCTGTGGGGTGATGCGTCCTTTTTTGATAATATGGGAACTATCAAAGTTCGAGGCGGTGACGGCCAAGTGTTGGTATGATCTCGGGAACCCCCGTACTGGTTGTTGTGTGCACCAGAGGCGCCGAGGGCCCTCGTGGCCCGGGGCCAGCCCGACAAAAACGTCAACTGCATCTCCAGGGCTGCGATTGCGATGTCTCAAGGCGTATCGGAAGGCGCCGAGAACACTGTTTGGGAGTGTTGCCGTTGGCTTTAGCGTGAAGCTCGCTTGGTTCCAGTTCTCGGCGGGGTAGATGTCGAGAAGCCGGATGGGGATTTGAAGCGTTGGGAGGAATCCCTGTTGAAATATGTCTTGTCCCACAACAATATCCGGAAGCCCATAGGTGGGCAGTTGCTTGACGTAGATGTAGCGATAGCTATCTCCCTCCTGGTGCAGTGTCAGGTCTCTTGATGGCAGAGAGACAACATTCTCAGGTGACACGCGGGCAAACTGGTCGCCGCCGAGCGACGTTAGGAGGATAGCAGCGTTGTGATATTGCCCATCTGGAGCTATATACGGCGCACAGTTCAGGACGCCAAAAAACTCGTCACTTCGTTCCCTGTCATCGTCGTCCACGTCGCCAGGGGGGCTCACCGGCTTGAGATACAACCTTATGTGTAAGCCGGCATTGGTCATTGTGAAAGGTGCGCTGACTCGTGTCGTGTCCCGAGGGAGCGGGTCAAATCCAGAGGTGGCGAAGAATGAGGGGCTGGATGATAAGAGGCCAGACAGCTGGAAGCGCAAAGGGTCATCCCATGGACATCTCCAAGCAAAGATAGACTGGTCGTCCGTCGCTATCATCCCGTTAGAAACACCGTTGAGCTGAGCAAGGTCACGAAGGCGGTTAGGACTCACACTTGATGATCTCTTCTTGAAGTCTGACAAAGGCTCTGTCGCCCTCTCCATACAGCAGGGGCATGTTAACTCCAAAGATACCCATCAGACAGTAAGCTTTGTCCTCTGGGCGTGTTGTCTCGCGGCGAGCAGCCCACCTCATCCGTCTGGCCACGCTGAACTCATCCAGATCGAGTCTCCCCTCCAGCAAGTCACCATCTATGCCTGTTATGTTGCTGATGAGGTCTGGGAATTTGTCTGGCCTGGACAGGCCGGCGCGAAGACCCAGCTTGTTGCCAAGCAAGTGCCACTTGCTGTTGTAGAAGTGAACGTTGGCTGGGGCGATGAGCTCCTGCAAAGTCCAGCCTCTTGTGAACCAGCGACTGGACCGCAACGCTTCCACAATAGCCGGGAGTTGTGATTCATTGTAATGGTCATCGTTCTCTCGCGTCAAAAACTTGTGGTCTTGGCTACCCGGTTTGTGGTGGACATCGTCGAGAAACGCGTAGCAAACGGCGGCATTTCTGTAGTACCGAAACATACTGTTGATGGCTTCTGACAGCTCCGCACTCGAGGACTTGTTGATGCAGCACGTGTCGATCCAAATGTACCTGTGACGCTCGGATTTTGCAAGACGCGCTGCCTCCTTGATCTTGAGGAAACCCCGCTTCTTGGTGACGGAGTGTGTGAAAAGACCGCGGGCACCTGTTTGCGAGAGCAAACCCGCCGAGAACTCCTGCAGTTCTTCGAAGCTGACTTCATCGTCATCGGTCCCCCAGGTGTGGGACAAGATGGCATACGGAGGAAGATCGTTGTCATGTTTGCTGACAAGACGGAGCGTTGTCGTGTCGACGAGTCGCATGGTGTGGCGCAAATGAGAAAAACGACACTTGGTAAAGTGACATAGTCGTTGGTTTTCACCGATTTGCAGTCGTCTCGTTCGGCGGGTGCTGCCCTGTTGATCACCAGACCAAAATTTGCCGCTGGTCCAGGTGAACCTAGCGGAGAGGGGAAGCGCGACTGTCAGCTCGCCGCACACGTGACTACCCAGTTTGCGACCAGGTTCGCGATGCGCACGGGCAACCCCTGCTCCTTCCCGGCCTTCCGAACGTGCCACGGCACTGGTTGTCACACTCGAACGGCCCCGAGTCCAAGGTTTGGGTTTTCGTCATTTCCCACTGCGAACGAAGCAACATATCGTCTCCGCTTCAAACGTTACTAACATGGCAGTTCACACAAGTTATCAACGCATTACATTGGTCGTCTAGCATACCGAAATCGTGACAAGATCGTGAATCCTTCCCGTTGACCCAGAGCCCAGCCCGAGATTCACCATCGCCCCGTTGCGTTTTCACCCAATCCACAACGCCGAAACTCCTCCCATGATGCTGCAGCCGGCCAGGCCATTTAGTCCTTGATTGTCTTGATCCCCTTCATGGCGTCTTCGTACAGCAACTCATAAGGAATCTCCTTTGGAACTTTAGGATAATCTTCGTACGGGCTCGGCAGCTTTTCCTTCATGAGCTGTTCCAACTCTCCCTTCGCCTTCTCGTCCTTGTCTTTGATCCCCTGCCCCAAAATTCTCGCCTGCTTCAGATGGGGCGCTTGCTGCAGAAAAACCCCCAACTTTACGCCCTCATACTTTTCCACCTCAAATTCGACATCAGCAGATTTAATCAGCTTTTCGGCCTCTTCATGTGTCGCCTTGAGCGCGCCCAACAGGAACGTCCTGAGTGCATGTCTCATCCTCTCCCCATCGATACCGCCCAAGTCACCAAAGGCCTTGCCAAATAGTCGATGCCCATGCGCTTGCTTGTTGTATTGGGGCACTAGGTCCGGTTTCATGATCCCAAGAGAGCGCATCACATCGTCGCCCACAGCGCCGATAGCGGCGCAGCCGTCGTATGCGATGACCTTTGTCTCTGGCAGAACGGTCTGGAAGTTGGGCGGGTTGGTCATGAAATCCTTGAACTTCTCAGACCCCGGGACTAGTACCAGACGGGTTGTGAGATACCACTCGGGATTTAACCGTGGCATAAAGGGCGCGTTGTAGGGATCCCAGAAAAACTTGAATTCCTGTCGCAGATAGACCCAGCTCATGTGCGCGCCGATGGGGCCGTATCCGGCCGACTCAGTGAACGTACCGACATCGAGGACAGACGCTTTCGCCGCCTCGCGTGACCAGGCGTCGGAGGGAAGTTTGTGTTTGGCCAAGAAATCTGTGTAGTTCTCTGCGGCGGGGAGATTCCAGGTGTTGTTGGCTGCGTTCAGATTTGGCTTTAGTTCGCAACCACCGCCAGTATCGTCGATGTGGTAGCCACCCTGGGAGACAAACTTCTTGAAATGCGTCTTTATGAACTCAGGATCGTCTTTGTGCTTGTCGAAATAGTCAGAGATGTCCTTGAGGCACGAGATAAGGAGGACGGTCAGCGGCTCTTTGCCCTGATCGACGTCGCGCGCCAAGCTCTCGATCAGATCGCTTCCGTCGCGAAAGGGATCGTTATTCCACGAAGCGTTGGCAAAGGTCTTGTTCCTCAGCTCGTAGAAGCTTTGCGGGAATTTCCTGCTGGCGTCGTAGCTTGCAACAGCGATGGTCCCCCGAGCGACCTCAATGTGGCCCAGACCTAGCAGGTGTACTATACTCCGCAGGAATTTTGCGCGCTCCAGAGGTTGCCCGTGATTCGTGACAAAGCCAGCAAGCTCGACAGCGCCGAGTCGATGCATCTCACTCAGAAAGATGATGGCGAGGAGGTCGTCGTAGTCCTGCTCGACATCTGTGATGACCACGATGCGCGGCTTGTCCGAGGGCTTGCGCGCTTTCAGAGCTTGCATGAGCAGCTCGTAATCCCTGTATTCATCGGGATTTTGGACCCGGTCATAGGGGATGAGCTTCCGATATCCGCGCTCATCAAAAGCCCGCCGAAGGGCGGAAGCGCCGGGTTCTGCGTCAGGCGACATGTTGTTCTTGATCGCGGTAATAAGCTGTTTGATGCTGCCGCAGCCCATGGGGAATAGCTTCCACGTAGTTTGCGACGTGGCGACCGATGGAGTTCTGTGTCCTTGGATGGTTGAGGTTGGTGATTGATTGCACGCCGAGCCTGATGATGCTGCGGGATGCGATGGCGATGGGGCTGATGCGATGCGGGGTGGTACCAAGTGCGGCGGCAGCCTAGGATCCAGGGAAGGTAAGATGAGACGGTTTCCCCTCTCCAAATTGTGCGGTCCAAGTTGGGCCGGGAAGGGGGCTGTGCAATAGTGGCGGCTGTCTGGAAGGCAATTTCTCTCAGCTGGAAACGCCTCTTTGAACTCTGGGAATTGGCGCGACGGACGGAGATTGGTTGCGCACCCACACTTTTGGGCGCTTGGTGAAGGAGTAAAGTTGTGGGAAGTGAGAGAAATTGCATCAACCCCTCACTTAGCCCAAGATTGAGCTCAGGTTATCCATGCACTCAAGGCTGTGTACTTTTTAGGTAGCAGCAGCCTAAGCACATGCGGGTATTGATTGGAGCCCGGGAAATATTGTTAGGGGCGGATTGAGTCAGAACGAACGACTCCTCTGGGTCGGGAGACACCACTTTTATACCATTTCCTGCGAAAAGTGAAATCCAGGCAAATCCAACGCTCTATTGGCTTTTGTCATCACCGAAAAGGTCATGGGATGGCGCTCGGCGCATGTGTCATGAGTCAAATCGAACAAACCACGCCCTTTGTAAACAACATCCTGGATGGTCCACCCGCATCAAATGCACCTTTCTGATGCCCGCTGGTAGGGTTGAAAGGGCAAGTCAGCCATTTCCGGCCATGATCGCACGCAAATACGACACTTCGTTGGAAACCACAAAGACAACGGGTTCAAGTAATCCAAGGGACCGCGGCAGATGCATGCATCGATTGTGATAAAGGAGAGGGTTTTATGGGGACACCAACACTCGATCCGAGTCGGGTCTTGCCCAACGCCGAATCACGTCATGAAGATGTGATCGGTCCTTCAACCTCGAAAAATGCCAAATGCCTTGAACACTTCAAACCCACATCCTTCTCCGACTACCCTAGCGTACCCAACGCGGCTATTTGCTGCTCATTGGGTCTGAGCCAGGACCGCACTTCCCTCGTGGGGTTGGTGGCGGCCATCAAGGTGCCATCGCATCATCTGATGATGGCCTCAAGGACACTCAACAATTCATCCGGCAGGAAGGTTCCAGGAGGAGAGCCTCAGGTATGCTCATTGCGACAAACATGCCAACGGGACCAAGTTGCGGGCCGCAAAGCTGAGTCGTACCTTGTAGCAGGAAACCGTACATCTCTGGTCGAGGGTCTGGTTTTGACAACAATTGGCAGATAAAACGGCTCTTGTCGGCACCTGAGGGCATGACATCCCCCCCAAGACTCTGAGTCGAGTGACTGAACTTCCCTGCAAAAAGTTCCCATGTGCCATGATGGAATGGCTCCTGCCGTGGATACTCGAGCACTGAGTGGCTCCTCCCCGCCTGACTGAAAAGAGGTGAGGCGGGCTGGTTTGAAATGTCAGGCCACGGTCCTGGGAAGTCCTGGAGCGCTCTTTCCCCTTGATCAACACCCCCTGCCAACTTTAGTCCGACAGGAACCTGGAAGCTTTGGCGATGCATCGGTCATCGGCGCCTTGGTGCCTGGAGTCACCTAGCCAATCCGACCCCCCAAACCTCCCACAAGCTCCGGCAAACAACGATGGACGACAACCGTTTCGAAGAAGGTGGTCTTCTCCTAGGGGAGCGGGAATGGTCGCTCAAGACGATTTCCACAGACCTCGGGACCAGAGGCCTCCGCACCACACGACGGGTAGAGGCAGGCGAGATTATATTCACTGAGACCTCATGCGAGCACTTCGACTCCCTCCAGCCTTCCCACGACACGAAAAAGGCAGAGCGCGAGCTCAAAGGAGGGGTTCAGAATCAAAAGTGGGAAAAAGAGATGGTCCGAAAGTATCGTGACGATCATGACTTTCGGTTACGCGTTCACGCCCTTCCGGGTTGGTTGACCGTGACAAGGTCGAACGAGTAAGTCTCCCAAAGTTCTTGACAGAGTAATCGAGCCCGCCAGTAACCCGTAAGGTGCGTGGGTTTCACGTCAACCGGGGTGGAAAGATACAGCCTGGGGTGTTGTAATGGCTTTGAGGCCTGGGTCGTTGTTTTTCACCAGCCTGCCTGCCGTTTCCCCCGCCCTGTAATTGGGGTCCCGATGGGTTCTGTACGCAACTAATAACCTCTCTTCTCTCTCTGCCAGGTCCAAGATGCGGGAACTTGTCGCGGATCAGGGCTTCTGTTTCCCCTCGACTTCAACGCTTGCAGCCGGCATCTGGATCTGCTTACCGCCGCCTATCACCGCCGACGCCACCAGCTACCCCCCACTCCCGACACTACAATTTGGACTTTGGCCACACGCCGGTCTCATCAAGCACCAATGCTTCGGCAACGCGTACCGGTCTTTCAAGGGCAACGTAATGACGGTCCGCGCCACACGACCCATCGAGAAGGACACCGAGATTACATGGTCATACCAACAACTAGCAAGACCCAAGCGTGAAAGGGTGACCGAGTTTCTCAATGAAAGGGGAATTCACTGCGACTGCGCCATTTGTGAGCATGATCGGCCGAAAGATCCCGAGGTAATTCGTGACAGATCACGGATTGTACGCGAACACCGTGAGCTGCTCAAAAAGGCCCTTAGCTGGGGAATGGGGCTGAAGAAATGGCGCTTGAATGTCACTGATAGCTATTTGAACGCGTTGAGTGAGTCGTACAGTAAACCTGCGAGCGAAGTGCCGAGGCTGGCTCATTACGAACTATTTGCCCAGATCTTGGACCTCGCGTGGGATCCAAAACATGGACAAGGGTTTGACAACACACTGAAGGTATCTGTGATCTTGGACGCCCTCAAGTCAGTGTACTTCGTCATTGAGCGCCGTGGAAATGACAATGTTCTAGTTCTGAAGCAGTGGGGGTTTGTTAGCCCTTGTACGTTCAAGCTCTTCATTCTGTTACGCAACACATACGCCTCCAGCGGCAACGATCTTCTTGCGCAGGAGGCCGAGAGACACGCTAAGATGCTGTACAAAATCACATTCGGAGAGGATGAGACATTCGACGTTCGGCGGTTTCAACTTTGGTTTTAGATGTGCCCGTAGTCTTACGTCTATCTAGTGCATGCATTTCTTTGTGATGCATCAAGCTCCTGGTATAACTCACAGCCACTTGGGGCTGTGGCTGTGTTCTCATGTTCGGTATTTAGATTTATATTTCCTCTCATCATCCAACCCGCGACTCTGGGTTTCTACGTGCACCCAACCTTTTTCGAGCTAACAACGATATCATCATACCAGAACGTGTTGGTATCCCCGCCGTATGACTCCCAGCCAAAGTAGATGGCCGTCACCTTGGGCTTGATGCTGCTCCTCTGCCACTGGCCCGCGTTGCTGTTGGCGACGCCCGCCTTGGCGGTCAGGCCTGCGATGGGCTTGTCGTTGAGCCATGTCTCAACGGTGCCGTCCGGGCCGAGATGGTACTCGAAGCATTGCCATGAGCCGGCGGGAAGAGCGGCAGATGCAGCGACGCCTTGGGGGGAGAGATCAGGGAGGGTTGCATCATCCGATTCTTGGAGAGCTCGTTAGTAAGGGGCTCAGGGGTGATGGCAAAAAGGTGCATGGTGG
The DNA here is from genome assembly GCA_036250225.1 of Cercophora sp. LCS_1. Classification (NCBI taxonomy): domain Eukaryota; kingdom Fungi; phylum Ascomycota; class Sordariomycetes; order Sordariales; family Lasiosphaeriaceae; genus Cercophora; species Cercophora sp. LCS_1. The sequence goes on from JAPZLL010000004.1 coordinate 400,320, forward strand.
GATTTTACGCAAAGGGGAGACGTGATACGTACCGCGGTTGAACATGAGAATCTTGTTTTGCCCGCCGATACGGAGGTGCTTCTTGCTACCCTGCGCCGAGTCGGGCATTGTGATGAAGGTGACGTGGGAGTCGGTGAATGCCTTGGATGCGCGGCTGGGGTATTTTGTTAGTCCAATTCTCGTGATTTTGGGATCGGCAGACTTACATCCACGACCTGACGTAGACATCACCACTGGGAACCTTGTTGGTGCCAACAAAAATGTGCCCGCAGTAGCCACCGGCACCGTCAACCCTGATTGAGTTCTTGCCGCTGTGTGCCTGGGACGTATCCAGTGTGACCTTGCCACCCTGGCTGCAGTCAGGGGCGTACGTGGGCCACGCCGCTTGATCCCAGCCGCTCTCAAAGCCCTCGGTGATCTGGGCGAGAGAAAACGGGAGGCTCAGGAGAGCAACGGCAGCAAGGGCGGTTTGACGGATCATTTTGTCTCTGCGGATGAGGAATACCAGGTGAAGCAAGGAGCAAGAATGTAGATCAGAGACAGGCGCGGTATTTATTCAGTCGGGTTCGGTCGACGGAGACGGAGATTGAGCCTAAAGATCGGCATCGTTGTGTGTCCCCCGCAGACGGCCGATGCTTCCTTTCAGATAGATGGGTGCTTAAACAGATTTCCCGGAGGCTTGTCCAGCGATTTCCAGATCTGGGTTACCCGGAACGCGAATCAGAGGTTCGTGTGGGGTGATGGACTATATTTACCCGTTCGCGAACCAAGCAATTCGGGATGTGCGCCGGGCGGGATCAAGCCACGGATTGGGTAATCGACACTGACGCGCCATGTCACTGGTCAATTGGTGGAATTGTCGCCAAATGACTGGGCCTTTGGGGAAGTGGCCGCTTTGCGAGATGCGTCAATGCCCGAAGCGGAGGCTGGCGAGCGCCCGATAGGGATCATGCCCCTGGATCTTGTCTATGGGCCGACTTGAGCGAGTTTGACAATACCAGGTTAACAACTTACCGATAACTGGGTTTCATCTAACCGTCCATACGATGGGGCCAGCCTCAACCATCTTTGGCGTCATCAGGTATTTCCCTCAATCGCCGGGCAGTGCCTGTAGTCGCTGTCTGTTGTCAGTTGCAGCAAGAAGCCAAGAGGCGTGACCAAGTTCTGATAGGAGGAAGAGCGAAAAAATGACAATGTTGGATACAAGGGATACGCTTGCGTCTATGTCCCAAACCGGAGCGTGTTTGCTAAGAGATAAAGGTGGACAAAGGTATCATACAAATGCCAAATCGTGATATGTCAACAAATGAGACAGGTCAACACATGACATCTCCCCTTTTGAGGGCGTCAAGCTCCTTCTTCCCCAAGGGGTCTTTCTTATTGAACGCGTAGGCTGCCCTCTCCTTGGAAGTCCAGCTCGTGAGGTCAAGGGCGTCTCCTCCGATGGGGGTGGTGCCGGCTTTGGATCTCTTCGATAAGAATGCCATCACGCCGCCATGCCTGGTCTTGTAGGCCTTCAGTGCTTTTGCGAAGTTGAAGGGGTCTGCCTTCCCCGTATTGGATTCGGGCTTGGGCAACGGCGCATCTGCATCAAACTTGGCCGCGACGTCCTCCAGGTCGCTGGGGCCAACAAGCTTGATGTCGTACTTCTGGGCGTAGGCAAGGATCTGATTGGGATACTGGTGAGGGAACCACTTCCTCTTGTCCTTGGCGGGGCCGATTGATTCCGCCTTGGACTCCTCGAGCAGGCCGGATTCCCCAAAGCCTTCGGTGATCTTGATGAACAAGGCCATGACGACGTCGAGATTCTGGATCTCCGAGTCCTTGGCTAGCAGGTTGTCGCGTTCTAGCTGGGCAAGCATCGAGAGGAACAACCGTCCGATGAGCTGAACAGTCGCATCCACAAGGTCGCCGTCATCGGCCCTATGGGAGATCAGTCAACCCCCGAACCCCCCAAAAATAGGCAGATGATTGCTTACATCGTCATCATGCCAGCGCGCCCGTGCGGTAGAAAATAAGCAAGGGCTTCACAAACGGTCCATTGCTCTTTGTAATTGCCAGCAGCCTCCTCAAAATCCAACAAGAGGTTCTGCAAAACTTCGATGACGCCATAAGCTGCGTGGTCATTGAACGTGTACATGTCAAACGTGTCAGGGTCCCGGAGATTGCAGTAGGTGTGCTGAGTGAGGAGACGCTGCTGTCCTGCGTCGGTGATCTTCCACGGGTGTTCGGGGTGCTCCGGAGCAGGCTTCCTGCAGAGACATGTTTTCCCATTGTCACATGCGCTCTTCTTGTCCTCGTCCTCTTCTTCTTCTTCATCCTCCTCGTCATCTTCGTCATCGTCAAAGGGCGGCTCACACATCAAGATGAAGCGATACGCCTCAACGGGATTCTGTGTGATTATTTTGAGACTGACATCGGCATTGCCAGAGCCGGAAATGGGGGCCCAACGTGGGTTCCGGGGTGGGACTGCGCCCTCAGGAGCATCAGAAGTTCCAGATGGCGATTTGGACTTCTTTTTGGTGCCTGTGGCGCCGGTAGAAGGACGTTTGGGTGGCATTTTGGTATTTGTTTGGAGGCGGATGGGACGTTCGTTGAGTGGTGGGGAAGAAGGAATGGAGGAAGGGAGAGTTTAGGGGAGGGTGTCAGTAGGAGGAGCTGGTTTATATGTATTGTGGTTCGAATGAGCCCGCGACCTCGCTGATAGGTTGTAAAGAAAAGGGGGAGACGCGTGAGAAGAGGTTGGTATGTTTCGCAAGACGCGTTTTTGTGGCGTTGATTGCTTTGTCGTGTGAGCGCCACCCCAGCGCCAAGCCCTTTGTGGGGCAGAAAAAGCAACCTCTGCAGGTGGTGAGCGTCACTGGACCGCCTCCCTGGGGCGTCCCACAAACATCAGCAGGGGAACCTGCTACCCCGGAATCACTCTAACGACGACTCATCGTTGACGACGTACTTGGCATGTAGCCTGTCACGGTTCTTGGAATGCCACGAGCGCGAAGTATGTTCGTTCTTATTTTTTCCTGCGGTATCCTAGATCGCGTTGTCGGCAGGGCGCGTCAGGATGAAAAATCTTGGCTGGTCCCAGTAAGCTGCCAAGCAGAACCAGGGGAACTGTCCCGACAGCCCGGGTCGGTGCCACATGCTCTAAAGAAAGGGCTTCAGTACGTCAAATGCATCGCGATGGGGAATCGCGCCGCCGATTGTTTGGAAGCGAGAGAAGGATGGATGACGGCGTCTCCATGGGAATGTGGCATGACCTTGAACGGAGAGTAGCTTGACGAGGACGACAGGATGCGAATTGGGATGAGACAAGCTCCTTGTATTGAAGGAAGCCCCCTGAAGTGTGAAACTAAGTATCTACTCAGAAGTAAAGTCTAGAATAATATCGCCACTCAATGCGATGCCCGCCATCGTATCAACATCGGCTCAGTGAGCAAGCCTAGGCGCACTGGGAGTAGTAGGGGTTGATGGTGTTGCAGGTCGAGCCGCTCACGCAGGTCGTGCATCCGCTGAAGCCAATGCCGCCGCACTGAGCCCACTTCTCGGCGGCGCAACCGCCGTTGCCAGGGTTGCTTGGGTTGGTAGGAGCGGTGGTCGAGCTGGTCGTAGTTGGTTGGCTCGGGGTCCCGCCGTTAGGGGGCGTGAAGACGGGGAATCTGCTGTCATCGTCCCGCTTGCAGCCAGACTTAGCGACGAGCTCGGACGGGCACTGGACCTGCTGGAAGGTGAAGCTCGGGTTGTCGGCGTTGGCGAACCAGTCGAACCTCCAGTTGCAGCCCGGTTGAAGGCCAGACGGGAATGAGGAGCATTGGTTTCGGGACGAGATGCCACCGTAAGTGGCGCCAGGGAGGCCACCGAACTGGGGTGAGCACCCGTCAAAGAGGCCCACGCCGCCGCCCGGGATGTTCAGGTCGAAGTGGTTGCTTCCCAGGTCACCGCCGGTGCTGGTAGACTGGACAACCATGGTCTTGCCTGCGACCGGGCCGGATGTGAAGGTGAGGCTATACAAATGTCAGTTTGTTGGCATGCAGCAGAAACAATGATCAAGGCTTACGCATAGCACGCACAGCACCAAGAAGCCTCAGACCCTCCAGAGAGGGAAGTCGCCGCAAAGCCGTACGCAAGCTGATTGTTGACAGCCCACGGGCTCTGGTCGAAGCAAGAATAAGCCGAACCGCCAGTGCAGCCAGAGGCAACGCCGGCATCCGAAATGCGGTTGTTGTTGGCATCACATGCAAAGACGGGGCGGTTGACGGCAGCCTTGCCTGGCCACGAGCAAGAGGGCTTGCAGCAGTCCCAGTACCTGGTAGACTGGCCCGACCCAGAAGCAGCCTGAGCCGCAAGGGGGAGAGCAGCGGCTAAGGAGGCGCGGACAAGGGCGGAGGAGACCATGGCTTCTGGATACAAAGGTGTTGGACGACCTGTCTGACAGTCAGGATGAGGATGGGCCGTTGACGTGTGCAGAGCCATTCCCAGTCATGGCGGGCATGACGCCCTCCTATATACCTCCGCCAATGTGACTTTGGCGGCCATCGTGCTGAGACATAGCACTGGCTACGGGAAGAGAATTTCCAGCCGATCGTCTGTTGCCGGAACTCCATCTGGCGGCACAAGGCCCACTGGAAACCTTGCCCACGGAGATCGAGAGGGATGCCGACGACCAAAACGGGTTGGATGGAGACTCAGCGGCGACGATGGCCCACTTGCTCGGAAGCCGAGCCGTAAACGATGGTGAGTAGGTTGGGCATTGTGGGCGAGATGTAACCCAAAAGCCTGGTAAGGTGCGCGGATCGCATCCGAGTCCCGCATGCACTCGGAATGCCGGTGCGATTTCCATGCGGGATCATGCGGGGCAGACAGGAGATACCCGGTCCTTGGATTGCGGGAGAAGAGCAATTGGAGGCTTTTCGCATCGAGCCAAGGGCCGCAAGCCCCTGACAAAATAAACCGCACACCAAAAGGTTCAAAGGCCTATTGATCCGGAATAGAGGGGCTTGCCCAATATTCCTGGGCATAAAAAGTATTCTAGAGGCCTCGGGATATCATTCTCAGCCCCATATACTTTTTATTTACCACGGTTGGAAATATATCTATCCGTTCATTACTGTTCCAAGCGGGATTAGGTGGATTTAGTGTGTGGATTTTTTTTGTCGACAGCTTGGGCCGGAATAAGATAAGAGGATTGCTGCTTGCCGAGATCCTGGTCGTGGCTTTTTCAGGTAGATGATGTCAAGGCCGCAAATGTGAACCTGGATGCCCTGCCCCCCCGTTGTCGCGTTCCATGTTGCGACAGTAGAAAGTGCGCCATCTTCCCGAGCAACGGCGCAGGCGAGGTACCCAGTACCTGCCTTAGCGCCAGAAAACTTTGCCTCGGTAGCATCAAAAGTTGTGTGTGACAGACGATGTTCAGAGCATGCACAGTCAAGGCCAAGAACTCAGAAGGTGTTTGCTGTTGCACACCGCAGAAGACCGTTGGCCAACATGTGGAAGTGGGGCAATTTTGGCGGTGTTGCTGGGCAGAAAAGCTGCTCCAGACTGCGCTAGCCTATTATAGCCTAGTGCTCCTGTCGCGCCTTTCAGCCTCCTCTGTTGGGGCGGCGCAGAAAAAAGAGTGGGAACCGTCGCGCCTCCATTCCCATCAAAGCTTCACCAGACACAATCCTTTCTGTCGTGTTTCGACGTGCGCAACCTCGAAGCGCGGAACACACCATTCAAATTTTATTCTGCAGAATTGCTTCTCTGCTTGGAGCTATTCAGCTTGGTATTTTGATGCGCTGAGTTCGCCGCGCTCGGCGAGTTGACGCGAGCACTCGCTCCTTCTCGTGGCAATTTCTAAGCGTTCTCTATCTTCCCTACTCGGGCCTCTTCGGCTTTCTGTACTTCTTTATCGCAGGCCACCCTCCTTCCCTCAGCGATCCCAGAGCAGCAGTTTGGTTTGCTCAGCTGCGTTCCTTCTCCCAGCTCGATTGGACCGCCACGCCAAGTTCGATCTCACGGCAACCGATTGCGATTCCCGTCATTGTAGCAAAGATGGCGAGTTACGCGCCAGACGGCACCCAAGACTACGGTGCTGGGTATGGCGACCCGTACGAGAACGATGAAGGCTACGAGAACGGCGATGGATACGAGGGCCAGGATGTCGCGGAGACGATCACGCCTGAAGATTGTTGGGAGGTGATTTCGGCCTATTTCGACAAGAAGGGCCTGGTTTCTCAGCAGATCGACTCGTTCAACGAGTTCACAGAGACGACGATCAATCAGCTCATCGGCGAATATGCTGACTTGACGCTCGACCATCCGAACCCCGGTGACGACCGAGACCGAGACATTGCGCTGCGAAGATACGACGTTCACTTTGGCAACACGTTGATTTCGAGGCCCGCCATCACCGAAGCCACCGGCGAGACCGTTTCCCTGCTCCCTTACGAGTGCCGCGACCGTAACCTCACGTATTCGGCACATATGTACTGCCACATCACCAAGCGTGTACGGGTCGCCATCAACGAGCCAGTCCCGCTGAACGAAATGACCGAGGATCAGCAGGAGTACATGCGGAAGACGGGGGAACACCCTACCACGATCAGATGGGAAGAGGAGGATGCTGGTCCGGCCGAGGATGGTGGGGTGAATGACAAGAAGAACAGAATCTTCTTGGGCAAGATGCCAATCATGGTCAAGTCCAGCATTTGCCACCTCTCGGATGAGGACGATGAATCTCTCTTTGTCCTGAACGAGTGTCCGTACGACCAGGGTGGTTACTTTATTATCAACGGCAGTGAAAAGGTCTTGATTGCCCAGGAGCGCTCTGCCGCCAATATTGTTCAGGTGTTCAAGAAGCCTCCAGGCGGGAGCGTCTCCTACCAGGCGGAGATTCGGAGTGCCCTCGAGAAGGGGTCTCGTCTCATCTCGTCACTCCAGATGCGGCTGCACACCAAGGCGGATTCCTCAAAGGGCAGGCTGGCAAATTCCGTCAGTGTTACCCTGCCGTACGTCAAGGAGGAAGTGTCCCTGGCTATCGTCTTCCGTGCTTTGGGCGTCGTCTCAGACGAAGACATCCTCAACCACATCTGCTACGACCGCAAGGATACACAGATGTTGGAGGCTCTGCGACCCTGCATCGAGGAGGCGTTCGTTATCCAGGATCGAGAAATCGCCCTGGATTACATCGGCAAGCGTGGTAATGGTGGTGCTGGCCAGAATCGCATGAACCGTGTTCGGGCCGCCAAGGACCTTCTCCAGAAGGAGATGCTTCCTCATATCTCCCAAACCGAGGGATGTGAGACTAGGAAAGCATTCTTCCTCGGCTACATGGTGCACAAGCTGCTGCAGTGCGCGCTGGGTCGGAGAGACACAGACGACCGAGACCATTTTGGAAAGAAGAGGTTGGATCTCGCAGGTCCTCTGCTGGCGAAGCTTTTCCGAGGTATCGTCCGCCGTATCACACAAGACCTCATGGGCTACATGAAACGATGCATCGACGGCAACAAACACTTCCAGCTCGCCCTGGGCATCAAGCCCGGCACGCTCACCAACGGTCTCAAATACTCGCTGGCGACGGGCAATTGGGGTGATCAAAAGAAGGCGATGAGCTCGACGGCTGGTGTCTCCCAGGTGTTGAACCGCTACACCTTTGCGTCGACACTGTCCCATTTGCGTCGTACAAACACTCCGATCGGCCGCGATGGCAAGCTTGCGAAGCCTCGTCAGCTCCACAACACTCATTGGGGCTTGGTTTGCCCTGCCGAAACACCCGAGGGTCAGGCTTGCGGTCTCGTCAAGAACTTGTCGTTGATGTGCTACATCAGCGTTGGCACCAATGCGGAGCCGATCGTCGACTTTATGATAGCAAGAAACATGGAAGTTCTGGAGGAGTACGAACCGCTTCGATATCCCAACGCCACCAAGGTCTTTGTGAATGGCACTTGGGTCGGTGTTGTTCAGGACGCCAAGAGTCTGGTTGGGCTTGTCCAGGGCCTGCGACGGTCGAATATTATTTCGTTCGAGGTTTCGCTGGTCAGAGATATCCGAGACCGAGAGTTCAAGATCTTTTCGGACGCCGGTCGTGTCATGCGACCCCTGTTCGTTGTCGAGCAAGAAGACGGCAACACAGCGAGCGGCGTCGAGCGAGGACAGCTGGTTTTGCGGAAGGAGCATTGTAATAAGTTGGAGCGCGATCGAGAGATTGGTAGATTCGACCCCGATTACTACGGCTGGGACGGCCTGCTCCGGGACGGATGTGTCGAGTATCTCGATGCGGAGGAAGAAGAGACAACCATGATCTGCATGTCTCCAGAAGATCTCGAGATCTTCAGAACGACAAAGATCTTGGGCATCCCCCAGGTCGATGTCGAGGACCCTAGTGCGGGTAACAAGCGCATCCCGACAAAACTCAATCCAACAACCCACGCGTACACGCACTGCGAAATTCACCCGAGCATGCTGCTCGGCATCTGCGCAAGCATCATTCCTTTCCCCGATCACAACCAATCTCCCAGAAACACATACCAGTCCGCCATGGGCAAGCAAGCCATGGGCTTCTTCCTGACAAACTACTCGCGCCGTATGGACACGATGGCCAACATTCTGTACTACCCGCAGAAGCCTTTGGCGACCACGCGATCCATGGAGTTCTTGAAATTCCGTGAGCTCCCCGCCGGTCAAAACGCCATTGTTGCCATTGCTTGCTACTCCGGCTACAATCAGGAAGACTCGGTCATCATGAACCAAAGCAGCATCGACCGAGGTCTGTTCCGAAGCTTGTTCTTCCGATCCTACACAGACTGCGAGAAGCGGGTTGGCTTCAATGTCGTCGAGAAATTTGAGAAGCCTACGCGGGCCGACACGTTGCGCCTGAAGCACGGGACCTACGACAAGCTCGACGAGGACGGCATCATCGCCCCCGGCATCCGTGTTTCTGGTGAGGATATCATTATTGGAAAGACGTCGCCCATCAACCCCGACAACGCTGAACTCGGCCAACGCCAAGCGCAGCACGTCAAGCGCGATGCGTCAACACCCCTTCGCAGCACAGAAAGCGGCATTGTGGATTCGGTGATCGTCACTACCAACCAAGACGGCTGCCGCTATGTCAAGGTCAGGGTCCGAACAACCAAGATCCCTCAGATTGGTGACAAGTTTGCCTCCCGCCACGGCCAAAAGGGCACTATTGGTGTCACGTACCGGCAGGAGGACATGCCCTTCACCTGCGAGGGCATCACCCCCGACATTATCATCAACCCGCACGCTATCCCGTCTCGTATGACTATTGCCCATTTGATCGAATGTCTGCTGTCGAAGGTGGCCACACTCAAGGGTATGGAAGGCGACGCCACGCCATTCACTGAGGTCACGGTCGACTCAGTCTCGGATCTGCTTAGAGCCCAAGGATACCAGTCCCGCGGCTTCGAGATCATGTATCACGGTCACACAGGTCGCAAGCTGCGGGCCCAAGTCTTCTTCGGCCCGACCTACTACCAGCGTCTGCGTCACATGGTGGACGACAAGATTCACGCTCGTGCCCGTGGTCCGGTGCAGATCATGACGCGCCAGCCTGTGGAGGGTCGTGCCAGAGATGGTGGTTTGCGGTTCGGAGAAATGGAACGTGATTGTATGATTGCTCACGGTGCTGCCTCCTTCCTCAAGGAGCGTCTGTTCGAGGTTTCGGATGCATTCCGAGTCCACATTTGCGAGATCTGTGGGTTGATGACACCCATCGCGTAAGTTTTTTTTGTCTGGCGACGACTTGACTATTTACTAACACTCCTCGTAGAAACTTGACGAAGCAGACCTTTGAGTGCCGTCCTTGCAAGAACAAGACCAAGATTGCGCAAGTTTACATGCCTTACGCGGCAAAGCTGCTGTTCCAGGAGCTGATGTCGATGAACATCGCCGCCCGCATGTTCACCACTCGGTCTGGCATCAGTGTCCGTTAAAAAAGGAGGCTTGGAGGCTGGACGATAAGAAAATCCGTTGCATGGGAGGTCGTTTTGGCGTCAGAGGCATGGGGTTTCCTTGATGATATGTCAGTTTTATCTCACTGGGTTCTGACTTTGCGCTCATGTGTCTTTGATCCATAGGGTCCTAGATCACAGAGTTTGTTTTTTCCATAACCCGGGGGGGCCAGCGCATGAGCTTTGGGAGAGAGATTGTGTATTTAATGTGTACAAGAAATAAAACAGACTGCACGTCTGACCATTGACCCTATCCATGAACAGGCTTCCCGCAGTATCGTACAACATCTGACTCCAGACTCGTCTCTATCTCTCGCTTGCTGTAGTATGCAACTTGGAGGCTACTGCTCCTCCGGCTTTGTCCGGCGTGGACTTTGCCCAGCGCAGCCTTCTCTAGCCAACCAGTCAGGCTATTTTCGATCCATCACTGCGTGCTACCTCCCTGGCGGTGTCTCCGGCCCCCCTGGCGCCTCGGACGTGCTGTCGCGCACCGTCTGCACCTTCTTGTACTCGGCCTCGAGCTTTCGCTGCAGATCAAAATCGAGTTGTCGTTCCCGCTTGATACGCTGTTGTTCGATATCGCGAATAACGCCCTGGTGCATGGCCTGTTGAGAAAAAGATGGTCAGCATTTTTCTTCTTCCCCCAATCCCCCAATTGACGACGGATTTGTCTTCATCTTTACCTCCTTCTCGGTCTTTTGCTGGTAATGCACAAAAACCACCATGCCCGCCGCAAAAGTGGACATCCCCAGGAGCGTGAGCTTCGAAGCGCGAGACATTGTTTTGGTTTGGCTGGACCGTTCACAAACCAAAAAAAAAACGGGAACGAGGTTTCTCGAATAGGATCGTCATCCCGCTTCCCGTGGCGTGGGTGCAGTCGCGGCAGGCAAAACCGAGCAGCTGCGAACAGGGGGGGGGGGGGGGAAGCTTCCACCATCTGTCTGCCCCACTTCAGCCGCCCGCTGCGAGCGTGGGGACCTTGTCGATTGCGCGTGTGTGCCTTGGCCTTCTTCAACTGCGTCTCTTCTTGAGGGAAAAGGAGCACCACCTATCGCATTGACACACCCACGACGACGAATACTCCGAGGATAACTTGCGCTCGCTTCTTTCCTTGAGATTTTCTACTTTTGTACCTGATTCCTTGCACGCAAACCCTCCGCAGATATGGTAAATCGGTTCCTGGTGAGATGGGGGGGAGGAGCTCTTCGTGCGCTGACATTGTGACAGTCAGCCCAGAACTCCGCGGGCATTCAGACCCTGCTTGATGTATGGATGATTCCTAGCTGAAGGAGATTGGAATGGGATACTGATGGGCGATAACAGGCCGAGAGGGAGGCGTCTAAGATCGTCCAGAAGGGTATGTCGTCACCGGCACTGGCATCAGTATCAGCTTGACAGTGGCGGCGGTGGATAGAGGGACAATCGCTAACAATGTTCACAGCTCGAGAATGTATGCGCTACACTTCCCCGGTCGAATCCCGACGACGTCCCTTGAGGAACGAGAGCTATCGGCTGACAAGAAGCGACGTATAGACCGCACGAAAAAGGTGAAGGAGGCTCGCGACGAGGCCAAGAAAGAAATCGATGCATACCGCGCTGAGAAGGAGGCCGAGTTCAAGAAGTTTGAGGCTGAGGTGAGGACTTCTCATTAGTCACGATTGCGCGCCGCCTCAGACGCTGACTTGACGGGGATGATAGCACACACAAGGCAACAAGGCCGCCGAGGACGCAGCAGATAAGGAGGCCGACGCTAAGATCGTGGAAATTAAGGCTGCTGGCAAGAAGGGCCAGGACAAGGTTGTGAAGGATCTGCTGGCCGCTGTGTTTGACGTCAACCCAACCCCTGTCGCCTGAGGTGATGCATCTGGAAGAACTAGAATGCGGGTGTCCGGGATGTCGAGCCGGTGTTGGGAGTTGTTACCTTGCTCGAGGACTATCTACAGCTGTTTAACTGCCGGGCGCGGACGTCTGGGAGGGACAGGACGAGTCTTGATGCTTGCTTCGTCGTACGGATAGAGCCCCTGAGTTGGAGCGGCATTGCTTCGTAATGAGAGCCAGCTAAGGCTCTGTGGTATCTCTGGTATTGACTACTGTACATTTCCCTATCCTACTAGTGCTTCGACCCGCCAGCCAGCCCGGTGCCCGGTGTTATCTCAGAAACTGGGCCAGCGTGGACAACATCTCCCGAGTGTCCTTGCCCTCGTCCGGGTCGACGTCTATGCCATCGATCTGCTCCTGGATCGTGGTCCGGATCACATCAACAGTCTCATCTCGGTCTGCGAGCAGAGCTTGGATCTTTTTCCGCGCGCCGTCATCCTCGGCAATAAGCCATGCAAGGATCACGTCGATAGTTTGCAGACAAAAGAGACCTGCATCCAGGCGGCGCGAAAACCAATCGTCGACCATTTCTTCTTTCTCCTCGGCATCCATCCCCTTCTGCTCGTCTTTGATCTGCTCGTCCACAGCGCCGACCCTGGAGCCGTACTCTCGTCGCAGCTTGACGAGCTTCTCGGTCTTTTCGTAGTCCTTCTCTACGAACTTGGCCAGGGTTCGTATCCTCTCGGCCGAGTCGGCTGGGAGCAGTCGCAACATGGAGGCAAAGATGCCCACCAGGTGTTCTGTTGTCTGGTTGTCGTGTTTCTTGATGAACATGGTGAAGATCGTCTTCAGGCCGCCCGCGTCGACAACCTTCTGACAGACATCTGCGCCACCCGAACCTCCCGCCGCGTGGTCAAGCAACCGCAGTGACGCCGATTTGCTTAGCTTTCCCTCCTTGAGCATGATCAAACACAGCTCAACACCTTCTGCCTCCACGAACTTTGTTTTCCCCACGGGCTCGTCGGTGATACATGCCAGCGCCTCAAACAAGTTCTCCATGTACTCCTCCTCGTCCCCGCCCTTCTCAGGGTCCCGTTTCCTGTACGCTGCCACAAGCTGCAGCATCTCATCAACAGCATTCAGCCCCGCCAGCCTCCTCCTGTTCGCCCCCGAGCTCTGCACCAGAATAGCCAGGATCTCAGCAGCATACTGCTTATTCTGCGTCACCGGCCTCTCGTTCTTGGCCGCCCTCGCAAGCAACCACTGCAACAGCGCCTCATCCTCGCCCACCTTCTCCGCCGTGTCTGCCCTCGAACACAAGTTCTCCACGACGTTGAGCGCATGATACACCCCAGCGCGATCCGCCTCCTGCCTTTCATCCAACCGCCCAAAGTTGCTCACCAGCAACCCCAGCAAATCGGCCTCGAGCAACGCGTCGACCAACGCACTCCATTGTTCTTCAGTCGCAGCGACATCCTCCCCCGTCAGCTCGCTGACAATCTCGACCGCATCAATCGCAATATCCGTATTCTCATGCGCCAACAACCCAACCAAACTGCCCACGCACCCGAGCTTCGCAAAATCAGCATACAGCTCGGGATGCTCGCCCAGGATGGAAAGCGCCTTGATCGACGCGTCCAGATCAGCCTCGGAATCGATGAATTTCGCCGGCTCGTCCTCGTGTCGTGCGCGCAGCTCGGCGTTGCGCGTGATGCGCTTCTCGAACCCCAGCGCTGTCTTTTTCAGCCATGAGAGGTCAATCTTTTCGTCTGCCGGCGCGGCGTTGGTGTCGTCATCATTCATGAAGTCGAGGATCTCTTTTTCTTGCGCGGTGATGCCGCCGCCGAAGAAACGACCTTCTTCGTCGTCGCCGTCTTCGTCGTCATCTGCGGGAAGGGCGGGGCCATAGTCGTCTTCGTCTTCGGCGGGGGGAGGCGCCGGGCCGGCTTCGAGGTCGTCTTCGACTTGGGCTTGGGGACGGGATCGGGAGGGGCCGTTGGAGAGTTTTGCGGATTTGTAGATTTCGGCTGGTGGGGGAGGGTAGTTAGATGGTGGAATGCTCAAAGGAGAGAGAGGAAGGAGACGAACTTGGATCGCGGACAGGGTCGAGTTTGCGCTTGGAGGGGAGGCCGGAGCTCTGGAGGTTGTTAGGACTGCGAGATCGGGTTGGGGGGGGGTCATGTACCTTGAAGATATCTTCAATACTGGCCATTGTGGAATTGGAGCTAGCCAACTGAAAATCGTGAATTGGATGGAGAAGTTGATGGAGGTCGCTCTGTTTGCGTTTGCGCCGCCGGCAAAACGAGGCGAGAGTTTGTATTCGACTTGTTTGGGACTAGCGTCGGCAGGCAACGATGGGGGTCCCACCAAGCTGTCGGGCCGTGGGGCGCTGCCGTCATCTTTCCAGTGGACGATTCCAGGGCCGGTCCAGCGCTCATCGGGTGCCAGGACTGCCGCGCCAACTCAGCGGGATTCACACACGCGCGGTGACACACACACACACACATCAAATTAGACTTGCAGAGAAACAGTGGCTCCTTAAACCTTTCGGACTCATATATAAACATTTTTCCCTTGGGTTGTTTGCCTGCACGATTCTTCTTCTACATCTTCTCACACCTGGCTTCCCCATCTCGAGTTCTCGATTCGCCAACCTGAAGGTCGAATTGCGCCCAACCATTGACATGCCGCCCACAATCATCCTCGTCCGCCACGCCGAGGCGTTACACAACGAAACCAATATGTGCCCCCACCAACTGTACAGATAATATTCCAACTGACAACCCCCACGAAATTGGAGCCTCCACGACCCCAAGCTTACAGAGCTAGGCCGCAGCCAATGTCGAGACCTCCGCAAGGACCTGATGGGACGAATTCCCAAAGAACTCGACGTCGGCTTGATCATCGTCAGTCCCATGATCAGAACCATTGAGACAGCCCTCCTGGCATTTGGCCGTCTCGTCAAGAGCGGTGTCCCCATCCAAGCCCACGCCGGCTGGCAAGAGAACTCGGCCAAGCCATGCGATACTGGTTCCTCGATCGAGAAAGTCAGCGCAATGTTCCCAGAAGTTGACTTTGGCCATGTCGATCCCGTCTTCCCGGACAAGGCCTCCCCAGCGGGAGCCAAGTACAGCTACACCAAGCAGGCGATTGTGGCTCGTGGCAAGTCGGTGCTACAAGAACTTCATGACCGACCGGAGAAGGCTATCATTGTTGTGTCGCACTCGGGGTTCCTGAGGCTTGGTGTTACTGGGCATTACTTTATCAATGCGGATTACAGGATATTTGACTTTGTGGAGGGAGAGGAGGGGGGGTTCGCGTTGAAGCAGTGGGAGTCGACCAAGGCTGGAGGCTTGGGCAGGAGTTGGGAGAGAATGGTGCCCATTGGGGATGGGTTGCCTGAGGATTCGTCTGTGGTAGGGCAATCTTAGCTGAGTATGGCCAACTCAGGTCCGCGGCTTCTTTTGGTTTCCCTCCTTCGTGGACTTAAAAGGGGAGGGGGTGTGAATGCTAGTAAGCAGAGAGCAAGCGACTTTTTTTCTCCTCCGGTTGTGCAGTTCGTACAAGGCGAAGGGGTGTTTTGTTTTGTTAACCCCCAATATCGGCAAAGAGGACAGCAGAGAGCTTAGCAAACATTACTATCGTCTTGAGTTCGAGATGTCACCACTGACAAAGACCACCAAGACAGCAGCGTAGCTGTGTGTCATGGGTCAGCACATCATCTTCATCTCTCGCGAATCGTGGGGACGTACGCCGCGGTTGCTCCGAAGATCTCAGCCCTCCTTGCATTTGTAATGAGCCCAACACTGGCGGCGAAAACAGCGGTAAATGCAGCCATCATGACAAGTTTAGACTTGTCTCCTTGGGCGTAGTAAAGACCCAGAATGGGGCCAATGAGTAGGATGGCGGCTATGACGGTGTTGATGGCGGCAACGGCAGCGATGATTGTTTTCCCGTTGAATCTGCCGATGCGAACGTCACCATCCCGGGAGAGCTCTTCCTCAAGAGGCCAGTGCCTTCGCAATAAGAGTGATAGATAGTCTGCGTCGGGAACGTTGCCAAGCCCAACCAAGTCATTTTCATCGTCGAGAAAGTGCTTGCACAACCCCCCCAGAACTGGATGTGGGCTTTGAAACCAGTGTCTGTATGCGCTGACCGTTCTGGAGGGCGGTCGTCGCAGCTTTGCGATCTCATTCTGTAGCAGAACCGCCTCGTCTATTAAGTGGTCAGCTGGGGCGAGGGGGGCACGGTAAATAACAGAAAAGAAAAAAGCTACATACGGTACTCTTTGACTTTTTCGCGAATTTTCAAGATGAGCTCCATTCGGCGCCGCGCTTCCTCATCTCCCCTGCCAAATCGCACGACGAGTTGTTCCCAGGTGCTGGCTAGATCCTTGGCATCGAGGTCCCCTTCTGCAAATCTGAGCACATCCTCTTCGTCAATTTTTTCAAGATCCCTTTCTAGGGCAAACAGTTCTGCTTGGAGGTAGAGGAGGTTGCGGGCGCCCAACTCGCCAAACTTGCGGTAGATAGAAGTGTCGTTGTCCGCGTCAAGGGTAATCCATTGCGCAAGTTGTGCGAACCCTTCCTTCCTCTTTAGATTTGTTGTGGTCTGTACATTCATTATGCTTTGCCAGTGCTCGAACTTGACAGAGGAGAAGGCGCTGATACGCTCATGAAATGGACAAAACACATCTGTCTCAGGCTGCATAGCCGCCGTGGCGTTTTTGGCGACCTGTTCGGCAGGCACTCACAAGCCACTTTCCCTCTGGGTCTCAGCTTTCATTTACTCGCGCGCCTTTTGGACAGAATCTGCCTGTCACGTGGGGTTGGCTGAAATTGGACTCCTGAATCTCAACTTCCTGGTGCTCTGAGCCCGAAGCGTTCTCCCTTCGTTCACCTCATTGCGTTTCGACTGGTCAGTAACATGCCCCCATCCGCATCAATGCTAAAGCAAGCAATCGGACGGCGTGATGTGGAGGGATACGTCAACAGAATCCCAGTTAAAGGGTTCCGGGACACTGGAGCCGACGTTTCCTTCATCTCACCACAGCTGGTCAGCAAACTTGGATTCGCTCCCGACAGCCAGGTGCGACGCGACATCCGATTACCCAATGGCCGCTTGATTATGTCGCCGGGAATGGTCAACGTTCCATGGATGTTCAAGGGCGAGACAGCTCCAAGCATACATGTAATTTCGTGTTGGATTCTCCCCGGGTTGACTTGCGATGTCGTCATTGGAAAGCCATTCTTATCTGGACTCTCGGACACAGACCTACGGGTAATCGGGTTGCTCAATGGCCAGCCAACGCTAGCCCTGCCGGATACTGGTTCGGATCTCATGCTCGTCTCTCGCGAATATTCTCAGACACGAGGTCTTGAAATTGACTGGAGTGAAGGAAGCCGTTGTGCGATCGAGTATGCTGATGGAAGTCTTGGCTGGACTTCTGGCATTGCCAGGGATGTGGAATGGGCCGTGGGCGACTCGACGGTCCAGTGCAACTTTCATGTTTTGGATGGTTTGTCTGTTGATGTGGTTCTGAGTAACGACTACCTCTATCAGATGGACACCTTCGCAGCCCACGCAGGACACTTTGTAGAACTTTCGTCTCAAGAGGAAAGGACTTTCTGTTACAAAATCCGTGGCTTCAAGACCAGGATTTCAAATCGGCCCAGCATCGCTGGGGCAGTGGTTGACGGTTAGTCCCCCCAAAACGCAAAAAAATTGAAGCAACAAAACAAGTAAAGAGTGGTCGGCTTACAACGCAGCAGTCACATCACCAGATGCATTCGGTCCATCCATGTTGCGGCAAGAATGGGCTACCAGGGATCGTGTCCGCGATGAGATCGCAAACCTTCCAGCATCACGACAGGCTGCGGCGCGTCAGGCGGAGACGGAACGACAGCTCAGGTGGGAAGAGCTAAGAAAGGCGCATGAGCTCAGGTGGAGATCAGTGCTGCCAATTACAGCCTCGACTCAGGGCACCCGCAGCGGAGCGGTCCCTATTGGAGCGGTAGTATCAGGCAGCCCCGCATCAACACAAACGAAACACGGGAAATGGCGGGCTTGGATTGAACGGATCAAGATTCGTTTTAGTCTAAGGGGCTAACAGTTGGAGGTGTTCAAAAGCCAGCTAGTCTACCAGGAACGGTGTAATCGACACTTCGCATTGAGCCCGCTTGGGGATGACACGAAATCCCGCCTGTTGTTGATATGACGTGGGCAGTCGCCAACGAGCTGCTAATTAATTGTTGACCTTCGAATATCCAATCTCTCGGGGCAGGCCCAACATCCTATGTCAACCGTGACAAGTTTGGCCCGGAGAGCCAGCCCGTCTCGTAGGTACTCCCCCAACGCCACCTTCGGTGCTTCCACCCGCTGCTTGTCCCAAAACACAAAGCCGAACCATTTCCAACCCCCCATACCTCAGCCGATCCGCCTGGATGAAGGCCGCTATCTTTTCTTTGCTAGTCGGGTGTAGATACTGTCCCTAACCTGACCATTCCCGACTGTCGGCAGAGGGTCCTCCGTGCTGTTGGCCAAAATCTTCAACCAAGTTGTCGGCGAAATATGCGTGTATTCGTCACGTCGTGCTGATGGTCGTGTAACCAGGCCGGATCACGGTCGCGGCATTGAGGCTCAGGGAGACAACGGGCAACCCGGTTGTTGGGATGGCGAAAGCTTGGTCCGGGTCTTGGCACAGTGCAGCATGCTAATATACAGTGGAGTCTCGCGTGGCATCGCTCTGGGAGCACCTCCCCCATTTAGCCGTTGGCGGGGTTGCAGACCGACGACAATACGACCCTCAGCCTTCCGGCCACTGCAGTACCCCGGCTTCGACGACACCATGACAGAGGCCAAGGTCTCACTAGGAGAGCAATATATCTACCCGATGCGTCCGATCTGTCCGCATCGCTACCCCAGCACTGGGACGGCAAATGGCCCGGCAAGTCGTCCTATTCCGATTTCCTGCATGTGGTTAGCACGTTCAGCGCACTCACTCGGCCAGCCCTCTGCTTTTGCCATCCGGACTGTAACGTCCGGGGACCTTACTTGGTATATATGCATATACCTCAGGTAGGTATCAGCTTCTGTCCTCCACGACTGGGCTCTGTACTCGCGTCTCCGAAATGCCTTCAGCCACGATCCTTTCTCTTGCCCTCCTGGCAGGCAGTGCCCTTGCCCAGCAGGCTCCTCTCTGGGGACAGTGCGGTGGAAATGGATGGACGGGACCGACAATCTGCGCGGCTGGGAGCTGCTGCTCTACTCAGAATACCTGGTATGCCCAGTGTACGCCGGGCTCGGGATGCCCTGGTAGCGGCAGTGGCCCGACAACCATGACGACCAGGATACCCACCCAGCCCGCCATCACCACGTCAACTGCTCAGGTGACGGCCACGGCGGCTCCCATCACCCCGGCGAGTCTCCAGCAGGTGTCGGGCTTCGGCAGCAACCCGACGGGGACCCAGATGTTCATCTACGTGCCGAACAGGCTCGCGACCAACCCGGCTATTGTCGTGGCGGTAAGTCATAAATAAAAAGAGGAGGTGGGCTTTTATTTATAATTCATGCTAACCTCGATCGACAGCTCCACCCTTGCGGCGGCTCGGCCCAGCAGTTCTACTCGAGCTTCAACCTGCCGTCGTACGCCGACAACAACGGCTTCATCATCATCTACCCGCAGACGACGGCGTACAGCAACTGCTGGGACGTCAACAACGCGGGGTCCCTGACGCACGGCGGGTCGGGCGACGCGACGGGAATCGTCAGCATGGTCAGCTACACGCTCAACCGGTTCAACGGCAGCAAGGACAAGGTCTTTGTCATGGGCGCGTCGTCCGGCGCCATGATGACCAACGTCATGGTCGGGTCGTACCCAGACGTCTTCGAGGCTGGCGCGGCTTACTCGGGCGCCGCATTTGCCTGCTTCGCCGGCAGCAACTCTCCGCCCACACCCATGGGCGCCAACCAGACCTGCGCGCAGGGCCTGCAGCACACGCCCCAGAGGTGGGCCGAGTACGTGCGCAACGCCTACCCCGGCTACACCGGCAAGCGCCCGCGCATGCAGGTCATCCACGGCCTGGGCGACACGCTGGTCCGGCCGCAGTGCGGCTACGAACAGCTCAAACAGTGGTCGACCGTGATGGGTTTGACCAATACCAACAACATCACGGGTGGCGCCGTGCCCATGGGTTCGCAGTACACCCAGATCAACTATGGCGATGGCTCGCAGCTGGTGGGGTACTTTGGCCAGGGCGTCGGCCACTATGCACCCCTAAACGCCCAGGTCATGCTCAGGTTCTTTGGCATCATCTGAATCATGTAAAAGCCACGTCAAGAGGAGAGGGGGTGACTTGCAGTTGTAGATAGTTGTGTTAGTTGTGCATAGTCCAGCAAATCACCAAGGACCGCCCAACACTGCACCCTACTTATGTTTCTGTGCTACCAGCGACACCGCGTCTCACTTCCGACCATTTTAAAGCCTTGATGGAAAGGCCACCTCGCAACAGTTGTCTTATGGAAAGAACCCTCCTATACACCAACCAGTAACGACGAGGTTGACGAGGCACCCGTCATCAAGACCGAGCCCGGTATCGCCAATATCCTCAGTACCCCCAAGCGCAAGGTACCCGGCCTTTTTGCTAAGTCGTTCTCGGACAAGAGTAAAACTAACTACACGCTTCCATGCCTACCTGTCACGACCCAGGTCATGACCTCACGGAGGGAGCACGGGCCAACTACGAAGCGCCAATCATTGGGCCCAGGGTGCAACGACCCACAAAGCCCGAGCGGACCAATCAGGTTGGACCCGGCCCCAATGGACCCGGCCCCGGGTCCATGGTGCTCGGGTCCATGGAAGAACCAGTCAGATCGGACCCGGCCCCGATGGACCCGGCCTCGGGTCCACGGTGCTCGGGTCCCAAGGAACATCGCAAGTATATAGATACGATAGTTGTGCCCACAACCGTGTGAGGACTCTTGGATCCTCACGCTAGCAATACATTGTTCTTGAGCATCGCTCAGTGAGACCCATCGTCCGGGACCTTGGAGTCTACGATCTGCTTGACAGTGTATCACCCTTCGAGAGTTGTCCTAGCCTTCACCCAGTCACCTTGCACCCCCCACCTAGAGCATTGGACCCTGTCCGCTCTTGCGATCTGTCTTTGCCAAGCCCTCCCACGGAGCACTTGGAGCAGGCCGTAACACTACCGTAGTTTGACTCCTTACTAATAGCCGGAACCGGAAAGCCCACCCAAGTACCTCATAGAGAAAACTAATACCCCAAGCAAGAAGGAAAAGAAGCCCAAACAGGAGAGGAAACTAAAGGCTACCTAGGCATAAGCCCCGATTAATTATAACCAAAATGGGACCAGCCAGCCAGATAATAGTATATACAATTGCCCACAAGGGCACATGGACGTAGCTCTACATAGCGAGGAACTTTGTAAACACTCTCCCACGTCTGTACACTGTTGTAAGTTCCAAGATATGCCTGTGCCTTTGGTGTCCTACTTTTTCTTTCCTTAGGTTGTGCAGTTTGTAAAAGGCGAAGTGGTATTTTGTTTTGTTAACCCCCTATATTGGCAGAGAGGACAACAGAGAGCTTCGCCGACACCGCCCTTGTTCGCGGTGGACTGCGGGTCTTACAAAACAAAAAGAGATGGGCCCCAAGGACTCAAACCCGAGATTGTCTCACTCCTAGATAGCTAACAAACCATTCTACGCGAGCTCCGTTTTTCGCACACCCCGTTTCCGTTCCTGGCACACCACTCCCACACATCATAACCCTGGCCCGCCAATATCTCTGTATGCCTCTGGAATGCCGCTTCCACCACACTTGGAAATTGTTGACGTGTTTTTTTTTTGAATCAAATGCGCATTAAAATTTCTGAACAACCCGACCTATTAATTATTAACGCGTTTTTGGAAGTATGGAGGCCAAAAAGTGTAAATAGTTGGCTTGAGTAGCGCCGCCAAAGGCCAGGGTTGTATGTGGGCGCGGTGTGCCAAAACAAAAATGGGGTGTGCGAAAAATAGAGCTCTTCTACACACAGTATTGGTACAAGGGGCAGCAAAAAGACAATATCAAAGAACAGGATTGTTGAAGTTCCTTCCCGGCATTTTGCGCCAAATACCCGGCGCGCCTGTCGTGGAGCTCGGAGTCTTGCCTTGTCCGCCAACAACTTGTTCCGAGCAGCTTCGGAGCATACCACTGCGCTGGATTTGTCATTCATTCGGCAATCCATCCCATTGGTCAACGCACAGCCACAAACATTTCATCGCTATCATGACACCGAGCATTTTCGGTCCGAGGATTCACACAAATAGTTATCGCATTCCCTTTTCCTTTGGTACCTTCCCAATCTCAATCATCCGACTTCATGGAACCCAACATGACCCCAACGACCCAGTTCACCCTGCAAACAATGACGCAGCAAGCTCCTTCCCTCGGTGCAGTCCTTGCGCCATTGCATCTGCTCTTTTATTCAACTCTTCTCGGCACCGAGCTGTACCAAAGCCTTGTCATGACCAAAGTCTGTTTCGTTGCGCTTCCCAGATCCGCATTCACCACGCTGCAGAAGCGAGTCTTTCCACTCTACTTCAAGGGCCAAGCCGCCCTTGTCCTGCTCGCAGCGGCTACCGTCCCACCATATGGGCCTGTGACGGTTACTCAAAACAAACTTACTTGGATATCCTTCCTGGTTGCAGGAGTCACGGCTGTGTTGAATCTTGCGGTCTATGAGCCGCGAACAAGGAAAGCGATGATTGACAGGATCCATCAAGGTTTGTCGGAATTCCCCAAATCAAGAACCCGACGCTGATGTTCGGTGATCAGAGACGAGGGACAGCAGATTGGTGGGGGGCGATGAGGAGACAGCCAGAAGTACTCCCAAGGAGCCGAGTGCGGAGATGCAAAAGCTCAACCGTGTGTTTTCGCGGGAGCATGCAATGTGCATCCACCTGAATCTCATTTCGATGGGGGCAATGTTGGTATATGGGTGGAAATTGGCATCCCGAATTTCGTTGTAGAGGAAGGAGCGATGACCTACAAAATTGCTCGTCCAAGATTGAGACCTCGCCATCATCCGGCTCAATGATCGCTGTGTTGAGCACCCATGTACATCCACATAAAACGAAGTTCGCATCTCATTCCTCTGGTAAAGCGTTCAATATTTCACTTGGCTGAACAAAGTTCCAACACACATCGTGGACGACGATGGATGCCGATACAACAACCAAGGGTTAGGGTCAACCCTCAAATCAAGGGTCAATCCCGCCGATCCACCATCACCCACCACCCCGCTTTCAACGACTCAGCTGCTCAGGTTTGCCGTCAGGGCTCACCCTTATCTCACCCAACACTATTCCTCAACACCATTCAACGCCCCCAATCGAACCCGAACCCCTAAGCAGCGACGTGATGACCTCCCCAACCAAAACCCAACCCAAAATCCTCTCCATAACCCCCCTCGTACCCCACTCCCCCTCTTTTTTTTCACCTCAATGACGTCACTAACACACTGTTAGGATAACGCCTCCGCCCGCTGGCTCAGCCTCGTCCAAATCGAGTACCAAGCTCTCGACGGCAAGACCCGAATATGGGAAGCCATGCGCCGCACCACGCGGCCAAAGGGTAGCGCCGTCGACGCGGTGCACATCATTGCGACCCGCCAAAGGGACTGCGTTCATGAGATCCTGCTGGAGAAACAGTTTCGTCCCCCGGCGGGGAAGATTGTGATTGAGTTTCCCGCTGGTTTGGTCGATCCCAATGAGAGTTTGGAGGAGTGCGCGCTTAGGGAGTTGAGGGAGGAGACGGGGTATGTGGGGGAGGTTGTTGGGATGGAGGGAGGGGGGATGGTTTTGCATAGTGGTGAGTTTTTCAACTTTTAGTCATTTTGATGGTGTTGGGGATATGCTGATGAGTGTAGCGCCGGCTTCGTCGTTGTGAGTGCCTATCGATCTGTTGCCGGGTGGGGATTTACGTGATGCTGATGAAGGAAGCTCGTGTGCGTCGACGGTGAGGGTCAGGATTGATTTGGAGAGGGAGGAGAACAAGAATCCAGTGCAGAAGTTGGAGGAAGGGGAGATTATTGAGTGTTTTTGGGTGCCGGTTAAGGAGTTGTTTGGGATGCTGAGGAAGCTTGAGGCCGAGGGGTTTGCGATTGATGGGAAGGTTGGGGCGTTTGCGGAGGGAGTCGATGTCAGTGCCAAGTTGCTGGGGTGAGAGGGTTTGGCGGTTTGATGGTCCAAGTCTTGGCTGTGGTTCTGCGAGTTATGGCCGTGATGAAATCGGGTCGTGTTGGCGCTTTTGTTGACATGACATTTCTTGCTTTAGCCCGCAGAAAGTATCACCATGAAATGCTTTTGCACCTGGGCCTCTTTCTTCCCGTGCCCCAGGCCTTTGGAGCTACAGCCTTTCTTCGGTGGATGCTGGGCGGTCACTCTTTGTGAGTAGAGTGGTTGAGGATGGGATGTTGGTGATGCCGAGAACAACTGATGCCTGCGGAGGGAGGGGAAGAGACCCATGATAGCCCATGAAGATCTGCCTTGAAAGGTCTTTTGGTTGTAACGTTTCGTAACTGATTCTGCAAAAGGAAGGTGCTTTAAAAAGGGTCACGCAAAGTAGCGTGAGCTTCAAGCCAAATTGTGATCGTCACTGCTGCAAAAGAAAAGACAAAAAAGGACAAAAAAAAGTCGCCGCCGCTTGGAACGAACAGTGAAGCCGCAGCCACCACCACTCGATGTCACATCACTGATGCTTACCACTTGGCCGTAAAGGCGCAGTTCTTAGTGAAATGGCACCCCCGTGGACCGATACATAAACAAAGGGCAGCAAGCGGGGACATGATGCCGGACCCAGGACGCTGGGTCCCTGGCGTCAATGCCACGCTCTGTCTCCGCAATGAATATCAGGGCCCGGGAGCCTCTGTAAGTTAAAGTCAAAGTCAAGGTAAGGCAAAGGTTAAAATCACCAAAATGTGAGAAGCTGATACAAACCCGAGTACGAGTTCAATGACAACATCTAATATGTATAGCACAAAAACCCACCCTTCACGTCCATAACATCGTTTACGGCACGATCTTCAGCAAGCTCCGCCATGGACATGAGGTCGCTCAAGGACACCGGGTTCCCATCAATGCCGTTCCCATTGTAGGCGTTTGTCCTTACGTCGTGATCCTGCTCCTGCCAGAGCCACCACAGCGTGGTGAAGGAAGAACAATGGATCTAGAGCGGCATCAGATATGTTTTTGACGAGGTTATTGTCAGGACTTACCATTTGGGGACGCATTCTGCGTGCCCATGTCTCCAGCAGGACCACCAACGCCACCGTGGACGGATGAGTGGGGACCACCTTCGAGCGCAATTCTGAACCCGTCATAGGATGTTTCGGCATTTACCAATGCCATGGACTCCTCATTGTATGCGCCTGAGTGCAGATCGTTGAAACCACCATTCAGCTGCCAGTGGCGGCTGAGGGAGTGAGGCTCGGTCCAGTTGTTCCAGTATGTTGGCCTCAGACTCGCGAATGCCCCGTCACGCAAGGGAGGGTGACCGTTGTTGTTTGCCGCTTCGCTCATGACACCATTGGTACCGAAGCCAAGAACAGGGTCGAATACGGCGGCTTGGGTGGGATTCGTGGAGTCTGTAACCCAGTCCCAGTACATGGCGTCCTGCAGTGCCCGCTCGTACACGTGCACAAAGTAGCGATGCCATGGAAGGAATGCAGGGTTTCCGTGGACTATAAGCTGGCCTTAGTTAAGGATTCGGAGTGGAGGTATACCCCGACTTACTGGCATCTATGGGCTGTACTGGGGCGAAGTTTGGGGGAGGTGCATGACTGTCGACGAGCGAGCTCCGATGGGAGCGCCAGGGTTGTTCCGAATAGCGTGATAATCTGAAGAAACTTCATAGTTCAAAGCAGGGCGAGGGATCTGTGTGAAGAGGGGATGGTGTCGAATATTGGGAGCCGCCCACAAGAATGGCATTGGATGCAGATTTATATCTCCTAAACAACTCCGTCGGTAGACACAAGGAACACCGAGCACATTTTCTTCCTAAGCTTTCATCATTCTTGTTGATCACTACATGGCTGACCGAATCAGTAACTCGCATCAATCCATTAAGCCGACGGTGTTTAGCGGCGCGGACAGATACCGTCTATGGTCCTAGTCTGCGGCGCGTGTTTCTGGATGGAGCATGTTCTCTTCCCACGGCGTGCAGCGCCCCCCAGATGCGGCACAGCAGGCACCAGCAAGAGAGTGAAGGGTCGACTGGGAGCATGCTCTAAGATCTGCGTCAGCCCCCTTAATGC
Organism: Cercophora sp. LCS_1; assembly: GCA_036250225.1. Taxonomy (NCBI): domain Eukaryota; kingdom Fungi; phylum Ascomycota; class Sordariomycetes; order Sordariales; family Lasiosphaeriaceae; genus Cercophora; species Cercophora sp. LCS_1. Next base: position 426,403 of record JAPZLL010000004.1, read on the forward strand.
AAGCCAGGGTTTATCAACGTCAATGGCACCGAACTTCAGCAACTAGTCCTAAAAACAAAGACCTTCGGTTACGAGTTGCCGGTGACGGCTTGAACTGTGACAACTTCAAAGCATCAAAAAGGTTCTGATTCGATTCGAATCCAGATAGGCAAGAGAGAAAAACTGCCGTGGTCGTCATTGCATGAGCTAATATCGCTGTTTTCTACAAGTGCTGCATTTTCCCGAAATAAACACTGAAGATCGCGAACGGCAGCTCTCAATGTTGACCTACATTCGTGCAGTGCGATGCTTGCGGGATTTGTGAGTGGGAGACAGTTAGAACAGAGCAGCACTGATTGATGACTGCTTGCCCTGAGAGCGGGGCATGACACATATTTGCAAAGCGTCGGGAGAGGTGCGATTGGTGAGAGACGGCATCTGCCTTGGGCCTCATTGGCCGCCCTGCTTGCAATGTCGGTGAGCGGAAGCGCCCTAGTTGGTTGTTCAAGAGCGGCGCTCTGGCACCTGATCAATTCATTTTCTCCCACTTCCACATAACCCTCAAAATTCGTCAGTCACACGTTTAGGGCAGCTTCCAGCACAGTGAATCCTTTTTGGTTGGAACTCTTTGTATTTCCGATGCTACCATCTGTAACTCCGGGGCGACGCCACGAGCAAGCTGGAGAAGCATCGCTTAGGAAGGTCGTTGATGCACTAACTGCGGTTAGCACTTTTCGTCATCTTGACCTCCACTCTGCGTACCTTGGGTCATGGCTAATGATCTATAGGAAGCCACGAGAGCATCAAGCACGTCGAGCCATCCCTCACACTATGATGCTGTACAGGTCCTCCTCATGAGCTGGGAGCACGATGATCTCGGCGTCGCTCCCGAGGTCGACGCCCTCGCCACTGTCTTCGATCGTGATTTTGGATTCGGCGTGTCGCAGATCGTCATCCCAGTTACAAACCCACTGTTTCAATTGACCCACGCGCTATTGGACTGGGTAGAGTCCCATGGCGGTGACGGGTCGTTGTTGATTCTGTATTACGCTGGCCATGGTCTCATATCTGACTCGGGACGGACCTTGATCTGGACCAAGTGAGTTCCCGCGTTTTCGTTGTGTTTCTGTCACGTTCTTTTCTTGCAATACTCCAACACGATGAAGAAAGGCAAGGTGTAGCTTACGTTGGTCATAGCCGGCGGTGTCAGGACGACCCCTCGTACCGCGAGCTCAAGTGGAACGGATGCGAAGACATACTACTTCAGGCTGCTGCTGACAAGCTCTTTATCTTCGACTGCTGCTACGCCGCAAATGCGGTTTCGACCGGTGGTCGCGGCATTTCTGAGGTCATATGCGCGAGCGGCTTCGAGTCCATCGCGCCGCTTCCCGGGCCGCACTCTTTCACCACGGCCCTCATCTCCGTCCTCCGACGGAAGGCCGAGCAGGCTCATCCGTTTTCGGTATCGACTGTCTATTCCGGCATCCTCGACTACCTGAAGGCGCTCGACCCGTCTCAGATCACGCCCGATGGATACCGTATCGCTAACGCTCTTGACTATGTCAATGTCCTGCCCGGGCTCCGGCGACCCGAGTTCCGGCGAACACCAGTCCATTTTATGCGCGAAAACCCACGGCACCGCCACCAAAACTTTGGCATCCAACTCTTTGCCCTGCCGAGGCCACCCACGGATGGATTCATCATTCTCCACGAGAAACCTCAGGCAAGAAAGCAACTGCAAGCGTTTACTGTGAAGATTCGTCCTGCCCCCGGACTCAGCTCCGCAGACGCCGATGCCGCGCGGAGGTGGCTCCGTAGTATTCCTATGGCTGTCGAGGATATTTCGGTTGATCTTGGGCCTCCCAGTCCGAGGTCAAATCCTAGCGTGTCTTCCGCAGAGAAAGAAGGGCACGTCATGGTCCCACCAGGATTTGATCTTCGACGGACAACACACGATTTGAAAGCAATGAAGCTGACACAGGAGAGAATGAGGGAGATCGTACGAATCACGAAGCAAGAAACCGAAAGCATGCACATCATTTCAGTTTTGACACTGCTTTTCCTCCCCGGGACATTTGTAGCCAGTCTCTTTTCCGCCGGGATTCTGAATATCGGTCTAGATTCGGGATTGATGGTTGATGAGGCTGCTTTTCCCTCTCAGCCGCTTGTACTCATACCGTCTTTTACCGGCTTTGTCATTCTGTTTTGGCTGCTTGCCAGGTGGTTGGCATCACGGGGGAGGTTGCGAATAGCTTGGGATCCGGACCTCAAAATGGCGTAGAGAGACGAACAGACTCCTTCGTCAACTTAGCAAAGATCTCAAGTTTAGGCAATTCTCATACGAGTCTGGTCTACCTAATCATCCGCTTCTTGGACATAGCCTTTCGAGACCAACGTCGTTTTCTTCACCGTGGACTCGGGCGTTGTTTTTTTTGTTTCGCGCTTGTTTGGAAACCGCCTTGCAACGAACGCCCTTTCGGCTCCCCGTCGCGACTGAGAGGTTATGAAAGCTCAAGTGTAGACTTGTAGTGATATTCTCTCAAGGTGACTGCATCTTTCTTGCTAGTTAAATCCGTCTCAAGCGATCAACGCGGCCTAGCCTGATCCGATGTAACTCCTGACACTGATTTTCTTTCCTAGCATCCTCCACACCGAAACCCATCCCCGGAATGGAATCGCTTAGACGCAATTGCAAACGGTGCTGCAGAAAAGAGTGGGAGCCGTCTCGCTGCAAGTGACCTGGCCGAGGAAGTCGCACTTGTTGCAGCCGTAGGGAGGGTTGACACACATGGAGGTCCATGGGCCACAGTCGACACGGGTACCCTGGGCGACGGCGGAGCCGGTGAGGGCGAGGACGGCGATGGCGATGAAGCTCTGGAGGGGAAGTGATCAGCATGGTAATGTGCAGATGTTGTCGTCAGAGGCGGCGATAACAACAGGGGTTAGTCTAGGTATTCACCTTCATTTTGACTGTTGGAAAGGCGAGTGGGACTCTTGGAGGGTTGAAGTTGGTGATTTGTGTTGTGGTGATGCTGAATCTGATGAGTTGATGAGGAGAGATGGATGCTTCGAGCTGTCTGGTCGTCCTTCTTATACATCTTCAACTCTTCGGCCGAAGGACTTCAAATTCTGAACTCCGATACTGAGCAGTACCATGTGCCAGGATTGATGACGAGCGGCCGCCGTCCACTATTCCTACCCATTGCAGCATAGCTGAGCCAGCATTAGTTCAAGTCGTAGGAAGCAACCATGAGGTCAGGATCATGTTCGCATGCGCCGCACATTCGGCAGATCGTTGCCATTCTGGAAGGGCAACACCCATGTCTTTGCGGGTGAGTGGTACTATGTTCGACGAATCATTGTGGAGGGGCTGGGTGCTGAAACAAAACGGATGTTCAAGGCAGCGACATCCTTTGAAGCAGTCTCAATGCGGTTCTTCATCCTTTCGAGCATGAGGTACCTCCCTATGGTGGCAATAAGGGAATAATGAAAAGACCTGAAGGATAAAAATACGTCTTTTTCGCATTTACAGCCCTTGCATGCCCGCATTGTCCAGAAAGCTAGAGTGCGCCCCTTCGCCCCTTCGCAACATCGAGGTGAATGCGACACTGGGAGTCGCGGAGAATTTCCTTTAGTCACAACAACCAGGATCTTCTTCGGAACATTTTACCAGCGTGACGAATCACCCGGCAAGCCCGACGCCTTTGATGGAGTTGGAATCCCTGGTCCAAACAGGCACGGCGATCCAACAGAGCCGCAGTTAGCCTGGCGTGCGGCACAGCACACTTGAACGCCCCATTCCAAGGATTCTGCCGGGAACCCTTCTAGACGCCTTCCTAAAGCCGGTTTCTAAGTGGGAATTGCATCCTTCTACCAGTTGAGCTAGGGTTTGGTCGTTATGCCGAGATCCGAGTATTCCGAGCTGTTGTTTTGATAGGGGTGGAGGATGACAACATTGAGGTTGTGGATTTCAACACTATCGTGAGTGATTGGACCACCTTCAGCTTTTGTTACGTGCGAAAATCCATGGGAGGATACTAGAGTAAGAACACTCTTGAAATCGGTGCCTCGGCAAATTCACAGACTTCGAGCTTGTCAAGCGCAGGATGTCAATACCGATAGCGCCGCTCAGCTATTTCGGCGTTCACGCAGAACCGCCGAATTCCAAATCCAACGAAACAAAGCTCAGCCCAAGATGCTGGTCGAAAACTGGGTATATTCAACAAACAGGAGCCTGATTACAATTACAAGTTACATAAAGGCATTTCACACCGTGGTGTCCCAGCCACCTCAGCTCAACAACCCCCCATCAATAATCGCCTTCAAGTCCGGCTGCACCCCAATCCCATCGCCCAGATCCGCACTCGGCGTCCCTCCAGTCTTGATCACCTTCCTCATCTCAGCAGGCGTCAACTTCGGTTTCCCACCGGCCGCCCTGATCCCCTGCACACTCAACACCGCACCCGCCACAATCGGCGCAGCCCCTGACGTCCCCGCAAACCCAACATACGTCTGCCTATCCCCATCCTGCGGCACGACACTCGACGTCAAAATATTCTCACCCCACGAGAAGACATCCACCCTCTTCCCATGATTCGACCACGGCATCTTCCTATGCGGGACCCCCGACCCCGCAGCCCCAACCATGATAGCCCCCGAATCCCTAAACTCACGACTCTCCGGGTTCAAGAAATCCCGCCACACATCCTCCCCGTACCGGAGAAACGGCTCGTCTAAGTCCGCCGAGACGTCACCCTGGTCTCCGTTCCCAGCCGGTTCGACGACGACAATACCCAACGCGGTCGCAAGCCTGATAGCATCGAACTGCGCGTCGAGAATCTCAATCGGGTACAAAAGCCCGGCGTCATCGGTGGTTTGCATCTCGAGCAACATGACATCACCCGGCTCCAGGAAGCGTGCCGCGTCCAGGATGGCTTCAGGCTCGTTTTCGCGCGGACCGCCATCGACGGTGCGTTGGATGCCCACCACGCCGCCTTTGGTGTTGGGCACGATGCCGATCCCGCCGAGGCTGTTATCGGTCATGAGGAGGGTTCCGAGCACGGCGGTGCCGTGGGGGAGGTTGCCGCCGTAGCGGTCGCGGACGTTCATGCCGGCGAGGAGGGTGATGTTGGAGGATTGGAGGTCTTCGTGCTCGAGGCACCAGCCGCGTTCGACGTCGATTACCGAGGTGCCGGCGCCGTCGCCTCCTGGCAAGGTCCAGGCGTAGGCGGCGTTGATTCCTTCGGGAGCGGGGTTGAGGTGGCCTTGGGAGGGGTAGAGGGGGTTGTTGACAGGTTTTGGGACCGAGGGAAGATTGGTGGAGAGGAGGGTCTGACAGGCGGTGATTTCAGGGTTCAGGTTGAGGGAGGCGAGGAGGGAAGGGAGGGATGTGGCGGGCGTGTCGAGGTGAACTTGGTACCATGTAGTGAAGTCGACGGGTTTGTAGGTCGGATCGCGAGTTGTGGCGCGCTCGACCATGGCGTTGAGTTCAGAGGGAGTGATGCTTGTTATGAGTGGGAGGACTTTGATGCCGGGGGAGCGTTTTGAGGGGTTGGTGCTGGCTTGGGCTTCGAGCACGAGGGACTCGATTAGTTGGGCGCCGGTGAGGTCGGACCGCGCTTGTAGTGATGTTTGGTTGAGTTTGATGGCGATGGATGACAGGGGTGGCGCATCATCTTGTCGCGGTATTGCTGCTGATAGCGCAGCGTTGAAGAGTGGTAATGTGCAGAGAAGGCCCGTGGCCAACGCGTGTCCTAGTGACAGCATCTTCTTGGATGTCTGAGCAAGCGAGGGTAAACTGTCAGAGACAGGAAATGCCATGGCCAGACATTCTCTTATCACGTTCCCAGGATTCTTACTTATACCACATCAGATGCTCACGCAATGACTTATCTCTGTTGCGAGATACGCCCAACGCCACCTGGCGAAGTTGCGCGAATGTGCTGTGCATTTGGTCGCTACCAGAATCGAAGACTGTCAGCATTCAGGTCTTTGATTCGCTCCCGACGGCCCGGACTTCGTATTGCATCATGAGACGGCACGGCCGGGCTGAGGACTTGGTACCTGGAAGGATGATCGGATAGACGCTAATATCTCATCCCGCATGAACGCGTCGGGCTCCGCTAAGCGAATCGAAAATACCCGATGGGTGCGAGGTCGATGGGCGACTCTGGGCCTTCACCGTCCGGTGTGTGGCGGGACAGCATGCACACGCGTTGCCCCCTGCCGTGTCGTCAATTCTTGATAGGATCGCTGTGCCGTGGCGCAGGTTTAAGAAGAAGATGAGCTCGTGGAAGACCGGCCCAAGGCTTGAACGGGAGGGAAAGCTGTCGCAATTCCATCTACGTGACGCTCTCTCTCGTTATCTTCCCTCACAGCGCCATGTTTAGCTCAATATACGCAAAATCGCGAATGTTTCCCAGGATGGTGGCTTCTCGACCGGCTTGGCGTCGATCCCTTTTTTCTGGACCACGTTGTTTGTCAGATTACAATCCGGGTTTCGCCTTGTGCCTAAGTGCGCTGCCAATTCTTCCAGCGCCACAAGAGCGGCTCGGTTCCAAGGTGCTATTCCTGTCATCGGTCTACTGCGGCCCTCGAAGCGAGACTCTGGCCAGACCGGTTCTCGGGACGAATAGATTGGATTGGCACTATCGAGATTGTCAGGCCACTGGGAGCTTCGGAACGTGCTGCCATTCATATTAGAATCCAGCTTTGTCCCTGAATTTTCTGCAGGTGGGATCGATTCCGGTGTTCCAGTCCAGCGCAAACCATGCAGCTCACCGCTTGTCGACCGGAATTCCTCCCACAGCGGTCGTCCAAGAGAACGCGCAGAAAACCCCCTCGCTTCGTGGGTAATGAGATAAGGAGACTTGCATCTTGCCGAAGTTGCTTGTTTGGGGGCTGAGTCGGACTCACCATGGAGGACTGCTGTCGGAGCCACCGCCCCTAGATGGAGGGCTCGCTGGCCCCTAAAACGGGAGTTCACAGAAGACTGCAAGCAGCAGGAACTTTACTAACCGCCCAGAGACGTTGACTGGCCCAGCTTTATCTTGCGAAAAGGCACACTGGAAGCAAGCTGCACGATAAGTGTTGCGCCAAGTAGACGAGGGCGACCGAGTTATCTGACTGACCGTTACAATGATGACCAGATCAAGTTGGTGTAGCTATTATCGTTCCATTGATTAGGTAGGTGGGTGGGTAGATTTTGATCAATCGCTCTGTTGGGTTGGTTGGTCGGGAAGGCGCGAAGGAAGGGTCGACCTCGTTCCTTCAAACATCAGCTCGGTGTGAACCCCGCATGTCTTCCTTCCATGCAGGTCCATTGCCTTAATTTGAGTTGCTGGCACGCTTTGAACCCTTTGCTTCTCCAGTTCTTTTTTTTTTCGGCTTTGCGCAGTACAGACGGTGATGATTTGAGGTCTTCCCGCTGATTGTCCCACCGCGACCAATTGAATCACTGCCAACCAATTAGCCCATTGCCACCCAATAAGCGCCATCGCCAACCCATAGCAAGACTACCATGACCGCTTGGCAGTCAAGAATACACTCGCTGGTCCGGGGCGGCGCCGAAGGATCAACGGCTGAAACCCGGACAGGGCCCGGGACGCGCCGAAACATGGCCACGACCGCGCGACCAAGAGGCATGACATCCGGCTCGACCCCATAAGCCGTTGGAATGACGCGAATAGAGCTGTTCACCCGTTGTTGTTTCTTTCTTTCTTTTTTCTTTTTTTTCTCTTCAAGATTCGCCTATTCGGTTGTTCGTTACTGTCTTTTCGACGCTTCCATTCCATGATGGAGATGAGCCGTCGACCATTACCCAGAATACCAACTTCACTCTCAGATGAGAAACTGCACCCCTTGGAACTCGAGGTTGCCCAACCCGTCGGTATTATCTGGAAGACACTTCATCTAGCCATTAGCATCGGCTGGGCCGCGACAATCCTCTTGGTTTTGGGTCTCAATCCGCGCCAGCACATCGTCGGCCCCGGCTTCAAATGTCTTTTCGAAAAGTGTCGCCTGGGCGAGTTTTACGAAGACGCGCAAGATGAACTCGGCATTGTTGACCGAAATGTGGCTGGAGCCTTGCAGATCGTCGGCAAAATACTCGAGCTGTGGTTCGTCTTCATCGCCTGCAACCTTGTCTTCAACCTGACCATGCGATTCGCCCGCCGGGGGGGGGGGGGGGTGGGAGGTCTCCCGCTCCAGTATCGCGTACGTTGTCTTTTGGCAGCTTTATTTCAGTTGGATCATCGGTTGTGCCTTTCAGCGACGAAGGCAACACCACCTGGATCCCAAGCTCCCAGACACTTAGCCGATTAAAGACGGATTTGATGAGGTACACCGTGGCCATGGACGACACACTATACAACGGGACCTTGGGGTTGGTGGACCAGAATCCCGAGACATTGGTTCCCGAACTCTTAGCATCCTATAGGGCATCGGTTGACGCTTTCAGTGAGCGACAAGGACCCATTGTCTAGCTGTCGGTGGACTGCTCCCCTAGCAGGCAGGATATTAGTCAAGTCTGTGGGCGAGGATAAACTTGTCTGGTGTTATACGCTCAACAGTGACTTCATAGGCCTTCGCCAGAGCTGGTACTTCGAAGATGACGACAGTAATTCGACCGAAGTGACGAAATGCGTCCGCGTTGGGTCCGGCTGGCAGGCTGAGAACGGCCACGCCCAATTCTTCGTCGAGACAGCGAAGACCACGTCAGCTACACTGGTGTCGAACAAGACGTCGGTGAACATCTACTCTGTCAGCAGCGCGCTATACCTAAACACAACAACGCATCATTGTATTGATCCGGGGTGGTATGTGACTGGGACACATTGTTTTCGGAACCTCCAGATCCTTCCCCTGAGGAGATCTCGTTGAACCGGCAAATTGTCGAATATGATTATCCAATGACATATTCCAACGGCTCAACATACTCACCCGGCTCATACGCGGCGCCTCGGCGTCACTCGTTTGCGTTCCAGGCCTTTGGCACGTACAACATGTGGGTGATACGGACGTTTGGACCCGGGCGGAGATATTCGTACATGAGCGATCCCGAGCCACTCGACGACCTCACTTACGTCCACCCTGGCTGGGTACTGGCGGTGTGGGGTGTGAATCATACCGGAACCGTTACAGGCAGCATGGTTGGCAAGACAGTTGACACGGCCGCGCCCTATCTGATCAACGCCCTTGCCCAAAGGGCGCCCTTTACGGATTCCAATGCCTGGACTTTAAAGTCTCAGCACCTAGCCATCATCAGCAGTGCAGTGACGATCATTCCATATGATGAGCAGCTTGTTGAGCCAGAGGCAGTCATCGACGAGACGGAGACACAGCCGGTATTAAACGCTGCTATTACTGCAGTGGTACTGAGATACAAACTCGCTTCCAGAACATCAGTCAGTTATGGGGGCGGTCGTCGCGCTTATCGGTTGCATCGTTGCTCTTGCTAACGCCACCCTGAGTCTCGGGCGTTACTACTATGTGCAGCCAGAGCCGCTTGATTTGTTTGGACAGGGGCTGGCCGAACCGCCGCCAACGAACGGCGAGGCGAGTAGGAAGTGGCTGGATGAGATTCGGTTCAGGGCGAAAACCCCCAAGGCTCCCGAAGCCCTCCGGCAGATGTTAGGCACACAGCCACAGGACTAGCTATGGTTCATTGCCCAAAACTTCATGACAATTAGGTTGGTACGCTAACGAGCGCTCTTTTCTGCTACGTATATATGAAACAATATAACCACGATGAAACGCACAGGAAGAAAAGAATTGTATCGGCCGAAATTGCTCCAAAAGCCCTCGCTACAAATCCCCCGCGAAACTGGCACACTCTTATTTGATGTCCCCACGACCCCCTATCAGACAGATGAATATAAGCCTGAACTCTCTCGTGCATCAAGGCATTCCGTACCTACTTTGGTACAACCTCTGTAGTTGTCGGCACATCAGGGGTAAGTTCCACGGTGACAATCTCGCTCAGACTCAACGTCAAATTTTCAGTCTGAGCCGTCTCGGGCTGCTGCTCAACGCCTTGCATGTGGGTCAAGTGATCTGCCACGAGCCAGGCAACTTGCTTACTCCGGCTCTTGACAGCGAGCCGCAGCAGTAACGGGCTATTTTTGCTGTTGATGGCGGCATCCGGGCGGTTCAGGAGGGCCTCGACGATAGGGAAGTCTCCATTTGCCACGGCGAGGGACAGCGGCGTGCGGCCGGCGCTGTCGCCGAGATCCTGGCGCGCTTCGTGGGATAGAAGCAAGTCCACCACAGCCTTGTCCCCGTTGTCAGCTGCGAGGAGTAATGGGGTGCGTCCCAGGCTCTCCTGCTTGTCTATCTCAAATCTCCTTTTCAGCAGCTTCTTCAGGATGCTCAGGTGGCCCTGCTCCGCAGCCACGTGCAAAGCTGATCTCCCATGCTTGTCGCTGCGTTCTCGTACTACCTCTAAAGGTACGTCTTGCAGTAGGGCATCGACTATCTTTTCGTGGCCGTGTTGGACGGCTAGGAACAGCGGAGTGCGCCCCAAAGTGTCCACGGCTTCCTGTGAGGCTCTGGCTTCTACAAGCTCCTCTACCAGCTTTTCTTTTCCCGCCTCAACCGCGAGGTGCAATGCTGCCCGCCCTTTTCCGTCCTTTTTGTCGAGGTCCATGCCGCGCCTTGCGCCTTTCTTCAGCAAGAGTCTGACGGTTTCATCCTTGTTGTGATGAATGGCCAGGAGCAATGCTGTCCTGCCTTGGGAGTCGGTTTGGTTGAGCATGTCAGCGGATACGGTGTTGACCGGAGATACGGGCGTGGATGGGGACTCAGATTCGTCTGATGATGATAGCGGCGGCTGCAGGGAGGATTTTGGGGCCGTGATGCTGTCGAGAAGCAGGTTCACAATCATCAGATTTCCTTTTTCTGCAGCCCAGTGAAGCGGTGTTTGCAGACTGGAATCCGTCACACTTGGGTCGGCCCCGGCATCGAGAAGGTATTTGACCACCTCGGCCTTCCCGTTCTCGGCAGCCCGACCAAGCGCTGTCCGGCCGAGCTGATCGGCGGCATCCTTGTTTACGCCTTTGTCGTGGAGCAGTTTGGCGATGTGAACGAAACCCCGGTCAGCCATGCGCAGGAACAGTTCTTCGATCTTTTGGCTCTGAGGGTTGAAATCAACCTCGCGCTCCAGCAGCGATCGGGCGATCTGGTAGTGGCCTGCATCCGCCGCAAGAAACCACGCCTTCTGTTTGAAGTTCTCGTCGCGTGTATGCAGGTCAGCGCCGCGTTCTTGGAGAATGCGGACGATCTCCCCGAACCCTTTTTGGGCCGCAATGTGCAGGACCGTCTGTCCGTTCTCTCTGCGCGTGTTGAGGTTGGCCCCTTTTTCGACCAAGAGTCGTGCCACCATCACCCGGTCGTTCATGACAGCCAAGCACAGAGGCGTGCACTGATTGTGGTCTTGGACATCCAGTGTCTTGCGTGAGGCCGGGCTGTTGACCAACAGGTCCACCATGGGGTAATCGCCTTGCATGGCGGCCAGGTGCAGCGGAGTGCGCCCACCTGGGTCCGTGGCCGCGGTGTCTGCCCGCTTCCCCAGCAGTGCTCTGGCCATAGCGGTATATCCTCTCTCAGAAGCAAAGATGAGCACCTTTTTGCCTTTGATCAAGTCATTCTCTACGCTCTCCTCGACCCTGAGCAGCGTTTCGGCAATGGACTCGTGCCCCTTTTCTGCCGCCACCTGCCACGCCTTGTTGTTGCGATTGTCTCTTGTCGAGGCGTCGGCGCCTCGTTCGCGCAGTATCTCGACAGCCTTATGAGATCCCCCCCAGGCTGCCCGGTGCAGTGCCGTTTGGCCATCCCGGGATCGGGCATGGGTGTTTGCTCCTCTGTTTAGCAGCAGTTCGACAACCTTGTGTGATGCTCGCTCTGCTGCAAGGTGGAGGGGCGTTTGGCTGCTGCTGTCCAAAACATTTACCTCGGCCTTGTTGTCTAGCAGACACTCAACCACATCCTTGTGGCCACCCCAAGCGGCGTAGTGGAGAGGGGTCCTACCCTGCACGTCCTTGACAACCGAGCTGGCCTCATTTTCGAGCAGCATCGCAACAATTTCCCGGCTCCCGTTCATGGCCGCCAACGCCAACGCCGTTCTCTCAACCGCATCTCGCGCGTCGACAGCCACATCTGTCTTGAGAAGTTCCTTGACAATGCCGACAAACCCCTTCTCTGCGGCACAGTGCAAGGCTTCGGGCCCCATACAGTCACCGACATCTCTCTTGATATATGCCTCGGACTGTTCGAGCAAAACTTGGACAACGGACTCGAAACCGTGCTCGGTGGCGCGCATGAGGGCTGTGCGGCCTTCAGCATCCTTGGTGGCCACATCGACGCCCTTGGCGAGAAGTTTCTTGATCACTTGAACATGGCCACTCATGGCAGCCAGGTGCAGGGCTGTTGATTGCCATTTTGGGCTTTGAAACGTCACATCGGCGTCCTGGTTGAGGAGCACCTCGGCGAGTTCAGTCCAGCCCTTGCCTGATGCCAGCAACAAGGCGTCGTTGACCCCAGCTTGATCCTGACCGGGCGCACCCTGGCGCGACAGCAGAGTGTTGACAACGTTGGAATGGCCCTTTTCCATGGCCCTCTGCCATGCTTTCTTTTTCTCGTTGTCGACGAGACCTGCGTCAGCATGGTTCTTCAGAAGACTCTCAACAACGTCCTCGTAGCCGTTCTCGGCCGCAACCATCAGCGCCGTCTGGCCCATGTCGTCGCGAGCATCAACATTGGCCTTTTCTCTGTCGTCGCGGCCGTGCTCCTCGCCGGGCTCTGCTCTTCTCGGCCGGAGGAGGAGATCGACCATGTCCTTGTGGCCATTCCGTGCTGCTTCCAACAGTGGTGTCCGAGACCTCTTGTCGCTCAAGTTGGGCTTCGCCTTGTTGCTGAGGAGGGAAGATACCGCGTTGTCGTCTCCTCCCTCGGCAGCCAGCAGTAGTGGCGTCTGGTCCAAGTTGTCCTGCGCGTTGAGATCAAATATGTTCATGCTGACAAGCCCGACAACCACCTCCCAAAAGCCTCTCTCGGCGGCAAGATGCAGCACTGTGCGTCCCTTTTTATCCTTGGCATTCACTAACCCCTTTCCGTCATCCTTTGCCCTTCGCTGCATGGAGTCAACTATGGAGGGGACTGCGTCAATCCGGTTTCTGCGCACTGCCCGGTGTAGTGGTGTTTGGCCCTCGTCGTCCTGCGTGTTTGGCGACGCCCCGTAAAAGAGAAGGTACTGCCATATCAACCCAAAGCCGCCCATCAGGTCGGGGGGTTCCGAACCCTCTCGTCTGAGCTGAAGCTTATCGATTGCAAGATGCACGAGCGACCTGTCGTGGTTATCAACAGCGTTCAGATCGACTTCAAACTTGCTGGTGCGCAGATTTCTTCGCAAAAATGCAGTCACGAGCGAAAGTAGACCACTCTCGACAGAAAAGTGCATTGCTGTGTAGCCTTGTTTGTCGCGGAGATTCGGATTGGCATTCGACCGTAACAACATCTCAACAAAGTCAAGCGCCTGCTTTTCAACAGCTATCATCAGAGCCGTGCGCTCACGGTGGTCCACGAGATCTGGGTTGGCGCTGTGGTCCAAAAGGCTCCGAAAAAGGTAGTACTTGCGGTGGTGGACAGCCAGCATCAAGGCTGTCTGGCCGCTCTCGTCGCGCGGGTTGGGGTCAGTAACTTCTTCCATCACCTTATCAACCACCCAATTCGGTGTGGTGGCTGCTGTTGCTGCGGATAGCAAGAGGGTGGGGATGGCAGACTCCCGAAACTTGATGCCGTTGATCTTGTCATAAATGGCCATCGAGACTTGGAGATGGCCGGCTTGGGCCGACAGCTCGAGTGCCCTGCTCCGAGTAGCATCTGTCATGGCCAAAGACTTGCCATGCAGCAATTCAATGACAACTTTCTCGTATCCCTTTTCTGCTGCCAAATCGAGCGCCGTCTTTTTGGAAATGTCCTCGGCTGTTAGGTCCGGGTCGCTCTTTGTGACCAGTTCTTTGACGGCGTCCACCCGCCCCATCGCTGCTGCCGACATCAAGGCTGTCCGCTTGTACACATCCAGCGAGTCAGCATTGGCACGCGCACCGAGCAGTGCCGCCGTTATCACGGCCTCCACGGTTTCGCTTTGTGCTGCCAAGTGCAGGGCAGTCCTTTTCTGAGCGTCTTTTTCGTCGATCAAGACGTCAAACAACTCCTTCTCTCCAAGTATCTTGTCCACAATCTGAACATCTTGCGTGACAGCCGCCCAGTGAAGCACTGTTCTGCGGCGCGAATCTTTGACCTTGACATCGGCCCCCTTTTCCATCAGCTTCAGGGCAAAGTCGCCCCACTTGTTGGCCACAGCCATGATCAGAGCTGATTGCTCACCCTTCTTCTCCTTGTAGTTGAGGCGCGGGTCAGCTTGCGCCATGCCGCCGATGAGCAGGTCAGCAACAAACTCCTCCCCATCTGTAGCCTTTGTCTTAACAGCCCAATGGAGGGCAGTCATGCCATCTGAGGGATCAGAATACCCCGACATGGCTCCGACCTCGAGGAGTTTACGGACCACGCTGCACCCCATACGGTAGCCTTCACTCTCCTTCACCTTCACGTCTAAGTTCTGCACGGCGGACAACAAGGCGATGTCTAGTCTCTTCTTGCCTTGGTCCGAGGCGCTGTCTTGAACTTCGAGTAGTTTCTCCACTGTACGGAGATCCCCGTGGGTAACGGCCAGCATCAACGCGGTTCGACCTTTCGAGTCGACTGCCGAGGAGTTTGCTTTATGCGCCAGAAGCATCTGCACAACGTCCGAGTAGCCACCCATTGACGCCAAATGCAGCGCTGTCATGTGCTCCCTGTTGAGGGAATCAACATTCGCTCTTGTAACGGTCGTCTTGTTTGCGTCATCGCTGTCGTCCGGAGGTTTGTCGTCGCCGCCGGCACCTTCGTCAGACTCGTCCTTGTTGCTTCGAGGGCCGATGTTAGCTTGTCCCAGGAGGGCTGAAACGCATTCAAGGTGACCCTTGGCGGCAGCATAGTGGAGAGCTGTTTGACCGACCCGGGTGAGGTCTGACACATCCGTATCGGCGCCTCTGCAGACAAGAAGTCTTGTGATGCCGCTTGCTCCACATATTGCCGCCACGATCAGCGCTGTCTGTCCTTCTTTATCTCGTTCGTTGAGACTCTCCGGTCCTCCGTGTTCGATGAGGAGTTCGGCAATCTCGGTGTGATCGTGCTCCGCGGCCAGATGTATTGCCATTCGGCCTCCCTCGTTGCTCTGGCGAACGCCAACCGCATTTACTTTTTTAGTCAGTATGCTCCTGACAACGTCGAAGTTGTTGTTGATAACAGCCCAGTGGATTGGCCATTGACCGCTTTTGTCTGGACGATGCTGAGCGCCGTTGTCCAGCAGGAGTGTGACCAAGGTCCCCAGACCTTCGCCCTTCATTCCTGCCAATACCCGGAGAGCCTTTGGTCCGAGAGCTGTGTCGAGGCCTTGGCCTGAGTTGAAAGCTATCTGTCCACTCTGGTCCACATGTAGCATCATCATGCGTCCATGTTCCACTTTGGCCTTGGGCAGCCAACCCCTGACCTTCTCGACAATGTCAACATGCCCGTAGAAGTAAACTTCCACATTGCCGCCCTCTCCAAACCGAAAAAACATGACCATGTCATCCGATGTCTTGCGCGCCCCGGGTTTCTGCAGATGGGTAGCTGATTCCGACTCGAAGAGCGAGCTGTACACCCTTCGCGCGTCCACACCACCAGCTAAAAACAGTAGAGCCTTGAGGTCTTGGGACTTGACTTCACCCTCGTCGTTTAGCAAATCCATCGAGTCTAGTTCCATTGACAGAGTTCTGCCAGCCAATTTGAGGTTGGGCTCGCCCGAAGTCTCGTCGTGTCGGCCAACTATGCCGTTGACATAACCCCACGCATCGCCGTCGATCTCGAGCATCTTTTCGTTATTGCATATCTTGACCTTGGCAACCACTCCCTCGTCAAATATGCCTTGAGGGGTTTCACCACCTGGCATCGACCGTGCTTTGAAGTAGACCGGGCCTACATACTTGCAACGAATCATACCGGATACATCATCATCAAATGCCATGGGTTGAACCAGGAGGGCCCTGTGCTTCGGGCAAGGTGTTTCAACCAAGAGAATGTGCTTGGCTTTGTTTTTGTCATTCAAGGCTACCTTGAGAGCGACATGGGTCAGGTCGTGCACGCTGTGCCAGATCAAATCCTCGTTCGGGATGCTGTCAACGGGACACATTTTCCATGATCCCTCGAGGTCGCCATTCTCCTGCAGGCTCAGCAGTACCGAGCCAGGCTCCATGTTAGCCATGGGCATGTCCAGAATGTTGGTGGGACACCAACTGAAACCTGGTGCTGCCATGGTCGCCGAGCTGTGGAAGAGGTGACCCTGGGCGACCTTCCCAAGCTTACGCAGAATCCGCTGGTAGACTTCTTGCTGGGAAAGAACCCCGGAAACGTCGACCCCTGCCAGAAGACCAGAGATGATAGGTACATCTCGAGGCTTGGATGTGTCCCTGGGGGCCAAGATGGACAACAGATCGCCTAGGTTCTGCACTTTTGCGCTCCTGAGCTTGCTGATGGCTTTGGCCGCGGGCAGGTACGGGCTGTCCGGAGGAACTTGGTCAAGGATGTCGATGTCGAGGTCTTTGATGACATGATGCTCATTTCTCGCCTTGAACAGGATCTTGACCTTGTGCGACTTGGCCAGTTCCAGAGCCGTCCAGCCTCTGCTGTACCACGGGGACATAACGATGGCAAAGCAGGCGGTGGCGGCATCGACCCACTCCCATTCGCGAAGATACAAATCGTGAACTAGCGTGATCCTGGCATCGGCATAGTTGTTTTGCATTCCGGCGAGCGCTTTGCTCCGTGCCTTGGCTTCCTGTGGGATGCTGACGGCGTCCCACCAGCATCCCTCACACTGAAAGTCACGAGCAATCTTGCAGAAGAATTCGTAAAGACACTTGTTGACCTTCCCCGGGCCCCAGATTCCAGCACCGGTGCCGTCGGCCCAGACGTGGGAGACAGCCATGTATGGCTTCGTTGGGTCCAACAAGGATGGGACATCATCTGGTGAGCCTGACACCAGCTCCCAAGCGGTTGAACTGGACCTATCCACCCGAGAGCTCAGCTGCTGCAAAGGGAAGACGTAATTGCCACAGTCCGGGCCGGGTGGATCCTGGCATTCGTGACGCTGAGCGACGGAGGTGAAGTCAATACGGGAATGCTCGCAAAAGTCAAAGGTACACTGTTCGTGCTCGTGATGTTGCCGGCTATGGCTGGGGACGGAGAAGGTGCCAGCAGCGGGGATGAGGTTCGGCAGGCTGCGTGCTCTGTTGGGGAGGTTGGCTGAAACGGCCCAGATGCGCCGCAGGCAGAGCTTGAAGGCTTTTGCCCGCCTAACAGCATCCAAGATAGAGCCTTCGTCATCGTCACCACTGGAAAGCGTGGTTATGGTTGCATCTGAGAATGTGCTGTCCCTCCGTTGGGGGAGGCCATGATGGTGAACATGGCGAAACCGGGGTCTGAGGTGCTCCATTGTGTCGATGGGACTGAGGAGACCCCATGACATGGACTCGAACCAGCCAGACTGAGGTACCTGACACCCTTTCTTGTACGATACGATGGATGGAGAATGCCCTGTGCTACCCCCATCGCGTCGACGCCAAGACGAGCCCCTGATGACCGAGTCCAATCATATGGAGGAGCTAGGCGCGGCAAAATTGTCAGACTTGGTGGGAAAGAAAAAAGAGATCCACGTACCTATGCCCTGCATGTCGACGGTGAGAAAAGACCAATCACTTGCTGTGATGCCCGCAGCCCTCCCGCGCAAAATTGCGGGAATTGCTCGGGCATTTGTTTCTGACCGGACGAGCTGAAATGCAAGCAGCCCACCATATCTCTCGATGGCCCTTGTCATTCGACACACTCGGAGGCACACCCACAGCCTGCCGCCTCAGCCAGCGGTTATATCTCCCTATGCTGCAGGCGAGTGCCGAATTGAGCCACGCACTTGCGTTCGCCATAGATTGTGACCTGGCAAGGGGTCCGTTTCCATGGAAGACCTGTCCAATATTGGGATACATCTCGGCGAGCTCGACCGCGGAAGAATCGCAATCAGCGCAGGACGCAGGAAAGAGACGCAGCTAGGCGCAGCGTTCCGGGACCAGCGGCCTGGAAAGAGGCATTTTGGGACATTTGTTTCGGTGAGCCCAGGTTGGTTGCAGCGTAAAACATGTCGCCGTACGGCCTGGTTCTGGGATTTGCGAAAGGAGAGTTCTGTCGTCAGGGCTCGGGTTCGTGGATTCTGTTTGGTTCCACCACCTCGGTTTCAGCCTCAGAGTAAACTCGAAAAAGCCTTAAAACTCTCAATACTTACTAGTGTCTTGGTATTACGCAGGGCGCCTCTTGTGCAATCATTTCATGAAGCTATCATCATTAGTGCACCCGGTGCCAATGACTGCGCCCGGATTTCAGAACGATGAACGAGAGTCACTGGCTGCACCCGATCGCATGTAATCTTTCTCCTTTCGAGAATTTCGAACTCATTGAGGGGAATATGTTATTCTGCCTGCCACATTGGGATAAAGCGGCTTTTCACAATGTGTGCACAAGTCTAACAGAAAAGCCTTTTCGGGCTTTTCTGACACTCCGTAGTCCCAATGTCCCAATCATATGTGTTCATAGCTGCCAGTTGGATGATAGACACCCCAGGACAAGGTCGATCGCAATCGTAGCCCGATTTAAACGTAACGGCAAACCGGTCACCGGTGGCCGACTGGGCAGAGATGAACAATGCTCCCCAGGCCCGACCGTGAAGCCCCTTCTACGAAGCAATGCTGTTGAAGACTCTGCGATCCTGTACAAGATTCCCCGAACAGAGGTTCTGGTCTGCCGAGACCGAGGTTAAGGAAATTGGTCTACATTGTTCCAAAGAAAGACAGAGCTTTCATGGTGTCAATTTTAGGGTGGTGAATTAGTCTGTTCTCAACCTAGCCTCAACACCAAGTCCGAGCCGAGTGCGAGATATCACGACTGTTGCCTTGACAACAGGCAACCGTCGCTCACAGCCTTGGCACGTTGTTCTTCACAGCAACAAGACAATCATTTCACCAACTTCATCCATCCATCGAAACCCAAGTCAAACATCAACCATCACCACAATGGCCTCCACAGCCCCCGCCATCGCCGAAAGCGAAATCCCCGACCCCCCATCCGTCCTCTCCAAGAAAATCGCCACCCTCACCACCCTCATCCGCAAAAGCAAGCACCTCATCGTCTTCACCGGCGCCGGCATCTCCACGTCAGCCGGCATCGCCGACTTCCGCGGGCCCACGGGCGTCTGGACCCTCCGCGCCCAAGGCCGCGACGACGCAATCCGCTCCGTCAACACGCTCCAGGCCATCCCCACGCCGGCGCACATGGCGCTCGTGACGCTCCAAAACGCCGGCATCATGAAACACCTCGTCTCGCAAAACTGCGACGGCCTGCATCGTCGGAGCGGCATCAACCCCGAGACCATTTCCGAGCTCCACGGCAACAGCAACCGCGAATGCTGCGGCAAGTGCAATAAAGAATACATTCGCGATTTCCGCGCCGTGGCGGCCTACGAGCGAACGGTCCATGATCATCGCACGGGAAGGAAATGCGCCGTGGCAGCGTGCGGCGGGAACTTATACGATACGATTGTCAACTTTGGGGAGAATCTGCCGCTCATCCCGATCGAGGACGCGAGGATGCACGCGCAAAAGGCGGATTTGTGTCTGGTGCTGGGATCGAGCTTGACGGTGAGCCCGGCGAACGAGATCCCCGAGACGGTGGGCGAGAGGAAGGGCGCGAAGACGGTGATTGTGAATCTGCAGAGTACGCCTGTGGATGGGGTGGCTGAGTTTAGGATCGCGGCCAAGGCGGATGAGGTTATGCGGAGGGTGATGGAGGGGCTGGGGCTGGAGATTCCGCCGTTTGTGTTGAGGAGGCGGTTGGTGGTCGAGGTGAATGCCAAGGGCGTCACGTTGAGGGGTGTGGATGTTGACGGGACGCCGGTGACGTTTATCAAATCGGTCCGTATGCCGGGGAATCGGAGGGTTGCGAGCAAGGAGCCGTTTACGATTGGGTGGAGGGGCGAGTTGGAGGTGGGCAAAGAGGTTGAGGTTGAGATGGAGTTTATGGGGCATTATGGTGAGCCGAATTTGACGATTAAGCATGTTTACGGGGGTGAGGAGGGAGGGAAGTTATATCATCTTTCTTACAGTCCGACGAGTAGGGAGTGGGTGGTTGAGGTTGCGGATGGAAACGCTGTTTAGGTGTCCTTAGTCCATTCCACGCGTCGACCGCACGAAATGAATCTCCCGGCAACCCGTCGTCAACAATCATAAACTACCTACAACTAGCGTACTCTCCAGCAGCCTCTACCCATGAATCATGGCATCGGACCAGACTCCACCCAACCGTCGATAACTTCTTCGAACCCCAGCTCTGCCAGCTCGCGGGCAACGAAGCGACGCCAGTCCGACTTCCAGCTCTCCTCCCCATTGGGAAAGTCCATTCCAGACGACAGGTGGAACTTGATTCTCACCCACTCTCTCGGGACATAGCCAGCGGTCTCCCAGTCGATAATGCCCAGACTGCGTGTAGCGGGATCGACAAGGATGTTTGTTGGGCCCAGATCGCTGTGATAGAAAACAAACTTGGATGAGGTATTCATACCCATCTTGGAGCAGTGCTCTAGCAGGCGTTGCGGGGCGAAAGACTCTGGGGCGTCGTTCCTCGCTAGAATCGCGTCCGCTAGCTCCCTGCCGTCAACGCCGGAAATAGCGTTTCCCTTCCATTCAGCCATCTTCTTGCAGATCTCGGCAGCACGGCCGAGGTAATACTGCCGCAGGGTCTCGTCCATGGTAGGCCATGCCTCGGCGAGGGTCTGGCCGGGGACACAGCTGAGGACGATGTAGTACCGGTTATCCCACTCAGCCTGGTAAAGGACATTGGGGATATCGAAGCCAAGGGGTTGTTGGGCTTTCTTGGCGTGAATGAACTCTAGAGTGGTGTGCTCTCTCGTCATGTTTTCCCGGTCACTGCCGATAAAACGGACCTTGATAAAGGCGTCTCCAGCGCGCCAGACAGCTGCTGAGCTGCCAGCGGAATAGACCAGGCCTATGGGATGGGAGAGCGGTGCAAACCGAAGTCCTTGGGGTTCGAAGCCGGGTGTATCTTCCTGAAGTGGCAGTGACTCTGGCACTGGATCAGGGGCGTCTGAGAGGGTAAAAAATGCCCCTTTTCCATCGGCCCATGATGGACAATCGGGTGATGGGGAGGCCTGGAGGGATAGCACAAGCTTTCCGCCAATCAGCCAGGAGCAGCTATCAATCTCTCGAATACTGCCTATAACGCGATTGGGTGGAGCCGGCATGTTGTCTGAGACGTCACGTAATACCTGATTCGTTGGTACGGGAGAGCGGCCAATCCAAAGGCCCGAGGATGGAAATAAAAACGAAGGCTTGAAGGATAGAAACGGAATCGAAGCGGCATGTCCGAGAGTGGAGGGGGACTCCGGAGACTCGCTCTGGGAGGGGCCTGATGAGCAGAAGAGATGAGAAGAAGAGATGAGAGTGGCATGGCACAAAAATTTCCTTGGTCAGGTGTTCAGAGGGGCGCATGGGCTTAAAGGAACATGATTGGCCAGTTGGCTGTGGTTGCCCTAACCGCCTGCGCCTTGGAGAAGGTACAATACCTTCTCCATCATCAGTGGTTTGTTCATCACTGGTGGCGTGTCTTGCATCCTAGGCAAGAGGGACAAGCCCGTGAGGATCCGGGGCCGCAACGACTACATTATGCGTCTCAAGTGGATATCCCCAAAAAAATATGTCGTGCTGCACGATGTCCTTGGTAGGAGAGCACGGATAATCGACGGAGTAACCGCCTTGCTTCATCTTGTTCGAGCATCTCTAAAGCACGACAAAAACGACCCGTTCAAAAGCCTCTCGCTTTATGATGGATCGCTGTTGCCCATCAGTCCGATGTTCCAACACAAGATGGCATCGGATTTCGAACCAAGCATACCCTGCGCAGGCAGCTCGGAGTTTTTGATTTCATGGACATCGCAACGGACGAGGATCCGATATGGCCACGCACCACCAACCTCAAGGCCACTGGCTGGGGCTGGGTCGACTTCACCCGGGCCGCGAACGCCGTGACGCTGTTCGGCTCTGGATTCGGCCATCTGTTCAGCCCCATGGCCTCTTCCGCATGCGCGGGGTGCCGGTACAACACCGAGGCCCCGAAGGGCCATGCAGTTTGTGTCCCCGAGATACAGGACATTATTCAGCGAAGGGGCGACAAGACCGTCACACCTTGGCGTCTAGCCGACGAGATTTACTGGCATGCGCCCGACAAGACCTTTGAACCATGCCAATGCACCAAGTTTTCCTCAGCCAAGCACGGCAGGGTGCAAGTCCTCCTCCCGTCTTCATTTCCCAAACTCTTTGGTAGAAGCTGAAAAGCCCCGTTGGCATGAATCGCCACCCACGAGGGGGCCCTTTTGTTTGAACATAGCTGGCTGTTCCCTCTGTGGTGGAAGGATCGCGGGATGCCTGAGGAGGGAGAACCAGATGAGCAGGAGATGTATGAGCTCGAGCCACCTCATGGGAAGTTTCAAGAGAGGGGAGGGCAGTTCAAGCTAATGCCCACATTCCAAGAACCCCTTTTGGGTAGATGGGTGTTCTGTTGAGTATCACTGATAACGAAAGAAATAAGTTGCCCAATGGCATCCCACTCCCACGTCCCGTGTCTGCATTGGCAAAAACAGATGCCGTCTTTTTTCACCGCGTTCACCTCTCCCGGCCCGGGCCGGAACAGGATCCGGTTCAGGCACAACACCCCCCAACGCCATATCATTCGACGTCGTATTTTGCCATATCCCCAATGCCCTGATAAGGCGTCGCGGCGTAAGACGCAAGACGCAGGTCATCGGTTTCCAATCCTTGGAACTCGGAATCAAGGAAAGTGGGATTCCCTGGCTGCCCCATATGAACAAAGCATCCTTGACCCTTGACCCTCACGGTATTTGCTCGTTTGCAACCGGGTCGATCACCGATGCAACAGCCCACCATGCTGTCTTTGTCGCGCCTCGCCATCGCCGCCTCGTTCCTGCCCCAAGTCCTGGGAGCTGACTGGTCAGGATGGGGCGCCAACATCCACAACAACCGCTGGGTTCCCTCCGACACGACGACGGTTACCGGCGAAAGCATTACCACCCTCACTCACTTCTGCACGATATCCTACCCCATTGGCGCAAGCGCCACGCCGGTGATCAAAGACGACACGGCCTACTTCCCAACCTGGGACGGCACCTTGACGGCGATCAACTACAAAACCTGCCGAATGATTTGGCAGATCAACATTGCCGAGCTCATCGCCGGCTACGCGCCCACATCACCTGCTCAAGCCTCCGTCATGCCTGCGGTGGCTAGAACCAGCCCGCAGATCCACGGCGACATCCTCTTCTTCGGGACCCAGATTCACGCCCTGGTGGTGGCGCTCAACCGCACCAACGCGCTCACGCTGGATATCATCCAGCTGAGCCCGCACCCGTTTGCAGCCATCACGCAGTCGCCCACTTTTTACGACGGAAAATTGTTTGTGGGGACATCGTCGTACGAGCATATCGCTGCCCTCGATGCCGAGTATCCGTGCTGTTCGTTCCATGGGACGTTTGCTGCGCTGGAGTTTGATGCTGAAACGGGGTTCTCGGTGGCGTGGAATCTGTCCACCATTCCTGAAGCTCGCGTGAGCCAAGGGTGGGCCGGTGCTTCTGTGTGGGGGAGCCAGCCGTCCATTGATGAGGCGAGACGGCGCGTGTTTGTCGGAACTGGGAATGCGTACGTTGTTCCGGCCGATGTGAGGATTTGCCAGAGGTGGAACAATCTCACTGCTTTTGTGAGCAATGCTCATGATCCGTGTTTGCCTGGTGATGTCTGGCAGGATTCGGTGGTTGCTGTGGATATCGATACCGGCAAGGTGGCGTGGGCATTTCAGACGCCTGGGGTGGATGCGTATGTCGCTGCTTGTGGGTATCCTGGGCTTGCGGAGGTGGATGAAAAGTTGTGTCCGCAGGTTCCAGGCCCGGATGCCGATTTTGGGATGGCGCCGGCTTTTGTCCCGGAGAGAGACCTCCTGGTGGTTGGGAGGAAGAATGGACACTTGTACTCGCTGCTGGCGGAGAATGGGACCGTGGCTTGGGAGAGTAGAGTTGGCCAAGGTGGAATTGGTGGAGGTTTGGCCTGGGGTGTCGCGGTGGATGAGGTGGCCGTCTATTATGCCGTGATCAACACAGGGTATCTGGAGTGGAGGTTGACGCCGTCGAATATTACGGTTAATGCGAGCGCATATGGGGCCGCCTCCCTCGATGATGGAAGGATTTTGTGGCAGACGGCGGTTCCAAGGGGAGGTGTTTGCCATGCGCCGCCAACTGTTGTCGGAGATCTGGTTCTCGTTGCCCGGACCGGACAGGTGACGAGGGAGAACACGGCGTACGACGAGACCAAGGGAGGCTTGGTGGCCCTCAACAAGAGGATTGGCAGGGTTGCGTTGGATTATGATCTGCCTTCGAATGCGCACAGTGGGATTGCTGTCCAGGGAGAGTATGTGCTGCTCGGTACAGGGTATCGGAGACCATCACCAGAGGCAGCTGTGCTTGGTGGTTTTCATGTGTTGACTGTTGACCCCGCAATAGTCGGGTAGAACTTGTGATCCCGCAGAACGAATAGTTGAAGTTTCCGTAAACGCGCAGATTCCGTCGTTCCTGTTGGGTTGGGGTGCAGGATATCAACCCCCTGACAAGACATCCGTTTTGTGGCTGGTTACGTAAACATGTTCCGATCAGCTTCACCCCCCTCATTACTGGGCGCTAAAATTTTAGGGCCGTCCACCTCGAATCTTCTTCCCATCACAACACGGCGCCCCACCATCACCGAACGCTTAGAGGGCGAGTTTTTCCTGGCTAAGGTTCTTTATTCCGCATCCGACATCGAATTATAAACGCGAGCATGCTCAGCCGTGGTGCTTCTCGACTCAAGTCAGCATTGGGCCTGTCCTCCAAACAGCCAGCTCAAACGCATGCATTCTCGGAGGAGGCTCTCTCGCGATACTGTACAGGCGGTTACCACCCTGTGCGTATCGGGAATGTCTTCAATGGTGGCAAGTATAGAGTCCTTCGCAAGCTCGGATACGGTGTTTACTCAACCGTCTGGCTCGCCTGCGATCTCAAGTGGGTATTGGTCACGATCCTTTCGCTCCGGCTGATCTGTTTGACAATCCAGGACAAAACAACATGTTACGCTGAAGATTCTGACGTCAGAGTCGTATGGGAGTGAGCACGATACCTTCGAGCTAGACATTTTGAGACATATTCGAATCCTTGGCACTTCACACCGCGGCGCAAATCATGTCCTAGGTCTTTTGGACGAGTTTGAGCATCGCGGTCCTAATGGAAATCACATGTGCCTTGTCTTCAAGCCCATGGGTCCTGACATGACCAAATATCGTCGTCTCTTTCCGAAGGCTAGAATTCCCCTCCCCATGGTGAAGAAAATCGCAACTCAGCTCCTTCTCGCCCTCGAATTTCTTCATGACAAGTGTGGGGTCATTCACACCGGTGGGTACCACACCTAAGGCCGCTGCTCGGCTCTCTCCCTGACTCACTACTCTAGACATTAAGCCGCAAAACATCCTCCTTGAGACTCCAGCAATCAACAAAATGTTTGAGTGCGCACCGTCAGAACTGTTCGCCCCGAAACTGCCCCCTCTGGCTCCACCGAATGACTTCTATCGACCGTCTGAGCAGCTCTCTTCCGGTGAGCGAGATCTGGCAACTGCAACTGACATTTCAATCAGGCTGGCAGATTTTGGCACAGGTGAGAAGCCGTCCCCGGCCTGACCCCTGCATAGCACTAATTCGGGGTGGACAGCAAGCTGGGTCGACAAGCATCTAACAGACTGGATTCAGCCGCAGATGCTGCGCGCCCCTGAGGTTATCCTCGGTGCTAAATGGGACTCGAAGGTAGACATCTGGAATGTTGGCCTCGTAGTAAATCATGCCCTCCATGGACGACGAATGCTGTCTTGAACTAACCTGGGACGCCTTCCAGATCTGGGAATTGGCCGAAGGATCACTGGTCTTCGATGGCACTTGGACATCAACGGCACCGTACACCGCCGAAGCCCATCTCGCTCAAATGGAAGCTGTACTGGGGTGCATGCCCAAGTCGCTGCTGGCAAGGTCTAAGGACAGAGATCGCTTCTTTGACCACGAGGGTGAGCAACTACGCTGATGACTTGCAACGTGGCGCTAAATTATCTTTCAGACAAGCTTCTGAGTCCATCAACATTCCCACTGTCCCCGCTCGAACGGATCAGCCAGAACCCGCAGCTCTCGGCGGCTGAGAAGACCTCTTTCCTGGAGTTCATACAATCAATGGTGAAGCTGGATCCAGAAGAGCGTCCCATTGCCAGCAAATTGCTTGAGGCGCAATGGCTGAAGTCGGAATTACGCCTCAATGTCCACGAGTAGATGAACAATGTGAAACGCTATCTCAATGACGGTACGTCCTCACAAGAAAGGTGATCCCTTTCCCAAGCGTCCATAGCACAGAGAAGCAAAGTGTGGGAGTATGTACTCGACTGTGCGACCGCCCCTTTCAGCACCAGCACTAAGATGATGCGCCAAGAAGAGCAAAAAGATGAGGTCCTACCGGGTTCGAACCGGGGCCACGAGGAAATCGAAACTGTCAAACTTGACCGCTGAAAGCCTGATGTGCTAACTAGGACACTATAGAACCCTTGCCTGTTGCTGTTGGTCGATGTTGGTGGTGCACATCACCAGCACAAGTAGGCTAACCAACCGCGCGATTCATACCAGGGAGCCTCGACCACAACCACAATCTGGCCCTTCCCGAGCAGCAAATTGAATATCCGAGCAACTCGGGGACGGTCGATTGCACGAGGTACCCAGCAAAGGTACCAGTTGCATCTATCGGAGGCGCGTAACGCGGGTTTTGTTTCCAGCACTGCCCCATTGTTTTGCTGACTGCTGTTGGCCGGATCGGTTCTGCCCTGCCACTCTTCTTCAACCTGGCGA
This sequence comes from Cercophora sp. LCS_1, assembly GCA_036250225.1. Taxonomy (NCBI): domain Eukaryota; kingdom Fungi; phylum Ascomycota; class Sordariomycetes; order Sordariales; family Lasiosphaeriaceae; genus Cercophora; species Cercophora sp. LCS_1. The sequence goes on from JAPZLL010000004.1 coordinate 453,542, forward strand.
GTTGTCAGAGCACATGAATGGGCGACGGCCTTGGTGTGGAAGGTGATTGGAATATGCCTGGGGTGCCTTAACGGCCGACATTGGTGCCCGCTCGGTTTGGGGTAGCACACAATGCACGAGGTGCCGAACCGCCCACGATTGGGCGCCCGCACAGCCTGGCGGTCTCACCCAAAAGATAAGAACGAGGAAGTGAAGGAAGTTGGTAATGACCACTGCATTTTAGGTTCCGTCATCGTTTCCGTGGTCGCAACACCGAATTGAGTTCTGTTCTGTTCGAGATGGAGGTGGCAGGTTTCGCCGCTGCTGTCGTGGCATTTGCCAAGACTACACGCTCAACTTCACACCTTGTCAAACGAATCTATTACATCGCCAAAAATGCCCCGCTGATTGAAGAGCAGCTCCTGCAAACCGCAATCCCGCTGAAGTCGTTCATCGCGTCGGTCAAAGCAGTACACACCTCTCTTGAACACCACTGCCCGGACGACTCGGAGTCCAAGGTGATCCAGTACATCATTCAGCAAGGGCTTCCAAAGGACCTCAGGAAACAATCGGCCCATGTCGAACAGTCAGTGTCTCAGCTTAAACACAGGATATCAAGACTCAACAGCCGTTGGGGTGACTTGGTCACCAGCTTCAAGTGGACCAGGCTAAGACCGGAGCTGGAAGCAATGTTTGCCCCCATGGAAAGTCTCAAGACGACTTTGACTTTGATCCTTCAGGTCGTCATCCTGGAAGTGAAGACGGGGCAGTACACAGGAACGCCAAGTGAGGAAATGAAAGCAGAGATGCGAGTATCCAGCAACTTTTGTTGATGACGACGGTGCTGACACTTCTTTGCAGTGTGCTTCTCAAAAAAATCATCAGCCACCAGATCGAAACGATTCGACAGTTGAGGGAACATCAAGAAGCCCTGGAGAGTGAACGCGTGACGTCCAAACGCCCATCCATTGACTCCCAAACCACCCTTTGTCACCTGGCTCATAGCATGGTTGAGTCTGAGACCATCCCGTCGTCACCACCCGAAACGTTCAAGTTTGTCCGACCGAGGAAGAGACGCCGCAGTCGTCAGCTCTGGGCCTCCAACGACGACCGAGGCAAACCTTCAGACTCGCGACACGACCACCGCTGGCCCAACTCTTGCCGAGAGACCCAAGGTTATTACCAAGACCCTGTACGGGCAGAACCGAGAAGTTCTGGGCGATGAAAGGGTTCAAGCAGAGATTGACCGCCAACTGGACGTAAATTTGATTTCAGTGAGCTTAGCGACTCGACTCGGATTGAACGTCGACCGGGACGCACCGGAGATCAGCGTGCCGTACAAAGGCAGAGCATTGAGGAGCCTGGGTATAACGGCGCTGGAATGGGACCGTCGCCATTTTGTTTTCTACCTTTGCGAGGGAATCTCGCGTGACATTGTGTTTGGGAAGTTGTTCCCCCCAGAAATGGAATAGGGCGGTTCTCATCCTTCCGCAGCGAATGTCCGTCCACGCCAATTTGGACCTCTCTCGACCGACATCTTGGGATTTTTTTGGCCAAATCCGACGTTGTCGCCTGTCTGCCTAACAGCCGCCCCGCCCCCGCGGTGTCCGAGACAACGGGCCAGCACTATTTAAACCCCTGAACCAAACATCACGACTCCATCGCCAATACCACCACCATCATCGCCTCATTTCACGTCACACCACACCACAGCATCCACCGACCCCACGACACCAAAATGCCATCCCTCAAAGACCTCCCCAACGAACTCGTGGTCCGCACAGCCGAAAGCCTCTGCACGCACTGCACCAGCCCAGCCGGCACCCGCCTCTGTCCCGACGACTGCCTCGATGTTAGCCCCCACTGCGGCTCCCGCAGCACGAACCCCCAAGAAATCGTCAAAGCATCCAGCGCCGCACTCTCAGCACTCCGTCTCGTCTCGCGTCGTTTCCGCGAGATCGCGACCAGGATCCTCTACCACCGCCCGTCGACCAGCAAGCGTTGGCTTCTCGCCCGCACCTTGATCAACCGACCGGATCTAGCTCTGCACGTCAAATCCCTGGTCTTCCCGGAAGCTTTCACCGATCCGGCGGATGTGGCCTCCATCCCCGACGAAGTCAAGGAGTACTACCGTGCCAAAATAAGCGAATATGCCAATTCACTCGACGGCCCGGATGGGTTCATCAACGAGTTGGCTCGTCGCTGGGGTGGCTCAGATAGTTTCAACGTCCTGGTGGAGGGGAACGACTTTTACCACGTCACGCTATTGGCGAGCTTGTGCGCCAACGTCGAGGTGGTTGAGGCGGTGGCAGGGTCCGTCGAGGGTTTTCACTTTTCGGCTCCCGGGTCCTTGATGAAGCCGCACACGCTGGGAATGTGTCATCACGACACCGAGGGGGGGATGTATCTGGGGGATTTCAAAAGTGTGTTCGAGGCGGCGCCGAATCTGAGGGCGTTGCGCTGTTTGATGGTTGCGGGTGATGGGGAGGTTGAGACGACCAAGCTGGAGGAGGTGGATTTGCAGCTGTCGGCGCTGGGAGCCGAGGCGTTAGTGAGATTGCTCAAGGTTTGTCCTGCATTGGAGATTTTCAGCTGTGTCGCCGGGGGTGCGAGGGTTGGGTACACTCAGTTCAACCCGGGGCATGCGAAGGATGCGTTGTTGAGGCATGCACCGAGGCTGAAGAAGGTGTACTTGGGGTATGTGGATTGGGAGGGGGTTATGGGCTGGAATGATTGGGATCTGGCGGATAACGAGGGAGTCGTTGCGGAGTTTGAGGAGAGAGGGATCGAGGCCGTCGTGATGTTTGATTGAGCAGGAAGTAAAACGGATCTGGCCTGGTGCAAGGGACATAGGGCCACCGAAAAGTCGTGGATATTATATAATCTCCTAAGTACTTATAAATTCCTGGGAGCAGTGTCGTCCCCACCTCATGTCTCTTCGTCAATGCCATTATAAGCGAGCAAGTTCTTGGTCCCCACGGGAACTCCGACAAGCACATCCTTGGTGGCGATACTCTGCATGTAACTCCCAAGATCCGCCGGCGTCTTCTTCCCATGCAGGCCCAAAAGGTACGCCCCAAGCCCCGCAGCGTGCGCAGTCGCCATCGTAGTCCCAGACATCGTTTCCTAAACAACTTGTGTCAGGCAAGAATCCCCATACACCGAGAGGAGACCACCTACAGTATCATTACCAATCCACGTGCTCGTGATATCCACACCAGGCGCAAACATATCCAAAACCTCGCCATAGTTGGAGAACCACGCCACCTCATCCGTCTCCATACTCGCCCCGACCGTAAAAGCCAAGGGCTCGCTGCCAGGTGAATAATGCGCCGCATCGTCGTTGCTGCTCCCCGCCACAACGGCGAGGGAAACACCCGCGTTGACGATGGCTCTCGCCGCGGCGTTGACGATGTTGGATTTACCGCTTCCAACTGCCATACATGCGACCACTCCGTTGGGACAGGTACGGGTTGCTGCGTCTGCGACAACCCAGTCCATGCCTGCGATGACTCCGGCGCTTTGGCGAATGTGTTAATTTGTGATACGTGGGTGGGTGATGGGAGGGACATGAGAAAATGACTTACGTTGTGCCTGAACCGCTCGAGCCGAGGACTTTGACGGCGATGATGGTGGTTTTCTTGGCCACGCCGTATGTCTCGGATCCGATGACGCCGGCTACGGCGGTGCCGTGGCCATTGCCGTCTACAGCTTTGTCGTCCGAGACGGTGTTGATGCCCCAAATTACTCGACCGCCAAATTCCTGTTGCGGGTGTTAGGATGAATCTTGGGATGCTCTGACGGGGAGGGGGGGGGGGGTTGTATTACATGGTGAGATGTTTCAACACCGGTGTCGATGACATAGACGCAGGTCCCCTCGCCTGCGCTGTCGTCATATCGGTAGTCGGTCTTGCCGCGTGTGCGGCTGGAGATTCGAGCGAGTCCCCAGGTAGCGTTGGCTTGGATCTTGGTTGTTTTCCTGTGTAGGTTCCGTAGCCCGTTCCATTCCAGCGTCAAGATGGCGTCTTCCTCGACGAATTCGACCTGCCGCTGGTCAGCGCTTCTTTTGGTGAGCAGAATGCTTGCGGTTTGGCTTGACTTACATCCTGGTGGTTTTGAACTGAGTTCAGGGACTTGGCATCGAGGGTGCTAGCAAATCCCTTGAAGCCGTCACTGGTGTAGATGTAATCGGGCTTTTGCTGAGTGAGCACCTGGTTGAGACTGAAGTCGGAGATATTGTCCTTGAATTTGACGATGTACCTGGTAGCAGCATCTTGCTCAACAGTGCCAAGGGGAGAGCCAATGCAGAGGGTGGGAAGGATCAAGCTTGTGATGGTAGCTGAAAGATGCATGGTGAGCAAGGTTTGGCAGTGGAGAAACACACAGAGAGACGATTGGAGAACGCTGGATTGATTTGAGAAGCCAACGGCGAGGCTTTCCTACTTATCCATGATCTTCACGGTGGTGAAGATAAGGCTATGCGGCAGTGTAAAGAAAAGTGAATGCATGGTAACCTCGCATATATTGCATCGATATTGGGCGATCACAAGATGTCCTGGGAGTTGGAACACCTTCCAACTTGGACGCTCAGCCGCAAATTGGGATACCCTCACCGAAAACTCGCTGATCAAAAGCTCAATGTGAGTCACATCAACAATTAGGCCCGGATTGAGATAGGTACCCACCCAGGTGGATATCAGGGTGCAAAGAATCTTGTGAGGGGCTGGAGAGCATTGTATCGTGCTTCTTGGGCGGAAGGTGCAATGCGAATGCCTTGGTGAGCTGACACGCACAACGCTCGAGAGTGGCGCTCCTTCCACATTCTCGATGGAAGCAATTGGGATATATTGAATATATCGACCATTCATCATGTTCATGCTGTGTACCTAAGGCAGCAGCCGTCGTTGGATGTTGCTTTGTCAAGGTGAGCTTGACGTCGACGACGGTTGTGCAAGGGTGAGGTCACCCAAGCCAAGCCTGTGGGGTTAGGGGAGGTCTGGGCCCTGATCGTCGTCGGCAGCTGGTCTTGGCAGAAATCATGGGCGGGGTGGGCTCGGTTGACGTCCGTCCATCTCAACTCTCTCCTCGCCGATGGTGAGATTCTTGTTCTTGTTTATTTCAATTCTTCCTCACGATGAATTTCTCTAGCGTCGGGAAATCACAGGATCCCATCGTCTGCTGCATCTCGGTTATCTTTGCATCACACCAGTGCGCAAATGGCATCGTCGCGCCACTGGCGTCGCGATGCTCACCTTTTCGGCGGCGCCAAGGAGCCAACGCAGCACCCCAGCTTTCAGCTGAGGACGCTATGCATGTCATGGGAGGGACGTGTCGCGCTCAAAATTCTTCGTTCCTCCTTTCCACATGTGCCATTCGCTTTCTCCCATTCAATCGGTTCTCTGTTTGCCGCGGATCGAGGGGTCGACACAATTGGGCACAGGAATCAGCACCCGCGCGTGCTGCACCTCGCCGACATTGCAACTTTCATTGGACATCGTACGGGCATCACGTCAGCTGATAAGGGCAAGGGCCTCCGGTTTTCTCTTCGAGTCGCGGGAACGCGATTCTCCCCGCTTCAACTTCAACTTTCAGAGAGGATCATCACCATATCATCATGTCCGACGCCGGTGACGATGGGGGCGCATTCAATAGCCCGCCATCTAGTCCCGCCCGAAGAGCTTCATCATCCAGGCATTCTCGGTCGTCACGCGCTTCATCCGTCTCGAGCTTGAGATCAAGCCGATCGGGACGGTCCAGCAGATCCAGATCCAGCAGCCGGGGTCCCGATGTTGTCGCCGCTCCAATTGCAGAACCCCATCACGGGCACACATCCAGCCATCATCACGACAGCCACCATCACGATAGCCATCACCACGACCATGGCACACATGAGCCCACCAAGCATGAGCACCACGAGGCACCCGCTCCGATGCACATCAGCGAGCCGACTTCGTCCAACTCCATCCTCCCCCACCTAGCGATCCCGGTTGCCCTCATCATTAGCGCAGCGATCATCGGGGGCGGGATCTATGCCGTCGTCTCTAGCGTGCAAGATCTCGTCGCCACGGCGTCGGTGGATGGCGATCTGGGTGGCTGGAAGAGAAAGGCTCGTTTCGATGTCTACGATGGCTGCTATCTGGGGTGCACGACGTGCGACGACCCAAATTTTGCTTACAACGCCTGCCAAAAGACGGCACAGGCCGTGGTGCCCGGCATCAACTGTGACGCGGGCCGCATGTGGAACTGGGCAACCGAGGATCGATATCCTGACAAGTGTCTGACTGCCGTGGCCGGCATCCTGATGGGAGACGAACTCGAGAGGGTGAAGCAGTCCTATCGCAACCGCTTTGCCCTCGTCATCTTGCCGATTGTCGGCGGTTTCCTCATTGGATTCATCATCTACAAGGTGTGGCGTCGACGGACACTGTCCACCACGCAACGGATCGAGGACCGATACTCCAGGAAGTGGTCGTTTTTCAAGCCGTGGACCTGGCATCTGCCGCAAATTTCCAGAGTTTCTAAGAAGGAGAAGCAAGATGCCAGATCTCTCGCATCTTCAGCCACCCCTTCCAAGAAGAGCCAGGGCAACAAGAAGAAGGCAGCTCTTTTCCTCGGTCTCTTTGGTTCTCGCGCAGCCGCGTATCCCTGCACGGGGCGCAACGTCGCATGGACGCAGTTCTTCACATCTCCAAACGGTACCGTCTCGGGAACTGTCCATGGGTGGTTCAGCGAGTGCAACGACAGACAGGACTGTCGCGAGTCTTGCACAAAGTCGTGCACGACGTGCACTAGAACTTGCAAAACAAAATGCACTACCTACACGACAACAACCCGTGTCCCGATGGACTTTGTCGATGCGGTCCTTCCCAAGGTTAGGGCTTGTGGGTTCTCGTTGGTTGATGGTTTGGCAGGCAGCACGCCAACAGTCCGGGTGGCAAACGCAGGGATTGAGAAGAACCACTGGGTAAGGATATCGGTCAACGGGCTCAATGTCACAAAGCCTACCGAGACGGACAAGATGGTCATGTGTTTGCACGCAATTGGTGATGAGTGATGATCTCTGCCAGGTCTTGGACTATTTTTGTCCTTTGTCTTTTGGCTTTCTTTGATACCACTGTTAGACATGATTCTCTTGTTCGACATTCCCTGTAGATTATTCCGGGCAACCTGGGTATTGTTGGCCAAGTTGGGTGTTGTTTCCAATTCTATCATCTTGGCACTACGGTGTTGCTCTTCCCTCGGCGTGAACGCTTGGGTGCGTGTATGGAGAAGTGTTGGGGCTAGCAAACTCAAATTCTAGCTTGCATCCCCGCGTCTCGCCTTCCAACATTTGCCAAACAACTTGTTGGCTCGCGGCGAAGGATCGGAACGGAACGGCTGCCAGCAATTGCAAGTATCGACAGAACCCCAATCCTGCGGCCGATGTCCAATCCGGACCGCCTTGGGCAGTCGTCACGACTTGCACACCACAGGGAACGGATGCAACGGCAGAGTTTGTGAGCTTGGTCGTGACGCCGCATGGTTGGCAGGCCACCACATGGCGCTTCGACAATCCGAGACATTTCGCCCTCACCATGATCTCACTCCGCCCGGTTATCTCTTCGTCCCCCGCCAGCATGGCCAGCGCTCGGCCGGCGGCATGCCAAGCGGCATCCCGATTCGCTTGGCGGTCCGGGCCCGGGAGACAAGAACCGGATCCTCAGGTTGGGTACTCGGAACGCACGTCTGGACATGCGTTGCACCACGCCCCGATCCAATGATGCTTTGACGTCTCGGCATCCACATGGCGGCTTACATCCTCACGTCACACCTGTCCAGGGGTGCGTCGAGCCCGCAGTCGGAACCAGCTCCAGGAACACAGCGGGTTTCCAGCATGGGCAGTGCTCGATGATAAAACTTTCTCCCCTTCTTTCGTTCGCTCGGGGAGGATGTCTGTGCAGCCCATCTTCACATTCTGCTCCGCCGTCATGAAATCGCTGTTGGCCTCCGCTGTGTTGGCGAGTGCCGTCTCTGCCACGATCAAGAGGCACAGAGGAGTGGAAATTGGGCCATTCGACGAGATGACAGCCCGCCTCAGCAAACGCTCCGAGCAATTCAACGGATGGGGAGCATTTGACCAGCTTCTCGACCACTCCGATCCAAGTCTGGGCACCTTCAAGCAACGCTACTGGTACGGCACCGAGTTCTGGAGAGGCCCCGGGTCGCCAATCATCCTCACCACACCCGGCGAGCAGAGCGCCGAGGGGTTCAACAAGACGTACACAACGACGCAGCGGCTGACTGGGCTATTTGCCAAGGAGCTGGGTGGCGCCGTCGTCGTGTTGGAACATCGGTACTGGGGCGAATCATCTCCGTTTCAGGAGCTGACGGTCAAGAACCTACAATACCTGACGCTGGAGAACTCGATCAAAGACCTTTCATACTTTGCCAGGAATTTCGCCTTGCCTTCCGACACCAGCGGCAAGAGCTCGCCCAACGAGGCGCCATGGGTCTACAGCGGTGGTTCATACGCCGGGGCACTTGCCGGATGGTCAGCCGCCCTTGATCCGGGGACCATCTGGGCCTACCACGGGACCAGCGGGGTTGTTGAGTCAGTGGGAGACTTTTGGGAGTACTTTACGCCCGTCCTCGAGGCAACTCCGCAGAACTGCAGCAAGGATGTGCAGGCCGTCATTGACCACGTCGATCGGGTGCTAAGCCACGGCAGTCGCAAAGACAAGATGAGGCTCAAGAACAGGTTTATGTTGACGAGCTTGAGTGATGTTGACTTTGCCTCGTAAGTCATGTTATCATCTGTACGTCCGGGTCCCAAGCTGACAACAAATTGTGCCCTTCAATGGGGCCCCTGGACATGGCAAAGCAATCAATTCTACTCGACATCGACATCTGGGTATTCTCCCTATCATAGGTTTTGCGACTACATCGAGAATATGTGGCCCGGTTACTCGGAGAAAGCTCCAGGGCCACAGGGTGTTGGCGTTCAGAAAGCTCTCGAGGGATATGCCAAATGGTTTACGGAGCAGATGCTTCCAGGATGTGAGTGGGAGCCAGACTGGAGAAAACAGCGGCTAACCCGTTAGTCTGTGAGCCCGCTGGCTACCCTGAGTGGAAAGGCACATATAACGCCGGCTGCTTACAACAATCAAACGGCTCCAGCATAATGTATCACGATTTACGCCCCGACAACTGGATCAACCGCCAATGGAACTGGATGCTCTGCAATGAGCCGTACGTGACCCATGAATCGAGGAAATAGACATGGACACTGACGATATGCAGCTTCGAATTCTGGCAAACCGCCTCTCCACGGGGAAGATCCTCGCTTGTCTCTCGTCTTGTCACGGCTGACTACTGGCGTCGGCAATGCGGTTTCCACTTTCCTCCAGAAAAGGATGGAGATAAACTATACACGTACAATCTCGCCGAGGGAGAGCGAGCAAGAGATGTCAACGCATTCACCGGTGGATGGTTTGCAACAAACACCACGCGTCTGATGCAAGCAAACGGAGCACTCGATCCATGGCGAGAATCGACGGTAGCAGCCAAGTCACGTCCCGATGGACCTGCCCACTCCACCGAGCAACATCCACTACGAATCATCCCAGGCGGAACACATTGCTCTGACTTATACGCGCAGAACTGGGCTGTGAACGAAGACCTTGAAAAGATTGTAGACGAGCAGGTAAAGAACATGCGGAAATGGGTTGATGAGTTTTACGAGATCAACAACAAACCGAGAGCGAGATAGAAGAATCGAAGCACCATCACCCGCATCCAAAGCACGGAGCATGCACTGCAAACCCCAAGGAAGCTCTCGGCACCCCGCTCGTTCCACATACTGTCGTGCAATGCAAGGGGTCTGACGTATAGTACCTGGACGCCTCGGCCCGTCCTCGCACGAAAACTACTGCTGTCTCATCCCGCGCAAACCCAAGCCTTGTAGCACAAGTCTCACCAAAACAACCGTGTGCACCCACAAATCCGTTTCCCCGTTCCCGCCCCGCCTCTGCCCCTTCCCAATTCTCGTCCAGACCTCAGTCATGCTGATGCTCGTGCCCATGACCCTCCCCACCCAACCGCCACGTAGCCCTCGACTCCCACAACACCTCCACCTCCACCAGCTTCCTCTCCCTCGGCCTCTCCTTGGTCAACAACACCCCGCAGTGTCGCACATGCGGAATATTGTCAAACCTCTCCTCCATGATGGTCCCGGTAATCCTCATCCTCATGTACTTTTGCCAATAAAACACGCAGTGCATCAAGTGCCAATCCCGCTCCACCCAGAACGATCCGCCCCTTGGCAGCTGTGCGATCTCGGCTTCGGTGATGCGTCTCGTCCCGTTGGCATCGGCGTAGTACGTCCATGTGCCGTCGGGGTTGGGGCCGGATTTTGTGAATTGGTCTGCGAGTTCGGTGTCGCGGCAGTGGGGTGGGAGCCAGGCTGCTGCTAGGGCGTCGTAGGTGCATTCTAGATTCGATAGGCAGGAGCAGGTTGTGAGGTTGGCGGGGAGCGTCCAGGGGCGGTAAGGGTCGGGTGTGGAAGAAGGGGAGGAGAGGAGGATGGTTAGGAGGTAGAGGGTGAGGACGAGGGTGAGGAAGTGGTGGAGGTAGTGCAGGGGTGATTTGCTTTTTTGGTTTGGATTTGGGAGAGGTGGTAGTTGTGGTGATGAGGTGGTTGGGAGGAGGAGGAGTGGGTGGGAGGATTCTTTGTCCATTGCGTTTCTTTGTTTGTTTGTTTGTCTGTTTTGGGGCGCTTGGGGCAATACAAGTCTTGATCAAGCGTGATGTGATGGGGCGAAAAGGTCACGAAAAGAAAAGAAAAGAACATTGGAAATGTGGCTGTGAACTGTGGGAGACCCAAAAGACATTGACAAAAACGTGAATGAACCGGATTATACTTTGCCGAGCGAGCTGACTTGGTGTTCCGATCAAGACGTCGTAGTGGTGTAAAAATCGGGCTTTGTGTCACCCCGTCCGGATATTATCTTACCGTTGCATCTCGGATGGTTTGGGTTGGATTAAACTACCTGCTCAATCGAATAAGCTTGTTTTTTCTAACCGTTCCAAGCGAGTGGTTCCCAACCGAATGGTTACGCGAGCACCGCCACAATCTTCATATCGCTCCGGTGAGGAGACATGTATACCTGGCGCTACGTTGATGTTCGGCGATGTTGCAATCGGTGATCAAAACGCATGAACCATGCGAACACGAGTTTTTGGTGGGACTGGAGATGTGATGAGCTGAATGTGTAGATTATTGCGGGTGGCTGAGTTGCCGTCTATGATGGCGGCAATCAGGGGTCGGTGGGGTTGTTGTTGAGCGAGATTGGAGAAGATATGGCACTTGGGCCATTCTTTGATGGGAATTCCAGAGGCGATGTTTACGAGATTTGCGGAGTGCGGAGTGCTGTGGGCTGTGGGCTGTGGGCTGTGTCAACTGGCCTTCAATGTCTTTCAGGGGTTCAAAGGCGCAGAGAAAATTCAATACCGCCAAGGCCAAAGCTTCACAGGGAAATCAGATTTGCCAGAAGTTAAGATGGGGTCTTCAAAATAATGTTCTGATCATTCTAGATATGAAAACCAGAGCACTGGATGATGACAAAGGATACTAATCGCCATGAATCACCTCACTGAACGTCGTAATCCCAATGCTATCACCGTCCTGGCCGCTCCCGAGCACATCTCCAAAGCTGGGATGAACAACAAGACCTGGCTTCCGAGGGTCAAATGAGTGTTCCTCCACCCAATCACTGAACCTGCCCCACTTTACACATTGGTGGTTTCCATTGTCCAGCGCGATAGGGAGCCTTTGGCTGCGAGCGGGTTAGCCCCGGTCACTGGGATGGCAGATGGGAGGCTCACCTCGGCGTCCAATGCAAAGGAATCAGAGTGGTGTCTGCGTTGCACTGTACATATTGGCGCAGCCAGTCGAGGCAGTGCTCTGCACACGGTCAGCCCATGATTGACAGGGGAAAAAGCTGGACTGCGACAAACCGGTGTGCTCCAAGAGCCTCTGCGACTCGGGGCTCGTGAGATTGGCGTAGTAAACATCTTTGTGGATGTAGTGATGCAATCTCTTGACACAATGCAGGCCGTGAAAGACAGACATGGTGGTCCAATATCCCGAGCCGTCTTTGAGCTTGATCAGAGTGTCGTCATGGGCAAACTGGTCCATCTCGGCCCTCTGCAAGCGTATGTTTTGGACTGGGTCCAGGTCAGGAACTTTACAAATCCACGTGGTGGTAGGGACATACCTCCGATCAGATCATCCCAAGCCTTATCCAGGTCTGGCCGAGGCGGACCGTTGAAGCTGGTGGGTTTCTTGGGGTTGAGAGAGCCATCGCCCTGGTAGATGCCCGCCAGCTCGAATTTTTTGCCTTCATACTGGATGACATCTCGTGCAGCGGCTAATTATAACGTTGTGAGAAGCAAACTCTACCACAGGGTTGGAACAGGGCAGCATACAGTCTTGGTGCTGCGGGCCATGGGAGCAGACCGATGATGTCCAAGGCGCATATGACCAGGCAACCAATATGTTGAGTGCAAAAAGAGCGCCATGAAGGAAAAGAAAAAAGCGACCTCGAAAGCGTGAAGATTCTCTTTGTTTGGGAGTGGCGTTATCGATACCATCCTCGAAAGAGGATGTCGCGCTTGGGACGTCCTTCTCCGAGTGATCGCATGTTCCCAGGGAGGTGTAACCCCCTGCAAGACGAGAAGATGTGTTCATGTTTGCTGCTGCAGGTCGCAAGTGAGTCGGGTTGCGATGAGAGTCGACTTTGGAAAGACGAAATCAACAAGAGGCAGATGGGTTGGAGGAAATCAAGGAAAATAGCAATGTGCCATCGAGTGGATGCTTTTTGTGGGGTGTCAGACTTCAGCTCGTATGCATGTCATTTGTTGGAGATTTGGTGCGTGGCAGTGAGGGGCCGAGGTACTTTGTACCCCAAGCTACCTACACCGAGACAATATCGGTTTACAGGGCGGCTTACAAGTCAAGCCGACTACTGCGAACGATGTGTGCGTGTAAGTCAACTTCATGAAGACTGATAGAGGTTGCTGTTGTTCCGATTTCGGGCTTGATCGAGTATAAAAGCACACATGTTTTGCTGGTATCCTCATCTCTTCTGTTCTCATCATCATCAGCATTCTTCCAGCTTTTCTCAGACTCCAAACACAACTTTCTTCCTCTCCAGGGTCTCACTCTCCAAGGAAACCATCAAAATGTATTTCTCCAAGTTCATCCCCGTCGTCCTGGCCCTCGTTCTCGGCGTCAAGGCTGCTCCCGTTGCTCCCCCTGCTGGTGAGACCAACATCCCAACCTTCTCCCGAAGTGCTCTCACTAACATCGCAAACAGTCGGAGTCAATGCCGACGAAGACTGGTCCTTTGGAGTCAACTGCAGGCGCGCGTTGGCTGATGAGGACTGGTCTTTTGGCGTGAACTGCAAGCGTACCGATGTCAATGCGCCCGTCGACGAGGACTGGTCGTTCGGCTACAACTGCAAGCGCGACGTCGCTCCCAACGGTGTGGATGAGGATTGGTCGTTTGGAGTCAACTGTAACACGAAGCGATCGGCTCCTGTGACTGCTCCCCTTGCCGACGAGGATTGGTCGTTTGGATACAACTGCAAGCGTGAGGTCAGCACCGACGGTGCGGATGAGGACTGGTCGTTTGGCGTCAACTGCCGTCGCAAGTAGGGAATATCCCCATGTTGGGTCTTTGTGTCATTTTTGATCAAAGCCAATGGTAGTTGGGGATGGGGAAGAAGTAGCTTAGGTTGAGGTAGCGAAGAATACGAGATTTGCTTTTATTCTCTGCTCACTTGTGTGAAGCACTTTAATAAAGGTCTGCCAGAATTCAGCCGCTTTTTATCTTTTGCAGGGCCGTAACTTTATTTTTCTTCCCACAGTTCAAAGATAAGGTAAAACAGACCACTCAACAGAACTTGGATCGTTCAAACTAGCACGTATGAAAATAAAATCCAACCTAATTAGCAACTAGCAGACTCTTGGCTCCGGAGTGAAGGCTCTAGGTATCCGTCGATCCTGCCGTCATAATTAAACCATCACCTGAGTGACACAAATTTCCCTCTCCACCAATGCCGCTCCGCCCCTGAAGCTAGCGTCTTGACAGCTTCAACCACAACGCAAAACTCGACGCATGCCAACCGTTGACCAATCTTAGCGCTGATTACGTTGTGTCACCAATGGTTTGGTGTTTCGGCGCCGTCGCATTTCACTGTCTCGCAAAGAGCGAAACAACAATGGCGCTGATGACGTCTTCAACTCCCCAATGACGACATTCCCGAGAAACCAACCGGCCTCGTGCATCCCCGCTCCGGAACACGAACAAGCATTCGGCACTATGAAGCACGCAATAACGCGCCAGACGCCTCGTCGCGGCCCGATGCATCGACATCAGGCTCAGTCGAGTTGCCGGAATACGCGGTCCACTTCCTCAGCTCTACTTATACGTCTGAAGGCCAAACTGAGGAACAACAACAACACCACAACCACCACCACCACCGCCGCCAAGACACCACCATCCCACCCACAATGGCATCTGCATCCCCATCTCATCCCGGTCCGCCTGGTCAGCCAGACATTGGCTACCTCCCCGACCACGACAAGTACCTCGCTCGCATCAAACGCAGACGGGAAACCGAGGCGCTCCCCAAGACACTGCCCCCAGGCTTCCCCTCGAGAATCGAATCCGACCTCGTGTGGGACGGCAACGACCTCCACGAGACCTACGACTGGAACTACAGGCTGACGCCCCTTGACATTTCCGAGATTGAAGCGGCCCTCGCGCACTTCAAATGTAAGCCACCCCGACAACTTGAACCACATGCACGGCTAACTTCCCAGCTCTCAACCTCCCCCTCGGTTACATTACCCAAGAAACCTTCCCCTTACCCACCCTGCACAAAACCCTCCGCCAAATCTCACACGAGATCCACCACGGCCACGGTTTCAAGGTTATCCGCGGCGTGCCGGTCGACAACCACACCCGCGAGGAGAACATTGCCATCTACGCCGGCGTCTCGTCGCACATTGCGCCCACCCGCGGTCGACAGGATCACTCGTACAACGGCGCGCCAGCCGATGTTGTGCTCGCACACATCAAGGACCTGACCAGCCAAGTGTCGGCCGACAACATTGGCGCGCCGGCGTATACCGCCGAGCGCCAAGTCTTTCATACAGACGTGGGCGATATTATTGCGCTATTTGCGCTGGGAGAGGCGGTACACGGCGGACACAGCTACCTGTCGAGTAGCTGGAAGGTGTATAATGAGCTGGCTGCGACAAGGCCAGATCTGATCAGGACGTTGGCAGAGAAGTGGGCTGCTGATACGTGAGTTTTCGTCTTTCCGATTCTCTCGCCTCGTTCCCCGTCCATTTCTTCCTATACCTCACCGTTTCTCTCCCTTGATCGTTTCCCCTTCGCTCCGTCTTCTTCCTCACACCAAGAAAATCAAGAGGGGGGGGGGAGAAGAAAGCTGACTAGACAACCCACAGCTTCGGAAAACTCCCTCAACCCTACACCCTCACTCCCCTCCTCCACCACCAACCCGCAACCGCAACCACCCCCGAACGCCTCATAATCCAATACGCCCGCCGCGTTTTCACCGGCTACTGGGGCCTCCCACGCACAAGCACAATCCCACCCATCACCGAAGCGCAAGCCGAAGCGCTCGATGCACTGCACTTCACAGCAGAGAAATACGCTGCATCCCTGGACTTCAAGAAAGGGGACATCCAATACGTTAACAACCTGAGCATTTTCCATGCGAGAGGTGGATTCCAAGACTCGGAAGAGAAGCAGTAAGTCTGCCTCACCTGTGTTTCATAACAACAAAACCGGAAGAATGAGAGAGGACAAAAGACGGAGGGAGTAGACGGAACGGATACATAGGGAGGAGAGATGCTAATGATTATTCCCTTCCTGCGCAGACGCCACCTCGTCAGATTATGGCTCCGCGACCCCGAAAACGCGTGGGAGACACCTGCGGTCTTGCAAGAACGGTGGGACCGTGTATACAAAGGCGTGACGCCAGAGAAGTCGGTGTTTCCACTTGAGCCGGGGATTCGGAGCGCGAGCAAGGGCGACCAACACACTGATGGGGAAAAGATTGGTGGTGGCGCCTATTAATTAGCTATCGCTTTCTTGCCCAATTGTTTGGGGGAACATCAAAAGGTGGGAAAAGGGGATATGGGATTCATGCTGTTCCCCAGTTAGCCGACAGACCTGTTGTGTTCGATTCTTCTCATGTTGCCATTTTTACGGATTGCAATTGGTGCGCCTGATGGGATGGATGCAACATGGTGCCACCTCCTTCACGCCATCGTCTCAGCTAAAAACCCAACGCTAGGGATTTCCAGAACAATTCTAGGATCAAATTTGTCCACATTGTGTTTCAGAGCCATCAACCGAGAACCGAGAGCACAGACAACAAATGTTCGGTTGTTCCTTGGCATCTTTGGGCGCAAGGTCTGATCGTGAATCTGATCCCCATGGGCCGAGACAAAAAAAAAAAAAAGGTCAAAGCTGATGATGTCCAAGCAAACCATGGGGTAATAGGATGCTATTTCCAGACGCTTTTTGGGGATTCTCATCGACATGCACAAAAACAACAAAACGGACGAAATGGCTTTGAGAGAGACACGAAAATCCCTTGGCACAGAAATGCTTGCGCCGGGTAGACGGCACTGCGGGATTCGCAACCATCCTCCCCCTCTCACCGATTGTCATGCGACGCCCCCGTCTTGCCCGTCTCGCCCCATCTCGCCAAGGCATGATGTTCGTTCTCCAACGTTCCGGGTTGAGACTGTTTGATGCGTGGCGCATCTACCCCAGATTCTTCTGCACGCGGCACCCCGGCCGATCGGGAAATCGAGCTGATCCCTTTTCCCCGATTTTTCCGCTCCCCAGGTCCCCAGGGCGGTGGTGGTGTCCCAGCGCGATGCAATGCGGTGCCAGAGGGGATAGTGCAGCCGAGTTTGTGTGTGGAGCATTGAGCACCACGATGCGAAACAGGGGTTCGTTCGTATTAGTCCCCAACACCGGCGGGCGGCCGACGCGACGATGGTGAGGGGGCCAGCACAAACTCGTCTGGGGGACTCGAGACAAGCCTGATACCCATCCCCTTGGAGTCAAACCCTGCGCCGCTATTCTCAGTGTCGTCGCCTAAACGAACAAAGGTTGCAAAGGTGACAATGGCCACGTCCGAAACATACCATCCGATTTGACATTTCCGAATGTCATTCCATCGTGATCAGACGGACCTTCCCACTGCACCACTGCGCGCATTGACGCCGCTGGAATTGAGATGGGACGATTGTAGAGTTGTATAAAGAGAGTGGCACTCGTCCACCTTCCAGAAGCCGCTTCCCTTTCTTCTTCCCTCAAGCTAGTCTTCGTCTCGAGTTTTCATCATCCCTATCCTTCCTTGCTTCGGTTCTTCGCTTTCTTCACGACCGCCGGACGGCCCCCATTTCTGTACATACGCTTCATTCTTTTCTTGAACATTCTTTTACTCGTCCCAAACAACCACACTCAAACCGCCAAACAAAATGCAGCTGTCCATCGCCACCATCCTCCTCGCCGTGGCCGGCGTCGTCTCCGCCATGCCCCATGACGCCTCGCTCGCCACTCGCCAGAACCAGAACCGCCCTGTGCCCAACGGCAACTGCTGTGTTGCCGCAACCAACCTCAAGCAGGACTCGTGCAGGGCTGCCAATGGCCAGAACGGCCGCTGCGTCCCGGGAGGCAATGCTTGTGAGTCTTTTTTTTTTCTGGACCGATAAACAGAAACATATTGGCTTTGCTAACACTTTTGGTTCCCAACAGGCGGTGGAGCGTTGAGCTGCGTCGCCCAGAGCAGCCTGACCTGCGACAACAACGTCATCGAGCGTGGCAAGTCTCTGTGCCGTGCCAACGCCCCCGGCGGTGGATTCTTCGACGGAGCCAACATCATCCAGTCGCTGGCCCAGGCCACGGTGAACTGAGAGGCAGTTTGCAACAGGGAAGTCTGTAGAACCGTGTTAGACAAGTAGGATAGGCTCGATGAATACGTATGACGACTTCGTGTGTTCGGCTTAGTGAAAGGTGGAACACAGTGGGTGCCGTCGTCTAACTCTTGTCCTCTCTTGCGTCGTTTTCTGCCTTAACTATTGCACTCAACACTTTCCCTGCCGCAAAGGAAACCTCATTCACTGTGCCAGTTTTGCAAGTCTCATCTGCGAGTCTCGGGTTTGAACTCTCGCGTCGCAAAATATCTTGGCGCCCGTAATCAGACCGTAAACGGTGTCCATATCTTACCGATTATCGAACAGCATGTACAGGGTGCCTGGCTCATCACTCTTGGATTGACGTCGGAGAGAAAGCCGGAGGGAATCGGTTGCACGATCACTGTATATGGGCTCAGAGCTCGTCAAGACTTCATCAACCCACGAGACACTCGTCCTGGCGCCATCTGCCAACACCCACACAATGGCGAGACGACCGAATGCTAGCCGATCGTCCCGGGGTAGCGCTTTTCCTTCCGAAAACCCGTACCAGGCCAGGCGGCAGTTAGAGGCTGACACCAGGCGATCTACTACAGACCCTGCCGGAAACTTGACATGAGACATGGCAGAATCGGGCCCTTCGCCATAAAACTCGAAGCTCTCAAGACGTGCGTGGAACTTCAACTCCTCGTGCTCGGCACACCTTGAAGAGAGTAGATCGGTTGCGTCCCGATCTCTCAAGCCCCAAGGCTCTGACGATGGTGTCCTCCTGTACTTTTGTATGTTCTCCTCGATCTGGTCGACCACCGCGTTGCAGCCCGTGATCGTAACGCCAACCTGAGCCACGAGCGCATCGGAAACGCCGCCGGTTGCGCCCTTGGAGAGGACTCGGGTCAGTGGATCGAGGACGGCGGCGAGTGCTTGGAGTTCGGCAGAAATGGCATCGAGGTCGTTGGTGGCATCGTGGACTTCACGCGAAAAGTTGACAAGGAGGATCGATGTCTTGGCAATGCCTCCCACCAGAGCAAAAGAGCCAGCGACAATGGTCAAGGGATCCATGATGCCTCACTCGTCGCCGCACGTGGCGTCTTTGTGGGCTAGAGCAAGACATTGTTGCTCATTGCGGTCGATGCTGAGGTCTGATGTTGACGCCCTTGGCGGACGCGATCTCGAATCTGCGATAGCTCACAACCTGGGCTTCCAATTCCGAGCTTTGCAGCACAGGGGTTCTTTCCCCAAACGAAACGCGCGCTGACGGGAGTTGCCGTCCTGGCGTCTGGCAAGAGCAACCGCCAAGCAGAAAGCGGAAGCCAAGGCCCTCGCACCTCATCAGAACGGATCAGCTCTCACGGCTCCAGAAGAGGCGTTAATGAGCGGTCACTGAGAGACCTTTTGCGATTGTGTCACGATTTCTGTCAACACCCACACCGGCTACCGCAGCCACACTGGGCGGCATGTTTCCGGCATCATTTCGTCTCCTCGTGTCTTGACGTGGGGGTAACCAGACAACACTCTTGTGGCACCTTCATGCATCGAAATGGCGATCAATACCGACTCCCAGTATGGCTATCGACACTGGTTGGGATGACGGGCAATCTCGATGATCGTCGTCGCTCCAGCAAACAGCCTGTTCAACCGCTCGATGGCGTTATTCCGTGCCTCGATGAGCAACCACGGCAATGCATAAACAACCTGCCCAGATCGGCAGGCGACAAGAGCAGGCGGCCCGAACCTGGTTGAAATTCCGGCGGCCAAGGACTGGAACGAAGAGAACAATAAACTGGGAAGCAACCATGTTTCTGCCAAAAGCTTGGCTTGCGGCAAAGCATCGACTGACCCTCGAGAAATTCATCTGCTGTCAATCACGGGTGAAGAGTACCCGCTTGATCGAACACGATGTTGCATAATTCCTAGCTGCATTGTGCGCTTCTTCCGCATTTGACACCGCCAGCGTCAACCGGTGGTCGCACTCAGCGCCTCGGATTGTCGCAAACCACCATAAGAAGCACGTAACACGGCGTCAACCACCCTAATCGAGAGTATCCCGTGGTGTTGGATCCTGGGAAGGATCAGTGAATCTAAGACATGGGGTCGGCACTTCTATATATGCATTTGTCTCTCCCGTCATCAGGCCCACTCCCGTCTGGATATCCACCGTTCTGGTTCCTGCAGATCTCGCTTGATCCATTGAACCGAATTCTGCGCCTGTCTCACAATGCCGTTCAATTGGCGCCGCCCATTTGAACACCTGCAGGGAGACAGCGGCGGAAGCAATGACGAAGCTCTCAACAGAACGTCTTACGACAGCGGTGAGGTCTCAGACGGAAGTCTAAAATACACCCTTGCAAAAGGCGGCAATGACTCTCCCCCGGCCTACCAAGAAGCCAGTGGTGCTCCTGTTGAGACAACATCACCTCTGGGCTACGATGTCGGACCCATCACCATCATCTTTCTCAATGTGAGCAAGATGATTGGCACTGGTGTCTACTCTACTCGTAAGGACATCCTGACCAATGCCTGATACCCTCTCTTCTTCAAGCTAACACCCTGTTCGCAGCATCCGGCATTCTCAATGGCACCGGCTCTGTCGGACTATCTTTGATCTACTGGGCTCTAGGGTTCTTCACCTCGGCCGCCAGCCTGTCTGTCTACCTCGAGTATGCCGCTTATTTCCCCAACCGGTCTGGCTCTGAGGTTACCTACCTTGAGCAAGCCTACCCGAGACCGAGATGGCTCTTTCCGACTGCGTTTGCCTTTCAAGCAGTGGCCTTGTCTTTCAGCAGCGGCAACGCCATCGTCTTGTCACAGTATCTTTTCCGCATCAACGGACATACTCCAACCCCATGGGAGCTCAAGGGTGTCGCCGTTGCGGGCTACACGGTGGCAGTTCTTGGTGAGTAACCGCGCTCCCACCAACCTAAACAACCAGCCCTAACAACCCTAGCCGTGTCCTTCCACACCCGCTGGTCCTACCGCCTCTCCAATGCCATCGGTATCGTCAAGATCCTCACCCTCATCTTCATCGCTTTGACCGGCCTCATCGTCCTCGGCGGGCACGTCTCCCGAGTCCCAGACCCGCACGCCAACTTCTCCAACGCCTTCGAAGGCCGCGCATCACCCTATGGTCTAACCAACGCGCTCTACAAAATCATCTTCTCCTACGCCGGTTTTGAAAATGCCTTCAACGTGGTCAACGAAGTCAAGGTACAAGACATACCTTCCCTCTCCTCTTTCTCGGTCGGACATAAAGCTGATATAACACCCCAAGAACCCCGTCAAACAACTCCGACGCAACGGCTTCCTGGCCCTCACCATCGTCGCCATCCTCTACATCCTCGCAAACGTAGCCTACTTCGCCGCCGTCCCCAAAGCCGACCTACGCGCATCCAAGCAAATCGCAGCCAGCCTCTTCTTTACCGCAGTCTTTGGCTCCTCCAACGCGGTCAAAGGCCTCAATTTCCTCATCGCCCTCAGCTCCTTCGGCAATCTCATTGCCGTTCTCCTCGGACACTCGCGCATGATTCGTGAATGCGGCCGGTAATATTCCTCCCCCTCCTCCCTCCCCTCTCTCTCCCTCTCATTAGGTAGATACCCTACTTACCGCATTACCATTGTTGACAGACAAGGCGTCCTCCCCTACCCCCGCTTCTGGGCCTCAACCCGCCCCTTCAGCACCCCTCTAGGTCCCTACTTTGTCAAGTGGGCCCTCACCCTCGTCATGATCCTCGCCCCACCGGCCGGTGACGCCTTCAACTTTGTCACCGACCTCAAGGTCTTCCCCGACGCCTTCTTCCATGTTCTGCTGGCGATAGGTCTGTACATCGTCCGCTACCGACGCAAACGCCTGGGTCTCGGCCGTGCTTCCTTCAAGGCATGGCACCCCGTCGTCATCTTCTCCATCATAGTGCACACGTACCTGCTCGTAATGCCGTGGTATCCACCCGAAGGCGGCGTTTTTGCTGGCGACGTGAGTTTCTGGTACGCGACCTACGTCGTTGCAGGCATCGGGATGTGAGTTTTTTTTTATTTTCGGTTTTATCTCTGGTCACGGAAGATAAAGAGGAGCTGACAAAGACCAAGCCTGGTCGGATGCGCGGTGTATTACTACCTATGGGTGTCGGTCGTGCCTAAACTCAAGGGATACCGCATTCGTCAAGAGGTGTTGGAGCTCGAGGATGGGGCGCAGAGCCACCGGCTCATCAAGGTGCTCGTTGGCGAGCTGGCCCGCTGGGATGCAACGCACGACGCGGTAGGGCGACCGCTGCGAGTGGGGGACACAGGGTCGGATGAGAAGGACGAGGTGGGGCTGAGGAGACGGGCCACGGGAAAGCAGCAAGACGTTGTCAGCGTTGACCCCGAAAAGTGATCGGGAGGCACGAAAGATCCGAGGTCCAATGGTGGAGCTCCACTTGCAAAGGCAGGCTCAGAGTCTAGGCCCATGTCCAGGATTGCACAGAGGCACGTGGTGTTGATTGTGACCGCGCCATGTCTGCATGAAACCGCAGCTGTTCGCCAGAGCCCAAAAAAAACCGCAGCGTAAAGCCAGAGTGTATCGCCGGCAGCACACGCGAATATCCGCTATGAAAACCTTTTCAGCGTCTTGGTTTTAGGTAATTCCCTTCGGGGCACGTTTTACGTGGGGGTCTCACTGCTCCGGCTCGCCGGTGCCATGTGCCGGCGCAGGCCGCAGACGCGGCCCGCGGGGTACAGGGTAGCTTCGGCCTCGATTTTCTGTTTTCACCCCGCTCGCTTTCTCTCAGCCGGTGTCTGGCTGCATGCAACAAACCCCTGTCCAAGAGCTTGCCAATCTGGCACACGACACTGGGGCAGATGTGAATGACGGGCGGGGGCATCTGAACTATATCGATAGTAAAGTGTCGCCCAGTCGACGGCGTTGTGGCATGCATATAAGCGATGCTAGTGCGAGCTAGAGTGCGGCCGAGCTGATAAGATCCTAGACGGCGAGCCATGCCAGGGATAATGGAGAAAGAGGGGAAGACAGAGCACGGTGAGGTTGGGAGACACCATCAACAAACAAGGCCCGAGACAGGCAGGGACATGCATCTTAGATATTCGGCGTCAAGTCCGGGCGGCCAGATGCAACGATGAGGCTATCGCTATCGGGCAAATCAGGCTGACTGGGAAGAACCGAAGCATCTGCTGTGAAACCACCAATCTGGGAAGGATCTGGCCATCTTCACCAATCGACGAGCACTAGTGTCTCTCTTTAGCCCGTGCACCGCGTCATGCTGCATCAAGGATGCAGAGCTTGCAGTGATAAGGCGATAAGGAGGGGAGAAGTTGCATCCATCCAATCGATTTCCCCAGCCGGGGTGCGCTATCCGTATCGGATGGCCACACTCTGCCCGTTCGGCTCGCCATCTCGATGCGTGTAAGCTGGAGGATGAGACGGAGATGGAAGCAAGGTTTCGTACTTGCCAAGCCACAACAAAGTCAATGGCCATTGTCCAATGCCGCCGCAGAATCGCCTGGGGACGTGATCCAACACCGAGACCTTCCCGGTGTCGGCATCGCTTGGTCTTGGAGGAAAAACGTTGAGAGAGACCCGCTGCAATGCGCCCGTCCTGCGGCTTGCAAATGACGGTTGCAGCGGCTTGCCATATTGGGAACACGGCCTGCCCGCGCTTCGCTCGGGGGCTGGAACGGTCTCGCGACTCCTGGCCTGACCACTTGGTCGTTCCCCCCTCCCAGCACGCCTGGATTTTGCCACCCACCCAAGGAGCAGGCAGTGGAAAATCCCATCCATCAGGTGGCAAAGCCCGTCACTGAGACTTGAAAGAGACACAGAACTTACTTGGGAGAGCCATTGGACCCTCTTGACCGTCTTGTATCAACAGTTCTGAACCGCAATGGCTGACAACCACGCAAAACAAGATATTGATGATGAGATCATGCCGTCTTGCGTCCAAGTGGAAGATGTGGACGAATCAGCGCCCCTTCTCGCCTGTCAACAAGCAAAGCCGGCCTACGTGACATTCCCAGAGCCTCTCCATGAGGACTCGTGGAAGCCATCCGCCGGCTTCTGGTGGATAGAAGTTGGTAAGCGACAGATCACCAAACACAGGCTTTTCCGGTAGCTGACCGTGAAAGCTCTCTGGGCCAACGTCTTTCTGTCCGGATTCGACGGCACGATTACAGCTTCAACTTACGCCGCCATCAGCTCCGACTTCAACGCCGCAAACAACGCGGCATGGCTGACAACATCTTACCTGATTACTAGCACAGCCTTCCAGCCCTTGTATGGCCGCTTTTCCGACCTATTTGGGAGGCGTGCTTGTTTCTTCATCTCGACCATCACCTTCATGATCGGCTGCTTCGGCTGCTCAGTAGCTCGAAGCATGATCGAGCTCGATCTCATGCGGGCTTTGACGGGATTTGGCGGCGGAGGTCTGATAACCATGGGTGCGTGGGCTCCCACAGAACAGCCGCCGCAAGAGGCACTCGCTGACCCCCAGTACAGCCACTGTCATCAACTCGGACATGATCCCCTTCAAACGAAGAGGCTTGTATCAGGCCATGCAAAACATCCTTGTGGGCTTCGGTGCCGTGCTTGGGGCTTCTCTCGGGGGCGTCATCGTTGACAGTATCGGCTGGCGCTGGTGCTTCCTTCTCCAGGTCCCCGTCTCGGTTTTTGCTCTCATTGTGGGCTACAACGTGCTGGAAAACCCTGAGCACACTGTGATGAAGTTGCACCCCAAAAACCGGCTCCGTTCCGCCCTTCGACATGTGGACCTGTCCGGAGCCCTGCTGCTCGTCGTCGGCCTGGTGGTGCAGCTGCTGGCTTTAAGCCTCGGTGGAAACGAATATTCCTGGGGCAGTGGGCCAGTCGTTGGGACTCTGATCGCAAGCGCATTATTGCTGTTTGCCTTTGTCTTTGTCGAAGCCAAGACTCGAGCAATTCCCATGATCCCGCTTCGAATGCTCAAGGGCTGGCAACCAATTGTTGTCCAACTGACCAACGTCTTCGTTGGCATGGCTTCGTATGCCGTGAGTATCGCCCCCAAACCCCTCCCAAATCCTTATTGCTGATACAAGGCAGTACATGTTCATGATCCCGTTGTATTTCCAGGCCGTTCGTGGTGATTCCCCATCCACTGCCGGCATGCGTCTGATTGTCCCGGCCCTGGCAACGCCCGTCGGCGGAGTGATCGCAGGGACAATGATGCAAAAGGGCTTCCCATTGTGTATGAACGTCCGCATCGGGACGGCCCTGATGCTCCTCGGAAACGCCTTGGCTTGTATGTTGGGGTCGGGAGTAAATCGGTGGCTGGAATTCGTGTATCTCGTGCCTGCGAACCTCGGGCTCGGCCTAACAAACCCCAGTGTGCTGTTTAGCTTCGTGTCTCTCTTTGAGCACAGAGGTATGGAACCTTTTGCCTCTGCGAGACCGAATTGGGCTGACTCACCTCTTTCAGAACAAGCAGTAGCTACATCCACGGTCTACCTGATTCGTTCTATGGGAACCATCTATGGTGTCACTGTCACCTCGGCAATCGTGCAGAATGTGTTGATCTCCAGATTGCCGGAAACACTAGGAGCGGATGCAACAGATGAGGTAAGGCTCCCATCTTCTGGACATCCGGTCGCGGTTGTCGTGGCTGACATTTTCTGGACCAGCTGATCGACAAGCTGAGGAAATCGGTTTTTGCGCTTCGGGAACTCGAACCAGCCGTCGAGATGGCTGTACGCGCACTGTACGGCGACGCATTGAGGATAGCCTTTGCGGCATCGAGTGCATTTGCGTTGCTGGCCTTTATCTTTTCTTGGGCTCACCGGACGGGCGCCATGCAGCGAAAAGGTTGAGGCGTTCGGCTGGGAGGGGTGACTTCGTGCTTCCACAGGTTGGATGACGACGCGGTATAGCCATCATGGTGCGCAGTTTCCGCCAGAGGTTGGACGTTGGAACGAGTGCTGTGCATTGGGATCGTCGACAAATCCCACAGCGGAGAGGGTTGTGGGTGTGTATGATTGAAACGCCTTGGATGATAGAAATGTCGTAATGAAGCATTTGCCGTTCTGGATGGTTGTTCTGTCTTGTGTGATATGACGATGGAAACGAAGAACGATGGACCTTTGATGGGGAGCTTTAGGGATGAAAGGGGGCAGGTGCGAGGTGGTGTTTCGCCCTGGTTCGTTTGTCGTCAGCCAGCCGAAAATGGCGTGCGCGCGGGCAAGCTCGCAACAGCCGCTGAGTGAGACAGGTCCCCCACGAGCCACGGTCAAGCACAAGTGACCAAATACGGAGGGAACTCAATCAATTTTTATCGCTTGCACTTTAAGGGCTCATCATGAAAAATGTCAGCCAAAGCAAAAGATTGTCATGACTGGACGTGGTGAAGTTGTGTGACCCTAACCCTGCTTCGCACGGTCAACCCCTGTTGTTTTGATCAACCCGGTTTTGTAGCCTCAGGCACCAACAGACCCCGCCAAAACTTCGCCAGAAGGAACCCCGCAGGTGAGGAGTCAGCGCACCTAACCTAGACATAAGGTGCTTCCCCGACCCAATTTTCCACCAACCGACTACGGCTCAGGTCCACTTGAGCAAGTCTTCCGTAGTATAGTGGTCAGTATGTGAGCTTGTCATGAGACTTCGCTCGAGACCCGGGTTCAATTCCCGGCGGGAGAGATCATATTTGTCTTTTTTTTTTTTGCGTTGCTCCCATCCTTATCGTCGTCCTTATCGGAATGTCGTAATCTTTCCGAAGTTGCCAGACACGCCCCAGATTCCCCTCCCGCAAACAACTGAGCTGCACGATCTGCGAATGGTCGACGAAGAGGTTCACATCGACACCACACTCGCGCACATACCAATTGAAGACTTTTGGGTCGGCTGCTTCAAACATGACTTTTTCCTTAGGCAGGTCCCGCAGGATTTGCTAGATGACATCGGTGCGCCACTTGGTCACGTTCTCGGTGATGCCCTCACTTTCAATCATGATGCGCTCAACACCGCCCTCGCCGATGAATCTCTTGCTAAAGTTCACCACCTTTGACGGATCGGATGTGCCCATGCTTTCCAACTCGGCTACCTCGGTATCGCCGCCGGCGCCAAACTGGATTCCGATCTCGGGCTTCCGGTGGGATCGACAGAAATCCGCGTAATATCTCAATGATGTCATGTCCAAGGATTTGCACTTGTTCAGGTAGCGGTCCACGGCTGTTTTGGCGTCTGATTGAGTGAGGATATACTCGACCCAACCGCCCTGATCCTGTGTCAGCCACGTTCGCCGAGCCGAGAAGCCAAGATTGACTCACCGTTGACACATACATCGTATTCATGTGCCAGGTCAATCAACTCACGCAACTTGTCTTCCAGGAACAGAGAGGAAGAAGAGCCGCCAGCAAACTTGAGACCATCGGCGTGATGACCCATCCTGCAGCCAGGCCAGCTTTGAGTGGCGGTTGAGAGGCGCAGTCGAACGTTTCAAGGACATCCTGAGGATACCGCTTCCCCCATGGGAAAATAGTATGGTCGGCGGATTTCGGTGGCGCCGATCTTTCTCGCCTTTGGCGGTCGGGTGTTGCGTCGAATGAATCCAAACCCTTTCTCATCCTCCAACAAGATCTTTGGCCCCTTGGTTGGGGTGGAGGAGGAAGCAGAAGCGTCGGTTTGGCGGGATGTGGAAAGGGTTCTGAGGCGGGTGATGGTCGCCGCGGACGTCGGGGTCACTGCATCTGCTCCTCGACATGCAACTCCTCGGATCGGGGAGGGCAAGGTGAGACTCGGCAAAAATTGAGGGAGGCCGTTTGTTGGGCACAGCTGTCTCTCATGTAAGCATGAGCAAGACGGAGAGAAGGCAACCACGCAGAACAACGGAGCAATCGGTCACCAATCAACAAAAGCAGTGCGTCAATACATTTAATTGATAACGCCGCTAATGTCAAACTAGACGTACAAGCCCTTGTTCCAATGTCCAATGTCCCAAGCCATCCAATTCCAACCAAAACCCCAACTCCAAAATCCAAGAACCCTGCCCTGCCATGTCCAACCTTGTCATCAACTCATACGCATCCAATCCAAACCAATGCCTGTTCTCCAACCCTACTATGCCGACATCCCAAATCAAGGAGCCTCTTTAAGTGGTGTCTGGTCAGTAACAGGATACGTCGGCGGAGGTGGCGTTGACTGAGGAGTCGGATACATCTCCGACGACTTTATGCCTGGAGGGTGAAAGACAGGCAGTGGTGTTTGGACAAGGCCGTACGGCTGCGGCGGGTAGTACATTTGCTGCGGCGGGAGATGTTGTTGCTGGTAAGCTTGTCCCTGGTCGAACTGTGGTTGAGCCGGCGGGTATGCGGAGTACACGGGCTGCATCGGCACGCCGGGATTGGCCAAGACAAAAACCTTTTTGCGGTTTCGCACATTGGTCTCGTAGCATGCGATGACGAATGTTGTGAAGTGGAGGATGCTTCGATTCCTCTGTTAAGCATTTGATGGCTGCAAGTTTTCTGGGGGAGGACCACTCACACGAGAACAGCGCAAATCCCAAGCATTGCCTGTCCCTTACCGGCTATTTCCCTGGCTGAGTAGTACGCATCGTTGTACAAGTCATCGTACGACGAGAAGTAGCTGTACGAGCCGATCGCCGACGATGCCAGGCCAAGAAACCACAGTGCAACACAGACGCATACCAGTGCCAGCCAGAGCAAGAGATCAAGGGCGACGTTGGCGCCGGGGTGGATGCCGCGGTGGCCGCCCCTCGTCACGATGCAGATCCCTTCGGCGACGTTCCATGCTAAAGAGACGAAGCCCTGACGAACCGAGCCGTTCATTAGTCCTCCATGTTCAAAACTCTCAATCAGCACATAACAGAGCAAACAAAACACACCGGTGGTCCCACAACCAGGAACGGCAACGACGAAAGAAACGATGTCGCCAGTGACCCAGCCAGGCCAAGAAGCGCAATGCCAAAAATGATCATGACGCCCCGAAGACCAAGCTTGGATATCCACATCCCCTTGGGGGAGACATGCGGTGGAGCGGCGGGCTTGCCAGTTTCCATTTCGATGTCCGGCGGAGAATGAAACGAACGACAGCAGACAAAGAGAGGCAAGCAGAACCGTGAGAACCCTAGGAAGTCAAGTCAATCAAATCCGGGGCATCATCGACTTTTTACATCAAGTCCTCCTAATAACCCCCAAAGTCCAGAACCTCAGCCCGACGGCTGAGATTCGTACCCCTGAATAAAAGGGGAAAGTGGCGCTCAATATCGAGGCTCTTCGGCAAGCCCCATGGCTTCTTTTCGTCGCCGAATCTTTGCAACGTGGCTGTGATAACCGACGAGGCTTACGGCGCCTATCGGGAATTACCTATCACCCCCGTGGTGGCTTGGTCTGGAGACTTTTTTCAGCCCTAGACCGATCGGGTCTGACCTAACAGCGTGGGGGCGTTTTTGGGGTGTGGTCCAACAATGCAATTGTTAGGGAGGTGTGTCGAGATGGCTGGCGGAACGGGGTCAAAGAGCCAGCCACATTGTTCAGCTGCGTGCCGTGAAACAGTTACCAAAATGGCCAGGACTTTCAGGGGTTCCAATTCGATGTCGGAAGCTCAATGAGAGCATGAGCAGCCCGGAATATTTACGGCTGGTTCCGGGCTGCGTAGGAAGAGACCTAATTATGTAGATATGCTCGACCTACCGGTACGATGGAAGGCCTTAATTTCGCCTCCATGCACCTTTGTAGAACTCTACAAGCACTAAAGGTCGTGGTCATGTGCATCTTCAACCGTCTTGAAATCCACATCACCCACCATCTCGTAGTCGCCCTGTGTCCGTCCTACGCTGTATCTCACGGGTGCTAGTGAACACAAAGTAAGCCGTTTCAAGATGCTCCATGTGATGATGTGTAGGTCAAATCTTGTTTCGGCATGAGAGAAAACTCAAACTTAGAATGAGGAGACCAGAACGAAGCCCCGCCGATGAATTCCTAGTAAAAAACCAATTACATAGTTCCTGATTCCAAATTGGGCCCTTTCCTTGATGCTAATCCTTACCCAAAAAGTCCTGTAAAAATTCTTGCCTGACGCCGCGTTGTTTCGAACCTAACTCCCACATGTCAATCCGGCAGCGTTAATTCATTGCACGCAGTGAATGTTCCCTGCCCATCTCATCTGCGGCCGCCGCGACTGGCTCTCCTCTCCGCCAGTCGACTGTTGGCTCGACCAACCCAGTCGCTGTTTAAGGAAAATTCATCCGTTGAAGTGACTAGTTCAAATCAGTCTAATGTTCCTTTGTAAGAAGGGTTAGGGATCGCTTACCCCTGTGTCCATACAGCCTTATTATCTCATCCATCGTGTAAGATCGCGCGTCGTGTCCTCGGCACGTCTTGTCGTTCTGGAAATGGTCAATCGCCGGAGACTCTTGAAATCCCGCGATTCCCGCGAGGGGGTTGACCGAGAATTTGGTCTTGTCGCATCGCAGCACAAACCAGCCAGGGCCAAGTGAAGGATACGCAAAGATGAATTCCTCGCCGTCGACATCCCGGCTGCTGACGTCTGCGTTTTCCGTTCTGACAAAGGACGGAGTGGGGCTGGTCATCTTTGGCTTTTTACGGGCCGTCATAGGGCTGTTGTTTGCACTTGTGCGTTTGGCCTGGATTGGCACGGCCGTGGTTAGTTGGGCTAGTGTAGTGGGACTGAGACTTACCATGAGCCCCAGCTTCTTGACCGGTTCGCCGGTGGCCGATGTCGACAACGACAGACTGGGCTTCTCCGTCGAGGCTTCGAACGACGGCGCACATTCAGCAATGGGCGTCGCCAGCGGCGTCTCAATGCATCGTCTGTTGCCGGCGTCTGATCGACAGCCAAGTCGCTCGAAGATGGCGTGGTAGGACGGCGGCGTGATGTTTTCCATATCGGGGCCAATGACTTGGCGGGCGCGGTCTTCGCCCTCGACCGTCCTGAGGGTTGCAAAAATGATGCGTCTTCGCCGGTCAAAGGTCGACATGGCGCGCTGAATGGTGTCCCATGCCTCCTTGATGGTCTTGTCGTGGGCATCGCACTCGCGGTGCAGCTCGGTCGCAATCCTATCCTTGAGCTGCCGGATCGCCGCCTCCCGCAGCTCGTCAGCAAACTGCTGATCGATCTTGGCCTCTTCATCCGCCATGATTGGGACGAGAGATGAGCGAGGTTGCGCTCAACGCGAGTGCCGAGAGTGTGATGTTTGTCGTTCAGTTCAGATGAGATGTCGCCCAGGCCCCAGTTTTTTTTTTGACGTCTTGGCGGAACTGGGATGCCTTGGAGCTGCGACCTGCGAACGGCTGTCAGCCAATCGACCGCCGCCACAGCGTGTGGGCAGGGGCTGGCCACTCGTCGGCGGTGACTAGGCCTTGTTGGCGCCTGCTTCTCCTGGATCCATGCGTCGGGGGGGGGGGAAGTCGGCGACAGCCAAATGGAATGCCTTCCTGCGTGTGACGGGTGGCCATGGGTGTGGCAGCGAGACGGAAGTTCGTTTGCATGTGGAGCCCAAGCTCCGCGCCCAACCGTCTGAGTTGAGGGGTAGAGAGAGTAAATCAATTGGCTGGCTACCGTCCCGCCGTCCAGCTTCCTGGAAGCTTCTCTTTTCGAGTGCTGACCTCGAGTGACATCACTTTAGCGTCATAGTTTCACGTGATGCTGAACTGGTTGGTCTTCGACAAGACTCGGGACAGGACCCGATACCCGGTGGCTTGGGTGGCATGTCACAGCGTCAAAGCCCCGCATTCTCACTCGAGTCCCGCCAAATTTTGCGGCACCCGACGAATCCGATTTCCCGTTCTTCCCGCATCACCACGGATGCAACACAATTGAGAGTATATGCAAATAATTTCATGATATGTACTGACAAAGGAGATATTATACAGTGTCTCGTGGTTCTATGCAGCACCCCTTTTCGTCGTTTCTTTTTTAACCCCTTTTCGTCGTTTCTTTTTATGCATCATTCGGCCTGAGATCATGCCAATCACAGCTCGTCCTTGGCGGCCTCCTCGCCCTTTGCCTCCTCCTTTGCCTTCTCAGTCTTGTCCTCGGGCTTTGCCTTGAGTGTCTGGGCCTTGATGGTGAACTCAATGTCACGCAGGCCGCTGTCTCTCTTGGCCCGTGACTTCTTGATGGGGTAGGCGATGACGCCGCCGTCGGCGAGTGTGGCGCTGTACTTTGTGATGTCCAGGAGTGCGTCGGCGCACCCGCTGTCCTCGGCGACAAACAGAGGGAGGATCTCGTACAGTGCGCCGGGGGCGAAGAGGACCGTCTTCTCGGCGTCTGTGGTGCGCAGCTCGACCGGGATGGGACCTTCGGGCGGCGGCGCTGTGTCGGAAACCTTGGCGTCCTTCGTGGGCTTCTGGTAGACGGCAAACAGGCCCTTCTTGTCCGTCTTGGCACGGTCCTGCTCCTCAATCCACTCGCGCACCTTGATGGGCAGGTCGGTGTACTCCATTTGCAGGAGATTGCGATCGTAGCCGTGAGGGTCGATGCCGTCCCAGCTGCCCGGGTACCTAAGTTCGGCAAAGATCTTCTTGAGCGCGTTCATGTACGGGTTGAGGCCGTGTGGCGGCTCCTCCGACAGGTCGTCGAGCAGGAATTCCTTGGCCTGGAACGTCTTCTCGGCTGTGCAGGGAGCCTCAAACTTGGAGAGCTCGCGCTCGAGGGCAAACGGGTTGCCCCATTTCCAGCTGCTGATGCGCTCGGGCTTTCCTGGCGGGCGCGGAGGCTTTCCGGGGCCGTTGGGGCCAAGGGCGGAGGCGGCAGACACCAGGCATGCGGCCGAAAGCCACGACTCGAGCTTCATGGTGGCGACTGGTCGATCGGGGTGTCAATTGGGAGAAAAGAGACGAGGTGAGGGGGAGAGAAGCAGAAGCAGCGGGCGAGCTTGGTCGCCATGGTAAATATTTAATGCTCGCGAAACCGAGAAAAAGCGCTGCGCTGTCCTCCGGAGTCGCCTTCCGAATTTCCTCATTTGATGATGGTCCGTTGTCGATTGGAGATTTGGGGTTCATGCGAAGCGATGCGGGGAAGGTGCCGCCGAGTTTGTGGGGTCGCTACATTCCTTGGCATTGATTCAGATGTAACTCTATCACAAACACTTCTCCAACACTCATCGTCCCTCACCCATTGGAGGAAATGACATTCACTCAATCTATTGCCGCTGCCGCCCGACTCCGTAAAGTATTCCGTAGCACTCGCAAACCGTATGGTTGGCTCCAACAATGCGCCTCATCCCACTCCGACCGGGAATCGCTGTGGGGACATGTAACATCGCTCTTTCCGCCCAGAAGCCATCGCCCTGGCCTTTGAACAGGTAACGCCCGCCTGTTGTACTGATTCATATTCTAACTTAAGCGTTAGTCGGGCAGGAAATCTCGATTCTGACCACAGCTGTTATCCTACCTTTTATCCTACCTTTTGACCTTCCTTATCGCACGATGGTGGTACCCTACCAAGCCCTTCATCATGGTCAGAGAAGACATGACTCCCATTGTTGGTTCGAGGGTGGCTATTTGCTTCGTATTCTCAGGACAGAAAATGAATGGGGCGCATGTTTCCACTCAATCTATTCGATTCCCAACTGTTTGGATTGTCCGACAGGAAGTGCTATCAGATTCTCTCTCGTACCCACGCCGAACCCCGTCCCTTGTTAGGTACAATAGGTACCAAGGCTTGTCCTTCTCTGCATACCCGCTACCGCTCAATTCGACATCTTAAAGGTAATCTCAGTACATCCACCTTGCGCCCAATTCGGCGACGAAAGGTACATATATGCACCACAATTCCACATCCTGGTAAACCCCTTGCTCGGCGCCGTGCAAGTCACCACGCCATTCTCGTCAACATTGCAGGTGACCGGAATATCGCCCCTGGTCGTAACGGTCTCGTCCGTCCCAAGACCGAGAACGCCAACATGTGAGCTCGCGGATCGCAGGATCCACTTCATGCTCGGGTTGGAGTTCAACGTTGGCTGGCCGCTGGGTGTCGGCAGGTTGAACTTGGCGCCGACGCTGACGCCTTGATTATTGAGGTCGTACTGGATGTAATCGGACACAACGGTTAGGTATCTTCCCGTACGGGGACCGTTGCCAAGGACAACGTATGAGGTGGCGGTAGGTGGGGCCACGATGGAGGTCGCCGTTGTCGTGGCCTCCCAGATTCCGGTGGTGGTTGTCGTGATTGTGGTGATGGCGGGCTCGACGATGGTGGTGGGGACGACGAGGGTGGAAACGGTCACTGAGACGGAGGGGACGGCGCTGCTCTCTTCAACAGTAACGACGGATATCGTCGCCGATGCGATCTCGGTCACTGTGCTGGTGCTCTCGACGGCGAAGATGCAGGCGCAGGCGGAGGAGTGCTCTTCAAGGGTGGGACAGTTGGAAGCGATGGGGTAGGCGGTCGAGGACGGGGCTTGAGAAGTGGAAGATGAAGCGGGGGCGGACGCCGAGGCTGAGACTGAGGCAGAGGCAGAGGCAGAGGCAGAGGCACTGCTGGCAACGGAAGACGAAACCCCTGCGGAGGAAACTGGGAGGGACGAAGTCGCGCTAGGCTTGCGGCAGCCACGTCTCTTGTGCGCCCCACGCTTCTTGACGTGTTGAGCAGTCACCACCGCTGTCTGAGTTGCGACACGGGTCGCTGAGTACTCGGAGACTGTCTTGACGACGTTGAAGTACGATGTCGAGGTTTCGATGGAAGTTTCAGGGGTGGTGCTGACCGAGACGATGATGTCGGTGTAGGGAACGGTGGTTGTGGTGGTGGAAAAGATGACTTCAACCGAGGGCATCCTATCACTTGTCAGCATCAACTTCAACCACAACCCCGAGGATTTCCTTACACCGTAGAAACAGTTGGCGCTCCGAACAAGGAGGTGCAGGCGGCATACTGAGCAACTGGGTTGCTGTCAATGCTACCAATGACCTGCGACAAACACTGGTTCACAGTGCAGACAGGGTCATACACGTTAAACAGGATAGGCACAGTCGGCATGTTGTAGCGAATGGAATGGGGCCAAAGCCACCGATTTTCTCTGATATTTTGGGAAAGGAGTGAAGAGAGAGGCGTCCCATCGCGGAGATCCCTCCGCTTCAAACGGCCCTCTCATCCCTTTTCCACGCGTCAATTTCTCGTTGCAGATCCGCATTCAGCTCTGTCATGAAATTTGCGGCTAACTTGATCAGGGATTCTGCGTATCCGCCTGTGGATGGAGGATCAACGCCTGGGTCCACTTCCCGTCGATAGTTGGGCGGAGTCCAGAAGAAAGCAAGGCCAAAGCATGTTGAGCTTCAGAAACCATTTCTCCGGCGTCAAAATCTTGGCAGAGATGACGGAGATGGCATTTTAAGACAACGTCAAACTTTTATGTGTTGGTCTCTTGGAGCTTTACAGCTCCCGTCAGGCGTAAAGCTACAGCTGGTGGGCATATGTCTGCAGTTTCCCGTTGCGCGGGTAAATGTCCGTCCAGCGCGGCAACGATGGAGCCAAGAGGACTAGGTACTGAGACACCAAGGGAAAACAAGCGAAAGATTGTGGGTATGGTCGTATGTGCTAGATTTGGATTCTGTCTTGTCTTATCTCCAACGCTTGCTGTCAGTCAGGGGCTACCCCTGAACTCCCTTCAACCAAAACAACCCTACCACACGCACCCGATTCCCAAAAAAGCAGACACGGCGGAATACCTCGCTGATAAAAGTCCCGAAATACCACCCCTTTCGTTATTTGACCGCCGCATTGCCCTTTGACATCCCGTCATCACACGTCTCCCCGTGTCCCACTCCCGTCATCAGCAACCGCCTTCTCCCTTTCCTCACTAACGCCAATATCCTTGATGACGCCGGCCTGGGGATCAGTCGCCACGCGCTCCCGGAAGGCGGTGGATGGTTGCCAGCTAGGACTCTTCCTTGCCTCGCCGAGTTCGTTATACATCTCGTCAATCTCCTCGAGAGAGAGGCCCTTTGTCTCGTAGACGAAGAAATAGACGAATGCAATGCACAGAAAACAACAAGCAAACCAGATGAAAAAGATCTTGCTCTGGAGATTAGCGTATCCGGGACCAAAGTTGACGAGGTAGGGGGTTGCGTAGGCGATTGCCCAGTTGAGGAGCCACTTTTTCCATGTCAGATACCACGGTCGGATCAGAATGGAGGAAGAGCCTTACATTTGTGGCCGTGGTCATGGACAGTCCCTTGGCCCTGTTCTTCAAGGGGAAGATCTCGCCTGTGACGACCCATGCCAGAGGACCCCACGTCGAGGCGAAGAAGAAGATGTAGATGCAGACAAAAGCGATGGAGGCCTTTTGGGCGGCGAGATTGTACACGATGACGACGCCTTGGTCATCTTGTCCTGTTGTGAGAGTACCTAGCATGGCAACGAGAAACTGGCTGAGACACATGCCGATGGCGCCCCAGAGGAGAAGAGGCCTTCGACCCCATTTATCACAGGCGTAGAGGCCGGGGAGTGTGGAGGCAACATTGATGGAGGAGGTAATCATGGTGATGATGAACGCGTTGTTGATGCCCGAGTTGAGGAAGTACTGGGTCCCATAGTAGAAGATGAAGTTGATACCTGAGATATAGTTGTCAGTGTGTGAAGTGGTATAACGGGAACGAACAAGACCGACCAGTGAGTTGCTGGAGAGCCTGCAGCCCCATGCCGGTAAGCTGTCTTTTCAGCATGTTGCCCCTGAAGCAATCAAGGTAGCTGGACTTCCCGAGGGACATCTCAAAGTGGTGGTTGGCTTTGATTTCTTCCAACTCCTGTTGGACAGCGGGATGATCCCGGGGGAGACAACGGAGCCTTCCAAGCGAAACAGCAGCCTTGTGCTCATCATCACGCTTAATCAGATATCTCGGTGTCTCTGGAAGGATCAGCATGCCAATGATGAGGATAAGAGACCAAGCAAACTGTAGCGCAATCGGGATCCGGTACGAGCCCGTGTCTTGGCGAAGATGAGTGGCATTGTCGGCCACGGCAGCGAGGAGCAAACCAAGCGTGATGGCGAACTGATATGCGCCCACGATGGCGCCTCTGATCCACTTCGGAGCGGTTTCAGACTGGTACAGGGGGACTGTCGCCACGTCAGAATCGAAGATTCGGTTTACCCCCTCAAGAAACTCATACTGAGCGCCGAGATCAAGCCCACGCCCAAGCCGGCAAAGAAACGTCCGGCGAGAAACAGCGGTAGACTCGTAGCTGCTGTCTGCAGAACAACCCCGAGGTTGAAGACCCAGCACGAAACGACCAGACCCCACCGTCGGCCGATGTGGTCCCCGAGTAGTGGCGAGGCAAGGGCTCCAAAGAAAGTACCGGCGGACAGAATCGACACGATTGTGGATGACTGGGACGGCGAGACGTCTAGGTGCCCATGGGTGTCTCGGTATCCCGTCGAGAACAGATTTCGCCAGTAGTCCATGGCCAAAATGCCGCTGATGGTTCCGGTATCATAGCCAAACAGGACACCACCGAACGCGGCAAAGGCCCCAATGGCGATAGCCGGCCAGGAGGAGCCCGCCTCCTTGGCAGGGGGGTTCGTCATCGTTGTTGACATTTTGTGCAGCGGCGGTCTCATCGTGGTTCTGGCCTGGGTATGAAGAAACGATGGCAGGTGAAACGGTGCCGCAAGGAGTTTTTGAATCCCGGAGATGAGGAGGGGGAATGCTGTGTCATTCAGGAGAATGGGACCAAGAGAGCGGGGAATTCGGCCCGACTGGAAGAGTCCGAGTCATGATAACGCTAACACTGTCCCAAGAGGGACCACAAACGACGACTTAGCGGCTATTGGAGGTCGTGAGCAAGAACATACACGATTGATTGACCGGAGTCTTATCTGATAAACCAATTAGGTAATTATCTATTGTTCACGAATTACTCGTAGTCGATCGACCTAGTCCGGTTTCTGATATCGTTGCATCATTGGGTGACGCCCTTCAGTGTGAGTCTTCGTGCGCGTGGCAAGAAACTTGCCCCGGGGCTTGATGACCAAAACGATCAGCTCGAGGAGAGTGGCAGGAACCAGTGCGCCGGCGACCTCGAAGAATACCCAATTTCACTGCAGAAGTCCCATATTGAACAAAATACAGACAGAATGGAGATGTTGCGAGCAGAAACACACAACGTAATCAAGTGAACTCGGATCATTGAGCATGAAAAAGTTTCAGTGAGTGAATTGGCCAGCAAAACAGTTGCAATTGGCTAGAGAAATAAAGAAAATTGGAGATAAATGATATGTACTGTCAAGTAAAAAAGATTAATTGTGTTCATTCTGCGGCAGGATGATTGATTGATGAGACCAATGACTGAAAGATGTGTTGTGTGGTAGGTAACGCAGGCATCGCACCTTCTCCTGCCACCCAGGGCCGACCTCCCCGTGATCCTTGGCGATAGACCCCGTATTTTCCCCTGAATTTTGCGCCTAATCGATAGGTAGCCGAGTGGCCAAGTGGGAACACCTGATCCCCGCGGAGGGCGGATTGCAACTTCCAGAGCATCCTTCGCCTTGGCATTCATGCTCCTGTGAGGTATTAGCCTCCATTCGGGCCAATAAGTACGACGCGACGCGCCCCAAAGTCAAAAATATGTTCCCTCTCCCCTTTTGGCCACCCATGTCCGCGACCGCGGCATATCAAGATGCGCAGCTTCATTCCCTGGGGCCTCTTCGCCGGTATTTGCCTCGGCGATGATCTTAGGACCATCAAGACCCGCATCCCGCAAGACGAGCCGACGCGACCGCCGCATTCAGGTGACCGAACGGGCAATTGGACGACACTCAGCTGCACCCATCCCGCCGTCGTGAACCCGGCCGGTTACACGCCTGCGCAACGATGGAGCGAACTCGATGTCGACCACGCTTGGAGGGATGTGGTGGCGGTTTACGAGGAGGCCCACAAACCAAACTTCGTTGACTTTGGCGAGTCCTTGTTTTCAACTCTTCGCTCCCGCCCTTCACCCGGCTGCGGCACGATGAGTGTCAACACGGGGTGTCGGATCCCGACGGAATGCAACACGCATGCTGGTTCCGGGCCTGCAGGCCACTTGGTTCTGAACTCGCTGATTCATGTGAATTCGGTATGTGATCGCTTGATTACCTTGATGCTCCGCCGCCGTTGTTGAAATGCGCTGACTTGGAGATCATGGTAGATGTTCTACATCCTTGGGAGAACGCTTAGCGTCATCAGGACTGACGAACTCGAACCGCTCTACAAGTTTAAGATGGCGCCCGGAAACTTGACAGGCAGGAATGACGAGGATATTTCGCGTGCTATACGTAATGTTCTTGGGGCGAGCTTGATTGCGAATGCCGTTCCTGTCATGAATACATGTAGGTAGCCATTTCGTCCGTCGGCGTTCGGAAGCTGACGCGTGCAGTTTTGCAAGATATACAATCCGGTGCTGGGAGGTCAACAGGAGACGATGAAGCCAACAAGGAAGTCATCGTTGATGCTTTATCCGTCATTGTCTCCGTTATCAAGGAACGGTATGTTTCGGGCCGCATTAGGGAAGCGGGATCTACCAACTAACCTCTGGAGATAGAGCGGACCGACCGTGGATCGAGGTTGGGTACTCATACACTGGATCCGAAGTTGCATTGCAAGGCCTTCAACTCGTTGAAGAATGGGCGAACATCACCGAAACAGCCTCGCGGCAACTCTTCAGTGGCGACGACAAGGACATCCAAACACTTAGCGCCATGATATCCAACGGTACGATGCTCGGAAACGCCGATGGGACGAGGTTGATCGATGATCATATTTCGCGGCACGTCGAGGCTCTCAAAAGCCGGGCGGTCTCAATGGTTATCTCCACACTGTGGTCTCTTTCCGGGCAGGGGGTATTTGTGTTGGATGCGGACCACGAATGCGGGACAGATCCCCAGTCGACCTCGAACTTGAGCAAGGAAACGGCCCGGGAGACTGGGGCGTGCTACGAAGGAAGGCAATACTATCTTGTGTCCACCACCGGAGGAGGGCAGTTTAAGACTCCTCCAGAACTGGAGTGGCTCAAGTCAAGCATTGAGGTAGAGGCGCTCGTGGGCTTGTAAGTTGTGTTTTATTTTGTCCTTTGGCCTTTTACTAACGTCTCCAGGGCTGTGAAAGCATGGAAAGAAAAGGGCCAGAAGAATAGCCCAATGGTTCTCGATACCTCGAATGCTGCGGTGGTTGACCAACTGTATGAACGTGGCATCAATACGCCCGGCGTTATTCAAGTCCCGGTGTGCGGAAGGGAGGAGGCTGGCCGGAACCGGAATGGAAAGGAGCGCTACGACACGTTTCCGTGTGACAAAGTTGAGAAGAGTGTTGTGTACAGCTCTGCAGCGATGGGGGGTTTCCCGGCCTCACGAGATTTCCAAGGCTTGCAGCTTGCAGTGTTCCTTGTGCTGTATTATACTTGGTGATTATACCCCAGCTATACCCCGGAGTTCTAGTTCATATTGTAACCCTCCATCTTGGTTTTTTGTATTAAGTGTTGGTTCCGTCTGTTCACTCTCACCTCGGTGGTTACAGGAGAAATGGAGCATTGCGCTTGAGATCTACGAGGCCGCCGTGTTACTTGTCAATTGGTTTTTGGACAATGACTCGGGGCAACTTGTGCGCCCCTGAGTGGTTGTTTTCTTACCGTTTTAGGCCTAGTTTGTTTTTCGGCCTGGGGTCAAACCCCGGGGGGTAAGGGTGGTGTTTTGGTGAGCGGCGCGACGAAGCGCGCCGGATCTATTCGCACATCTTCAACAACATTACTGGCAACCAAAAGAAAAACGCCACGTCTACATCCGGCGCATTGTTTCCTTGGCTCAGGGGCCTTCGAACCAACCACACAACGGAATCCCGATCCAGTCCCGACCCGGCGGATCGGGTCCTGTCAGCAAGGTGTCTCGAATGCGGGGTTCCCTAGACTTGCCGAGATTTTCAACACCTAGGAATGAGACGGAGACATGGAAGATGAGGGCCATCCTGTCGATCTCTCAGCTTCGTGGCTGACTTGTCTTTAGTGTCACTGGCCCGCAATCTTGGTACTCAAAGAGGGGCGTCGAAGCGACCTGGACAATGCTACCAGCGAAATCGCCAGACACCACCGAAGAGGCTTCTAGGAACTGCCTGGAGAACTGCCTGGAGAACCGGCCCGTGTTCTCAACCCCGACTGACCCGAACACAGAACACCCACCACACTACCCTCGCTTTACGGGTGTTTGTGCCGCGATGATCGGTGTAACAAGCGCCGGCAGCAATGGTGGCGTCGGCAGTTGCAGGGGCTAGACCGGTGCGGGCCGTGGCCGGGCCTGATCCGGCTGGGACATGTGCGCCGACTAGGCCGAATACGGCTCCGGTTGCAGCCCTGCAGGACACTGCGTGATTCCGTTGGCCGGGGCAGATGGCGATGAAGCCAGGGGATGCGTTGACATGACACGGCGTGGGTGGGATGGGATCCAATGGTGTCGCTGATCATTGCCATGACTGCATGTGCTAAATGGCTTGGTATAGCGAACCCTTGGTATAAAAGCAAGTCTCCCGGTGGTGGGTTGGCTTTGTGACGGGCCGCCATTTCCCTTCTCGTTTTACCAAGAGTCGCACCTTCCCCGCGATCATGGGAGGCCTTAGAGATAACGTCGTGCCCCTCTTTGAGGCGGGCGTCGTTTCACTCGGCTCAAAGACTTTGCCAGAGCTCCTTGTCCTCACCGCTACTGTTGTTATCGGCGCAATCTTCAGTTGGTACACGCTATCGTGGGCGACCTCTCCCCTCCGACACATCCCTGGCCCATTTGCCGCGGGGTGGACCAATGTTTGGCGATTACGCGCCATCTGGAGCGATCGATACCCCCTCACAATCCAACAGCTCCACAAGAAATACGGCCCCGCGGTGCGCATCGGTCCCAACACGGTGACGCTCGACTTCCCCGAGCTGATCAAGACCATTTACGGCACGGACGGCAAGTATCACAAGACGTCCTTCTACGCCTCGGCCAGCGCCATTGTCGATGGTAAGCTCCTCTACACCATCTTCGGCGAACCTGACCCCGAGCGCAACGCCCGCGCGAGAAAGCCGGTGGCGAAGTACTACACCACAGGCGCGGCGCTCGAGATCGAACCGCACATGGACCGCGCCATCTCCGAGTTTTGCTCACAGCTGGATACACGGTTCGCCGACAAGTCCAAGCAGGCAGTGTGCGACATGTGGCAGTGGTCGCTGTTCCTCATCTGGGATCTCAGCAGCTCCATCATCTTCAGCCGACGCTTCGGGTACCTCGAGCAGGGTCGCGATTTTGATGGCAGCATCAAGCTGTCGGCTACCGTCAACAGCTACTTCCAGACGGTGGGCCAGATGCCTTGGCTCGACTACTGGCTTGACAAGAATCCCGTGCGCAAGATCGGACCGGGCACATTTACCAGCCTGACGCAGCTCGCCTTTGAGGGCTACACGGCTCGTCTGGCGGGCACGGATAGGAAGGATTTCGACCCTGAGCACGATGCGCCCGACTATTTGCAGCATTTCATCGACGCCAAGAGCCAGCACCCCGATGCTGTTGACGATGGCGCCGTCGTCGCTTACACGATGCAGCATATCATTGCTGGCGCGGACACAACTGCCATTGTTATCACGGCTCTTGTGCATTATGTCCTCGCCAACCCCGAGGTTCATGCCAAGGTTGTGGCCGAGGTCCGCGCTGCTGGGCTGGCCAAGGACAAGCCTGTCCCGTACACTGTTGCGAGACAGCTGCCATATCTTGATGCGGTCTGGCATGAGGCGATCAGAATGCAGCCCATCGCAGGATCGTGTATGTTCCCCTCCCCTCTGGTTAAGCATACCAGTGACTAATCTCCACAGTATACGAGCGCCATGTCCCCTCTCCAGGCCTCACACTCCCCAACGGCGTCTTCATCCCACCCGGAACAGCGGTCGGACTGAACCCTTACATTGCAAGCCGGAACACAAGCATATTCGGACTTGATGCGGAAGAATTCCGTCCGGAGCGCTGGCTGCAGCTTCCAGGGGAGAACACAGACACTTGGAATGCCCGGTTGCGCGTTCAGCGGAGCGTGGCTGACTTGATTTTTGGGGCTGGGTCGAGAATCTGCCTGGGGCGGAACCTGGCTATTGTGGAGAGCTACAAGATTGCGGCCACGTTGTTCAACCGCTATGACTTGGCCCATGAAGGGAAGGATGGTGGCTATGAGATGAGGGGTGGGTGGTTGAGGACGACAAAGAGGTTGATGGTTCGGGTGGCGGTTAGGGAGTGAGTGGACTTACCGATGAGACTGTCGTATTCAAGCCCATAGCAAAGAAACTGTCTGGTAATTGGAGTCGAAATTCCTCCGGTGTCCCAACGAGCTCCCAATGTCACCCAAGACTACCATTTTATGTTCGCACTGGGGACAATAGCGGGATACAATAAGGTATCTCAAAGAACCGTACGGGCTTCTTGATCCATGCCGTCTCAGCCGGCGGCGACACGGCTAGACTTGCGATGTGGAACTCCTACTTCGCAACACGGAGCGCACCTTCCCGGTTTTCACGATCATGCAGACCTCAGTTAATTTAGCAGGGCGACTTGAAACCAACAGCCCTCGCTATGCTGAAGACCCCGCGGGAGGTCCTCGTACCCACACCCGTGAGACCACCTTTGTCAATTGCACTGACGGCCGAACGGACGATTGCGTCAACAACTTTGGCGTATTTTGTTCCTTTGGTAGCGCCATCTCCAATAGCGCGTGGTGCAACGACCACTGCGAGTGCTACGGGGAATATATTTGTCCCGGCCTGGGAGGATGTAAGCGCGGTGACTCACTTGTTGAGCGTGATGATGGGAAGGTGGAATAGTTCTCTATTTTGGAAGGCTCATTGATGTCTTGGTCTGGTACCATTTTTCGTCAATCCCTCCCAAGGACTATGTAGCTGGAATAAATGCCCAGAGCCGCTGTGACGGGGATGTTTTGGAAACCGAGGCAGTGCGTGTTGTCGTCGTGGAATGCTTATCGGGGCCCGATCACATTCGAGCAGGACAGCACTCATCTGCCTCCTTCCCGCTGCCTGTGGGTTTGCTTGGCAAGGCAGGCGTCGAGCTGATTGCATGCATGTGTGTGTGTGTGTGTGTGTGTGTGTGTGCAAAGCCGGGCAAACTGCGAGGCTCTTTAGTGCGGGGCACAACGATACCTACCTTGAGAAAGATGGGGCGGACCAGGCAGCGCAAGCACTCTTCCAGATTCTCTTTTGTCCGCTAGAGTCGCATCGCCCGGCTTTTTTTTGTTGTCAACGACGAAATTACCTTTCTTATTAGCCACAATAACGGATGGAGAAAAGGGGATAAAATGGCAATAACAACAGCAGCGATGACTGGGGACGGCTTTGCAACGCAATGGCGCCAGCCAACCGATATTTTCACCATCTTACTCCTCCTCGGCAGTGATGTTGTTTTGCGAGCGCTCGCCCAGCTGGCTGGCCACGGTTTGGTTCCAGTTACCTTTTCCTTTGGTGAGTTCACCACTTGGGCCAAGCCTGGCTGTCCTCCTGACCTACCTACTCAACTCTGGCTTCAGGATGGGTATCGTACGCAGTCTCAGCCGTCGTTTCCGGTGTCGGAGAGAACAAGCTCATGCCAGCCCCCGACTGCAAGTGCAAGGTAATAAACGGCAGGTCCGGTTGCATGGTCGAGAACTCGAGCTGGATCCTCGGCCGCATCGTACGAGACTTTGGGATGTGGGGTCACCCAGCCTCCAAGGCAATGGCGGTCGCCAATATCGAGTCGACATGGGCAAGAACGCTGGCCAAAGATCCCGCCGCCAAAAAACCGACCAGAGGGGGCTTGGTCGTATCGATTTACCAGCCCAGCACACGCAAGCC
The DNA here is from genome assembly GCA_036250225.1 of Cercophora sp. LCS_1. Lineage (NCBI taxonomy): Eukaryota > Fungi > Ascomycota > Sordariomycetes > Sordariales > Lasiosphaeriaceae > Cercophora > Cercophora sp. LCS_1. Next base: position 498,331 of record JAPZLL010000004.1, read on the forward strand.
TGCAGGTGTCCCGGAGCGCGATGTCGTCTATTGGAGCGGCATTGTCACCATCTTGCTGCAGCTCTGCGTCGCGGCCATCCCGTGTGCCATCTCGAGCAACTGGGGCATCCTCATGATCACGGCCTGCGGTACCGCCCTGTCGCTGCTGACGGGGATGCTGCCGCAGTGGGAGAGGGAGAAGTGGGCGTGTAGGCGGCGGTCCAACGACACGTACGTGCTAACGCGAGGCAACGGTGCCCAGCACGCCATCGTCGTCCTTGGCAATGGTCGCGGCCTGAATCTCGAGGACCTCGCGGCTGGCCAGAGCAACATGGACACGTCGACGAGCTGGTCGACCCGGATCGCCACGGTCTTGCTCGCCGTCTCGTGGGTGCTGCTTCTCCTCACGGCGCCCGGCCTCGTCGCAGAGTTGTGGTTTCTCATTGCTGTTGGTGGCATCGGCATTGTCCACAACATTGTCGTTGCTGGTTGCGCGCGGAGGCCCGAGAGTTTTGGGATTCCGCTTGAGTTCGTCACCGCCTTTGGACAGAGCAAGGTTATGCGGACGCTCTTCGAGGTGGAGCAGCACTACCCTGCCTTGGGTAGGAGCATGGTGAGCGAGTTCTTCTCTGGAAATCTGACGGCTGACGAGGAGAGGAGATGGAATGAACTGGAGGTAGCAGCAGCAGCAGCGGCGGCAGCAAAGACAATGGCTGTTAACTTGAACCTGACGGCACCATCACCGCTGCACACCCGGGGCACCATGACGAGGGGAAACAACCGTGTTGAGCCAATTCTGCCATTGCACAACAAGAGTTAGTCTAGAGATGATGTCCAATTAAGTGCCTGACTTTTCAAAGGCTATTTGTTGTAAACTGCTGCCGTCCTTGTTTCAACATAATTCAGTCAGTTTGCTGATCTTGTCCCGAGGAGTGTCTGGTTAAAGCAGGAAGGGGGGTGTAGATTGGTGGGAGCTGCTCATGGTAGTCCAAGTTCTTTTCAACTACGGTTTCCCAGCCCAAAACTCCGTCAAGAAACTCTCATACGTCTTGAACTTGTGATCCTTTCCAACCAGTTTGTTCCATTCATTCGATGCCTTCCATGTTCCTGTGCCAAAGCTGAGCAGCGTGCCTCTTGTTATGGTCTTGCCAAGGGCAAGTTTCTCTTCCTCGGTCATGTGGGCGACCGAGTTGTGGTTCGGCATGGGGACCCACGATGAGTTGATCACCCCTGCCTGGATATCTGATAGCTTGAGCTTGGTTACGTCCCATGGATTTCCTGTGCATCCTGTCTGTCAGCATACACGAAGAACCAAAAAGAAAAAAAGGGAAGTAGGAGTGCAATGGTGGGTAGGGTTGCAGATGAATAGATAAAAAGAGAAAAGAATGGACAAGGAATGAAAATCAAACAAAAAAGGAGACGGAAACGAACCTCGAACTCCCCCCCCCCCAACGCAACCAACCCCTTGGTATCCACCGTCCTCCCTCCTCGAATCCCTCCAACAATAGGCCATCGGCCCTTGTGCTCCAACCTCAACCAGCAACGCCCGTCGCCCGCCAAAATCGATTGGTATCTGCAGCGGTCTGACATACCTGTGCCACACGTGCGGCCAGGTGTAGTACTCCATCATGAGACCGGGCTGGGACAAAGTGTACTCTAGTACGGGGCGGGGCGTGTTGATTTGGGAGAGGTAGGTGCGGATGGGTTGTTTGCCTATGTACCAGGGTAGGGGGCTGATGTCGTTACTGTATTACCCATTCATTCATTGGCCTCTGTATGAATAGAAAATGACAACACAAATGAAGAAATAGAGGTAGACAAGGGCTGATGATACAATATATGGAAGCAATGGGGAGAAAGGACTGATAGGGGCTGCAGCGAAAGGGTTTGAGGAGAGAAAAGAAAAGAGGAGGGTATTATTAGACCGAATGGGTGAGCGAGGAAAAAAACGAATGGATATTATGTAGGTAACTAACAGGACCATTCACTCGGCGCAAACCGCCTCACGCCCGCCCTAACAGACGCATCGATGAGATTCCGCTGGGCGAGATCACCAGGGTCGGTGTAGACGATGATGAACGAGAGGACGGCATCAACCCCCGCAAGTGCCTCCGTCAAGTCCGTGACATTTTTGTAGTCGACCTTCTTCCAGGCTGCAGTCGGTAGATCGAGCTATTCTTAGGGGGTTGGGCCCTAGCCGCGTCAGCAAAGTACAGTTTCTGGGCGGAGGTGGCCTTACACGGCGCGAGAGAACCACAATGTCATACTTTTTTGTTTCTACTAACGAGTCGATGATGGTCCTCGCCAATTCTGCTTCGTTAGATCACAACGGAACCGGAGGGTGTTGAAAACGTACGACCGGAGCCGCCGGCAAGGGCAACTCTCCGACTATGGGGCGCATGCAAGGGGCGAGAGGGTGACCCGGACGCGAGATTGGGCGTGAAGATGGAAAGAAGGAGGACAGCATATCTCCAAAAGTTTCGAGCCATCTTGTCCATCGATGAACCTGCCTGCTCTTCCTTGAGATTCTTTCCAACAACCACAGGACAAAAGCCCTTGTTGTACTTGTTAATATGCCGTCAACCTCCCAACTTTAGTCCAGGCCACTACCCGACACCCACCGCACACTACCCGTTCACAAACCTCTAGACTTTGTAAACCATGACCGCAGGCACCATGCCACCAACGGCCTAGACTCCGCGTGAGGTTTCAATAGTCGCAGCTTACCAATGTTATCCCGTCTGACACACAGGCTGACAAAGCTCCCGTCCCCTTGGCACGCTACCAACACAAATTGATTGGATCTCTCAAAAATGAGGCGGAGTACCCTGTCATCACGGCATGGGCACATTGGCAATTTACCAATCGATATTAGCTTGGCAAAAAAACAAACACGAAAAGACATAATCCTTCCGGTTTACATGTCATCATTATTATCCTACAGAGTCCACACCAAAGTTGTTGATGGTAGATGGATGTTTACATATCACCAAAGAGAAAACAAATTTTCTTAAACAAGAGTACCCAAAACGCCTCGCTAGTAAACCCAAAAGCCTGAGCGTCACATGTAATTCGTCATATCAAACTGGAACCATCCTCCCACTTTCCTGAATTCTTGATGTCGTCCTCCCCAGAGGCGACAAGCCACCCAAGCTAGCGGCTAGCAGTCCTGGCATCCCAACTGCGGACTGCATCGGTGAAACAGAACACCTTCTCGTTCGAGGAGGCGCATGGATGCTTGAAATCGCCCACCCCATTGCGCTGATTCTTCCGCCCCTCACCCTCTTTAGGAACGCCAAGTCGTCCTTGACGTCCAACAGGGCGTCGTTCAGGCCACGCCCTTCGGTGTCAGTCTCGATAGTGATCTTGGGCTTTCTCCTCCACTTGGGCACGGGAATCTTGTTGACCACCACCCTGATCCATTCATCCGGAATCAGTCTGATCAGCACACCGACCGGGATGGATAGGAAACCCAAGACAAGTGAAATAGCCCACTGCACGCCGTTCAGGCGTGTCACACCAAACACCTCCTCGGAGAAGAAAATGATGATGACCTGACCCGCCGTCATGATGGCCATCATGAGCATAAACATGTGGTTCTTGTGGAGTCCCTCAAAGATGTTCAGCTTGTTGTCGATTCTCCTGCTGTTGACCAGCTTGAAGATCTGCATAAAGACAAACACGTTGAAGACGAGGGCGCGGTGCTGGGCGTCGGGATAGTGCAGGAAGGAAGGTCCCGCAAAGTGTAGTGTCAGACCAACGACCAGCTGGTAGATGGACTGGCCAATGATCATCTTCCACATGGTGAGGTTGATCAGCGGTGCCGTTCTCGGTTCGGGTTTCCGATCGAACAAGCTCGAAGTGGGCGGATCCGTGGCCAGGGCCAGTGCCGCAAACGTGTCCATGATGAGGTTTACCCACAGCAGCTGCACGGCGCTGAGCACAGCGCGCTCTTCTTCGCTGGCAACAGCTGAGACAAAAGTCAGAATGACAGCTGTGATGTTGACCGTGATCTGAAATTGCAAAAACTTCTTGACCGAGTCGTTGATGGCGCGACCCCAGGCGAGAGCCTTGACGATCGAAGAGAAGTTGTCGTCCATAAGGATAATGTCGGACGCCTCCTTGGCCACTTCAGTTCCAGTAACTCCCATGGAGAAGCCGACATCCGCGGCTTTGAGAGCAGGTGCATCATTGGTTCCGTCACCCGTAACAGCAACAACTTCGTTGAGAGCGCGAAGAGCCTTGACGAGAATCCTCTTGTCTTCGGGGCTGGACCGTGCAAGGACACGGAGGTCCCGGACCTTGGCAAGGCGCTCACCTTCGCTGAGACGCCGGAACTCGGCGCCTTCCATGACAAGCTCCTTCTCGGACGTGATGATGCCGCATTCACGGGCAATGGCGCGCGCAGTTTCAATATTGTCACCCGTCACCATTTTGACCTGCACGTTGGCTCGCCCGCAAGTCTGTACTGCAGCTGGCACGCCATCGCGGACAGGATCCTGAATGCCGACCACGGCAAGCCAGACAAGATCGCCGAGAACTTCGCTGAGCTCGGGCTCACCAGGCCACGAATCAAAGTCACGGTATGCGAGACCAAGAGTTCGAAGCGACAGGGTTGCGTAGCGCAAGACGGCGGCCGAGATGACAGATCTGTCGGCTTCCTGAAGAGGCACGAGAGATGTTGAAGAGGTCGGGTCAGAGATAGTCTGCGTGCACTGAGCCAAGACTACCTCGGGGGCGCCCTTGATGAACATGCGGTAGCGACCATTCGACAGCTGGGTGACCGTGCCCATGCACTTCTGGCTTGAGTTGAACGGAAAGAGCTGGACGACTCTGTGGTTGGCGCGTTCGATTGCCAGGGGTCCCATAGCAAAGTTGCGCCGCGCCCAGTCGAGGAGGGCTGTCTCTGTCTTGGTTCCAGTAAACCCCGATTTACCTTCTTCCTCGCCCTCAAAAGCCGTCGTGTTGATGGCGATCGAATCCTTGATGAGATCGCGGTATTCGGAGTCCAGGGAAGACGAGAGCTTGGCCGCTGGAATGTTCCTCGATGCCGGCTTCTTCTCGGAAACGGGACTTTCGGTCGCGGAGCTGTCATTGCCTTCGGATTCGGAACTCTTGTCGCCAAATTCCACATTGCCCGCTGCCAAGGTGCCGCTGACAACCGTCATGACGTTCTCGGTGAGTGTGCCCGTCTTGTCCGAACAAATGACTGTCGCATTCCCCATTGTCTCGCACGACTGAAGATGCCGCACGAGGTTGTTCTCCCGCGTCATCTTCTTAGTGGCAAAAGCAAGGGACAGGGTCACTGCAAGAGGCAAACCCTCTGGGACAGCAACGACAACGACTGTGATGGATGTAATTAAAATCCGGAGAAAATTCTGGGCCTTCTGTTCGGCGGTTCCAGGGTTGTTGGGGAGTCGGGCGAGGAATTCGATGAACAAAACGACGAAAAGAAGCAGAGATGCGGCACTGCCGATCTTGGCGATATACCCTGTTTCACTGGTGAGCATATCCAAGGCAATCAAGAGACGGGCAACATACCGGCAAGAACATTTAGTTTCGCCTGGAGCGGTGTCATGCCGGGATCGTCGCGAAGAGCCATCATGGTCCTCCCGTGGCTCGAATTGGGCCCAACCGCGGTGACAAGAAAGTTACCAAACCCATCAAGAACCTTTGCGCCTGAGAGCATGAATGGGTCCAACTTAGACGGGTTGATGGTGCCTTCCCGGAGTGCCTTTTCCACCGCATCAGCCGGCATCTTCTTGACCAAATCCGACTCTCCCGTGGCCGAAGATTCGTCGCAGCTGACCGTGTGGCCCTCGACCAAGATGCCGTCAACCGGAATGACATCTCCTTGCTCGACAATCATGACGTCTCCAACGAGGATATCGTGGACCGAGACAGTTGAAGGCCTGCCCGACCGGATCACCTTGACCGTCCTGTCCTCCTTTTTCTGATTCAGCTTCCGGAACTGGCGCTCCTTTTGCCAATCGTTTAACGCGCCCACTAGGACGACAATAGCAATGGCTACGATAATTGCCACGCCCTCGACCCATTCCACCCTTGCGCCTTCGCCTTCGTGATGTGTTGTTGAGCCGAATGTCTGATACAAACCCAGTGCCAGCGAGACAACGGCCGCTATGCTCAGCAGGATCAAAATCCTGTCCTGCAAGGCAATCCATGCCAACTGCAGAAACGACTTGGATTTCCGCTCTGGCAAATGGTGAACGCCAAAGACGCGTTTCCGATCTGCGTGGTGGTCATCTTTTTGGCCGAGCACCGGTGGTGGTGGCTGGCTGCCAACCCGCTCCGCTACGACTTCGATCGATTTCCTTTTCTGCTCTTGTGTTGTGCTCGCTGCTGTTGCTGCTGTGGCCTCTTGGAATGTGACATGACCACTGAGATGAGTTTCGTCGATGCTTAGGCCTGACCGCTTGTCTGTCCGCAGTCCCTTGGCCAACCCATCGATACCGCCCAGCGCTTGCAGGGCAGGGAGCGACTTTGGCTCTAGTAGTTTGGAGAGCTGCCCGGGCGAGAACGCGAACGGGTTGTTCTCAATATTGAAGAGGTGCTCCTCTCCTGGGTTTGGCTCCAACGGTTCCGCCTCTCCGGCGGTGGATGGCGGCCCCGATTGTGTGCCATGGTGGTTTCGCGCGCTAGCGTCCATTCTGGCGGAATTGTGTGGGGAAATGTTGGGATATGTCGTCAGCAGCGCGACATGGAAGGTCACGGTGTTGATGTGGTTTTGACTTTTGTCAAATCAGGACGCGAAATGGAGGAGCCGAAATGGCGACCACAAAGGAATACCGCGGAAATTTTGCTTTCTTAAGGAACCGGGGCCCAACACAGCCGATTCGCCATGGCGGTTGTCCCTCAAAAGGATGTGGCCCGAGACCGCCGCAGACAGCGAATCGAATCCCGGCCAAGGCGGATCGAAGGGGGCTGTGCAAGAGGGTGCAAGAACCTATCGAGTGGAACACGTAGTGTGCCTAACCGCACTTTCCCAGCATTCCAGTCTTGGGCCAGTCTGGGCACAAACGGGCGAGCTTGGCACACGCACGATAAATCGGCGCACTGTCGGCAGGCGCCGCCACCGAACAGCACACGGCCAAGTTTTGAGACTTGTGTCACACCACCAAGCATGCAGACCTTCGGGTGCCAAGCGGGCATCATCAATCGCCCTCATTCTTGCCCGCCGCGTGACTTGGGATCTCCAGACATTGGGCAGACGGGTGTTTGCAACAATCTCGAGCGACAACCGCGAGCCAAGCACGTTGGGAAGGACCAAGACATAAAGCTGACCGACTCAGCCCACACCAATGCTCACCATCACTGACGACGACTGTGGCTACCACTCAAGCCTCAACCTCTCAACACCGACACAACCGACGGACGCTATTCTAGACCCAACAAACTCAGCCACAAAATACGACGTCATGACCACCGGCGAACTGACTCCAGCTCCGAGCGCAACCGACAACCCCAATGTCGACCAGCATTTTGTAGCGACCCCCGACTGGATCGCTGCCATTGTTTTGGTCGGCTCCATGGTCCTCATTGCCATCATGGTCATTGTGATGTAGGTTTTGCCGAGCGCTATGTGCGACTGACGCTAACCTTGTTGCAGCCGCCACACGCTGGGCAGGGGCGAACCCCCACCGCCCATCGTCATTAGACGCGATCCAGAATACGGCAGAAGCTGTCCGCACAATCCCCAGATGGACAGCTTGACCATCAGTGTGCTGGACTCGATTTCTCCAGCGCGCACGTACAAGAAACTACGGGCGGACGAAACTGCTGGTCCGTTCCCGCCGGACCAGTCGGGCCCGGTAGTCGAGTGGCAAGTCGCCGTCCGAACACCGAACATGGCGGAGCATGCTGCTAATCGCTCTAGCGTCATCTGTCTCGAAGCTTTCAAAGGAGAGAGCGTGGTGCGGTGTCTCAAATGCCATCACATCTTCCACGCCGAGTGCATCAACAAGTGGTTGCTCAAGCACCACAACACCTGCCCGCTGTGCATGGCGACCTACATTGCCGAGTCCTCTCTCCCCCAAGAGCCCCCAAACGTCCTCCCATACCCCGGGTACCTGCCTGGGAGAATTCTTCTTACCAACCGGGATTCGGTGCAACGAAACGGTGGATAACAAGATGACGGCCGTTACCTCAGGTTTCCTTCCATCAGCCAAGCGGTGACTACTATTCATCTCCCTTCCACCGTAAGTGCGATCTACCCTCGACAGAACTTACCACAACATCTAGGGAGAGTGAAATCAAAGACGGGATTCAAAATCCAGCTGCACTGTTTTTTTCTCGATGAGATGCAAAACCAACACCGAAAGCTTAACGCCGTCCAATCCCGTTAACTCCTCGAATAACATTACGCCGCGCGGCTACTTTGCTTGGGTTCCGGACCCCGACCCCGCGCGAGAGAGTCAGGGCCAGGGACCAACCAGTCAGACTGTGTTGCCGCCCAAATGGAAGTGTGCGCAGTCAGTCCGGCCCCCAACCCCAACAGACCAAGCGCCGCAGCCGTCATCACGACCACTTACCCAGCCTCCTGGCGATGCCGCTTGTGCCCCCACACCGAATAATCTGCCCTATAATAGCCAGACTCGGTGTCCGGTCCGTAACCTCGGTGTTGGCCATAGTTCCGACCAAGTGAGGCGGGCGCCAAGAACCACGGGAGTTGATGAGATGCGTAGGATTCGTGCACAGCATGGACTGGCTAGGTAGAACCAATTAGAGATATTACAGGTGTGATCTATTTACGCCTCGATACTTGTGTGACATTTGTCCCCCAAGCTGCGACAAGGTGAAGAAGACCCATGTCTCCTAAGATTGAATTGCACCATAACACAACCTGTCGTTGGGTGTTTGGTCTATTAGACCGCGGCCATATCATCTCTCTTAGTAAAGGGTGATCTTCTGAGCTTCATGTGACTTTCAACGGTGTATCGCATTCAACAAGTGGTCGGGAAGGGCACAGCCAAGTGCAGAGTCCCATGTTTTCCTACAACGACCGAGTCACTAGGTAACCAACTGGCTCGTGGCGAGGTCTCGCTGCTCTTCGTTGTGCCTTACAGGCAGGGAGTGAGTGGTTCAACTTTTTGAGTTGTCGTCTTTTTTTTCTTTTCTTTTTCTTTTTTTCCCCGTTTTCTTTCTGTGTGTTAGAAGGAAGGTGCCTCCCGAAGGCTCTGGAAGGAAGCAGAACGATGGATTGGTCACCATCGCCACAGTGGAATCGCCACCTGTTTACAGCTATAAGAAAGGCTCTCTGACCATGCCAGAGAGCAAATACACAGAATACAATCACGGTTTTCTACTTGAATAAGCAGTGCAGTGTTTCTGACAATTCGCAGTCAGAATCGCTCAACAACAGCGACTCCATCAATCCAGTGCTTACATAAGCAACCACCAACAACAAGACACAACCAACGGCACTGCAACAACAACCAAATTCTTCCTCCTATAAACAACCAATCCAACAATGGCCGGCAACAACGACAACACCGTCTACCTGACCAACCCCACCAACTGGGAGGCTTGGAGTCTGCAATTCCAGGCCCAGGCCGTAGCCGGAGGAATCTGGGCCCAAATCGAAGGCTCTACACCGTTTCTTATCCAGCCAACGGCTCCAGACCCCTCCGAATACAGGCACGAGGAAGCCAGCTAGCCATCAAGAACACTCCGGAGCAGCACCTCAAGTGATACTGAAGCAACACCTATTGACAGTATGATGGCTGACGGCTTCTGAATCTTCCAGATGGATTGGACAATTTACCAAGCCAACGAAAAGAGGTATAACCAACAAGCCGACCGGATCGAAAAGCTGAAGCAGTGGGTCTTAAAGACGTGGTATACGGCCCTGAAAGAACAAACCGGCATTACCGACGATAAGACCCTCCACGATGCCCGAGAGGCCTACCGCCAGGCCGTCAAGCCACTTGCTCGCATGCCAAAGGATCTGATTAGGTGGTCGGAACAATGGGAGCAGGCCATAGCCTTGGCGCAACGAAAGAAAGTGCCAGAATCGCTTGCAACGGCCACAACCTGGTTCCACGATTTCCTGGATGCAGTAAAGCCTATTATGGGCAACTGGGTAACATCCTATAAAGTAGTGAATATCCAAAAAGCTGAGCAGTTAACTCTGACCTACCGGAAGGTGGCCAACGACTTCAGGGAGGAGGTGCGGCAAGAAATGAAGGCCCGTAATCCTACAAGCCACAGGGTTATAAAAGGCTCATTTGGCCCCTCCTTCGCCGGTACAACTGATGCCAAAGAGGCCTATCCAGGGGACGCCTTGGATAGTGAAGACGGCTCCGGTGGGGAAGAGGGGGAACAAAAGAATGGCCGGAAGCGACGGGGTGGCTCTGGGGAAGGCGAAAGACCTAAAAAGAGGCCAAAGAAGGCCTTGGGCACAGCCAAGAACACCCCAGAGGGCGAAAGACTCAAAAGGAGGCCATCATCGGCCTTGGGCACAGCCTCTACCACATGCCCCTGCTGCGGCCAGTTTCACCGTCTGGCAAGATGCTACTACGCCTTTCCACAACTGGCTCCGGAAGGCTTTGTTGAAAGAGACCACGTTCGATCCAGAGCCAAAGAGGCCTTGTTGGATCCAAAACTTCAAGAAGAAGTCAAAAGGCTGGAAAACCAGATGAAGGCACAGAGCTGACTGGGCCGTAAGGCTGGCCAGTGCCCTGGTAGCTTTCTGGTTACCCAGACAGCCTTCTGCACAGCTGAGTGCCCTCTAAAGAACTCCGCAATCCTAGATTCTGGAACAACAATCCACATTTTTAACAAGAAAAGTAGATTTCTCAACTTCAAGAAAGCCATGCCCGATTGCGTGGCGCTTGAGCCGAGACCTGATCCTCCTCCCTCCAAGGCTGACCCCCCTCCTAAGGTCGAGCCATCGAAGCCTCCAGCTTCTGAACCCGATGCGCCAACAGCCAGTCCTCCGGACGAAGCTCCTACCGCGAGTTCCAAGCTCCCAAAATCCGATCTTCTCGAGCCCGATGCTCCAAAGTCGGACCCTATTTCAAGGTTACCTGATGGGCCCCAAACCCTCCCACCTTTAAACGTTGTGCCCATCAAGTCACCTGAAGACGTCGACAGCCCAGACTCGGATCCCACAAAGCCCGATGTCCCCAGGATTGACCCTTCCAAGGCTATCGACCCTCTCGTGCCCTCAAACAGGCCCTCCAGCATTATTGAGCCTCCCTTGCCCTCGAGCCTCCTTCCTCAGCCCACAGGTCAGCCTGACGGGCCCGACACAGCCAATCCCATACCCATACCGCCTGCGACGGGCCCTGAGGGCGATGGACCAACAACTCGCCCTCAAGACAACAGCCGGGACGCTTCAAGCTCCAGTGCCACCGCCTCAGCTTGCAAACTCAGGCCAAAGCGCGGGCAAGCCGATGGACTTGTCCAAGCCCGCCTTGGAGAAGACATGGTCAGCCAGGAGAACTGTCACACGGTCCACGTCACCAAGACCAAGGGTCCCATGAAGTGTCCCAGAAAATACAGCCAAGCTTGTTGTCACTACCGGTTTGTTTCTCTCTCTCCCCTCTCGCCCACCCATGGTGACTAATCGGTCAACCTCAAGGTCCGTCATGCGAGTCCATACCCAGAACCGCAACATGGTTCGTTGGACTTGCCATGAAACCAAGAACACTGGAGACCGCAAAAAAAAACGTGGCAAAGGCCACGGAAGTATGGGGCTCCACGGGGGTCTCGGTACGGGCCGGAAACGCGCAACACTGGTGGGCGTGGGCAAATGGCTTCGTCCTCGAACAACACTCCCGCCGAACGCAAATGGGAACCGAGCCACCAAAGGCTGCGATCGCGACGAATGGCCGCCGGCAGCTTTTTGGCCAGGCGATGAAGAAGCGGCAAAGCAGAACCCCCCCATGGTCCAGCGCATCCAATTCCTCCCATGGCACGAGAACGAGGGTGCTGGTCAGGTGTGGAAAAGTTTCTGTGTAGTCCACAACGCCCAGACAGTCAAAAACAAGGCGACTTTTGTCAACAACAAGTACGTCAAGACAGTTGGGAAGCCGGCTGTCACGATGGATCGAGGAAGAGATGGCACCACAAGTACGATTGCTTCCATGATTTTAGCCTTCCTCAAGCAATTCATTTGTCAACTAACCATGTCCTCAAGCCGTCATAACCACCGTCTCGGTCGATACAGCCCATGCTATCTTCACCTTCAAGGACTGGGACCGTCTTCCCGAAGACCCAGACTTTGACGGGCTCAAGGAAAACGAGTGTTGGCCGAGGCAGCTAGCCCGAGAGAACCCGGGCTGGGCCCTTCTTCGAGAAGTCGAGTTCTACGGGCCGCCTCTGCTACCTGGGGGCAAGCTTGCGCCAGGTCAACATCCAGAGCTTCTGCTTTACGTCGATGACTAGTACGTGTGGTCACGATTGTCTACGTGCCGGACCTGGGCTGATATTCTCCAACTAGCCTTAAATACCCCCCCACTTGCCAGACTCCAAGCGGCCATGGTACTCAACGGCAACGATGTCCACCAACCGCCGTATTCCTTTAGTCAAGTTGCGCAGAAGGACATAGACAAGAACTTTGGCAAAGGAAAGAATGCCATCCCAGCCGAATATATCGGAGTCCTTCCGGGAATCCCGGTGCCACCGCTTGTCCGGCGGATCCCCCATCCCACCAGGGGCAACGACACGGAGCTCCCGTCTGGTGTTGAGTTCAACAAGCTCGAGGAAGTTGATGGGTACAGCGACGCCGAGTTGGATCGGTGGATGGAGGAGTACATGGAACTCGTCAGGGAATCAAAACAATCTACCAACACCGTAGCCCCTCGGACTGAAGCGCGAGCGACACCTACTGGTCAAGGTAAGCCGACGGCAACCGCTGCATTCCCGGGGTCTCAAGCTGGTGTGGGCATGCCGGAACCAACCTCCTAGCATGGAGTTGTATTCTGGCTTTTTTCCCATGCCGGTCAGAGATGTCTCATTTTTTTTCTCTCTTTTACGCTTTTACCTCTCTGAAGCGATGGTTTTGCTCGTGTTCAATACCTAGTCCCAGGTACCTACAGCCTTTACAAATACACGTTGCCGCCCAAGTAAAAGGCCCAGCCCTTTCACACCACGAAAGTTGGTAGCTTTATAAATCAATCAAACCCAAATGCGTGATTCGGTAGACATAATAATTGCCAACTTTTGGCCAGAACCTGTTCCTGAGACTTGAGACCAACCGCCACCTCGTTCCCCCAAGAAAGGTCCACCAGAGTCAGCTTACAAGGGCACAGTTCAGAGTCACCCCCAATGTTCTTTCCCTCCAGAGCCCATTGAGAAGGGAGAGGGCACCCCCAGAAACGGGAAGGGGCGTTACACCCTGAGTGCCCATCACTTTTCCCGCCATTTTTCCCACCATTTTTTTTCAACCTTCCCTCTCCATCCTTTCCTCCATCAGGAACCAACTTACTGCATCCACCCCAGAGCGTCCATTCGACCAGTCCACTTCTACACATCTCTGGCCCCAATCCGACCTGCCAAGATGACCGGACCACAGCAACCGAGCGAGCCGATCAGGATTCGCTCGTTCATTGCCCCCCGTCGAAGCGGTTCTGCCCTTTTGATGAGGATCTTTGCAGAGTCTCCCCTCTGTTCAATCACCGAGAATCTCTCTCCGCCTGGAAATGTGACCACGCAGGCTGCTTTTCTGAATCGCCAAATCACCGTTGGAGACCCCCATCATCCCATTATTGCCGAAACCCTCAAGGTTGGCAAGAAGTTCCTCATTACCAAAGAAGACGCAGAGATTGGGTTCCCGCTGTCGACCTACCGCCACATCCGGCCCATCTTCTTGATTCGCGACCCCATCCGAACCTTTGAGAGCTGGACCAAGTTTCAATTGGGCAGTGTAGCCTCCCTGGAGACCGTTTACCGGCTCATGTACAATGTCGGAACGCACCGGCGGGCACCGGACGTAGGCGTCATGGTTGTTGCCTACGAGCGCCTTGTTCAGGAACCCGAATCCGAGATCAGACGCATCTGCAACCACTGGGGCATCCCCTTTGTCGAGTCGATGCTCAACTTCAAGAAGCCATTCGGGTACTCCATGGTCGTTTCGTCGCAGAAAGAGAAGCAGGCCTTCGACGAAGCAACGGCCCAGGGCCTTCACAACACCGTCGAGACCTACGATTCTCCTATGGCAGAGGCCTCAGGTTATCCTGGCATCCTGTCGAACACGGTCAAGGACCAGGTAGAGAAATCCATGGGGCAGATGTACCTGGACTTCTGGAAGGCGGATGTCGAAAAGATTCGCACTGTCCTAGCAGAGAAGACATGGATTGGGTTCGACCTCGATGACACACTGCACGAGTTCTCCATGTCTACCGGAATAGCCGCCACCAAGATTATCGCCATGCTCTCTGGGAAGTACGGCCTCGCTGTGCCGGTCTTGGCGGAAGCCTACTACAGGATCCTCGCGGAAAAGACCCAATTCCCCTTCCTTGACGACAGATCGTCGACTCAGGTCCGCAAGGAGAGATTCACCGCTGTCCTGACGCACTTTTCCATCCCGCCGGATGAGAATGTCATGCAAGACCTTCTAGAGGCATACGAGGCGACGTACATCACATCGCTCGAGTTGAAGAGCGGAGCCCGGAGCCTCCTTTCCACGATCAAGAAGATGGGCAAGAAGATCGTCATCATTACCGAAGGGCCCTACGATGTGCAAGACAGGGTAGTAGAGGCCCTAGGCATCAGCCGGTACGTCGACTTCCTCGCCACCGCCAGCCAGTTCGGATCAACCAAGTATTCGGGCCTCTACCCCGCGGTGTTGAAGCATCTGAGCATCTCGCCCACCGAGATGGCGTATGTCGGCGACAAGACGGACCGAGATTTCTATCCGGCGATGGCTAAGGGTATCTACGCCATCCAGTTCGATGAGAAGAGGAACGTCTGCCTGGACGCGGTTTTTCCGAGGCTCAACACGCTCAACAAGATTGAGTATATCCTCGTTGACAAGAGGTAGGTAGGCACCCGTACTATTTCCATTCTCTTTCACCCAGTTGCTAACGCTATTAGGGCGCCCATCAATACCTAGAGCCGTGCAAGGACATCCCTTTTGTACCAGTAGTAATTAAGTATGCATATTATTATTGTCATTATGCCTGATTGAATTGACGATATGGATCGCTTGTGTCCTCGATGCCTCCTAATAAACAGCAAACGTGTATTTATTATTCTCTGACGCCCCTTTGCCGCATTGCTCTCCCTTCCCCATCCTCACATACGTTCGCCCGACAGAAATTCTCTCCCCTTGCCTTTGTCGATCCCCGGCCTTCTTCACCTCATCCTTCCGGACTCCTCATTATTTTTTCTTTCCTCCCTGTTTAATACGCATTCACCTCATTCATCCAAGTTCCTCATCATCTTCCATTTAATACCTTTTTCTACCCCTTTACCTTACTTTACCAAGCTCCCCATCCTCTTTTGTCCCTCACTTTTTTCCTCCCACACCTTACCCTTTAGACTCCCAATCCCCCTCGTCCCTCCAAGCTCCTCGTCCTTCTCCAATCCTTTCTCTCTCCCATCCTTTCACCTTTTACATCTCCAAGTCCCTCGTTCCCATCCACCTTTTACTCTCTTTCACACCTCACCCACACTGAGCTTCTACTTCCCTCTCCAACCCCTTACCCTCGAGCTTCCAACTCAAGCCCGCAAACTCTTACTTCCTCCACCAAAACAACCGCTTTACGACTCCCTCCCTGCGCAATGGCCCAACAAGCCAAACCCAATCCACCACGTACGGCCCCGCCATATCGGGAATCCACAGCTTGTTCACATCCGGCAGGGCTATCCCGTTGGCACCCGGTGATACCGAACAGCCGGGCGGTACTCTACCCGCTGGCCAGAGCCCTATCATTAGGAGGGGGGACGCGAAGCCGAGGAAGATGGCGCTGCTTGGGTGTGGTGTGAAGAGGGAGCGGAGCATGGGGACGACGAGGTTTGTTGCTTTGCGTGGGCGGTTCATTTTGTGGTGTTTGTACCGGGTTAAGGTTGCTGGGGTTGGTGTTGCTGATAAGAGTGTTGATGAAGGTGTTAATGAGGGCGTTGAGATTGGGGAAGCTGGTGGCGGGTGGCTGTGTTGGTAGTTTTTTCGCAGTGGTGATGTTCAGTTATTAGTGGTTTTTCTTTTCTAAAAAAAAAATTGAACATGTCAGCTCGACTCAACGAGAGTTTTTGAGCCATGGAGCCCCATGGTGGATGTGTGAGCAGAGTTTTGCTCGGCCCGGTTGTGGTGAGGTTGCCGTGCTGTGCCGAGGGTGACCTGAACTTGCAGTTTTTTCCTGGCCGGATATGAGCGCCGTACGCTGGACCTAAAGTTCGAGGGCTTAGACATATCAAGGAGTCTTCAGAGTCTTGACGGGCTGTGTCTGTATCTTAGTTTTTGTCGTATAGGATCACGGCTTTTGTTGTTGGTCAGGGGCTCCCTTGGAAGATATCCTCCGTTTATCACTGAGTAATGTCATATAGTAACTAGCAAGCAAGCAGAAGGAAACATCTGCAGTTTTGAAGTTCGTACCCCAAGACTTCTAGAGATCATTTGCCTTGGAGTATCAAGGGGAAACCACTCTCAGAGGCACAGCATTCCTGATCTGTCAGTGTGCGGTCAACTGAACTGCTCATTATTTGTATCACTGTGAAGAATGACACAGAAAGTCGCTATGGGGACCTCTAGATCAAACACCCAGAGGGCGAGAATGAGAGAAGACCAAGAAAGGAAACAAACGCTTGCCACAATGTCCACTGACCGACTTGCCTCAAGTCCACAGGGAACATGGTATTCGAAGTATCATTTGTAGCTTCGCCGCATACGACCTGGCTGATTTGAATAACCATCTTGGCGAATAGGACAACCAGCTCGTTGACTTGATCAGAGCTCAAAAAGTCCGTCTTGTTCAGGCTTCTCCTGTTCCTGCTTCTCTTGGGCCCCCGTTCCGTCGTTGGCGCCGTCACTTCCAGAGCCTGGCCATTCTGGGATGACTTGTGGTTCTTCGGGGTTGACTGTCCAGCCGAGACCTATGTAATAGCCGAACAAATCCGCCAGAGCACGGTTGAGGTGGAACATGTTGAGACTGGTCCCGAGGTGAACGTTTTCCCAAAACGTGTTTGTGAGGTTTTGCGTCCCCAATTCCTCGGGCGCCCCATAATGGTGCTTGGCAAGCTCACAGGCTACAATCCTCATATTCGCCAAGAACATGTCGTTTGCCAACGGGTTTCGAAACGGGTCTTGGTTGTACACCGAATAATACTGGACACGCACTGTTGCAGGCTCGGGTACCTCCGTGTCCACCTTGGGCGTCTTGACGGCCGCATCCTTGGAATCCCCGACGGCTGTTTCCCCACCGAGCGAGGTTCTCCTGTCCTCTCCACTGTTCTCGGAAACTTGAGCCCCAGCGCCATCGCCGGTCACGTTTTTAGCTTCGATTTCCTTCGCTTTCTCCTCGCAGAATGCCTTGAAGTCGGCCCCTTGGCACGTCATCTTCATGCCATGAGCGATGTGCGTAAACAACTGATACAGATCTTCCACAGCGCTCAGTCGCATGTCTGGCAAGTTGAACTTTGAGCCGTGGAGCTCACGTTCCAACGTTGTTGTAGCCACAGGTTGTTGACCCTGACGCTCCACATCCCAGTTGGCGAGCGTCAACAGTTGTGTGAGCGTGAAGTCCGCAAGGTCGAAGTCTGGATCGAAGGCATCCATAGGGAAAGAGGCCTTTTTCTTCGAATCCTGATCCATTGTAAATCTTGTGTCGATTTGTTCCGAACGTTGCTTCTTTGGGAACGCCCGGTTCGACGGTTGGTGCCGCGTAGTCTGCAATTTCGGGGAAAAGTCAGTCACCTTCCTCAACTGGGGCGCGCACCCAGGTTCTTACTTGTGCAATCGGAGCTTGGGAAACTGAGGTTGCTGTCAAAGACGTATTGGGGTTATCGGAAAGGGGGCCAGTCGGCGGGTCTAAGAGGGATGGGATGTTTCGTCCGATGATGCGTTGGCGTTGCAAAACTGAAGAAGCATTCCACGGACCGAAACGTCTGCCTGCAACGTGGATGCCTGTGGTCCCGGTTCAAAAGACGTTGGATTGGGAAGGAGCGATCTACGAGCATCGTCTGTGCAAACAACGGACCGCAGTCGCCATCACACGCCCTTTCCCATAACGGTTTGTTCGCCAACAGCCAGAATCAAGACCTTTGAATGCGCATGAATGAAAGGAGATCGTTCCATTTATTCCATGATATCGAGTTCGCAACCGCCCAACGCCGTTGCCCCAGCCCGGAGGCCCAATGCACTGCGATCATTCCACATCCACCATTGCCTAATCGTACAGGATGTATCGGCCCCTTTAATATTACACCTGATCGCCTCTGAGGCGAAGCATCGTTGTCGGTTTGGGAGTCGAGCGCTGGGTTTATTGCCTGGGAGCGGTCAGACACAGTGCATCGTCAATGGTCAGGAAGCTTACACCAGAATCTCGGCCCACGAGCTTGAGAGGAAGATAACAGCAGCCTACAGCAGATTGTTAGTAATGGGCGGCCGTTGGAGTTCGCGCGCCGGCGGACTGATGACTGACGCCAAATGCAGCGATGCCCTTCACGACCGAGGCATTGTCGGGCGATGTGAGGGTATCATAGGCAGTCCTGACATATCCCTTCTGAGCTCTGGAGCGACCTTTGGGAGCCATTGTGTAGATTTAAAGTCTTGTTTCGACGAAGAGCAGCGGATTGGCGGTGGGAGGAGTCGGCGGCGCAAAACTTGACGGTTTCGCTGTGCTTCGGGGATCGGGAACTCGAAAATTTGGGAGAACGGTTGGTTCGGGCCCGTGCACCACGGAACCAACCAATCATTGGATGACGACATGGCGCTGCAAGGCTAAGAGGTTTGGCCGTGCAGTCACCTTACCCCTGTCACCCCACCTTTGTCAGCCGACACGATTGTTGCTTCTGGTGCGCCTTCCGTTGAAGCTCCTGCCGCGCCGCCCATAACAACCTTGAATTCTCCGGATTCTCCGTACGATACGATGCGCTCTTGAACGGTTCCCGAATTCGAAACACTTCCAATAAAAAAATGGCTGAATTCCGGCATACCCCTCTGCGTCGCACGGCCCCGGCCCCCGGCCTCCCCTCCCCCACCCCCAGCAACACGTCAACATGGCCCCTAACTACTCTTCCGCACCCTCGAGGCCATGCACTGCGCCCAGGCTCTGCGAAGGAGGATAAAGTCAGGCAGTTTGTCTCGACACGTATAGCGCATATATCGCGCCGCTTTCTGAAGTACCAGTCGGGTGAAGCGCAACTCGGCGGTGACGCGGTCGGGTACAAGTCAATGACAGAGCTGTGCAAGGACTTGGACGAATTGATCAACATTATTTGGCTGTCTGGAACTCGTAAGTTTTGCCAAATCCTCTCCCCACGCCGCGCAATTGTCGAAATGTCTGGGCTCTCTGCTGACCGAATCCCAGCGAGCCTCCAAGTCCCCTACTTCCTCAACATCGCGAGCGAGCTGAACACATGGCTCAAAGCCTTTCCGCCATCGCCGAAACCAACCTTTTCGATTCTTACCAAACTTGATCACTGTTTCGCGAGCCTGCTATCCGGGCAAGACGTCGACACGAAAGAGGTCCTCCCGGGCTTCGAAAACGGCCTCAAGGCAGGCATGTCTCGCACCGACATGGTGCGCTGCAGGAGCACTGTGCAGCAGACACGGGTCATCATAATGGATGTCATGGTGGAAGAACTTGACGAGGATGAGGACGTCGAAGAGCCGAGTCAGCAGCCAACAGACAGCGAAGCCGATGACGGGCCCACCGATTGGGGCCGAATCGCGCTTCGTGTCAATGACCAAGAAGACGAAGAGCGCCACATGGATATGGCGCGGGTATACGAGAGAACGCTCGTCCAGCTGGGCGAGACGCTGAAGGACGGAGGGGGCGTGGGCGACATCCAAATCTCGGACGATTGACGTGGCTTTGCACTTCAAATCGGCCAACAAGTGCGGTACATGCTCATCTCGACTCTTATATTCCCGATTGTACGGCTCTGCGCATGTTGGCCGGCTTTACGCGCAACGCCGTTTGTCTCACAAAATTCGGCGACAGTTCTTGCAAACTAGACGACTCCAGCCAATGAGCCCAGAGATTGGCGGGTTGCGTCTTGGGCGACCGAACTGGTGCCCGATGCTAGGTACAACCCAACACCACCCTCTCCTTTTCACTGTCATTTTTTCTGCATATTTTGCCTGTTGCGCGCAAGTCATTAGCCCATTATCTCATACCATGTCCCTGTCAAACCGCGGCGCCTACCCAGCCGACGATGGCCGATTCACTGTGTTTCCAGGCCGACGAAGTGTCGTGCACAGCGTCAAGGGGATCGTCAGCACCATTTCCCCTCTTGCAAATGAAGCCGGCCTGCGAATTCTCCGTGAGGGCGGCAATGCAGCAGTTCGTTCTCCTTTCCGTGTGATCCGCCTGATTTTGACCGAGCGTCTAGGACGCTGCCGTCGCGGCTGCGGCTGTTTTGAACCTGGCCGATCCATCCATGACTGGGATAGGAGGCGATGCCTTTGCCTTGTTTTACCGTGCGAAAACCAAAACGGTTCAGGCTCTCAATGGGTCAGGCCGTTCCGCGGAGACTGCAACACTCGATGATGTCTGCCGTGATCTGAACATTACAGACCGTGCCTACGGGACAATACCCACGTCTTCGGCTCTCTCGGTAACAGTTCCAGGAGGTGCTGCCGCTTGGGCCGACATTGTCGAGCGGTTCGGCTCCGGCTCCCTGACTCTTGAGCAAATTCTCGGGCCCGCGATCGAGCTTGCAGAGCAAGGCTGCCCCATCAGCGAGATCGCGAGTTACTATGTGGGTGCCGAAATCTCCATGCCGTTTCCTGGTCGCTGATAAACCAAGTGGGTGGCAACAGAAGAGGAGCTGCGTGGAAAGCCAAACGGTATTGAGATTTTAAAGCAAGATCCGGGCGCCCCCAATGGCTACCGCGCCCCTCGAGCAGGGGAGGTTTACAGGAACCCTTTGCTCGCCGACACATTCAAACGACTGGGACAGCATGGCAGAGCTGGTTTCTATGAGGGACCAGTTGCAGAAGCTATTGTCCAGGTCGTCCAGCAACTGGGCGGTTACCTTTCTCTGGCGGATCTGAAGAGGCACGGAGACGTGGGCAGCGAAGTCTCGCAACCCGTGTCGATTCGTCTGCATTCAGGCGACGACAAGGCTGAGGGAATCCATCTTTGGGAGCATCCGCCCAATGGCCAGGGCATTGTGGCGCAGATTGCCCTTGGGATTTTGCAGATTTTGCAGAGCGAAGGCCGCATCCCGAAATTCGGGCCTCAGGATCACAACACACCAGAGTACCTGCATGCCCTGGTCGAAGCCCTCAAGATCGCATTTTCCGACGGAACATGGTTCATCACCGACCCCGACATTGCCACCAAAACCACAGAGCATATTTTGTCTGACGCCTACCTCTCTGAGCGCGCAAAGCTGTTCAACCCCAGCCAAGCCGCGACGACTCTGGACCATGGCTCTCCAGGCCACAAGATCAGCGACACGGTGTATCTTGCTGTGACCGATGCCGAGGGAAATGCTTGCTCCTTTGTCAACAGTGTTGCCGACACCTTTGGCAGTCGCATTGTTCCTCGCGGCGTCGGCTTTGTGCTTCAGAGCCGGGGAGCCGGCTTCCACCTCGCCCCGCCCGACCATCCGAACATCTATGCGCCTGGGAAGCGACCTTACAATACCATCATCCCAGCCTTGGTTACAAATGCCAGTGACGGCAGCCTTCATACAGTTTTGGGGGTCATGGGCGGGGCAATGCAACCTCAGGGACACGCCCAGGTTCTGCTGAACATGCTGACCTTTGGGATGAACCCGCAGGTGGCGCTGGATGCACCACGCATCTGCATTGGAGTCAGTCTTCCGGGCAAGTCGACGGATCCGAGCAAGAAGGTGGACAATACGGTGTATCTTGAGGAAGGAATCGGCGAGGATGTAGCCGAGGCGCTAGCCAAGCTTGGACATGACATCAAGGTGGTCAAGGGAATGGGCCGGGCATTGTTTGGAAGGGGCCAGGTCATCCGCGTTCACCATGATCCTGTCAGCGGGGAGAGGGTTTACTCGGCAGGAAGCGACGGGAGAGGGGATGGAGCTGCCGCGCCTCTACTCTAGCCACAGTTGGACGCTGCTTCCAGCACTAAACGTTCTCGTCATCGACAAATCTCAATCACTCGGTTGCAAAGTTACGCCCGGAAGCATCATGCCGTGAACCCGCTCGTCAATTTCATCACAATCACCAGACACATCGTAGTAGCCATGTTTAGACAGATCCGGTTCACCGTCCTCGCCGCCATCACCACTGCCTCCCTAACCACCCCCAGGGACTGCGGCTCACCTCCCTTCCAAACATTCTTCGTTCTCGGCTGCGCCAAGCCCATCATAGTCGAGCGATCCGACCCCATCATGTACCCCGGCTCACCGTCAGAACACGTCCACACCATCATGGGGGGCGACGCCTTCGATCTGACCCTCGACTACGACAAGACCCAGACCTCCAACTGCACCACATGCGCCGTCACAAAGGACCTCTCCAACTACTGGGTGCCTACCGTCTACTTCCACGCCGAAAACGGCAGTTTCCTCAGCGTCGACCAAGTCGGCGGCATCAACGTCTACTACCAGTCCGTTTCCTTCCTCTCCTTCGTCTCTCATCGACTAATAAAAACAGAGAACGCATGGACTGGACAGATTACTGCGCCGACAAAACCCTCCAACCCTTCCCTCCAAACTTCCGCATGATAGCAGGCGACCGTCTCCGTCGCCGCTTCATCGCCGCCTCCCTCGAACAACAAGCCATCGAATACGTCTGCCTCCAAGTCAACGGCGCCGCCGGTCCGCCGCCCTTCCCTGGCTTTCCCAGCATGCGATGCCCAGGCGGTCTACAGATCCGCATTCGTTTCCCTTCGTGCTGGGACGGTGTCAATACCGATTCGGACGATCACAAGTCCCATGTCCGGTACCCGGCTGATGTGGATAATGGACCGTGTCCTATGACGCATCCGGTGCGGGTTCCTTCGCTGCTGTATGAGATGACGTGGCATGTTGAGGCTTTTGATCATTTGAAGGGGAAATTTGTGTTGTCGCAGGGGGATCCAACGGGGTACGGGTATCATGGGGATTTTTTGAATGGGTGGGATTTGGATGTGCTGGAAGCCGCGTTGAGGGATCCGAGTTGTGGGAATGAGAGTGGAGGGAGGTTGGAGAGGTGTGAGAGCTTGGTGCCGTTCTTACAGAACGGGCGGGTCCAGAATCTTTGTCCGGGGGTGGGAGTGCATGTGGACGAGGAGAGGTTTGGGGTTTTGGAACGGTTGCCAGGGTGCAATGAGGTGCAGGGAGGGCCGGGAGATGCGGTGCTGGGCGTGTGTTAAGTTTAGTTTTTGATCCAGCTTGACAAGATGGGGTAGTTCCGGGGGATGGGGTACAGTATGCAGTTGGGCTATCTTTCGAGGCCCATGCAGGTGTGTAGTTGTCTCCCTGGTTCCATCAACGACCAATTCCTGAATGCTCTGAGCCTGCTAATATCCAGGAGTTCAAACAGTCGCCTTGTTCACTCGGCATCTCCCCTCGCCGGCCTAGGAAAGCCCCATCCTTGTCATTGCCGAACAAAGACATCCCTCGCCTCTTAGAACCCCAACAAAGAACCAAGTCCGCACAACATCATTGTTCAGTGAAACCCATGCAACATATAAACCAGGCAACCATGCTCATTTCTACTCATCTTACTACTCATCCGCTGCAACCACTTCCAACACCCCAACTAAAACTAACCCACCAGCTCTATCTTTCTACCACTCTACACTACTCACAAACCCAGAACATCAGTATGGGCTCGTGCGTCTCATCACCTTCATCTTCCTCTGGGAGGAACTCCTCCAGGAAAAACAAGTCGAGCAGGGGCCGTTCGTGGAACGAACCATCCAAACTCGATGTGTTCATGGGAGAGGAACTTCCCCGGAGAGGGAAAGAGGATGGTAAGTTGGTCGTGGTGAGGAAGGGTGGGAAGACGTATGTTGAGAGGAGGCGGTAGTCCTTTTGTCTTTTTGTCATATAAGTTCTTTTGAAGATACCACGCCGCCCTTGGTAATCAATCCTTGGGTAGGGCTCACAATACAATTTCTTTTGTTGATACTTTGAATCATTTTATGTTCCATGTGTCTCTTTTGATGAGATGTGATTTAGTAACCACTTGTTATATTGTAGATGTGATTTGCACCTTCTGACCCAGCGTTGTTTGATGTTCTTCGTCTGATCTAATACGGTGGTCGCGCTGGTGTTGACGTCTGTCATCCAAACAAAACCCCGTCATCCGATGTCAAAAATCCCCGTTGTTCAACAACAGGTCGAAATCTGTCTGTCTGCCCAACGTGGTTCTACCATGGCCTTGCTGCTACCATGGTACTTGCTTGAAAGTGACACTGCCTGTTTCCAGAGCACTGCCGTCCCGTCCAGACGCGGTGAACTCGTGTTCGACGTAACCAGAGAAACCACCACACCACACACGTCCCGCATCGAACACAGGCAGAGTGAGAGCGACACTCGCACTTGCGCTCGCACAAACCATGCCATGCCATGCCACGAGGCACGAGCGACGCAAGGATACCTTGATAGACCCAACCTTTTCGTCCCATCCATCCATTCATCCGACTCCCCGCCTTGTACCCTATCCTCAGGTTTTCTGGGAATTTCAAGCTCGACCGCTCCTCAGAACACAAAGAAAAGAAAAGAGGACAACAAAAAACCTCAGGCCCGTCCTTATAGAAACCCCCCTCCCTACTCGCAAAGGGGGAAAAACAACGTGCACTTCTTCAGTTATTGTCACCTCAAATCCGAGTCCACCAAAATGGCCTTCCGCGCTTTCCTAAAAAAGATCTCAGGCAACTACCGCGAACTCTCCGAGACCGATACCGCATCATATACATCCTCATCGTCTTCCTTCGCGACTACCACCACTATACAATCCGAGGAGAAGGGGTGCGGCAAGCCAGTCAAGGCTGAGAGAAAGCAGTCGGACACTCAGTTTGGTCTCTGCAAGAATTGGCAGGAGCCATCGGTTCTGGATGTCTTTTTGCCGTCTCGCACAGTCAGGCAGATGGATCGCCGATTTATGCAGAGGAAGCAGTTGGAGCGGGATAGAGCGTTTATGTTGAGGAAGGTGCGGGAGATGGGGGAGAAGGGTGGTTGATGGTGGATGGACATTCGGCGGAGATGGGCTTTCTTTTGGCGGGGACAGTCGAGGGCAGTCTGGGTACGACGACCGTCACTAGCCTGGTTGAGCGGAGCTTCGGTGCATCTACATGCTCTGGGGCGCAAATCACCAACGCGACCACCAGTGACAAAGTGACCTCTCGAGTGATTACACCATCACCGCGAATTCGCAACAAGTCTGTACTCAAATGCTTGTGAAATGTTCTATCCAAGGATTCGTATAGCATGTAAGTGCACTAGTAGTTGCAGATGCCACCGACATCATCGTCCATGGTCCAAGTACCGGCAAGCCCAGCAACCTCGACCTCTTCGGTGTGTCCGGCACCCTCCCCTTCCTTGCCGGCAAAGAAGTCGCCAGCACCCTCGGTCCGGATCTGGCGGCTCATGAACCGGTGCGCCCACTGTTCAATCGCAGGCTCTCCTGTCTCATCACGGGCCTGTTTCAAGAACGAGATGAGAGCAGTTCCACCCGTTCCCTTAAGGTTGCTTTGCTTCTCGGTGCCTTGCTTGGCAGCGGCGGCTCCGCGGGCGTCATAAGCAATGCCCTGCGGTTGGCGTGATGCCGTCGCGAGGTTGACCTTGCGCCGGGTTGCCTCGGGGCTGCGGCTGCGGCTGCGAGCTCTGACCTCGCGGCTAGGCAACACAATGTACCGGGTGACGATGGCAATGTGCTTGTCGCGAAGGTTGCTCAGCATCGAGAGACAAGCATCATAGGCCAAGCACAGTGGCTGGTTCTTGCGATGCGACTCCACAAAGTCGCGAATGTTGGCAACGGCTTGCACGTCACCGAGGAAGCGCGCATGCGGGCCGGGCATATAGCGACGCATCTCCATGATGAAGTTGTGCTTGGGTGCCGGGGTGCGTCCACGCTCGGACTCAGGGGCCCGGCTCGGCTTCTCACCGGTTGGTCGGTGCTCGATGCCCAGGACAACGTCAAAGAACTGGATGAGACTGCTCTGCGCATTGCTGCCGCCGGCATACTGACGGTAGGGTTCGGTGCCCGAACCATCCTCGTAGATAACGCCATTGGGGAGCCCAGCCTCGGCCATGTTCTTGCTACCGGCCAAAAAGGGGCGGATCCGGTTGTAGAAGATGAAGGGGTCGCAGCTCTCGTGCATGCGCTGCAGGAGCGCGGTGAGGTCATCCAGACGCTCGGCGAACGTGTTGAGGCAACGGGTAACGGTGGTTGCGTCATTCTCGCGTGCCGCCGCGATGGCGGCAAGCATGAGCGGGATGATGGGGGCGCCGCGGGCTTCCATGGCGACGGAGACCAGGTAGAACCAGGACTCGTCGATGGAGCCGGTGAAGGTGCTCAGGGACGCGAGGTTCTCGAGATTGTCAATGTCCTCGTCCATGAACAGCGGCTTGAAGTTCCAAAGACAGACGGCCGCGTAGGTGGCGACGGGCGGCACCTCGAGGTGTTGCGACACCTTCAACAGCGGCACTGCAATGGCAGGTGGCAGACGGTCGCTGGGACTATCACCGCCCCAGATGTAGCCGTGGGCCATGAATGACAGTAGCGAATATGCTCTGCGCCATTCTGCGTCGTGTTCCAGACCGATGGTGGAGAGCACGGGGAGGCGGTCGACCACGCCTCTCAATCGCTTGCTGAGGATGAGAGCCTGCAGGTTGGCTGAAATGGCCTCCCACTTGTTGTAGTAGGGATCCGGGAGTCTCGTCAACGGCAAGACTTCCGGGAGGAAGCCGTGGGTTGGAGAGATTCCATAGTCGGCCAATTTCGGAATGGGAGGACGCATGACTCTGTCGGGAAATCCGAAGGGCTGGTGTGCTTCAGAGATCTCTTGGTGTTGAAGTTGTCGGGATTGGTACTACCAATCTGAAGAGCGCCAATTGGCTGGATTTGGAGATGGGGACAATCAGACAAAAAAGACCTGACGCAAGGAGTATACAGACAATCTGTAATACTCCTCAGCCGTGCGAAGTCTCTGTTGGGTTGCGAGCATAAGCTTTGGAGAACGACGAGTAAGTGCAAAGGAGACGCTCAGACGGGGAGGCAGGCTTGATGAAATACAGAAACCCAAAAGCTCTTTCGGGAGGAATGGGATGCGCCGGGAAGAGGGGTGCGGTCTTTAATAATCGGCAGAGAAGACGGAGAATTGTGGACATAACATGACAAACCGCTGAAAATTCGCCCCTCGCCTTCAGGAACGCCAAGGAAGACATCGAGAAGGACGGCGGCCGATGACTGGCGCGACTGGCAGAGAGAAGTCAGTCAGATGTTAGCATTGGCCTCAGACCTCGGGCTGTGGGGAAGCAAGGAAAATCTCGCAACTCGCGGCGGGCACAAAGAGTCGCTGTCCCGGTCCCGCCCTGGGCCTTCGCGCCGTCCGACCACGGCGCTGTGTCTGGAGGTTTTTCGCCTCGACTGCCGTTTGACCCAATTCTGGGTACGACCCTGAAACGGCAAGCTGCAGGAGGCCGCGCGGAGAAGGGCCTCAACTGAGTCCTGAATCAGCGTTCGAAGGGACTTGCAGCGTGGGTGAATAATACGCGATGCTAACACGGAGAAAAGAAGAGGCACGAGACGAGCGAAAGGCGCGGGATGGCGTGCAGGCAGCGCCGTTTCCTCACAGGGCGCATTTTGCAGAAGCGGGAGTGGAGTGGATCGGGCGAAAACCGAAGATCTGCCGCACGTGCCTCAGAAACCCGATCCTCGCCCGCGGCTAGCCGGGAAATCCCTGGAGGCGCTAAAAAGCGCTCAGGCCACTCCAACGATGCCAAGCTCAAGCTTCCTTCGCAGCCTCGTCATCGCCGCCAAGGCTTTCTCGTCAGGGATCTGCTTGGCGCTGCAACGGCAGCTGCGGTTTGACGACAGTCCATGACTTCCAACGAAGCAGTTCGCCATGCTACGATAGCCCGACCCCCGCCGCTGCCCGAAACCGCCATGGTCGTCCAGCAGCACGTCCTGAACTGGCTCTATAGCGTTTTGACCAGCGTATGAATCCTTTCTCCCTTGGGCCGCAATCGCAGTGACAGAAAGAAGCTGGGGAAGCCAAGCTAACCCCTCTCGTTCTCCCCGTCAGGAATACCACGATGTCAACCGCACCTACAACGACGTAGCCCAGGCGCTGTCGCAATATCCGTCGCTGTCACCACGCACCGATGTACACAGTACGAAGCCTATGGAGCGCTCGTTTTCCCCCGTCGAACATCCAGATGGTTGCTGACCGAGGGCGCAGCGTTTCCTAGTGGCGCCTCAGCGCTGCTCCTCCATCTGTCGGGGACGATCCCCGTTGTGTTTCGCGGGACGACATACCGATTTCCGATTTCACTATGGGTTCCGCACGCGTACCCTCGAGAGGCGCCGCTCGTCTACGTGACCCCAACCGAGACAATGATGGTGCGACCAGGGCAGCACGTTGACCCTCAGGGCCAAGTCTACCACCCGTATCTGGTTGGGTGGTCGACGTTTTGGGATGTGTGTTGGGAACTCTCCAGCTTATGCATTGGTTACGGAACTGGACTGATATCGTGTAGAAGTCAAGCGTTCTGGATTTTCTGGCGATCCTGCGCGACATCTTTGCCAAAGAACCTCCAGTGATTGCCCGACAGCAGGGAAGGCCGTCGCCCTCGGTCCAACAGCAGACCGCTGCGCCCCCGCCGGTTCCTCCGCTCCCGCCAGACCTGGCACGGCCTCCGACGAACAATATTCAACCACCTCCCCAGGAAGACGCAGCGAGTCCGCCACCGCCGCCGCCGAAACCTGGTGCTCGATTTGAAGCCCAGCCCCCTCCGGGACCTGGGCCATCTACGGGACCTCCTCTACCTCCGCACCCGAGCGCGTCCGGCCCCCCGGTCGACCAATACGCCCCCGAGTTTTCAAGAGCACGACAAGAACAGCGGCTATCACGCTACGACACGGCGCCGCCTCTGCCTCCTCAATCACCACCGCAACCCCAACCACCGGCGCGAACATCGTTCTCTCCACAGGCGCAAGCACACGCTCAACACCCACCTCATCCCGCAGCACAATACCAAGGCTACCCGCCGCCATCCTTTAGCCCCGTGGGCTTCCCTCCGAATCCGCCTCAAGCCGCTTTCCCACCGACCGACCCGCGACACCCAGCCTACGCCCAAACCCAGGCCTACAACACCCCTCCACCAGGATGGCAACAACCACCACCACCACCACCACAAGCCATCCAACACCAGGCCCCTCCCCAGCCCACACCAAAACCACCGCCGCCGCCCGACCTGATGGACGAAGACCTCACGCTCGCGATCCCCTCATCCAACGTCCCGGCGCCCCCGATCCCTCCGAACCCCGAAAAAGACGCGCTCCTCCACCAGCTCGCCCGCACCCTCTACGACCACCGCCAGCGCGTGCGCGCCCAAAACGAAGCCTCCCTGCAGGGTCTCGAAGCCCAGCGCGCCGCCATGCAATCCGCCGCGTCGCGCATCCAAACCGAGTCGGCACAGCTCACCCAGCTGTCCGCACTGCTTACCTCGAATACAGCCGTCCTCCAGGATAGTTTGCGGCGCGCCGACGGTGTGATCGCCAACGCGGCAAAGCATCCGGAGCCAAGCATTGACGAGCTGCTCGTTGCGCCGACGGTGGTGGGCAACCAGCTGTATGAACTGGTGGCAGAGGAGAGAGCGCTGGCCGATGCGATTTTTGTGCTGGGAAGAGCGGTGGAGCGGGGACGGATTGCGCCGCAGACGTTTGCCAAGATGACACGGAGTTTGGCGAGGGAGTGGTATCTGAAGAAGGCGCTGGTGAGAAAGATTGGGGTTGGTATGGGGCTGTCTGCGTATTAAGAGGCCTGATGGTATCGGAATGTGCATAGCGTGTTGCCGTAGGGTCATAACAAGGGACAAGAATCCAACACTTTGCAAGCGCACTGTCGTTCATCCACCCCAAAATGCGAAGACTAATAATTAGCTACCCGACCGACTCTATACTAAACAATAGGATGAAGCTTCACAAAACACTGCCATTGGCATTAAGGATATCGCCAACTCCCGTCACGGTATCAAAGTCTGGCCGGATACTTTTCCTTGCCCACTTCTATCACCGCTAAACGTCTCAAACTTGGTCAAGTTTAGTACTCTCGACGGTCGGGGGTGCTGCAGCCCCGAAGGAGGCGTCGCCACAAAGACATCCTACTCGTCTTCGCGGGACACCGCACGCTGGCTGCCTGCGCCGTCGCGGCTCTGTACCGATTGCGATCTGGCACTTGTCCGTCTCTCCTTCAGCCTCCTCCCAATGGCAAATGCAGCGGCGGCGGCCCGTCTTCCCCAGCTCATGCTGAGGCTGGTCTGGCGAACTGGCAAGTCAACAGGCGGCGCCGGGGATACGTCGCGTGCGGGAACAGCGTCGCCAGCCTTCGGAAACGAGTGTCCCTCGCCCTGATCTGGGCTGAGAATTGGGCCATGGGCTTGTCGCTTGAGATTGTCTGCCTTGTGTCCGTAGGAGCTAGGATACCGGCTTTTTCGGGAGGGAATTGGGGAATGCGCCCTCACTCGCGGGTTTGCTTCGCCATTGTTGAAAGGGTCGGTAAAGCTTGCAGCGGGCCAAACCGGCTTGGGTTCCAAGGCACCATAGCTTTTGCGTGTGGGTAGAATGCGGCCTGACTTGCTGCTGGACGAGTGAAACAGGGTTGGCGGGCGCTCCGAGGTGTTGTTGACCAGGTCCATTGAAGACCATGCAGCTGTTCCAGCGGCTGGTACGGCGGTAGGCCGCTGCGGAACAGGAGACCGCTCAGAGCTGACCTCTTGGTTGGAGATATTGTATACGGTCCCCTGGGCCATCACGACCGAGTCAGCTTGACTGGCGGTCGATGATGTTTGCTTCCCTTGGGTGTCTGCGACACCGCACCCCTTTGCTGACTCGAAGCTGGGCTTAGGACCGGGATCCTTGGTTTCCTTAGCCTTCAGGTCAATACGTGAGCCCTTGCTTCCAAAGGACAGCGCCCGCAGAAGCCGAGAGCTCCGCTTGAAGTCCCAAGCGGGATGCAGTCGCCGTTCCATGTGGGCGCCCGAGTCGTAGGACTTGGGTCTTCTTTTCTTGGAAAGATTCCAGTCACCGATAGCTGGTTGGCTCAAACTCTCGAACAGGCTGATCCTCTCTTTCACTGGCGACTCCTCTTTCTTCTTTCTCAGCTTGTTGCGTGGCGGTCGTGACGGTGTCTCCGGCTGTGAGGGACCCTGCTCTGTGAACGAGGCAGGCATGCTCTTCCGCCGAGCGTCACCCAACTTTGGAGACACGATCACCAATCTTGTTGACGATTGGCTGGTACCCGAAGAGCTTCTTTGAACCCCCGAGGAGCTTCTTTGGGATGTGACTGCAACAGTTGTTGAAACCATGATTGGCAAGCTGGGGCCTGACTTGGCAGGGGCCGTTTCTCTCCTGGCTTTTCTGAGGAACGGTAGGAACATTGTAGGATCTTGTCGATCGAGCACACTCCGAATGGTTTTGAATCTATCGACGCGTGGTCCTTCAGAGCCGCCAACTTCGTCGCTGCGCTGCTGCTTGGTTCCTGTAGGGCCGTGTTCAACAGGTGCCGCAATGTTGTTCGGGATTTCTGAATTCTTTGGATCAACGGTAGAAACCTTGACGGAAAGGATTCGAGGACGGAGGAGAGGGTGAGAAGGACTGGTTCGATCGGGGCGCGAGCCACGAGAACGTCGTGGAGTAGTCTTTTGGCCGGCTTCATTTTGCTGTCTGCGACCCCGATTTGGTGACCCGTGGCCAGCATCTGCTACGTCCGCATCGCGATCTACGGTTTTTGTGGTTCTGGCGGTCGGACGGCGCTCAGCAGTGAGGCTAGCAGACAAGGCGGTCTGATTCCGAGGCGTCTCTGCGTCAGGCCTATCATCGTGAGGCCTCTCTCCCTTGGTTGGACATATGCGCCGGTTGCCCGACTTCCAAGGAGAAGCTTGGGTGGAATCCTGTTGACTCTCGATACCGCCACCTCGCTCGAAAGAAAGGCGTAGATCTGCCACACTGTTCCACTTTCGATGAAATGCGCCGCTGCCATGTTGGGATGGAAGAGTTTGCTGAGTTTGCAGTCGGGTGGCAAAAGAGGGGTTCTTGTTTGGAGTGCAAAGGATGTCTTTCCCAGCGGCTCTCCACTTTCCGTGCTGGTCAACATGGATCGAAGTGTGCTTCCGGGGTGAGCTGGTCGTCGCACGGCCGGACGTCGTAACCTTGGACAAAGAAGCAGTCATGCGGGTGACTGTCGGTTTTGTGAACCGCCCTCCGTCGCTCTCAAACATCTTCCTCCGCTCTGCAACTGGTTTCGGGTCCCACCCTATCTTTCCCTCCTTGACCCAGCTCAGTCTTTTCGCCGGCGCCTCGCGTGGCCCGGTTCCAGCGTCGAAGGGTTCGAGGCGCGCATGTTGAATCCTGGAGGGAATATCCAAGGTACTGGGTGGGATTTCCGACTTTCGCGAGGACGCCTAGTTCTCGATGTAGCCGGCCCTCTCCCGGTGTGTCGGTGTGCTGCCGACGGGATCTGTCGTCGCATGTCGCTTGAGCGGGGAGCTTTCTTTCGGGGCAACCGATCTCAAACGCGTTCGTAGGTTCGCGGGAGACGTGATTGTTGTCGGTGAGATTTGACTTGATCGGTTCGAATCACGTCGGTCTAGGTCTGGGATCGTGAGACGGGGGGGTCGACGGAACGGGGACTCTTCCTTGAAGAGTGTGTTTGCATCGGAAAAGGCAGCGGTTTTCGAGGGAGTTGGTGTTCGGGGATGTCGTCTCGGGGACGAGGGTTGGGAGAATTCTCGAGGATCGACATGTTTGATGGCATCGAGGACTTCATATTTGGAGACGATGGTCGCGAGGTTGGGTGCTTGCAAGCGCGAGGGTGGTGGCGTCAGCTCGACCAAAACCAGGCCTTGGTCGCCCCTGAGCAAATCGCGAGGAAAATTGATGGATTCCTTTTTTGAAACGCCACTACATGACGTTTCTTCGTCGCCTCTCTTTTGAGGTGACTCCATGGTCTGATCGGAGCCCGACTGGCTTTTCCGTGGCAGACGCAGGGGGAGTGGCTTCATCTGGACGTGGGAAAAGTCTCGGGCTGCAGCGTGGCCCGTTGGCGGCGATGCGGCCTGGACTCTGGCCTTCCCAGGGCTGGGAGAAGCCATGAGGGTGGGCTGGAGGTAATACAAGGGTAAAAAGAGACAATGGTGCACGACAACGGCCAGCGCAGAATATATGCGGTTTGTTTGAGAAAACACCTGCTGACTTTGCAACCGATCTGGAAGGCGGCCTGGCTGGCTCCCACTCGCTAGGTAGAGAGTACCCTGTCGTGGGAATCCCAGTGGGAAGGGAAGAGCCACTGAGATGTCCCTGTAGATTAGAGTACCTATTCAGGGAAGCGGCGATGACGGTAAGCACCGATTGCGCACTGAATGGGAAATGAAGACGGAAAGATCCAATAGTTCCTACCAGGGTCATATTGCAAAAACAGCAGGCAGAAGGCAGATCATTTCCCTTGGTGTTACCATTGATGATCAGTTCAAAACCTCAAATCGAACGAAATCGCCCTTCATTTCTATCTACCGTACTCTAAGCGGCGTCCTATGATGGGTGAATCTCAATCTCTCAGTCCATCGCTTTTGCCCCGGCAAAAGAAATCGGGAAAGAAGAGAAGAAAAATGCGCTATGCGTAAGCAGGGTAAGAGTATTATCCAGTCACGCCTCCAAAACGTGCGAGAGAATGAAAAAGAAACCTACTCTCCTCCTCCCCAGATTATGACAAAGGCCGTCCACGACGCCATCTCCAAGTCTCTTCGTTCAAGCCATCACCCTCTCACCAACTCAAAAATCCCCACCACAACTTCGGCCTCATCTATAACCGCAGAACTCTTCCTACGAGCTCTTTGGTGATGCATCGCTCGACACCTTCTCGACGCTGTGCTCGATGCGATGATCGACCCGAACACCACGCTCGAGGTCATCGTCATCAATGCGGGCCAACTCTGCGTCAAGATGGTCAGTGTGGACTGCTCGGCCCTTTTCGTGGCTTGAGCTCGAAATGTGCGACGTGAGGCCGTTACGGTTAAAAGTTGGAGAATGGAACGTGCTGTCGCGTCCGGCAGAGGTGGAAGTTCCGCTCAAAAGTCTGTGTTTGCTGGCTTGTCCAGTGGAAGCAGCCACGCTACCCGCGGCTGATGATCCATCGAACCAGGCAGGATTGGCGAGACGCTGGGCGACAAGTGTGCCCAAAGGTAGGACAACAATGACCGAAGTGAGTGTGAGGGAGCCGGATTCGAAGTTGACGAATTTGCCATACTGAAGACCGGTGAAGATGACTGTCAAGAGCAAGTTAGTACTTTGGGACAAAGTTCAAGCGGTGAGTGAGAGCAATGACGAACCTGGCACCAACATGAGAATGCCGTTTGTGATGACGAGAACATCCATCGCGTTCAGCCCTGTGAGCGATGGAAGAATGGACCGCGTGGTCCACATGTGGACAATGAGACGGCTGATGAAGAGGAAGCAGAACCACGAAATCGAGGCCGTGATGAGACCGAGGTACGTCTGCCGCACCCAAAGCTGAAAGACACGCGGGTCGCCGTGCGTGATGTAGGCACACTGGAGGACAGTGATACCAAAGGTGAAGCCGATAGTCGTCAGCACAAGAGCGAGGGAGAAGATCAGCGCAGCAATCTTCCAAAGCCGGGGCCAGAGCTGGAGCATGGACCAAGCCTGGAGAAACAGGGCGACCTCAACAAGCATTGTGACGGGGATGGCGAAGGCGGTAGCCACGACGCTGATGTTGTAGTCAACCTGGGCAACAAACTGGTAGTCACCCGTCATGACCGTGTAAATCTCCAGCCATGACGAGGGAAAGAACAGTGCGAGCAGCACCATGCGAATGAGGTTGAGCGCGAGAGCCAGTGTGTGGACAATGGTGGTGGCTCTCTTGAACCGCTTTCCCGGCGTCATGACCAAGATGACGACAAGCATGATGAAACATGCTCCGATCTGGCTGCCATAGGTGATGGATGACGCGGCTGCTTCAACCCGGAGCTGGTTGAGAGCCCCGAGAGGAAGGGTGATGTTATCCTGTCCGCTGGGCCCGAGCAAGACGAAGCCTTGCTGGTCAGGCGGGAGCGGCGCACTGGGGTTGCCGCTGTCGTTGGTAGCCATTGCTGGTATGAGTTTTGGTTCACGCTGCAAGAAAGGGTTCGTCTTCGACTGGCTGACCGTTCAATGTCTCTTGAGAAGAAGAAAGGATGAAGTAAGGTAGTAAGATCAATGCCGAAACCAGGAGTCTGTGCCAATGAAATGTTGTGTTGGCGACAGAGGAAGCGTTTGTAGTCGAAAGGTGATGCAGAAGAGAGAGATGGTGAATCGGCTGGGAGACTGACGGTAAATGTACCTGAAGCAGAATATCTAGCGTCGAGTGACATGTTGGTGGCATTGTGCAGTTGACGATATTATTCAAAGAAGGCGAACCGCCAGCCAGGGATAATAGTAAGTAGAATTTGGACAATGCGTTTGCTTGTGGCGTCGGGGTCGCGAGTGTTTGTGGGCGCGGCCGACGTTAGTATTGTTCGCTCCCGTGTCTTGCTATTGTTGTTGCCCGCAAGGTGTGCGGCCCCGTTTTGGGCTTCGATCCAGCCAGCCAATCCAATTTCACCAAACGATAGATCGTGCATCATGTTCTTCAGGAATTGTGACTGCATTCCTCGATTGGTTTTTGGTCGGTCGGAACCAACAGCGCAAAGTTGGGGGCTGATAGACTCGTCGTCACCGGAGCGTCGACAGCCCAGAGTGGTGATTCCTCACATCAATAGACCAGCGAGCTGAAACTCGGGACCTTCAGGGAAATTGTGATGAGTTGATTCCAGTTTTGGTCGGTTGGGGGTCATGTGAAATCCCGGACTTTAAGTCGTTGCGGCAGCAATATTTGCGAGTCCGTAGCCCGACGGGTTTCGTCGTGGTCAGTTCGACAAAGAGAGAGACCGACATGTTTTGAGGTCCCTGAAGCCGATGCTGCTTCCTTGAGCAAGGCCGTGGAATGCCGGTATCGGGGAGACGTCGTCGACAAACCATCGTATCCTCGACCCAAGTCAATCGCCGACCGGTTCATTCCACCCTCAGCACCCAAGTCCCAGCTGATGGATGCTGGGCCCAATTTTAAATGACCCTGTCGTATGTCGCTGCCTAGCCTGCGCAGATGACCTCGAAAAAGATCTCGTTTCTTCCCCTGAAGATAGCTAGGGACTTCGAGTCCGAAATCGACGGTTCGATCGCCACACTTTCCTCCGACAACGCGAAACTTTCGGAAGTCTTTTTGCTCTTGTGAACTCAATTCCAACGAGGAATTTCGCAAGCGGACGACGGCTTCGTGGGTCCCGTCGGTTGCGAGACGTGACGAGAGAAACAATCAACGCCGCTGTTCTAGCCGGCCATGACGTCTGGGTGAATTGCGAATTGCTCGCCGTCAACTGACCCACTTTGAACTTTGAGTTTAGATGAAAGAGGCAGGGTCTTGACTTCACAACGGAAGGTGCAACCTAGTTTCCATTCACTAGAGGGAGACCGACCGGATGGAAATCAGACATTGAATAAAGAAGGTAGAAGAAGCTCTCCTTGCCTACTTGCATGTGTTTCTTCCCGTGATTCTTTTTGAGAAGAGAGAGGTTTGAGAAAGCACAATCTCCATGCAAGCAATGGGTCTTGAGAGTCTGTTGCCTGAAGCTCAAATCCTGTGTGACCTTTTGCCCTTGCCTGCCATCATTTTCCTCCCCTCTTTCAACGCCAAGCCAACCCACCCAGTCAGTCACATCACCAAATCACCATCACCATCCCTACCGTCATATGCGAAACGACTCCCACCCACCCATCAGCCCATCCTCAACATCCCTCCTCCCATCCCCTCCTCCCCGCTCAACCAACCCTCCCATCTCCCCATCAACCCTCTCCGCACCATCCGTCCCCCTCTCCTCATCCCCATCCCCTGTACATTCCACCCACAGCCCCCTCCCCCGCCCCTCCAAATCCCACCGTCCGCCTCTAAGAACCACCCTCTGATCCCCCGTCCCAAGCCTCTCCCCAAAGCAATTCAGCACCATACAATCCCCCCTCCTCAACCCCCGCCGGTCATCTCCTCCATGTCTCCATCGAAACGGACACCCACCAGGGTTCGCACACACACCCACACCCAGTCCATTCCGTCTCCACTCCCCACACTGACACTCCCAAAACACAGGCTCAACAAACCGCGCATCGAAATGGCGACCGCCTACGGTGCGCACGACGCGTCGGATATCGTGCGTTGGGCCGAGGGCACAGGAGGGGCAGATAGTGTGCGCGCACGAGGGGCGGAAGCAGATCTCTTTTGGGTCTCCAGAGGAGGAGAATGGGGACGAAGAAGGTGTGTAGGCCATGCCGACCGGGTCGCGGTAGTCGGTACTCGCGCAGCGGCAACAGAACCAGCGGTTCGTTTGGGTTAGGTAGTGGAGTGGTGCGTGGCCGGGTGGATGGCGGACGGGGATGGAGGATGGAGGGAGAATGCGTGGTGGTGGGAGGTTGGGGGTTGGGAATGAGGAGGGGATCGTTTCCATGTTTTCGTCTCCCTCCTTTTTTTTTTGATGCGGCGAAGCTCGTTCTTTGTATGTCGTGTGGCAGCTTGTAGGAGGGTACCTATTTGGGGGGAAAAAAAATATGTTCGGTGTAGATCTGGAGGTCCATGATACTGGTGTGTTGTCGGAGGAGTCCATCCGTCCGTCCGGGGATCGATATCTGCTGTGGTAACACCCGTTTGTCGTCCGGTGAGCGTGGTGTAACAATGTTACATCACGCGAGACAGAAGCCCATGAGGCGTGTCTAGGTAGTTTGGTGTGCACGTGTACGATGATTCCGGGGATTTACATGGATCAACCGTGTTCAGGTATTGTTCTGGATTTTGCCAGGCGAGAGATCGGGATGGTGATGCAGGGAGGCGGCATGTTTTGCTCACCGCCAATCGCAACTTTGCTGACCTTGAGAGTAAAACGTGGAGGAATAAAAAGTCTTTGATGGAAATGGGTCCTTGTTTGTAGAGCTATGGGGCAGTGGGGTTGTGGTGCTGTGTCGGTTGCAAAAAGTTGCGAAAACACCATGATCCAAGTTGGTGATCCTTGGCGACAAAATGGCCGCACATCAAATCGGGCTGATACCGCTTCAAATGACATCGGCGAGTCGGCTAATTTTCAATGGGCAGAAAGGCAATATTCCAAGGCCTCTAGATGGTTATTTGACGTCTCGAAATATGAAGTCATGGCCCTCTGAAATTATCGGGAGCCGACTTCATTCAAACAACCACGATTGGACAACGGCTTTGACACATCAACCTCATTTTGCATCTATGGCAGCTAGATTACAGGCTAGAATCCCCCAACCATATCAACCATCTCGACGCCCTGTGTCAAGTCTTGTGTCCTGTGGAATTTCCCCGGGGCGCCAGGCCCGTGCCATTATCGACCCCGAGGTCGAAAAGCACAAGCAAGTTTGGTCCCTCGCCCAATACCTCATTCCTACTAATCCTGTCGTGACGAAAGACTATACCTTCAAGCGTCGACGTCCTCCACCTTGATCTCGACATCGAAGTGCTCGAACGGGTCAGTAGCGTCAAAGTCCTCGAACTGCTTGTAGTGCTGGGGGTCCTCGCGCAGATTGACCTCGGGAACCGGGCTAGGCTCCCGCTCCTCCATCTCGTTCAGCTCACGGAAGAGGTCGCTGTTGTAGGCACCCGAGCGCTTCGCACGGCCCTTGAGCTCCTGAATCAGCTCACCCTTGAGCTGCACCATGCTCGGCATGGCGTCGACAACAGCCTCCTTGTGGCCAATGCCACAACCACTGTGGGTGTCCTGATGTGGCACGACACCGGGAACCTTGAAGCGTGTCACCTTGATCTTGTTGACCTTGTTGGCCAAGTCGTGAACGCTGCCCTTGTAACTCTCCGCAGAGGGAACGGGCATGAGGTCGGCCGACATGAGACCGCTCATGAGAGAGCCCAGCTGCTGGAACTGGCATTGGTGCTTGATGTCGATGCTGCCATCAGTTGAGCGGCAGAACTTGACCTCCTGGTTCTTGGTGGCGTCCATGAGCTCCGAAAAAGGGACGCTGAGGGCATAGAGAATCTGGGTGACCGCCTCCAAACGGGCAGAAGCGATCAAGCCTGTGATAACATCACGGTCAGCTACTTACTGAAAGCGGGTGTATGTATATAAACTCACCAATGACGTAGTCCGGGAGATCCTGGTCCTTCCAAAGGTTACCCTTGGAATCAACGAGCTCGCCATCGTCGTTGATAGTGGCCTTGTACGCGACACGCGACACGACGCGTGAAAACCAACGACCTTCGCCGAGGATCCAAGTCAGGTAGAGAGTCTTCTCATCATCATTCTTGCTAGAATTGTCGTTCATGGCAACGTGCCAGTTGAGAGACCCGACCCTGAGCACATGTTAGTCCTGAAGGGTTATGTGATAACTCGGATTAAGGCAACTTACCAAACCTGCATGTACGGGACGATCAGCTGTGAGCAATCGTACTTGCTGATCATCTTCGCAAGTCCGTAGAGCTCATCGACATTCGGACGCTCGGGAAGCTCATGAAACTTCCAATGAGCAATTGACATGATGACGTCAAGGCCAAAGACATCATCATCCAGCATCTCGATAACCCACTTGCCGTTCTGAAAGTGGGGATAGCTGCCGCCATATATTATCTTGCGCCAGACTGGGGATGCCGCCGCCACAACCGGCGACCAGACCTTGTACAGAATCGGGCCGTCCTTGTTTGTCAACTTAATGTACAAGTCGGCATCGATGTGATACTTGATCACGGGCAACTTCTCATTCGTCTCAGTGTCGACGGTAGTGAGAGTTGTGTCCTTGAGATCATCAGCACCAACGTCGGCGCTGACGATGGACAAGTCCAAGTCGTCGTCGTCCTCCTTAACGACAACGTCTTTCTTGTCTGAATGAGCCTGGGTGGCCTGCGAGCCCTGCTCACAGTCCGAAATGACGCTCGAGACCTCCGTGATGGGCGAAAGGGGAGGCTCGCCGATAGTCTTGACGCTCAGCGTCGCTTTGGGGCTGTTGTTCTTGGTCGCAATGCGCTCCGGAGAGAGAGCATTGTCCCCATTGCCGTCGACAGTGGCAGGAACAGTGGATGCCTTCTCTTCAGATTGGTGAGACATGGTGACTCGAATGGAAATAAAGCGAGCTGTTGTGGGCTTGTCAACACCAGGTATGGCAAAAAGCAAAAGAGCAGTTAGGCCAGCCTTGTGGTACGAAAGAAGGTCAAGGTTGAATACACTCGAAGGTGGAAGAGGGTGAAGGTGAAGGTGTGGGGAGAGTACAGGTGAAGGTTGGTGAAGGCGGAAGAGGTAAAGGTGGGAGAAGGTGACGGCAGAAAGAGGAAGAGGAAAACGTAGTGGGGCAGGGAAAAGTGTGGTGAAGTAGGGCTCGCTCTACAAGGCAGGAATTTGTGTGCAGCCTGATTTTTCTGGCGTGACTACGGGAGGAAGGTGCTCTTTCATGCCAACTTACTGGTACCGCTCTTGCCAATCCTCAGGTTGCGAAGAAGCTTGGACTTTTTCTTGATCCATTTCTTCACCGCCGGGAGGACGAGGCAGGATAATTCTGCCATTTTCTCTGGCTCCTCGGGTTTGATTTCGATGGCGCGCTTGATTCTGGTTGAAGGTTGGGTTGTGAAACTTGGATTGTTGGTTTCTTTGGTTCTTTGAAGGAGAAAGAGCACGTTGGTCATTGATTAGGTTGCTAAATACACAGGGAAGAGGAGGCTCGACTCTCCATCCTCACCTCCGCCCCTTCTCTGAATAGGAACAATAGCTATTCTGGACAATTGTTGAGGGTGTAACGAAATCTCTGTGGAGCATCAAATGCAACAAAGGCATAACTATTGCATTTTCAGCACAATGGCGAGGTAAAATAGAGGCGGTTGAGGGCAGGTCAAGGCCTGAGACACGAAACACCAGCCCGGTCTTGATCATGTGCATTGTGCAAATACTCGGGGATTTGCTGCGTCCGTTTGAGATTACGTCGATGACATGGCAACCGCCTCGTGGTACTGTTCGCTCGCCGCTTACATCCCGACCGAGGAGGATTTAGACGTCAGACCTTTGCTAGAGAGGTCTAGGAATGGCGCCGTCCTCCCAATGACAAGGCCAGAGCGTCGGGCTGCTTGAAGCTTCAATACAGTAACAGGGTAACATGGCATATCTAAGAAATCTCCTAGCTTATGCCACCGACTTGATCATGTTCTGCGGTTTCAGATGCCGTCTTCTGGTGTCGAGGCATATCAATCAGACCGACTCGTTTGTACTAGCGGGAGGAGAAAACACCAATATACTGGCATACAGTGGAGACGGAGAAGTAAGTCCAGGTCATTACACGTTTTATCGTACACTATTCTATCACTTGGACAGGGTCAAGAGGCTCCAAGCCCCAGTCCCACCTCCTCCCACCAGGCACTGGACAAATGTCTACCACTTCTTGCGTAAACAACACTTGCTGACTCTTCGCTCTCCATCAAAGCACTCACAGACTTCGATTGTACTCGCCCCGAGTCCGTCGCTTGCCTGGGACACGCTCGACACAGATCGATGCCCATTCGCTCTAAACAGCGAGGACGAGGCTGTCACAGAGGCAACCTGTAGCGTGGCGTTACGTTGGCGCAGTGCACTGGCAAAGCTAGTGCCCGGCCGGGGGGAATCAAACGCCAAGGATTGCGCCTTTGGCGAGAGCAGTTCCTCCTCCGTCGAAGACGAGGAGCCGTAGTCTTTATGTTGAAGCGTTGTGAACTTGGAGGCCCAGATGTCCCCTCTCGTATAGAGTGCCTTGTCCCAGAACTCGGGGTCAAAATCATCGTCGACAAAGTCTTCGGGCACACGGTTCTGGCGATAGCCTGTAATGGGATGGGCAGAGGCGGCGAGGTCGTAGGCGTTAGGACGGTGCAGCGGTGCAACGAAACTCGGTTTACCGAAGGGACGTGCCGAGTGGCGGTTGGTCAGCGCCGCGAAGGAACTTCCTTCGAGCTGGGATTGTTCATCCGCTTCGAGGAGGGCGTATTCGGTCTCTCGGGCCATCCACCAAGGGGAGTTGCGAGACGGCTCGAGTGCCTTGGCTCTGGACCAGAGACCTCGTCCCATAATTTGGAACTACTGGGGGTCAACTGCCATCATCTTTGTTTTGTAGCGATAGGGCGAACTTACCACTTGGCCGTTCAAGGAGGGGCTTGATCTCGCGCTTCGCGACTTGGGTCGGTGTCTCGCGTGGGGCGACAACCACGCTCGTTCCATACGGTCGTAGTTGTGCCAATGCTCGATGGCCTCGTCCAAATCAGTTTCCAGGCTCGACTTCAGAGCCTGCGACGTGTTGAGGCGCTTGGTTTGTTGCTCCATCGTGACGTCCGAGACCTGCTCGATGTTCACAAAGATGTTAGGAGCGCTGAGGGAAGAGGTCTCGTCTTCTTGGTCATATACGTACCTCTACTGGCCCATATTGAACTTATATAGATCGGCAATCACATTCTGAAGGCTCGAGCTGGCCTCGAGCCTTTGTTGCAGACTGGACCATAGCATCTTCCCCTCGAGCAACCTGCTTGTGATGGCTCTTCATGCAGCATGTAACGAGTGAGACAAACCAGATTCCAGAATTTGTTGACAAAAAAGCTCTTTGTGTGTGCTGGCTGTCTAGCAGCCAGTTTCAGGACTACTGGACAAGACGGAAGGGGAAGGAGACGGCGAGCTTCCATGACCAAGGTAGTGACGCACTGACATCATGTCGCTGTTTGAGAGTATTTTTTTTGTTTTTGATGTTGAACTAAAACATCTGAGAGCATTCAGCGTGAAACAACAGCAAAGAAAGGAAACTGGTTCTGGCCGCGGTCTCTCCTTTGTCGGGATAGTCTCTTTGACTATTATGGCCAGTGTGGGGGGCCGGTGCGGGGCACGAATGAGATGAGCTGTGGAAAGTGATGGCCTTCCACAACCCTCCACTTTTGGTTTCTCCTTATCCAGGGGAATCTGAAGCGTCGCTGCTTGTCAAGACATTTTTGGCGTGGTGCCTGGCATTTGGGTGTGGCACCACTGGCCCGGGGCTGTTGTGTCGACACCACAGAAATACTCACCCCACCAGTTCTGTGTTTGCAGCTGCGATCATGGTGGCCTGGGTCGCCAAGTCGCGTCAAGGGACGCTATTTCTCGTGACGAATCGGGTGCAATGTGATGGTCATGGCCGGAGTTTGGAGATGGGAGCGCAAACATGGTTCTTCGGCGCCATTTGTCACTGCCGGCGCTTGAAGCCTGGGGTTTTGGTGACGATTTGCGGCAGATGACCGCCTCTGTGCGTCCTGGTCGCGGTTGCACACTGGAAACAGTCAAGCCTCGTTCGTCACCTGCCGCCGGCTGATTGGGCTCTCCCGAGGGTTGGAGGGGTAGCATCCTCGGTGATTGGCTCGCCGGACTCAGCAGGGCGACAGAGGAAGAGACAGCCAGGGCTAGCCCCGAAAGGCGTTCCGACGTTTCAGCGCACAAGGTGACATGTTCCTGATTGGAACAGCAGATCAGCCAGGTTGACAGCACAGCATGGGGAAGCCCGTCGTCGGGCATGTGAAAGTCGACCGTCCGCATCACCAAAGATGGGCGGCCTGGGGGCAGCACATGCTTTGCCAAAGATAGCACCTGAGCTGGGCAAGTGGCTGAGGTGTTATAGGAATGAGAATGAACGGGAGGTTCGAATTTCGGTTTCACATGATGGCCAAATGCCTCTTATGAGT
Organism: Cercophora sp. LCS_1; assembly: GCA_036250225.1. NCBI lineage: Eukaryota > Fungi > Ascomycota > Sordariomycetes > Sordariales > Lasiosphaeriaceae > Cercophora > Cercophora sp. LCS_1. The sequence continues at coordinate 542,376 of JAPZLL010000004.1, forward strand.
TGAGTCTGCCTGCCTCTAGCATGTCATCGGTCTCGCAGCCCAACTCACTCGCTCTCTGCGCTTCGACGGACCGTCTTTCCCACGCATATCTCAACCCACGCTCGCCTGCTGTCGCCTACAACATTTGCGACAAAGTCAGGCTCGGAAGCATATTCCTGCGGCCCTTCCCGCTCGTCAAGTTCAAAACGGTGCGACGTGGGTCACCTGCGATATCGGATTGCGCTAGCTCACCCAGGTAATTCCGACTCCAGGCCTCTGACCTCAGTGTTGCCAAGAGACGCCCATGATCTGCCCGTTGACCAGGTTTTAAGGGGCCTTCGCGCGCCGCCCCACACCCGGGGCAGCAGTCCAACATACTCGTTTCTCTCTCCCTCTCTCTCTCTCTCAATAGGCGCCATCAGAATCTCGCGAACATCAGCCCAGTTCTAAAGTCTGGAATTTAACCCCGAGTCATTTTGCACCGTCGTCCCTGCAGCTCGAAGCAACACCAAGCGTGGGGTGTCAAGGCGGGGTCGGCTCCCGTCTCCGCTGTCAAATCACCACTGCCCCACCATCCCCACAGCGTCTGCACCAGCGGGCTTGCTGACCGCCTCTTTGCGCTTCCGATTCGATTCAACAAAAATAAGGATCCAACGGCTTGGAAGCCCCCGACAGGCTGCACCTGACCTTACCGAACGACGTTGGGGTCTGCTACGGGCGTTTGTTGTGGTTGGCGGTGTTGTTGTTGTCGTCGTCAGGGTCCAAGAGGAAGTGCTGTTTTTGGTGCGGGTGACAGGCGGACGGGCCTGGACCTTCGATTCAAATTCCTGGGTCTGAACGGGAGCTGTTCCACAGGCCTGCATCTGCCAGGGAATCGTCTTCTTCCCTTTCCCAGACGAGACGGCGCTGCTGCAGGCGTCTGAGCCAAAGGCCGACGTGCATCTCAAGCTGCATACACTCGCGGTAAGCCAGACGCAGCCAGACCTCTTCAGACGCTGTGACGTGCCAATCGCGGACTGGTTCCTGTGGACACCCATCATCAATTAACCCCCTCGATTCGCCGAGAGGGCTTTCAGGGATCTTGGTCGCTTGGTCGTCTCAATAAAACCCTCGTCTCTTCCCATCGGCGGGTCGGTTGTTTATTTCCGAATCGTCTCGACTGGACAACGGTCACTGACCGCAACTTCTCAACGCCGTGTAATTTAAACCCCGAACCACCGCCTCGCTCCAGCAACCGCGCTCGCTGCGGTCCGCTGCCCAGTTATAATCCGAAAAAAAAATCCAAATCCTATTGCGAGGGATCGCAGAGTGCTGGGCACCTCTCCCGTTCCTGCAACTTTGCTTGGTTGCTCGAGCGTTGCTCGCAGAGTTGTGATGATCCGGCCCCACTTACAAACGAGCTCTCGCAAACATGTCTACCCATCTCGCACCCGCATCGCAGCCCTTCGACCGCCCAGACTCGCAGTTGAGCATGGCCATGTCCGACACAACGTACCACAGCTTCCATGACGTCGACCTGTCAGAGTCCCAGGCCGCTCAGCAGGCAAGCGTAAACAAGTCGAAGCTTCCCCCATCTTCGACACTGGCGTTCAAAGCCCAAGATGTCCACGTCCCACCCGAGATGCGGCGCCAGGATTCCGGGTATGAATCCCTAGACCGGAGGAACTCCCAGTCATCTCGCCGAGACTCGGCAACACCGTCGGTCTCATCCTCCACCAGGCGCCGGCGGCCAAGGACATCAACCGCCCGGTCATCACAGTCCGGACCAATCTCCCACCTCCCACGGAACAAGCGCCGGTCCATCTCACCTCACAGAGCATACCGCAACCGCCAATCGCCACCCCAACACGTCACCTACTTCCACTTCCCCCACTTCACCTCCTCGGAGCCCAAGGTAGAAGAGACGGAGCTCTCCGTCAACCCCCACGACGGTTACCTGTCCATGTCACCCGTGCCCACCCGCTCAGAGTCACCCACATATCCGCCACCACCACAGAGCACAACATACTGGACCAGCGACCGAACACGGCGACTCGAGTACGCAGCCATCGACGCAGCAAGTCGGGGTGTCCGAGGCTGGGTGATGCGCCACATGGTACCAGACTGCTTCGTGCCCAAGAGCAAACGACGCATTGGCTTCGAGGATGACAGGGGCAGCGTGGTGCGATACCGGCTGGAACTTGAAGAGGGGGGCGAAGACGGCGCCGGCGCGGAGAAACACGACCGAAAGCGACGCAAGGGATGGTGGTTCAGTGTACGGAGACACTAGAGGTGTCTGTGACACGGCAGACCCCCTCCCCTCAGGATCTCTTTCGGTTCCTCGGGCGGCGCAACACGGTCGGGGGTCGCCGGTGTGATACCAAGACCGGACCCCTCCTCGGACTCGGATCGGACACCCCGACAACGACGACGACGACGACGACGACGACTTGTTAAACAGTGCGACAACAACAACATCGGCTTATTGCATGCATCTAAGCGGGGCGCATTATTATTCATGGAAGAAAAAGGAGTTTTATACCCTTGCATTTTTTGTGTTGTTCTTTGGCATGCCAACAACAAACCCTCCCCCACACGCATTATCAACACAGACTGGAATGGAATTTGGGCGAGGTGGGGTTGGCGGGCTGTGGCATTTTTGGGCGAATAGTCACCTTTAATTTCCGCAATGGATGTTTTGACATGATGGGATTTAATACGAGGGAGATATATATATATATGGGGGGTGGTATGGATGCATGGACAGGTCGATCGATGATGGTGATGCATGGATGATGCACGGCGTGGTGTTTTGGGACATAGAAATTGAGCATGCGTAGCTAGCTGGGAAAGGCGCGCAATAGTATATATGGAGAGTAGATGAAAAGAATGCCATTCCATTTGTTTTTCTCAACTGAAATGTCACCAAAGCTGGTGTGTATCCCTTGCTGAGGTGGTGTGAGGTTGGGTCGGGCAGCCCAAAAGGGCAATCCGATCTCGGTGCCCCTCACTGCCCCGCGATTGATCGACGCGGGCCGTCCTGTCGAACATGAGGGGCTGATTATCCACACAATGAATGTGCTGATATCAACCGTCGTCTTGGTGTGTTGCAAGCTTTGAACAAGAACATTCATTGAAGTATATGTTATTGGGAAGTCGACTATAATTTTATCTCAAATTTGCAAATTAAATTGTAAAGGCAATCACACGTCGCCGATAGTTTGTCTGCGTTTGCATTCAGAGTTCAATAAACTGTCGCGATACCCCTTTTTCAGGTGGGGCAAAGAGACGCGACGCGCTGCTGAAATGAACGCACCGTCAGGGACAGTGGGATCTGGCGAATTCAACAGCAACGATCTCTGAATTTCCACGAAACTAAACCAGGTCGTCATTGCTTATACATGGACGCTTGTATCAAAGAGAATAAGAGAAAAGAATAATTTCGAGAAACACAATTTCTGAAGAGAAGTCAACAGCGTCTCATACAAAAGACCACCCTCAAAACAACAGACTGCGCATCCCCAACGCCATCCCCCCGGTATCATCAAGATCCATCAGACCCCACCCGGAGTCTTTGTCGCTACCTTCCGCACCCTTCTCTTCAGGCGGCCCATCTTGTGTGGCAGTTGGTGGCTCAGCCCCTCCCCATCCCAGCTACCTCGGCGGCCTGCTTCGCCTCCATGGCCTGTCCGATGCTCACGTAGCGGACCAACCAGCTGACCTCGCGTCCCTTGTGCCCGTTGCAGTTGGTGCATCCCTTTCGTGCCATCTCGAGGCCTGCCATCCCTGCGCTCATGCCATTCTTTTGGGCGCCGTTGGTACCCATCGTGGCCGCGAGACCTGTCCAGCTGGAGCGCTTCCCGGACTTGTCTTTCCGGGTATGCGAAGCGTTTGAGTAACAAGCCATGGCAACGATCTCGCGCTTCTCAGCGCAGTCACGATCAATCATCATCTTGTGGTCGAGGATGGAACGCATGGGAGCGGCCGATGACGAGGGCGAAAACATGGCGAGCTGAGACGGGAAGAGACACATGAGATAATCCTCCATCGCCAAACCGCAAGAAGAATGCATGTAGGTAGAGTCTTTGGAGTTAGGCATGTGAGACATGTTCATGGTGAAGACACCACCGCACACGCGCCCGTCCATGTGTTTGCGCACGCTTTGAAGGACACCCATCTGCGCGAAGGGGTCGCAGGACATAGCGAAGTGCTCAACATGCATCATCTTGCGGTCGTTATTGTTGTTCGTCATGTCGGCCGGATGCATGGACTCGGGCTCCATGTTGCCCTCGCCGAGAGGTACCATGAACTCGCAGGCAGCGGAACCGAAGGTGTAAATCTCGAGCTTGCGGAGTTTCTCGGACGGCAGATCGCAGCAGAGCTGAGCCACCGCTTGAGAGACGAGGACTGCTCCGTGATTGTGGCACAAAACCACGCAGCGCTGCATCGAGTCGTCAAGAAGGGCACCGCGCATGTGCATGTACAGGTTGCGGCGGGTCTGGCTGGGCATTGTCATGCAGCGCTGGAGCATCATCATGATCATGTCGAAGGGCAGACCGTACGTTGGCATGCAGACGCAAGTCACGGGCCGACTGAAGAGGCGCGAAAGCATTGGGAGAGTCGTGCTGTGACAGTGGCGGGAGCTACAACACTGCTGTTAGACCAAGAACGACCGCACGTTCATGGATACTCACCTCATGCCCATGCCACCCAGAAACAGCCACTTCTCATCATCTCCCTCCTGACCCATCATCCAACCTTCGGATCTAGCCATGCACTGATGCATCTGCTCTCGCCCGTTGAGCATCCAGCACATGCTCATGACCATGGCTGCGCAGAGACATATCCACCCGGCGAACATGGCACCTGGGAGCATCATGCAGAGTGGGACAGCCGTGATAATCATGCACATCTCCATGCAGGTTAGCATGGTGTGCATCGTCATGTCGCTCAAGTCCATCCACGACATGCGGTGGCGCCGTGTGAGCATAGCCCAACACATGGCCGGCATCATCTGCATCATCTGGGCCATCTCCTGGCGCATGACAGCCCACATGGGCTGCTGCGAGCGTGGTGTCGTTCCGCATGCCCCATCGCAGAGTGGCGGGATGTAGGTGACCGGCGACGACATGGGAGTCTTCGTGTTCCCCATCGGGCCAATGGGGGCCATCATCGGTTGGGAACCCATCTTTGGCGATACTTGTGGCGAAGGTGCCGTCGAGAACAGCCGGGGCATAACGTCGAGAGTCGGCCAGTCACTGTCAAGGTCTTCCGTTTCGTTGATGGGAACTGGAAGGGCAGGAACGAGGGTCGAGGAAACATTGTGCAACAAGGCCGGACGATCGCCGTTATATCACGCAAGCCGTGATTCTGATTGAGCAATCTTGTGTTGTTTTTCTTTCGGCCAGTCGCATATCCGCACTGGAATTGGGAACGTGGGAGCAAACGCGTTTTAGGGGCAGCACATTCCTCGGGCAAAAAAAAAGCAGCACATACCAGCCGCAAGCTCACCATGAACAAACCCAAGGCAGTTGCCTCCCTTTATCAGGTTATCAGCGTCGAGTTATATGAGGGTATCATAAGCGAGGGCAGGTGACTATGTCCGTTGGGCTTTACCTTCCCTTGATACGGCCCCCTCTCCCTTGAGCCGGAGCAAACCTGTCGACGCGTTCGTGGAGCATTCTCCCGCCTACTTGGTCAGCAGGAATTGCATGCCACCGCAAAGAATCCGAACTACCTATTCAATGCAAGCTCCTAATCAGCGCCCCGGACGAGTTTTGATTGAAGGGAGAAGCGCGAACCCGTCCGCAATCCGGCGCCGCAAACACTCTCCAGGCGATGCCCGCCAGCTCTCCGCGGACCAATCGGAAAATTCGCCATCCTTTGAACTATTTTGCGAACCACTCGGCCGAGACACGACATCCCAGTTGTCAACATCTGTGTGCTGGTTGGAGTGGTTCCCCCCCGACCCTTCACCGCCTGGGTCGCCATTCATTTCAGCACTATTCCCCGATGCTCCGCCAACGCCAGTCGCGGGGTTTGAGAGAAAAACAGGTTCCCTGTAACATATTATTATCACACTTCTTCAAGTCACTCTAGTGGAACAGACTTGCCCATCGACGACGAGCAATTTGCCACCCGTGCTTGTCTCCTGGAGCCTCATTCGTGTATAATCAGGCGGACCGCCGTCAAGGCCCCGGATGCGAACGCAAAGTCGTTTGACGCGGGCTACGACTTCCAAGTTGATACCGTCGGCCCGAGACCCTTTTGTCCCCTTGATGTCGTCGCGTACTATCCACGCTTCCTTGAAGGGAAGGGTGTGTGGCGGGCCGGTCGACGGAAAGGCTTTCCACCCGTGCCAAACGATGAGTGCCATCTCTTGATTAGGTGCCTCGACGACCACAATGTAGGGGCAGCTCTCCATCCTGAGATCGTGGATTCTCCTGGCCAACTTATCACGAGGTGTTGACGCGATAATCGTCATGTGTTCGCTCAGCGGCATAGTCCAGTGTTCACATTTGCCCTTGATGCCCTCTCCCCGAAGGAATGGTCGGAACATATGAGCTTTGACGACAACATTACCGCAGTCCGTCTCCCCTCTTTGTACCTTCGCACAGTTTCGGTTGTAGGAGATGGTCGCACAGCACCTGTGGCCAAACGGACATTTCATCCAGCTGTAAATGCGCGAGGCGGATAGCGGGCCAGGGCAAGTGTCTGGGCATGGCTCAGGGCTGATGTCGCCGACGTCGAGTGTGGGGATGAACTCATCAGACAACGTTGCCGCGGCGACCTGTCGAACCGCCGGCCTTCGGACGTCGCAACGCTGCGTGTGGACAGCGAATTTGTGGCACATCGTGTGTTTTCGTTTCGCCTCGGTCAATTTCACAAGTCGGAGGGGTCCAAGGAGGACGTCCACGGGACCTCCGCTAATGAGCTGGCATAGTTGAACTGTGATGTTCTCGGCACGGTCAAAACTCCGAAGCGAGAAGGCAAGCGAGAGAAAAGAGGACAGGCAAGGATAAAAGAAGAAGGCGAGAAAGAGGAGAAGGTTACCAGAAGACGGTTTTATGTTTTATCCCCAGCTTCGCGCCCGGCTTACCGGGTATCAAAAACTCTGTCCCAACGTTTCCAGCCGGGGCCCAGGCTTTATTCACCAACCCAAACCTGTCCGGGTCGTTGATCCGAAGAGGTCTCTCTTCCACCCCGATCTCCCTCATCTGGGCTAGTTTTGATATTGCAGAACTCCAACCAATTGCCGGCACTCTTCTCATACTGGTATCTTTTCATTGTCCTGCACAGAGGAGCTCCCCAATTCAGGTGCGTAAAAATGGGCAGTCAATTGCGCGACTCTCTGGAAACAGTCTCGGCTTATGTTTAAGATGCGGCGCGTGTGGCATCTCCACAGACACGAGGTTTCCCTGGTCCACGCAAAAGTCAAAGATTCCGCTCCACTGCCGTTTTCCCGTTGAGGGCCGCATTCTTCACGTCGAACGAGGGACACTATTTTATTTTTCACTTGCAGTCCTTCTCCAGTCATTGCTCTGGACAACGTGGTTTTGGGCCACCACCTGGATTGCTTCTTCAGATATAGAAACCCGCGGACAGAGCGCAGCAAACGGCGAGATGGCCACTTCGGCTCAACGGTGATCCAGCGTCCGGATGGAGGCGTTTTAGAGTTTGTCAGTTGCTGCGTGGCATGCACATGTTACGGGGGGTAGAGGAAACGGTTTCAGATCGGATGAGGAATAGGACGCAAAATCCCTCATGTCGTCGGTGGCTTATAAACGGTTGGGAAATGGTCATCTGTTTGCTGACGAGGAGAGACCCAGGCCCCGGGGCAATGCATCGCTATTGGGAATCTTGGTGCCAGGGCACGATTATAGGTTTTCAATCGTTAATGTTGGGTTGACTCTGGGGCCTTGGTGGAATGATTCTCTGTTTTCGTGTGTTTCTCGACCTTTCTTTCCGTACCTAGGGTACCTATGGTATTGTACCTAACTAGTCGGCTCGATTTTTCGGGGCGAAGTTCCACATCAGGATCACCTGGGATATGATTTCAGAGCCAGTGATAGTTTTCAAGCTCAATGTCAAGCTGCATGTTACATAGAGGCCCATCGGCGGGAGAGCCGATGAAGTTGACCTTGTCCCACTCTCAGGTCTCGGATCGGGCCCGGGTCCCGAGTCCTTGGTGGGTCCCAAGGGGGCAGTGCCAAGCCTGACGTCCGTCCTCAAACCCATGCAGGCAGAATTGCAACAAATTAGCTGCCCGCCGGGGCTTCCACGACACCGCTCTTCCACAACGGCGCAAAATGTTCGAGGCTGACAGGCCTTCAGAAGTGAATCAGAGGGTTTTTGCTACGGCTTGGGACGACATCTTGGCCTTTTTTTTTTTTTTTTTTTTTGGGAAAGGCTTCTGTGTTGTGGTTGAATCAGAGCCCTGGGGCCGCAAGGCCAGTGGCGTTCAAACATCGCATTTTCCGTCCGAAGCTTGCAGGGGTCAGAACGCCGAACGCCTTGCGAATGAGGACATGAAAAGTCCGGACGTCCTCACGCCGGCCCATGTCATTCGGTGAGCGCCTGCAGCACGAGGCTGAGATGTTTTTGTTTCCGAGTCTGCAGTACTAAAGGGCCTCTTTCTCTCCTCTTCTTCCCACCTCCTCATCACCTTCACCATCTCTCAAGGCCCCTCTTCTCCGCCCATCAACCAGGAGCAGCAACGCGGGGCACCCTGTCATCGTCACGCTCACTTCGCTTGCACGCCACCGCGTATCTGCCACAATGTCGACCGAACTGCGCAAGCGGCTGTTGCAAGACATTGCCGAGCTGCAGCAAAACCCCTATCCCAACATCAGACTCCACGTCGACGATGAGGACTTGACGCGCATGTGCCTCGTCTTGTCGCCCGAAGGCTTCAAGACCCTCCACCTTACTGTCCGCATCCACGACCAGTACCCCCTGTCGGCACCCGATATTAGTATGGACACCAATGTCAGGCATCCCAACGTTTTTGGCACCTACATCTGCGCCTCGATCCTAAACACCCAGGAGGGCTATACGCCTGCTTATACGCTCAAGGGAATCGCCATTCAGCTGCTCAGTTTCTTTGGGAGCGATTCGATCGAGCAGTCCTACGGCTCAAAAGTCTCTCTGGACAGATACAGAAACCAAGACACAGAGTTAGACTACGACTTCGTCGAAAGCTGGGATGACCCGCAGCGGCAGCGGTGGCCCAACAACACGTGCCCCAAGTGCAAGTTCAGTGGTGGCAAGCCTGGCGCTTCGCTCCGCACATCAAGGGCACCTCTTGCCAGCTTCGTCGTTGGAGCCAACTTCTACGACGACGCGAGCACCCCTCCCAAGGGTTCTCGTCGCTCCCGTCGTTCGCCCCGCTCGCCCTCGGCATCGCCATCTTCCACAAGTTCTGCCTCCACCGTCTCGACAGCGCTCACCGCCGCATCAGAGATCCCGTGCACCAGGGCTGACCCAGCTCGATTCTTCATCAGCCGGCTCCCCAGCGAGATCCTTCTTCAGATCTCGGAGAGTCTCGTGTTTGAGGATCTGACCAAGTTCGCTCGCGCCTGGGACCGCGTGAGCGGCTTGATCACCGAGTTTGATGTCATCCGCACCCGCGAACTGCAATGCTTTGTCCTCAAGGAGAACTACACAAAGCGCAAGCTCGGCGTTGGCGTCTCGGTTGTCCAGGCTGGTCGTCAGGGTACTCTGCAGTCCGAGTTCGACATCCTCTCGGCGGCGGCTTTCACGAGCCACGATGTCAGGGCGTCCATCCACAACATTCCCTTCTCCCACTGGCTTCCTCTTCCCATCTCCTACGGGCACTGGCAGAGAGTAAAGGACGACGCCGACGCTGCTCTCGCGAGCTTGGCAGTGGAGGCTAGGATCGCAAGCCCGACTCTGGTCCTCTACGCTTTCATGAACGATGTCATTGTGCGCCTCAACCGTGACCTCGACCAGCGCAACGAGCGGTGGGATGTCAACGCGTCGAAGAGCACGCTTCGACACGCGTCGGAAAAGGCCATCGAGTCGTACTTCCACCTCTTCCACCTCCTCCTCTGCATGGCAACCAGCAAGCCCAGCATCGTCCGCGACGCCAACAGGATGATCAACTCATTCATGGCCGGCAAGACCAGCAAAGATGACGTTCCCAACCTCGGCTATCTCCTCATCGCCCTCCTCATCAGCGACATTGAGCCCACCGAGTCCCTGATGAAGAAGATTGTCACCGAGGCCATCACCCGCAACGTCGTCTGGCTTCTCGACGCCAAGGGCGCCGGCATGGCCGAGCTGGGCTGTCTCGAGTCGGAGCCCATCTCAGAGTACCGGTTGAAAAAGACCTTTGAGGGAAGTCGCACCTCCTACCGCCTCCTCATGTTCTCCGAGCTCTTCCGTCGGACAGCGCGCCCTTCACCTCCCAAGGCCGCAGCCACTGTCACATCGACTCCGATGCCGCAAACCCAGTCGTACAACGCCGCTGCCGCCACCGCAAATCCAAGCCCTGCCGCCACCCGTCCGATCGCAAGGAAGTCCCTCGCTCAACTCCGCGACGAGCTCTTCAGACGCCACGGTGGTCCCCCGCCCGGTGCAGCAGCCCATCTCGCCTCGGAAGTCCGCCGTCTTCAGCGAATCGACGATTTTCCGAACTTCCTTCGGGAGATGGGCATCACGATTCCGAGCAGGTCCAACTTTACACAGGTGCTTCGGGATACGGTCAAGGCCAGCGCGGCAAAGGGGTACTCTAGGCCTTTAGGGGGTTATGTGGCTGCGTCGCTTGCGGTTTTGAGGTTGGACAGGGACCCGGAGATGCAGCGGTCTACGATTCCCAAGGGGTTGGGGGAGTTGCCGTCGTTGGTCAAGGTGTTAGGTGATCTGGCTAGAGGGCGGATTAGTTTCTTTCCAGTCCGGGACGCGGGTAGGCCGGGTGCTGGGAGGGGTAGCGGGCGTGGGAGACGATTCGGGAGCGGAAGGAATAACTAACGAGTTTTGGGAGTTTGGGATGGATATTAACAGGTCCTAAACCGGACTGTCTTCTGGCACACAGATGGTGACGGGCACGCCCCGGTGAAGAAAGAGAGAGAAAGCTAGGCACACTGGTCGGATTTTTGATACCCAAATTTAGAGAACATTATTCTGTTGAGCTTGTGTTTGGGCGTTCCTTGCTTGAAAAAATTGAAATTGGGCCAGTTCAGATGTGAGCCGAAGAAGGCGCCCAAGTTTATTTCGGCGTCAGTTGCGCCGTGAGACGATGTGAATGATAATGGTGAAGCGGGATGTAAAAAACTCACATGGCGGACACAACACCACAATGATTTGCTATAAGCTAAAAAGCCCATAAAACACAGCTGACCTCCTGATTCACGCTTTCCCTTCTTGGTGATCAGAACTATTCAACTCACACAACGTGTATACGTCATTGAAGATGTAGTTGTCAGTGCGGAAGGATAACCTCAGGGTTCAACAAGATCTCATGCCAACACCCCGAGAGGTAGATTCTGTCATGGGATTCGAGCAGCTGTGCAAACAAGGAAAGAAATGGGCAAGGCAGGAAACTGCTGACCGTCTAATGAGAGGACAAAGACACGAAACGATCTCATTCATTCGGCGAGACTGATAGTCACGAAAAAAAAAGCTCAGAGCCACGCCGGCAGTGTGCGAGAACGTAAACACCCCGAGGTACAAAAGAAGCTGGAAGAGACAACAATTGTAGCGGGATGTGGTTGATGTTGGAAAAGCAGGTGATGTTCCTAGAAGCCTAGAGATGGGTTTTAACTTCCGACAACAACTCGCCGTTGCGGTAAAGGCTCTTAAACACGTAACTTTGCAAATCCTTCCTCCAGCAAGTGTGGTCTCACCTCTTCTATCAACTGACCCAAAGCTTCCTTTAATCTAGGACATGCAAACAGGAGGTGCGGTGGAGGGTTGTGTACAGCGTATCTCAAAAAACGGAACCGGAATTCATACGAAAGCACTGCAAGACTTCCCAGGCACCTTTTGGGGTTTAATGATCACTGGCCGCGTCCAGAAGAACTCTGGCGGTACGCCCAGCGCCAAGGCCAAGAACAAAGCCATGAGGGAGTTATCTGGGTTACACTACACGGCCAACAATTCACCAAACGTCACCATAGTCAAGTGCTAAAAGACCTCCTGCGGACCTTGGGTCTCAAGTTTGCAAAAGGCTCTATGCTCCACAATCCGCAGCTCATGCTGACCATCCGGCAAGGCCCCGAAACCCGGGTCAAAATCTCATGGTGTAGAGATTATGTGAAGAAATAAGTAAAAATTATATGGGCAGTTAAATTTCAAGTTTATGGTGAACACATGGAGATAAGATTTAAAGCCTTTGAAATCCAAGGATATGAAAGGGGTAGCTGCATCTTTGAAAACTGGGAATCTAGCCGATGAACAAGCTGGTGAAGAGGCGGGGGACTAAGACGGTGAAAATGTTGGTAACTATAACAGATACCGGTAATAAATGCGGTAAAGGTTGCAGTGAAAAAGAAAAAGGCTGGCCAGCAGGACGTCAAAGGGGCTGGTGAACATCACAGGTGCCGGCGGCGGTTGCGGTGAGGATGCGGGAACAATTGCGGCGACGTTTGGAATAGTCGGGTGGAAGGAGTGATGGAGTGGTTCCCTACTATCCAAAGGGACTTCACGACGGCTGGGCATCTGGTGGCTCAGGCAACGAGGGAAAGAGTCAACCGGTAGCGGTCAATGCACGAGTGAAAACACCTTCCGCTCACCCTGCCCCGCCATAAAATCCCCCGCTCCCTCCTAGCTCTGGACCTTTTTCTTCTTCTTCCAACTCTTCAACCGCAGAGCTACCTAAGCTCTAACCGATTGCATCCATCCAACCTCCTGCTGGCTCAGCTGTCAAGACTCCAACCTGCTTCCATCCAACAGAGATGGAATCGTTCCGCGACCTCGACGACCGCAAGGTCCAAGCCGGCTGTATCCTGTGCATTCGGTCGGTGAACTAGAAGGTCACCACCAAGCATGCAGAGATGCTCCTCCGCGAGGTGCTCCCCGAGGGTGTTGAGTGCACCTTCCGCTGGCGCGCCCATCCCTTTGACGGCTTTTCTTTTGATGGCTACGCTGGGTAATTTCCCCTCCTTCCCTCTGCTTGTGTTCGAATATTGACAGGTCTAGTCGTCTGCACAGCGGCTCGTGCTTCGTTGAGTTCGACAACGCCTCGATCGCCGCCGAGATGTTGAAGGTGCTGAGCTCTGCTACCATCTATGGCCGCGCCATCAGGGTTCAGGTTGCTCGTCCGCGTATTACTTTCGGCCAAGACCGCTTCCACACCGCCATGACAGAGTGCAGCGTCACCCCTCCTGTCGACTGGGCAAACTCTTCGACCCATTCCGTTGCCGATTCGGCTTATCACTCCCGCCCCTCTTCTCCGGCACCCAACGCAAAGTTCAAGCCTTTCACAACTGAGCTCTGCTATCATTTCAGCGGCGTCTTCGACAACAAGATCGTCAGCATCAACGCTGGCGAGACCGTCACCGTGGCCGAGAAGCTGGAGAGTGGTTGGTGGCTGGTCCGCACCCAGGACGGTCGCCAAGGCTACGTCCCAAGCTACTGGATCGAGGACGAGCAGAAGCCGGCCCAGGTAAGCACATTGCCACAACTCTTTTTGCATAGCTAACTGTATGAAGCTCAAGTTCACTGGGGGCTTGCCGCCCAGCCCCAACACAAAGGGGCTGGGCAAGAGCCGCTGGGCCTAGGTGCCCACAACCTTCCGTCCGCCGCATCGCGCGTCGTAAGGCGCATCCACGATCTTTCCCGGCACCTTCCCAACAGCACAGCCCCTGGTAATCTCGCTGGAAAGTGACGGAGTGGTTGGACGAAGTTGTCCCTCCCGCGGTACTAAAGAGCACACGGGCAAGAAAAAATTACGTGTACCTAGCTAGATTGCCTGTACCTCCAGCCCCAAGTTTGGGCTGGGGGTACATGGCCGAATTGATGCAAGTGTACCATCCCTATGACGTCCGAGTGGGTCATTTAATGCTTCCCGCCAACAAGTGAATTGTGTGCACTGCAAGTGGTCTCCCCGATCTCAGTCTGATGCATCCAACACTGAGCTTCAAGCCTAGTGACGTGCTATTGACGCATTGAGAAGTGGTTTAGATGCCTTGAAGTTATTCCAAGAGGCCTCTGACGAACTCAATCACGTCAATGACACCGCGCCACACCGCTTTTGTGTATTGTAGCTGGCGTTGTGTTGCCTCTTGCCGTTCGAGTGTATAGCTGGCTTTTTTCCCTCCTTGACAAGGAGCATTTGTGTTTGTGTTGTTCACTGGGGCTAACAAGATTCTAGAATCTTGACATTGAGAGCCTGATTGACAATTGGCCATAACGAGGCCGGAAGATTTGGCTGAATGGTGACGTGTATTATAGGCCCACCTAGTTGCTATAGAGGAATGTGTTTGGTTTCTGTTTCGATGAAGCTGCAAGCCCTGGGCGTCCAAGTTCTGGTCTTCGCAGCAGCATCGTATCTTTATGTAATAATTTGGCGATTTCACTTCCGCGTATCGTTCGGCAATGTCAGTTTTTTGTCAAAGGCTGTTGAGGGGATGTGAGACGTTCGTATCGTGTCCAGTCAGATGGTATCTCTTGTCCGTCCTGCGGGGCTTATTAGCGGTGAAGAGGTTACGCAGGCCACTTTTTTTGTGATGACGATACCACGTGCTTGGCGTGCTTTCAGCTCCGACGAGATGCGTGGTGGCTTGATGATGGCTTGCCGATGGCATGTTGCCAAGGGTGGTTCTGGATTTCGGGTCAGGATTCGGTCAAGACCATGATGATATGATGGACGAGGTTGACCTGGAATGGGATGCTAGGTTCAGCATGGACAACGCTTGTTTTTGGTTCCTCCCAGGTCGACACCAATACATCGACCAGGATGCTTGAATTCATCCAATTGTAACAACACAATACTATACTCCAACAATGCATCGCCACTCTGATTGTCATAACAATCATCACACGGTCCCTTACTCTAACCCCATTCGAACTTCGTCTCCCACACCCCAACTCTCCCCTTCCTTCCCGGCACCCTGTAATGCTAGCCCAATATGTGTCCCCAGGGCCGCCGCATCATCCTCGCTCGCAGCCAGACTCGTCCTTCGACTCCGGTGCGATGAATCCGTAGGCCTCCTCCGTAGCGTCGTCGACGACGACTTGAGTCTCGACGACTTACTCGACGTCGACAAGATCGAGGCCCCGTCGTAATCGTCCTCGCGCTCCCTGTCTTCGTCGGTTGTCTGTCTAACCGTGGACTGCGAGTCCATAGCTGATACAGCCACGGATGTAGAAGCCGGCGTGATCTTGGCAGGAATGGGTGTCTGTGTTGCCTCGGTGGCGGTACCGTTACCGTTGGCGGGTTCCTCATCGACGTCATCTGCCTCGACGAGTTCGGCGTCGCGGTACCATTTCCTTCGTCGGGTCCATCGGCCCCAGCCGTCTTGGCCTCGGCGACCGTTTTGCCACTAGGGTTTTGTTAGCTGATGTTCTAGACGGAGAGTAAAAGATGACATGCCTTGTTATCGTAGTACACCCATCCCATTTTACCGCCTGGGCCGTCATAGTCCCATTGCTTGTCCTTCTCCGCTGAGACGGCCTCATCCGGTACGCCGTCGACCCTCCATCTGGATCCCTCGACCCACCGCCATCGCATGTGGCTTCCGTCCTCCACCTCGGGCAGCTCAAACTCATCCCGCGGTGGCACACTATTATTGTGCTCGTCCGTCCACGCCGGTCTTTCGTATGCAAATAAGCTTGTTGTCCAGCCGAGACCGACCCATCTCCTCTGGTTTTCGTAAATGATAAACGTAAATCGCACGCCAGCGTCGTGTCCGCCACGGGCTCGTCTCAGCGCCTTGGTAAGTTCGGATTCCCTACTCCGTAAGCTCCCCGTTGTTGAGGCCTTGCGCCCTCCCGGAGCTGTGGAGCTGGTCGTTCTTGAAGATTCGGCAGACAGGGGGGCTGGCGTCGCAACGGTCCTGATCGGTTCCTCGAATTGGAGGCCCGTAACAAGGGCCATGATACGTCGGATGGCAGCGCTTCGCCAGAGAATAATTCGGGCGACGCGCGTGACGCGGGCATGCCAAGTAAGGATGAGGGTGCCGAAAAGCAGGATGACTCGGCGAGTGGTGATGATCCGGAGCGGAGGGAGAGTCAGGATAAACCAGAAGGGGGTGCAGAGGAGGATTCGGACGAAAAGAGTGGTGAGCGCCGGCCTGGTCGTGGCCGAGGTGGGCGTCCGCTGCGTACTGAGGAAATCTGTGAGTTCCAGGAGCGGTTCGAGCAGGATGTTGCACCGTGCTGTGAACTCCTTGAGGTTCTCGACGATCTCGTCGAGTGTCTTTTGGTGTCGTGTGTTTGTGATTTCCGAGATGGAGCTCTGGTTCCGCCTATGGCCGTTCACGGCGCCCACGGCGCCTCCCGTAGCCTTGCCATTCTTGTCTGCCAGGCCATCAACCGTAAGGTTCTTACTCTTGACGGTCCTCTTGCCAGCCGCGGCACCCTTTCCATCCGTTGCCAGCGCAGTCCCGTCGGCTGTTCCCAGACCCGGCTCGCTCCATCCGCTACTGCTCAACGGACTGAAGCGCCGGCCATACATCCCTCCTATCAGAATCAAGACCAGCACCACCGGCCCGGCGAAGCGCACTACCGTGTCGCCATAGAGAACCGCCGCCCAGAACACCACCACGAGCAGGAAGCTCTCCCAGGGATCGCCCGTCGTCCATGTCAATAACCCCACCAACTTATTCAGCGGCAACAGGAATGGATGACTGTATGCAAGCGCTCGCGTGATCTGTGGTGGTGTCGCAAGCAGCAGCGGCGATTTCTGATGGACCAGAATTGTGCTCCTCCTCTTGGCTGCGGACGTGGCGCTCGGGGCGGTGGAGCTCAGGGTCGCGGGAGAAAACGAGGCATATGTCGGGATCGGCTGGGCGCCCGAGAGAATCGAGGGGACTGCGCCATCGTTGGAGTAGAGGTTGCTCGACGACTGCGAGGGGGTAGTCGGTCGGCGCGAATCCAGCGGGTCGCTGCGCTGGGCGCGAGGGGCGGACATGTGCGAAAGCCAGGGGGGTTCCTACGCCGGAGGCAAGATGAAAACGTCAGCGTGTGTCGGACTCGATCTCATGTTCCGCTTCGTGAGCGCAATGTTTGGAAAAAGCCGAGGCGCAGCGCAGCGGTCAGCTTGCGCGGCTTTGCTGGCTGCTGCTCACTGATCGGAAATGCTGACCGGACACGACAGACAGCCTCGGATGTCGCGGAGCTTGGGCGCGCAAGTTTGCTGCGACAACCAGAGAAAACGCCTGTTGCTCGTTGACTCCGAACTGTCGCTATCCGAATCGCAAGAATTCCGATTGTCGTTTTCGTCTCGAGGGCTGCTTTGCTCTGCGCGCTGGCGGTGGAGGCGAGAAGGGGGGAAAGAAGTTGGAAGAGAACTCACGAATGCAGCCATCAATCGTTCGGCTCCAAGCCCACACCTCGTGGGCGATTCGTCACGTCATAGGCTGCGCGCCCTGACGTCCCTGCTCGGCAGACCAGGGGAACACAACCCGGCGCGAAAATGGAGGGGAGATCAGGACAAAGCTGGATTAGAAAAATGATGCAAACACTATCGGCAGGGCTGGTCAGCCCGGCAGAAATAAAACAAGTCAAGTTTTGTGGACGGGGGGAAAGAAGATCGCAAAGCGACAAGCGACGAGAGCATCAGCTGCATGACCAAGAACGGCAAGTCAGGATTTCTTTGGGCTCCCGCCAAAACTGGGGTCTGGGGCTTGGAAGCCCCGCCACCCGGCACGCGGCAGCAACAGCAGGCAAAACCTGGGGAAATGGGCGGTTTTGGGGGAGCATCACATGCCAAAACCCAACCGCCCCTCTTCTGTAGTGTGCTTAAACCGGAGCGCCGAGGAAAGCCGCAGCACGCATGCAATATCCAGTCATCCATTGTGTCTTGGCGCTCGGTTTGCCTGGGAAGGACCCGTGTTACCTATCGCGCCGCAACATCATCGCGCTGAGCCGAGCTGCGAAGGTTTATTTGGCCCAAGCGCGAAACTTGTTCGTGATCCGGTTCAGAGTTTGATGGATGCAGAATTCGAGAGATTACGTTACAACTGAGAATCGGTACTGTACTCATACTCGAGCGCTGTAGACGGCTTAATGCAAGCCATACACTTTTTTTTTGGGGGCAATAGAACTTTCGGGAGTAAGGGCAAACAGACTGTTGAACTCACCAAAAGCTTGTCGATCGACGACCGTGTGTTTGAGTTTCGCCTCGCCAGGTCGTTGGCGAAATGAACGGCACATAAAAAAAAAATCAAAGGGTAGTCCATCCCCTGAATCGGAGTAAATCCGAAATCTCAACGTATAACCGAATACAAAAATGCCGAAACCACTATCAAAAACGCGTTAAACTTTTGTGTTGATGTTTAATATCGGAATCAACAACATCTGTCCCGGTCACTTAAAGATGAGCGGCATCGGCTGGATTCTCACCAACTTCCTCGCTCAAAATTGGGTATCATACTGCCCTAACTATACGACTAGCATCTACAATCTTCACACTCCACCTCAAAAGTCCACCGCAGAGTTCAACGATGAAGCCCACAAAAAAAAAACCATTGCCTTCAACCATGCCGGGTGTCCGGAAGACTGTAATCACAAAACAAATGAGATACTACGCGAGCTCAAAACCGCGTCAAGTGCGTTTAACCCTCCCCCGAACTAAAAAAGAAAAAGAAAAAAAACCGGCATACCGGAATGCAATGTAATATTAAACCTCAATAAAAAATCATAGAGAAGAGCATACCACTGCCTGGGGATTACTCCGTAACGAATGAACGAGCGAACGCCCAGTCACCGCGCACCTTGACGGGCACGCTATGCCGTCGTAAAGCTGGCGCTTCGACTCGAAGTACTGGAACCAGTCAGATGTCTTGTTCGGGACCGTCTGGCACACAAGGCTTACCTGTTGTTGACATATTTTGCACTCGGGTTCGTCTTGGTCAACCACCGACAGAACCTCCGCATGCGGAGCGAGGCGTGCTGCATGCCCTTGCCCGTGTCTGAAGTCTCAAAAATGAGCACCCGCTCGTCGTTGCTTTGGACCTGAGAAACCAGCCGGACGGCCAACGCCGCCTCACTCGTTGTTTTCTCGACAATCAGTTGTTGGATCTCACGAGGGTTGACAACCAAGCGTGTCTCCGCATCTGCTGCCGAACGGGCCGACATGGTTGCGTTGTCGACAGTGAGCTGGAACACGGGTCCCTTCTTGGCAACGTTGTATGGCTCGCCCTCTGGCTCCAGCAACAAGGAAACATCAAACACCTCGCCGTCGACATG
The DNA here is from genome assembly GCA_036250225.1 of Cercophora sp. LCS_1. Taxonomy (NCBI): domain Eukaryota; kingdom Fungi; phylum Ascomycota; class Sordariomycetes; order Sordariales; family Lasiosphaeriaceae; genus Cercophora; species Cercophora sp. LCS_1. The sequence continues at coordinate 561,708 of JAPZLL010000004.1, forward strand.
ATCAGGTTTGATGCCCGGTCCAGGGCTCTGAACCTTGTTGGGCGAATTGGGCCCGGTGCCGCTTCCGATGCTGGGATTAGGCGTCAGCGGACTAAGGATTCGAGGCGAGTCAAGACGCTTGGTCGAAGAGAGAGCCTTGGCGGGATCGGCGCGAACTGCACGCCACCGATCCGAGGCCTCGACACTGGTTACTATCACAGGCGTCGAGGTCCGGGATGGGGGCTCTGTGCCATCAGGCTGCGGGTTGGCCGCAGGAGCAGACTGGGGGGCCGGCAGGCCCTCCAATTGAACGGCCGAGGGCTGCGACTGAGGGGTTGGGGCGGGAAGTGGACTTGGAACCCTCTGGTGGGGAAGCATCGGAGAGGGAGACTCGCGCACGCGCTGTTCAGACAGGAATGACTGCTGATGAAGAGGACCGGGACGGTGCCGGGAGTGCTCGCGAGCTTCGGGCTGGTTGCTGCTCTGTAGGATGTTTTGCAGGCTGGCCGGGCTGGGCACACGAGCTTGGCTGGCTGGCGCCAATTTCGGGCTGTTGCTTCCCCGATTGCGGTTGCTGGAAGCATAGATCTTCTCCACCCGTCGACGCCCATTTTCCGAGCCTGACGTCGAGCTTTGCCTGGAGGGCTGGGCTGCAACCTTGAGGGAGTCGCTCTCGGGCAGGGCCCTGGTCGGGGCAGGGAGTTCGAGCGCCCTGGCTGCGATCAGCTGCGCCGAAGTGGCGGCGCTCACGAGTGCTGCGCTGTCCCTCGCTTCGGCTGCCTTGTCCGCCCCGGCCCCAAGGGACTCGCCCTTGTTGGAAACACTGGTGCGTCGGCTCTCCGTGTTGGCCATGTCCACGTCGGAATCCATCCTGCTAGGAGCTTCCGACTCGCGGTCTGACTCATAGGCCTGCGCACCTGCCGCATCCTGCATCTCACAATCATCAGTTCGCGGGGCCGGGGCCGGGGCCGGGGCCGGGGCAATGGTCCGGGATGGCGCCGAGTTGCCAGGCATCAAAGCCGGCGACTGGGTGGCCGGGAAGGCGCCCAGCATGCTGGTGACATCCGCATATCCGCTTTTGCGGGCGTAGTGGTTCGCCGCGTCCATGAACCCCGGAATATCCCGCCAGCTCTGCGTGTGAAAGTCAAAGTTGGATAGGTCTTTGGCTCGCACCCACCCGACTGACCGGTCTCCGTCGAAATAGTAGCACGGAAACTCCCGCTTGGCGACCAACGGCCCACCGTCTTCGTAGCCTGACGCCCAGCCCTGGATCTTCTGGTGCACCGGGTCGACTACGTAGCACTTGGGGGCACTCCTAACGAGCCCTGTCTCGGCCAAGTTTCCCAGGAGCCCGGCACACTTGAGATCACCCCACGGCAGTAAAATTGCCGGATACTGCTGCTTGTCCTTGGGCCAAAACACGAGATACAGCTCACCGGCCACGGGGTCGGTAATGCCTGCTGATGACCTTCGCATAACGTTCGGTTGTTCGTTGGCGGACGATCGGGGCGCGATTCTCTGGGTTCCCGAGGTGGAGGGCTCGCCGTAGCCCAAACTGGTGCGGGCCGTCTTGCTGAGCTGGTTGAGGTTGAACGGTTTGTACCCCTCCTCAAACGCCTTCCTCACCACTTTGTTGTTCTTCTCAGCAAGCGCCGCATCGCAATCCTGAACAAGATAGCCTAGTAGCTCGACCGCCTGTGCCCGCTCCTTGGTCATGTTGCCGTGCTGCGCGCTATGCAAATGCTTGGCTGCACCGGCAAGAGGATTCTGGTTGAAGTGAACGCCATGCTCCTCGCACTTGAGAACGTAGTGCTTGCCGCTGTTGGGAGGGTACTCGACAATGATGTGCTTGTGCTTCGCGTTGCCACCCTGGAAGACGTCGTCGAAGCTGATGGTTTTCTCTTCTGCTGGCTTCGCGCGCGGTGAGGGCTGATCGGGGCCGCCGTTGGACGTATCGGCGTCATTGCGTGCGCGTTTGGATGCGGACTCGGGCAAAACAGTGGTCTCGTCATTGGCGGCTTTTCTCTTCTGGTGGTCAGATGCCAGTTGGTTAATATCCTGACCCCCGAGGGTCGTCAGCGGTTCCCTACGGCCCAGCGGAGTTGTGGGCCGATGGTGCGGGACTCCTTGATTCACTGCCTTCCACTTAACCTCGACAGGCCTGGAAACCGGCGGCTCGGGTGGTGCAGGCACTGCGTCAGCAGGGGGCAGCCTTGTCTGAGGATATGCCATGGCATGGTCGGGAGGTGCCGCTGGCCTGTCACGGGCTTCCATGGAGGGGTGTTGTGACATCGCCGATGTTGAATACCTGGCAGCGGCCTCGGGCGCCCTAAGCCCGCTGGGCAGCTGAACAGGTGGCAAGTGAGAACCGTGGCCGTGATTCCCCGGCGGAGGTCTCATGCCCTGAGGCCCGTATGGAAGAGGAGTCCGTTGGGTACTGGGCAAGGGCTGGGACGGGAGAATGGGAAACGACTGTTGATGCGACACCAGGCGATCCGCCGGAGGTAACGGCTGGGAGGGAACCATTGGCACCGTGTGCGAGTGCGGCATCCGAGGACCAGAAGGCAGTGGCGTGGGCTGCGGAGGAGGGGCATACGGAGAAATGTATCGTGACTCCTGGCCATGGTGCTGCTGATGTGTCTGCTGCGTTTGGGGTGGGCCAAGATGGTAGGATGGTGTGGAATGAGGCGGCCTCGCGACCGGGGCATCTGTCTGATGATGCTGTTGTTGAGGTAGCGCCGAATGATGATGCTCCATGGTAGCCATCGTGGGCTTCGCCGCCTGGTGAGGTTGCTGTTGCTGGTGGGCTGGTCCTCGATCTAGGCTCGGTTGCGGTGGTGGCTGCTTACGAACTTAGTTGCGCAAACAGAAATACCCAAGACAACCAAACTTACCGGGACTCGCAAGTCCGCAGCTGAACACTGGTTTCTCCATTTCAACACATGCTGTTGCTTGGCCTGATCAAAGGACTCCTTTCGTTGGGCTTCCCGCTTCTGGAAGTCCTCCTCGAGCTTTTTCAACGCCAAGGCCTTCTTCTTTGCGATCACGTCCTCAATGACGCCTGCGACTTCCCCTCGAAGCTGCCCCGAGCCGAGAATATTGTGTCGCTCACGCTCCGACTCCTCCTCGATGTTCGTCCTGCCTGCATCGAGAACCATGCGCTCCGCGTCTGCCTGTTGGGCAAACCGCTTTTCAATCTCTCGGAGCTCTTCCCGAAGCTTGATATGGCGCATGGCCAGAGCTTCTGGAGAGAGGGGCTGGAGCGGCATAGTGCGGCTCTCTGTTGTCAGCTGGTCTGGCAAAGCCATGGTGCGTCCTCTAAAGCTCGACTGCAGGTCGAGTGCGGCCCTTGAAAACCGCGTACACCTGTCTGGCAGACACGCAGTGCGACCCACAGGTCGCACAGGGAATCCCTAAAGAAAACCACCTCGTATCCGGGAACCTGTGCCACTTTGTTAGACGACGAGATGACGAACGCGACACGGTGCTTGGGTTGTGTGGAGACGACAAGGTCTGGCAATTCAACTTGGTTCGGGTTGGTGGATATAGCAGGGATCGGGAACGAAGGAGCGAAAACTGTCCGAGGGAGAGCACGCTCCGGATCCATCATGAACGATGATAACGAAGAGTCTAGTCCGATGGGACTCGGCAGTCCCCGGTCGTAGAATGAAAAAGGGATCAAGCGAAAAGCCATGCAGTCTAGAGCGACGAGGATGCATGCGCATGGAGGGGATGCACGCTGCTGCTCTTATAGACTGACGAAAGGCGCCCGGGAAAAAAAAAAAGGTTTGACCTTACCCAAGGTTATTGAAAATCAGATTCGTTGATTTTGATAAAGGTATGTTGCCATCCGATTAAAGTTGGAGGCTGCAATATGGTTTGGGAACCGTAACGGAGGTGTGGGTGGTGATGGCGTAGAGAAAGTTCGCGGTCAGTAAGGTTGAAGATGGAGAGTGCTGGGGCTGGGGTTGGGGTGGGCGACGGCCGAGTAATGAGAGGTGTCAGAAACAAGCAGAATTGCTTATTATGATTAGATACGACGTCCCTAGTCGGAGAAAAAGCCGCCCAGTTACGGCTGGAACACCATCCCTGCTGCTCTGTACGGATCAAGGTAATTGGCCTGAGGCGTCAGACACTAAGCCGGGCGATGCTGGTGGACAAAAATACGGGTCCCCGCGATTGACGTGTCCAATCTTACACAAAATAAACAGCAACCCACCAGATCCCAAGGCTTGTTTCTCAGAACAAAAGACATTTTCTTGATATAATAAGGCACAAAATGAGATTGCGAAGGCCTTTCAAGACAACTTTTTAGTCCTGCAGATATTATCGTCCTGTGTGGTGGGGAGGAGCCTGCTGCGAAGGCTATTTGCAGTTGTTTGGTGTGCGGTTTATTTTGTTCGGGACTTGGCGTCCAGCGAGCTTCAGCCCACACCAATTGACCATGGCTTCTCCGGGTCCCCAGTAGGCTTCTCAACCTCATAATGGTGTCAAATAGAAAGTTTTAAGGACATTTCACCTTCTCTTGAAGCGACGTGGGCCGAGTCTGGGAACTCTGGCTGACACGATTTTCTGTGTGCAGGTTGGATGGCGCCGTTGGTGCACGCGCTATTCCGTAGCGATATGTAACGCACTGGGCCCTCCCTTCGCTTGGATTCGACCACACGGCCCGGGGTGGAGGTTGGCACGCAGGGATCATAGGGGTGTGGAGTGCGATGGCGTTAAGTGGCGTAAATTTCGATATGCCGAAGCCCCCAGTGCCCGTAGCAGCGTGTAACACCGGTCCTGCACAGCATGCAAGACGTGCAAAGCGTGAAGAGCGAGAGGTACAACTTAGTCACATGTGGCAGATGGTCCGATGATGAACCCGTGGTTCATCTCCGGGTGCGTTGCAAAGTCGTGGGCGTCGCGCTGGTCTCGATCTTTTCGCCTTTCCCGTATCATCACTCCACCATCAATCGAGCGCCAACTCCACACCCTCAAGCAATCTACAACCAACAAGCAAAAGGTCGTCGGGGACTTTGCTAGTTTTTGGGCGCCACCGCAACTCTTTGGTTCTTCCCCGTTCCATCTCGCATGGGTATCGCCGATCGGTTCCCATCCGAAACCCATTCCCTCTCCACAAATGCTGCTTAGACTTTTCTCGCCCAGAAAGTATAGAGGCTAGGCACTGGATACTCGTACTTTGCCGTGTTCCGGCCAATGTTTGAAAGCCAGCGACGTAATCAAGTGGCTCCGCAGTGACCCCAATGTCGCTTCCTCCTAACCCCAAGGTGCCAGAGTCCGAAGTACCGGTGATCCAATGCCCCACTCAGATCCGAGCCCTCAAAATACCATGTGTCGAGAAAAACACGAAAAAGGTTTGCGGGTTTGATTTATTGCGGTCAATCAACCAGAAAAAAAGTAGCGCCGAGAATGCAGCTTGTGTACATGCCAGCCGAAACATGCTGCTGATCATCATCGCCAATCCCCGTCCCACCCGTCGTCATCGGTGTTTCATCCCACCCTTTGTCGATTCTACGGTCCCCTTATCTCCCCTGTCGGTCAGCGCATCCTACCACGCGGCCAGGTCCCTCCCGATTTGCTGCAACGCTGACGGGGTTACCAAACCCTGAGATGCACCCGCCAGAATAGGTATCAAAACACCGACCGAGTGGATGTTGGTGTCAAGGCCGCCTAGATGGCCGGCAGGCGGCACGATTACTGCCTGCTTGGGGACCCATGGATCGTGTCGGCATGTCTTCCAGGCAAACTCAAGGACATGGTGGGCCTGCGACTACGCACGCCCGATGGCAACTGCCGCGGAGCGCTAGGGATTTGTGGCTGGGTCTCCTATCTTGACCGAACTTTGACAGCGCAGGAAAGCAGGACGTGTGACTTGTACGCTACTACCGAGTTGGGTACAGATTACGGAAACCAGTATGCACCGCCAGCCAGGCCAATGGTCGGTACCACCTGGGCGAGTGGGAAAGCGAGGATACGCAGTAATAATAATATGACCATATGCAGCCAAGGGATTTGACGAGAGGCTAATCATCGACGCATGAGCTCGCGCCCGATACTCCGTGTCCAATGGCGCGCTCGCTTGGCCTGCAGGGGCTTCCACAGAAGGGAAGTGCCCAGGCCTCCAGCTGACCAACCCCGGCCGCCCACGACGTCGACCAAGTCCGGCGGCTGGCTTTGCTCCATTGCCCATCAATTGGCAATCCCGTTCTTCGCGCTGCACGCTGTGGTTGACCCGCGCCGCAACGCAGCGACGGGGAGTGCGGGTGAACGACACAACCGCCCACATTTCGTCGACAGGAAACCAAGGGCGAACCAAGGCGCAGGCACATGCGACGGGGCAATCCGAGTTGTCACATTTTCGTTTTCGGACCTCGTAAAAAAAACGCGCAGAATTTTAAAACCGCGGCTGTCACCGTTGATGGCGTCGTCAAGGCTCACGCCACCCTGTCGCCGCCAATGTTCCCAATATCCCAGCGGTTCCCCTTTCCAGCGAGAAAAAGCAAGCCCCCGTCACAGCGGTCGGTCCGCTAGTGTGTGGCAGGATCTGCTCCCCTTCGGCACGATCCTACCGCACCCTGGGTCCTGTCAGCACCATTTGGGACCAACCAGCAGATGTTCCGTGGCCGGGTACCGACTCCGCTGAGAACACAGCAACGATTGTTCCGTTTTAATTCCCCTCGAGGGTCATTGATTGCATCGCAAAAGCTGGGTCACGAAGCGATGGGGGGCAGAGGAGCGTCCATCCCCGACGGTGTTGCGATGCAAATCGCACAGTGCACCCGTGGCACCGACAGACAGAGAATTGCAGCGAACCTGACTCAGGCCGCCCTCAGTCAGTCAAGCTCGTCAGGTCCAGGACAGCCTCTCATCGGTCGGCTCATTGTCGCCGCCGACGAGGACGAGCGAAAAGAAGACAAGCGAAACTGGGTTACACGAGATGCCCATTCCGGCCAAGCGCGCAAACCCGCTGCGCTCGCTAGATCTTCTCTCAAAGCAGTTAATGCTTGTGGGTGACAGGAGCTGACAGCCAGCGGTCTGGCCAGCGCCGTCGGACTACACGCAGCTGACTACGCAGACTACGACCCGATAGCGCGGACAGCATTTGTCGTCTCTTGTAATAAAATGACGCAGCCGGCATGGGTACGAAGGTGGCAATATGTGTCTGCGTTTGACTCGAGCGCACGCCCCGTTCGGCCCGCCAATTCGGGGGTCGGGTCCAGAGTGTGGGGGATGTTCCGAGCGCGCGAAAAAAAAAAAGGGTCATTGCATGGGAAAGAGACGACCCAGAGCTGGGTCAGCGCGCGGGATGTTAGGATTCCTGGGAGGCCGTGGACTGGCCAATGCAGGCCCTTTTTACGAGTGAGCAGCTCGCACGTTGTGGGATTGCGCCAACCCCAACTGTGCCACGATCTAAAATAGGGGGTAATGCCGAGAGATCCTAGCGTCTCGCTCGTCCGTCAAGAGGGCGCCTTCGCCCGTATCGAGCAACTATCGACTGCGAAGGAGCAGCAGCAAGGCCATTTTGTGACCATGTCGCAACCGGCGAGCTGCACCCCGGTTCGGTCCACCACCATCGCTGTCCCCACGAGCCACTCACTGGCCGTGGGAAAAGGTACGACTACGGGTGGGGACGCTGAGGTTATATTCCGTGTATACCGTAAGACTGCAAGTTCACGGCACACAGGGCTACGTGCCACCGAGGTTACGGCGGCCAAAATGTCTCTCGGTCCGGGCAGCTGCTCTGCAGACATGAGGGCTCAGGACTGGAATTTGCCGGTTCGCCCAACAGCTATGCCCTGCCGTTGGTCTAGTGGATGGACCACACTGTTGAAGGAGAGAAAGATTTGAACTCCGTGCGCTCCGTGCCGTTGCCAACCCCTTTGTGCGACCGTGACGGGAGTCTCTTGTTGCAAGCAAAAGGTCGGCCGCCAGACCGGAATACCGATTGAAGGGATGGCATCCTCGAGGATCACCAGGCGCAAAGCGACATCTTGACATGATGCCGCATACAAGACTGTCTAGAAAGTCGGCGGTTGACAGGTCTCGTTCACGGCGAACTGTCTTATCAACTTCAAATCTGCCGAGAGTCGGGCTATCGCTTTGTGTCGCATCTCATTTTCAGCGCTACTGAAACGGGACAATACTAGCATCGGCCCCTGCTCCTCACATGTTGGTTCCAGACGCCACCGGTCAACAAGAAACAGCGCGGCTGCAGCCCAACCGTAGGCTGAGCACAGTTGAATATTGGAAGTAAGCCCCCGAACTCTGCAGGAGGAGCCAACGTGGGTAGACGGCGGGTAAAGTGTGTGACGGATTGGGTTTGCAGATCGCCCCGAACGACTCGTGCCCGCGCGCCACTCACGGCACAGTGTACAGGCCAGATAAGGGGCTTACTACCACTTTCGGCGCGTACAAGGCATGCCTTGAGACTGGGTAGAGGGGGCAGGCTCGGATGGTGACACACAAAGCCCGCCTTTACCCTGTGCTGCGCTCGGCAACGTCTCACGGATATAGGAGGGATGCGGCGCAGTCATGTTTCCTGTGGTACAACGACCCATAACGCTAGTATTACACAGCCGGATATCATTGGTATCCCGCCGTTGGCTAGCTGTTGCCTTTGTAGTGTTGGGTGACACCGCCACGGCCAGCTGCTATGGATATACGGGGGCGCTTCGATTGGGCCGCGTTGCTGCATCATAGTAGTTTTCGGCAGTGGGCTCTCAAGTTCAGACCAATCGGCAAGACACCGTATCGGACTTGTTCGGTTCTGAGCTGTGTTTCAATGAAACCAGCGCCATGCCATCCATGCTTTGCCACCGAGTGACTGCCCGACGACGAATTGGCTCGGGGCATTACAAATCCCAATGTACTCGCTGCTGTCTGAAACGTGGTACAGTATCACACACCTACTCATTAGTTGGCAGGCGAGGCGACGACCAGACGGATGTATGTGTGCCCCTCTTATGTCCGTGTCGATCCCCGGCACTTGATGGATGTATACCTAGCCGGTGACACATAAACTGACTAGGACGGATTTCACACACGACACGTCACCATTTGGGACGACACTCATCAGAAATTAGAAAGCGGCAAGAAACCCCAGGGCGGGGAGGGGGGAAAGGGTTTAAAGTCGCCTGATCAATCTCATCAGTGGCGATTCGCTGACTCGCCGGGACTCGTTCAAAAGATACCTCTTTGTGGGGAGTGTGATAGAGTCCCAATTGTAGATAACCTCATCAGCCCGAATGCGCCAGCGGCAAGTCTAGCCGAAAACCTTTTCATCACACCAGCCGAGTAGTCTCGGCCTTTATCAACCCCTGATGGCTATCGACCGTCGCTAGACTATTACCCAGGGACGCTGCAGCTCTCACTCTTCCGGGTTCCTTGTACTGTGCATTCGTCACAGTGCCAAAAGACGTTGTTTTTGGACTTGACGCGCTTCTAGACCGTTTGGTCGACATGCATCAGCATAACGGCAGTAGCGTAGCGTTGTGTCTCATGATGCATCGCTTTTCTCTCTCCCTCAAATATGATAGGCTTGAAGTTGTGTTGGTGCCCAAAGTTCTCCAATCATATTCCAAACGGGGCTTGATTTGTCTCTGGTGATTTCCCCAGGTGGCGTGACTCAGAAGAGGACATCCATCCAGCTTTCATTCGCGTTGTGTGTGTGTGTGTGTGTGTGTGTCTGTCCTGGCGCCCGCCCCTCTCTACCTGGTCTTGGGCACGCATGTGATGGAGTGTGACGGGTGAAATGGCCCGGTTCGGCTTGCATATCCAAAACCGACACTAAACTAGTGTAGTCGCGACGGACGGGTTCGACGATGCAACTGACCACCATGGCGGCGCCCAGGCGGTGTCGCTGAGACATTTTGTTCCGCTCGCTACGGGGATTGCCAATCAGATTGGTGGTCTGGTGACACACACACGCACACACACACACACTCTCTCTCTCTGGTCAGGGTCGAAGATCCTAGATAAGTTGGGTAGGTAGGCAACGAGTGCTTGCCCATTTATATTGAGGACAGTCAGTCATGCAGTTGTTTATCTGCCTAGACAACATTACGCCATCATCGATCGTTGACAAAAACTCGGACTTGGGTTCAGCCCATAAGCCGACTTTGCCGAGGTGTGTGAATCACAAACAGCACTAGCGAAGGCAAGCACGCCAGCAGCCCATTTGCTCGGACTGTCTCGGCACGCTCCAACCAAACAACACCCGTCTTCGGGTTCTTGGGTCCAGGGTTTTCCGCTCCTTTCGTCCATTCGCAAGCAGGCCATTTTTCTACACCGCAACATCCATAGCCAAAAAAAAAAAAAAAAAAAAGGAAAGAGGGGGCGTGTATTGAGGAACTAAAACACACACTGGTCTAGGGCCAACCAACGCCCAGGCCCAAAACCTGCCATGTGTCTGCCGCCTAGGTCGGACCGGATGGTTTGGTTTGGCGGGGTTCATTCAGAGAAACGAAAAAGGGAAGGAGCAAACGCACGCAAGCACAAGCAGAGAACGCGATGCGAGCTGATGCAACCCTGCCCAACGGCCGAGCCGAAATGCTAGGTAGTTTTCTTTTTGCTCTGTACCGTCCAATACAAACGCGAATGCGCATGCATGTATGCCTTGCAACCTCAGGCTCGCATTTCATGTTGTGTGTTCCTTCAATCCCGTCCCCGAGCGCGTAATTCCATGCCCCTGGCAAAGACCGCCCGATGGGCGGTAAGATCTGGTAGGAGTCACAGCTCCAGCAAAAAAAAAAAAAGTCCGATCAAGCGGTGCGGTGCGGCGCGGCGCGGGCGCGGCGCGGACGCCATGGCGGCTTTGTATCCATGCCCTCAATTTGAGTTTGATGCACCGCACCGCACTGCACTACACTTGCCGATATTTCTGTTTTTTGCAAGCAAGCAAAGCGTGACTGTTATGTCCCGTGTTAATCGTTTGTCCCTTCCCACTTGGGATGCCAACCGATTTGGAAAGGGGGTTGATGTGGGAAGGGGCGAGGGAAAGTAACATCGTCTCCTCCCCCAAAAGACAGCGTGGATTTGGGCACGCGTCGCGCGCCGTTTGGGCCAGATTGCATATTAGTCAGTATCGCAGTTAAGGTATCAAGCAGGTCTGTAGCTGCGGCGCTGCGCTGCTGCTGCTGCTGCTGCTGCTGCTGCTAGAAATATTTTATTATGCAAGGTGGCCTAATAATATGTGCCCAACAGACTCACATCGTCTCGCCCGTTGGCGCGGCGGAACTATTGAAGCGGCCGACCGCTTGGTTCATTGGTGCAGTTACATGGCAGGTCGGTCCCCGGCAGATCCTCCCCAGTAGATCCCCCTGGGAGGTCTCCCTGGACGGTAAGCAATCTAACTTGTGGTACCCGCCTTGCAGATGGCATCATCGCGTCTGCGTGCACACCCCTTTGTTAATAACATGGGTGATATATTGGGTCATTTTTTTTTAGTACGGTTAATGGATGGGTGGATAGGTACTAGAACTCTCGGCATCGCATGTGGAAGGTGTGTCTTGAGGGTTCTTGGTGGTTGTGTGTCGGGATTGGTATTGGATTTCGGCTGACGAGATATACCATGGCTGTTGGGTGCGGATTTTGTTGAACGCTGACGTGGCTCAAACTGTGTTTGTCATCTTGTGACCTGGTCCAAGTTGATCTCGGACGGCAGTTAGCGCGCTGCCTGTAGATGACCTCGGACTTTGTACGATCCAACGGATAAATCCGTATCAGAGCTTGACGGATAAAGTCATCTATGGAAGTGTAATCAGGTTCCGAAGCTCGCATTACAACTCGGGTCGGTCTCGTGACTTTGTCGCCGGACTATCAAGACCATGAACAAAGCAGGGCCTTTGCCTTGTGACCTTTTCTTGTTTGCCACGCCCTCTAACATTATTACTCAATCAACATCACAACCCATCCAAATACGCCTACCTACAAGTACAAAAATTACATTACGAACTCAGGCGTCTTAATCTCCTCCTCCTCAACCGGAAACAACGTCTTGACTTGCTCATTCATGTGAACAATCGCCTTCCTCGCACCCTCCCACTTTCTCCTCCTCCCCTCACCGCCATCGAAGAACCTAAACCCATGCGCCGTCTCAACCCCATGATTCATCAAGCTATACATCTTGCGATCCTTCCACCAAAACTTCCACCCCTTCCATCCCCACCCCAGATTCTCCATGCCCGTCCCAGCAGCCTGATGCAACCACCCCTGAAACTCCCACTGACGAACCATGCTCGCATCAAAACTCAACGGATCCTTCTTCCACGCCCAGTCCACAACCCACCTGTGCTGCCGATCAACCCACTTCTCCATTTCCTCCCTCTCGGGGATCTTCTCGACGCCTCGCCAGACCGCACTAACAGCCCAAGCCGTGACGTCCGCAAAACTAAAACCGTTATTCTTCCCAAAGGAGCTCCAGCACAACATGACACAGCTATCGGCATACGCGGGTGGAAACAAGTTCATCCAGAGCCTATACATCTCCTGTCCGTGATAACCAGCCACTCGCGGTTTGGTCTTCTCAACCCACGGTGCCGCAACGCTCCAGTCAGCTGAATACCCCGTACAAAGCACAACAGCATCCACATCATCCACCACCGTCCCGTCGTCAAGCTCAACAGCTGTCGGTCCAACGAACTGCTTGAGTCCCCTCAGGGAGGTCAAGCTCCCATTCTGCAGAAATGGCATCACATACTCGATGCTCCCCGGCAGATTGGTCGAGATGGACGGGAAAGTATCCAGGTTCCATGCCGGGTCCAGCTTGCCAAAGAGCGTCCGACTGAAGAGGGCAAGCGCGACATCAGCCAACCACCGGCTGAATCGGGGAAAGCGGCGCTGCAGGAAGTGCGTCAACTGTCTTCGCCGCCACGTCGCGACTAGATCGGTTGGGTAGCCGTTGCGGTACCGCTTGAAGAGGACGGTGCCCCGACGGTGCGAGACGTATACTTTGGATGCGACGGGCATCAGGGCTGGGATGATGTCTCCTGCTGAGGAGGAAAGGCCTACAACAACGACCTTTTTGCCGGAAAAGGGTGCTGTACTTTTCTCGTGGGAAGCGGTGAAGGTGTTAGTGTTTGTGTTTATGTTTGTGTTACTCAGCGAGGTGCAGCTGTTGCCAAGGAGAGGAGAGGATGTGAACGGGTCCAAGGATGTACAATACTGACCTGCGAAAGGCTTGGGAGTGCAGGATGGGTCCCTGAAAGAGATCTTGGCCTGGAAAGATGGGGATCTCAGGTTTGGTTTGGTAGCCGTGGCAAAAGGCGATGCGGTCGTACTCGACTGTTTGGACGGTTGAGCTGATCTTGACATCGAGAAGCCAGTGCGTGTTGGCTTGGTTTCGCCGCGAGAGCTTCACTTCGGCATTGAAGACAATGTCCTTCAGCAGGTCGAAATGCTTGGCATAGTCTTCCATGTACTCTTGGAAATGGTGCGGATGCAGAAATGTCGGGTATTCTAGACCGCGGGTTTTCGTTAGCATGGCTGGGTTCATGCGTCCAGGGCGAGACCCCTGCAGAAGAGCGGCGATGGAGCTGCAGGTGGGATGCATTGCCGGGCTGGGGGCTCAAGCGGCTTGCTGGTTGACTGGGTGCTTACTGTCTGGGATCGGAAAGTCTGAGAAGCCGCAGGTGAATTTGCTAATGTTTGCTTGCGTGACTTTGCCGCATCAGCACAGCGCATCCACGGGTTGATTCGTTTCATGGAAACGTGGAACGATGCATACTGGGCAGCGCCGTGGTGTAGCTAATATTTTCAGAGTAGGCCCATAGCCCACCAACCCCAGGCCGTCGTTCGTACAGGGTGACGGTGAAGCCGTCTTCGCGCAGCGCCTTGAGCATTGTCAGGCCAGACGGCCCTTTGAGGATGCGCCGTTAGTAATGCCCCGTATACAACATGTTGCCGTCCCGGATGCTGCACTCACCCGCTCCGATGACAGCAACCCGCTGTTTCTCCATTGCTCGACTGCTGAAATGTCAAGGGACGTAGATGCGCCAAGACATTCGCGATCGACAGACCGCCAATAGCTAGGGACAAAACAAGGGCTAACTGGTCAAGACAGGTCAAGGAGTTCAATTGCTCCCGTCGTCCCAGCGTCGCGGTCGATCGATGGCTACCATTTATCTGACGGGCATCTTACGTCAGACTTGTGGTATTGCGCGGCCGCATTGGCTCGGCAAGACTGCCCATTGCTACATGGCGTCGCATCTCGGAGTTGCTGTAGGCCTCTGTTTGGCTGTCTCGTACTGAAGCCGTTTTGGAAGCAGCGCGCCTCACCTCTGTTTCTGTTTGCATCTGAAACGGGAAGAGTATTGATCGGCAGGTGCATTTGGACGTAGCAGCCGGGGGCACTTGCCAGTGCAGCCGTTGCCGGTTGCACAACCTCGCACCCCTAGTCTTCTGCTTGCTCCTGCCTCTGCGGATGGAACTGGCACTATCTCCGGCCCAGTGTCGGGGGCCGCAGGCAGGTCAATTGGCCTCTGGCGTTAGTGCGACCCTCCATCTCAGAATCTTGGACCATTCTCAATGGTGGGCCGGAGTTCAGGCCAAGTTGGGATGCGGCAGGAGCGCTATCTGAATCCTTGATCCTTCGCCGCTCGCTCTAGACGCATCGCAATCTGTGAGGTGACTTTTGGATCCGCCAGTCGTCTGCCAGGTGGCTTGATGAAGCTGCAGCCGGTCGACAAGAGTCACGGCCGGTCAAGAAAATCACCGCTGTTTGCGTTTGAGAGGTACTGTAGGCACCCGTTCCCTAACCGTACAAGGCTTTTGGGTGACTTGAGAGGCGCATGGAGCATCATTCACTTGAATGAAATCGAGGAGTTTGTATGTGATTGTATGTGAAGGATGAGAATATGAAGGCACCAGCACTGCGTATCAATCAGAGGCTGTAAGATGGTCTGGTCTGGGACCTCGAGACCAAATCCCAAAACAAGAATCAGCCTGTGGTCACCGTATTGATTACTTCTCAATCTTGTCATCGAATTTTTCCCTCCCTAGGCCAAGACCGCGGTGTCCATCATGTAGCTGGCGGGAAACCATGAACGATGGCGATTGAGGTGTCAATTTTTTGAGTGCAAAGCCATGTCATACAACAGACAGGAGACTCAAAAGTTCTCTTGTGGCACCGCACAAAAGTATCTCTGCGACATTGTAAGAATGACATGCAAGAATCCGCATGCACTGTCCTCAGCGCCAAACTTGGACGTCGTCGACATAACACGGGCTGAGTGATGTCTTGGAGCAGTGTTTGCCCAAGCCTCAAATTCCCATCACACGAGTCAACCCAAGATGGTGATGTCAGTCCGCCGTTTGACAGCGTAGAATACTGCACTATCACGCCGATACTCACCAGTTTACTAGACTCGTTAGTGACCTATCATCCATTCACCACCAGGCAGGAACCCCATCAACCGCATTTCTCCCACAACCGACCCTCTTGGCGCCAACGGCTGCCTGGCGACGAATCCACCGCCCAAAACAGATAAAAAAACATTCAGTGCTTACCTGAAACCCCTTTCGTAACACCCTGACAGACAAATCCCCCTTTCAATCGATTCACTCGCACCATGTCGCCCGACACCTCCACCTCCACATCCGCAACCCCGCTCCACACCATCCTCGCCATCCCTCCCTCCCCTCAACCCGAGTCCCTCCTGTTCACCATCATCCCGCCCGAAATCCGCAACGAAATCTTCACCCTCGCCCTAGCAGACTACCCCGACCTCTCCGTCCCCTATGACACAGACACATGCTACACCCGCCCGTCCTACTTTTGCCCCCGAAAATCCGACACGGCCCTCCTCCAAACCTGCCGCGCCGCCTACAGCGAGACATGGTTCCTCCCCTTCCTCCTCAAGGAGCAAACCCACTGGATCACCTGGGCGAGCCGCGCCCCGCCGGACTACAACGAGTACGAAGTGCAAGACAATCTGTCATCCACCTTGCAACAGATCAAACATGCCCTAGGCGACCAAGCAGGAGTCGAGATCCAAAGCATCCGCTTCTTTGCGCAAATGTGCGAACTCGAGGGTGGCGGCCTCAAGATGTGGTTTGAGAACTTTCCGGATTTGTGTCCGAGGCGCGTGACGCTGACAATCCGGTACCACGACTGGTGGAACTGGGAGGATAACGCCCCGTTGTATTTCCGGTCGAATTGGATCGAGGGTGTGTCTTCGGTTTTGCCGCCTAGCGTGCGGGAGTTTAGGATCGAGCTGGAGACGTGTATGCGCAGACGAAAGGAGATTGACGAGATTGCGGGGGAGATGTGTGCAAAGTGGTGTTTCAAGAGGATGGACGGCGTGGGTTTGTTTCCTGATGCGACGGGGAAGAGTATTGCGGTTGACACGTGGACGGGGACGAGCACGTGGGAGGGACAGACGTGGACGAGGGATGAGACTGTGCCTGGCTCGGGAAAGATTGAGTACCATGTTGCGAGTGTGGTGTTTCAACCTCGGGGCGTGGTGGAGAGGAGCGGTGGCGAGGTTGGTGCTTTTGCGGAGGGGGTTATGGGGATGGAGCATTTTCCTCTTTTTGACATGGAGTTGAAGTCGAAGAGGTATGTGGAGGGGGAGGACAATGATGGGGCTAGTGAGTTTGACGATTTCATAGAAGAAGAAGAAGAAGAAGAAGAAGAAGAAGAAGAAGAAGAGGAGGAGGAGGAGGAGGAGGAGGAGGACAGTCAGCAATAGGAGAGCACTCAGGGGCAGGATGATGACGATGGTGATGATGATTATGTCCCTTGATGACAATTTCTGATTGGATAGTTTTGTTTTGGATACAGTACACAGTGGACTTGGATGAGCACGGGAAGTTGAACGCGGATGGACACAAAGAATTGAGGAATGGGCCGTTTGCTTCCAGTTTTCGGGTTCGGTCTCCTTTGTTTGTACGGGGAGAACGGTGACGACGGAGTCGAACCATTTCCGGCGATATGGTAGCCTCGCTGCCCTTTGTTGATACTGACACAAGATATTTGATCTTGCTGTCCCCGTTCCTGCCTCGTGGTGTCATCGATATCGTAATTATCCCCACTGCCAATCGCCAAAATGGACCGTCTCGACAGACTAAAGCAGACCCCACCGCCCTTCGCAACCACCCGCTTCCCATCCCTCGACATCCCAGCCGACAGCGGCCGACCCCCTGCCACAGGCAAAGACGCGTGCCAACTGGTGCCACCCTGCAACCTCGGCCGCCACAGCCACAACCCGCTCCAGACGGGCTCAAGCACGCTGGGCGAGTACCACCTCACTGAAGAAGGCCTCAAGCACGACCTGAGCGCGCTTAAAAAAGGCGACATCTACCAGCGCTCCGACTTTCTCTTCCGCGCCCGTGCGTGGTACAAGGCCGAAATCGACCGGCAAACCCATCTCGAACGCGTCAAGGCCGAGGAGCAAGCCGAAACTCATCGGTCCATCCTCCTCAAGCCGCGTCCCGTCAACCCCCCTCCAATTGCTGGTGGTAATTCCTTCGCTCCTGCAGGTGATGCCAGCGCGTCGTCAAGCCGTCGACCCCGTTCCCATCGACGGCGTCCCTCGACGCAAACTGCCCCGACACGAATCCAGCCGCCCCGTGCTGCGAAACGCAAGACGAGTAGCAGCCAGTCGCCTGCGCCGAGACGGGCGAAAAAGGTCAAGACTTCGGAGGCTTCGACGCCAACGGCCCAAACCCCGTCCATTGAGCCACCCCCTGACCCAGTGGTCGCTCCCAAGGAAACACCTGAAACAAAAGGGGATTATGTGCTCGACTACTATGATTTCGCAAGGCACAAGCCATTCGTCGCTACTCGCGAGGGGAATAGCAGTCCCTTTGAGTATGTGCATCCACAGGGAGAGGCAGCGTATTTCATCACCCGGTTGACCCGGGTCGTTGATGCCCGGGCGGATGAACTGATGGAGTGCAGGAAGAGGAGGGGAAGCACCGGGGCGAGTCCTTCGGAACAGAGCAGATGGACGTGTGCGTTGGGAAGAAAGTATAAAGTTGAAGAAGACTTTGTTTCGGCTGTTAAGGGGTCGCCGGTTGAGGGGAGGGCTAGGATGGCCATGGTTGTTGCCGGGGATGATGATGAAGGGAGTTTGGGTGAGAAGGCGGTTGTTGTGCCTGATGACAATTCTGAAGAGGAGAGGGAGTTTGAGTTGGACGTGGAGGTTGATTTGGTGAGGCAGCGGGAGGAGGAGGAGGAGGAGGAGTTGGAACCGGAGTTTGAGAGGGAGTTTGAGAGGGACTGGGCTGTTGATCAGAAGGGGAACGAAATGATGGATGATGAGGTGTCGGAACCGGGGTTTCAGGAGGAGTTGTTTAGCGATGAGATGGAGGAGGATGAGGAGGATCAGACGGCCAAGGTCGAAGAAGTTCAGGGGGAAGAGACACAGCCGGTTGCTAGGACGGCTGATGTTACTGAGCAATTGGGTGAGAATGGCGAGGAAGAGATGATGAAGGAGACAACCGAGGTCACGAACCCGTTCGGTCCTACCCAGCCGCCTCGATCTGATGGCCCACAAGAAAAGGCATCTGAGATGGCAGCCGCAACCTCACCCCGAGAACCCAGAGACCCATTAGTAGACCAGCCTGTTGAGGACTTGGCACTAAAACGACCAGAGGAGCCAACAAAAGAGACAACACAGGCCCAAGGCACAAGAGAGGAGACGCCTAGAGCAGAGCTGCAAGCCAGCCAGCCGCTGCAAGCCGAGTCCGAGGCTGCTAATCAGAACCTATCCGCCAAGGACCGGCACAAAATCATCGAAAAGGAGCTCTTCGGCTACGAAGAAGGTGACTCAGACGCTGAGGGGTTCTGGGACGAAGCAGGCCAAGCAGAGGGCATAATATCCGAAGTTCCGTCGCCATCACCCCCAACGTCGCTTGGAGGTCGAGACTCAGCTGCGGGAGGTGTATCTCCCGAAAAAGAAAGCGAGGCTGCGACTCCTGGGGCTGCTGATGAGGCTGGTGGCGATGTTGACGTCGTCGATTACAACGAGGACGATGGAAAGGATACTGCTGGTGATGGGGGTCAGCGGGCGTCTGCCATCATTGAGACGATTGAGATTGACGAAGTCGAAGAGGTGGTTGAAGTTTTGGATGCCACGGTGCAGGTTCGGGAGGAGGTCGTCGACCCAAGCGCAGAAGAGAAGGCCGAAGAAGAGTTGAAGTCTGAAGGCATTTTGGATGTCAAGATGGGAGACGGCGACAAGGACGTCAAACCCAAAGATGACCGTCGGGAAGGCAATGAGCATGTCATGTCCGGTTCGCTTGTCCCGAATGAAGGTGGCATCCCGTTTCCGGTCTTAAAGGAGGAGCCTGTCCTTGTCGAGGGGACCAGAGAAGCAGACGAGCGTGACGACAAAGCAGAGGTCAAAGCCGACTTAACCGAGGCCGCCACGCAGGCCGCCGTCGATGATGTGGAGCGGTTTTCAGACATTTACGCTAGCGATAACGATGCGCCAAAGGAGGAGTCAACTGCAGTCAAAGAGTATGAGGTACCGGATAGCGAGTCCCAGAACCACACGCGGGGCCGCAGATTCAGCGTATATGTACCAGAAGTTGAGATGAGAGACAATGGTCAAGGCGCTGAGGACCTCAAGGAAGAAGACAAGATCATCAAGGACGAGCCGGCTACGCACGCTGAGACGGCAAGAAACGAGGAGATTCATATGGCCGAGTACGATGACGATGCTGCGAGTGTCGAGAAACACGTCCCGAGAGATATTATCGATGTGGGACACATTGGGCAAGAGGCCCATGCCGGATACGAGTCTGACGTAGAGCTTGAGCCTAACGATCAACCCGAGGTGATCGAGCAGGACTCGGGTGTCGACGTTGAAAAGGGACCTCTCTCAGGAGAGCATCAGCCCGCCGATGATATCGAGATGGCTGGTGCAACCGACAAGGCGGATGAAGCTGGAAATGCCCAAGACCAAGAGGAGATAGCAACTGAAGTCAACATCGAAACCAAACGATTGGAGCTTGCAGATAAGAACAGCCTGCCCAAAGACTACCAAAAACGCGAAGCAACGGTGCCTGAAGCAACCATGGATGTTAGCCCAACCTTGGGCAAGTGGGTTCCAGAGACAAAGACCAGCAAAGATTCCATCCTAGAAGACCTCATCGCAACACATCTGGAACTGTCAGGTCTCAAGTTTGCAGTCGACGTGTGTGGTATCATCTCAGGTGATGAGAAGGAGGCGTTGATTGTCATGATTTAGGGTGCCTCGCCATCACGATGGGCATAGTAGGAGTTCATATTAGTATTTCAGGAAACGAATAACCAAAGCTTGAAATGGTGCCAGCCGCCTTTGCAAGGCAGACACACCCACCCGTTAGGTTTTAGCGTATGCAGACGTTGCTCGATACGTCGCTTGACAGGGAAGCGGCCGCAGACTGGGGGCGCAATATTGACGCCACCGGAGCATGCCGTTGATAACGATCCAACCGGCCCCCAGCAAAGACATGTCGAGTACCAGCCTGCAGGACAAACCCCCGTCACCGGCTGTCGAACAAAGTTCCCCGTCAAGCCAAGCAGATGGGAGGTGCCGCAACCCCAGTGCTCGCAAGGAGAGTGCGTATGCGTCTCTTCGGGGTTGGTGATGTGGCAGCTCGCGCACACTTTGCTTGCACTGTGTACCATGACCTGGCTGCGACCCTCGTCTCCCTCCGGTTTCGCTTTCGCTTGTTCAAATTTCTCCCCAACTGTCGGCGCATTCTTCTTGGTTTTGAACTACCCGGTGTGACATCGCTGAGCTGTGTGACGACCTGCTGACTCGCTGGGCGATCGATTAGCCATGTCATCTACGCGGGATGTAGATGCGATGGACGTCGACAAGATTGAGGCCGGACCCCTCGCGGACAACTACGACCCCGCCGAGTCTGATGTGTAATTACCGGTTTCCCCACACGCTTTGGGGGTTCGATTGTGGGAACTGACAGTCGAGGCGAAACAGAGAGAGTTCGACAGCGTCCATTTCGTCGAGCATCCTCGAGTATCGAGCACTCCACGGGCGAACGTTCCACAGCGCCCGTCACCAGACTGAGTACTATGCTCCCATTGACGGCCAGCAGCAGCAGTCTATTGATCTCTCGTATGGTTGATCCTCCAACAGGCGTGTTGATGACTTGCTGATTGAGTGTCAATGGTAGACACCATTACCTCACCCTTCTTTGCGGCGGCAAGCTGTATCTGGCACCAATTCCGGACGATGTTAAGGTTAGCTAATGTTCCATTCCACGAGTTGTCTGATCCGTTAGCTGATTCCATCGCAGGAAGTGCTCGACGTCGGAACCGGCACAGGTATATAAGACTCGCTCGGGTCTGTAAAGTTCATCCGCTGACAATGTCGACCAAACAGGCATCTGGGCCATGTAAAGCCCCCTTACCATTCACTCTCCCTGAAAACAACCCATGATTAACATCAAACCAGCGACTTTGCAGACCAACACCCCGAAGCACACGTCATCGGCACCGATCTCTCCCCCATGCAACCGACATGGATCCCCTCCAACATGCGCTTCGAAGTCGATGACGCCACCCTGCCCTGGACCTGGGACGCCAACCGGTTTGATTTCATCCACATGCGCTACCTGATGGGTGCCATCCGCGACTACAACCACCTGTTCCGCGAGGCTTTCTCCCATACAAAACCAGGTGGATGGATCCAATCGGCCGAGATTGATTCGGATTATCGCAGCGATGACGGGACCACGGATCATGTTCCCTGCTTGCAGACGTGGAATCGCTTCTTTACCGAGGCGGGCAAGGCGACGGGCGCCGTCTTCAGCGTTGTTGCTGATGATTTGCAGAGGAAGGCGGCGACGGAGGCGGGGTATGTTGATGTTGAGTGCAAAACGTTCAAGGTGAGATACTTTGCTTCTCTCTACCTACGCTCCTCTTCTTTGGGTCAAAGACATCATGTTGTTATTTTTTTTGTCGTCGGACCGAAGGGGTGAAGTTGGCTGAAATTTGGGTGCAGGTTCCCATGGGAGGTTGGGCTCTCGACCCGAAACTCGCCGAGATTGGCCACATTATCTCTGCTGCCCTTGATAACGATCTGGAAGGTTAGTTGGCGCCAATCTCGCTTGATTTTTGATTTGGATAAGTTGAGTTTCTAAGCGGAAGTGCAGGATACACATTGTTTCTCTGGCACAACGTCCTGAAGTGGCCTGCCGAGGAATACAGGCCGTGGATCCACGAGATGCGAAAGGCGCTACGAAATCGGAGGATTCATGGCTACATGTTTGTCCGCTACGTGTGGGCGAGGAAACCGGGTGCTTGAGCCGGAACTGAAGCTGGAAAGCATGCGGTTGCTTGACTCACAGGGTAGTTTGGGGATGAAGAGACTGCAAAGTTACAACGGGCGGGAGAACTGATGCAAGCGTGGGCTGCTCTGAATTGAATTAAAGGCGTTGGGGGATATGCCGACCACGTATCTACGTACTACCTACAGTCGACAGGTATCGAGGTGATGAACCACGTTCACCCACCTTACATCTGCAAAACCTCCATAGCCTCAGCCATCTTCTCGCTAAACTCCATGACGTTATCCACGTTCATCCGGAAGACAGTCGGGCTGAACGACGTGATAGCACCGGCAATCGTCCCATCCAACGCAGCCAAGTCACCCTTCATGATGGAAGCAACGGGACCCTCGATGGAGCCGATGATGCCGTACGCGATAGTCTGTCGGTGTTGGTTAGCCTCAAGCGTTTCGCCATCAGGCACAGAAAGAAAAAAGAAAGAAGAAAACACACATCAACCACACTCTCAATCCCCCTCAACACAGCCGTCACCGGCGGCCCAACAAACGGGATCTTGGTCAGGAACCCGGCCTTTCCAATCAAGGTATTCAACAAATCCTGGTGCGCCTTGACAAAAACGCGGAACGCATTGCCGATTGCCGTTGCGTCGTCGCCGCCGTAACTGGCCTTGGGACCGGCGCTCATGGCGCCGATAGCGCCGGTGGCTGTGGCGATGATATCGGTGAAGCCGCCGATGACGGTCTGGTGTGTGTTAGCTCGATGCCGGATGCTAGATGGGGGGTGGGGGTTGGAAAGGAGGGGGAAACATACAGGCCAAGGCCCAGCACCGATGAGAAGAAGCGGCGCATTGGTAATGCTGAGTTGCTGGGCTGGGGCAAGGAGAGCCTGGGACTTGGCGGTGAGGGTCTCGACGTTCTTGACCACGTCAACGGCGGGGAGCTGGGCGAGGGCGACGCCCAAGGTCGCTGTTGTGGTGAAGATGGAGAAACGCATTGTGGAGGTGGCTTGCGATAGCTTGGTCAACGGCGAAGACGAGTGTGTGAAGTGGATGCAATGGATGGGTGGATGGATGGTGGCTTGTCATGAAGAAAAGGAGTTGCTGCTCCATCTATTTGTCCAAGTGCGAGTTGACTCGCTAGTTGTCCTGACGATCGACATCACCACGCGCAGCGAGCTTGTGAATCGCGGCCCGGCCTTCCCATCAGCAAACCAGCTTGGCACTGCCTGGGGTGGTGTCTCGGAGCATTTGCGGATTCCCACATGCCAGAGCCCGTCGCGGGCGTCGGGGTTTGCTTCCGTGGTATGCTCGGAGACACTCCGGCTGTGGACATTCCAGTGGTCTATGAGATTTCCCGTTTCCCCCGACCATTTCCCGTATACGCCAGACACCAAAATGCCATGTGAGCTTCCCGTGTATACCATCTAGTTCCCTTTTGTTTCGTCGTTACCAAGTCATCGGAATGTTGTCGATGCGGGTCGCAAGTTCTGTGAGACCTTGTGTAGTAGCCGTGCGGCCCGCGCAGGCACCTCCATCGAGCTGAGTGAGGACATCGGTGTTCTACTGACCCGCAGCGAGCGTGGGAGGATGCGTATGCCTAGCGCGCAGCGTTGCGGTCACCGCTCCCCCTGCGGCCGTTGGACGGGCTGAGCAGCATTGTCACGCCCAAGGGAATCGGCAGTGGGAAAGGGAGCGGGTTGACGGGGCTGGTCATCATGGCGATGGCGAGCGTTTGGTTCATCTGCTGTCTCGTGGCGCTGTCATCGCGCTGGGTCGGGGCGGGCCGGGGAGTTGGCCGAGGAGCGGGCCGAGACGGCCGGGAAGATGGGGTAGTGTTTGAGCGGAATAGCGGCGGCGGACGGGCAGAATTTGTGGAGTTGGATCTTGCGTGAAGAGGTGGCCGGTCGGCCGTATGATCAACGGACCCGGACCGTATCGACATGCGCGGGAAGGCCGTGCTGCCGGGACGGGGGTTGGTGGAGTTTTGACGGCGCGAAAAGGAAGACATGATAGCTGTTGTCTGTGAAGGTGCAGATGCAAGTGAAACGATACAGCAGATATTGCCTTGATGAGCAACTAGATAGAAGGTTATAAACACCAAAGCTTGAGCTCCCAGGGGTGGCATCGTTCGATGGCGAGTCCCCGGATTTCAGGTTGGTTTCAGCGCTCTCGCCCCACTGCAAAAAACATACGACCACGAACTTGAGATGACTTCATCTCTACCAAAAACACCCAACAATATCGCAACAGATCAAGTGTTGATGCGATCCTTTCGTTTCATCGGCCCTTGGGTTGGGTGAAGCCCTCCGCATCGCTTGCTCGGCCATACTTGGAGCCAAGGCGGGGCTGTTTGTGGTGCCCACCGACGGAGCGTGGCGAACTGCAGCAAAACGAACTGACAAAAAGAGTTGCAAACAAGAAGTGCGCGACAAAAAGAAAAGGGTGAAAAAAAAAGGCAGAAAGGATACCGCATTAAGCGCGAGATGGTCGCGCTGCCGATGACGGCGTCGCCGGAGACACCGAAGCCGAGCCGAGCTGATGGGTTTGGGTCTCTGGGTCTGCTCGGAGAAATCCCAACGTGGGAGGCGGTTGCTGCAGTCGGCGCCCGCCTAAAAAAGCTGTCAGATGACATGCATGCAACCTGCACCTCATTCCCCTGTTTTCCAGGCGCCTATCGGACGATTCCGAGGACCTCGAAGACGTGTGAACCTCTGAGAACCACAACTAATAGAAACGTAAACGCCAAAGGGTCAAACAGTCACCGATTGATCAGGGCTAAGGACGCTCCCGTGGCTCCGAGGCGGAGGCGTGGGGTTTCACCCACTGCAAGCCTCCTGACCACAGTTGCGTGACCAAAAAAAAGGCGGGGGAAAACAAAAAGGAATGAGAAGACGTACGTGGCAACCGTCAATGATGGAACAGCGCAGAGCAGGCGTCGCGATCATTGGTAAGATCAGCAGGCAAAGCGGGTGGAATGCGATGTCATGGCGCAACGACTGTTCGAACTTCGAAGTTCGGCTGGTCCAGAATTACGCACAAATCTCGCAGAGGGGAAGCCATGACGCACGCCCTGGCCTTGGCAGTGAAACCCCCGGAGATCGCTGGAAGCTTCAGTTTTCGGAGCTCGCTGCAGTGTGACAGAGCAGGGCAGCATGGAGTCCCGCGTTTTTGGCAAGCAAAAGCAACTCGGGCGAACTCCGCGGCCCTATCAACGGCAGCCCCAGGTCACCTTTTTGCTGCCGGCTTATCACAGGTTGCAGTCGGTGCGGTTGCCGGAAAGGCGCATGTGGGCTGACGGCAACTGCTGTGGACGCCCAGTGGCGGAGAGTTTCCCAATCGGGTCGCCCAGGGCCCAGTCGTGCCTGCCATTCAGTGGATCACAGTCACCGCCTTCGTCCCCAAGACGGGAAAAGAACCAGCACAAACGACGCAAACCCGCACAAAGCGCGCAAAGTCAAAAGGTCACTCCGGCATTGGGAACTCAGGTATAAGTATCTGCTGATTCTCCCTCCCATCCCGATCTGAACCTCCATCATTCACCACGCACTTCCACCAAGTAAAACAAGCAATTCAGATCTCAGATCTACCCCGCGATAACCAACCCCACACACACACACACCCCACCAACAACCATCAAAATGAAGGGTGACTGCGGCTGCTCTGGCTCGTCCAGCTCTTGCACCTGCTCGTCGGGCTCCTGTTCGTAACCCTTTGTGTTTACCTCGATATGGCCCAGTACTGACTGACGCTCAATCACCAGGCTCTTGCTCCGGCTGCGGCAAATAAGCAGATTCCATTCTCTTGACCCTTTTACACGATACCTTCGCATCGGCAGCACGGCTCGGTTAGGCTCGGCTTTCGGCGACCTCCACCACGCCCTGGTCCATCTTCAGCCCTTTGCAAACAATTCACCAGTTATGACGGGTCGGATCGGATAAGGACTTTGGGGGGATTCACTCATTTGAAGTTATCGGGATTTGGTTCGGATCAGGGGTTTGGCACGAAATATGAACACGCTACGATCCTTTTGCTAGCAAAGTAATACACGTCTTGGTTTGCTTCACTTATCAGTACTGTCAGTGATCTTGCCCATGCTCCAAATATCAATGCCGTCATGTTGAATGCCACACGTACGCCGGTCACCGGGTGTAAAGCGTAAAATAGCCATGATCCTAAGTCTGCCCTCTAGCCTCTATCATGTTTGCGCGCTTGTGCCTCCATGTGTCCGCCACCATTTTCTCAAAGCCCATAGCTAGCGACTCTACCACAACCTTCACATCGGGCGGACGCGGTGTGTCCCGCTCCGCCAACTCAGCCAGCGCTGACGGGTCCCACCCATCTCGTGTCGCCGCGCTCACAGTCTTGCCATGTGCCAGTGACCCCTTCACGTCCCTTCCGGATCGCAATTCTCCACCCGGCACCGCCGGTCCCACCACAGTGTCGTCTAGTAGCTGCTGCCAGCGGGAGAGAAACATACCCGGCCCGGAGATGCTGCTTCGACTGCCCAATGCATCATCCACAGAAAGGACACCCCCTTCAGGCATGTCGTCGAGAATGTGCTGCATCCTCTGTAGTGAGAGATTCTCAAGGGTGAGAAGATACTCCGCATGTGCGTCCAGTGCTGGCACAACCCGGTTCCGTGTCTCAATGGGAAGCGACAGATACAGAGCCTGGAGGTTACTACTGAATGCCCCAGCAGCACCTCTGCGTCTCGCGTCGAGCCCCGAACCACTGTTAGTTGGTGTCTTCTCTTCACCCGGACCACGGTGAGTTTGCTGAAACACTTTGACTGTTTCGACGCACCAAGCACGAAAGTCCTCCCGTATTTCGGGACACAGCGTTGCTACCTGGTAAAGCCAGTTGTAGAGGCTATGGCGGTGTTTTTTGAGGAGAGTAACGTAGTCTTCGATTGAAGGGGCACGGGTTGCCAGCTTGGTACCTTGCTCAAAACTCGACGATATGCCACTTGGGGTCTTGTTGGGTTTGCTCGTAGCAATGAAGTCTGTGATGAAGCTTTCAGTCGCAGCAAGATGCACCCGCAGGTCGATCTTCTCGTGAACTCGACGAATCATGGGCTCAAAGGCGGACACTAAGTCCTTGACTGCCTGTGTGAACAAGTCTGGGCTTTGACGACAAAGAGCTTTGGTAATCTCATCACGATCCCGAATGGCAATGAGAGCTGAATAGTAATCCAAACATTGCTGATGCTGGTCTTCAGAAAGAAGACTGGCTGAAGGTCCCAGAATAGCCACTACAATTGACGTGGGCGCGTTGATACTATCCCTACGAGTGGTCTCGTGGGTAGACCTATCACTGTCGATGTACCGTTTGATTGCGAGGAGATGCTCCTTGTTCGGCCCTGGCTTCGCTCTTTCGATCTTATCGACCGTCTTGCGGAAATCAGTGCTGTCCCAGGATAGTACCAACGAGATGATTCTGTCACTGTCAGTCTTTGACAAAATCAAAAGCTTTCAACAGCCATACCTCTGAAGCAGGTTCATGCCGTCGTCGGCATTCTGCGTCAGCCCAAACCAGTTTGAAATGGCCCCAACGCTCAGCTTCGACAACAGCAACTTCATCATCCCATTGATCATTGTGGCTGCATTCCCAACACGTAGTGTCTGCCTTATCATGGCATAAGGAATCAGCTTATGGACTCCCTCTACCAGCTTCAGCAGATAAGGCCCTTCAGGAGACAAAACAAAGACGTGATGGATGAACGTTGCCAGACTAGAGAAGTCAGCCTTTACAGCCTCGATGGGGAGAGCGACAACCTACTGCAGGATGATGTAGTCAGCACATGCTTGGATTGCGGGAGAGTGCTCCTCAAGGTTCACTCGGGTCGCGGAACACTCGAAGAGCTCTTCCACCAAGCTTCCGTACACAAGCTCATGCACGCCATCCTCCCATGCGCGCGCAAGGTCATGAGCTTTGGACCTGTTGTAAGACCCACCAAGATCTACGCCTGCACGTTTGGTGATCCCACCGAGAATTCCGCGAGACACGGCCTCATGGATAACTGAGGCGGCGGTGGCGAGGGTTTTCCTAGTCCCCAAGGCACCTTTGTCGTAGCTTTCGGAGAGCTCGGCAGTTGCAAGTTTGGTCAAGACACCCTGAAATCTCCGATGCCAGAACTCTGGGGGTAGATCCCGAATACCAGGCACGGGCAGCACGATCCTGTTGAGTAACTCTGCGAGTAATGGTGAAGCTGAGGTTGATTCTTCGTATGCGGGCTCGTCAGACTTCAGGTGCTGGAGTGCGAACGGATAACCATAATGAGCAATGGTACTGGGGTTCTTGAACCGTTCAACTTCGGTATAAGTTTGATGGTGGGTGAGTAGGTCGAAAAGGGCGTGCAGCTGGAGTGAGTGTAGGGTGTCGGGGGCGGCAGGCGCTGATGGCCGTGCGGCGACGGGGCCGCCCAAATTGAGTTTCCCGACATCGACGTGCGCCATCTTTTGTCACTACCTCGCTGGGTGCTCCCAGCCTACAGCCCGCGTCCAAACGGAAGAGCAGTCAGGGCTGGGAGCTGAGTGTCGACTAGGCCAAACTAGAGGAGTAGCGTGAGACGTGTCCAAAATGCAGGCAGGAGATGCGAATCTCGGCGTTGAAGTCAAGAGGGGCTGTGTTCCGTGCAGCTGGCGATGGCTGCGAGTCGCTAGCAGAAAGGAGGGAGTGCATCGAGAGGTTGAGAGTCAGCGCTTGTGACAGATTCCATCCCCGCGAACCCACGGGTCAAGTTGCCCCTGACTAACTAGGACGAAATCGAATCTCTCCATGATCGGTGGCGCAGTTGACGACGTGTGCGATGTCGCTGATGAAGCCTTTCATTGGACCATGGGAAGCGGGTGCAAGCGAAGCAGCACCTGTAGGCTGCAGCTGCGATGAGATCGATCTGGCATAAACCCCTAACCCTGGTATTTTTTGATCGTTTTCTCCTTCTCCAGCTCAACTCCTTCTTCATCGTCCTTCGCATGGTGGCTGGCCCGATAGCTTGGGCGCTCGTGCACAATTCCCATCTGCACTTCGCTGTATCCCGAATTATCACCTGCCGCCGTCTCTTCAGTGCCGCGAACGAACGCAAAGAGCGCAGGAATTGCAGCACAAGATCCAGCTCGGAGGCCAGGGTCGGGTCGAGACTCCGGTTGTGAGGGGCCCTGATGCCGTATGACGCTAAACGACATTGCCGCTACGTCCGACGATTCCATTGCATCAGCACCATTACAATGGCGGCGCATGAAGACGGAAAGTCGGCGTTGTCTGTCGGGCAACCACCGTTTCCTCCCACGCTCCGCTGCACTGCGCCGGTCTGCGATCTCTGTGCGGCTGGACATTGCCAACCTTCATGACCAATAGTCACGGGAACCTGGGGAGCTATCGGGTTCGGGAAAAGCTTGATCGGCGAGGCGCCAACGTCAAACCGTCGACCTGCCACTCAGAACTGAATCTGACACTCGAGTGACCGATGTGGACTACCGTCACTCCTGACAAACATGCCCAACCACAATCGCACAGCCGAGCACTCTGACCTCATGCTAACAAGCGGAACTCTGGAGTTGCGACCAAGCTCGTCTGCGTATCGCCTCGCACTAATGGCAAAGACAGACAACCCGGCAAGTCGATGGGACATGGCGGGCCAGCCGCGCCCGTCGAACAGACATCGATCTGGTATATAACCATCGAGGTCTGGCATTCTGGATATGATGATCACTCACCAGCGAGAGTAGATCCCATTCCAGCCTTTTTACCGATATCTTCAGCACTGTGACACTCCAAAACATGCGCAGCAATACGATATCAACCCTCCTCTTGGGGGCGTTGTACCCCATCGCATCCCTCGCCGGGCAAGGCGTTGTCCACGATTACAGCTTCGTCCCCGATCACATCCTCCGGGTGACATACGCCGAAGTTTCGACGGGCTGCGAGAAGCGTATGAGCGTGGTCATCAATGGCACCATTCCAGGCCCCGCGGTCCATCTTCTCCCTGGAGCTGTCAGCTGGATCAGAGTGTACAATGACATGGCAGGCCAAAACCTCACCATGGTAAGTCCCAGTCCTATCCCCAAAGAAGAGTGTCATCGATGGCCCTTTCTCACCAAAATAGCACTGGCATGGCCTCACTCAACGAATGGCACCCTTTGCCGACGGCACTCCGCAAGCCAGCCAGTGGCCGATTCCACCAGGCCACTTCTTCGACTACGAGATTGCGATTGATCCCGAGGATGCCGGGACCTACTTCTACCACTCGCACGTCGAGATGCAAGCCATGACATGCTCCGGCCCCCTGATTGTCGACGACTGCGGATCGTCGCCTTTCCACTATGATGATGAGCGCGTTCTGTCTTTCAGCGACTATTACCTCCAAAGCGACCAGCAGATGATGCACGACGTGATGGGCGCGCCCTTCAAGTGGATGGGCGAGGTCGACGGCATCCTTCTGAACGGCCAGGGCGTCGCAACCGGCAAGACGGCGGCTTCGGGGCCGCCCGGTGGGAACAACGGCTTTTTCGGTGGTAGATTCGGCAGCCCTGCTGGACACGCTCTCGACAAGCGTCTCCATGCCCGCAACTTCAATCAAGTTCAGGATTCCGACGTCTGCAGTCTGCCCGTCATCGACGTCGAGCCGGGTAAGGCTTACCGCTTCCGCTACATCGGCGCCACGGGTCTCTCCCTCATTACAACCGGCATTGAGGACCACAGCAACCTTACGATTGTTCAGATTGACGGGATGGAGTACAACGCCCCGGTCACTACCGACCACATCCAGATTGGTCCCGGCCAGCGCTTTGACGTCCTCCTCCAGACCAAGACCATGGAGGAGCTTGCAGCCGACGGCAATAGGACCACCTACTACATCCAGTTCGAGACTCGTGACCGTCCTGAGCCATACCGCGGCTATGGCGTTCTGCGTTACAATCACCAGACCGAAGTGCCGGCGTCGCCTCCCCAGTCTGTTGTCGACCTGCCGGAACGCGTTGATGATTGGCTCGAGTACACGTTTGAGCCTCTCTTCCCCGCGAAGAGCGAATTCCCAAGCGCCTCCGAGGTTACCCGCCGCATCATTATCGATGCCGAGCTCACCGAGGACAACAACACCGGTCGTGTTGTGTGGCAGTTGGCGCATCTTTCCTGGACCGAGTTTAGCTATCAGTCTCCCGCTTTGGTGGACATCTACCAGCACGGCCAAGATGCCATCCCGAGCCTTGACGCAGCCACCCAGAACAACGGGTGGGGATGGGATCCTAAAACTATGTCGTTCCCTGCGCACGTCGGCGAGGTCCTCGAGATCGTCTTCGAGAATGTCGGCTCGGACCTCCAGAACAGTGGCGTCGTCGAGACACATCCCTTCCACGCCCACGGCAAGCATTACTACGACATCGGCAGCGGCACTGGAAAGTACGACGCCGACGAGAACAACGCGAAGCTCGAGCAGCTCAACTATAAGCCCGTGAAGCGCGACACCACGATGCTTTATCGGTACACTGAGAGAGTCTCGCCCGGCGAGGTATCTGGCTGGAGAGCGTGGCGTATTCGCATCACCGACCCCGGCGTTTGGATGATCCACTGCCACATCCTCGGGCATATGATGATGGGCATGCAGACCGTGTGGGTTGTGGGTGACGCCAGCGACATCATTAGTATCCCGAGACATTTTGCCAGTGGATACATGACCTATGGCAGCAGCGTCTACGGGAACGCGACGCACGCTCCGGCCGTGTATCAGTACTTTAACGATACGAACAAGTGCGGCCCCGTTGGATCCCAGCCGCAGGAGAGACTCCGTATATAAGAGCGCTTGTTAGATATTCAGTTGTAACGAAATGGGCACTGACGGTGTTTGGGGGCACAGAGCTTGGAAAACGGCCTTGTCATTTGTTTCGTCTTTGCGAGCGTTTCTTCTGTAATATTTAGCCTAGTGTAATATAGTCCACCTATGGGGTAGCAATATGGCGTTTTATACCATCAACAGAACTGTGGTGCTGGTGAGTCTTGAGAATGGGGGTCGGGGTGATGCTAGCTCCCAGCCTTTTGGGCCCAAGTCAGGGGTGCAGCGAGACACTCGTGGCGCTGAGCAGTGGTTGGGCCAAACGTTGGTCTGAGAATGCCCATCTCGCTTATCGTGGGCTCTTGACAAAGTCTTCTACTATTACCTTTCCGAAGTCAAAATGAAGATATGGGTTTGTTGTCGTGTTCTCGATGTTTATGTCGAGCCTCAGCCCAGCTTTCCTGTCTGTTTGCGGGGTCCTCGTGCAAACACTAGAGGCGACCCCAGTCGGACCCTGACATGACTTGTTTCAGTGGGGGTCCGACGGTCTCACGCTCAAGAGCCTCAACGCCTGGAATCTCGGCCGCAAAGGCTGAGAGGCTCTGGGACGCGGCAGCCGAGACACGGGCCTGCGGTTCACGTCAGGGGCTGCTGGAGAACTGTGCACTGACTCGATGGGTTACTTGGGCGGGAGACTTGGCATCTGAAAGCGGTGACAGATGGCGGGAAGCCTTGAACTTGGCCGTTTTCGGCTAGTGCGGCAGGCCAGCCCCTTCCAATTTTCCATCCCGCCTTCATTCACAGGGCAACCGGCTGGAAACAATGGGATTGGCAGCTCCTCCACTCCTCCCACGACACAGATGCACCCGCATTCTCTTGTCTCGCAGTCCCACTGATCAACTTGATGCCTCTGCTCGTGCCCTCGGCTCCCATTCCGACTCTCCTCCGCTCCACTTGTTCCTTTGACTCTCCTCGGCCGTGGTGTCTGACAACGACCTCCGCGGTGCCGTGACGTGTCAGGCGGAGCCCCCTCTCTCCCGCAACACCATCCACCATCGGTAGCCCATCGGCCGTTCCTCCCACCGCCCTCACGAAACAATCGAGCATTCCGCGGCTTTCGCACCCACGCATACCCAGATCAATCCGTCATGTCGCAGGACACAGAGCACTCGGCGCAGCCGATCAACGGCTACGTTGAAGACGAGCGCCCTGGCCTAATCGACGACGACCCAATGACCCCGCTAGATGACGACTCGATCGCGTCGTCGCAGGAGACCATCCCGCCAACCGAAGCTCCCAACTCACCACAGCTCGATCCCTCATCATCATTCCAGACGGAGTTAAATGATGATCGTTCACAATCGGCTGTTCCCTCATCGTTGACGCCCCCGCCCTCCTCGCAAATGCCCGCCCTTCCCGGCGCTGGCATCGTCAATCCACTCGGGCTCATCGCAACACAACGGGCGGGTATCTTTTCGCCGCCCGCAACAGGATTGAATGGCAATCTTAGGGAAGCCCTGGCGGTTCCCGAATTTGTTCCCCCAACAACACAGCAGATGGCCAGCGCCTCCGCAGAGGAGCTTCGGGCAATGCTCCAAGCATCGATCACCGAGCACGCTAGACTTAAGATGGAGGCAGCACACCACAAACTACAATACAGTCTTCTCACACTACAGGCTGAGGAGGATTCCAAGCGGGCCGCTGTCGAGCATGAGATGACCAAGAAGGAGGTGGAAGCGTTGAGGATGGCTGAGCATTCACGCCAAGCACGCCACGACCTCAAACAAGTGTCCGAGGCCTCGCAGGCAAAATACCTCCAGCTGAAGATCTGGTATGAGCAAACGCTCGACGAGAATGAGGTGCTCCACAAGAAGTTCAAGGCTGCCCGAAAGGTGATTCAGCAGAAGGAAGAGGAGGTTGCCAGTCTCATGGACGAGCGAGATATGTTGCTCAATCGCATCCGCGAGAATCGTGAGCGTTTCCACCACTTTTGCAGTCCCGGGGGCATCTTCCACGGAGCTGTGACGCCCAAGGGGCAATCTGCTGCCACTCCAGCCCAACACCGAAGCACGCCCCAGCATACGCCGCGGTCCTCGGGACACCGGGACGCCCGCCCCGGTCGAGCTCAGGTTCAGGGCGAAGGGAACTTTGCTGTCCTGTTGCAGGCTCTGAGTCAAGACAACAATAGCGCACCATCGACACCTCTCTCTGGCCACCGGCCGGCGACTCGCATCCCTTCGAAGCATACTAGGAACGTGCAGTCCATGTCCTCGCTCCCCACGACACCCATCGGCCGCGGAGGCGGAGGGTTGCTTCCATCAGTCGACCTGGTTCCTCAGACCGAGCCGCCGTACCGTCTGAGCCGATTTGTTCCCGAGACTCCGACCTCGGGAAAAGTTCACCAGCGACGTAAGAGCAGGGAGAGCACAATATCAGCCGAGGACAACGAAGAATTGGCCCGGCAGGCTCTCCAGTCTGTAGCGGCGGCATCTGTTTCGTTTGCCTCGCACGGTAGCCACTCCCGTTCGCATCGTCAACATTCTGACGAGGAAGAGGAGGTCTTTGAGAGCCAAGCTAGCCAGGCAGCTTCCGAAATGCTTCGCCGTGATCCCCGTGAAAGCTTCGAGGTGGCCAGCTCGGTCAACTCCAGAGATGGCACACCGGCTCCGGTCGACAAGAGTGCGAAGCTCCAGGCAAAGTTGTTTGGCGGGTTGAATAAGAGCAGTCTCGGCCTGCATGAGAAGCGCAAGTTCAGCGGTGGAGACAGGGAGGAGATCTCGCCCCGGGAATCCCTTGCTAGCCCGACAAAGAAACTGCGGGTGGGCGGGGGACTGCGTGAACCGGGTCGAGTTGGACTAGGTATCCGTTATGGACAGGACGCATAGTCGAGAGGGAGTTGCCAGACGACAGGATGGATGAATGGGTATTTCCTTTTCTTGTATACTATCTGCGACTGATTTGTTACGATACCAAGGGGCACAGTGTGGGCACCTGCCTGGCACTTACGACGGACACAGAACGTCCATGTTTCACGAGGCTGGGTCATTGAGTCTTGTACATTACGATTAACGACAGGGATTGGGTTTCGAGGAGAGGCCTGGATAGCATTGCCGAGCGGCTTTTCGCTGGGATTGATGTCATGACAGCAGCGTTCAACAGATAGTCAATGATTGCCTCTCAGACTGGCTGACACAACAACTTGTTCCTCGCCCTATTCCCGTTGCACCACCCCAGGCGGCCGACTGCCGGCACTGGAAAAATGTTGAAGATGTTACAGGGGTCTTGACCACCCCCGCTGCCGGCTTCCACTGCCGCCCCCAGAGACCCATTCGCCTCTCGGCTCTGCATTTTCCCACACCCCACTCCGGGGCAATACATCTCCACAAGCATCCCGAGACACGGCGCTCCGGGCAACCGGTCGCTTCAACCGCAGCGAATAATTTTCTGGCTTCTTTTTGTTCTCGTCTTTTCTTTTTCTTCTCTCGCGATACCCCCCCCCCCCCCCATCTTGCTGTTTTCTCCCATTCCCACCCAACGCGCCTCGCAATCCCAGCGTTCCCGCATCCCCTCCCTCGTCCCACGCGGCATCTACAAAAACCCCCGGCAGACAAAAGACAAAAAAATGGCCGTCCTCCCCAAAGGCCTCAAGGCCGTCCTGACCAAGGCCCCCTCCGACATTGTCATCCTCTCCTCCCTCCGCACACCCATCACGCGCTCCTACAAGGGCGGCCTCAAAGACGCCTACCCCGAGGAACTCTTGTCGGTCGTGCTCCGCGCGACCCTCGACAAGAACCCCAACCTCGACCCGTCCAAAATCGACGATGTGGCCGTCGGCGTCGTCCTCTCCGAGCTCGGCGGCTCCAAGGCCGGCCGCATGGCCATGAACCACGTCGGGTTCCCCTCCACCACGTCGCTGTACACGGCCAACCGGGCGTGCGCGTCGTCGCTGCAGGCGATTGCGCTGGTCGCAAACCAGATCCGCGGCGAGATGATCGACGTCGGCATCGGCGCCGGCATGGAGTCCATGACGCGCAACTACGGGAGTCGGGCCATCCCGGTTGACGCGTGGCCTGCGCTCAAGGAGAGCGAAGTCCAGGATGCACGGGACTGCGTCATGCCCATGGGTTTGACGAGCGAGAATGTGGCGGAGCGGTATGGGGTGTCCAGGGAGGACCAGGACGCCATGGCCGTGGAGAGCCATAAAAGGGCGGCAAAGGCGAGGGCCGAGGGTCGCTTTGGGGACGAGATTGTCCCTGTTACGACGCGCTGGCAGGAGGTGGACAAGCAGGGGAATAAGGTGGGGGAGGAGACGACGATTACGGTGACAGAGGACGATGGGATCAGGGCGACGGCTAGTGCGGAGGGGTTGGCCAAGCTGAAGCCGGCGTTCAAGCCCGATGGACGGAGCACGGCGGGGAATTCGTCGCAGGTCAGCGATGGTGCTGCTGCTACGCTGCTGATGAGGCGGAGCACGGCCACGGAGCTGGGGTTGTCGGGGAGCATCATTGGCAAGTTTGTCAGCTCGGCGGTTGCTGGGTGCCGGCCGGATGAGATGGGTATTGGCCCGGCGTTGGCGATCCCCAAGGCGTTGGACCAGCTTGGGTTGACGAACGGGGATGTGAGCAGGTGGGAGATCAACGAGGCGTTTGCTAGCCAGGCGCTGTACTGCGTGAGGGAGCTCGGGCTGGAGAAGGAGTGGGCGGAGGGCAAGGTCAACCCTGATGGTGGTGCTATTGCGCTTGGTCACCCTCTCGGTGCTACTGGTGCGCGTATGGTCAGCACGCTGCTTCACGGTCTTGGAAGGAGCGGTGGTGAGATTGGTGTTGTCAGCATGTGTATCGGTACCGGTATGGGTATGGCTGGTGTGTTTGTCCGCGAGTAGGCGTGTATCGTTTAGGTTTGGGTCTGTGTTAGTTCTCACGAGTTACGGTTTCTGTATATAAAGATCAATCTTAAAAGCTATGTAAGTAGCTGGGTGTCTCGGACGGACTGCTATGAGAGATATGTTTGAGAGTGACCGTCAGATGGTGTTGGAGTATTAGCAAAATGAAACTGAAATGAGGGTCCCAGATGTTGACAGGCAAAACTCCCCATGAAAAAAAAAAGGTTGAAGAGATGAAAGCCACCAAATAGCCGAGAATTCCCCCCGAGATTAGGTAAAAGGACGAATGAGATCCGATGAAACGAAATAAAAGAGATTTATTTTTCACCCACCGCAACAGAGTCGGCCCAAGAAAAAAACAAGCTCCCGAAGAGCAGTAGAGCCCTTGGAACACCCGAGAAAGCCAAATTTGCCCCAAGCCACAGATCTCCTCTTCGAGCTCCTATCACTCAAAGTCCGTGTCGCTGTCATCGTCGTCGTTGTCGTCGCCTTCGTCAGAATCGTTGTTGCTGGCCTTCTTGACTTCGTTGAATTCAGTTGGGATCGCATGATCCTCATCAACCATCTCAACATCGACAGTAGACCTTGCCCACTCCTTCGCCCAGTCCAAGAGCACCTGACCCAACTTGCTTCGGATATCATCGAACTTAAGACGCAACTTCTCGTCCTCTTCGGCGGCCACTGAAGACTTATTTTCCGCGGGCGTTGAAGCCGCTTTGGGTGTTTTGCTTGCGAGAGAAGGGGTGGTCATTGCGCTCTTTTCTTGAGCAGCCACTCGCGGAGCATCGCCAGGCGTCAGTTCAAGGCCTCCAGGCGTCGGAGTACCGGAACGCTCCCTCTTAACGATAGGGAGACCCGTGTCGGTATGAGTCGAGTCCTCTCGTGGAAGAGCTTCCTGTCGAACTTCATCGTCGTCAGGAGCGAGTATCCGGGCAAAGACTTCCTCCTTGCTGATGACGGGCTCCTTCATTTTGCGTTCGATTCCTGCGCTCTCGAGAATGTTCCAGAGCATCATCCTCAGCTGGCACTGGAACTTGGTATTCCCTTCGCGCACAGCCCTAGTAACCGCTTCAAGGAACAGTGCAATGGCGACCCGCATTCCCTTTTCCATATTAGTGACGACAAGCCTAAAGCCCTCGGTCCCCGCATTCTTAGCAAGTTCCTCAAGAATAGCTCTCCTTCGGGCAAAGGCCCCTGGGCCCCCGGGGGAATTGATTGCTTCGGTGAAGGCTGGCTCCCACACACGTCGTAGCTCCTTCGCGGCGCCTGCATGAACGGCCGGGGAGCTCGCCCGGAACTCTACCAGAGCCTGGCCAACTTGGTCTTTGATAATCTCTTGAACGAGACTAAGAACGCCGAGTTGCTTTACCAGATACTCTCGATGTTGTTGAAGCTCGGGGACGGCTTCAAGAATCGATGCTTCGACTCTCCTTATGATCCTGGACCACATGGTTTCAATCTTCTTCCGGGCCATCAGCTCTAGCTGTGGGACGTTTTGATGCATCTCCTCGATCCAGCCGCCCGCGATCTTGTTCTTGAATTCGTCAGCCCTGGCAAGCGTCAAGTTAGTTGATGACCAGACCGCGACGAAAAGCAAAACGAGTCAATACGCACATGGCTTCCATCCAGTTGTATCTCCGCTTAGCCCCTCCAGCAGTACTATGGAAGGGTCCGCCGTTCCGTCTCACGATAGCAGTATATGTACTCCACGCCAATTTTGCAGGTGGCAGTCTGGGGTCAGGAGGCGTTAAAACCCAACCTCGGACCATCTCCACGGTGAGCTCTCGGCAGGTCTTCAAGGCTTCAACCTTGCTCTTCAACGGGTCGCACGCCCGAATGGCATCGACGAGTCTGGTATGGAACTTTTCCAACGCTTGCTCGACGGCCGTGCAGTTTGCGGCAAAGACCTTGGTCTCAATCACCTCACGCGGGACCGTGACCGTGATGTGTTTGAGGAGCCGCTGGTTCTCGGCCCAGGAAAAGAGTTTGCCGCGAAGCTCGCAATATCGGTGAAGCAGTTGTACCATGTGCCGATCTCTCTGAGGGAACGTTGCCCTCTGGAGCCAGTGCAGAAAAGCGGGAATGCCGGTGTATTTGACGGCCGGAAAGCCCTTGATCTGGATTGCGTCTGCATCCTCCATTTGAAGCGCCCAATACGACTTAGCGCTAACTGGAAAAATATCAGGGTCGACAAATTCGTACTCGATAGTTCCCGGTTGTGACATCTTGAAAGCGTGGTGCCGCTCCTTTTGGTCGTTGAGGATGCGTTCCGTTAGCCTTTTGTTCCTAGAGCGGACGGCATTGAAGGCCAATTTTCCAGTCGGGAACGTCCGCTGCCTGTGAACTATCTTCCCCTTGCGACGCTCTTTCCGCTTCTCTGCCCTCACCTCTCGCAGCTGCGCTTTAATTCTTTGCCTGTCCTGCTTCGTCTTGGTCTTGTCCTTGTCCCTGATCAATTTCTTGATTCGCGCCTTCAACGAACCGACGTTTTGTTGGTACCGAGAGCACTCCCGGACACAGATGTCGATGGCATTGATTTCGTCAGACCTTCCCTCTTTCAAGGCGGCGCTGCGATCGTCAATATCGTCAATCTTTGAAACCACAATGCAGAAACTGCGGCCATTGAACTTTCCATCCATGCGCAGCGCAATCTCCTGGTTCCGCGTCATCAAGTCGACCCCAGTCTTCTCGTCCGCGGCGCGGATAGCTGGCGCCACAATGACAGCAACGTCTAGCTTGTCGTAAAATCGGCGAGCGACCTCAACTCGTGCCCCGACCGTGTCCGATAGGCCAGGAAGATCGACCAGGACAATACCCGTTTTGAGAATGTCTGACTCCAGCTGAATCTCCACATGGTCTACGAGAGGCCACAGCGTCACTGTGTTGCGTTCTGACCCCAATACTTGGTAAGATGAGTCCAGGTATGGACGCAGGCTCTTCGAAAAGACTGCTGGGTCATTGCCGGTAATCAGCGAAGAGGTGTCGAGAAACCGGGTAATGTGCTTATACTCGTGTCCAAGAAGGGTGTTGGCATCCATGCCCGCCAGCTGTCCAGCGGTGAGGCTCCAAGTCGCAGCGATCTTGTCTTTGGCTGCATGAATGCTGACGTTGAGGTCATCGAGGAGTTTGCGCTTTTCATCGTACTGTTGTTGCTTTTCCTCCTCGGTCACACCCGACCCCTCGAAACTGTTGGTCTTCAAGATGGTGTCCCTCTCAACCACGTCACGGAAGTATTGATTGAGCTCGCGCTCGACGTCTTCCTTGGAGCGGAAGATGACCTTGGCTAGGAACGGTTCGGGTGACTCGTCATGGTGGTTGTAACGAATTTTACAGACGGCCGCCGTCGAAGCCTCTGCGTTGCTGGACGGCAACAGCCCCTCATAGTCCAGGATCGCGTTTAGGAGGGAGCTCTTCCCAGCTCCAGTCTGCCCCTGTACTCCCACGAGAAGCCGGCACTTCTTGCGATTATAGCACCTGTTCCTCCTTGTGAGCATATGGCCAATGAAGATTGATCGCGAGCCTCCCATTCACTCACCAGCCTCCCCTATACATCTCTCCAGGAACTTCGCCTGGATGAGGCCAGCATCCCCACCGCTTTGCTTCAGCGAGACAATGGCCTCAGTAATGGCATCAATCAGGATAGGAGAAAACCCCTCCGCAACATCCAGTGCCTCTTCTAGAATCTTGATCCGAGCAGCGGGGTCAATGTCACCCATGGACTGCCAACAAAACTCTTGGGAGTCCATGGTGTGGGCGCTCCGTCCTCGGGCGATATGTGGCTGGGCAGACTAGAATCTCTGTCAGATGGAAAACCATGCATGTGAAAGGAATAGAAGAAGATATGGTGAGGAGATGATGTTTTATGATCCAATGTCGAAAGATAAAAACATCAGACGAAACGGTGAAGTGATGAGTCAGAAAAATACAGAGCTCTATTTTTCGCACACCCCATTTTTGTTTTGACACACCGCGCCCACATACAACCCCGGCCTCTGCTTGCGCCACTGAGGCCAACTATCACACCGTTTTGGCCTCTAATCCTTTCAAAAGGCATTGATAATTAACAAATAGGGGTATCCGGAATTTCAAAGTGTGGTGGAAGTGACATTCCAAAGGCACACGAAAATATTGGCCGGCTAGGGTTATGTATGGAAGCGGTGTACCTAAAACAAAAATGGGGTGTGCGAAAAATAGAGCTCAAAATAAAAGAAGCAAAGAGCAGGTGGAAGGTACCTAATAATAAGGTGCCCAAACGAGCAGCAGCTCGTGGGTTCAAGGCAGTGGCTACCGAGTCCCAAATGGCAATATGGTTTGCTGACCTGAAGCAGCAGAGGGGGACTTACCAATGTTGAGGTCCAAGAACCCAGTACCTGTAGGTAAGGGGCGAAGAAAGACGCTACACCGCGGCGGTTGGGTGATGTCGTCCGCTTTGTAGGTCTGTCTGAGAGAGAGAACCCGGGCAACGCAGAAGAGTTGGCAACCAGCCTACACCCTCACTGTTGTTCGCGGTTGAGGTGAAAGGAGGGGCTTTCTCAGGCAGACGGTATCTCGACCTTGATCCAGGATTTGGTCTTAGCCGGAGGGGGAAGAATACCAGGTCTCTAGAGGGCGAGACGATGGGATCGTTGTTGAGTTGCCGGAGATAGGACAAGCAGGAGGCTAAAGGGTGTTGGATGTAAGAAATGGAGGCGAGGTTGGTTGAATCTCGAATCCCAAGAGTTGAGAGGTGGTTGTTGGGGAGAAGAAGAAGAGGAGGGCCAACACCTGGGTCGAGATATTTATCCTGCAAGATACGAGCCCTCTCTCAAAACGGATGTGGGAAGGAGCGATCCAAAATTGAAATGTGATTTTCATCTGAACTTGGAATAAACAGCATACATGCGATCAAAAAGGAAAGACTCAGGAACCGGTCGCCTACCAAGGCGACCGCGGTGAGAAAGAGCAATCTAGGGCGAGAGATATTTTTCGCGGCCCCAATTTTGCTTCCATACTCACACCACACCCCATGTACAACCTCAACTCACACTGTAAACACCGGTATACCGTACAAGAGGCACCGCCTCGATATTATCAAAATCTTCACATTTGCTATGGCTTCTAACTCCCTTTCAAACAGTTACCCATTCTTGTAAGGGACTTTTAAAAAGGCATTTTTACCTTTTCAAAGTAGTTTTAGCTCTGTATAGTAAGGGATAATGTTGAACACCCAGGGCTAGGGGTGTAATATAGAGCGAAATGGTGGGTGTGAAATATGACTCTTTTTGGAATCAGGTGTAGCTTTGACCAAATTTGGAATACCCAGCCAACTCTTTTAAGAAA
Source organism: Cercophora sp. LCS_1 (assembly GCA_036250225.1). Lineage (NCBI taxonomy): Eukaryota > Fungi > Ascomycota > Sordariomycetes > Sordariales > Lasiosphaeriaceae > Cercophora > Cercophora sp. LCS_1. The sequence continues at coordinate 603,900 of JAPZLL010000004.1, forward strand.
CCGTGGGAAATTTGGCAACTGGTTACCTTCCTGTGGAGCAAAGGTGGGAAGGAGCGATACAATATTGACTGATGTTCTGTCCGGACACAAAATGGAAAGAATTCCCAAGGAACCGGGAACGGACTGGGCAGATAGCTGAAAATCCACACGCCTGAACAAGCCACCTTCCTACGTGGCTGCTAGTCTTTTATCACATTGGCAAAGTCAAGAGCAACGTCAGGGTGGGCAAGCGCCCACTGGCCAAGATCCGAGTCTCAGACAACAGGTATACCATCGAGGGCGAATGAACTCAATGTCTAAACTACGCCGGAGTAGGACAGGGTCACATTATAGGTGCCATCAACTACAGTCTGGATGTTGGCAAAGTACTTAAACATTCGATATCATACCTACTACTGGTTTTCCTATTCCCAAAAGTGCTTCTCTGATACATGGTAGTGATACATCATGTAACATGTAACAAAACATTGGATAGTGTGAAAGTGGCAATCTTCATTTTCCTCCCGCTAAAGGCAATTCATCATCCCATGGGTATCCGTCATAAAAGTGAAAAAGAATCATTCAAACATCCAATGCTCCCAGGTTTTGAACTCCTCAAAACGAAACGTGCTGTTTTTCCGCTGCATGAGGGTCCCTTCCATAGAAAGCGCCCATGATCGTCAAGGTGGATCTCGAGGTCGTGGTTGAGAAGAGAAGTGTCGGGAGGGTGAGGGTCGTGAGATTCGGCAGACGTTATTCTGCCAAGTTGAGGTCGGTGACGACGACGTCACGTTGGGCATTTCTACTTCAACGTGACTGACCCGTCGAGGGCTCGTTTAGAGGCAGTCGCCGCATTGCGCGTGGCGGCAGTGGGAGCAGCTGGTGCTAATGACGAGCATGGATCCGCACTTGCAGCAGCGGGGTTGGTAGGCAGACATGTTGATGTTTTTGGAGGGTTGATGGACGTTGGAGAGCATTTGCTGGTGATGAGGGGCAATGTGGTTTGAGAAAGATCAGCTTTGTGTGGGCTTTTGGCTTGTGACTCGGAGATGGGATGAGGTGAGCAGAGTGTGGAAGCTACGATGGACGGGATGGTGTTGAGGGGCAAGGGAAATATATACACCCGCTGGGTGGCAAGAACTCTGACGTGCGAAGAGATGAGCGCTTGCGAGGAAGTCATGCGACAAGGGGACCGGGACGAATCGGAGGCCAGAATTGAGGGCAGCTTGGGCAGGCACCGGGTACAGGATGCAGCCTTTTCGGCAGGCGTCAAAGCCCACGGTTTCTTCGGTTGCTCGGTTGCCTGCAAACCTTGGGAGGCTGCGTGGGATATTGTTGAGAATCGTGCGCGGAGCAGACGTGGTGAGCACGAAGCTCCCACCAAGCTGCAATGCATCCCCGGCTGCAGCCTGCATTACCTAGTCCGGGGTGATCACCTTTTCCCCGCAACCCATCAGATCGCTGCGATTTGCCAGGGCTTCCACCAGGCGGCCAATGGTGAGATGCTATGAGGTTTGCGCATTTGGTAAAAAAGCGAACGTGGGGGCGATATCAGCCTCCGACATCGTCCGACGTGAGATCCGCATCGCAATTGCTGCACTTGACGGTACCGGGAGGCTGGAGTGGGGGAATTGATGACGAGACGCCTTTATTAAGCTCCTTGCCTTTGGGATGGCTTGTGTCGGCTCACCGGCTCTACCCTCAGCGAAGGGCCAGCGCCGCAAACAGCAAACCCGTGTGTTGAGCGTGCACAAGGTCCGAGCCTTTGGTGGCTCTCCACATATCTCAGAGCGGGCGTTTCCTTCGAGGCCGTCCCTCGTATTTAAGAAAGAGGGAGGACGGTGACGAGGCGTCGTTGGCGATGGTGGTGGATCCCAGCGGCATCTGCCGAGCATGACAAAATGGTGAGAGACCGGGGCTTGGCACTCCGGAGCTTCGGGATCCAAGGGCGGGGTATGGCAGCATTCAAGAAAATAAGTTTGGACAGGCACGCGGCTCAAACGTGGATTCCGTCGGCGGAGTGAAGTTTGGGGTGCAATCGTGCAATCGCTGCTCATCCCAATTGTCTGGTCTGCAGGCTGAATTACCCCGCCATCCCAGGTTCAGCCCTGGGGGTTGCCACAATGCAACCCCAACCCTGAGAGGGAGCCGGCTGCCTCCCGAGCGCACAGCCCGGAGAGGCCCACAACTGCACTGTGGAGATGACACCTCAAACATGACCTCGAGGCATTCTCAGTGGCATTCTTTGTATCGCGAAGCCCGAGCCCTCGAGTCGTGCTTGATCATTTCTTTGAAATGGATTGGCGGCAGTACGCAGAAAGGATCACCCCGACGGGAGTCTGACGCGAGCGGTGAGACTCCGCTTCTAGCCCACTGACTGGAAAGTCCCGGCAGGGCCACTCGCCGCCGGCATTTAGATTTTAGACAGCGGATCTGAAGCGATGCACCAAGTCTCCCAAAACGCACGTTCAGAACAGACGCTCAGCTGAGCGAGAGATTCGCGCTATTGATGCGATCGGCGCATTTCGTGTTCGCCTTGAGAAGCTTGGTCCGTTGCTGGTGCCGAGCATTCGGTCTCAGGGACGGTGCTTGGGTGTCCGGGCCTGTCGCAGCCGGAGCCCGAAACGAGGACGGCAGCCGAGCTGAGCCGCATCTTGCAATCTCACCAAATCAGCCATGCGCTAAGTGGGCAAGACCCCCGCATGGTTGCCTCATCTTGGCCTGTCCTCGACCCAAGTGAAAGTTCTCGATGACAGCCCTTTAGGACGCCTGGTCCCAAACTTGACCAGTCCTAGGAGCCACTTCATACCTGAGGAGTTTAGGATCCCCAGTCATCGTGGCGCTGAATTCACGCTTGTTCGTCCAAGCCCAACCTCTCCCAGGTTGTTTACCTCCGTATCACAGCCCCTGAATCATAGCCGGAAGGGCTTCGAGTCGATATAACCGCTGGGTTCTCCAACATCACAACCCGGGACACGGTGCTTGACACACTCAAACACACCATCAATCGAGGTTCAACTTCGGACGCTGCCAGACATTCCTTATCGCACGCAACGATAATTCGAGTGAGAGCAGTCCTCCGACACAACACACCGCCGCCCATGACCCGGAAATGGTTTGGCGGTTCATCCGCCTTCAGCAGCATTGCGAGCAATAGCAGCGATGCCGGCAGCACCAGGAATTTGCCCACCCGGGAAAAGGGGCCGTTGGCATCATCGGAACCTGAACCAGAACTCGAAATCCACCCCTTTCCCTCGACTGACGGTCTTATTATCAAGGTCAAGCCTCCGCGAGAACCTGCGGATTCCTCTATAGAGCATGTTCCCTGCGATATCGTTTTGGTCATCGACGTGTCCGGTAGCATGGACTGCGAAGCACCCGTCCCTGGCGATGCAGGAGAGACGAGGGAGCGATATGGCCTTACAGTTCTGGACCTCACGAAACACGCTGCCAAGACGATATTGGAGACGTTGAACGAAAAGGATCGTCTTGGTATCGTCACTTTTGCTGGGGATGCAAAGGTTCGTTTACGATGTGCATGTCTTGATTCGGGCTTGTTTGACTGACTTGGAATAGGTACTTCAAAAACTGCAGCCGATGACGGACGCAAATAAAAAGAACACCAAAAAGAGAATTGAAAACATGAAAACGCGGGACATTACTAACCTCTGGAGTGGAATTTCAGAGGGGCTCGAACTGTTTGATGAGGCGGGGAAATCAAACGAACGGGTGCCAGCATTGATGGTGTTGACGGATGGCATGCCGAATCACATGTGCCCTCCTCAAGGCTATGTCCCGAAACTGCGGACCATGGGCCAGCTACCAGCTACTATCCACACGTTCGGGTTTGGCTACAGCCTACGGTCTGGCCTGTTGAAGTCCATTGCTGAAGTCGGCGGAGGCAACTACTCGTTCATCCCCGACGCTGGCATGATTGTAAGTTGAGACCCAGAATCAACCCAGAAACATCCCCTCTGACCGTCGTAGGGAACCATTTTCGTCCACTCTGTAGCCAATCTCCAATCGACCTTTGCCATTGACGCCACGCTCACCCTCTCCTATCCACCTTACCTTGGGCTCGAAGAAACAACCGGCGAAGCCGTTGAGAAGCAGAAACCAGTCAATCTCGAATCCGCCACTGAGCTCACCATCCTCCTCTCAACCCTTCAATACGGCCACACACGAGACATCTACCTCCGTTACGGCCCTTCTCTCGGCGCAAACCTCGCCATCAACTCCCCACCCACAGTCACCGCGACCCTCTCTTACAAACCACTCTCGTCAGAGATCAAAACCCTCGAAACAGCACAACCCATCCTCCCCACCCCAAACCCCCTTTCCCCTGCCGAGATCACCTACCACAAATCCCGCTCCGCCCTCGTCTCCTTCCTCTCGTCCCTCTACCCCCTCCGCCCAGACGAGGAACACGAACCCCCGCAACCCCTACCGCCCAACACCGCAGAAAAGTTCGACGCCTTTGTGGCCTCCTTCCCCGCAGCACATCCTGAATTCGAGTCCGACCCGCTCTGTCAATCCCTCGTCAAAGATGTCTGCGGGCCCATGCGCACCGGCCAAATCGCCCTCGCTCTCAGCGAACAGTACTACCACCGCTGGGGCAAGCACTACCTCCCCAGTCTGGCGGGCGCGCACGCAAAACAGGCGTGCAACAGCTTCAAGGATCCCGGGCCGTTGATGTACGGCGTGGATAGCCCGCTGTTTATCGCGTGCCGGAATAAGCTGGATGCGGCGTTTGATGCGTTGCCTGCGCCGAAGCCGAGTAAGCGGACTGGGTATAGGGGGACGATCAGTATGAGCTCGTATAATCGGTCGAGTAACCCGTGTTTTGCAGGGTGTGAGAGGGTGAGGATGGCGGATGGCGGGATGGTGAGGATTGGAAGGTTGAGGAAGGGGATGAGGGTTGCTACGCCCCGGGGTGCGAGGAGGGTTGTGGCGGTGTTGAGGACTGCTGTTACGAGGGGAAGGTTGGTTGTTGTTGGGGAGGGCAAGGGAGTTTTGGTTACGCCGTGGCATCCTGTTCGGATTGGGGACAGGTGGGTGTTCCCCGAGGAGGTCAAGAGACGGGAGGTGAGGTATACGGGCAGTGTGTATTCAGTTTTGTTGGAGAGGGATGGGGATGTTGATGCGCATGCTATTTGTGTCGAGGGGGTTTGGGGTGTCACGCTGGGGCATGGAAAGTTGGGGCCTGAGGTTGGGGATGTGCGGGCGCATCAGTTCTTGGGCGATTACGATCGTGTTGTCAAGGCGCTCGCGAGATTGCATGTGAGCAAGAGCGGGTTGGTGTTGGGAGGGGGTGTCAGCAGGAATCCCAGGTCTGGGCTGGTGGATGGGTTCAAGAGGGCTTCGGTTGGGCAGGTGAGAGAGGTGATGAGGGTTGCTGAGGCTCAGGTGAAGACCGTCGCTGTTGCGGCTTGATGGTGGCGGTGAGAATTAGGTTGGTGGGCATGTCAGATTGGAAATTCAGCAAATCGCAATTGAACAACGAGCTACACGCAGCGCACGCCGTTGATGCCGGACGAAAACGAAATGGAGTGTGTTTTCGTCGATGCGCTGATATAAACGTTGACAACTACCTCCGGACATGGGCGCGAGATTTTGAGGAAGTCATGTCCATTTTGCGTTCCAGTCGGGTGATCAGATCGATGAAAAGGAAAAAAAACAGATGTAGGCGCTGGGGAAATTTGCGACAATGTCTTCAATGTCGATGCTTGAAGCACGATGGATGGGACGGGGTCACGGCCCGGTCCTAACCATGTTCGCGCAGCAGAGCGAGAGGCGGATTGTCGAACTCCAATGCCCTTGCTCTGGGTGAAAAATGCAGTGTCTCGTTCGGTGGGTTGATGTCAGCTGCAACCAGTTGGTGGATCGGTGGTCCGTGCCAAGTTGGAGGGGAGCCCCACCATCTGATTGTGCGGCCGAATCAAAAATCCCCACCGCCTCCATAGGGTTATCAAGCCCTGCCAAAAATTTGGGCCAGCCGCTCTCCAAGCAAAGCGACCTCGAAATTGCATCTGCTCACGACCGGAGATCTACTAACACGACAGCAACAGGTGCTTGATCCACAAACGTCACAATGGTGAGTAGAATCTGATTATGGCGATCGATACGACGGATTGCCGTTTTATTTGATTCTCGAATTGGTTGCTAACGGCGATTCTCTCCCCAGGCGATCAAGCACAATCAGCAAATCCCCCACAACCGTGAGCAAAACTCCCTCCGACGACGATACGCTGGCCACTGAGCCCGGCGCGACGGGAACGCGAGACTGATAATTCTCCCCAGACTTCCGCAAGGATTGGCAGAGGCGTGTTCGGTGCCACTTCGACCAGGTTCGTCACAACAAAAAAGGCTGAGGAGGCTACGTTTCTGGACGCAATTCTGACATGGAGGAATAGGCCGGCAAGAAGGCCAGCCGTCGCGTTGCCCGTCGCGCGAAGGCTGCTGCTGTCGCCCCTCGCCCGGTTGACAAGCTCCGCCCGGTTGTGCGATGCCCGTGAGTTTAGACATGGAAGGAAAACGCGTTGGGAATAGAGGCCTAATGTGGAACCGCAGTACCGTCAAGTATAACCGCCGCACTCGTCTCGGCCGCGGTTTCTCCCTCGCTGAGCTCAAGGTACGACTCCCCAAGCCCGATTGACTTGAGAACTTCGGTTTCTGACAGTTTTGTGTTTCTAGGCCGCTGGCATCCCTAAGCTCTATGCTCCCACCATCGGCATCTCGGTCGACCCCCGCCGCGCCAACCTCTCCGAGGAGGGCCTTGCCATCAATGTCCAGCGCCTCAAGGAGTACAAGGCCCGCTTGATCGTCTTCCCCAAGAAGTCCAACAAGGCCAAGAAGGCCGACACCCCCAAGGACCAGCAGTCGGGCGAGACCACTCAGAGCATCCGCGGCGCTTTCGGCGTCGAGGATGCCATTGCTGCCGGCTTCAGCGAGATCAAGAAGAGCGATATCCCCAAGTCGACCGACGCGTACAAGACCCTCCGGAAGGCCAGGTCCGACGCCAAGCTTGTTGGCGTCCGGGAGAAGCGTATCAAGGACAAGGCGGATGCCGAGGCTGCCAAGAAATAAACGGCGACTCGGGCTGGCGGCGACGGTTAGGAAGATTCCCGGCGGTGTTCATTTGGCAGGTCTGGTCACGCTTCTGCTTTTCCTGGTAAATCCAGCGGAGATATGGGTTCTGCGATGGCCGTGTAGTTTCGGGGACTCCATGGCCCAGGCAGGGTCAGGGTTTTACACGCATCATAGGGATTTGCTAGAGCATCGCGAATGAATGGAAATGGGAAAAGCATGAATCTTGACGCTCATAGGGTGTTTAGGTCAGGTATTTGCGGTTTATGAACGACTGATCTTCTATCTACGATCGTAGGTACATGTGATCGTGTCTGTGTCTGTCTGTCTGTATGTGCGTGCACCCTATGCCGCCCCCTGTGTCTCATTCCTCTCGGCGAGGAGGAGCTCGCCGCCCTGGTTGAGCACATCCTCAAAGACCTTCTTCCTCGACGCCGTCAGCGCACCAGCGAAACCCCTGATGATCTCAGCGACCAAAACGAGTCCGTTCTCCCGGTCCTTGGCCACGCCAGCCGATTGCTTGACATCAGTCTGCCGCGGCTCCAAGCTAAGTCCCTCAATCAAACCCGGGTCAATCGTCGGCGCTGCTGCTTCTTCCCCTTTACCCTCCTCAATCTCGGTCACAAACCCCGAACTCTCACCAACCTCCTCGAGGTTAACCTCCCTCCCCAACACAGCACCCAACAACACCCGACACACCTCGGCCGGTTCCAGAGACTTCAACGCGACCCGACCACCGTCAACAGACCGTCCCATCAACGCCAGCACAAACAAGGCCTCGGACCTGAGCGTAGTAAACTTGGTCTGCGTAAGCAGCCCGCCCAACGCCGCAGCAATGGCGTCCACATGCGCAGCGTAGAACCTGGCCCGCACTGTCTTTTCACCTTCTTCAACCGACACACCCCAGTCCCAAGTTTCGACCAAGACCTCCGCCTCGATAACCGGCGCCTGCAACACGCGTATCACAGCGCATACAGCCCTCGCGGCCTCCATCTTCGTCGGCTCGGCATCCGAGCGGGAACCGATATCCATGAGAACATGGAGATTACTCTTCGCAGCGCCGCCGCGCGTGGTATAAGCCAGCGCAAAACTGGGGCTGCAAAGCTGCGCGACAGCGGCCGGGTTGTTGACGAGGAGGAGACGGGTCAGGGACACAGACGCGAACTGGACCTGGGGCTGGGCTGTCGTCTTTGTCCAGAGACGGGGGAGGATGTGCTCTGGCGCGTCGAAGAGGCTAGCGCTGATCAGGTGTTTGTTGGCGGATGGGATGGCGAGGTTCTTGAGGAAGCCGAGGACTGCGTGGAGGAGTTGGGCTGGGGGAATGTCGGTGGGGGATGTTTCCGGGGAGATAGAGCGGTAGAGGATGGAGACGAGGGGGTCGACAATGAACTCGGAGAGGGCGAGGCTGGTTTCGTCGGAGCGGCAGATGTTGCCGAGGGAGAGGCAGGCGGCTGTTTGGAGGTGGGTGTAGGAGGGTGGGGTGGAGAGCCAGGCTATGAAGCGCTGGATCACGGGGTCTGAGATGGGGTAGAGGGTTGCAAAGGCCGGAAGGGCGGAGATGTCGGCGTAGATGGTGACTGCAGCGTTCCAGACTTGTTTGAGTTGGTCGAGCACATCGGAGTCGGCGGCGGCGATGTCGAAGCGGGTGTAAGAGTCGTAGAGGGCTTCCTGGAGGATGGGAAAGCTGGAGGAGGAGAGGAGGGCGGTTTGGAACTGCTCATAGGTCAGGTACGCCAAAGCTACAGTGCAGAGGCCGGTGAAGTCTTCGAGATCCTCGACGTAGGTTTGATCTCTGGCGAGTTTCAGGAGAACAGCTGGCGTGGATGGGTTGGCAACTTTGGGTTCGGGATCTGGAACTGTCAGTCCTCAATACTTATACCTGGGTAGGAAAAGAGTTGCTTGCCTTGGCTGACGAGCTGTTCCATGAGCTGGATGATGATACTGAGACTTCCCAGGCAGTGCGCAAGACGGGGACCGGCAAGGATGTCAACCAACTTCTTGCTCAAACCAGCCTCGCAGACCAGATGTTGTGCCTTTTCTATAAATTGGTAAGTAGCGTTCACTGCTCTCGACGGGGAACGACTCACCATTCTCAACAGCGATATTATAAATCACCGAGATGATGAAAGAGAGGAGGGGGTCATTATCGTCCAGCAAGCTGACGATAGCTTCCAGCTTATTGGATTCTACCACTCTCGCCTTGTTCTCATCTGTCAGAATTAGCATGTCTTCTACTTCCATGTGGTGTTTGCTTGACGGGCTCTCAACATCCTCCAAAGATGTCCCGGGACCCTCGGTTACCTTTGAGATCTTGGTTTTGTTCCAAGAGCTTCAAAGACAACATGACCCAGACTCTTCCCTGAGAGAATAACACTGTGCAGAGCCAAGAATAAATCCTCGCCAACTCTTTCCAAGACGCCTAAAATATCTAGGAGAAGTACAAAACAGAGATGTGCCTGTCTATCAATTCCTCCCGAGTACAAAGGATAGACCTACCGCATTCAGCGCAACCATTTCCAATGACACGAAGACATTGCTTCTTCAGAGGCAATTCCAGTCGCTCGGCTGAGATACGAGCGAGGTAGAATTCCAGCAGCCCTGAGTCGCCAACCGGGAGCCTCCAAGACGCTAGATTTACAATGTCAGAAACTATCCAATACTACAGTGGCTGGTAACTCACGATCTCTCGCCTTGTCGGCAATAGTTTCAGCGAGAACTGCGAGGTCGTGGTGTGAGCCCTCGAACCAAGCATTCTCGGCAATGCGGAGGATGTTCCTGAGTTGCTCGGTCCGCCATGGTATCACGTCGTGGTCATTTCCCCAAGGACTCTGTGAGAGCAAACTTATTGCTTCTTGCACCACAGTCGATGTCATTTTCGATTTTCTTTGCCAAAAGTGTCCGATGTTGGTCAGCCTAAAGTCGACTGACGCTTTCAGATGTCACTGCTGCGGACTGGCCCGTGCGTTGAAGCCTGGAATCATGCGGGTGCCCTGCTGCAACAGCGCATTCTCAGGGGTGAAAACAGACAGGTATTTTGTCACCAAGAGCCGTAACATCAACAGCCAACTCTGAAATATCATACATAATACAATACTTGCCCTTCAAATCGCCCCGAGAGCAAGGTATAAAGGTGTACACATGACATGTCATCCTAGCATCAACATTATACACCTCCCTGGATCCATCTTTTCTCGACCGCCTTCTTGTATCCGCCCGTCCCGAGCACTGGAAGGCCACGCTTCTGCAACTCGCGCTCGATAATCTTCCAGCGGCCCACCATCTTCTCCTTGTCCACGGGGGTCACTCTCCTGGAGAACACCTGCACGTTGGGCAGGTCCTTGAGGATGCCATTGGCTTCGATCTCCTCGACAAGCTTCTTGGCCTTTGGTGGCTGTGCAAGGTGGTTGATGAGGTGTCTAACTGTTGATAGCGTCATGAGGGTGCTATCTGTGACGATGTGGCCGGTCAATCGTTGGATGCGCTTCGCGACCTGGATCATATTGTCAGCTGACCGCCAAAATCAAGCTTGCACCTTGACTTACGTAGAACTTGACAACCGGATCTTTCACCTGAACAGACTTCCACTCCGAATCCCAGCTCTTCACGAGTTCCTTCGCAGCCTCGGCCGAAATTTCAGGGGCAGCAGACCCGTAGGCATCTTCCTCCTCCCTGGCCTCCTTCAGCGACCCCCAGATTCTCTCATAGTCTCCCTCTTGCAATGCTGCAGTGCCATCTGGCCCCGCAACAATCTGAGCCTTGACAACATTGAGCAGCTCCTCCTCCCCCCGCGTAACCGTCAACGCTGCTGAAGGCTCGATCCTGTTCTCCGAGTAGCGCTTCAGCACCAGTGCCTCGACCACCGCCCGCCTGGTCAAGACCTCAAGCAAAGCCCTATCTGTGACCTTTTCCTGCGGCCCAAAGCCGACGTACTTTTTCGACTCGCCCCAGTGCCCGGGCCTGTCCCACCAATCCTCAAAGCCACCAACCTCCTCGAGGCCAGCACCTGACTCTGCGGGCACGTAGTTGGGGTCGGTAATCTGCTCGGGTATCGGGGCGACTGAACGTGGTGGAGGGGCGATGAGATCCGTCTCGACTTCGTAACGACCGTTCTCGTACTCTTCGATCTCAGCTTCCTCCTCCGCTTCAGCCTCGGTGACACCACGGGACTCCTCCGCCACGGGAAGAACGGTTCCCTTTTCAAACCTCGATGACGTAGCAGAGAGGCATCGTCGTTGGATTCGGAGCCCCGTCCAGGCCTGTGTTCGTCTCGAGCAGAGATGTGTCAGGGTAGCGAGCTCGCTCTTGACCAGGCTAGCTGCTGGTGTTGTTCGGATTGCCGGCGCCGAGCATGTCGAGAAAGCAGAGGCCGAGCCACGTAACCTCTGCAAGCCGCGCATGTTGGAAAGTGCAATTGGGTCGATCGCAGGGAGGAGGGGCGAAGTTGGTGAACAACTTCCACCAAAAGTCAACGCATCCGCGCTGGGCCAGCCCAAATTTTTGGCCCGTTTCCACTGCCCACCCCCCCCTGTCGGGTTGGGTCGGCATTGACCACTCTTTCCGCCCGCACGGGAAGCTTGGCGCCACACTGTGGCTGAATTTTCCTCACTGGACCAAAAAATCTTTGAGCATGCATTGGATGATCTGAGCTCCTTGAAGATTGGAAGAGCTTCAAGCAAGGGGGGGTTCTGGTAACTTTTCCTTCCTCTCGCCTCCACCCCCGCAAACCGCCGGGCTCGCCAATTGATACCGACAGATCGAAGCAAGGCGAAGGAACCCCAAATGGCGATCAAAACCACCCCGCGCAGCGTCTCGGACGCGACGCGATTCACAGCGGCGACGCCCCATGCGAGCTCCCGGCCGGCGGAGCCGCGGTTTTCGGGGCCGTCCGGCACACGTCCGTCCAAGAGCGGCGGCGGCGCCATTCTCGAGACACCAGAGGAAAGAGTTGCGCGGTTAAGGGCAGCACATCAGAGGGCGGTGCAGTCTCGGGTGTCCCGGTTCGACAAGTTTGTGGATGGCGGCCGACGGTTCTTCGACTCAGCCCACAAGGTCGCCGTAATGGGGTTGATTGGGTTTACAGGTAGGCCCCGCCACCACCGCACACACTTTCAGTCTTGAATCACAATTCTGACAGACATGACCAGTCATCGCCGGCATGGCAACAGCCTTCACAGCCTACGACATGTTACGATATAACAAGAAGCGCAAGGCCGAGTTCATCGAAGCCCAGAAGAAGCTGGAAGCCGACAGTCTCGAAGCCGCCCGCCTCGCCTACATGACAGGCAAAGCAACAGAGGAGCAAATCGCTCTCGTCGAGGAGGCCATGGAGCGAGAGAACGGCGCAACTTCCGGTTCCGTCTTCTCCCGGATACCGAGTGCCCTCAGCCAACCGAGGCCAATGGACGACGGTTCACATGCGGTCGAACGAGTAACAGAGGCGGCGAAATGGCCATCACAACAACAAAAAGCCCAAGAGGGGGGCGAAAAACAGACGGGTCTCTGGGCTTGGATGACATCATCTCTGAAGAAGGAGGAGGAGGGAGAAGAGATCATGAGTTCCCAGAGGAGGCTAGGGTACGAAAGCTTAAGTGAGGAGGACGATGCCACTGGTGTCCGGGATAGTGACCTGGTCCGGTCAATCGAAAGCAAGGTCCGGGCAAAGGCACAACATGCGTTTGAGAAAGAGAGAGAAAACGAGAGGAAGGGCGGGCCGTTGGATCAAGTTGGATTGGATCAGACCAAGGAGCAGCCTAAGAAAAAGGGGTGGTGGTAACGACCCCGAGGCTCATCGTCTCGCCGCCTCAGTTGTGCCCCTTGGGTGACCCCCATATCAGATCCGCATCACACCAGGACCTATTGGGGTTGGGGCACTTGGAAGAGGAAATCGGGATGCAATTCGTTGTATCATATTGTAGTAAAAACTACGTGCATAAGTCGGCGCAGGTGTGGACACGAGAGTGTGCAGTACGTAGGGTACCATGATTAGACTTGATCTTATTTGCATCACACCGAGGGGGCGCCGTCCTCAACGACTACACTTACAAATATTCACCATACAGTACAATCATTTTTTGGCATGATATACAACAGTTATATTGCGCTGTTGATTCTACCCATTACGGAGTGACACTAATCCTTTCCTCCCATTTGACTCCGCGACCCAAGATGATGCTAATAATGATGTGATGGATGTAGTTTTATCCCATGTAAGCCATTCGCAGACGCTTGGGACCAAAGATTGACCGGCCCAAACCTACGCTTTGCTGCGTTCAAACCTCGCACGCTGTCTCGCTCGCCCGCTTCCCAGATACCAAAGTAAAAACATTAAGCGAAAGACATTTGACAAGTGAAGGGCGACGCCTGTGCCCAACACGCATTATTGTGGTAAACAGAACGACCCTTGCTCAACGAGTGAACACCATACGCCGGCCTCTCCCCACTAACTTTGGTTTTGTCGACGCGAGTCTTGCTGCTCTCGACGCAGCTCTGCATTCGGTCCCGGCTATCCACCTAGGACAAGATAATGTGATTGAAGTGTCCTGGCACTTTCATCCGACACTTTTCGCAGTCAGCCCGGTATCCTATACTGAACGACCGCTTCATGCCGGGTTGGAGAGCCGTCCATGAATTCAAAGTGTGCCTTGACCGTGTATGCCCTTTCTTCGGGGAAGGTGTGGCAGGCGACTCGACGTCCATGGCGTTGCCGTTCACACTCTCACTTCCTGGCGTGCCCTCTCGCGGCGGCGGGCTTGCCTGACCCAGCTCACCCGCGGAGTTCGAACGAGCCGGGAGGCTCGAAAGCAGGGGATGATGGTGAGTGAGGTGATCAAGGTGACCTATCTGTTGCGCCGATGAATCCAGTGACATACGCGGACTTTCAGGACTGTCTTCGCCACCATTTTCGCTGATCGGTGACGGAAGCCGGCGATTTTGAACCATGTTCCAATCGGCCATGACCTGTGCCGCTGCTGCAGGCCCGTCGAGCGACCGTGGTACGCTCTCGTGCCCCATGAGACTAGGGGGTTGGCACATGCCCACCATGGTGTTCACGTTGAAAGCGAGCGGGTTGTGGTCTTCGGCCGACAAAGCGTTGCCCGCAGCACCGCCCCAATTGTTACCGCGAATCTGAGCAGCAAAACTGCAATTAATAGGAGTCGGCATTCTTGCACCCATGGGCACGGCAGCCATATCGGGTTGCAAGGCGCCCGGCTCAAGATGCTGTATTTGGCCCTGTATCGTGGGATGGTCCGATGTGTCCATCATGTCCATGTCTTGGTCGATCGACTGCATAGCCATACCATTTGAAGAAACCAGCTCCGGCTCATCGGCCCATCTCTGCTGAAGCTGTTCCTCAGAGGGCGATTCGCCAGGTGTAATCGTGCTCGGTGCCGCAGGTGCACCAAATGAAGGATTGGACGGGAATGATGGCCGCTCGGCCCATCGCTTAGAATTAGGGGACGTCCTGAGAGGAAGTGATTGAAGGCGTTTCTACACCGCAGGTCAGTTCTCCAAGCCCTAATAATCGACCGGCGAATTGGCTCGGTATGGAGGGGCATCGAGGAGAGCCGCTTACACTTCGGTGCTCAGTAAACCCAAGAGTCCCTCCGCCTGAGATATCAGCGTATTCATCTTCCCTGGCTCTCTTCCTCTGCGCCTCCGGCCATTCGTGCTGCACCATCATGTTCGCGAATTGGGGCGTTGGCAAGAGCGTGGAGGGTTGAGCTCCCGATCGACTCCAAGCCTCCGTCGTTGTGGCAGGCGGGGTGGTGGGTAGAAGGCGGAATGGCCGTGGCCTAAATAAGGACGGCAATTCTTGGTTCAAGAACAGACGAAGCGATGCGCGCCATGCGCTATTGCACAATATTGTGTCTCCTTGCTTTTTTTTTCTTCTTCCCGAAGATCTGCAGAAGTAAGGGGGACTTTGGAGAATTGAGCGAATCGAGGGGCGTGGGGAAGGAAGGCGGAGGGGAGGCTGAAGTTCGGGAGGTTGGCGTTGGTTGGCCGCTTGTCGCCGGGCTGCTTCCTGTCGGCTGTTTCCCGTTGGGAGCTGAACTGATGAAGTCGCTCTCCAACAAGCCACAGCAACGGCGACCATTCAAAGTCCAGCGGGGCCTGTTTGGGAGTGCAGGTGAGACTTCGCCTCGAAGGTGCAGCGCAAGTCGAGGATTCCGAAAGGGAGCGCGAGGTCGAATCGTCCCCAGGTGACAAGGACCCAACTAAAAGCAGTAAGGAGCGTTCAACGAAGAGCTAAGCCAGGCAAGAATCGACGTCAGATCCTCCGGCAGGAAACAAAAGGGCCTCGATGCGAAAAATGGCCCAAGCCTGAGATGCACAAATATCAAAAGAGAACCATAAATGAATGTAAGTGACAAATCAAGAGAATCAGACAAAGAAGACACATCCGGGAAAGAAGTCCTGACGGAGAAGTTTCTGCGCTGGAAGGAGTATCCTGACGCGATGGTGAGTCCCCCAGCGCCCCCAAGCCGGTGGTTACCAGGCGGCCCAACCTTGGGGAAGCCGCCCGCTGAGTGCAGTGCGCGCAGGGGCCTCCTCACCCAAGGCGGATCTTCATGCAGCTGCGAGGGTGGATCAGTGGCTCAAGTGCCACCCGAATCACTGGAAAGCTGGAAGAGGCGGCGTTTGTTAGCCGGGGGTGGAGGGCTGTTCGTTTCAGAATTGCTTCAAAAGCCGTCCATGAGAGGCCAGAGCCTCGACTGAGGGTTTCCAGCGGCATCAGCTCTGTTCTGTTTGGATGAGCCGTTGATTCCCCCTACCCCTTCTTCGAATATATTGCGCTGCATCAGCCCGCCGAGTTGAGACACGATGACCCGCAGCACATCGAAGGGAGGTTGGCTGGTCTTGGTAAAGATACGGGATGGGGGATGATAACTACTCACCTTGAGGTCTAACTAAACGCACATCACAAAGGAGACCCGTGGAATGACCCCAGCCCAAACATGACCGACAGCACATCTTGCTCGAGATTAATGCCTCCCTCTCTGATCGTCGACTAGAAAACCCGGGTAACATGTCTCTGGCTGAGGGGGTGGGCGGTCGCAGCTGACTGAAGTCTTCGCCTCACATTGCCTGAACAGGGCGTTCTTTCGAAGGATGACTTCTAACCTTACCCAGTCATTTTGGCTGTTTTGTTCGTGTTTCCGGAAGACGAACTCGGTTGACAGTGCCCTCCTATGCCTCCTTGTGTGACTCGAGCCCCCAAACATCTCCAACAGGCAAAGCGGCCGCAAGAGAATACGACGGTTACTAGGGCATAGCCTCTGATGCTCTAAGATAATCCGCAGATGGCGCCTAGAAGCTCGTCTAGTAAGATCGCCGGCGTCGCGGCTCGAAACAAACATCAACTCAGCGCTGACGGGCCTTCCAAGACCGTGAGATGTGGGAAGTGTATCATATGCAAGAAATCCCCTGGTAAACCCACCGGTCGTTCCCGAACCTCACTCTCACCAGGTCGCGCTTCGAAGGTGCCATGGAGCTCCTATTGGGGCCCGCAGATCAGCGTTCACGGCGTTTTGACTCGATGACACGGATGCAGCGGGGAGAAAAGTTGCAGTGGGAGACGCGATCACACCATGCCACTTGGCTCGGTGCTTGTGACAGCAGCGCAGGCCTCGGTGCTGCTCCTCTCTAGCCCAGCAAGCAGCAGCATGACCAACATCCCACACAACCCCTCAGGGGTCCTGTCGTGCTCGTTGCACCACAGAACAAGATGTGTCGTGAGACGTGGTGCCTGAGATCGGCGTAGGTCGGAAAATTCTGTTGTACCTTTGGGAACTGGAAGCCATAGTATCCACAGATAAGTCGCGGTCCGAATGCACCACGCCAACAAGCACCAAGGCGTTCGTCAACCTACCGGTTGTGGGTTGGGAACTAGCGGATCATGCCGTCAAAAACATCGACCAACGGTCGCTTCCGTTCCCGACAAAGGCGGTGAAATTTGAGAGGAGAGACTTCCCCAGCTGGTCTGTGCCAAATATGGCAGAAAAGATTTTTGTGCCCCTCCCCCACCTTCACTTGGGCGAAATGGATGTGGCCATGGGGCTCGCGTAGCACTCGATAAAGCTGACCTTCAGGCGATTGTCCACTTGGCCGCTCCATCGGATGCATGTGGCCGAAGGTCGGATCCAATTGCACGCCGTAAATTTCTAAAGCACCACGGCATCAAACACCTCTCCGGTCCGCCTTTCCTCAAAGGACCAGACTGCATCTGCGCGATTGAGCCCTTGACCGAATCAGATCCCCAACCCTCATCCCAAGTTCTTTATCCAAGACGTGGACACCGCCTTTGCTTTGCCGTGTGTATTTCCCCGCTACCCAACGACCTGGACCCCAAGTAATTCTGAGTCACTTCAAAGTACGGAATAGCTCCCTCCATTTCCTGTTCGCCTGCCCTCTTTCGACGACCCACCACCACCCTTGTTCCTATAACACAGGCAACTCCCAGTCTCCAGACTTTCGGGGGCCCTCTCCTTCTCCATTCTTGATCTTCCATCCGATTGCTTGGTTCCGTTGGGCTCCTCGACCTGGTCACACCTTCCGTCTTTCGGCGTCTTGGCTCCTCCGCCACCACCATCAATCTTTTCAAGGCCCAGTTATCCTCCAGAATTGGTAAAATACTTCCTAAAGCTCACTTACAGTCTTTTCACTCGACTTATCTAATTCATTCAAGACCGTTCTTCAGAATGCCGGGAATCGACATGGCGCCCCTCGTTGCGGACGATATGAGAGGTATGCATCCCTCCCCTTTCTTGACAGTCGGCGGCGGTCCAATTGGCATAATGGAGAGCCCTCGGCCCCCCGATTTGGAGTGGACCAGGAGCCTGGGAAACGGCTCTTCTTCGAAACGTTAGCATGATGGCGCTGACTTTGTCCTCAGTCCTCGGACAGGACCCTCTGATCCCTCCCGCCCTTCTGATCTCAGAGATCCCAATGCCAGATGCGGCACTCCAGACTGTCGTGAAGGGTCGCCGAGATGCTGTCAGTGTCATTATGGGACGGAGTGATCGCCTTCTGGTGATCGTCGGGCCGTGCTCCATCCATGATCCTACTACTGCCATCGAGTACGCCAACAGACTCAAGGCTCTTTCCGAGAAGCTCCAGGACGACCTCGTCATCATTATGAGGGCCTATCTCGAGAAGCCACGGACGACGGTCGGGTGGAAGGGCCTGATCAACGACCCCGATATCGATGAGACGTTCAAGATCAACAAGGGCCTCCGCGTGTCAAGGCAACTCTTCCGTGACCTGACCTCGGCCGGTGTGCCCATTGCGAGCGAAATGCTCGACACCATCTCCCCTCAGTTCCTCGCCGACTTCATCTCAGTTGGTGCCATTGGCGCGCGCACAACCGAGTCCCAGCTCCATCGTGAGCTGGCGTCCGGGCTCTCGTTCCCAGTGGGCTTCAAGAATGGCACTGACGGCAACTTGGGTGTCGCCATTGATGCTATCGGTTCCGCTGCTGCCAAGCACCACTTCATGGGAGTCACGAAGCAGGGACTTGCTGCAATCACCCGGACATCCGGTAACCAACACGGATTCGTCATCCTCCGAGGCGGCACCAAGGGCCCCAACTACAGCAAGGAGCACATCAAAGAGGCCAAGGAGACCCTCATCAAGAAGGGGCAAAAGCTTGCGATTATGGTTGACTGCTCGCATGGTGAGTAGACTCGGCGCAAGAGACGCGGTGAATGTGCTAACCCCTCCAGGCAACTCCAACAAGGATCACCGCAACCAGCCCAAGGTTGCCGGCGTCATCGCCGAGCAGCTTCGCGAGGGCGAGACGGCCATCATCGGTGTCATGATTGAGTCCAACGTCAACGAGGGTAACCAGAAGGTCCCCGCAGAGGGTCCCTCGGCGCTCAAGAAGGGTGTCAGCATCACGGACGCCTGCATCAACTGGGAAGATACCGTCGCCGTGCTGGAGGATCTCGCCGCTGCCGTACGGGATCGCAGAAAGCTGGTCGGAGGCGCCATCAACGGCGATGAGTCCACGCACAAGACGACCACGTTGGAGGAAGACTAAGGTGTTCGCCATCGATGGGGAAGCGTGCGTTGAAGAGCCCAGCGCACTCGGAAATGGTTGGTAGTTGAACGGTTTGCTAGGTCATGGCGGAACAATTTTACGACTGGAAAATAAAAGGAGGGGGTTTCTCTCAAAATGGATGACGGGCTTTGGATTACGGGAGGCGGAAAACGTACCTGCGGCGTGCATCGGCGGCGTAGGGGAAAGGGGGGTTCGCAACAGGGACAGGACACTTCCTGTATAGTCCTCCGAGGCAAGCTTTGTAGTATGTTCAGGGCGAGTATCGCCTCGCCATAAAAGCACGATGGTAATAATAGAGGCCTATTAGTCGATGCCCCTTTTCCGCGCAAGCAGCGCGACATCAGGCTGTCCAACCTCAGTGATATGCGTCCGTATCCAAGACCCATGGTAAACCCCAACCATATCAACATATCAACGCTAAACGCCATCCCAATGTAGTTCCAATATCAGTGTCGGCCCTGCGTCGCTTCCACCGGAGTATACCCGCCCCCGTCCCTCCTCACGAACCCCCTCCCGTCTCCCCCAAGGCGCCCAAACACCCCCTTTCCCTCACGCAGCTCCATCAGCTTCCTGAGCCCGGCGGCGCCCAACAGGCCTGCTGTCCCGAGAATGAATCCCCACACGATGATCTGATCCTTACGGCTATCCCGCTGGAAACAGTTGGTCACAACATCCTTCTCCTCGGCGTTCTTGCAAATAGGCAGGTTGTAATCCAAACAGAATGCCTTGGTGCACTGCTTGCACGAGGCTGTGGAGGCGCGCAGCGCATTATCGCCGGCCGGAGGGGGATTATCGCGCTTGGGGCCGAGGGAGATGATGGTGCTGTTGGAGAAGCAGGTGCACTTGCAAAAGGTTTGGGCGGCTGGTCATGCTCGTGTTAGCTTGCGACTCTCTCTCTTTTGCCCTAGCAGGAGGATGTGAGGGTGTCTACACGTACAGGCTAGGACGATTGTTATGTAGGTCAATAGCAAAAGGAGGAGAGATATTCGTCGTGCCATCTTGGGCATTTCATCTGACCTGAGATTTGTGGTGATGGACGATGGTGTTGCGAGCCTTGGCGGTCGGCTGGATGATGACCAGTTGCTTGCTTGCGCCACAGTTTGTGGCCGCCCAGCGACAAAAGCCGAGAGAGGGTGTGTGGCAAATCGGTGGCTGGAATACAGGAGTCAATGCGCGCCGGCAATTTACCGCGACGCGTCGCATCGCGGGGTCGCGTCTCCCCTGAGCTCGAGTCATCGCAACCCCGCCACTCGCTATCGAAAACTCCAGAACGGCGACAAACACCAAAATCTCGACTTGCACTCTTGTCCTTTGACGATACTCCAGGATCAGTATACATACAATAAAATGACAGTTTCAGAGAGCGCTGCTGCGACTTCTGCTGGGGCGTCTAAACCCCCACTCCCCAATCTCGAGGAGCAGCAGTACCTCGATTTGCTTCGGCAATGCATTGAGGAGGGCGAAGAGCGTCCCGATCGGTGAGCATATTTATCGCACTGTTGACTCAATCGCTAAAAGTCACACAGCACAGGCACCGGCACCTACGCGATCTTTGCGCCACCACAGCTCAGGTTCAAGCTGAACCGCGACGGCGTTCCCATCCTCCCCCTCCTCACGACGAAGCGCGTCTTTACCCGCGGCATCATCGCCGAGCTCCTGTGGTTCATTGAAGGAAACACGTCCTCGGAGGCGCTCAGTCAACAAGGAGTCAAGATCTGGGACGGCAATGGCTCCCGCGAGTTTCTGGACAAGCGGGGCTTTCCAGACAGAGAAGTCGGCGACCTTGGGCCGGTGTACGGCTTCCAATGGCGCCACTTTGGCGCTGAATACGTCGATGCAAAAACAGACTACGCCGGCCAGGGCGTTGATCAGCTCCAGGAAGTGATCAACACCCTCCGGACGAACCCGTTTGACCGCCGAATCATTCTCAGCGCTTGGAACCCCAAGGATCTCCCCAGAATGGCCCTGCCGCCCTGCCATATGTTTGCTCAATTTTACGTCTCATACCCAAGGTCGTCGCGCGGGGGAGATGGAGCTGCAGGAGACAGCAAGCCCACGGGACACCTCCACTGCCAATTCTACCAGCGATCGTGCGACATGGGCCTTGGCGTTCCTTTCAACATTGCCAGCTATGCTTTGTTGACGCACATGATTGCCCACGTCTGCGACCTAGTACCTGGGTCGCTGTCGTATGTCATGGGCGATTGTCACGTCTACCGGAATCATGTGGATGCACTCAAGACACAGCTCGAGCGTGAGCCGCGGGACTTTCCAGAGCTTGAGATCAAGCGAGAAACAGGCGGAAGTATTGACGGGTGGAAGGCTGAGGATTTTGTTATCAAGGGGTACAATCCATACAAGAGCATCGCCATGGACATGGCTGTTTGAATGAGATACCGGTCCCAGCGGTCCGGTTTGCCAGGGATGGCTCCCTTTTCTCTTGTAAATACATCGGCGAGGTGTTGGGGTGTTGGGTAGCATATTCTCTACAAGACGGTTGCGGGCGACCGCGTGAACGTCGTTTCTCCTTTTCGGTTTTGACATGTTCGTCGCGGCTTGAGGAGCCCCTATCTCGCCCAACCCTGCAGGATTTTGGCGCATTGAGAAACGCCAAACTTTTTTTCCCACTGTGATCGAGGCCTTTGGGTCGCGACATGGAGAAGAAAAGACTCTTGGTTTCTTTGCATTGCCTGGCATATTCTTCCTCTTTCAAGCACAGGGGGGGGCGCATTTTATTGCAAGGCAGAATGTGGGCAGCTAAATCGCGCATGATGGCAACCAAAGGAGAGTCGCTTGTGGGATCTGCTGGCTCCCGCCACCAGAGGGGAGACGTCTTGGTACGCCACGCTCGAGAATTCGCCCTAGGAAAACTCAAAAGGAATGCTGGTGCAACCCGGCAGCTGGGGCGCCTCGAACCACAAATGTCGAACAGGTGGTTTGGTTTAGCGCCGGATTTTACGGTGCGCCAAGTCGCGGGCCCGACCCGCCGTGCACGTGTGTGGCGTCTCCGCAGCATTGAGTCCAGGCCACTGTCGAAGGGGAACTAATTAGATTTTGGTTCAAGGAAATCACAACTCCTTTTTTTGTCTTTTGTACCCAGTTTTTGCCCGTTTAACTCCGTTCCTTAATGTGGTCGTAGCCCTGGTTGGCCCTTAGCTCTACTACAGCATAGCAGTGTGCCAGGGCAATGTGGGATATACAATTCGCATGTTAGTGGTGCGGGAGGGTTGCTATTTCGAGCTTCCCGTTCATAACCCAGATACTTTATATGGGTTGGAAAATAGTTTTGGCTTTTTCCACTGATAATTCTGTACGGAATGCTCTTTTTCGGAAGCGCCAACTGCGCTGTGTGGCTCGCTTTTTCGTCAACAGATTGCCATGATCCCGGCCCCACATCGGATCGGCCCCGGAACCATGCCGATGCCCCACCATCCGGGCGGCTCTGCCACCACCCACTAATCTTCAGCACATTCACACACACATACGTAGCAGTTCAAAGAGGATTCCCCATTCTATCGTTACATCACCATCACTCCACGTCTGCCCCAGCCCATCAGCTGGTCGTGTCGTGGTGCCCTAACCCCGACCCCGGACGTCCACATGCCACCGAAATAGCAACGAGACCATGGACATCACTACCAAGACGAGAGCCAGGTACCATACTGTGCTTATGCTTGCGTCATAAGCTGTCTCAACCATTGAGACCTCGGAAGAAGCCAATAGAGCTCAGAACCCAGTCACACCCTCCTCCATCACCGCCAGCTTGGCAATACCCCGCCCTGCTAGCTCCGACCGCAGGTTGTAGCTGAGTACGGTGTTGGCCGAAGCACCGCGCTGTCAAAGATGCCAGCGAACACGAGCAAACCAGTGCTCGGCGTTTGCTCCGCCGGTCCGAGCACCGCCTTTACCATCATAAGTAGCTGTATGACATGAAGTTAGTCAAGTGATCCAAGAACGGCCGTCTGCCTTCGTAACTTGCCACCTGCAACCCGAGGCCCCGACCCATCCCGTTCAGAATTTGAATCCCCACCCACTTGTGGGTTTCCGACGCAGGTGTCAGGCCGGTGTAAAGACCATTGCTGATCAGGCGAAAGAAGCCAGCTAAAACGGATAGGCAGGCCGCGTACCGAACTTCCAATGCTACTGAGGGTCAGTACGTAAATGCAACCTTTATGCCTGCAGGAGACATACCAAGGTATCCGCCGGGGACATTGAATACCAGTTGGGTTCCAGTGCTAGGTGTACAGCATACTCCGGTCGTCGGGGGCGAACGCCCTCTGACTGCTTGAAAGCACATTGGCAGGTAATATGATTCCACGTAAATGGCTGACATCAGCCCCCACTGTGTAAGTGCGCTAGCCTAGACAACCCTCTCCCTCAAGATGAAAACGGGCATTAGGGCGTTATCGCCGCGCTTCCGGTTCCATGCCAACTAGCCAAGGAAGAGGAATTGGCCACCGATGAATAAACCGAGAATTGGAGCTGAGTCCCAGGAAAGTTTGTTACCTCCAAACTGGAGCACCAAGAGAAGCATCGTTGAAGAGGTCGCGAACAAGGCAAATCCGAAAAGATCGAGCTCATTGTAGACATTTCGGAGAACTGAAGTGAGAGCCAGCTTGTGTACCTACTCGAGTATTCTGATGAAAAGGAGAGGGAATAAAACGAGAAACCCAAGCGGGAGATTGATGTAAAAGCACCATCTCAAGTTGTGCACGATGCAAGAGCTCCGCCGAGAACAGGAGAAACGGCCACTTCAACGGGAATTCGTTGTAGATTTTCCCGGTCAGTGGCTGCGGCAAGCTCGAAACCACCCGGGCATGGAGCCGTGGGAACTTCCACCGGGGGACGCTCTCAGGGGCGTCGGCCCATGCGGTCAGTTCGACACCGGCGGCTGGCCATTTTGCTGTGTTGGCGCAGGCTGTGCGGAAAGGTAAGGGTGTTGACAACAGGTGGGCAAAAGCGGAAGAAAGTCAAGATATTCCAACATACTTTATCTGGGTCAGGCTGGAACTCAGGTCCGTGGTCAACTGGACGTCAAGGTTGAGCGTGGGCTGTGAAATAGATTCCAAGTTGTTGGGAGAGGGGAAAATCTCAACGTTTGTAAATGCTAGCTGGCTGGCCGGATCACACTTGGGAGGAGCAACAAACCAAAGTAGGCCACATGGAGTGCGCCTTCCATTCCATCTTCTTTTCCTAGCACCATAAATCCTGCTCCCCGAACGTGGCGAAAATCTCATCCAGGATGATCAGACACGTTTCCCACATTGGAACCCCAATGTCTATCTTTGAAAAACTTTGAGGATCTCATTAGGCTCACGAATGGACCTTTGCGGTTCCTTTGAAAGAGTCAAGTGTGAATCCCGGTGCTGGGCATCGCATCCTTGTGACTGCAGACCACGAAAAATCAAACACGGACACCAAGAACCGTCCTACCTGACGCTTCGGGTAAATGATAACGCCTCGGTTGATGCACGCCATTCCAAATATACGCAATCATCAGCCCTGCACTCTAGCCGAGAATCCTTTTGCCCAACGTGGTTGCGTCGACGATTGGTAGCCAGGGATGTGATCTGAAGGTGTGGGCCCTTGATGGGAACACTAGTGTCCGATGGAGGCTAGACGAATGCAGTCAATACCTGTGCTCCCAGGGTGGTTTAGTTTCCGATAGGCTCCTCCGCATGCATGGTTCCTTTGGTGATTGGTAGGCGCGGAACACCCCGACAAAGCTTCAGTGGAGCGCCACCAGACGCCATAGGGCGTGGCAGGGGTCGAAGACCAGTCTATCATGGCCCAGGGAATCCTGTTGCCTGCTGGCCAGGTCCCGAGGGCAACGGTGTGGACACAGGGGCGGCAGATGCAGAATAGGAGTCGACGTGGCGGGGGGCTCGGCCGATCTGGACGGCGACGGAGCTAAGGGCAGGAGCCCGCTCTGTTATGGCAGAGGAAGCAGCAGAGGGGAGGAGCTAACACACGAAATCTCTTGGCAGAATCCTTCGGTAGCCCTGCGGGGCACGCTCGCGCCTTGGCCTAGACCGGAATTCCGGTCTCGACCCTGTTGAGGTAGGCCCCGAATCCCGTCCCGCGTCCCAAGGTCCCAGGGCGGCCGCTCGTGGCTTGCAGCCGAATCCCGCTTCATGGGGGGTGGTTCAACTTGGATGCTCCCTTCCTGCGCGATGTTGATCCGTCGCTGTTTGATTTTTCCATTATTTGCTCGACTTTTCCTGTCTGTCGCTCTGAATCCGACAGTCTCGGAATTGCGAAGTCGGTTTTCCACTCTGTCGACGACGGCCTAGCGCGGAGTTGAGAATCCCGATACACAACACATACAACGACCCTAACCCTCGTTCTTCAATCCCGTCACCCGCTCCGACACCACCGTACCTGCCGGTCGCGGGCTCACGACCATGATGGACGCCCTTGTGAGCACCCTGGCAAACGGCACTCCAGCACCCTACGGCAAGGCATGCACGAACTGCGTGCGGGCCAAGTGTCGATGCATCTACCGCGTGGGGGGGCCTGACTGCGAGAGGTGTGTATCACGGCAGGAACGGGATTGGGGGCCTCGCTGTCGTACGGAGTTGCGCCTTCCGCGCCGGGACGGTGCCACGGCGGGATTACGCCCAAAGCTAACCAGTTGTCAGATGCCATCGCCTTGCCAAGGAGTGTATCGCTTCAGTCTCGGTCCGCAAGCGCAACGCCCGACGACCCCATGTCTCCCGTGCGGCTCAACTCGAGGAAAAGCTTGACGATCTTTTTTCGCTGCTACGTAACCAGACGGCCCCCACATCCACGGCCCATGCTCCGCAAGCTCCGGGCTCGTCCGGAGTCTCGGTTGATTTCCCAGGCCTCGCAGTCAACGGCTACCCACTTGATAGCCAGGCCATCGACCCCGGCATTGGCACCCCGGCACCGAGCCACCACTCGGGTGGCAGCCATGGCGAGGACGACATCTTCGTGCCGGCCCGCACGCGGTGCAAACCCAACAAAACCCGCGCAATCACGGGTCCCGACGCGCTGCTCGCCCACGTTTTCCAGCCGCAGTACGCGTTGGAGCAGGAGTACGGTTCCGAGCACTACCCGCTGGGCCAGCACCAGCCGACTGCTCACGAGGCCGAACAAAATCTCGAAGCGTTTCGAAAGTGCTTCCTTGTCTTCCTTCCCTTCGCCTACATCCCGCCCACCATGACGGCCCGACAGCTCCAGCAGCAGAATCCCTTTTTCTGGTACAACATCATGGCAGTGACGTGCAAGAATGCGGACCGGCAGCTGCTCATGAGTGACTTGATTAAGAAATACATGGCGCAGAAGGTGGTGATTGAAAATGAAAAGAGCATGGACCTGCTCTGGGGCCTGGTGACGTTTATGTCGTGGTGAGTCCGAGAACTCCAATTCCGAGCTCCACCAGGGAGGCGTACCCGGGACGGCGTGATTTGCCAATGTGCTGACGGATGCGTGCGCAGGGCACAGTACCAACGCAAGGAGAAACCCTGCTTTTCTCTCCTCACATCGCTTGCCAAGTCCCTAATATTCGATTTCTGCTTGAACAAGCCGCCTCGGCCGCCTGCGGCTGCCATTTGCTTGGAGGGCCGGGTCGACGTCCCGGCGGGCGAAAGGACAATGGACGAGCGGCGGGCTGTGCTTGCATTATTTTACATCACCTCACAGTATGTTTGCGCTTCACGACACACCTGTGCTGGCTGCTTCGGCCAGCCCCGGTGGTGGGATGTTGGCTCATTGGCTTACACGGCTGCAGGATCTCCCAAGTGATGAAGCGCATCGATGCCCTCACATGGACACCGTCGATGGATGATTGCCTCCAAGTGCTGACTCAGACCCCGGAATGCGAGGGTGATGAGCTGCTGGTAGCTCTGGTCAAGATTCAACTGATTGTCGAGCAACTGACAAGGGCTGTCTGGCAATCGCCGGACAACACGCCACCGCCCTTCTTCGCGTTGGCTCTCAAGACACAGCTGCTGGAACTGAAGACTCAATTCCCGATACACATTCAAGAAAACTGTATGTCAGCTCTCAGCGCTCTATGGTGCCATCTCTGACGTCCCAACAGCCACTATCCGATGCCACCTGTATTACACAGAGCTTGCCATCCTGCAAAGCTCACAGGCAAAACGAAAGACTCCAAGTGCTTTTGCCCCCGATCTCCATCGCTACGAGGGCTTTGAGGCCAGCCTGGTTACGGTCAAGCGGTGGTTTGAAGTGCACTTTTCCTTTCCCATTTACATGCATGTTGGCCTTCCGTTCATCCACTGGTGCAACCTAGGCCACTGCCTCGTCACTCTAACAAGCCTCGCGTTCGAGATTGACGACCCGGCCTGGGATCGACGAGCCGTGAAGGAACGCCTAGACATCTTCAATATCATCGACACAGTTATCCGGAGCTTCGACGAGGCGGCCGAGTCGCAACAACGGGAGTCCGGTCCGTGCATGAGCGAGACAGTGTATGCCAAGTGTGCCCGACTGTTGAGAAAAACGAAAATGGGATGGCTTTCTGGAGCCGTTGCTGCCGGGCATGGGCTATCACAAGGCATGTCCGTTGTGCCAGGGGATACCTACGGTGGTCTTGGCCATGGAACACTGGACTCGGTTCTTTCACAATTCCCCGTCGATCAAACCGACGACAACTGGATGGGGGAGTTCTTTGAGCTAAGCTGGGAACCCTGAGCAACCAATCCGAGTTCATGGACGACCAACTGACGCCCCGCTTCCTCGACGACTTGGCATCTCTCACCTCCTCCCCGGTCGGGAATATGTGACTTGCGGCGTCGAAATCCCTTGTTCAACGCAGTTTTCTTCAGCTTCGTGGATGGTTGGCAGGGTCATCCCAGGATACAGACTGCTGGATCGATTTGGCAGTGTCGGCTCCTGCAGCAGGAACACCGGTGGTGGACGCTGCTCCACGAAATGGATGAATTCTTCCTCCTCTTCCTCCTCCTCATGCTTTCTTGTCGCGATCATCGACACATTGGCCTCAGCTTTCTTCCTCGACACGAGTCCCATCTCCACGTCATGGTAGATCCGCCCCAGCTGCTGGGGTCTCAGCCGCAACTCATCCCTCCTCCGCATCTCCGCGTTCAGCATGGCGTCACGGCATCGACGTGCCGGCACGACCCGGTCGTGTTTGAGGATCGCTTTGATCTGCCGAATCATCCTCCCCGGCCGCGGACCGGCCCGCACATACAGCCTTGCCCAGGATGCAAACACGAGCCACCACACCAGTGCGCCTAGCGCCCAGACTGGCCATGTGATGATATGGATCAACGCGGCCACGATGCCAAGGAGATAGAACGCGCAGTAATGTGTCGTCGAGCGATAGTCGGCTTCTTTTTTGCGAAACACGGACGTGAAAACGGGGCCGCGATCATTTCGTATTCGCTCGCCAAAGAAGAAAACGAGGCCTAGCAGAACGACGGCTGGAAGTCCCCATATCAAAAACGATCCTCCGAGCGAGTTGTGGAATTTGAACTTGTTGGAAGGGGGTGTCCTGTCGGGAACACGGAACGTCAGCTCAACCTGACGGTCCTTGACGGGATGACCTGTTCGGGCCGGGCAGACGGGTGGGGAAGGTGACTTACGGGTGATCATACCCCAGGGGCGGCGCAATGGGATAATACGTCCCGCTCATATCTGCGGGATGTTGTTACCTTGGCTATTGTAGAGGTGTGCTGTTTGGGTCGTGATGCGGCCAGACGCATGTATACCACCGTCGTGGTTTGGCGAGAACGGGCAAAACATGATTTTTGGACTTTTCTTCGGCGCCGTCGGCAATCTCTCGGGACAAGACGCATTTTCGACACTGGATTGTGGCGTTTTGGGAAAGTGGAGGTGTGATGATGTCTTTTAAGGTTTGGGGGGGAGGCAAGCCATGGCGTGGTGTGGTGCATTGGGATGATCCTAGAATACGAAATATGGGAAGAAGATAGGTGGCAACACGAGAGATGAATACGAAATCATGACTTTAACATTGTATTTTGCTGGATAATTTCTGGTTTTTTTTTTATGGCTCTTCAGGTGTCGAGTGACTGGGAAAAAGTCCCTGTTGCTGTGCTTTGAAGCGATGGGCCGCAAGGTGCTGTGATGTGATGCGTTACAAAGTGTTGGAATGTCCTCTATGGGGTCCGAAGCGGAGAGCCAAGGTGGGTGATGGAGACCAAAACACCATGGATCACTGCATGAACAACTGGTGGAATGGGCATGTGATATCTTCATGTAGGGAGTGGGGACAACGGTGGCGCAAGAGCGCATAGGTTGCGTGGCATTCCTCGAGGGTAACCTGCCAGAAAGCTCATTTGGTGTGAGCGATAGTCTACTTACATGAATATGAACAACAACGCTCGCTATGACCTACGTCAAGCGGATAGTCAAACAAATTGGTATCGAAGTATGCTACAAGAGCAACAACAGCCTCTCAAACGGGCGTAATATGACTCGCACAAGTAGGTATGCAACACGCCAAACCCCAAACCCCATGCCATTAAGTGCATGCAAAAGTCTACTACAAGCTTCGCCACAAACAAACATAAACAACATCCTCTTGACTTCAAAGTGCGAAGGACGACCCCGGGAAAGCGACAAGGACTGACAAGCGAATCAGTCCAAATCTGCTAAGCTGGTGTCTCCCTCATCGCCATCTTCACCTTTCCAGGCGCCCATTTCAGCGACGGGCACTCGGCCTCGTAGCCACCTAAGCGTGGCCTCTGTTCCGCGCTCAAGCACATTCCAGCGTGGCACGCGGAAACGATTTCCGCTGACGTCAAGTCTTTCTAGACCTCCGACTCCGCCCAACAGCCCGATGCGCGGGTTCAGATGCGCAATGTCGTTATTGCTCGCATCGACCACGCGCAGGCCCCGGATGCTCTCCGGATCAAGTTCCGACAGGTGGTTATTCGCCATCAGAAGAACAGTGAGGTCGGGGAACGTGTCCCGAATCTGGGTGCCGGATGGGAGGGCAGCGATGCGGTTGGAACTGACGTCGAGCTTTTGTAGCTTGGGAGCACGAAGATGTGCGATCAGAGGGCCGAGACCGGTGATGTGGTTTGCGGCCAGATTCAGCTCTTTCAGCGCCGGCAGGTCAAGCCCCGCATTCCCGCTGGGGCCGCCCATGTAAGACTCGCCGACGAGCTGGTTGTGGGCAAGAGACAGAGCCGACAGAGTCTCGGCAAAGAAGGTAAGAGAGTCAGGTAGCGCTGTGAAGAGGTTGTGATGAAGCTGGATCTCGAAGACCCTTTGAGCCGCTGCGACCCTGGAGCAGACAACTGGATGAAGTGACGAAGACTGCGTGTTGGAGCGATCGAGAACACCCCCGGGCTTAACGGGCCACGTCTGGTTGCTCAACGTGTGGGAGCGCGATCGCGCGGGTGAAACAGGCGCCGACGTTGGTGGAGTGGCAAAGTCGTCCATGTCGGAGCGGCTGTCGTCCACGTCGTGCGCTTCGTGTCCGGCTCTGGATGCTTCAGGTCCAACGCTCGAAACAGCGTGGACGTCGGTCGTCGGTTCGACTGTTGACGGTGGATCCTTAGGCTCAAGGTGCTCCGGGGGAGGTTCCAGCCTCTGGAAAAGAATCGCCTTCATCTCTTCTGTGCTAATGGAGCTGAACTTCTTCTCGCGGAGAGGATTCCCACTCAGCCGGATCATGGCCAGGTTTTCCATTCGCCCGATCTCAGCTGGGATAACGCGAATGTCATTGCTAGAAAAGTCGACTGATCGCAACTGTTCGAGCCCGACGAAACCCTCTGGAATCGCATTGATGCTATTTTCGTCAGCTGACAAAGTAAGCAAGCTTGTCCAAGTCCTAATGTCAGGGAGTGACTGCAAACGGTTCATCGACACGCAAATCTGGTGCAAGGCTGGCATTGATACCGAGTGGCCGGCTGAGCAGAGAAGTGTCAGCTGGTTCGAGGAGACGTCCAGGTTCTGGAGGGTGGGTAGCGACTCCACACTCTCCTGAATGAGAGTGCCGCGTAGCTGATTCTTGCGGGCCGTGAGCTCCGTAAGCGGCATGGTGGCCAGGATTTCAAACGGCAACATCTCAAAGGCGTTTTCGCTGACATTCAGAATGCGAAGGCGCGAGAGATTTCCAAAATTGGTCGGCAGCGATGCAATGTTGTTGCCGTGGAGGTCGAGTATCTCGAGATTCTCCAGCTTCGAGAAGCACGGATCCAAGGGTCCGTAAAGGAGGTTACCGCCCAACTTGAGATCCCTGAGGGGTGTAATTTGCGAGATCACCTCGAGGCAGTTGTTCGCAAGACGGTTTTGGGACTGTCAGTTTGTTAGCCATCGGCTACGCTGACCCGCGGGACGGACATATTATGATATTGAAACTACTGGTTTGAACATAGGTACAAAAGGAAAAAGGGAAAGGCGAGGATGCAATAGTCCTGCATCCCGCACATGAGGAGCAAAAAGACACATACCAGGTTCAGGGATGTAAGCAGAGGCAGCCGCCGGAGCCCCATTGGCAGGGCGATGAGCATGTTGCCGTGCAAGTCGAGCGTCTCCAAACCAGCAAATATGTTGCCTTGACTGTCTTCGTCTTCGGCGAGTTCCTGTGGGTCCACGTCTGGAAAGACGGAGTCCGCTATCATCTCCAACTCGTTGTCTGCAGCAACAAATCTTGTCAAGTCGACACTCTCTGCCCAGGCGCTGCCAGGCTGGCCAACGGCCTCAAGGTTGTACATATTCATCACATCCTGAGGGATCTCCCGCAACCCCATTGCCGCAATATTGAGACGACCGCTCGTCCTGGCAGAGTCGAGGCGTCCTCGAATAATCTTGGTCTGGGATTGGTCATCCCTGCGGAGGTTGAAAGGATCGTTCGATAGTCCGAAGTCAAATGTGTTATCAGTAGGAACCAGAGGAGGGCCCTCGGATTCTAACACGGGATTCGACGTGTGCGCTTGCGATGCAGCCCGCTTTGCCGCCTTTGCTTTGGCAATCTGCTCACGGAGGGCGCTTGACGTTTTCCTAGCCGACTGCGCCGGAGGTTCGAGGGAATCTGCCGAGATTGCTGTGCTTGCGGATACAATCGAGGAGCCCGAAGGGCCGTCACCAGACGTAGCCGAGGATCCCCGCGAGGCTGAAGATACCTTCCTAGGTGGCTCTTGGCCAGGGCTCTTAGTCAAAGCTGGCAAAGAGGGCTTCCTGAAGAGGCCGTTGATCGAGGGCCTCTGAGTCGGCCGTGCAGCCAGCGTCCTGGATCCAAACTTGGACACGGTGATTTCTGAAGTCTTCTTGTCTGGGCTCGGCGTCCTCGATTGTGTGACATTGCTCGGAGCTGGCGATTGAAGCCCCCGAATCGAGTTCCGTGCTGTCTTTCTTGCCACCGAGGTCGCCGACTGCAACGACTGAATGCTATGTCGAGACCGCAACGGCGTGCTCTCGATCGTCGAAAGGGTATTTTTATATGTGCTGATCGAGGATCGAAAGTTCGAAATTCCTTCATTCAGCCCCGAGCTTGAGCCCGGCCTGCTGGAGCCTGCTCGCGATGGTCCTCGATTCGATTCGTCCGAGTGATGGCTCGAGCCGGGGCGTGAGGCGCGACTAGACGGTCGGGACTGTGTTCTCGGTCGTCCGGGCGTATCGTAGAACGAAGCTGCTGCCTTGCCCCGAACCGATGGTGACGAAGGGAGCTGGGACAGCGTCTCAACTGTTCTCTCGGCTAGCGAAAGGCGTGGCTTCAAGCTCGAACTTGGCTCTGCCGGTGTATTTGGTACATCGTCATCCTCGACAATTGCCTGCTCTTCCACGGTCGTGGCCGAGATCCACTGTTGCGAAGGTTGTCTTCGTACCGTTCGGGGCTGCGTGGCAGCTGGGGTGTATTTTGACGTTCGGGTAGCGTTCCCGGGTTGGGACAGCGATGGCCGCGTTTGCGGTGACGAAACGGCTCGAGACGAGACAGAGCTTGGTTGTGGACGGCTGGGAGCGGCTGTGGAAACCAATTGGTCGCGAGAAGGGGTCGCCCGGAGTTTTGGGTTTCGCAAGGTCCCGCTCCAACCCACCAGGGACTCCCGGGACGGCGTCGCCCGAATTGAGCTGGAGCGAACAGGGAGCTTGGAAGTTGGAGTTGGCAGCTTTGACACTGGGCGGGGAATGCCCGTGGGCCGAGTTTGGCGTGGTTCGTCCATGTCGCCGGCGTCTCAGGTTTGGTGACTGGCGGCCGTTGGAGGTGCTTGGAATTAAGGTCACAGCGGCGCAGTTCCGGCGCTTGGGAAGGAACTAACGCGTGAACACGCGACTGCACGAAGATCAAATTGTGCCGGCAGCCAAGCACCGAACGACATGCAAGCTCGGATCACTAAATGGCCCGGGTGCAATTGATGTTTTCACAGTGCGCATCTTATCCCTGGATGCAGTGCTGGTAATCGCCTCACCTCACCACCCATTGGTAGTTCCAAGGAAAAGACAGTGAACGGGGAATGTAGCCGGACAAAGCCTACAATAACTAGCCGTGTGTTACTGTATCAACTCGTCGGTGTAGATCCGTTGACCATTTTGGAGTTCATGGGCCGGGACCGCCTTAGGTTCCATTTGTCTTGCCAACACAAATTGCCTGAGGCGACAATTCTTGATGTGATTCCGCAATCTTTCTTTTCAATATCCATAGATACTGTGCAGTGCGCTTGTTTACTTTGTGAATGGGAAACCAAACTGATTATGAATGCTCCCACGTTCTAAAGGGGGCTCAGGGGTACATATTCACCCTAACCCTTGATTCATGCGGCAACCTGGCAAGCGATTGGCCGCCACGTCAGGAACGCGTTGTGAAATTGGGAGGAGCTTGCAAGCTCATGAAAAGTGTCCCGACCGCCGTCGCAATTCACATCCAGCCCGCGCAGTCCCAACAGTGCAGCAGCAAGCCCCTTTGTTCCCTTCCCTCCCAATCCAAAGAGCCGCATTCATTTAGTTGTGATCATCATGACCCGCGCACAGCAAACCATCTCGATTGCGCTCCTCGTGAGCTCGGTACGCTGCCTCTACCATCCACCGTCCACCCTCCGTCTGCCTCCCAGCCCTTGCTAATGCTTCACGATGTTCTAGCTCTACCTCTCTCTTTACCTCGAATTGATCCCCCTTCCCGCTACCGTGCAGCAAGATATTGTTCCCCTGGTATGTCTAATCCAATCCCGCACGCAAATCCCGAGGCGCGGAAACAGCAGGCTAACGTTGGATAATCGCAGCTTCCCCTGTGGGCTCTCGTATCGTTCGGCGCATGGCTCCTCTTCCGTCTGGGATGGGGCATGCTTACGTTCCGTGACACACCCGAGGCGTATGCAGAGCTGATGGAGGAGATCAAGCTTGCCAAGACCGACCTGAGGGCGAAGGGCGTCGATGTTGATTAAGAGGTGCATTACAGACCGAGGATATACCCATAATTTACAGAAAGGACAGTTGTGTTTCACTGCTGTGGTCGGCCGCTGAGCACACCGTATCAATCATGGCCAAGGTGCTCGTCGCGATGATGGTCCAAATGTTGAGGACAGAAACCAGTCAAGATGGGGGGCAAAGGGCCCGTTTGAACAAACCGACACTTTTACCATACTCCTAGCGGTATTGGACTGTCCGCAGAATATAGAAGCAGACCCAAGCCAAAAACAACGCGCTCCCTCCCCGTAATCCATGATCCCCCATTGGTATCTCTTGACATAACACATCATGACTTTTCCTTACCAGCCAACAAACAAGCAACCGTCCGAACCGCCGTAAGGGGATCCTCCCCTCCCCGTATCAAGTCATCAAACAGGCCCGAAATCCCAGACAACCGTCCTCTTTCATCGTGCTTGTACCCTAGATCTTGTCAGCATTTATCTCCAGGAACAACGTCCAAGGAACTCACATTTCCCAGGCACGCCAACCAAAACCCTGAGCTCACTGCTTCCCTCTCCGGTCCAGTCAAACCCAATCTTCCACTGAACTCTCAACATGGAGGAAGCATCCTCGCCACCAACCAAAACGGGCACCTCGAAATCCATGCTTGTCCTCCCCATGAACGGTAATAATTCCACCGTGCCCGTTTTCCCACCATCCTTCTCGCTCTCCTCCTCGTCGCTAGATTCCTCATCTGCGCCCCTCTCCCTCCTCTTCTTCCTCCTCCTCCTCGCCCTTGTGCGTTCTACCATTTCCCTGATCGCTTCCCTTCCACTGCCCAGTTCACTTTCCAGCACGCACCATACCTTGGCCCGCTGCGTAGCCAGCCGCACCCACTCACCCATTGCCCAGGCCAGCACGCAGATATTCTTCCCCAATCCACTGCTCGTTGAAGTTGTGACATCGTCGATAAATGGTGCGAGCTCCGCCGCCGCCGAAGGGTCTATCTTCGGGACTTCAAGCTCTGTGATGGACATGAAACGAGTGTCAACTGTCATTTCGATTCTCGCGGCGAAGAGGCCACGCGGCGCGCTTGAACCAACAGAGATTATGTGTTTTTGAAGCAGGTGTGCGTCAGGTGCGTGCTCTGGCAGCGGGAGGGTCGCGATGTGTGAGGAGAATGTAAGCGGCGTAAAGGCCCTAAGATAGGGGAGCGCTTCCTCAGCCGTCATGGAGAGGGGGTGGTGAGATATTGGGGCTGGTTGGTCGTCCTCTTTAGAGGCGTCGGTAAAGAGGATGGGAGGTCTGGAGGTCGGTTTAGCGAAAGGGAGGAATGCGATGGGGTCGAGGGCGGAAGCGAGCCACGGAGCTGTTTCGGACTCCTTTTCGGGAGGGAGGGTGTGACGCTGGAGAAGGTCGAGTATTTCGTTGGCGTCACGGGGTCGGGAGGGCGCGGTCTTGGAGAGGAGGCGCTCGTTTTCGGCGCTTGCGATTCGCAGGTCGCGCTCGAGCTCGGCTATCTCGGCGAGGAGGGCGTCGCGCTGTTTCTTCTTTTCTGCATCTGGGTCGTCGGGTTCAAAGCCGCGTAATACTGCTGTTGTGGGACCTTGCGACTCGGCAGAATGGCTTCGGGCTCGCGCTTTACTTGGCTTCGGGGGTAACTTGAACACCGGCGGTGGCGCGTCGCGCTGGGAGGGAGAGCTGGTGGTAG
The DNA here is from genome assembly GCA_036250225.1 of Cercophora sp. LCS_1. Classification (NCBI taxonomy): domain Eukaryota; kingdom Fungi; phylum Ascomycota; class Sordariomycetes; order Sordariales; family Lasiosphaeriaceae; genus Cercophora; species Cercophora sp. LCS_1. Next base: position 640,055 of record JAPZLL010000004.1, read on the forward strand.
TAGCGACTTTTAGCGGCGATGAGCTCTTCAGTCTCTCGGCAAGAGCTTTGCTCCGTCTCGGGCGCCTTGAGGGCGTGTTGTGTATGCCGGACGGCGGGGTGCTGACGACGGGATCGGGGTGTTCTGGCGTCGGTGGGAGCTCTGGTTCTGGCACCACAACCTCGGGAAGAACGCCGGGGGCGGGCGACCGGCGCAGTCCCCGGCGCGCAAATGGGTCCAGTATTTCTTCATCATCTTCCGCCACCGGCGGTGGGAGCGGCCTCAGTTGCGAGGTTCTCGATGGTCGTCCGAGTCTCCTCGCTGGTGACCGGAGAACGCTCTGACCTTGGCTCAGCTCGGCACCTCTCAAGGCTCGCTGCGAATCTTCGTCCTGGCGCGAGGGCACAGGGCGAGCTCCGAGTGAGTCCTCTCGACGCATCAGGTTGCCGCCGCCGCCTGCCGGTTGGGACGCAGGGACAGCATGATGATTGGATGGCCCCCGCTTAGGTGGGCTTCTCGTCCTTCTCCGTTGCGCGATCTCTGGATTATGCCTTTCGAGGCTTGCTTTTGTCGGCGACGCAAAGGATGGGCGTTTCGAGGCAGCGGCGGGCTCGGGTACCGGCTCCTGAGGGGTTGTTGATTCGGCTTCGGCCTCGGCGTGAGGTTCTGGGTTTACAGGAACCGAAGTTCGCGGCGAGGTCCTACGCCTTTTGGGCGCCGAGGTCTCCATCGAAAAAAGACTTCAAGCGACTGTTCACCTTACCGTCATTGTCGGCGGTTGTGGCGTCGAATTGGGCCGGTTGACGCGTCAAGTCGCGCTTTGTCGCTCCATGCAATTGTTGATGATGGTATGGTGGGGAAGGCGAGTGCCTGCCGCGACGAAACGAAGAACCGAGAACCCCAATTGCACCTTCCAGCAGCAACCAAACACAGCAAAGGCGTCACCAAATCACGCGCCCCATCCGAAGAAAAATTCATCGCATATTTTTCATTTTGCAACGTCGCATCTTGTCCATCCTCGTTTTTCCAAAGCTTCGAACCCTGGTCGTCTCCAATCACACGTGACCTTCCACGTGCCAGTCATCCATCAATGTCATGCCGTCTTATGTCAAGTAGCCGTTTATCCTGTTGAGTGTTTGAGAGACGAAGGCCGAATTATGATTGAGCTAAGTGACCTCCTATCTAGAAGCTGGCACGTTTTCTTGTCGTGGTGCCAGAATCCACTCTCCTTCCTAGCCGCCCCCCCCCCAAGCTCCAACAACTCTTGTCTTGTGGTCTTCCCGGATGCCTCCACAGCAGCGCTTCCTATGGAACAAGAAACTGGCCGCTGGAAATGGATTCACGTGGAGCAGGTCACCTTGAAGGATCTGAACTCCTGGTTACCAGCCCAGAGGCAGCCGGGCTTCTCCCTGTACGCTCCGTCGTAGGGGTAGTCGTTGCAAACGGGGCTGCGAAAGACCATAACTGTGGATTTCTCTTGTAAACTTCTGATCTGGCCCGCCACAATCCGACCAAGATACGTGCGTACTTACCACGACAGCCCGGATCGACCTCGCTGATTTCAAGGCCGCGGATATCGTCGGGAAGGGGACGGCAAAGGTCGTTATACTTGCGGTACGCCATGGTAATGCCCTTGGTGTAGCCGCCACCCTCTCCGCACTCGGTGATCCACGACGTGAATGTGGCGACCGGGAACCGATCCTCAGCGGGAATCTCGCAGGCAGGGGCACTAGGGGTGCCGTCAACCGGGGCGCTAGCCACGCCGAGGGCGAGGACGAGGCAGGAGACGAGGGCCGAGGTGAGACGCATTATGGCGGAGAGACTCTACACGACGAAGAATGCTCTGGAAACTGGATTGATATGAGAGACAACTTGCTTGAGAGGACCGAGGGTGGCGAGCTGGGTTGAGGATACGGTTGACGTCCAGACAAGCTCACTTTATATAATCGAGGGACAGATCTGCACTTTACCCTTCTTGTGAGTGCCGGAAGCAAGATCGTGTTGAAGCACGCCACTTATATTGCTAGCATAGTGGTCAAGCCAACAATATTCCTCGAGATCTTCGCAACCGGGAACGCGGTGGTCTCGACATTGTGAATGTGACGCAGCTAATCAGCAGCGGGATTCTTCCTGACTCCGTCCGTCTTGGAGCTTGTTGATGGACCCGTGTAAGCCCGGCGTTACTTCTATATCCACGAACGGGAACACGTGCCGGGCGGTGTTGGAGACCTGGGGACGGGATCTTGCCGGAGAGACGAGCTTTCGACCACGCCGGGACTGAAACCAACGTCCCGCATCGGTGCATCGGAGAACACCATGTGAGATTCAAGGGCCATCGGACACGCTTAGAGAGGTGATCCGGGCCCCATTTTTGCTCGGCATTTGTGCGGGGTGTGGGATTGACCGGTCATCTTAGATAGATTTCATCAATCATGGTGGCTAGGGGTCTCTGAGCATCCCTAAGCTCCTGATCATGGTCGCGATTCAGAGAGACGAAGCCTACCCAAGTTTCGTGACCGTATATCAAAGCGCCTGCCCCACTAAATTTCAATGGACGCGGAAGACGCCGGACCAATTGGGGATATACAGGACACCGGCTAAAGGGCCATGCAGCTTTCACACTTGGTCACACTTGGTCTCACCCGCTCCCTGTGCCTTACTCGACACTAGTGGGATTAATATGTTGTTTGGACAGGACAAAACTGAGCTGTGAGATCAGAAAATGATTTCAATCCTATTTCATTGACGGGATTTCATCTCTCCACGTCACGAATACCTGTCAACAGTCGCGGGTTGGTGATGGCTTCACGGTCCAAACCTTCCGCGCCGATACCCAGCGCGTATACACTTCCGATCCCATCAATAAGACCGAAGACTACTTCTTCGAGATAATGCTCGAAATCGGCCGCAGCATAAACACCAACACCTCCCTCTTCTCCACCCTCGCCCACCCCAGCAGCACCAAGCCCCGCCCAAGATCCTCAACCTCGGCATGGCCCCAGGCGGATTCTCCGCTGCTGTGCTCAAAGCATACCCCTCAACTGTCGTCCGCGGCCTTAGCCTCCCAGTCTTCCAAGGCAGATATAAAATCCGGATTCCCAATTGGCGGACCGACCCACACGTGGAGATACAGTTCGCCAACATTACAATACTAGCTGGAGAAATGGGAATTACCAATAAAGAGAATATCCCTATCTCCCACACCAATGTAGAGCGCTTCATCTACAGCTAGCCCTTCTCAAACGAAACATTTAATATTGTCTTTTTTGCCTATGTTCTACAGCACCAAGAGACAGAGAACCTAAAATTCTGCGTGGCGAAGGAATCTACAGCCTAGATTGAGGGAGGGCTAGCCCTGTGATATCGATTTAGCATACTATTTCCTAGGGGATACAGCTCTACTGTGTAGCGCCATAGCGTTGATGAAGATAATCTCAAGACTAGCATGATGACCGTGAGTCCATGGTGCTCGGCGAGTGGGCCCAAAGCCCTGAAGATTGACATTTGATGACATAAACAAAGACGAATCCAACCTGAAAGCACGTCTAACTCAATGCGGTTCGGCGCCGTCACGCTGAGCTCTCATTCTTGTTCTCGTAGGATGTCGGCCCGCCGGAGACAAAAACCAACAGGACAATGTGATCTACCCGCATCACCACCCTCAGCTGCGGTTTGCCTGTTCAAATATTGAAACACACGGCAAATTCTCAGGCTCCCGTCGCATCCCTCAGAAACGACATCGCCCTATGCACGGCAGAGGCAACAGGCCACCTCCCAGACACCGCCATCAAAATGTCAAAAGCAAACACCGCGCCCAAGACGGCAGCAACTTCTCGCAAGGCTCGGTCCCCCGGGGATATCTACAACGTCGTGTTCGAACTCCCTTCAGTCTCTGAAGATCTCTGGGCGCGGGACTCGTACTGGCAGTTCTGCAATTTCTACTCGTTCGGCTATTGGTTCAGCGGCGGTGTATCAACATGCAGGTTAGGGAAGCCCCCTTACGCCTTCATCGCGCGGTACCTCATTTGCTTTTACGGCTCCATTCAACGCATGAATCTGGGGATGATTGCAACGATCCCCTTTCCCGGCTGCTGCTTACAAGTAATCACGCGAGTAAAGCGACTGATGCATTGTTATGCCTGATTGGATTGTGTGAACTATTGCGACGAAAGGGACGACTAATGATGGGGCATTACTTTCTAAACACTAAGGGAATTGGTGTCGTGCGTTCCTGACAACTACAGGACTGTGACAGCCGCCTGCTACCTCCCCTGGTACGTTTGTTGGTGGCCTCCGTCCAACTCGGCCACGATCGCAGTCGGGTCTCTATAATAAGGACTTGATGATCCGCTCAACTCGGACGGGTACGTTGCGGATACTGGACTGGAGATAGCTTCAAGCTCTAGCTTCACATCCACCGCCGTGGGCTGCACATCCTTCATCTCTGGACTCGGATTGACGTCCGGCTGCACGGACGCCTCCAGTTCCGCCTCTTGGGGTTTCTGTGACTTCCTTCGTCGAAGTAGCCACACTGCCAGGCTGGTCCCCAGAAGCACGACAACGCCTCCAGCCACGCCCCCGGCGATTGCTCCAATGGGGGTTCCGGACGACCCATCCCCGTCCGCTTTCGACTGTGATGTAGTCGACCCGTTCGTGACAAGCAGACCCTTCAGCTCCGGCGACGACCAACTGACCTTCTCCAGAGACCCACTGCTGTACCACTGGGCAATATCATCAGCCCTCACATACTCTGCGGCCTGTGCATCGTAATTGTCCTTCCACATCAACGTCGTCATATCAAATACCTGCAGCCCGAGGGGTGCTGGGTCCTTATGGCTCCACCCCTTGCCGTGAGCTTGCAGCCCACCCACGGTCAGAACCTGCCGCTTCCCCACGGCCGCGCAGTCGTGACAAGACCTTCGGCCTGCAGGGGAGTCGGGGAGTTTCTTCCAGAAGAACCCAGGTAGGCTGAGAACGTAGGCGTCGGCGTAGTCGTAATTGTCACGGCCATTCTGACCACCATAGATAAATATCTCGTATCCCCCGGAACTTGCGTCGGAAACGATGGCCGTGCAAAACTCGGTCCTCGGGTGGTCCGGGAAATCGCCCGTGGTGGTCTGCCAGTAGGTTTTCTTTGTTTCGGGGTCGAAAAGCGTCAGGTTTCGGAAGTCGAAGAAGCTGAGCGCGTACTCGGCGTCAGGGGAACCTATGGTGCTGGGTTGGTAGCCACCGAGGAGGACCACGAGGCCGGACGGCCCGAAGGAGGGCATGTACTCAGCCCGAGCGCTGGCGATAGACCCGGTACCGAAGGGGCTGAATGTGGAGGTGCCGTTCTGCCAGAGTTTGTTATCCATGTCGAAGGCCACCATGCCGGGGATGGCGTGCCGGGGGCCGCCGTCCACTTCGGTCCAGCCATGAGCGATGCCGCCGATGTTGAGGCCCATAGTATCGTTGATGGTGACGACAGCGCCGAGCTCCGTTTTGTGTAGCTGGTTGTAGCGAACGTCATTGGTGTCAACCTCAATCGACCAGGTGCCACTGCCAGAGCCATCGGCGGCGAATTTCCATTGGGGTGTGTTATTTCGGATGTTGAGGCCGTAGGCATAGGCGCCGCCCCAGGAGTAAAAGACGCCGGCCGAAGCATCTGTCCAGAGGACGGGCCAATTGGTTATCGGTGCATCCTCCGGTTTTGCGATGGTACGACGGACAGCGTTGGCGGTGGTCCACGAGGACTTGAGGTCGATGGAGATGGTCGAGTTCATCGGGTCTGAGGGCCGCCAGGTTGCAAACTCGCCATTCACGAGCTGTGAGACCTCACCGCCGTTCATATAGAGATAGTCGCCGAGGACGGTGACCCGCCCATAGGCCCAATGGCCGAAGTCTTCGACTGACGGCGCGTCCAAGACTGCTGCCGCGGCCCTCGACGCGCAGCAAAGCCAGCATATCGCGATCCAGGACGAGAATCGCTGGTCAGAGGCCATGGCAAGTATTGGTTCCGCCGATCAATCGGTGATGCGCATGTCGCCGGGAACACAGCAACAGCAATGGGCGATCGTGAACTTGAGGCTAGCGATGTTGACTGGAGGGGAAACAGGAAGCAGGATACCTTGCGGACCCTGAAAAAGGTCGGATTGCCCCCTTGTCACACGAAAAGCCATTGTCCATTTCGAGCTGCAAAAATGATGAATAAACGACGCCTCATCGTTCAGCTTGCTTGGCGTTGACTTATAACCAATGGATGACTGTTCGCGTTCGTGTCTTCCTGGGCAGGGATATGACAAGGGTTTTCACCAAAACCACCACCGGGGCTGAAAGGCAGTGGCTCGTGATAAACAAGGTGCTCGGCTGTCGCACTGTGGTTGTCGGAGAAGAAAGGTCTCGAAGCCTGCGGCCGCCTCGATAAATCCTACTGCTTTCCAAATGGCGGGGCGAATGGCCAGTTCCTCTGGACGCGCCTTCTAAGCCTTTGTTTGGTTTCTACAGGGCTCGATTTCTCCTGCCAGTGGCAGAGTCTCAGAGTCCCTCACGCCACGAAAGCAACCCACAGCGAACCGTTGACGTCCAAGGCCTACCGCCCACGAAAGTTTTTCATGTGACTATTCACGTGACGAAACTCCCTTGCCCAGAAGTGGATCCTCCCATCCGATGACGTTGTTTTCCTCGGCTCGCGCGAAAATCAAATCAGTTTCCGAGCAAATTTCTAGCCCGAACCATAAACCTTCCGGTTCCTGCGTAACGGCCCCCGCCAGTGTCATTGGATGCGCCCGCAATAACACGCGCGCCCGTTCCCTCAATACTAAACCCTAAAAACCCTAAAAACCATGCGGAGAAGCATCTTCGGCGCCCGACCGGTGCGGTCCCTGACCCAGGCCCTCGGCAACCAGCAGCCCCGACGCGCCTTTGCCACGCCCCCGATCAAGGACACGACCCCTCCTTCGCCAATTGAGCCCTCCAAGACGCAGGCGCACCCCATCGGCCCCTTTTACGAGGCCATCCTCAACTCGGCGCAGCCCATCCCGGACAAGAAGCCCGAGGTGTCGCCCGTCACAGCCAAGACCTCGCCGCCGTCTCCTCCGATTGCTCCGGCGCCGGAGAAGCCCAAGGCTGAGCCCAAGGCCGAGGCCGAGGCCGCCCCTGCTGCCCCCACACCGGCGAAGCGCGGGCGCAAGCCCAAGGAGAATGGCAAAGCCAAGTAAGTTTGGTCAACCCCTCTTCTTGTCCCGCCTCCATTGAACGAGCCCCATGAATCTGAACGGACCCAGATCTAACGATGATGCCTCCGCACAGGCCCGAGCCAGCGTCGTCTTCGGCTCCAGCTTAGCTGGGCCAGCCGAGCGCGCCGAGCGCCTTGCCGCAATCCGGAGTCGGAGCCGGCTGATCGCCGGTGTCTTGGTGCCGCCTCGCCCTGACGAGCCTGACAATTGTTGTATGAGTGGGTGTGTTAATTGCGTTTGGGATCGGTATCGTGATGACATGGAAGAGTGGGCGGGCGCGCATTCCGAGGCGGAGAGGAGGCTAAGGGCGCAGGAGGCGGGCGTTGGTGCGACGGGAGCGAGTATGGGCGAGACGGGGAGGAAGATGAATCTGGGCGTGCACGTGTTAGACGGGGGAGCGGTGAGCATGGACGATGACGGCGGTGGTAGCGTTGGAAATTGGGACCTGGGTCCACCTCCTTCGTCCTCGGGCGGGGATTCGAAGAAGACGTGGGACGACGAGCTGTATAAAAGCGTTCCGGTGGGGATACGGGAGTTTATGAAGCAGGAGAAGAGGCTGAAAGAGAAACACTTGCGTGAGGGGACGATGGGCGGGTAGGATGCTCCTTGTATTATTTATTTTGGTTCCTTGAGCGTGGTGTTGTGATAGACTGGGCGACTCTGGTGGGAGGAGTCACATAGATCTCTGTTAATACACCGCCATCTTCGCTTGTCCCGGCAGGGGTTAAATACGTGTGGGCGATTCAGACGAGTTTCTTGAGGAGCGCCCCGTTGCGCCACCCAGCCGGTATCGATATATCAAAGGCTGTTTGCTGTTCCCCTTCCTCTGTCCTACTAAACGCGGCCTAGGACATGCCATCTGACCTGCCCCCCCACTCGGAGGCTCATGGGTATAAGGGGCGTCACCCTCTCCGTACTCCGTTGCACCGGCTTCCCCATGATCAAATCTACTCCGGAAAGACTAAACTCCCGCCAATTCCAAGCCCGCTCATACCAGGTATCCTTATTTTTCCTTTTCTCGTCAAATCGTGCACTACTGCCCATTTTGCACCGCCACAGCGGCGTTGTTGTCGTGCTCATCGATGTCGATGGCCTCCCACGGGTAGCAGATCCACTCATCACCAACAGTCCTGGCGGCAAAGTACCTGCCATTCTCGGTCATGTCTGTGGGGAGGGTACCCTTCTTTTGCTTGTCCTTGTTCTGTGTTGCCTGTGTTAGCGTGGGATCAGGCGTTGCGGTGGGAGGAAGACCAACGTGAAGAACGAAGACGCTGAACTGGGCCTTCTCGCCGCCGAACTTCTCGCGCGCCAGCTCGACATCCTTCTCGAGCTCCTTGACGGCGTACTCGAGGGTGGTGCGGGTGTCGTCGACCTCGTCAACAATGAGGATGCGCTTGCCGACCAGGCTGCCCATGGAGCCAAGGGCAGTCAGGTCAAGCCACTGTGTGCGGGTGACCTTAGTGCCCGCCTCCTCGACATCGGCGTCGGTGCTGGTGGGGAGCTGCTCGTAGAGGGAGAGACCAATGGCCTGGATGGGAATGTTGGGGTTTCCGGGGCGCTTGAGGAAGGATCGGAGGATACGAGCGGGGACGTAGCCGCCGCCGCCAATGGCGATCATGAGCTGAGGGTTAACGGTCTCGAGGAGCTTAGGGGCTGCCTCTTGGCAGAGCTTGTGGACCTGAAGCAAAACATGTTTAACCAAGTGAACGGCTGGGTGTTGTGATAGCCTCGAGACTCACGTCATTGTAGGTAACGTAGATCTTCTGAACCATCTTGGCCGTGTGGTGAGCGCCGGGCTAATCGGCGCAACGATGAGTGATAAGTGGGATGCCGAGATGGTGGGGTTGAGGGGCAGTCGAAGGGAAGGCTACCTGCTTCAGACAATGCGATGCAACGGATGATAGGGGAAAACGAGAATACGGGGAAGGGAAGTTGGGTATTCTGAAAAAAGACGATAAATACAACGGCCGTGGAGTGGAATTTTCTTGACTTTCTGGAAGCCGAAGAGAAAAAAAAAAGTTTATCTGAATCCACAGCCGTTCACCCCACCATCGTGCCCACCACCATGATCCTTGAACAAGACCCCGCATCGCGGGACAGCTTGGCGCGCAGCCTGGCCTTGAGGGCGCGTCGTTCTGCCCCGAAACTGCTAACGACAACTGGAAGGTGGGATGCAAATCCAATGAGGTCCCTGAATTCTGCACTTTGCCGCCGTTGTGCCTGCCGCCAATGCTCGGACTTCGCCGCGTCCCATCATAGGCCAACGCCTTGTCCAGCAACTGCATGTCAAGAGGGGAAGCCCTCTGAAATCTGGGTGCGCGCGACTTGGGACAGAAGACCCTAACCCTCGGCGCGGGGACCCCCTCGCAACGAGCGGACAAATGCACTCTGATCAACAATCGCGGGGGGAGGAGTGCAAACGCCTTTCGTCCCCTCGAGTTTTCTTTCATTGCGCACCGTGATGACCATTTTGACATGGTCAGCGGATTGGCTGGCGCTGATGTCGGCCGCGAAGCTTGATGTCTGTCTGCCAAGACATGGATTCTTCTGGAGTGAGGGGGGCTACCCCGTATTGCAGAGGAAAGAACAACTTCACAACGTCCCTGCCAGCCATCGACGATCCCTTCAAACAACGAACTGATGATCCAATTATGAGGCCTTTGCGGCCATTGACGCAAGGACGTCAAGGAGCTGAAGGTGTGTTGGTCTCCGGGGGTTATGACGGGGCGACATGTCCAACCTGCAACCGAGGATGACGCAGAGCAACAACATCAATGCATGTATAAAGAAGTATAATCGGTTTCGGTAGCTTCCCTTTGAGTCGTTGGTTTTCTCTCTGTGATCAAGATTGTCCTTTCCTAAAGCCGTCGAGTTTGCCCCCATCCGAAAGTTCCGGATTTCTTTCCGACTTCGCTCTCCACCAGCTTCCCCATGCCCAAAAGTAAGGGCACCGCATTTCCAGGGGATCTCATTCCCATGACCAAAAAAAAAAAGTCGAAGTAAATCAGAGTTCGGATGGCTCACGTTTTAAGGTTGTGGCATCTGCACAACATGCGGGCCGAGACGTCATCTCACCCCTGAATCCATGATGGTGGCAAAACAGCGCCCCGGAACAGTCCCATCTTCCCGACCGGAAGCTGTTTCAACGCGCCGACGCGCTCATTCTTTGTTTCTAAGCTCCAGAATTTTGCTCGCTCCTCTACCAAAACCGCACAAAGGGTTTCAATCCATGCAAAACCGGCCGAAAACATGCGAGATACTTGTCTCTGCTTTGTGCGGATAAACAAAGGAAAAGGGGGTGGGCTTAAGCCACGGCAAAAACGCCAAACCAAGATCCAAGATTCCCCGCGAACAACCCAATCCAATCCAACGACGAGCGATATATCACATTACTAGATCTATCTTCCAAGACTTTTACATCTTCTCCGCAACTTCTCGAAGCGACTCGATCACACATCCTTGACACCAGCAACCAAAAAAAAACGTCACAATGACCCTCCTCCGTCTCATCCCCCATTCCCCTTCCAATCAAACCTCAATCCCGACTCAACCTCAACAGCGACAAGAACAGGAACAACAATCCAGCCCCGTCAGGGGTGGCGGCGTCCCCGAGCCCGACGCCCCAATGGCCACCCAAAGCGCGAACCCAACCCCTACAACGACAACTACAACATCGTCCTCCGCATACTCCTTCTCGCCCCCCCTCGACCCCTTCCCGCCCAAGCTCAAAGAAGCCATACAAGCGTCCCGCGAGGCCGAAACCCTGCACGCCTACGACGTCGGCGTTTGCGCGGCCCTCCAGTCCATGGAGCAGCACTGGGCTACGCGCGCCACGCAGCGCTACGTTAGTATCCAGGAGAAGAGGATATTCCGGCGCGAGGCGCAGCGGCTGCGTGAACTGCTGGGGGATGCACAGCGGGATATGATGGCCAGCGATGGGCTGTTGGCGTCGAGGCAGCAGGAGGAGAGGAAGCTGTGGGGGGAGTTTACGAGTGCTTCTGGGAGGGAAAAGAGGGAGGGGCTCGTTGGGGTGAAGCAGAGGGCTAGGGAGATGGAGGAAGAGGTTGAGGCTGGGAGGGGGTTGGAGGATATTGGGGAGTTGGTTGACGGGCTCAGCTTGTTGAGTTTGGGCGGGAAGAAGAGGGGGAGTGTGAGGATTGAGGAGGTGGAGTATTGTGAGGGGTTGGAGGAGAGGAGACAGAGTATTAGGGAGAGGTTTGGGGAGTTGCTGGGGGAGGTGAAGGATGGGGTTAAATGTTGAGGGCTGGACAAGCTGGTTGATGGGTGGTTCTTCATGCTGGGGCGTTATTATTCGGTGGTGATGTTTGCTTTAGATAGCGAATGGAAGAGACTTGGGAGCGCTGCTCATCGGGAGTGAGAACGGCGAGTGTGCATTTGCCCGAGCAATGTCTGCTGAGTGCCTAACATCTTCACCTAGTGTCAAGCACAGGCTAGTTGTGACTGATGGGGCCAAAAAGAGATGACCCCCCCAGGACTCGAACCCGAGATCTTCTCACTCCTGCGAAAGAATACAATACTGTACAAAGCAAGAATAAGGATAGCAAAGAGCATGCAGGAGTGAGACGCGTTGACCGTTACACCAGTGGGCCCGCCGGTTTTTATTGCAATTTCTTGCTGGTATCCTGCACCGAATAGCTGCCAACACCTGTGAAGCTTGCTCCGTGAAGAGTTGACGACGCGCACTGTTAGCCGTCGGGCTCCTTCTCGCTGAGTGACCGGGCTGGTTCAAGGCCCCTGGTGCTCCGTGGGCTCTAGCTTCGGAGAACTTCTTCCCAAGCATCAAAGCCCAGCACAACATGGCTGCACAAGGGCAAAAAGCGCCCATCAATTCCTTGCCAAATGAGATTCTCATCAAAATCTGCTCACTTGCCGCTGATGATTCCTACTGTAATTTGATGCCCCCTCGCCTTAGTTCCAACATTTCGAGGCTTCGTTTGACTTGTCGCCGGTTTCGCGATATCAGCTCCCATCTGCTTGTCAAGGAGGTCCGCGTAGTTCCAACTCGCGAATCACTTGCCGAGCTCGATCGCCTCTCACGCTCTGAGATCGGTCGTGGGGTTCCCTGTGTTGCTATCCAACTCAAGTTCTTCCATGGAGGCCTCGCCGGCGATCTTGGAGAGTTCGTCTGATGGCAGGTGTACGAAGGAGGTACCGAAGTGGTCAACAAGGGGTGGTGTTATGACTACACGCATATTCCATTGTAGGACAAGACGCTGGGAAGGCTTGTTACTACGCCGAAAGACTAGGAAGCCCAGTCCCATCTGAATCGACTCCGCGAAGCTCATCGCCAATATTCCGAACTTTATCATGAGCAGCAATCGTTGATCAGGGACGGGGTGTTCGTCAAGTCGGTCGTGGCTGCCTTGGGTAGAACGCCGCGGGTCAAGGAGTTATCACTAGTAGACAATAGCTGCTGTTCTTATATGGATTCGTTCAAGAACCCACAGGATGAGTACCTCGAAGACGCATATGGGGGAGGCATGTTATTGCCAATGGGTGCCGAAACGTCGTTGAAGCTCACCGGCCTACCGTTTGATGCGCCACGTCCGATTGATATCTTGAAGGAATTCTTCGTGGCTTTCGGGGGCGCTGGACTCCAAATGGATCTGTTTGCTTCGTGGTAACGAAGGCTCCCGGTTCGAGTTGAGCCCCCAGGGGCGACAAACCGGGTTGGTCGGGATTCAGAAGCTGTCCAGGTTCTCACTGTTCTTTGCAGACGACTACGAACTCGAAGATGGCACCGCCGCGGCGGTTCTTGGCGCTTGCATGGATACACCCAGTCTCGAGTTTCTCCGAGTTTGGTTCGGGGAGCATTTAGCGGAGCCTCGGGGACGGGGACATGTGTCTTTATCAGCTCTGCTCAAGGGAAAGGCTCGACCGTCACAAGTTGAACTGAACAACGTCGAGGTTCATGGGTGGGAGCTCAGGAAGTTCGTCACAGCGCTGCCTCGACAGCATGCGAAGCAGCGCCGCTATAAGTTTTGACACCGAGAGAGCGATCTCACCTGCCGGGCGAGTTGTGGATGGTACTTTCACTCTCAACCGGCCCGGTGGCCCCAGACCAAATTGGGCAGTGCAGTACGTGCAGGAGATGATTGGCAAGAATCCCCTGGCCGAGGAAGAAGGAGACGAAGAGATGTAACATCACCTGCAAAAAGGGAAGAACCTTCTGTTCGGCCGGCCGCGGCAACACGAGAGATGCTAATGGGGAAGCGATCGAGACATGGCTCATGGCTGTGATCTTTAGTTAGCCGCAAACAATATCTCACTTACTCAGATGGAGAGCATTATATTGACAACGGACCATATCCGGCAAGAAGCCACAGCTTGAGCCTCAGCCTCACGTCGACCATCAATCTGAAGCAAGAAGGAGCATGCACGCCGATCGTATTTTGGTCCCGCTGAGGCTGAGATCAGCAAACGGCATCAGCCGCATCGGAACGTCGGCGCCCACGCGCGCCGACGCAATGCCGTGATTAGCCCCTCGACCCTCCATCAACGGCGCCGTTCCTGGCCCTCTGCAGCAGGACGCGCAATCGCCCATTTCGTATGGGCACATTTGGCACTTGAGCCTCCCTCGCCAACGCTGCAAGCTTTGCACCGCGTCACAAACGCGCATGGAAATCGGCGGCTCGTCAACGACCTGACGCCGGCCCAAGGCACCGCAGCGTTGGCTCGGCTGGTCGGCCTGGCCCTGTGGGGTTGCCGCAGCCTGAGTGGTTCGCTCGGGTCGTCCAACCGTGCACACAATGCAAAAAGGCCACCGTTGACTGGTCAGCAAGGGGCCGCCCCAGCTGAAGCCTTCCCCCATCGCGGGTCCGAGAAGCCACTGGGCTGCGCACGGTGAGATCATTGGGTGCCGTTGATGGTTTGTTGGCTGCAGGCGTCTTCCCCACGATAAAACAGCGTCATGCCCCCCAGGAGGCGTCTGGCGGAAAGGCTTGGCTTTTTTACCCTTCACTCCTTCGGTTTGTGCGTCCGACTTATGATCCTTTGAAGCCCAGCATGGATTCAAAACGCGCGGCAATTGCGGTCCTCCTTGGTAAGTTTCACCGCTCGAACAATGTTCTGTGGTCGGACGCTGACAGCAGGCGCGCAGCCTCAGCGGCTGGAGCACACGCCCAGTACGGTCCCGGTGGTGGGTACGGCGGCGGAGGAAGTGGGAACCCGTTTGGCGGGTCCGGATCTGGATCTGGATCGGGGAGCGGCAGCGGGAATGGAAATGGCTTCGGTAACTTCCAGGGCGGAGCGGGGTTCGATATCAATTCGGCGACCAGGGCGCGCGCCATCCACGGCATTCTCGGCGCCCTCGCCATGGTCGTCCTCTTCCCTCTCGGCTCCATCTTTATGCGCGTGATCCCCGGTCGGTTCGCGATATGGATCCACGGGCTATTCCAGCTGATTGCGTACACGGTCTACATCGCCGCCGTCGGTCTTGGTATTTACCTGGTGCGAATGGTGCAGTTCCCCGGGGGTGGTGACTTGGTAAGAGCCCTGGCGCTTTGCCTCTTCTCGACCCTTGCTGACGGAGCCAGATGTCGAACTCTAACACAAGCTACCACCCCATCATCGGCATCGTGGTCTTGGTGTTCCTCTTCCTCCAGCCGTTCCTGGGGCTAATCCACCACGCCAAGTTCAAGAAGCTCCGCCGACGCCAGATGTGGTCGTATCTACACATCTTCAACGGTCGCATTTTTATTACTCTGGGAATCGCCAACGGTGGCCTCGGTCTGTGGATGGCCGGCGCGACGGACAGGCTTAAGACGGCCTACATCGCCGTCGCGGCCGTCATGTGGGCTCTCTGGATGTTGTCGGCGGTTTGGGGCGAGTGGAAGCGATGGAGGGCCAATCGGCAGTCGCAGCCCGGAGTTCCTGGACGGAAAATGAGCGATGGGGCTCCGGTCTTCTAGGTGACGATATCGAAATGACGGAGATCGACTCGGTGGAGCGAGCGTGTTTGGTCTCGGAGCGGCGGCGGCCCGTCCTCGGGGACCATTTGGTTAGGTTTCGGCGATTGTTCTGGAAATCAGACTCCAGACACCGACTTTGGCGCATGTGCTAGATATACCGGCGTTCTGTTAACTTAGCATGGAAAATGATACCTCATTTCTCATTTCGCGACAATCGGTGAAGTGGAATCAAGGTCACAATATTTGACTGCTGTGTGAAGGGAGAGAGGCGGGGAAGGAGCACTGGAGGACGGGCTCCACATCAGAATTGTCAGACATCGAGGTGCTCGCAACTTCACTTTGTGTGTTGGTTCTCTTGCGCTGCGAACTGAAGGGACTCGTTTGACACCGTATTTCCTAAGCGATTGCCAGAGTTCTTATCATGGTCTCTCGACCTAATTCTTTGACTGGTTACTCCCGTCGCCGACTGGCGGCAAGCTTCAGGGAGATGCGCCCCACTTTAGACTGCCGACGCCGCTGGCTGCTGGGTCCAAAATCGGAATTCTCTTCCTGCAAAGCCTGGAGCCAACTTAGCGACATCGCACTCCGCCCGTCCGGACCAGCTGCTCCGCGCTACGCAACGTCTGGATGGCCTCGTCGGCGAGGGACCATCTGCGCCGGTGTCCCGCTTTCTCCAGGTGATTGGCACGATGCCCTCCCTGGAGACGCAAGTGGAAATCCCCCAACGCGCCGCCGCCGGCGGTACGAGCCATGCCGACCTGGTGACGCTCATTATCACCACGTCGCCAACGCCATCGGCCCCGTCCACCGAGCTCATCGCCACCATTCTCTTGTCCTTCAAGCGCCACTGCCCCACCCTGGCCGCCTGTCGCGTGATCCTGGTCATCGACACATTTGACCGCGTCACGCCTGAGGCCCGGCTCAAGAAGGGCTGTGTGACAGCCGAGGGAGCGGAGAAGTTTGCCGAGTACAAGGTGAATGTCAAGCAGCTCCTCCTCGACGAGTTCTACGACTGTTTCTCTGGGGACCTGGATGACCCCGTACCGGAGCTGCTGTCTGTGAGCGCCGCCGAGGCCGAGTATGGCGCCGATGCATACGCCCAGCAAACGAACGCGGTGCCCCTGGTCGTGACCAAGACCCACGATGGGCGCGTCACTTTTATCGAGCCGACGCAGCGAATCGGCTTTGGTCTCGCTGTGCGCTCGGCGCTGCGTCTGACGGAGACTCCCTATGTCTGGATCCAACAGCATGACTGGGCTCTGATCGCTGACATCCCCATCGGTCCACTGCTGGACCTGATGCAAAAGCATCGGAGGCCAGACGACGATGAGCCGACCCCTCGCGATGTTGGACATGGTGTCACGCTGCCGATCAAATACGTCTGCTTCCCGTCCATACGGATGATCAACTATGCCAAGTCGGACCATGTTATGCAGTTCCCTGCTCTGCGAGCCCTCACCAACCTCTACAAGCAGAACTTTTCTCCGCCGAGAACTGAGACGCTGGGGCTAGAGGAGGGCAGGATTGGAGTCAAGATACCTCTGACGCCACTGTTCTTCTGGCACGACAAGCCGCACCTCGCAGAGACAGAGCATTACCTCTCCCAGGTCTTCCCCAACCGGATGACCATGCCGAGAGGAGCATTCATCGAGGACACGGTCGGTCACCGCGCCCGGACCGAGATGAAGGATGGCCAGTGGAAAAAGTGGGCGTGCTGGTTGTTCTACCCAGACGAAGGAAAGCAGTTGTGCGTCAGGCACTTGAAGGGACGCACCTGGCGGGGAGCAGAGGCCGAAGTGGCAAAGAGGTTGGAGTGGATGCGGCTCAACAGATCTCTCGATTCGTGATTCTCAGGCTTGCTTCCGGCGTTACTATAGATGGTACAGAGCTATCTGGGATCTCCCACAATATACACAACGTGCACTCCCAACTCCTGACTCCAAACGCCAATTCCTTTCCGCTAACCCTTACCCTTGTCGAATCCCTTCCAAACAACCCCCAATATCTCTCATAACATCCACGTCAAGTCCTCAAACAATACGGAATCCCTCCCAAATACCCACACCTCTCACCCTTGGCACACTCTCCCACTTTCTCATATTCGTATCCCATGTTACAGATCTGAATGGCATTCGCTCCAAGGCACTCGTACTTGCCCGGCGTCGTGCACGTCTTGGTTGCCGGCGTTACCGTGTTGGTGCAGAATGGCAACGTGTATCCGTTCTGCGGCAGGTTCTCGCATGCTGTGTCCTTGGGGCAGGCGCCGACTAGCTCCCATTTGCCGAGGACGTTGCAGATTTCGATGCCTGTTGGGGGTGTGGTGCACCGGTATGTGCCGAATTTGCAGGTCGGCGGGGGTGGGGTCAGGGGGGTCGCGAGGGTTGTTGGGAGGAGAAGAGGGAGAAGGAGGGTGAGCATTTTAATGGTGATTGTGATGGTTTTGCTGTGGGTGGTTGTTGTTGTGGTGATGAAGGTGTTGAGATTTTGTTGACGTTGTGGTATTTTAATACTGTGCTATGATTTGGTAGTGGGCTATGAAGGGCGAGGGGGATACAGGTTGGACGATCTTATACTTGGTGATGGGGGACAGAGTTGCATTGGCATCATGAGAGTGGCGGAGGGTTTGTGTCGAGGTCCGAGGAACGGAGGCCGGGGCTGGAGTTTTGGGTAGGATAAGTCACGCGGGGATGATGCACCTTTCATGCTGAACGGGTGTTTGATAATGTCATGTGGTAGTTTTCGTTCTCTCTGAAGCTGATGATATTGGTTCAGCTGGGGAGGATGCCGAGGTTGAAAGGACGAGGCGGGGAGGCTGTGAGAGTTCGGTGGTGAGAGGCTTCGCTGATGACGGGAAGAGATCCCGATTCTGGGAGGCGATTCAACGGTGTTGTTTGTCATTGGTTCAATTTAAATGGTCCAGACCAATGGATATTTTTAGCAAGGCTTGTCTCCTGCTAGAAATCATGTGCACGACGGTCGGTACGAGCTGGGGGTGGAAGTGAAGAAGTCACATTCTAAAAAGCCGCTGATGTAGTTGTGATAATGTACATAATGTTACGGTTTGATAATGCCCGTTTTGGGCTGGGTTGGCTGGGTGAGTTGACGAATAGGAGTTGAGGTGTGGTGTGCATCAGGTTGTCGGTGGCGTGATGGGTGCGGTAAGCCCCTGACCCAAAACAACAACCACGTTCAAAATGCCAGACGGAGATTCAACGGTGGCAAATGGTTGCATTCAAGATTCAAACCTATTAAATACCATTTTAAAAGCCTAGAAAAATCACATTGATGGGCCGAAACATGAATCCAAGCATCCACAAAATCACAGGGCAACGGGCATTCTATGGTGCTTTGACATCATATTTCAGCTATCATATCGTCAACCGAGATTTAATAATAAGTAATAAGAAAACAATGATCATGCCGCAACTCTGGATCAAGTCATAACCGCATGTCTATCGCTCTATGCAAAAACAAAATGATCCTGGAAAAACTACAATGGAGTATTGTACAAGTACAAGAAGCAAGTGTGACTCAAGTTGGTATCGATCGAAAAAAAAAAACGCAAATGCGCGGGTAAAAATATGCCAATTGGTAGCAGAAAACACAAAGTGCCAAGGATTAGCTAAAGAAAAAAAAATCACCAAGGCTCGTGGATCTTTGTGCCGTTCTGCGTATGAGGGTCGGCCGTTCGCTGGCTGGTGTTATCAGGATGCTCGGCCACATTCCTACCCTCCACAACCTCAAACTCGCTCATGACTACAATGGACTTATCGCCGGCCTTCTTGTTCTGCAATTTTATCTCGTTCATGATGCGCTCCTCGCTTTCGGTGAAGGAGATATTGGTGAGAATGTTTGTCGTGCCGGCATGGGTCCTGCGACGGCTGCGAGACGACTCGTCGCCGCCACCGCCACCAATGGTGCGGAAACCGGCCGATGGCGTCTTGTAGTTCTTGTCGGTGGTGCGCTGAGAGCTCCCGAGCAATGGCCTGAGCCAGGTCTTGAACAGAGGGAAGACCATGGGCAGGTTTGTGGTGACGACGGCGACAAAGGCCTCGCGTGTCCCCCAAGCACCAGCAAGCTCGGCGCCGTTGACCTCGTCGATAATGACAAAGACCGTCTTGAGGGTGGCACACACCAGGACGAAGATGCCGGCTCCGAGGACGAAGGTCGAGGCAATCTTCTCGACGAGACGCAACCTTGAGCCCCAAAGGAGAGGAAGAGGGATCACGATGAGGTAGATGTCGGATGTGACGTTGGCGACAAAGTGAGACCAGACAATGGGCCTGGAGACAGCGGCCTGGCAGGCGTTGCCCGGGTCCGGGTTGATTTGCCAGTACCAATGGAACGGTCTGCAGGATGCGAAGGTGGTCAAGACGGAGGCCAGATAGCCCGCCAGGACAAGGGCGAAGCCAATGTGAACTCGGTTCCGGTAGTTGCGGCTGAGACCGTTGGTCAGACGGAGGTAGAACACCAACATGGAGAACTTGAGGACGGCCATCAGGGTGCTGTAGCAGGTCCATCCGGCGACCTGGATCTGCGAGCCGATGACTCGCATGTCGAACTCGGGATTGCTGGGAAGGAGGTTTTGTCGCTGGAGGTCTGTCATGCCGTTGTTTGCCAAACCCCGTGCGAGGTTACCGATCTGATATCCCAGTGTGCTTTGCACCGAGTACAGAACCTGTGTACGTACGTTGGTCAGTGGCCCTGGAGATTTCCAAGGAGGAGAGGAAGAGGCGAAAAAACGTACGACGGCAAGAAGTGCCAGGTAATCATCGCCCTCAAGTCGTTTCCAACCCACTGCCTTGGCGCGGGCATACATCCTCAGGGCTGTCACCATGACGCCAAACGCGTAGAGGGTCCATAATGTGATGTTGAAAGTGCGGGCCGCCGCCTGAGCAGCCGCGATGGCGGCCAGCTCCTCGGGGCTGAGTGGCGCCGCCGTGTCTGACATTGAACCAGATCTTCTCAAGAGCGGTGCGGGTCGGGTAGGAGGCCGAGATCCGGGGAAGCGGTCGATCGGGTCGAAGGAACGTGGTTAAGGTTTAAATTGGACAAGAAAAGGGAAATCGAATGATGATCAGGACGCCATGGATTCCCTCACTGGGGCCGCTCATTTGTATACTCGAGATCCACAACTTTGTCACTTCTCAGAAAAGGTAAAAGACAAAAAAAAAAAAAAAAGAAAGTCAAGGTAGCTGAGTCGTGTGGGCAATGTGCGTTGGCGGGGGTCGATAGTCGAGACTGGCTTTTGTCTTGGGTCGTTTTCTGCTTGCTTATTCCCCATGGACAAAACAGCAAAGCTTTCGACACTTGCATTACCTGGCCCAACGTCGAATTGCCGATGGGACACTCGGGACATGCCGAAACGACGGGAGATACCACAAACGGGAGGGAGCCGCGGGCCTACTCCTGAGAAGTGCAGTGGAGCGGGGGGGGGGGGGGGCGGTGGAGGCTAGGGAGCATTCCGGATGTCCCCCTAGCCCACCACCTGAGACGCGCTCCTCCAATCTGACCCTTGACTTGCTTGGTGTTGATAGCACTTTCAATGGTACATACCAGAGGCGCCGACACCGTCAAGACGCCATCTCGTTAGTGTTTTCTCGGCATTCTGAGCTTTGAGTCTTGTTGGCCGAGATTGGATACCACATGAAGTCATCCTCGGACCGTCCGTTTTCGTCTTCACGGCCCTCATGCCGGGACATCTCGTAGCGCAGAGCACAAGAACTGCCGTCTCAACGCTGGCCTCGGGATCCGTTTCTGGCAGAGCGGCCGACGGGCTGGTCCCCGTTATTGTCCCACGTTGTGGTGGGGGGCTTTCGTTTAGTCCGGTTTGAGAAGGTCGTTTAGTTGGTAAGGGTGGAGTGGCAATGCACAGAGATAACGCTAGGGCAAACCTTGCCGGAGCCACCCAAGTCGGTGACAAGTATAACGCCGTGCGCTAAAACTAAGAGCTGTCTGTCGTGGACCTGCCAAGGGCTACCTAGACGACGTTGGGGGTGATAGTGCAGACAAGGTTGAGCATGTGACGATCCGGTCCTGGTCTTCTTCCTGCGCACACCTCGTTCCTTCCACCGGCCGCGCTTTTTTTTTTACCCCATGGAGGGCTGTGATGAAACCATTCCCAAGCTCGGTGGCACTTGAGTTTTTTGTGATGCAAACAGGTCTGTGGTTACACGATGTTGCAGCGCTACACAAGGGTTCCGAGCCCCGGGACCCCGGCCCCTGACGTGAGGAGCAACAGGGAGTGGGGGTTAATGTCCGTTCAGGCTAGTCAGCCAAGCAACTCCAATCTCGAGGGTTGCATCGAAAAGCTTCCGGCCTTGTTCTAACCCCCTGACGAGATTTGTTTACGTGATTCCCCTGCACGCTGCGGAGGTGCGCAGAAAAAAAGAAAAGATCGACACAGCAGAAGAGCTTCTTGGCTGTTCGCCGTTCATCGCTGAGGATTCCCCACGTTGCCCTCGTGGCTATGGCGACATTCGCTCGCCGATGCGCGCTGATCCCCCCGAATCGTGGCTCTAGCCTCTCTCTGGACATCCAAGGGCTCCCAGCATCAGCGTGGGAATATCGTGCATGTCAAGCACTTATAAGCTTGACGCCACGAAGCCACTGTAACCCCCTCAAACACGGCGACGTTGACAGAATCAACTCGTTCCCCGCCAGACGCGGTCTCCATAGCATTCTCTCCGACCTTGCCGGTCGGTTGCTGGGAACCCCGCCGAGACAATGCCCCAAGCCCACTACTGCACCTCCATAAAAATGGAGCAATGGCTCGAGATACTAGAAAGCACTATCTTGACGTGCTGGCCCATAGCCGAGGCGGCGGGTCCTGGTTTATGGGTTGGCCTGGCTGGAGATGAAAAGCCGGGATTGCTAAGCTGCTTTCGTCGAACATCGCATGTTCTTGGGGCGAATTTATGCGCGAGAATGCGAGTTCAGCAGGGGCAATGTGTTTCCGGGGCGCTGGCAGACTGGCAGACTGCAGCGAAAGTCGGGTTTTGACCCGGCTTTCTGGGACTGGCGCCTGGGCGACTGTACCTATAATAGGTAGCCCACTGCTGCACGTTCAGCTGCAGTGCTTTGGTTTTGTGGATGGGTGTGCTGCGAATCCTCCTTCTTGATTCCCCCTTTTCTGTGGTCCCCCACGTGGCACCTTCCCCAGAAATCCCGCCGCCATGAAGCTCCAGCTCCTCGCGACTGCCCTCGGTTGGGCGTCTGCCACCGCACTCACAATCCCGTCCAACTTCACTCTGCCTGCCGGCAACGGAAAGTGCAAGCGGTCTGACTACAACACCTTTGCCTCGTGCCTGTCCAACAATGCTGAGGCCTACTTCCCGGGCTCGACTGGCTTCAACACACGGGCGCAGAGATGGTCCGAACTCGAGGCGCCCACGGTAAGGCCACCCACTTCACGTGCCAGGACTGCCGGAACACGACGGGACCTGACTGACATTGATGGTGAAGGCTTCATTCGGCATCAGCGTCGCTACCGAGGATGACGTGAGCGAGACCATCAAGTTTGCCAACAAGTGTGGCCTCCGCTTCCTCGCCTACAATGGCAGGCACGGCTCCCTCACCACCCTGGGTGCCATGGATGACGGCATTGCCATCTTTTTGCACAAGCTGAACTCGGTCTCGCTTGGTTCGAACACGGCTACCGTCGGAGGCGGCATCAACTCCAAGGCTCTCGTCGACACCCTTTGGGCTGCCAACCGCCAGATCGTCTCGGGCACCTGCGAGTGCGTTTCGGTAAGCTCCCCTGATTTCACGCTATGCAACCATGCACTTTGCTGATTTGTCGCACAGTTCCTCGGCCCTGCTCTTGGTGGCGGCCATGGTTGGCTCCAGGGCCACTACGGCCTCATCGGTGACCAGTTTGTCTCCATGAGGGTTGTCACTGCCGATGGCGTTGCGCGAACTGTCAGTGCCAACAGCAACTCGGATCTCTTTTGGGCCATGAAGGGTGCCGGCGCCAACTTTGGTGTGGTCACCTCGGTCACAATCAAGACCTACCCCCGCATCCACACCAACTGGGCCGTCGAGACCATCATGTTCACCGGCGACAAGGTTGAGCAGGTGTACCAAGCTGTCAACGACCACCTCCTCCAGAACGGTACCCAGCCCGTCGGCCTGATCCAGTGGAGCTACTGGTTCAACATCCCCGGGTTCGATGCCCCCGTCATCGCCCTGTACATCATCCAGGAGGGTGTTTCCGCCGTCAGCTCGGCCTACACTCAGCCCTTCCACGACATCGGCCCCTTCTCGATCGAGCCTGCCTCGGGCAGCTACCGTGATATTTCTGGCTGGGTGGGCATCAACCTCGATGCGCCCCCGTGCCAGAAGGCCGGCTTTGCCAACCCCCGCTTTCCCATCTACCTGGAGAAGTTCAACGCCACCGCCATGGGTGAGGTCTACGACGCTTTCAAGACAGCTACTCTGCCGTCGTCGCCCTTCCACGGCTCGCTCTTCATGTTCGAGGGCTATTCAACCCAGGGTGTCAAGTCCATCAGCGCCTCCTCCAGCGCCTTTGCCTTCCGTGGTGACAACCTCCTCATCGCGCCCCTGCTTCAATACACTCCCGACGGCCCGTCCCTCGATGCATATGCTGCACAGGTTGGAAACAACCTTCGCGAGATCCTCCGCCAGGGCAGCGGTCGCCAGGATCTACACACCTATGTCAACTATGCTTACGGCAACGAGTCGCCCCAGCAGTGGTACGGCTTTGAGTCGTGGCGCCAGCAGCGTCTGCTCACCCTAAAGAACAAGTATGATCCCTTCAGGAGGTTCAACCTCTATGCTCCTGCTGCTTAGGAGGAGGAGAGGCTTGGATACGTAGTTATGATCTGATAGTAATGAATAATATCCGATTTCAGTCGATGACTGCAATGAGGAAGCCGACACATCCGGGTCATCTTGACGTGACTCGTGGTTTCGAGCACTGCCTGGTGTTTGCCTGTTTGCAGACGAGATAAGGACCCCCAACCCACGGGAGGCCCGGGCCGAACCATTTCCACGCGAGAAATGCCGCCCCCACCTTCCATGCAGGTGCTGAATCGCCACCTTTGTCTTGCCCCACCCCTGAAAACTCTTCATCTACGAGCTAATCTACTCATTTTCGGAGCCCTAACTTCAACAAATTCGGGTATGGTGTAGCGGTAACATCGCTGACTCTCACACGAGATTCTCAGCAGCCCGGGGTTCGACTCCCCGTATCCGAGCAAACTTTCTTCTACGGCCCAGGTCCACCTGAGCAAATCTTCCGTAGTATAGTGGTCAGTATGTGAGCTTGTCAATCCAAGATAACGCTCGAGACCCGGGTTCAATTCCCGGCGGGAGAGTTTCAGTTTCTTTTTGCTTGTGTCCTCATGTCCTCTTCGGGAGGTCATGAGGTTATTTGGACGTAGCGGAAGTGCTCGTTCTTTGGGCTTGGAAGAGGGACAGTATTGGGGCGATATTGGAAGTGCACGCTATTGCACTTCATTTTGACATGTATCCATTGATTATTATCTGTTGCTGCAGATTTTACCCCGGTGTTTCTCTTTCCAATCAACCGTATGTTACTTGAACTGCCTCTCGGAAACCTCTTGGCCGACGAACTACGCCATGGAGTTCAGCTTGCGAGATGTTGTAAAATCGGCAGCGTGGGAACTCCTGGCGTGCCACCATGAGCAGCATACCTGCCAAAAATGTCAGCGTCTCTAGTGAGCGCACGGAATAAGCACTACATACCTGTCGGCACCGTGAAGCCGGCCGCTTGACTTGCTCCCAGACACTGAAGCCTCGCGTTGTGGCGATCTTGCAGCGTGTGTGCTTTGCCTGTGGTTTGGAAGGGGAAAGTGTACTCTGCATAAAGCCGATGTCAGATACCTATGACCCCGTGGACAGAGCAGGTGCTGGCAGTTATGCTTACGCCTACGAATGACAACCTCGCTCACAGCATCCTGATGGATCCGGCGCGCAACAGCTTGTCAGTCGACAACATGGGGAATACCGCACTTTGGCAGAGTTAGCTCCCGTCTGTTTATTGCACCACCTCTTGGTTTTGATGTTTTCGCCCTGTCAGGGGTTCTTACTTGAGTGTCGTCGTCGCTCCAATTTCGGTAGAATTCCATGGTGCCCCCAAAGAGTATATTCTCGAACCGCCGCCCGGACTCGCCTCTATCAATCATGACCCCAAAGTCGTCGACCATGGGGATATTATAGCCTGATTGTGTAACCTCAGGAGGCGTGTAACTTTCCTCTGAGAGGGAGTTCTGAGCCAAGTAACTGGTGAAGAGATGCACAAGCTCGTGGGCGGTGGAAACGGCAAACTTGAAGAGGTAGGACTCGAAGCGGGATCTCATGCTGGTGTTTGCGCTTGAAGCCTGACTGGCTGCTCGGGTCATCGCTGCCACGCCCTGGATATAGAGTTAGACCGGAATTGACAACCGAGAATCATTGGGCTCGCTCACATTGTAGTTGAAATGTAGACCCCCGGCGTCTTTCGGCCTGTAAGCACTGAGATCTCCATCCCAGAGTCCTGGAAGACGCTTTGCGGCGGCAATGATGTCCACATCCATCCCTGATACGATGACTAGAGGGAAGTCGCTCCGGACCATGCCCAGGAAATGGTTGACGTATGCGTCCATGTGACGGATATCTCCACCAAAGTGGTGATCGCCTCTCTGGTACCACCATTGTACGACTTCGTTGCCGACTTCTGCGAGTGTCTGCCGGCCCTGACGAGTCTCCAATATCTCTACCAATGTTGATGGCTGCAGAGAGCTGTATTGTAGAGTCAGACGGGAAAAAGGAAAGTTAAAGGGGTTCTTGTGGACAGGACATACTGTGCTGTACGTCAGAGAGTTTGCCTCCTTCGGGAGGAGAGCAGGCTGCCCAACTTCACGGGTCTCATCAGTCCCGTTTTGGAGGTTGATAGAAAGTCCACAGATGCCACCGATGTTAATTGGAGGAGCAGTCATTGTGAGGATGTCGGTAGAAGCGGATTTGGAAGTCGCAAACAACGGAAAGTGTTATCTCAGATATTCTGCAACAACGTGAGGCTACTGACCGAACCGTCAAGGTGATGGTACGTATTGAGATCAAAAACAAATTGTTAGAGCTCTGATCAACAGGCGACGACGGGAAAGAAGCGGAGATGTGGAAGAATGTCTGAAAGCCTTCCAATGGGATGATTTATGCGAAAAACGAATATGCTCGCATTTGCTGGTCTAAGGCCCTCGCTGTTGGTGGCCTGTTGCCTGAGCCGGCAGGGGCCATGGCGACATGAGACAGAAGAGCGTGCTGTTGGCAGTGTAGGTTGAGCGGACAGAGGAAATCACCCCTGTGACGACTCCGATGAAGAGGTGGAGCTCCAGGCCGAAACACGGCGCGCGGCAAATTGTCGATATGCGAGAGGTCAGTTGGTCCCGGCAGCGCGGTTCAGGCCCTTGCGGTAGCCGCAATCCAAGCAGCACCCCGCAAACGCCGGCCGTTAGTGACACCAATCGGCGCCAACCGAACCACAACAGGGTTTTTCGGCGGCAAACCGCAACTTTCCTCCTCTCACTCTGCCAAGTCGGAGCATCCATCGCTTCAACCCTGAATATTATCGATGGTCAACTCTAGCTTCTTGCATTCTGCGCTCTTTTTTTCGACAATTGTTCACATACCATGTCATCCGCTTTTGGCCAACATCAGCTGAGTGGCATCGATGCGCTCGACGCGGAACACAGCAATGCTCTCAGAACCGCGCTCTCCAGGATTCTCTCAGCGGAGGTGACAGAGCTTGCATTCGCAGAGCTTCTCGACGGGCTGCCAGCTACCGCATCGTTTCGCGAGTTCCATGGCAACTACCAAGGCTCTTCACATCCTGCATTCCTGCTAAACCACACGGAGCTGTGTCCCGGCGTGATCGAGAGGGTACGGAGCGCGAGGGACAAGCTAGACCTGGCAACACTCAACTTCGCGCCCGATCTGCTGTCCGCATTTCAGCGCTCCCCCGTGGGCACTCAACGCTTTGAGCTGCGATTGATGGAGATTCTAGCAGTCGCTTGCCACAACATCGCAGTCTACCTCTGGAATCTTGACGACGGAATTCACAAACACCAAGTCTACGAGGACTGGCGAGACAAGCCAGGACAGGAATTACTCGGCCGCCTGATAGTCTATCGAGGACACACGCCATTCTATCACAACAACTACCAGGATTTTGATCAGTACCCCAACGGCCTTGCAGATCTTGTGGGCTACTGGGCTGAGGCCAGGATCTTTGGTGGCGTCATACTATTCGACCGAGGAGAGTCAGGAACAGAGGTGAGGTTGAGTCTGGATAGTCCCCTTGAATGAATCCTGCTGACATGTTGAGCCCCAAGTGCCGAGACATGTATCTACATGGGAGCCGTGCATACGGACCAAGAACCATATATCCACCGACTCCCGAACAGTACGATGCGCTGATCAGTTTTCTACTCGGACCCGAGGACAACGCGACACCATGTCCACTTCCAATCACTGCTACACTAGCAAATCGCTGGCGCTGGGACCCATATGTATCAATGAATTTCAACATCTTTCGGGATCGCCATGAAAGAAAACAACGCGATCGTCCGCGGGACTGGTACCACCGGCAAACGCCCAACGACTGGCCCGAGATCGGTGATCAGATGCTTCTATACCGGTTACATCACGGTCGTAATGTGGGAGAAGAGATAGATCAGGGAAGGATTGCCGAAGTGGAGGGCAATCTGCGAAAAATAACGCCATCTTCACCACTTTGGTCCGCAAGGACAACCGTGCTTCCTGACTTGCCCTGAGCCCTGGGACCTTTGATACAACAGTTCCCCCTCGGAGTTTGTTTCAATGTAATTTCGATTTCAACCATGCGAGTTGGTGCGTTCTTGGGTTCGGAGCGGTTCGACACCTCACTCCTTGGGTCGAAAGCATTGAATACCTCGAAGGTTTCAGAGTTCACCAACAAAATCCCCAGTGTTTTTGCTCTCTTTTACTTTCACATTAATCCAAAAAGAAAGAAAGACAATAAGAGAAACTGGCAAGCTCGAGAGCCAGAGTCGAGGAAGAAAAATGACAAAAAGATGATCGAACCCAGGTTTGAACTGGGGACCTTCAGTGTGTTAGACTGACGTGATAACCAACTACACCATCCGACCTATTGAATTGATGTGATGAAAGCGCAGAGATTTTACCCAAGACGGAAAGGAGCAAACGCGAGAATTACCAAGTCCGCTTACATGTATTATCTGCGACATCGCCGGTCTTGGCGACCCCGATCACAAACGGAGGTTCAAGGTGTTTCTTTCCCACGAACACAAACCGACTGATGGTCCAAAGAGGTGGCCGGCGACAATGCACCTCGAGGGAAAGCACGAAAACAGAAGGAGGCCGAGACACACATTTGCCGCGCATTTGCTCCTTCCAGTTGGCGCGAGACCGCAGCTGAAGCGCAACCAAACTGTCGGGTCACACCACCCTCTCACATGTGGTCTTTGCCGCCCACGGGTCGATGCAGGCCCACGTTCCGGCCCAATGCATCGACCAACGCCTCCAAGACGCGATAATTGAGACACTCCTGTCGAACCAATTCGGGCCCCGAATTAACGCAGCCGCGACCCCAGCATGGTCGACGATAATGGCCAACAGCCTTACGAGAAGCTGCATGGCAGTTTGTATAAAGCTGCAATCGAAGACTGCTTCCCTCTGTCAGTAAAAATCGACTCCAAGCTCTTGGTGCATTCACATTTCTCATTCTAATTTTCATTGTTTCCAGGCCGGATCCTGTATTTTTAATACCTTCGATTTCAACATGTCCCTACGATGGCGTCGCTCGTCTCCGCAGCCGGATGAATCTCTTCAGCTTGTTCGACTTCCGAAGCATGACTACGCGCCGCAACAGAGTCGGCCGGCCCATCATTGCTGCTGCGTATCGAGAGAGAAAACGACGGCAGATGCGGTCAGGGTCGACCCACGAGGCATTGGCGCTCTGTCCATTCACCTCGAGAATCTCGAGTTGACACGGAGTATTGCGCAAGAGGCTAGTTCCTTGACTTACAGCACGGTATGTCCAATGTAAAGTAAACACGGACCTTAACTGATAAGTATGTCTAGTTGGCCGCCGCTATCGACATCGGGCTCAGCATGCTCGAAACGCAGCATGGGCGACGATCGCTTCGACAAGAGCTCGGGCGACAATGGAAGGGCGCTGGCCCTCGCTCAAACAAGGCCTACGTTGACCATTTCCTTCGGCGGATACGTCACGACTTCCCATGGGTTGTCGTCGAGAGGATGAGCCCCAATGTTATCGTTGCTGCCCGAAGGCTGGACCGTCTTACCAAGGGGAGTGAGGACAGTCCAAAGCGATTCGGGCTCTACTTCAACTATTACGGCGTTACAGCTATGGTGCATTCATGCGGCCAAGCTCCCACGTCTAGGACGATGAGGCAGCGGTTCCATACGTACCTATTCAAGTTTGCGTGTGCTATCGCGCATGAAGTGTGCACGCTCTTGGTGTCCCATTCACACAATCACCTTTCCAAAGCGGTGGTGGTTTCGGCAAGTCATACCAGGACAGGATTCGATAACATGCTGTTTGGGGGCCATTTGAAGTTCTACGCGAATGAGGGCGTTGATGGAAACCATGTGAGTGCCTCTGGTGGGAACACAATCCGACTCGTGCTGACAACGACGAAGCCTGGGGTACCACATGTGCTCGACGAACGAGGGGTATCTCACCAGGTCGACCCCGATTATGTGCGTTCTGTTGTCTTGGAGAGAGGTAAGTCCCACGGGAAGGTAGATGGCTGCATGCATGCTGATGATTTGTCTAGAATACACCTTTCCACTTCAAGTCACCGGACGGAGCTACACGGCTCACGACCGCGCAACTTTGAGACTGCAAAATATGGGAGCTCTAGGGGCCGGCTACCCGCCGCCGTCAGGTCAGTCAAGATTTGCAACTAGCGGTGGGGACGACACTGACTCGAGATGTAGATGAACTTCTTATGGAGGCACTATCGGAACGCCACCTGCGTGTATACGATGTCTCGGAGTCGGATCTCCGACGCATTCCGCACCGCCTGGGCCCACTGAAAAAGGCAGTTACAGTCGTCTACGTGAGGTAGTCGGGCTACATCGTTTGCTCGTAGCAGATTGGTGCTCAGTGCATCTGAGATTGTCCAATCATTGCTAGACTTGATGGTTCAAGTACCCGGTTCCGTAATTAGGTGGAGAAGGATTTGTGGATCATGGTGGCAAATGCGCCGGTGTAATGGATTTAGTACCAGATAGTATGGCTCGAAACGGATTTGGCATTGGTTTCGATATCGCAGCAACATGTGCAGAGTAAAACGCCTACCTTACCTACACAACACACTTTGCCTTGAACACAGGGACTCCGTTGAGCCAAGTCTCCAACACCCTTGCCTGCAAAAGACGTTTTGCATCCAATGCCATGTCGACAACCGCAAAATCAGCCTTCATCTCCACCTCCAGACTTCCCAAGTGTTTCTCCGAGAAAGACGCGTACGCTGCTCCAGCAGTAGCCGCTTGCATTCCCTCGTGCAGTGATATTGCAAACTCGGGATTTAATGCGTCCGCCCTGGTCAAATCAACATTCTCGTCGTTGCCGTGTAGAGGTTCTTCAGGTTCTTCCAGCACTTCCAATATCCAGTGGGGGCGTCGGTTCCGATGCAGACACGCACCCCGGCGTCCGCAAACTCGCGAAACGCAAAAGCCCTCGCACAACGCTCCCCGCCCAGGAGTTCAGGCCACGCTCCGAATATGGCCGGGTCCGCACGCGCCGAGAAGATACACGCCGCGATCCCGGCCGTGGCCAGTCTTGGGTCGTCTTCCGGAGCGGTGAGCTCGAGATGCTCAATGCCATGGCGCCGAGAGGGCGTCCCGTTCTCGATGAGCACGTCGATGGCGAGTCGAACGGCAGCGTCTCCGATGGCATGCAAAGCGCGCATTGCAGCCTGGCGCGGTCGGCTTTGCGGACGACCAAGGCGAGATGGCCCCTTGTCCAAAGAGGTTTGGGGGAGAGTCCAGTGGGGGCGTAGGGTTGTCGCAACGCAGCGGTGCACGAGTCAACGACACCGTCACAAATGAGCTTGATGCCAGCAATGCGCAGGTCGGGGGAGTTCTGCATGTTGAATGACTGGTGCATGCCGATGGCTTTGTCGACTTGCTCCAGACTTGGCCGCCCCCGTGTCTGCCGGGCTGATCAGCCGGTGCGCAGCGATGCGGATGAGGAGTCGGTCATTGGATTGCGAGCGGAGAGCTTGCTTGCAATGCCTCCCATTCGAGGTCGTCCATGGACATGTCGACGGCGCTCGTGTAGCCGCAAGCTGAAAGGGCCTGGATCGATGCCAGCTGGATCAGCAAGCGGCATCTCCCAATGAGACAGCTGGGAGAAAGACCATCAGTGAGTGAGAAACTCGGCGAAATGAGGCTCTAGACTCTAGCAGGCCCCATTGTAAAAATGAGCTGGGAGCAAATCCTAAGCAGGGACTGAGCTGAGCCTGAGCCAGGGTGAGCAACATTATGTGTGTGGGGTACGAAAAACGAAATTTCGGTTGCCTAGATTTGTCGCATATTGCCAGACTGTAACGGGAATACGGGTGTTGGATCATGCTTGCAGCCAGAGCTGATACGATGCAAAGGCGCCCCATCTAGCTATATAAACCTGTGTTGAGGAAGAGGCACAGTTGCTACCTCACTGAAGAAAGTAGCATGCTACCCATATCCCTCAATCCACCGTCTCTGTCTTCTTCGAAAAACTTGATAATAACAGCTCGCGACCCCCGCAATGGTTGCGGGGAGTCCGATTCCAATCCCAAGACCCAAAGCAATCCTATCACTCGAGCTGATTCCTCCACCGTCGTCGGAAGAGCTTCCAGAGACTATTTTTCCGTTTTGGATGGTAACCGTAGAGGTCGCATCAACTGTAACGTGCGATTTCGTAGATCTTGTTATTGTGAAGAATTAGTTCTGCTTTCGGTGAGAACGGCCACCTCTTCTAAGCCAGACGGTAATGAAACAATCCATTCAAAGGTACCTCACCTTCTAAACCGCCGATATGAAAACAACTTCGAACCAGCCACCCAGAACAAATTCGGCGACAACGCAACCCCAGAACAGCCACTTACATGCAGTTCCGACGCCTCCAGTTCGGCTCGAATCCGAAGCAATCGTCTCCGTCACGACCGTAACCCTAGTCACAGTGGCTGCATTCCCATCCACCGTAGCAGTTACGACCGAATTGGCCGTGAATCCCGCACCTCGGCAATAGCTGACATAGAAACTCTCCGCGCTCTCGTAGTCCTTCTCCCACCCCCCAACCGTGCAGCGCTTGGAAACGCACGACTGCAGGAGGGAAGTCGCGTGGTTGAAGAGATCGGTCCTGCAGTAGCATTCGTCGGGCCAGGGCGGACCGCAGGGGAGATAGTCGGCCAGGGAATCTGGCTCGGGACCGCATCCGATGCAGGAGGCGCCGCAGTGTCGAAGGGATTTTAGGCTGGGCTCTGCGCAGATTCGTCGCATTACATGTATACTTCAATGCGCCACTAGGGATTGTAGAACGTCCTAATAATGCAACCTGTTGGATATTCGTTGTCAAACAGCACCGAAAATCGGCGAAACGGCGCGGCCCGTTTTTACCCCACCTCAACGTCAGCACGCCCACAGTCTCCCACCTCACCTGTTCCCCAAACGTCGACCCAGGAAACCACCAAAATGGCCGGCTCATCCCTCTGGCTCGTCCCACCCCCTTCACACCCTCTCTGCACTATCCTCGAGTTGCTCATCAAAGAGGCGCTCCCTTCAATCTTCCCCGCCGAGTCGACATCCGAGACACTCAGCCCACATTTCTTCTCCCCGCATCTGACCCTCACCTCAGATATATCGCCCGCCATCTACGGCTCCGATCCCCAGGGGTGGCTTGACTCCATCCCGTGGCCTAGCGGCGACCAAGTCCGCGTTCGTTTCGAGACAGTCCTTTCGCAGGACGTGTTCTACCGAAGATGCTACCTCAAAGTCGGACAGGACGGGGTGAGAGGCCTCGCTGCACTTGCCCGAGCCAGAGGCGTGTACGGAGAAGACGTTCCAGGTGAAAAGACAAAGGAATGGATCGAATGGTGGGAAAAGGCATTCGGAGCTCACGTGAGTCTGATGTACGGAAGCGTGGTGATGGACGGAGACAAGATCACCAAGGTCATTGAAGCAGTCGAGGAGGCAGGCGCCAAGCTGGCCAAGGCAGGAGAAGAAGGAGGAGGCGGATGGGACGGAGGAGTGGTTTGGCTAGTGCCGACAGACCGTCCGATTGACCAGTGGAAGCCGATTGCCGCCCGGGAGCTCTGACTCCCGGCGCGCCGTCACCGGCGAATGTGGGGCCGGATCCGAACCGGGAAAGCAGCCCGACACTATTCTGGACGAGACATACAACCTAGGTACCTCGTTGACAGGCCTCCAAACGAACGGTTTGTGACTCATTTGCTCCCGTGCATGCGTGTCTTCGTCACAGAAAATTTTAAGATTGGGCTCATGCCCTGCGGAACGGTCCCCGCTGCGGGGGGTGTGTCCCTTCAGCGCAGGCTGGCGCAAACGACCGCCAAACCCGGTACGGCGGTTTGCCTCGGTTTCAGCCCTTTGGTCGCCAAGCCCAGCGCGGTGCAATGAGGATCGCTCGCTTGAACGCCACTGACATGTTCGTCCAGGGGTAGGACACTTCATCTCCACAACGGTATCTCGTGGCTTTTTGCGCCAAAGCATTCACACCCATGGAATGATTCAATCTGATCGGCCTGAGGACGGGGTTTTTTTTTTTTTTTTTTTTTTTTCTCGTTGCTGTTATAAAGGTTCGTGAGGACTCTCTTCCCAGGGAATTTTGAAGTTCCTCCAGTCATCCGCACGCGCTGTCTTTCTTTTCCCCAGTCACTCGTTTATCCTGGTCAAACGCGCAACACACACTCTTTTGTTTTTTCACTCACCATGTCTGCTCCCGCTCCCACTTCGGCTCCCCAGAAGCCTGGCCCCATCAACGACGAGGACGTCAACCACTGGAAGGCGCGTATCAACGATGTCTTGGCCCGTCCCAGCGAGCACGTCAACCACAAGTCGCCCGAGTCCTCCCGGCCTTGGAGCAACGCCTTCTTCGGCTGCTTTGCTCCCATCGACCTCTGCTTGATCAGTTGGTGTGTCCCCTGCGTCACCTTTGGCAAGACGCACCATCGGCTGCACAAGAGTGCCAACCTGGAGGGCTACGAGCCTGTCAACACCTCTGTAAGACAGACCCCCCCCCCCCCCTTCCGGATCCCATCTTGTCATTTTGCAGTCGCTAACAAATGTCTCTTTTGTTCACAGTGCCTCCTCCTCTGGGGCTCCGGGTGCTTTGGTCTCCACTGGGTGCCCATGAGCATGCAGCGACGCGAGATCCGAGAGAGGTACTCCCTGCAGGGCAACTGCCTCACCGATATCGCCACGGCGTGCTGCTGCGGCGTTTGCGACCTCGTCCAGCAGGAGAAGGAGGTTGCGCTTCTGAGCGAAAAGGGCGGCGAGGCTGTTACTGAGCAGTACAAGACACAGGGCGGCATGTCTTATGGGCAGTGAGTTGTGTTGTATTGTGTGGTGAGGGAAGTTGAGGGAAGTACCTACCTAGTTTTGGGACCGGACCGACTGCCTGTCGAATGATACCTCTTTTTGGTTTTTTTTTTCTTTCTGTTATGTAATCAACGCGTGTTCCCTTTTGGTCCGCAAATCTTGTGATGTGACCTCGTGGAAAGCAACAGTCATGATGAGGTTTGACGCGTCGAAGCATTGTGACTTCTTCCGTGGTGTTGCCGGGGGGGGGGGGGGGATGTGCTTTGACAATCCGAGAACATGGGTCCCTGGGGTGATCCATGCCCCAGAGCCGAAGGCTGAAGGACCCCTGTTGGGTGTTGAACGAAAACGGCATCCTTCGCGGGCCGGGTGGTGTGGGTCCTACCTCCGGCTCCCGGCTTTTGGACCGCACCCGACCCGAGAGACGGTGCCGGTTATTATGTGGGGCGGGTCCGGTTTGGACACGGGGCTTTGAGGCCTGGGCATTTAGAGCGTGTCGACCAGGGGCTGGAACATCAAGTCCAGCCGAGAAACTCAGATAAATAACCCGTTGAACTCTTCGATGGGCGGTTATTTTCACTTTTTGTCAAGGATTTGGACATTTTCTCAACGCGAACGCAAAGAGGTCCAGATTCTTCTCAGAACTTGGACTGATAAGGCATCAAACAATCTCGCGGCCCGTGTGCAAGACATCTGGGGCAATGATCTTCAACCCCCTAGTTCCCGCATTCGACGTTCGATCCAGTTCACTTGTCCATTCTGCCCATCTGACCAATCCATTTCGTCCTCAGCGTCCTGTTCGTTCTC
This sequence comes from Cercophora sp. LCS_1, assembly GCA_036250225.1. NCBI lineage: Eukaryota > Fungi > Ascomycota > Sordariomycetes > Sordariales > Lasiosphaeriaceae > Cercophora > Cercophora sp. LCS_1. The sequence continues at coordinate 675,576 of JAPZLL010000004.1, forward strand.
AAAGTCCTTGAGAGGGTTCCCGTCCGGGAATTCGCCCCCTGGCATGTAACGCTCAACCAAGGTAGAACCCACACGAACGTCCCTAAATTGTCTCGAGCGAGCTTCCATACCCATATTTTTGCATTCTGCACCGATGGGGTCCCTGAAATACAGACTCTCGACGCCCCTGTTCCGAACCAGGTCCAAGACATGCTTCCACTCGCCTTCAACAAGCCTGACACGGGCCAAGGAAAAATAGCAAAAAGGACGTGACATGTCGCCGACAAGCCGCGACAGAGTTTGAGCCCTTAGGTCCACATAACGTAAACGGAGATATAACAAGCGATGCCAGCGATGTTGTTCGTGTAATATCCTTTGCAGACGGATATTGGGCGCAAATGAATTCTTGTTCCTCCCGTCCAGCGTAAGCTCCCGCAGATTCGACGTGCTGACGAAGCGGGCAAGCAGCCTTTGGATTTGGCGTCGGTGTTTCCTGGGATCGGGAAGTCTGTTAGAGACAAAGTGGAACTGCTCGAGCTGCGTCATCCCCAGGTGGAGCGTGTCTTCGGTCCCAGGCGTAAGTCGCAGGCTCCCGGGCTCCCCTAACGTGCCGAGGTCCATCTTGATAGATTGAAGAAGCACACCTGCTGCTCGAGCAGCGTCCAAAAATCTCAATAATGTACCGGTAATTGGGAGCGGTGCTCCGTAGGCCACCACCGCATTGCCAGGTAGCGGCTCGAGCATGAAATCCCGGAGCCCATCCCAAATGTCGCGCGTAAGCGACATGGGGCCCGCATGGATTGTCGTTATCCATGTCGAAAAACCCGAGTCCCCATAACTTTGACATTCTTGCCAACGCGGATCCAATGGTCACCGCAAGATCTGTCCTTTTCAACACGTGCTCTTGCTTGTCGTAAAGGGCCTTGTACTTTTCGTGGACTTGGCGCGTTCGGTCGGTGTAGGCTGCTTTCAGGATCATGAGGAGGATCTCATCTGGGAGATCCAGGATGCCCAACTTGGCCGTTTCCGGTGAGGAAAGATCAGAGGCCTGTCCGTATACTCTCTTCTTCATCAGATTCAGACGGGCGGCGTGGATCTCAATGTCATCGATGGTTTCGTTGACATCCCTGAGAATGCCATAACTCTCTTTGAGGTAACAAGCGCGTCGGAGTACGAGATATGTTCCACCGACCGAACTGGCTCTTGGTCCTCCGTTTTTGGAAAGGAGCGTGCAATGATGGGGGTTGGTGGTTGTCGTCGACATGGGGGGGGAGCGGCCAACGCCAGGTGAGATATGTTATCGTTATCGCACGTGACTTTGACACACAGCGTCCCTGATGGAGCCCGTTGGGCACCCTGATGGCCCCGAGTCCCTGACCCAAAAAAAGACGCAAGGTAGCCTGGCAAAAAGTCAAATTTGGTATCAGGGACTGCATGCGTACCCTCTGTACCGGGACCTGGAGTTAGGTGCATCCTTGTACAGAGCACTATATTTGCAAATACCTAGCTAAGCTACCCATGCCATCGAGCTCGAGTTTTAATGTAGCTCCCAAGACTACGTAATGAAACAAGGCGGGCTGGACTCAAGCACCCTCAAGGGCACAACTGCGCATTGATGTGGTCCCGACCATACGTGTACCTGCCATTGCCGTTATCATACCAACCAGCCCTGCCCTTGCCGCAAACCGAGTCGACCGACCCCATTTGGGACAGGTAACTCGGAACGATGGTCACCATCTGGCCGTCATAGTTGCACATGCTGTGTGGGCGAATCGAGTTAGATATGCCGCCCCCGAATCATCCAGGCACCAACAAGGTGCAGGGGACTACTCACTAGGCCATGGTCCCGCCCTGCGTCGTCCTCACCCAGTAATTGTTGAGCTGCTTGCCGCCCCAGTAGCTGGCGAAGGCTGCCTGCGCACCGTCGACCGAGTCTCCGGCCGTACGTCCGTAGCAATTGACGGTCAAGCGGCGGAACAAATTGGCGCTGGGGTCGGCCGACGCTGCCACGTACTTATCCACAGCATCGTAATCGATTGGGCCGAGGTACGTGTATTGCAGCAGGCCTGTCTTGGGATCGATGGAGCCATCTCCCATGTAGTGGCCGTCGGGGAGCCCGTCGGGGAGCGCGGCGGGGAGGTGGGGAGAGACGACGCCTGCGGCTCCACCCGTGGTGTTGAGGAGGAGGACGGCGAGGAAGGAGAGCGCCTTGATGCCCATGGTTGGTTTTCGGTATCCGAGAAGCAAAAGTGTGTAAGGGTACAACTGGATGAGGGTCTTGGAGTTGTCTCACCTCATCGTCACTGCTGTGGAAAACCAGCCCTTATATACATGTGCTGAGCTTATGGGACAGACCGTTGTAGACCGAAAATAGCTTCTGTGGGTGTTCGTTCAGATTGTGCGCCACGTAGATATGGCACATGTAACATAGCTAGGTCCGCGCAATGTGTCTTGCAACGTTGGGAGCTACGTGCCTTTCCACATGTTACATTTCAAGTTGGCTCGCTGACGGCAAGTTCCGCAGTTTATTGATGTCACGACAGCCGCACTTTAACTAAATAGCCCTACAGGGAGCGAGAACCGGTAGAGCTCGCGTAGGTTCCCTACAGATAGAACGTAAAAGCTTCGCGTCTGGTCGTGACCGGCGCACGGTAAGTTTAGGTCCGACTCCCGAGATCCGATGTTGATCGCTTGATTGAACCCGACGCCGCGGAAGAGGTCACAGGGCTGTGAGCTAAAAAAAAAAAAACGAGGAACTCGCCAGAGAGTACATTAATTACCCAGATCCCTTATGCATTTACAGTGTGTATTTACACCCCGTGTATCTCCGATGTCTTGCAGCCCTAGTCCCTACGCTTAAGCACATCATCCCTTCATTGTCCGCATAGCCTAAACTGACACATGTAAAGTGTTTCTATCAACTGCTCGCCCTTCATTACTTTCCACATCTGAGCCCGGGAAGGGAGTTTCATCGCCGCTCCAGAATGAGAAAACAGGTGAAGGGTCGACCGCGTTCACGTGGCTGTTCCCTTCCCGTAGTCTGCATGATGTTTGCAACGTTGAGGCACTGCTCAGCTAATCTAAATGATTTTGGCTTGGTGGTTGGCGGTCTGAAGCCTGTAGTCTGCAGTCGGCCTCTGCTGGTGGATTTCCCACAGTGCAGGTGTGGTTTGCCACATGCACGATTGTGGCCGAGGTGTCGCCGGAGCAGGCCACATCCCACGACGTTTTTCTCCCGATCAGGCACGATCAAAACCTACGATGGATAGTGAGATTTCAATACGTTGGACCCGAGAGTCGGTGTGTCTTATATGAAAAGCGATGTAAGGCTATCTAGCGATAGGGAATAGTTCTGCTGCTGGACTCCGAAAGGGAGAGGTATAAAGCCATTGTAGAATTCTTCAGGCAGCTTAGGATTATATATTATAAAATTATCAATAACAGTGCCAGTGGTATATTGACTTGAGGTGCCCGCGTGTGGTGGTTTGGCATGGAATTTTTTTTGGCTCCTTATGGAGTTGTTCTGGTTGCCAGCGCTCGTGAACGTCTTTCTTGCCAGCGGGTGCTTTTGTCTAGAGAACATAAACTACAACAACAATAACAAGGCGATTCCACACCACGAGTCAGAGACCCCCCAACGGCAGGATAAACTACGATCGGGATTTCATGGGTCGACTTGGGAAGCTCTGTGATACCTTGACAGGCCTAGCCCACGAGCAAGATGTCCCGCCACGAGAAGGTCGGTTTGCCTTCGATATAGGGTCCACCATGGGAAAGATGCCGCGAGCGTTGGAACCTGATTCTGACGACTTGGGCGGCTTGGACGACCATAAAGTATCGCCCTGGCTTAGTCTAAATGGCCCCGGTTTCTGGACTCAGTTTCCTCAAGGTTCAGCCAACAACTCTTGCGCGAGCCCTAGTTTGAGCGTCTTGCCGACATACTGGATAGTATTCGCAGAGCCGGCGTGTTTCCCAAGACATCAATTTTGCAATTCACTGGCCGGGAGGATTCGGTAACCTCGGCACACCATGACAGACGAAACCCGACAGCGACTGTCCTAGGGCATGAAGAATCTTGAAGTCGAACGAGCTCAAGAACTTGCGATCTCTGTCTCTTACATCGACAGCGATGCATAATATGCCGACCCTAGCAAGGTTTCATAACAACCTCAACAAGCCTCTTCGGAAACTCGAGTTCAAGGAAACTTGGCTGATGAGCGGTAGCTGGAGGTTTGCATTGGACTTGCTGGCGGAAAGCGAAGTGAAGAAGATCGTCAGACTGATGTATCCGTCTGGTGACGAATTGGATGACATGACAGAGGACAACTACAATGCTACCTTCACTACCGAGTTTACCACGGATGCAACAGAAGCCGAGGACTACGTCCTCCATGGATACTCCTGACCAGGTGGTAATCCCATACGGGGACTGGAGGATGCTTCTGTCGAGGAGGCGGAAGAAGACGTTGACTAGGATTGTGGCGCACTTTAGGGGATGTAGGATAAGCGTATTGGTAGAATATGTAGAGTATGTGCTAAAGCTTTTGATAACGAAAGAGAAACCAGCTCGGTGCTTCTCTACCTACCTACTCCATACCTGGGTGGTTACCCCGGTTTCAGTTGATGCTGTCTTTGAAGCTCAGCCAAGTGGGTAGGTATAGAGACATAATGATCGCCGTTCTTCTAGTCAGGCGAAGCTGCACGAATGCCTCTTAATCCAAAAGTAGGTCAAGGCGGTAATCAAGCTGGGCGGCAAAAAAAAAAAAAAAAAAGAAGCGGAGGTGTTCAAGGATTCAGAACGGAAAAGAGGGCGGCGTGGGACTTTTCCCCATTAAACACTTGGTTTCAAGTCAAACTCCAACAACGTCTTCAAGACTCAACAGGGAGAGAGGTCCGACTTTATTTCCAATCAAACAGGATAACCCTTTTCAGGGATGCGCGGCCTTCATCATCTCCACACTCTTATGATAATCCGACGTCCCGCCATTCGGATCCTGATCCCTGGTCTTGCAGCTGGAATACTTCTTCCCGTTGCCCTGCGACCCATCAATCCGCAGAAAGCTCTGGCCCTTGGCCTTGAGCATGGTCTTGGCCGCGTCATCGTACCAACCGTTGATAAAGTCGCCGTGGAAGCAGTATCCTTCGCCGATCTCGCCGCACGCAAGCTTGATCGGCGGCGTACCCTTCCAACCGCCTGGGATCGCGCTGCGGGTGTTGTATCTGTCCCATTCATCAGTCACCCACCCGCATCCTACCGAGGTGGTGTTGCAGTAGAAGGAAGAAAACTCACCGGATCGAAAACCTCAGGCTAGGAATTCTCTTCCACCCCGGAGGGCACTTGTTCCCATGATTCCCGGCATAATCGTACTGCTTGATATCATTCGGGTTCACGCAGTCGGGGAATCGCAGGATGGCTTGGAGATGGGCCGAGCAGGTGGACAGCGGCAAGGCGGCGCGCGGTCGCTTGTCGCGGTCTTCGGGGCCATTGCCGTCGCACCACCAGGTCAGCATGTTGAGGTTCTCCTTGACGTCGGCTTGCGACTTGGCGCTCGCGTTGCCGGCGATCATGGCGAGATCGGGCGGGAAGGGGATCTCGGCCCGGTCGATGTTCTCGTAGTAGGTCTTAAATGTGGCCGGGTAGATCTCAGTGTATTTATCGCCGTTGACGTAGTAGAGGGTTGGCGCCCCTGTGATATGTCGGTACTTCTGAAGGCAGAGGAGGGGAGGATCATGAAGAAGACATACAGTAGACGCTCATGTCGTTGGCGTTTTCGCCGGAGGGACAGCCCTTTTGAAGGTCCGCTGTTGTGGGGACGGTCGTGTTGATGGCGTCGGAGCCGTAGAAGCTGGCATTCATTGGTCAGTTTTGGATCGGGGCACGAGATGGTCATGTTTGCGTTGTACCTGTGCATGTGGCTCACATATTTTCCTGGCGATACAAGTGCGTCCATGTTCTTCCTGAATAGGGGTTTATGCTCAACCACAGTGAGGGCGGTCACCGCAGTGGTGAAGGCCAGAGCCGTCAGCTGGAGATGCATCTTGGGCGATGTCGATGTCGATGTCGAAGGACGCGGGATGAAGACAAGGCGAGCGGTGACATCGGAGAATAATCTCGTTAGACGACGTTTTTATCTTTGGTTCTGGGAGCCCCGGCAGTTGGGCTAGCGCGGGTGTATTGAGCTGCGATATAAGTCAGGGCTGGGTGCGGCTAATATCGGGGTAATACAAACGCGCGGTGTGATTGCGACGGTTGATGTGAGGATTTATATCACGGGGTCTAAATTATGACGCCCGTGCTTTCCATTGGCGGCAACGAGATACCCCGGGTTTCCGGGTCTGTGCCGGTAGTTGTTAGCTTCAGAGTAAACAGGTAGCCCTCGAAGAAGGTTGTTGACCGGCACCATCAGGTTTGGAGTTGGTATCGCCAGGTTTTGGCGCACGGCACAACTGTTACACGCTGCCGTTGTGTGAGGCTCTTGTTGAGCCCGCCCTGCGGTTGCGTCTTATCACACAGTGTTTGGGGCGTTGAGGTTGAGGATATCAAGCGACTTGGTGACCAAAAAGGTGACCGTACCCTGGATCCTGCTGATACCAGTTCAAGTGATACCTCATCGACTGAGCATATTTTCCGAAGAACATTGGCAGAAAATGGCAAAGGTGTATTTTTGGGTCTCAAACCTTTTTGAATGTCTGGGATGGTTGGATTGGGAAATTTGAAAGAAATGTGCATTGAATCCGGTTCACGGCGTTTCAAGTCCCTTAGTCTGGACGGATACTTCGAATTCGACTTTATATCAAAGACATTTCACGATGCCTTGAATCTTCTGTGCAGTTGGGCTTCTTCTTGCATCCTTCGAATATCTGTCACTTTGGGGTTCCATTTGTTTCATCATAAGTCTAAGATCCTCCAAGCTTTTGTATTAGAACGGAGAATGCCTCTGGTGCATCTATGGGTGAAAGAAGGGGGTGAAGTGTCCCGAACACAGGAAGATCCACATGGATTTCATCTAGAACCACCAATCCTACCTAGTACACCTCCTAGTTTTCTCACATCGGATAACCCAATCCTCTCGTTTCTACCTAGGTACCTACCTACCTAATGATACGTTCGTTCTTCCCTGTTTTCTCTAAAGAATGCTACTCCAAGCGTCAGGCGCAAGGAGTTGCCTTTATTGGTAAAAACTCGCATTGTTTCCTTTGAGTGGCGACACAATCTCTTCTCAACGAGGTAATAATTGAGGTGTACGAGTTGTCCCGATTCAACCGCCCGATGGAGGTCTCTCATCAGGCATCCCCTGTAAACCGTCTGTCGTCCCAACGAAGACGACAAGGACGGCAGCAAAGGCTGATGTCGCGGCAAAAATCTGCGGAATACTCGCCGAGGTCAAAACGCACAAGCAAAAAGCTGCCAGGATTGTGAAGCTGGCCATAGCCCACAGTCGATTTGTCAGGGTAGTGATGGCGTTAAGAACAAAGACACCACCAATCGGTAGTAGACAAGCAATGATGGTGGCAATGGTCTTGAGAATCCAATAGATTTTGGTGGGAGGATAGACGATTGTGTTCCTTGTGTAATCCTGGTTTCCTGATTTCTGCTACTTGTCAGAGACCACCCATCAAAGAATGCTTTTTTTTTCTTGAGAAAGAAACCCACGTGAATGAAGCGTCCAAAAGTGTAGTTGTACGCATGGATGATCCACAGAATCAGTGGATTCTGAACTCCAGGGCGATCTGAAGGCGGTATCAAAGCCACCATGTCATCCAAGTCTGGGGATTTCCAGATGTCTTTGTCGTAACCTTCCAGGCGGACGTTCCCCATCGTGGGCCTATCCATCCACTGATGCAGAGATGAAACCTGGCGAGGGACTGCATGGCCAAGTTCGAGAACTTGGCGATGACGAAGAAGTGCTTCGTCTAGAATCGTGTCAGTAGGGCCCTTTGGGAGTCTCTGCCGGCGTCGTAGTGTTGGAACGTACGATAGTCTTTGATTTTGTCCCTTATCTCCATCATAGTTTCTAGCTGGGCGCTGTCACTACCCTCTGGTGCATCGTCGTAGCCGGACTCCTGTAGTCGGCCCCAGTTCACTGCATACCGCTTCCTGGGACTCGTTTCCGGGACGTCATCATCTTTCTGTTGGTACTCTTTGAGGGCCGCTTCCAGCTCAGCGAGCTCAGCCTGGCGGTGTAAGATATCTTGAGCAGAGAGGGCAAGAAACCGTCTCACGATGGCCGTCTCGGGGTACCGTCCCATCAACTGGCCCAACCGTGCATGGCCACCCGGGGCGTTGTGGTCTTGTTTTTCTGCATCACTCATTCTGCTTGCTTAGGTGACTGCTTGCTGTCGAATCATGGCGCGGATCAAGTGAAGATTGGGGTGGAGGGGGATCCGGACGGACACTATCTGGTGATGAGGCTCAATTGAAGGGAGCATTTGCGTTGCAGGCGGAATGTGCGTGACAAAATTTACCCCAACAACCATGCGGTTGGATGCAGGGATCGGGGGGACCACCCCAAAGTTCTCAGAGCCTGCCACGAATCACCTGGCCGCACAATGCCACCCATCCCAAATTAAACTTTCACCGCATTTCCTCCTTGGGCGATCTTCGGCTGTTGTGAGACACACCCGTCCGACCCCATGCATCAAAGCCTTGCGCGTGTTTCGACCAGAACCTCTGTCACCATGCTTATCAGGTAATTCCAGGCGCCACGTCGGGTCCCAGTGCATGCATCGGGCAACCCGGGGCAATGATGGCCAGAGCCTCCTCCCGTGTATACATGTTCGACAGCAATTCGACATTAACCCCCGCCCCGCTGCCAATTCTCTGCCTGCATGCTTGATCAACACAACGTGCGATCGTCCATCGGATTTCGACTGTTCGACCCCAACCAGCATTCGCCTTCCACTCGTTTTCGCGACGTGGCAGCGATGAGCAGAGTGGAGAGACGGGCCGGAAAAGAGCTGAAGAGCAGAAACCGAGATCCTGCTGTTGGACATGGAGCATACAGCGGCCTTGAATATGACAACGGGGACCAACTCGACCAGCTTGCGCCGTACGGGAATGTGTATGGCGTCACCGATGTGGACACGTGGGGCAACTCTACGGCTTTCGTTGACCCAGAGAACCCTGTGACTCCAAGCTACACATATGCATCAGGTGACCAGTCTGGGTATGGCAACAGCTATTTTCCTGCAAGCCAGAATGAGAGTCAACCAGTCCCAAACCAGGGATACACCAACCGGAATTTTGAATTTCCGAGTTATGGATATCAGCAGGGCCAGTCTTACGGCATAATCTCGGACCAATTCAGTACGAACCCTCAGGACGATCCACAGACAACGGATTCCTCCTACCTAGATGCCGGGTATGGAGGCTCCTTTCTCGAGAACCTGACAGAGGACATTTCAACTGTATCTCTGGACAATGGAGGCCTGGTATCTGGGCAAGGTGACGGACATGATCCTGGACAGGGGGGAAGTGGTGGGCAACAACACTTCTGTCAGTCGTCGGATTTTCTAGTCTTGGGTACTGATGACCCGTACGCATCATTTGCACACGAGCGGACGCATCTGGATGATGCAGGAACAGCAGACGACTATTATTCTGCCCCTGCGCACAACGAAATGCCAATCGGACCGAAAGGGCCCGAAACCAACGGTGAGTCCTGTCTTTGACCTTCCAATGACAAGTCCTTGCGGTCTGACTTTTGGCCTCGTAGAAGAGACCAAACAAAAAGCCGACCTGGATGAAAAGCAAAAAGCGAACGCGGAAAAGTATAAGAGAGATAAGGAGAGGAGGAGGGAAGCAGAGCGAGCAAAGAAGAAGAAGCAGAAAGGAGGCGGCAGCTCGTCAAACAATGATAATGAACTGCTGTACATATAATAGCATGGCAGCAACTAAGTTTGATTTCATCCGTGAAGTATTTCTCTAATGACAGGGATCAGATGACCTAAACTCAAATCTTTAGAGCCCTCTTGTCTTGCTCGCTGCGCCTTTGTTTTACATCAAACCATCGAGTTAATCACATATAGGTACGCAAACCTAAACTTTAAGCTCAACCAGCCCGTGTAGCCCAGAGCCTTCCTCTTTTAAGTCATCACATGGCAGTTGTGTCTGCTGAAGCACAATATTTCACACACGAAAAAGACTCAACGGGACTCACCAAAAAACCCAGACTGCAAACACCGCGTTCAACCAAACCGCGCAACATCCAACAAAGGCCAATATTCTCTCAAATCAAACGCCTCCTTCCCAACCGAGCTACGATCCTTGACATGTGCAAACGCCTCAAAGGGGAACAACCAGAACCCAAAAACTGGCGGCACATCCGGAAGAGGCTGATCCTTGAAAAAGTCTTCAAACGGACCACTCCATTCCTCTCAATCACTCCATTCCTCCTTCAAGTACTGTCTCGCATCCTCGGTATCCCAAATCTGGGTTGACACGGACCACGTTGCAATCAAAACATTCATCAACCAGAACATGCATCTGAATCGCACCACCCGAACGGTTTCCAACCTTCCTTCGTCATGATGACGTTCCAGTCCCGTTGCCAAGACCCGGACCCCCGAGTAGCTGTCATGACCGGTTGCAGATCCAATCCGATCCGATCCGATCGGTCTCGGATCCCGCTCCACGAGACCAAAAGCCGAGACGGACGCGAGGTATCGGCATGGAGCGGTAAAATCCGGGCTGAATGACCGGGTTGGACGGGGGAACCATGGAAGCGGAGGACACGGTTCTGCCAGCCCCGTTCAGTGACGCTACGTAGGTGAACTCGCGCAGCTGGGATAGTGTACCGATCAACGCCTGGTGAGAACGGAGAAAATTTGCGTCGCGGAAACCAGGTTGTAGTTGATCCACCCAAACGGCGTTATGTTCAAGGGCCAGGTTGGCACCATGGCTGTGAGGTGGAAGGAGACGGCAGGGGACCTGGACCCGGTAGAAACTCAGTGCGGCATTCCTGGGTTCTCTGTTGATACCCTCGGTCCGAGATGTCCATAATCGCCAGGATGAGCGTCGGATTCTCGGGAAAGTTGTGTCGTGATGTGAATGTGCGGGGGTGTTGCCTGATGTGTTGTCAGGGTCAGGGATCACGTTTGACAACAGCCGGGCCCAATAAAGCTACCCAGCTGTCGAGAACCGACGCCGGATTGCCAAAAGGCAACAGGACCGGGATCACAACTGCCAACCTGTTTCCCTTCTGTATTCCCTTCCACAACAACCGGCAAATGGGCATAGCATACCGAAGAAACGATAAACAGGGCAATGCAATCCCACAGCGGATGATTTGTACATGGTTGATACAATCTATATACTCAAGTACGGTACTTGTACAGATATACACAACACAAAAAGGAAAGATTACATTAAATATGCTGGACTCATCAACATCAGTCACCGACGCCAAGTCTCTAAACGGGAGACGAAGTGGGGGCGGCGATTGCCGTCTCCGTCTCGAAGGTCGTGGTGGTGGGTGGGTACGAGGCTATGTCATCATCATACGCATATGAGGTGGGAACAGGCGCAATCGGCTCGATGGTGCTCAGCGCTGGTGCCGTGGTGGTTGCCGGGGCGTTGGCGGCTGGGTAGTCGGTCGGTGCCTGAGCCTGCGACTGGGCGTAGGTGGCAATGCGGTTGGCCCAGTAGCTGCAGAAGGTCTCGGTGACAATGGCAGGCGGCGGAATGACGTAGCCGGCAAAGGTTGCTCTGGCGAGGATGGCTACGGGGTCGTTGAGGGTGGTCATGTAGTAGTTACAAACCTGACCAGCGGTCAAGAGATCATTGTTGAACCGGCTCTCAAAGAACTGCTTGATCCTTGTTTCGTAACCGCCCTCCATGACCGCCTTGAAAGCTGCGACTACGTCGGGAGTACGTCCCACACGAAGACGGCGACCAATGTTGTAACCATCAGCGACCTGGCGGAGGTTCTCGGCAGTAAAGGCGCTGGGAATGTTGGGGCTGTTGAAGCGGTCACGGAGATATTCACCGGGGTTGCTGTCGTCACGCTTCAAGACAAAGGGGTTGCCGCTCTTGGCCCACTCGCCGTAGATTCGGAAGAGATGGCCCATCCAGCCCAGAACGTCGGCGATGCTGGACTTCTCGCCGTGATAGTAGACAGCCATCATGGTGGAGAAGAGACGGCCAAAGGCAACGTTGACCTTGGGAACGAGCTGGTCCTGGAAGCCGATGTAGGGCACGACGCCAGCTTGACGGGCCTTCTCAATCCAGATCGGGTTGACGACACCGAGGAGCTCCTTCCAGCGCCAGTTCTCAGGGTCAACGTAGCGGAAGTAGTCCATGACGCGCACGTTGGGGTCGGGTTGACTGAGAGCAACCGCCGTATTGTACACCTGCTGGACGTGGGCAAGGGCGTCGATGGGTGGGAGGTACGCGCCATTGGGAACGTGGAGGAAGAAGATGCGCGCAGCAGTCATGGTGATAACATCGGCAATGTTCTGGGGAGGGTTGATGCCCGCCGCGGCGTTATTGAGAGAGATCTGCGTATCCGCGTCGATCGCGGCAAAAATGCTCTGGACACAGTTGACCTGAGACGCGGCAGCTTGTCTGAGCTTGTCATGATAAGGCTCTCCCAGGACGGCGATGAGGCGGGCGTAATCAAGGCCCTTGAGCGAGCAAAAGCCGTTGTCAACATAGCATTTTGCCATGGCGGCAAATGCAGCGCCCTCAATCGCGTCGCAGTTGGACTCGCAGCTGAGAAGGGGGACGAGGGCCTGTTGCATGCACTGCTCCGAATTGGACATGAACTGCTGCGCTACCAGACTGAACGACTCCTTGACCTGGAGGAACTTGTTGCAGGTGGCTTCGCCGAGACGCAGAGCGTACCCGGTACTCTCGCACTTGACTGTCTCCTCGAGGCAAGAACGATAGAAGCTGCAGGAGCCGGCAGCCGGTGCTGCGCAAGTGCTGGAGCACTTGGACAAGGCCGGGCAGTCGCTGCAGCTTGCGCACTTGTCGCAGACACCAACCTTCTTGACAACAATCTTGGAGTCATACAAGTTGTCGCCGACGTTGGAAACGGCAACAGCAAACTCGACCGAGTTTGCTCCCGACGGGATGTCAAGAGATGTAGTCATCCACCCTGTCTCGCCAGTGTCGAAGTTGAACGCGCCGAGACCCAACTCGTTCATACTGCGTGACGAGAAGACCGAAGCGCCGTTGTTCGTACGAATGGAAACCGAGTAGTAGTCGTTCCACTTGGAGCCAAAGAAGCCGGCGGGAACCTCGTTGGTCTGGAACATGTACTGGATGTAGACTGATGAGATGTCGCTGGTGAGCGCGAAGGTCTTGCGGGCAAACTGCACGGTGGACTGGCCTGCGGTGCTGAGGACAAGCTCAACCGCTCTCTGGAAGAGATCACGCTTCGTCCCGGACGTTGCGCTACTGCCAGTATTGAAGCCACCAAGACCATTGTCGTCAAAGTTCGGTCCGCCCGGAACGGGGGGTGTGTATGGTGCCATGGTAATGGTGACGCCTGTCTGCTGACCGGCAACCACGCTCCCCACTCCTTGGGAATTATCCTCGCCCTTGACGAGGAGACTAATGGGGTCATCAGGCAAGTTGTGGAACACAGCGATGCCATCCGGGCCAGTGACTGTAGTCTCCTCAATGCCGACGTGCGTTGAGACGGTCGCGTGGACGGTTGCGCCAGCAACGTCGTTACCATTCTCGTCGACAACATGCACCGAAAGAGAGGCGCTGCCAAACATGAGCTTGAAATTTGCCATGACAGGCAGGCCGGACTCCTCGTATGCGATGACGCCGAGCGAGTTGTAGCCATTCAGCGAGTTGACGTTGATGCTGTTGCCGGTAACCGACGTACCGACGACGACGACAAAATTGGCCAGAACAGCATACTCATCGGGTCTCAGGCTGCCACAGGACAGCTCGATGGAGAAAGGAGCGCCAGCAGGGTTGAACTTGCCAACCGACACGCCGTTGAGGCTGAAACCAGGGGCGCAAGTTGCTGTCTGGATTGGGAGAGGAACGTTGGAGGAGAATGCATCATCGGACGGTAGTGCTGACTGGACAGACGATGCAGCGCTGGAGATCACACTTGACGCTGGGATACTGGCACTGGAGGGAATCGCCGAAGTAACAGAGGCGGACGACGCAACCGAAACGCTTGCTGAAGAAGCGGCAGACTGGCTAGAAGCAGCCGAAGAGACAGCAGAGGATGCGACGGAGGAGGCAGCGGAAGAGGCGGCGGATGATGCGGCAGAAGAGATGGCCGACGAAGCCGCGGATGAAGCTGCGGATGAAACGACAGAAGAGGCGACCGAAGAGGCGGCGGAGGATGCTGCAGATGAAACAGCAGAAGACACTGCCGATGACACTACCGAAGATGCCGCAGATGAGGCTGCTGATGAAACCACGGAGGAAGCCGCAGAAGAGACGGCGGACGATACTGCCGAGGAGGCCGCTGACGATGCTGCTGATGACGCCGCTGAGGAGATGGCCGAGGACACCGCCGACGAGACTGCCGAAGAGACGGCAGATGATATACTGGCCGATGCTGCCGATGACGCTGCCGAGGCTGCGCCTGATGACGCAGCTGAAGGAACTGCTGACGAGACAGCGGATGAAGCAATCGAGGAGGCGACAGAAGACGCGGCCGAGGAGGCAATCGACGATGCAATTGAGGATACTGCTGAGGAGGCAGCCGAGGAAGCAACTGCCACCGAGGAGGCAGCACCCGAAGAAGATGGCTGCACGCTAGCTCCGCTTGAAGCGACAGGACCGGCGCTGGAGTGGGAGTAGGTCGACGATGCACCTGAGTGCGAGGCCGATGGCTGCCTGGAGGAGCCGGCCGAGCCAGAAGTCTGACCCGCACTCGATGAGATGTAACCGTGCCCAGATGAGGCAGTAGCTGATCCCGTGGTCTCGGATGTCGTGGTGAAGCGACCAGTGAATGTGTGAGTCGGAAGGCCGGGGAAAGTGCCGGGGAGGTGCGGGACGTAATCACCACCGGAGCACGAGATGACGGATGACTGTTGAGGGAGGGTTAGTCAGATACCGTCCGCCGGCGTACCGTGGTTAACATACCTTGGCCGTGCTTGTCGGGCGGGTGTTGGGCCGGTGTGGGACGGTGACAGCGCAGCCGGTCGGGCACACATGAGCAACGGTCGTGGTGGTGACGACGAAGCCAGGTGGACACTTTCCACTTCCTCCTGTTGGGCGAGCAGAACCAGTGGCGGTCTCCGTGATGATGTACGTCACATCCTCCCAGCCAGTTGGGCAAATCTGGGGGATAACAGTCGAGTATGTGAAGACGTTATCCTTGGAACCACCAGGCGAGCCACCTTGAGGCGCACCAGGCACTCCGGGCTTCCCGGGCCCAGAGCCAGAGCCGGAACCGGGACCGGATCCGGATCCAGGAGCGCCCGGGTGTGCAGGCAGCTCAGGCTTGCCTCCCTTCCAACCGTCGGGGAACGCACAAGCCGTCGGGTTCGGTGCACAGTCGTCGGCCGTCACGTACTCGATGACAACGTTGAATCCCGTCTTGATCTCAGTGGCCACGAGATCCCTCCCGGCCCGAGCCAGAGAGGGAAGCGCCGAGAGCACCAAGGCAGAGTTGGACAACCGCATTGTGCCCGCCTGAGGAGGTGTGTGGGTCGATGAGGAGCGTGAACTTCTCGACTGCTGTTGGGGCAATCCATCCTGATTTATCGCACCAGCACTTTCCTGCCGAACCCTCACGCTTTGATGCGTCTCCTGCGTTGGGCGCATTCAGCTTCGATGTTGCGTCTGCATTGGGAAGTAAGACCTTGTGTGGCGTCGAGCTGAAGCTTAGGCTGCGGTGGAGATTGACCCCTGGAGATATCGACGACTATCGATCTTGGCTGCGGGTGCAGCGGGAAGCGACCAATGACAACTCCACGGTGGTAATCCCCCGGGTCCAAAACCGCCCCTTTGGGAGTTTCGCGTGTTCGAGACGCCTCGATAGCCAGCCACGGGGCGGAAGTCGGCTGCGTGGACAATGTTCCGGAGATCGCGGGGATAACAAACAGCGACTAAACACCACCGACCCCTGCTCGGGCCTTGCCGTCTTGAACTTTGGTCAAGTCAATAGCCCGGATTGCCTGCAGGGCACAAAGATGACGGCCAGGAGCCGACTCATCCGATTTTACGCCAGCCTCTTTTTCTTCGCGCTTGTTCCGCAATGGCTTGCGAGTGCGAGTGTTCGCGAGAGCGCTTGGCAGCGCAAAACTTAGAAGCGGGGTTTTTTTAGTTCATGACAAATTATTTGGATGTGATGGAAACAATAACAGCTTAGCACCTCGCAGGGGGCGATGCAAGCCACCGACGAGAAGAGACATAGGTATTCCGTAGCTGTGGGCATCGATGATTGACGCCACTCCAATCCTTGAGCCCTAACACCGGAGAGAAGTGATTTTTTTTAGGAAGGCGCGGAATCCATTTCCCCCATGGCACCTGCCGAACAGAAATTATAGCTTACGCACTGCGTCACCAATACCGCTCCGTTAAATTGATCTTCCCTCACAGTCCGATCTTCCGTTTTTGAATGGTCACCCAAAAGTCTGATTGCACCAGGATCCCGCAGTTGTAGTTGTCGATGGGATGCTCCCTGTTTACAATAGTGATATCCCACCGTCTCAAAAACTGCCACATGACGTATTAGCCCGTTCCCCTTCCAAACATGAATCTTTCCACCTGAAGGAAGCCCTGGGCCCAAATCCAAAGCCAAAACTCACCTCAACAATTGCCTTGTTCAATTCAATCATCGCAATCGGCCGCCCAAGACATCCATTCTTCCCGTGCGCAAAACACAAATCCACAGTTTCGTTCATGGGCAGTACCCGCTTCTCATCGGCTTGAAGCCATCGATCCGGCCGGAAGACATCGGCGTCGGGCCCAAACACCTCCTTGTTGCGCAGTATCGCCCACGCGCTCCAACACACGTTCGTGCCGGCGGGGATATGCACGCCGCAGATGGTTGCGTCGACATTCGAAACGCGTGGCGTCGGTGCTGTGATGGGCGGCCATATGCGGAGGCCCTCCTTGATGCATGCTTGAAGCATGGGGAGCTTTCTCGCCTCGGCGTCGGCGACTGGTGTCGAGACACGACCGTCAGCGATGGCATTGTCGATTTCCTCCTGGACTCGTCGACACAGGGCCGGACTGCTGATGATATGCGCGATGATGGAGCGTAGGGCTCCGACCGTTGTGTCGCTGCCGGCGATTCTAAGGTCGGTCGGGATAAGCCCTTCTTCTACCGTGGTGAGAATGATGGGGGACCTTACACTTGGACCAGGGATTCGGCTTCGGCGTCACTTTGGGTGAGGCCGTTCTGGACAAAGGTTCCAAGCATGTCGTTCTTCACCACCTTGTTGGGCCCGTACCTTTTGGCGACGAGTCTCTTTGCGAATCTGTGTGATGTCAGGCCCGCTGTGTCTCGTTATGAAGATGTGTCTCACGCTATGAGAGCCCCAAACCCCTCCTTATCTTGGTCCGTCGGCCTCAGTGGCTTGCAAATGTCGGAATGGAGGATAGAAACGAGCCAAGGGTGCAATGCGATGACAAAGCTCGCTGGCATGACGGCCTTTCCCTTCCAGCGCTCGACATAGCCGTAAAGATCCGAATCTGCTGCCAAGAAGCCCAGTGCGTCTCCAAAAGCGATCTTGGTGATGATATCCAGCGTCATGTATTGTGTCTTGACCGCGAAGTCGACCGGCTTGTACTCGGAATCCGTAGACAGATATTCGGTCTCGATCAGCTGGATGAGTTGCTCGATGCCCTCATCAACAGCCTCATGGAGACCCTCGACACCTCGACCACCGTACTGCCATGGAGTCAGCGCGCTTGGCTGTATCACCTAGACCTGCGACATGACCTACCCCAGGTGCAAGCTTAGCCCTCAGCGCAGGATGAGCCGTCGGATCCCGAATAGTAAGGGAACTATCCTGCGGCGGGTCCCATCGAAAGGCGCGATACCAATCGCTCCTATCAAACGTCGATCTGACACCCCATATCCGGCGTATCTCAGCCGGATCACCGCAGACGACATAGTTGCGCGCGATCCTCACAACGTTGCCTTGGCTGCAATCAGCATCCAGAGTCCACCTAATAGGTCAAAAGAGAAGCATCGAGGCGGCGATCGAACAAAAGAGACGCTCGACATACCATATTCCTGCACCGCCTTTCCCAAATCCACATACAACTCGCTCCGCCACAAACGCTTGAGCAGCCAGAAATCCGTAAACTTGGCCCAAAACGGCCCATCAATGTGCCGCAGACGATGCCACGCCAGCACCCGTTTCACAAGCGTATTAGCAAAGAGCGCAACAGCAATCCAGAGCAGCGGTCGCTCTTGGACCTCCCGCATCAGAGTCTCCACCAAGAGGTGTTGAGACATTTTTGTCTCTGTATCACGTCCCGCTGCGTATGTATGTATGTAGCAAGCAACAAGCAACAATGGGAAATTTAGCAAAAGAAATCAAAAACAAGAAAGAAAAAAAAAACAGCAGGCAACATCCCCGCAGTTTATCTATCACACACACATGATACATCACAAAGACCACCTTCTTCTGGGGGGGGGGGGGGTCATCGGCGTTGCCAAAACCAGGAATGAGGCTTGAGGCTTGCATGAGTTGCATCGCTTTACCAAATCAGCGTGGTGAAACCGCCACAAAGTGGTGTGGGCGGACATGCACGGGAGTGAATCCGTAAGGCCCCTAACAAGAATCCCATCACGCGCATATAGGTCACCTCACCCACCAATCATTCAAGGGAAACTGTTGTGGGACTAACGCGGGATTTCGCTTTCTCATCCCATCCTTACATCATCCTCTCCCCACACACCACACCCGAGTGACAAAAGAACGGGACTTTCCGTTTGGGATGGTGTCCTCACCAACTCTCACATGTTGGCTGCAGACAACCAAATCGCTAACGGAGAAAATGCACACCCCAAAAAGTGGAAACGGCTATAAGCCTGGAAGAGAAAAGTCAGCGTAGTATCCTAAGGCATGATCCCTATAATATCCCAGAGGTCATGATTATGATTCTCAGTGCTAGAGATTGTTATATATACGCTACGACTGGTACTGGTCGAAAAAAATGCCACATCTACGCCCCCTTAACCACCCTCAATGTGATTCCAGCTTCCTTGTACACCTTCTTCATCTTCTTCAACCCATCCTTACTCTTGCTCCAGTCGGGCCAAACCGCATCGGCAGCCGTGTTGTCCCACTTGTGAATCCAAAACGTGACGTGTTTTACCGATGGCCGTCGTTCTTTGAGGATTGGTGCAAGCTTCCTCAGCCCGAGCATCATGCTCTTCTGCAGAGCGGCCAACTTGGTGACCCAGTCCTGCTTCGCTCCTGTAGCCGCAGATTGCTTGGTGATGGGGAGCTGAATCGGGTTCGCATACGCCGCATACCAATCAATCAGGCGGAGCGTTTCCAAGTGAGGCAAATCCTCAACGATTGCTCGGAGTTTTTCACCATCACCATCGCCATCAACATCACCGTTAGATACCGGTACGTCATCCAGCTCATCGACTCTGCCATAAGGGTTGACCGGTCCAGTGAGTGCCTCAACGAACTCCGGCCCACCGAATAGTGGTCTGAGCATATGCCAGCCGCCAAAGAGACCTTCGGTTGTGATCGAAAGCTCCTTGAGCTTGGCGAGTCGATGAAGGCCGGTAATTCTGCCGTCGCCAGGGAGATACATCGAAGCCGTGACCGGCTCCTCCATCCTGAGCAAGAGATGGAGATGCTTGAGGCACTGGCCATATGGGGCCGTATCGTCGAGTAGTCTCCGTTGTAGCGACAGTCTACCGGTGGCAAAGCGGGATGGGTTTTCAACTGAGGGGCATCCGAAGGCGACCTTCTCGGCCCGCAGGGTGAGTGTGTCCAAGTTCTTCATCGAGATGGTTTGGTCAAGTGTGCGCCCTTGTTTGCCGTCGTGGAGGAACTCGTTAAGAGAGAAGGCTACTCGTTTTCGGCGCACAGAAAGGCGGGGTGACCACTCCAGGGGCAAAAGCTTGAGGGTGGCCTCGAGTTTCCTAGCTGCAGTGATGTTGATTGGTGTGGGAACGGGCGTGAAAGTGAGGGACTTGAGGGTCTCGACATGAGCGTGAACGTCGTCATCAGCGTCCTCCAGCTCGGGGATGCGCATGATTCCGTCGAGGTAGCTTCGCAGTGCCGTGTGCTCGGATCCCGACATGGCGCGTATCGTTTCTCGCTTGAGTAACTCCACGGGGTTTCGCGTCGAAAGACCTGAGTTCACAAGCGCATATCGATGTTCAACCCCATCAACATGGGGAACAACATCCAGCTTGAACACGGTACTGCCTTCGCCTCTCAGGTCGGACTCGATCGTGATGTCTCGTAGGTTGGGCGGTGGCCAAGTGGGACAGCTGCTTAGCTGCTCTCGTGATGGAAACCCAACCACGATGCCCTTCGGGATTGAGTTATCTGCTTCGGCAAAGGGATTTTCATCGTCTAGAAACCAGTTCCAAAGCGGTGACCTGATCGTAGGCGGGTTGTCCTGTGGTGGATCCGCGCGGAAGTTGAGAGATTCGAGCCGATTGGTAAATGAAAGCATTGTGCAAAAGAGGGCCGATGGGTACTTGGGGTTCTCGTGGTTCAGACCACCCAGCCAGTTGAAGACATTCCAGTACGGGTGGAAGCACGGAAACCGGGGTGTGTGGCGGGGGAGATGAGTCCAACACAGTAACTTCCAGGCCTTAGCAACGGCGATCACTGTTTGGTGGCTGTCCAGAACGAGTGCCGCACTGAGGTGTCGCACTTGAGACGCAAGGGAAGGGTCCATGAGGAACGACATCACCAGGCGACAAAGCGAAAACGGTTGTGAGACCAAGAGGCTCCGGTACCGGAAAGGGTTGGCAATCCTGTTGAACCTCTTGTTCACCAGCCCAAAGTTGATCACATCGGAACGGGACGCAAAGAAGGACTGCCATTTTGCCGATCGTTGCCGGTCGAGAAGGGACGTGCCTGGGCCGACCTCAATCGCATCTGGCGCGAGATGCTCGAGAATACCGCTTAGTATCTCGTCGGGGAGTTGCTCAAACGCTGACGATATACGGAGACGCTGGAAGCTTGTGGCAAGGGCCGAGAGTTGGTCATCGAGGGATTGCGGTTCGTCGGATGTCATCGAAACGCTGCGGTAGTCGCAACTGTGACCTTGCCCGACATCGTAGTAAACTTTCTGGTATTTAACTGCGGGGCTTCTCTCCCAATCTTCAGAAGCCCTTCGTTTGTGTGATGTCTCGGGTTGCGCCATTGTGTGGAAGTGGTGCCTGCTTTCGCCGGAAGATGTCAGTCATAATAGATATTCGGGGAGCGCAAAGGAAAAGATGACGGTGCGGATGAAGCGCAAGTATCGGAAACAAGGCAGCAATCGCGAACTTTACTCACAAACGTTACGGTTGCGGGTCGCGGCTTCTCAGGACGGGAGCATCGACGGTTGACTGGAAAGTTTATCTGGGCAAGTCCCTGACGAGATAAACCGGACGCCGACAAATTTGGAGGGGTATTTCTCTGGAAGGACAAGGCTAACTTTGGTATTACAAGATGTAAACGATAATGCAAAGGCCTTGGAATATTCCTTTCACTGCTGCAAATGTTATTTCCCTGCGTGCCGAAAACCGATGCTGCCGGTCGAGACCATTTGAAGTGGCATCGACTGTCCGGTTCAGCTGCCAGCACTTCGGGCGCAACTTCCCTGATTCGACAGCTGTGGATTGGGCTCCCGCGCCAGCATGCGCTGCCACGCACCCCCCCGAACAAGCATCGTGGTTGGAGGGGCCTTTTAGGTCGGCCTGATGTGGTTCAATTCAAGGTGCGCCAGGCCCCCTCACCAACACCCGATCAATCGGACGTGGCACATTATGCCCCATTCAGCGGCCACGTTGAACGAATCGCCGATTTTGGCATGCCGTTTCCCTATTTACATCCTGAAACATTGTTCCTCCCGTTCATATTGCATCCGCCCTGACTTCCTGAGGCTTGCGTCATGCAGGGCAGCAGCCACTGTCATTAGGTTCCATGTGGGGATCGAAGGATCTCCAACGGTCTCCCATCACATGCATCCGCGACTGGTGATTCATTGCATGTTCGGTGAGAATGCCTTGCAGCAGGTATTCCAGTGGTCAAGACAAACAAAGACCAGCGTTGCATTGACTTACGCGATGCGGGAAGGGCAAGGTAGGTAGGCAAGCTCCAGCTCGCGACTCCAGGAGCTTGGATCCCTTTCGTTGTGACTCACCGGCCGCAATCCCGGGGAAGGAGTCAGCTCACCGCGCCGAGTATGACCTCAGCTTGAGAACCAACAGAAACACATAAAACATGGCTTCAGCGCTCACGAGCAAACTAGAAGCAACCAGCACAACGCTGCACCCCACCTAAACACCCCTAAAATCGCTCCAACAATCTAGCAATGGCTCGATCCACCAAAGACGAGTACCTCTGTGAGGGCAAAATCATCCGCATCATTCTGAGCAACGGCTATTGGGCATACAGACCCATTCTTCCGGTTGGCGCTCCGCCATTTCAAATCCCCAGGCCAAACCCCAGACCGAAGCAACGCGAGCAAGTGACCTGGTCTAATCCGCGTGGTGAATGGCGCGCCTCGATTTACTACTTCGGCAAGACATCCAACGACAGTCGCAACGTCGCCCAACTTGAGCATCGGCGCATTGGGGTCTCTGAGGGATGTAATTATTGGGCGTATGACAACTCATGGGACAAGAACACACCACCTCCGACGGAGAGACACAGGAAGAAGCTCGAGAGGGTCAAGATACGGGAGAGACATGGGCTGCCCGTCGGTTGTACTCGGATCGTCTTACCTCCGACTTATGGGGACGCGACCGGGCTCGAGGTTGGGGAGAAGAAGGTTGAGGAGAAGGAGGTGGGGGTTGTCTTGAATGCACGGCCGAGGTCGGCAACCAGGCTGAGGGACGACCCGGTTGAAAATGGGAAGGAATTGGCGGCCGCTGGTGACGAACTGCCATCGGATCGATGGCGTTTGATGGACAATGTTGCAAGGCCAACTGACGCCAGGGTTGTTGTGCTCAGCAATGAGGAGAGGGAGTTGCAGGATGTGATCAACGAGATAAAAATCCAGGATGCGGTGGAAGATCTGTCGCTGGATTCCATCGTCCATGAACACCCCCTGTACTCGATAAAGGTCGTTCCGAAACGGAGAGGGCGAAAGAACGCGAGGGAAGTCAAAGGCAAGGACGTCGAAAGTGTCGGCTCGGAACCCGAGATTTCTTTCCGCGTCGAGGGGCTAAAGGAAACCGATAACATCGATGATATTCCTTGGGAAGGGTTCCTCGGGGAGCTTGAGGCCCAAGGTTGGGTTCTGATGGCTGGAGATCCAGAAGATCAGGATGATTCGGTTTCCATTGCCGAGTCCTGGGTCTTGACACCCGGTGAGGATATTGATTGATATCATGCATACGAGACTCAGATAATATTCGAGAACGGACGCATTTTGCCATCTCACACCTCGCATCCACCTCGCATCTCACATGCAGCGCCAAGAGTCGTGAAATCCGCATTGAATGGACCGAAGTCCCTAGGGTCAGCCCCCTGAGGCCACCAATGCTGCCTGAAACAAGCTGAAAAGCGGGCGACAGTCTTGAGGCCTTAGTCATTAACCTCAGCTTCCCCTCACAACGCTCACCTTCAACCAAGTGTCGCCAGAATCGACTCGAGAGCAAAGTGGAAGACATCCGAAATGGAACACCTCCCTCTTCCACGCGACCCCATCAAACCGCACCCCAAAATCCGTCTCGCAAGCGCCCAGTTTGCCAAGCCTGGACCATTCCTCGAGTACGAAGAACGCCACGGGCAAACCCTGCGTGGCAATTATCCCCATGTCCCCACCCAGATCGAATTCTTGAGCGGACGTGCAGGGCCAAACAGCGCTGCGATCTCAAGCCAAGAGGTGATCGACTACTACCAGGGATGGCTCTTTTTCTCGCTGCTCGCCGAGTTTCTCGGTCCCATCTTTGAACCGGAGATATACGTGGAGGGAGAGAGCGGCATCAAGGCCATCTGGCTTACAACCAAACATCTTCACGAGGATCTGGCTGTTTTGCGACTGCAGGTCCCGTTGGCTATGATCGAAGCTGATGACGAGTACCATCGACACCTGGAGTCGTGTTTGGACCTGGTTTTCAACGCCTTTGACGATATCGAGAGGTCTTTTTCTGGCTTCACCAAGGCATTTTCGGACGACATGATCTGCTTCGCCAGCGTCGCGGAGGTTCTCGATGCGGCTGTTGCAACGGCGGTGGACTTGTTCGCAGCATGACACTCGAAGACTTCAGCATCGAACCTATCTTGAAAGAGCCTAAGAAAGGGATGTTGGATCTTGCAGCCATGGTGTATCTCTCCCCCTGGATGCGCCGGATGTGGACTCTTCAAGAGGCTGCACTCGCAGGGTTCCGGAAAGAAAATCTTGGAATAGGCCAGCGGCTCGCATTTGTGTTCAGGGGGCGCTGCTGTCCTTGGAGTCTGTTATATCTTTTCTCAAGCAGGCCCCGTCCGTGGAAGCTGCCTTTGCATTCGACTTCATATCTAGATTCGGCTGCCTCACGCCGTTCATGTACGGGTCGAACACCCTTGGAAAGGGAATCGAGGGCTTTTTCACGATCCTGATAGACGCGCTCAAGTTTCGAAGCGTGAGCGTCCCTTCGGATGAGCTTATCTGCTTGGCCACATTATTGGGACTGCGTGTTGGGACACCGAAGCCGTCGTACCACTGGTTGGTGACGGTCAGACCCCGGAGGAGGGCATGTGCGAGCTTTGGAGAAGGATCGAGCAACAGAACAAGGGGCTTCCCAGCGGCATCATCTTCTCCTCTGTTCCGTGGCTCTCTGTCAAAGGCTTTCGATGGGCACCCCGAACATTCATCCAAAGCGCGAGATACGGTTCCCTATACCCGAGTTTGTCTCCAACGATGGGGCTATCGAGAATTACCGAGGACGGTCTTCGGGTTCGTTTTGGCGGTATCAAGTTGAAGCCAGTTGGTGGGTCCTTCTATGGGAAGTACCTGCTACGGAATCATCGCATGCAGAATGACTCGTTCGTGGATGAAGACGAAGAGACCGATGCTGGCGATGAAAAGGATGCCAGAGCAAGAGAGCGGCTTCTGATCGTCCAAATCCCTGCCGCTGACAATGATGAATCTTGGTACTCGATCGAATGCCGCCGTCCCGATCCCGATTCGGCGGAAAGATTTGATGTGCATAATTCGGTGCAGACCAAGAATATCGCTATAATACTTCAGCAAGCGAAACCTGTCGGTAGAGGTGTTCTTGTCAGCGTCGAAGAGGCAGGGGAAGAGATGAGGGTACGAACCGAGTTTCCAGTGTTGATCCGTCCACTGGGGCCGGCAGTTTCCCGCAGCCTGTCCGCGGCACACGAGTGCATCAGCAAACTAGACGAGGTGGTTGCGCAGGCAGGAGACGATGATGAGAAAAGAGAGTTCTTCATTCAAGAAAGGCTGCTGTCGTTGGCTGCGGAGGAAACACTAGCTGAGATGCTCCTTACAAAGTTGCTCCTGTCTGATCACGCTTCCGCCTCGGAAAAACAAGTCAGAGAGAGTTTTCTTCGGGATGCGAATTTGTTGTCCCAGTTTGGAGGTATCGTGGGCGAGGTGATGTCGGAGCGGGTGTGGTGTGTTGACTGATCGAGAGACCAGTACCAAGAAAGAAGAAAGAAAGATGAGAGGAACAAGCGCAGAATATAGCTCTTTCGAGTCAAGGCTTAATCGTGGGATTCTCTGGAGCCAACCTGATCGGGGTTATGTTTGTCACCCGACTGTACGTCTGCTTCACATGTCGTGAAATACAGGAGGTAGGTAGTCGCTCCTTCCCAAAAATTGCCCCCGGACCTCACAGTGAAATGTGACAAAGCTCTGATCGCAGATTGCCATGGTGGGTATGCAAACATGGAAGTCACGGCTTAACCCGTCATCATTGCAGGCGCAAACAACGCGCACCTCTCGTCTTTGGCAACATGAAACCTAGGATTGAACAACGGGTCGTCTCATTCACATCATTACTTGACAAAGCTCATTAACACTGCAGCATACACCGCCGACGCCCCCAAGACGTGCAACGGTTTTCCCATCATACTGACTGATAAAACTGCAAGCAGCACTCCCACAAAGACTGTCGCCACGATTATCTGTTTCCTCGCGTCCCCGAAAATTTGCAGTACCCATATGGGCGCAATTATCATGACGGCCCCGATCAAAGCGAGGAGCAGAGAAGCAAGAGCATCGACTCTTTTCCTCGGCTTTGGGTAGCCCGTCCGTGGACAGCTTGGAGACGCGCCTTTCCCCTTACCCCACCGTCGCCGTGGCCATCTCGGGTGGAGCGTCCCCTCAATCAGTTGGTGAAGTGTTGTCGGACTCTGTTGCACGACGGATATCAGATCTTCCCCTGTCCGAAGGTATGTCTGCTCCTCCCTGTCGATTGCATTTCCTTGGTACGCCTGATGCCACTCAAGTAGCCCATCCATGCTCTCCTGTGGTGCTGACTTGTACGTCCTGAGGGTCGATTGCTGCAGGATGAACTTGTTGTACCGTCTCAACTTCTCAGCGATGATCCGAAGCAACATCTCCCGATCCTCCTGGTCGTCCTCGAAACATCCATTGTGCACCGTCGGCTCCTCCATCGCATAAGACCTGTCGAGATTTTCTAGCTCCTTCTCTAACGTGGCGATCTCATGCTGCATCGAAAGGGCGACGCGAACGCTCAACGCGGAGAACCGTCGAAGAATAAACAAGTCATCATCGGACGAGATGAACTTCGAGTACCCTCCATACCCGACCCATCTGGACGGCTGGCGAGATGCCTCTTCCTGTGTCGGTTGCGGCCTGGCCACTGTGATGCTGCTGTCTCTCGGCGTGAGATCTGGACTTGGCAAACGGCCTCGTTCAATATCGCGGTGGAGCGAAGTCATTTTGGGAGTCGTGCGTCAAGGGGGGGGGGACGAAATGGTGTGCTGGGGGCGGGTTGGCTCTTGAAGGGATCAATGTCGCCATTTTCGTCATCTTTCATCACCCCTCAATCCTTTCAGGAGAATTTGCGTGTGTTTTGGCATGCAACACCAGCTGGCGAGATGCCAGTGGTTGTGGTTGCATTAGGCCATGTCAGCGGCTAACCGCGCGCTTCCCGCTGTCCAATAAACAACAGCAAGCCATGTCGCGCCTCGATTTCCTGCATATGCCGCCCAAGATTGAACGAACCACGTCCAGTCCCAGTGCGGAAGCGGAATTACAGGCCTTTCGTCTGGGACGCCAGCTCATCTCCTGGTGCATCGCCGTCTGAAGTCGCGATGCACGAGTAAACCCTAACCCCCGAACGAACGATGCAACGCCTCTCCCCAATGACTTCAGAATGCTCAGGAATTCCTGCCGCTCGGTGTGGCTATTCACCAGATCGCCGAACCTCGGGGAAGAAACTTGGACAGTCAGAACGGGCCAGCATTTTGGCGCAAATCTCTCCGTCGCGAGAGGCCATCAGGACCAGCCCCACGCACGCTCCGGAACATCGGGCAAGCCCAAGACGAGTGAGCGAGATATAACAAGAGCAAAGAGCAACCAGGAAGGGGTCCTCGCTATGCGCCCGCGCCGGGCGAGGCTTCTTGCTCAAAAATGGAGCGATTACCGGCAAGCTGCGTCAATTCCGGAGTGGGCTTCGGACCTGCCCCACACAAAATCGGTCCATCCCCGATCCCGTTCCGGCCCACACCGAAGACCGGAGCTCCTGCTCCACTCATCCCGGTCCGCGCCGGTATGTACCGGCAGTCTGCGCTTTGATGGCAGGTATGTCCACGCAACTACACTTATAAGTCTGCAATTCCAATTCCGGCAAAGGTGGCACAGCATTGACCATCATGCTGGTCGGCGGCGCAGACTTGTTCTTCGAGAGGCACAATCACCCGCGCCCGATACATCCTACCAATCGTTCCAGTCATTCGTCCGAGTTATCGGGCGCACCTGGCACGGAAGCGGGGCACACTGAAGTTCAAATGCGGAATTCAGGTCGCACAGCAGACGGGTTCACATCCTCCTCGTTTCCTGGACCGTGGTAGTCACCAGCATATCGACTCTTGGCTTCCCTTGCAGCAAAACCACTCGGGCCTCTTTCCTTCCCCCGCGGAACGTCCGCCGCGGACGAAAACGAATGTTTGTCGTATACATGGATGCCTAGGTTGCCGGTTTGGCGTATTGAGCGGGTGTCTCGGAGTTGCCGGAGCGTAATTATAACTCAGAGCGTAATCGGCTTACTCCAGACAGGGGACCGTTCACAACGATCCTGCTCGGAATCACCCCTTAAGTCCGGAACAAGGTGCTCCAGACCTCGCTTTCTTCGCCATGTATATCATATTGTCTTTGTTTCTCCGTACCGTCTGAACGGCCAATCTCTGCAAGCACACTCAACTCGCAATGGCGGACCTCAACTTTCCCTTCCCGACCCAACTCTTCATCGATGGCAAGGTAGGTCAAAACTGTTGATCCCCAGCCAATTGCTATCTAATAGAGTTAGCTCGTTGATGGCCACTCTTCAACCCGTCACACTCTCCATAACCCCTTCGATAATAGCGTCATCTGCACTGACGTCCAGTACGCCACGGCCGAGGACGCCGACCTGGCCGTAGCCGCCGCCACAACCGCCTTCACCGCCGGCTCATGGCGTTCCTTCACCGGCGCCCAGCGCGGCCAAGCCCTCCTCAAGCTCGCTGACCTCATGCTAGCCAACAGCGAAGAGCTCTGCTGGCTCGAGGGTCTCCCCATCGGAAAGCCCATGCCCATTGCCAAGTGGGAACTACAGATCGGCGTCGACATCCTCAAGTACTACGCCGGATGGGCTGACAAGTACGCCGGCGAGTCTTATCCAGCCGATGACGGCTACATCAAGATCGTCAGACAAGGTTTGTTTCCCCCAAGCCCCCTAGATACAAGCCACCGGTCTAACACCTAACTCTAGAACCCCTCGGCGTCGTAGCCGGCATCCTCCCGTGGAACGGCCCCATCGCTATCATGTGCCTCAAACTCGGTCCCGCCCTCGCAACCGGCAACACCTTGATCCTCAAGCCTTCTGAGAAAACCCCCTTTGGCGCAGTCCGTATTGCAGAACTCGCCACCTCAGCTGGTATCCTCCCGCCCGGCGTTCTTCAAGTCCTTCCCGGCGCAGGCGCCACTGGTGATCTCCTCGCTCGGCACATGGACGTCAGAAAAATCAGCTTCACGGGTAGCGTAACCACCGGTCGTCTAGTTCAAAAAGCCGCGACGGACAGTAACCTTAAGCGCGTCACGCTCGAGCTGGGAGGTAAGTCGCCCGCTATCATCTTCGATGACTGTAATTTGGAGAATGCGATCCAGTGGGCTACCATGGCCATTACTGCCAATACTGGGCAGGCGTGTTATGCCGCCAGCAGGGTGTTTGTGCAGGAAGGAATCAAGGATCGGTTCGTGGAGGGGTATGTTGCGGCCATGAAGAAGGCTGGTGAGGGATTACCGCCGTTGGCGGATCAGAAGCAGTTTGAGAGGGTGAGTGGGTTCTTTGAGAGAGATGCAGGGAAGACGGAGGTGCTTGTTGGTGGTGCGAGGTTCGGTGAAAAGGGGTGGTTCTGGGAGCCGACGGTGCTGTGGGAGCCGGAGAGGGATGCAGAGGTGTACAAGGAGGAGATTTTTGGGCCTGTGTCGGTGGTCAAGGTGTTCAAGGAGGAAGAGGAGGTGGTCAAGTGGGCCAATGAAACCGAGTATGGGTTGATGGCTGGGGTGTTTACACAGGATATCAACAGGGCGATGAGGGTGTCGGCTGCGTTGGAGAGTGGTGTTGTTGGGGTGAACTGTGTCAGTTACGTGAATGTGCAGGCGCCGTTTGGTGGAGCGAAGCAGTCTGGACTGGGGAGGGAGATGGGGCATTACGCGCTGAGGGCGTATACGGAGCCGAAGACGGTGCTTATCAAGTAAGTTTTGCCATATAATCCTGGCGAGTGGGTAGTACTGACATTGAGTAGCATGAATTATTGACGGGCAGCGGAGGCAATGGACTTCACTTGAGGGAGTTCATCCAGAGATATAGGTGATTTCAAACCATGAGCTGCATTTGACCTATCAGATATTCAAAACTCCATGCGTGAGCTAATTATTAGACTAGCCCCTGCCGGCCATACCAATACTGAAACCGTGTAGGAATGAGGGCATCACCACCCCACTTCGGGCGACAGGTCTGCGCGATCTCGAGGGTCCTCAGCCAATATTTTTCTGCAGTAATTGGCATCCATCCGGATATAGTGGTGGTTTCCGTCAATCGTAAATGCACTCTCGAACACAGGCGTGCTCCGAATGCCAGGTAGCAAGTGGGCGATGATTGACAAACCCCAGCCAGCCAATCCGGCCGGACCCCACTTTTCCGGCAAACCCGATGCATCCCGGGCGCCAAAGCCGGAGCACGTGCATTACGCCTCTCTCCGGCCGGGGGCCCGTGCCCGAAACGCCGGAGACAAATCGCTGCCACGGAACGACCAGATACACTGAACAAGAGAAGAAAATACATGGGGCCGAAAGGGAAATTAGGATCAAATGTATTGAACTGTGACTCATTCTTACGCCTAGCGACAGAAGCAAGCCCCCGGTCCCCCGCCAGTTTGCCCGCATACCAGCACCCCTAATAATGTCTTACTATCCCCGACAACGCCCAAGACGCCAAAACACCCATTGATTCAAATAATAGCCTGGAGAAAAAAGACCACTCAGAGCCGTGATGAAGCATCCCGCTCATCAATCTCAAACAGATCCTCATCAGTGAGCTCAATTGGATAGCAATCCGTAGAGTCTACCATCACAGCCAAGAATGTCAGGTTCACGTTGGTCTTAGGGACAACAGCGACAATCACTCACTCATGGCAGAGCTAGGCGACCAGGGCGTTCCCGACCCGGCGCCGGGACAAGCGCGGGCCACCGTTTGTTTCGCGGTCTTGGCGCGGGCCGATTTGCGGCCGGCCACCGTCGCTTTGCCGATCCGGCCGCTCTTTCCAACCGGGTGGAATGCGGCAAAGGGAGCATCGCGCGCGAGATGCGCATTGCAGTAATCCGACCTCGACATCGTGCTCGCCGAGGATTGCAGCTGCTCAAGAGATAGTGGGGGCGGAGTTACGGCATGTTGGGACGACTGGAACGACATCTGGATGTGCAAATTTGTGGACTCCGCCGCGATGACTGCACTGCGGTCGGTCTGGGACGGGCGAGGCCTGGGATTGCTGAAATTTGTCGGGAGATGGAGACCCATCGTGAGATTCTCTGCTTGCTCAATCATGGCAGTTGAGGATTTTACAGATGAAGCGCGCATAATGGCTGGGAGAATGGAGGTAGCAAATTAGGGAGAGGAGAAGAGAGAAGCACGGTGGGAGATGGGCGGATACTGGTCTACAAAAAGGACCGGGACTGGCACAAATGTGCTCGACACTACGAGAAACGCTCCGGACCAACCCGCACAATTGCGGCAGCAAAGCACAACGGTGCCAACCCGCGAATGTAAGGGGCCTGCGGGCGAATCGGGATGGGCAATTGGGGCAGGGTGCCGGCGTGGATGTGGGAGAACGCAATGTGCCGACCCCCTGTCCCCTGGACGAGGCGCGCATGTTCGGGACGACGTGCCCTCGTGGCTACGCGCACTCCTAGACCAAGAGATCCCAAAGCAGAAACCGAATTGCAGTCGCCAAGCGGGCGGCAACGCTTGCTCGGTATCGAGTAGTGCCGAGGGAAACGATTGAGACTTGAGCTCACTGTTACCGACTGGGGAAGGCTGCGCATACCGAGCTCGCCGATGAAGTCGCGTGCCTCAAAACCGAGGCCTAGGGTGCGACAGGCACGCCAATCGCGCAATTAGGCCACGACGTAGCAGCAAGCCAAGAGGGAGGTGGCTGCGGGCGGCGGTTGTGTCGCTCCGGCATCCATCTTGTCTTGTCGCAAGCGGGTGATCGTGCTAGGTCTGCGGAAGGTTCCAGACATCGCAAATCGCAAGGCCAGAGGGGCGGAGGGGCAGAGCAATGGAGGGGTGATTGCTGCGGAGCGGGGTCGGCGAAAGGGGCGCTCGATGGGTGGTTGCCTTTTTCTCGGGGCAAGAAGGGGCAACCGTTCCTGTCGACGTGCAGGGGTGGACGAGGGGATACGACAGCTCAGCGCAAGCGTCGACCCGACCAATCGAGCCCAGCAAGTCCCAGAGTGGGAGCCTCAGGTTGGGACTCTTCCACACCAGAAAGGCACTTCCGGCGTCTTCCCACGCCTGGACGAGCGACGAGATATCGTGGATTGTGATGGATCCTTGGAGCTGGGGCGGCCACCAGAACTGTTATTGCTGCGAGGTGCTCGGGCATGCATCCCGCGTGGCTGCCTCGTATCGACGTCGATGGGGTTTTGACGAACGCTTCCGCCGATGGGAAGGGAACGGGTCGCGTTCGAGCCGACACTGTGGGGTACGACCTTAGGTTCGCTATCAGCGGGGTCCGAGGAAAGGGCGCTGCGCAGGAGTTATGCGGGAGGTCGAATTTGTCTCATGGGAACAGCGACGAGTTACCCCGGGCAGCGGCGGTGATCCTGGCTGTATTCGTGCCGCCGAGTGGGCCATCCCAATCTCCTCAAACAAGCTTGTTCGAGAGGAAAAGGCTGGCTTGTATGCCGCCGAGTCGCGCCCCGCTCGTCGTTCAAGGATCCTCTGTTCCGTGGTTCCTTCGTTCCGCCGAAGGCAGGCATCGCGCTGTCAAATCAGGGATTGCTTCCGTCTGTGATGGCCTCTGCATAAAAGAGGGTGCGGGGGCCAATCGAGGATGTTCGTTCGGACGCGCGTCGCGGAGGGTTGGTTTGCTCGCGGTCGGAAGCCTTCGCGTCGTCCGCATGCTCGCTTGCGTTGTCACACCCACGGCATGCAATCGTGTGTCTATGAGGTCTCCGAGTAGGTCCGGGGCGGAGGAGGTCTATGCAGTCGGAGGAATGCGCAGCCGCCTAGGCAGTCGTCGACCTCGCCGAAGTAGGAAGAGGTAATTTGCGCAATCGCGAAAGCGGGGTTGCTGGCCTCAAGAAGGCCGAAGGCACTCTTGAAGCACTTGCAGTGAGCGAATCAAGAAAGCACAATCCGCCCGGCGTGTGATTGACAGCATTGAGGACGATGACCGGAGCGGGGGAGGCAGGGGTAATGAGGTAGTAGTCGGCGGTTGAAAAGAAGGCAAGATCAAGGCGGCGTCCTGCGTCGGGGTGCCGGAACGGGCTTGGTCGTGGTGGTTCGCAAATGGAAGTCGTGGTTCGCCACGGGTAAAACTTGGGGTGCCTGGGACTGCCAGCTCTTAGAAAGTGCGAGCGGGCTGGGATGGATGGAATTTGCGAGCGAAACTTACCCAAGAGCTTGCGCATTTTGATCGCATGGTTGGCATGGTTGGCGCCGAAGCAACTGCTCGATTCGAACATCGGACATCTCGTCGAGGGCGCGCGGGGAAACTGCATCGCCATATATGCTTGCTATTTGGAGGGCCACACGAAAAGACAACATGTTTCGGTGCAATTGTCGCCCGCTTCTCGTCGCGCATCCCGGCCCGTTGTGACAGGGGTGTGGCCCCACCAGCGGACCCTCGGTTGATTGGTGGCCCGCGAGGAAACCCAAGCCCCTCCATTGCGCATACCAGCCCTATGGGCGCAGACACGAACGAGTGCGTGCGTTCTGCTCAGGAGACACATTTTGCGAAAAACAACAGTTCGATCATCGTCGACGAGACGGCTCCCGCCATGGCCACGAGCCCCCAACGTGGCTCGCACCAGTTGGTGGGAGCGGACCCAGTGGATCTATGAGCTCCCGTCCCATACAACAACCTGGAAACCTCCCGGCTGTTTCTCCTTCTGGAAATGTGCTGCTCCTGGAATGGAGACAGCAGCCCTACCAAGATGTTCCTCACCCTGGACAGTTGCTGAGATGCCTGTCTGCGGGGGACTCGTCGACCTGCCTGACGGTGGTCGGCCAATATACGCCCCGGCGCCGTCTTCCTCTGGTTTGGCTGGCTTGGCTTCAATGGTGGGTCGGCCGTCGGTGCCAACATGAGGAGCGACACAATGAATCAATAGCTTCCAGCTTCTCGCCCTCGCATATTCCTTCGCTCATCCACGAATAACCGATGGAGGCCATGGCGCTCATGTCCTGAATATGACATAAAACTGTTCCCAGCGCTGGCTCGACCATCAAATCTTGCAACAACACAACAACAAAACGCTCAGCCAGACCCCCGGCTTTGTTGGGGGTAAAGAACTCACCTCCACAACAATGATGACCAAAATCAAGCGCAGCGCCAGTGCTGCCCCTGCAGACAGAAAACCGTCAACAGAGGAGCTGACACGCACTCTGATTGAAAGCCCCAAAGCCCACTCACCCGAGAACGAAACCAACGGTGGCGGAATTTGCACTTCTTGGAAGCCGCTCTCAAACACCTTTGGCTCTGCTTCACACGAAACCTATCTGGAAAAACTCACATCAACTAAGACCGTGGATCTCTGTCTCTCGTGGGACGCCGGGCCGGACTTCTGCCACTTTCCACTGCGAATGCTCGATGATCTCGCTCAAAAGGACCCCATCTCAAGCCCGGAAAAAAACCACGAGCTCGATCCCTGGCCCCCTACGACGCTGGATACTTTCAGCGTCCCAATGACTTTGCCTGCCCGAGACACGAACTTCCTCGAAGAGCCCATTTTAGACTGGCAGGGTCACCAACAAGAGCGAGACGTCTACCACGAGACCGATCCCCCAGCATATCTTCCACACTACACCCTCAACTCCAACTACGGGTCGCTTCTCTATGACTTCGAACGCTACAGAGACCCATACGGGCCCCGTGCTATCAGCCCAGCGTCAAGCGCCACGTTGACTCCCAACTTGGGCCATAAAAGCCCCCCAAAGTCCGAAAGGGGAATCGAATCTCCACCTCCATCGCCAAACGCATCTTCAACAAAGTCATGGGACTGCCCAGAATGTGGAAAACACTTCAGCGAAAGATCAGTCCTCAGGTTAGTTCAAGTTTTACGCTTCTCGGTCCCCGGAACACGCAAACTGCTCTCCTGGCAATAACTGGGTTGGGCACCCTGCGGCTGAGACGTCCCGTCTCTAACTCGAACTGTGTAGGAAACATTTACGATATCACATTCGGCCATTCGGTTGTCCTACATGCAAAAAGGGATTCTCGGTGGCAAAGGATTTACGACGACACCAACAGACCCGCGGCCACGGCGGACAGGACGTCAAGGAACTACTTGCCTGCCAAGTCGAGGGGTGCGACTTCAAGTTTAACCCATGTAGGAAGGACGCATACAAGCGCCATTGCAGGTTAGTCCACGAAGCAAAGACGGGGAGAGACCCAAAAATGGGGAAAAGGTCGGATCGGAGGGTAAAGGTTTCGTTGAAGGAATCTGACAGGATATCTGTGCATTTATCGTTGTCTGATCTCATATCATAGTTTTAGTTTTGCGCGTCTTGAAGTATACTCTTCTCTTGTTTGGGTGTTTTCTTGCAGATAGTTATTTTCTCCTCCAATCACTACAACTCCGTTGCCAATGTTCAGCTCACTATTCCTTGACGTGGCAAACACATACTTCCGTATAGCAACAACGCTACTTGAGGTAAATAGGACGTTAGTGCCATTGATAGCGCTCATGGCCACGGGGAGTCTCCCGTCATTGGCTCCTTCCTGCAGCGGGCACGCCAAATATGCACGCTTTCCTTCCAGGTTCCAGCCGCACAACGCGAATCCATTGACCAACTCGGGACCAACCTTCCCCCAGCATCCGAGTTTGAGACCGACATCACTGCCATAAAAGAAATTCTGGCTGAGAGATGATTAGCAATCTCTACGATTTGTGCCCGCTGGGTGACGAAGCTGACGCAATTCGCCTTTTGCGACTCGATGCATCGACAGATCCCGCTCGACCACTCACCGCCACTCTCTACGCAACGTCGCTCGCCGAGTCCAAGGGCAAGTATGAGGCCTTGTCGTATTGCTGGGGAGACGAGTCCCAGCGCAGCTCCGTTCTCGTCAATGTTCAGGATAGTGGGCAGGGACACGGAACAAAGGAGGTCGCCGTCTCCATCACGCGGAGCCTCGCCGAAGCCCTCGTCGACCTCCGGCTCACAAATGACGACCGAGTCCTCTGGGCAGACGCAATATGCATCAATCAGAGTGACAATGTTGAGAAATCTACGCAGGTACGGCAGATGCTCCAAGTCTACGAATCCTCAAGACGCACCGTGGCGTATCTTGGTCGCGACATGAGCGGGCTCCAAGCGGCCATTGCGCACATGGACTATCTGTGGGCGTCTATCGACTATCCCAGGGTCCGGGGAAACGGATTAAGTGCCGTATGGCATCCGGCCAAGGGTCTGGTACGCGCCCCGGAAGACCTTGATGCGCTCAACCAGCTTGTATCGGAGGGCGTCCGAACCCCCTTCGTCACCGCAGCGTTGCTCCCTGAGCCGGATGCAGACGCCATGGCGCCGCGGAATCTCAACCGCGAGGAGGGAGTTTTGGCCTCCCCCGCGGACATCGAAGCCGCCTGGACCAAATGGTTCTCGCTTCCTTGGTTCACACGTGCTTGGACGACCCAAGAGTTTGTCGGGGCACCCAATGTTTTGCTTCAGCTCGGCCCCGGTGCCGTGAGCTTCGGCCTATTCGATATGCGTTTGCTGCTCGAAATTCTCCAGAAAAACAAGGCCAAGGAACCGGCGTCGATGCTCCTCGATCACATTCTTGGCTGCGGAGGCGCTATGAAGATGCTGCAGATGTGGAATCTCAAGGACTCGCGGGACTTGCGCATCGGCGAAGCGTATTTTCGTTTTGAGTCTGCGGCGCAGTACACATCCACGCCCACAATTAACGCAAAGGACCCCCGTGACAGGCTGTGGGCGCTCCTAAGCTTGACTGGGGACCGCAGCGAGCCAGCGCTTCAGGCTGACTACGATCTCGACGTGAAGGAGGTATACGGCCGCTTTAGTCGCCACATCGTGTCCCAGGGGGACCTCTTCCGCTTGCTCAGCGTCGCGCCCCACACGTCGGAGAATATGCCATCGTGGGGTCTGACGAACGGAGAATGTGTGCCTGGCCAGTATTTGTCCGCTTTCCAGGCGCATCTTCCCAGAACCGCCATATCAGAATTCCTGGAAGGCAAGCCTACAAAGTCATTGCCTGTCTTCAACGATGATGGCACCAGACTTCGCGTTCCCGCTGTGCTAGCCGACCGCATCGAGTGGTTGAGCCCTCAACTCCCCGACTACAAACCGACCGCCCTCGGCAATATCTTTCAGACACACCCAATACTTGACGCCATCATTCAGTCGATCGACGAAGCCGCGGCCGCCTCCTTCTTTCTCCTCCCTCCAGAATCCCCTGGCAGGACTCTGATAGACTTCTTTCGGGGGCTTACCTTTCGTTGCGACCCCGACAGCGTGTATCTTCCCGGTGGCAAGGCTGCTTACAGCGCCAAATGGGACGGCTACCTCCGCGCATGGCTTGAAAGCACGGCGCTGGCGATCAAAATTTCCAACCAACATCAGGT
This sequence comes from Cercophora sp. LCS_1, assembly GCA_036250225.1. Classification (NCBI taxonomy): domain Eukaryota; kingdom Fungi; phylum Ascomycota; class Sordariomycetes; order Sordariales; family Lasiosphaeriaceae; genus Cercophora; species Cercophora sp. LCS_1. Next base: position 713,173 of record JAPZLL010000004.1, read on the forward strand.
GGACTGGCTGGCAGACGTCTCGTCCATCTTGTCGACTCTCTCGCTCATATCCATGGACCTATCTGCATTACGCCACTCCGCATTCTTCAAGATGGTCCAACAGGAGGGATGGCCGATGGACATGGTCCAGGGCGCTGGGCGTTCCTTGGAGCCTCCAACTGATGGGGATTATGAAGATGGTTCGGCTCTGTTTGAGAAGCTACAGCGTTTTATGCCTGTTATTTGGCATTACTTTGGGATGCGGGTCAGGTATTGGACACTTCGCAGGGTCGGCAGGAGCCGGCGCGGCTATCTTTGCAATCTGGACCCAAGAGCGCAGATCGGGGATTATATCGCACTGATGGAGTATAATTCAGCCACAGTCCTTCGAGAGAAGGAAAAGGGTGTGTTTAGGATTGTGGGGCATGCTTATGTTCACCGATCACAGGAGGGCGCGAAGATGGATGGGTTGGAGGCTGAGGAGATTTGGCTCTGCTAAAGTTATCGGTCATACATGATCGATATAGGGGGCCATCTAGGCTTAGCTTTGAATATCGGCTCGCATCGGTCAGTTGACCTTGGAATTACCTTGCTCATTCAGTTCACTGCCCAGATATCATCCAAGAACTCCCTCGCCGAGTTCTAGTCATTAAATGCCACTAATGATAGACTCCCACGCATCTTCGCATTGGACATCAGAACCTTCTCACCACGGGCCACAATTCTTGACCCCATCACACCGAAGTGCCCGACTCCCCGGAAAGACAAGTGTTGATCTCGAGCTGAACCACGGTGGACTCGGCGTCCTCCGGACATTGGCACATGCCCTTGCCCAAGCTCTTCAGATCATCTGGGAAGATTCGGGAGCCGGGATAAAGAACCAATTCGGCGGTGCTTTGCGATGCGCCGTCCACAGAGTCGACAACGGCCTTTTTTGTCCCGGTATTTGTGACCGCGACTTGCGAAACAACGGCCGCAAAAGTGAACGCCACCTTTGATTGGGACGTAGGCAGCCATGGCGCTGCGGATCGTTGGTTCGCTTGGTGTGAATCCTTTTGCCGTGCTGCGCCATTGTTTGGATCGTGTTCGTCTGCCAACGTAGCCAATGCTTTACGCGAACCAAAAAAAACCTTTGGGAAGTTTGCGCTCGAGGGGGGATGTTGTTTGGACTAAACATGGGAGGAGGGGGAGGTCGCAAAGTACCGTGATGTTGGAAGTGCAACTCTTGATGAGACTGAGGAGGGGAAAGCGCAACCATGTCAGACAGACTTCTCACGCTTGATATCAGTGGATCCTTCAAGTCGAGCAAAGGCAGACCTCAATAGAGCTGGGTTGATTACCAGTCGCCAACCCAGCGCAAGCGCTGCCTATCGTGCAGCCCTTGAAAACGACATTGGAGTAGAGGTCGGCGAGTCCGAGGGCGAACTCGCTGTGTGAGAAGACAACATAATTCGCCTGGTCAAGGTTTGTAATGACCGGGGAAGAAGCGGTGAGCAGATCATTATTGAGAGTGATGATGCTGGTGGCTAGGGCACCCGCATTCTCTTTAATGAACTGCATGCGAATGGGTGAGTAAGGTAACACCGAGGGACTTGAAAGGACGGAGTTTCAGGGGCTGAATGGCTGCACGCTACATACCTTGAGTGAGCCTACATACCTTGAGTGAGCCTGAGCCTGCACCCGGTAGGAATAAGACGCGTGAAGTGGAGCCAATCTCGTTGGCCTTGTTTGCTATGACCCCGGCGAGAGCTATGCCGCTGTTGAGCCGGTCGACAGTTTGGGCAGAAGTCAAGACGCAGTTTGCGGCGTTGGTAAGGAGGATGATGCCCGTGACGAGCTGGGCCAGAGAAGGCAAGGAGTAGGTTCTGTTGCAGTTGAGCATTTTAACGGAGAAGATGGCTTGAAGAGTAAGATGAAGAGTTGGGTGGATGTGTGAGATTTCGAGGCATCACGGCTTTTCTCCAGGCCTTTATTTGCTACGTCTTCCTGGTTAGAATCAAGTTCCCACCATCGGATCGGACCATAGACTGAAGAGCTTTCCAAGACGAAAAGGACTGGCCTTCCGATCGGAGAAGCTGCGGAGCCGCAACCTATCAATACGGTATGGTCAAGCCATCGGGGAAAGGGCGAAGCTCGAAAGTCCTGATCGTGAGTTTGGTTTGCCAATGGCGGGCATTTCCGTGCTTCTTGTGTCTCCTCATCTCGCATCAGTGCAACCCGAAAGTCGATCCAGTCTGGTACGATCGAGACTATCGAAAGAAACAATTGCTCCGATAGGGAGGCTCGAGAAGTGGGAGGAGAAAGAACGTCTATGACATCAGCATTGAACAAGTTATCCCAAGTTTGTTATCTTTAACTATCATCTAATTACTCATTACCAGAACAAGCTGTAACTTCAATCTCATTATCTTCGCCGTTGTATTCCAGACAACCAAATACCCATTACCATCAAGGCAGTTGACGTGATCTATCCAAGACCCGTGACCCAGGACCCAGTCCAAATTGTACCCATTATATCATATTTGACCCGTTTGTCTTCTTCCTCCTTAGCGTCCCCATTCTCTCCAACAGTCCGAGGTCCCACCACCCCTCCCAGACTGTCTTCCGTGTCCTCCTCTTCTCCACCACGGGTGCAGGGCTTCCCAACGCCACACTCTCCATACCTGGGCTGCACATCTCTCCCTTTGCCGATCGTGGTCCCACCACGGCGATCGGCTCAGGTACCTGCTTTCTTACTGCCCGTTTCGCCATGAACCCCAGCATCGGGCTCAGTGGTGACCTCGGGAGCAGCCCCGGAACGCGTTTGTGCTCATCGGGAATGACATCATCACTGGGTGATGTTATTGCCTTTCGGGGGTACTCCAGTGGCGGCGGGATACTGGCCATGATGGGTGAGATCGCGGCAGCGTCTGTCTCGTCCGTAGGAGATCCGGGAATAGGCGCCATGCTCGCTCTGAACGACTTTCGCAGTGGCGGTGGCCGCAGCCCGCCCCGGGGTTGTGGGGGAGAGCCGTAGTCGCTGATGGAGGACGAGTCGGACGAGTCACAGCTGAACCTGGACATGGGTGTGTGATGCATGGGAAGACCGATACGGGGACGGATGGACGGGAGCGGAATATTATCCGGGACGGGCGGGTTATGCCGACCGCCAACACGGATGGGCGCCAACGGGGGAGGCGGGAACTGCGGCACGGGGGCTGCCGTGATCGTTGTTGTGATGAGGCTTTTGGTGCCGAGGGAGGCATCTGACTCCCAGGGCTGCTTGGCCACTGTTCCCACGAATCCACCGTAGGCGCCCGCGCGTCCCTAGCCTTCAATGTCTTTGGTCGAGGTGGTGCTGTCCCGGCGAACGCGTTGCCAGAGACCGACGCAGACGAGGGAAGAAAAGGCGAACAAGATGCAAAGCGTGATGGAGAGGCCCCAAATTGCCTTGGTCTGTTGGCAGGTGGTCTGGTTGGTCGCGATGAAGACAAGGTAGGAGAGGGACTGGGTGATGGAGGTGGCGCGCACTGGGAAGGGGAGGGTGGTGGTGTAGGTTGTGAGAGACTCGGAGGTTGACGGGAGGATGGCGCAGTTGAGCGTGGACAGGGGCTTCCCGAGCAGGGCGGCAACGACGATCGAGGCAACAAGAAGGACGCCATCCAAAATACCAGTGAAGAGGAACGGAAGCATAGCGTCGTAGTAGAGGATGTAGGTCACCACGGCGTAGACTACTGCTGTGATCGCCTGCGTGCATTAGCGGGCGCTAACCCTGTACCAGCGGGGCCACTTACCACTGTGAGTGTCCCGATCAACTCCGCTGGGGGTTGCCGATCCTCCAACAGAATGTCGCTGATGAAATGGGAAGCCAATCCAATCATGGAGATGAGAATAGCAAACTGGCATGCTCTCATGACGGTGAATGTCGTCCCCAGAGCGCCAAGCTGCGGTGCGCGGAACTGCATCTTGGTTTCCTGCGACCCTGGACCGGTGACAAGCTCCAACGAAGGGCGCCGCTTATGCGCTGTCTTGAGTGGAAACTTTGCCTTCGGGAACGGGACCGTCGGCGGAGGCGGGAAGGTGGTTGTGGGAGCTATGATGGGCAACTGGGTTCACACTCTGACGAGTGTGAGGGTCGAGAGGGTGATTCGATCAACTGCCGGTCGACGGCGAAATGGCGGGGTTGCTGGCAACAAGGCAAGGAAATTCGTCACAAGGAAATACCAGAATCCCAAGATCGAGTTCTCTGAAGAGCCCAAGAAGAGAAACAAAGGAGAAAAAAATAGAGAAGAAAGACCCTAGGAAACAAGGAAACGACCCAAGGAAAGGAAGTTGGAGAACGGGAGGTGTGGTGGTGGATGGGACTCTCTCGACTGCTGGGACGAGGTCGACAGCTCCTAAATAGCAGGCCCTCGTGTTCCCAGCGCACCGGCCATGTTCCATTGTTGATGAGACCGCCATGTCTCGTCTTGATGGCCCGCGATCAAACAAGCGCGGCCATACAGCTTAGCGCTTCTGCCAAACTTGAGAAAAGAGCATCGATTGAACGACGACGCTTTGCGACCATGCCGCTTTCCGTGGTCAGAATTTGGCGAGGTGCCGCCAGGCGCTGGCGCTTCCAATCGGAACGCGCAGGGTTCACCGCGCTTGGAAATGGCGACCCCACAGCAGCTTCCCCCGTTGGGCAAACGACGTCCAATCAAAATTTCCCGACATCGTCGGCCTGTTGCGGGAACCGCGCAACCATCGGATGTCGCTCTCATTGGCGAGCATCCCCGGCATCGTCATCTGACAGCCCAAAATCTGGAATGAGAGGGTTGGGGCGAAGCACGATCGTCTTATGCCATCAGAGGAGCGGAAGTTTGTTTTCCCTTCCTCCGGGTTTGGTTTGGCGCCGAGGAAGGAGCCTGGGGACCGGCTTCTTCCGTCTACACGTCAGGGTTAGGGCCTGATCAACGTCACACCACCCCTTTGCATGTTGCGGTCCCTTCGAGTATGTTCACTTTCGAACGCATTTAAGCATGGCTCGGAACCTCCCATTCGCCCCCCAGATATCATGATCTTCGAGCTGGGAAGTTTCAGCCGTCTCGGGCCGACATCACAATCCGACAAACACCGCAAGCCACCGACGCCAACGACATGCTCCAGGATGGACAAATTGGAGATGTTCTTGCTGGAGCCCTACGTATATTAAGGTATCCTAGCTCCCTATCACGATCTACAGTGATCCATCTCTTCGTCTCCTGTAAAGCCAAACATATCAGGGCAATTTCGCGAACGTTGCCACTTTAGGCAAAAACAATGAAGATTGATGGACTACCCGGTTTATTATCGATTCAAAACATTACTATCCGGCCTTCTCACAGCCAAGGGGTTGCTACCTATCCCTGCGACTGGGTATCAAGCTACCCAATACCGAGTTCTGGGAGAAGACCAAAAGTCTTCTATCAAAAATGATCGCTCTGATGCTTTGCAGTCAAATGCTCTGAGAAAAGAAAATAACCGCCATGTCGAAAAACTGGCCCGCCTCATTCCTGAGCCTAGAAAAAGGAAAAACCGGAAAAGGAAAATGTTGGTGTGACGATGGTGTATGTGCGAATGGTCAGATGAAAGTACTAGAAGTGGCAAACCCAGCAGTCTGCAGTCGAGCCTTGTCATACCCTCTGGCAGAATTTGTGGTCGGATGTTCCAGGATTCTTGCGAGGATGATGTTGAAACACTTCCAGAAACTAACCCGCCAGGCCAGCTTCCCTTCACTTCGGGCCCGGACTCAGCAGGATGGTAGCTGCGATTCGCGCAGGTAGACGATCCTAAAGATAGGGTGAGAATAGTTGGTTGCTCCGGAGAAATCTAGTTGTCGTGTAGAGGGCGGTTTGATCGGTGCGAGGTTCATGGGGAATACGTCGGGGTATTTTCGGGAAATAGGTAAGTCAGAAATGTGATGGACATCGCTCTTCTTCCTGCAGCCTCGGCTGGCACAAACTATTGTTTCTGGCGCCGATATGCTGCAGCGGAGTCAGGTTGTTGGTCATCAAGCGGGGGAGATCAGTATTCTGTTCGTGCTTACCTGCAGCAAAATCGAAGGATTACTGGGGGCACGGGGGCACCCGAAGCAGACCATGAGAACGCAGCAAACCCCCCTCCTCCCCTACAAGCTTCACTGGTTCCAGGTTGGCCGTTCGGTTTTCTAGACTAGAATGCCGGAGTGAGTTGGGTTATTGGGGAGGAGTGCCTGGCATGGACTGCTGCGCCAACCTCGATCTGGTGATTATCTGGCTTGCCGGGACTTTAGTTCTGAACTCCAAGTGTCGAGCGAAGGCGTCATCCGTGTATCCGTCCCAGAATGTGTCGCTGGCATCTTTCGGGGTGATAGGGCTCCTCATGCCCTCACAAAGGGGAAGGAGGTGTTGCAGCTGACACTTCTCAATCCGGCGGATAAAGGTCGGGGACCACTCGAAGTGGTAGATCTTGTTTTTGTCCTTAGGCTTCCGGGTTCCCATGATGAACAGAGCCCAAAACTCCGTCTCGGTCGGGAATACGGGCTTTGTCTTGTGGTGCTCCGCCGCCTCCCTCCAGTTGCTAAAACATCCTAGCCTCATTCTAGAGGAGCGGTGGATCCCCATCCACTTTTCCAGGCGCAGAAACTTGAGGAGTAGGAACGACTGCCAGCCGGAGTGACAAGTCGGCCAGCTTCGGTAAGTTTTGCCATTGATATACTTCCTAGGTGTTGATCGACGGACTATTCTGAGGACAGCCGAGTGATCAAACAATTGGTCGACCGCGGGGGGACACCTCATGAACACGGACTCCCAATAACAACGGACCGCAAGCACGACGTCATAGTCCTCCAGGTTGACAATGACCGGGAGCGTCTCTTGTCTCGGGGGTGTGGGAGAGATCCAGGCTTGTCTGCGAGCCGTCTGGCTCTCCAGAGGCTGTGCCACTGGCATCGGCGGCGGCCCCATTGGCATCGACGAAAAGAAGTGGTGAGGCATGTGGGGCGGATGGGCGATGAAGCGCAACCGCGAACGTCGAATCGCTGTCGTCGATTGGTGTTTGAGGGAAGATTAGGCACTAAAGTTATTCTGTAAACCTTTATTTAAGTGGGGTGCGATCTTCCAGAACGATCCAGACCGCGGAGTTGGGCCTCCTTGCGACCTGAGGTTGGATCCAAGCTTCCTGGGAGTTCGCCTTGGCTGAGCCTTCGCCTTGCCACAGCCCACTGACCCTCTCTAGATTCTGAGGCTCCCAGACCCGTGTGGTAAGGAAGAGGGGCGAGCTCGCTCGGTCGGAAAGAACCCGGTGCCTCAGGCCGTTTCGCGGCGCAAGACGACGTCGGCCTTGGCGTTTTCGTTTGTCGTGGACACCTCAGGGCGAGAGCTCGCAGCGTGTGGGGGTTAGTCTCTGTGCGGCATGATGAAGTGTGCAGAGGAGCATTGGACGGCGAGGGAGCGGAATTCGCTGCAAGTCTGGATCGTCGGCGGTCTCCATCTTCATCCGGAGACGTTGAACTAAGCGTTGGGCAGAGATGGAAGCTACTGGGAAGTTGTACGTTCTTGCCAGGGATCAGGGGGCATCTGGTCGTGCTTATTGGGCGGGTCTTGCCGAAAACGCTGCTCGCGTGCGTGTCACGCGGACCAACCAGCAGCCTAGCAGGAACCTCACTCCAGGAAAGAATCGTCTGGTCTCATGCCTCCCCACTGCTTTGCTTTGCTTTCCTATCAAGTTTTCATTTGGAATGATTGGGTGCTGTAATCAGCATCGTATGTCCTTTGATGATTGCCGCAGAGCGCAAACGCCGCTTCGATTCACTTTGCCGCGAGTTCGGATGGTTCTATCGCATGCATACCCCTCTTCATACTTTCCTACCCTACTAACAATAATTCGGAGAAGAGATCTGACTCGAAATATTTCTTGGCTCTTTTCTGAAGCTTTATGCCCTGAAACAAAGTGTACCGAATGCTCCTCTGCCCTTGACCTGCGCAATCTTTGTCAGTTTTACCAGGGCGGAAGGTTCGACCAACGTCTTCCTTGACAGGTAATAAGGCTCATCGCTGTTCAATAAATCGCTCCTACCTCCACCATGCTAGAGCCGTCCAGAATCGCTTGGCTCAGCCCTTCCTTCCATTGAAGCAGAATCCCACCTGCCATTCCAGAACCCCACGTGGCCAACAGCCCACCAAATTGCGCTGCCAACACGCCCGCAAAACCTGAAATTACTCAGCCGAACCAACAGTGTCTCGGGATGGGCGAACGGCTCGCTCAATTTGACCGAATCCCGGACGAATTTGCAAGTCGCCCACCAACCCGGGGAGAAGGAGCGCCCGTTCGTCGGCCGCATCCATTGTCTGGGAGCCAACAAACGCGGGACCCGCGGGAGTCCGACAGCCCAGATGCCCATCTGCAAAAAGACGAGATCCTCTCTCCAGTTCTGCATTAGAATTCGCTAACCTTCGTTTTATCAGAGCAGAGAAAGAAGGAACCCCAAGCCCACAATGCCCCCCGCGGAGCCCACCGTCCAGCCCGCGACCCCCTCGCCGTTTGCTAAAGGCCTCCTCACTTTTGTCGGCCTCATCCGCGCAGTCTACGGCGTGGGATGCATCCTTGCCCCGGCACTCGCTGTCAAGTTTATCGGGATAGCCAACCTCTCACCCGAAGCCTCGATTTTGTGCCGTTTGTTTGGAGTTCGAGATATTGTGATTGGGTGGTTGCTTCTTCTTGCGCATGCCAAGCGAACCCCGATCAGCGGCGATGGCGAGGTCCGTCGCGCCATTTGGTGGAATATTGTCATGGATGGGCTTGACGCCCTGACGCTGGGTCTGGCGTTTGCCCAGGGTGATCTTGAGGCCGGGCTGTTTGGGAAAATGGTGGGAGGTTCCTTGCTGGATCTGGGTATGGGGTTGGCGTTGGCTTGGTCGTATGTTTGACAGGTTTTTTTTCATCTACCTCCAAATCGAAGATCGTCACTCTTTTTCTGCTCCGTATTGCCACTTGTCGCTGTTGCTGAGGAAAGCATAGTAAGTAAGCAATTTTCGAGGTAACCCAGAACGTGGTCGGTTTGGAGGTCAGTTTATCGCCTAACATTTGGTCTCAGCCTGGCCGACGTTTACGTAGTGAATTTCGTCGATGTCTTTCGCTGATTGGACTCTTCCTCTGTCTTCGTTTGATGGCAAGAGCTTGTCCAACCAACCTTGGTATGCTCAATGTTTTGACGTCGGTGTGAACGGACATTTTCGGCCTCTCAGGAAAGGTCCCGAATGGGCTAGCTCGGCTCGACGCACGTGCAGGTGCTTGCCGCATGCTCTCACATTCTCACGAACCAACTTCAGTGTCCCCAACGCCCTGTTTCGACACATGCATGCTGCGCCCCCGCCTCCCTGCAAGGACGAATTTGCACCACTCAAATGGACCCCTAGTTTGAGAAAGCCGCAGAGAATATGCAAGCCTTCGCTCGAGAAGCAAGGAGGTGCTTGGTCAACCAACCAAAAATCCAGAGACCAGTCAGCCAACATCCTGATTGACGTCCTATTGAGACATATATTCGCCACGAGCCGCCGAAGGCGGTCGGTCACGGACTGATTTCGGGCAGGCTACCTTAGCGCCTGACGCCTTCAGCTTAGTGTCGCGCGACCCTTAAAGAACATGGCCTAGTCGATTCCCCTCCAATGTGTCTCACCAAACCGCCTCGAATCGGTCCTTTTTCAGTTTCCACTTGCCGTTGAGGCATCTGAGAAGAGCAAACCGCAATAGTCATGGCGGACGACATGCCGGACGGTTTGCCGGACAGTCCTCCGCAAAACCCCGATCTCGAGACCTACCTTGCCGGGCTGCGGGAGGCCGCGGAGAACGAGTACGGACCCGCCTTTCGCGCGCTTCAGAACGTGTCGACCTTCGTCCATATCCCACGCTCTGTTGCTGGAACTCCTAGCCCAGGCGGTGACCCGATTACTCGCGTCAGGAGCCCAGAACCACAAGACTTCACAGCGAATTGGCCCGAGCCAGACAGCTATCTGTACGCAGCTGCTAATATGCTTGAAAGTTGGGGTAGGAACGAGGGTGTGCTAATAGGGTTTTAGCATCGGGTCAATCACCGAGGAATTGGAAATCCCTCGTTCTTGTCGTCTCTGCGGCGCTGACAGTGATGTCCACCCAGCAAGCCTTCTCATGTGTGGTGGTTGTGGTGGAGCGCACAAACCAGTTCATAAAAATTGTCTTCAAAGTTCCCGCCAACATCGCCTCCTTCCACCCGGGTCACGTAGCAGAAGAGGACGCTGCGAGGAAGTACCATTCAAGGAATATGCATATCTGACATGGCTCCTTGACTCAGAGCGCCTGCAAGACCAAACCGCCTACCTCCATCTGGACGATCTGCGAACAACTTGGTTTGGTGTACCCCACGACCAGAAAGACTCGCCCCCTAAGCTTTTCGTCTGGCCACGCCTGCAAAATCTCCTGAGCAACGCCTCAGATCAGCCAGATTACCAATACCCCAGTCTTGTTTCATTCGTCGGGGATACGGGCTCTGGTAAAAGTACCATCATCAAGGCCATGATCCGCATGCTTGCACCACAGACCCACTATCATGCGCGGTATCAGGTGCCCGTCCCTGGGACCGGTCACGATCAGTTTACATCAACTAGTAGCGACGTACACTTGTACGCGGACCCTTGGACTATCTCGACGGAGGTTCCGATGCTTTTCGCAGGTATGTACAGCGTCGTTGCTTGTCTCATCTTTCTGTAGCTTTCTAACCTAGAAACAGATTGTGAAGGACTCATTGGCACCAGCACCCCCGTTGCTCGGCGAGTAACCAGCGCCGGATACAGAAACCAACGTTCCAATGTCACCGCTCGTGCCGCGAGAGAGATGGATGCCTTAGTGAAGGATCACCTGAAAAAGGTGTCCATGGAAGTGAGCTTGAGCTGGGCCCGAATCGAACAGCCACAAACCAGAGCCAGTAGGATTGAGGTTCCTAGCGATGCGGGAAGAGACTTTGACTCAAGGTATTCGGATGATTTCTCTGAGATCTCCGAAGCCCGAAGCGATTCTTCGTTAGTCGAACCATTGGGTCATGTACAAGCCGACTCCCGTAATTTGATCACCAAGAGTCTATATCCGCGAGTACTGTATGCCTTTTCGGATGTTATTTGCTTTGTCACGTCGAATACGAGGTGCGTTTAATTTCCACTGTCTCTACCTCTCCTGACTAACACGGTTTCGTAGGGCATCTCAGGGTATCCTCTGGAAGCTGTTCGAATGGTCCAAGGATGGACTGGAACGCACATTTAACCAGCGAGTGCGGCCTGGGTTGATCATCATTGTCAATAAAAACACGCCAGACGATGACAACCTGCTTCCCAATGTCGATAATACCACTGACATGTTCCTCGAGAGTGTGGAGCGTTCAGTCAAGTTCGGCGAGTACAAGCAAAAGTGGAGGTCCCGCCAAAGAAGGGTAAACACCGCTGCGGACCTGATTCAATGCTACTATGACGACTTTCGAGTAGTGTCGTTGCCTCTTCATTCCGACATGCCGTCCACAGCGAGCCGAGTTGCTCTGCAAATAAAACGGCTTTATCACGAGATACGCACACTGTCCGATAATATTCATTCTCGCAGAAAGGCCCATGATCTGACCATGGACACTGCGACCTTCAACGCATATTTCGAAAGGTCTGTAGAAATCCTGGCCCGTGATCACACGAGCTCGCTCGACTTTCATCCTTTGTCTGAGGACGACAGCCCACTCCCTACGAGATTCAGCGAACATATGGCGATTGTTCTCGGAAAGAGGGCGAAGCTGGGAAACTCGAGGCTCTTCAGTACCAACGGGGGTGAGCTTCAGATGGTCAAGAAAATGACGCCTTTCTTGGCATGCTCCATTCTCTGTCAAATTTCAAGGCAGCCCGATCAAGGTAAGTCATTCGCTATGCTACCACTATACAGGACGCTAACAGGAAATCCAAGATCACTCAAACCTCCAAGAGCAACTCGTTGACGAAGCTTGTCGTGGCCTGGAGCGATTCCGCAACAAGTTTTGGAGGTGCGAAGCCACGTCCGGCGAATCCCGCTGCCAGAACTATTGGGAGAGCCATGGCAAAGGTCACCAGTTTGAACGCGCACAAGAAGGAAACAAGCACGACCGCGGGGTTGTTTCTAGAGGAGTGGCTAACAGCGAAAGATCTCAGGCTCTAGAGGTGGAGCTAGTCGGCGGCCAGCATGAATGTTCCTATGGAACCTACGTTGGGGAATTCCGTGATTCTCTGTGGGTCGAGATTCGTCGTTTCGATGAAGGCGGGCGGGATGTTCGAGGGTCATTGGTCGCCCTTGCCAAGCAGCTTGACCTGGGTCGACTCGAAAGCCAGCGAACCTGTCTTGCCTGCCTTTCTAACTGTCCGACAAACGTCCTCCCATGCATACAGAGACAACATGCAATTTGCGAGGATTGCATACGCTGGCATACAACCCCACCTAGAACTGCTGGATGCGTTATCGCGATAAACAGCTGTCCCTTGGGTTGTCAGTTCCGCGAGCCTCCTTGGATGATCCGAGTGAAACCGAAAGAAGCCCAATCTAGGATTCTTGTGCTCGACGGGTATGTTTCCTCGACCAACCAATGTTCAGTGGAACTTGATCCCCATCTAATATCATTCAGTGGCGGCATTCGCGGAGTCGTGGAGCTTGTTATTCTATCAAGGCTCATGGAGGAGATTCGGTTTGACATTCCAATCCAGCAACTGTTTGATCTTGTCGTTGGCACAAGCACGGGTGCGTCGTTTCCTTATCCCTTGATTACATTTTAACTAAATTGGGCCAGGGGGCATCATTGCGCTTGGCGTTTTCGAAATGGGATGGACCCCGGCCGAGGCGAGCGTCGAATTTCGCAAACTTGCCTACCAGGCCTTTACAAAGAAATTCCGACTCCGTATCCCGGTTTTCAAGTATGTTGCTGAGTACTTCTGCACATTCAGGTACCAAAGTACCGGGATCGAAAACGCACTGAAGTCAGCCTTTGGCATTCATGCCTACCTCTTCGGTCAACAAACACAAGCATTATCACAGAACCAGGGAGATGTTGTGAAGGTTGGCGTTGTTTCCTGTATCGAAGGACGTGATCAGCCGTGCCTGATAGCAAACTACAATCGGAACCCAATGCAGGGGAGTAAGAATGGTACATTCGAAGCCACATCTGCGATGTCGTGGTCGAAGAGCTGACATTCTATCTCACAGCGGACTGCCTACAGCGCGAAGACAATCAAAGAAACGACTTCAGAATATGGCAAGCGTACGTCACCACCCTATCCCTTTTTTTTCTGTCGAGTACCTATCAGATCGTTGGGTGTGTTATTTACTTTGTTCCTAACTTCCAGGGCCCGAGCTACTTCAGCAGCACAAACATACTTCGAACCGTACAGGCACGAACCCACATCCAAGGTGTATGTGGATGGCGCTATTGTGAGGAACAACCCTGTCAGAGTCGCATTGGAGGAGGAAAAAAGGATATGGGCTTCCGAAACACGCCCGGACATCGTTGTATCAATTGGAAGCGGCATCTGTGTCGAAGAGTCTGGCCAGATACGACAAAACAGACGAAGTGGTGGCGGATGGAAGAGGTTACTCCCAGCAAGGGTGAAAAAGATGGTCGACACCGGGATCGACATGGTAGCCAGCACGCTTGACTGCCAACGGGAATGGGACGACGCTGTTAGGCTCAACCCACAGATTGGAGGGAAGTGCCATCGCCTCGATGTCGGAATTTTCGACAAGAAGGTCCCGGCACTCGATGAAGTCGAAAAAATGGATGAGCTCGAGCGCCTGAGCCAAGAATACCTAGCCAAACACAGCGAGACGGGCCAGAAATACTTCAATCCAGCTCACAACAGCGCCTACTCTCATCTTCGCACAGTCGCTCGGCAACTCCTCGCCGCACTCTTTTACTTTTCTGATGTTCCTGCCCTTGATGAAAACAGCAGGAACCCGAAACGACTGACTGGCGTCATTCACTGCCGTCTTCCCCCGTCGCCTGGAGCACAAAGGCTGGTTCGCGTCGCCAAGTTCAGACTGCGAGAGTGTCGGATGCCCATGTCAAGAAACGAATTAGATCGGCCCGTCATCCGGGACATTTACTTTGCCAAAACCCGGGACGGGAGATCGTTTGACGCTGCTACTCTCTCTGCGCCAGTATTCTTCGACATCTTGGCTGGCTCGTGGACAAGGACAATAGAGGCATCATTCCCGCCAAGCCAAGGCTCTGGATGGGCACCTATCAGCGGGTTCTAGATGTCAGGTTAGTGGGGAGTCTGTTGGTGGTATGGGTACACATTGAGCACTACCATGGTTACGTTTGATGGCACTGCCGCTCTTCGTGATGGTAGGAACTCGCTCGTTCTGTAGTGTTCAAAATTTGTATGGGTTTGGCGTCCTATTGGGATTCCTAATTAAGTAGCATCATCATAAAATGCAGGATTTGCCAGGCAATTCCACGAGAAATAGCTCATTCATTTGTCATCTTGCTCGCCAACCCAGCTAACTCGAATAACATGATACCCGCTTCTCCAAACCGACTGCATTCCATGTGTCTGTAAGTCCTTCTCCTTGATAGAGTTCACGCAAACGATGCCCAGATGCGGCCCCACCTTGCATCGAACTGTCGTTGGCATCTTTGCCTGATCCAGGTATCCCGACGTATCCGAACATTTCATCAGGAACAAATCTTTGATTAGTCTCAGAAGCGTGGGCGACTCTATGTTGATTCGCTGGTTCTGGGTCTCGGAGACGAGATCCAAAAGTTGGCTACCCTTGAAAACAGCGACTCGAGGGTTGCACTTGTTCCCTTCCCACTGCAGCTTGCAAACGACGACGTAATCGTCTGGGGCTGACCCGACGGTGTGGGCACAAAGGAAGTTGTCCTCGGCGTTGGAGGCGATGTCGAAAAAAGATCTTCCGGGCCCTAGCAACACTCGATCTGGCACCTCCCGAGAACGTTGGGTGTGAAAGAGGAAGCGGTATTGACTCATATTCTGTGTGAGGTATTCGTCGTAGACCAGTACGATACCCGACTCAATAACAGATTTTACGCGTGCGGATTCCTCGGGTCGCATGAGGGTATGGATGTACACAGAACCGGGGCCCTCCGGTGGCGGCTGGTGGAAGGAATGATTAGTTTGGTCGCGTGCCGATACCCACGACGTGCGGGCTTGTGCTGCTGCTAAGGAACCTGGGAGATACCTGACGTATGTGTCGCCTACTTTTCTCAGTCTCACGGCAACCCAGTGAGGCTTTGGTCCGTCGACGAGGCAGTCGAGAGGGAGTAGGTAGTGTATGTCGTTTGGGTTGGATGATGTGTCCTTGCATAGACAGCTCCCGTCTATGCGCAGGCCCGCGTTGGTGATGCCAAACTCGACAGCAGATGAAAAGTAATCCCAGTGTCTCTTGAGGGTGTTGCAGGACCAAAATTGGTCTGGTGTGGGAGCAAAAAGACCCGAGAACAGGAGAGCTCCTCCACCATGGTCCTCATATCGGGGTCCGGACTGCCACGCGAACAGACTCAGATCATTGTAGTGACTCGCGATGTGCTGCTGAAGTCGAAAGAAGGCCTTGTGACCTTCGCCGTAGAGCAGAGGCATGTTGATGTTGAAGATGCCGAGAAGCGAGTATGCCCGGTCCTCGATTCGCGTTGTCCTTCGGCCAACAGCCCAGGACATCCGTCTTCCCACGGGTATAGAGTGAATACTTGACTTGTGGGTCAAGATGTCGCTGTCGATACCAGTGATCCGGAACAACAGGTCGGCGAGGTCGATGCGGTTGTGTATGAAATTCCATGCCCGGTCGAAGAAGCAGAGAGTTCTCGGGGCGATGAGCTCTTGCAAGGTCCATCCTCTTGTGAACCACTGGCACCAAGGAAGTTGTCGGGATACCGCACTGCTAACGCCCTGGGCCGTGGCAGCCTCGTGGGGAACCGGTTCAAAGTCGGAGAGATAGACGAGACAGATTCTAGCACCGGAGTAATAGCCCCACATCGAGTTGATCGCCTCGCTCAGCTCGGCGCTGCTCGTCTTGTCGATGCAGCATGTGTCGATCCAGACATACGGCAGGCCCAGGAATCTGGCTTTTTCGCAAGTCCCAGCAATCTTGGCGAATCCCGGCTTGTGTCGAGCTGTGGCAACATCCTGGATGTCCTGAAACGAAAGCTCCCTGTCGCCGTCCCACGTATGCGAGAGGATGGCGTACTGCACGCTCGACAGGTCCGTTACCCAACGAAGCTGGAGCGTTTCAGCGTTGAGCAACCACATTTCGGACCTTCACAGTCCTTGGTGAGCATGCTCCCGATCATGAGATTGCAGATGTCGATCATCACGATAAGAGGCGGGGTTGCTGCGTGATTTGGCGAAGCGACACGTGCATGAGGGCTGAGGCAGCAGCCAGCCAGTTCACTGGCCAGCTCATTGGGCATCAAAAGCGGCAGCGACGACCCTTCACACCAAAACTTTGTTCAATTCGAGCGTCGCCCCCATTCACCCCTCGAGCAAACCAACCGAACACGGACGTCATGGCCAATCTTCTCGACCTACCCGTCGAGCTCATTCGACAAATCTGCTCCCACCTCCAATGCTTCTCTCACTACTCGAAACGGACTTCCTCACGCGAACTCGTGCGCCTCTCCAAAACATGCCGTCGAATGCGAGACATCATCCAACCCCTCATTTTCACCTCGTTCCGCTACCGCGACGCGTCGCGCACCCGGCTGGCCAGGTTCCTCCGAGCACTCCATGCGCGACCCGACCTCGGGCAGCGAATCCGTCACCTTGACGCACCACCGCTGACGGAGGCCTTCAAGCTGTCCACGCCCGACAGGCTGTTTGTGGACCAAATGATTGACCGGATCCAGCACCCCTACCCAATTGACGTCAATTGGCATGATTACCCAAAGCGTTTTGGTGACCTCCTCCTCACGGAGCTCATTCTTCTGCATACGCCCGGGCTGACACACCTGCGTATCGCGGTGGGACCGAACTCCCAGGTCCCGCTTGTGGAGGATCGGACTGGGACGGGGTTTTTGGACAGTCTGCGGTATTTGCAGGCGCGTTGCTCTGACTCTCGCCCTCGTGGGGTCATTGGTGTGCCGATCAAGGTGGTTATGAGTTTCTGTGCTGCGGCGCCGGGGTTGGAGGAGTTGTGGGTGAGGACGCCGTTGAGAAATGGCTGGGAGGGGAAGGTTGACCACTTGGCGAATCTGACAAGGCTGGAGTTTGATGGCATCTGCTCTATTGAGAAGGATTTGTTGAAAGAGTTGGTCCAGGCGGCGCCGAGGTTGGAGGTCATCAGGTTGGTGTGGCTGGCCCTGGACTGCAAGACTAACCGAGAGCGGGCCGTTACGGTTGGGGACGCGTGGGAGATATTGAGACTGAGGAAAGAGACTCTGAGAGATGTGAGTTTGGATGTGTGGGATGAAGGTCTGCACGCGGAGCGATTAGAGTTAGGGAAGCTGGGATGGTGGTCGCTGAGAGACTGGCCAAGGTTGAGAGTGTTGAAGGTGGGAGAACTGCCTCTGAAGGTTTTTCAAGCGGCTTGGGAAGGAGCGGGTGTGAGAAGTGGATTCCTAGACCAACTACTGCCCGTAGGAATACGGGTGCTGACGTTTTGGGAGCCTGATCCCGTGATTATACCCCTGGTGAGGGAGCTGGCGGGGGCCGCGGAGTGGAGGGAGCATCCAGAGCTGTCCAAAGTGAGCGTGACGCCATTGGAACCATCTGAGACGCAGATTTTGAGATGGTATGGACAGTCTGACTGGGAAAGAGCAGAAGTCAGTTTGAGGGCCATGTTTGAGAAGGGAGGCGTGGAGTTTGAACTCCCGACCATGATTAGACCTCGTACGCTTGGGTTCTTTGACAACCGCATCCTGGGGTGGTAGCTTTCAAGGGGCCTGTGGTAGGTACTTTTCCTTCCTATCTAATCTACACTACTGCACAGACGATGGCTTTGGCTGACCAAGAATCAGCTCAATGACCCCATGATCTTCATACGCGGCAACAGTCCGCTCACACAGCACCTCGACCCGCTCCTTGCTCTGCAGCCCATCTGGCACAATCAACCAGATGACATTGGTCATGAATGACCTCCGATACTCAGCCATGACCTCGGGGTCGTCCCGATCAAATCTTGGGCCCCCAAACCGATGAAACGCTTCCAAATAGTGCTCCAGAATCTCCATCTCATAGGCCCTCCGATCCTCAACGCTCAACATGGCCGTCACATGATAAACGATATCATGAAAACACGACCCAAAGTGGAACGCAGACCAGTCCAGAAAGCCGATCTGGCCGTCAGCAGTGAAATACACATTCCCAACATGTGTGTCGCCATGCAACAGCGTCCGAAACCTCGGGTTCCGCTCCGCAAAGTATCGATCAAGTGCCTCATTGCACCGCTTCCCATCCATCAGATGATCCGGCAGCTTGGGTCGACCAGGGATTCTGACAATCTCATCCCACGCCGTGCACATGAACTTGATGGCGGGGTCATAGTTGTTCCAGATCCAGGGGTGGTCGTCCTGGCTCTGACCCCAGTACCGCGCGTGTAAGCCTGCGAGCTGCTCGACGCCGTTCTTGACTTGCTCGACGGAGTACGTGGCCACTTCGGGCGCAAAGGTGCAGCCGGACTTGGTCAGGTCGTCCATAATGGCGACGCCTTGGTCGATGCTGGTGCCGCTCCACCAGGCTTTGGGAAAGATCATGTCGGTGAGGCTGGGCGCAATCTTGGAGAAGAAGTCTGCTTCACGTTGGGCGAGGCTGACAGTCCATGGTTGGGATTGGCGCATTTGGGGGTCGAAGACGCCTTTGATGCAGATGTGCGTGGGCCGCAGGTCGGGGCACGGGTCCGAGTAGGTGACGGTGTAGAAGAGCTTGCTGCCGGTGCCCCAGATGTTGTGGGTGTTTGAGATGGATTTAATCCCGTGGCCGAGTTTGGAGCTCAGCCACGTAGTGGTGAGTTCAGACGGGAGGGTTGGGAGTTTTTCCTCGGGGGATATGCTGTCTGCCATTTTGGGTCCGCTGGTCTGAGTTTGGTGTCAATTTGGTGTCAAATGAAACAACCAGAAGTCAAAGCCGTCCCTGGGGGCGGGACAAAACAGTGTTTGGGTTGAGAGTTGATATACTTGACGTTCAGCTTTAGGTTAAAGCGCAGTCTACATGTAGCCAGTCACCTAATCTTTGCTTATAAATCTAGAAGATGAGATTTTTGCCAATAAGATCCAGGCTAGGGCGCGGGATGGCCAAGCTGCAGGAAACAAATAGTTACTGCAAGGAGCTCCGGAATTCCCGAGTCAAATGAGGTCGGAGCGGAAATAACGAACTATCCCCGGGTACCACCTCCGCCCGTCTTGTCTGAGAATAGGGACTCATTGAACAGATACTGCGTCCTTGTCCCGGCCAATGAAACAACCTCGCCTGCCACACACACACACACACACACACACACACACACACATACAACGGAAACCCGCGTGTCTCCTTCTTCTTCTTCTTCTTCTTCTTCTTCTTCTTATCACACCGGAACAGTAGATCCAATCGGCCCAAACCGAATATTGCGCCACGTCACCTTCCTGCTCCGCCGTCAATTTACACATTGATCTCAAAGTGAGGGGAGATGAACACTCACGCCCTTGGGTACATATTCTCGACGTAGGCCGGGTCGTTGTCCTCTGGCACGCAATCTCCTCTGAGAGCGCCGATTTGATCTTCTTTCTCGGGAGGAAACTGAGAATCGAGCCAGCGGTTATGGGCCCAATACTACATGCGAGAGGTTAGCCAAGGTACCTAGCCATGGGATGCGATTCGATAACCGATAATTAAGACTAACATCACCATTGATAGACATGGCAAGGACCATGGGCTGACTCATTAACTTTTGGTAAGCCGTCCAGTCCTCGGTAGAGTTGTAATTGTCTCGCTCGTCAAACACTGTCGCGGCGCTGCTGCACATCTCGGCCGACAGCCCGCTGTGTTTGGGGAAGCCGTCCCAGACTGGAGCCGGGGCGTCGATCTTCTTGCCGTCTTGGATGAAGAATTGGGTTACGGCCGTGGTGTCGAACCGGGTGACGACGCTGGTCATGTTAGTTGTTGGCCGTCTAGAGGGTAGAAATGATGGACTTGCGTAAAGTTTTTGCTTGTGTCGACTTTTTTTCCCTTCCCGTAAAAGTCGGTGGCTCCCATGCGGTAGGGGTTGTAGTTGCATCCCCAGCGCTCACAGTCGTCTTTCTTGTGACGATCCGGGACCCGTCGGGGGTACGAGTCGCAGTCGTCTGTGGTGCAGGTGAAATAACCGTCTTTGACGCAGGCGTGGGAAGACACAGAGTAGGAGTGTGCGTTTGAGTCCCTGGTTGGATTAGCCTCATTACGCTGCTGTGAGCGAAATTCGTACCAGAGACTAAACTGGGCACAGCAAGCGCCGTATGGCCCAGTTCCGCCGTTCGGATCCCATTCAGATGGTCTCCACCCCTCATTGTTTGCCTTGACAACGTTATGAGCAACCTCTTTCTTATCTTTTTGACGACAGAGTTTCTTACCTTCCCGCCAACAAATCTTTGATCCATTGAGCAGGTCGCATCGCAATACCCGGTGCCATACTCAGCTCCCGCTTTGTTTGTCGGGTACTTGGCCATACCCCCATCTTGATCCATCGCAACAAACTTGAGCGCGCTGTTGATGCCGCATTCGACAGTCGAAAGGTCAACATCAAATGCAAACTCGTTACCCAACAGAGTAAACATCTGATACCTGTCTGTGGATTCCATCATATACACCCTGGACCCGACATTCTTTGCAAAATCGATCCTGGTAACATAGCCAAGGGAAATGCTGTCGTTGGCGCTAGTGATGCCATAGTAAAGTCGGTAGTTGCCAGCCCCTTCAAGAGCACAATTGGCAGTGCAGTTCTCCGAAGTGTTGCAGATTCGGTCACTCCACCAGTTCCCGTCGTAGCAATTGATGTAGCCGTCGACGTTATGGAGCCATCGCCAGTTTGCGTCCAGGGTGATCTCACCGTTGACTGTTTCACACGACTCTGCGGTGCACTTTTTCCATGTGAGCTTGGGGTGGGTCTCGTTTTGGTATTTCCCAACGTGTTGAGCTGCTGCGACGGTAAGGAGGGCGAACTGATGGAAGAAAATGGTCAACATTTTGCCGGGTTGAGAGGCAGCGAAGAACCAAAGGGCCTCACAGACGCATTATCACTGCCGTCGTCGTTCTTTTTTATAACGTCTCATCAAAGGAACAGAGTCCCTAGTATTCGCTACCTTGAGAATGAGGGAGGACGGCAACTGTCCAGCTGCAAACAAGCGAAAGTAAAATGCGGGGAACTTAGATTGAAAACAATACAACGAATCCTTCGCTGCATCCTAGCCAAGCCATCTGGAGCGAAGCTGCCCGAGTGCGAGCAGGAGCGACCGGCCGAACAACTGCATGTGGTGGACGCAAAAGCTCCCGCCACCAGTTTCTCTCCTGCAACCACACAATCAGAGGATTCAGGCCCTCTAATTCTCTCGTCGAACTCGTTTCCTCGTTTGAAGGATTCGTATCCCAAGCGACGTCATCTGGACTGGAATTCTGCCGCGGCTTGGGGCTGATGAGCTGCAGCCCAGAGGCTCGAATTGTTCGTGTTGCACAGAAATCGCCCCTTGGAACGCTCGCCACTTTCAAGAGCCTCAGCTGAGTCCGGCATTCAAATTTTGCGGGTTACAAAGCGCCAAACCGCCAAGTGTCAGTTCGCAAAATGACGCCGAATCGGGGCTCATCGCACGATGGTCGGAACTGGCGCGATCGGAGTCCTGAACTCCGTGACCCCATTTTTCTCGGATCGCGACGCGGAGCCGAGCCCGAGGTCGAGTCCCCGGAGAGCCGGGGCGCGGCAAGCTTCTTGGAACAAACAAGCAACCTGAGGTTTGCAAATACTCGAGGGCATTTCCATCCCACCGGCTGATTTTGATCATTTTGCATCTGTCATTCAGGTAAGTCGAGTCACGCCAGTCTCGTGACTTCGTGTCGGTCCTCACCCACCGTGCACACCTGACGCCAACCCGCGCTTGCCACGGTCAGCAGGGCTGTTTCGGCGGGCGTTTGTGCTCATCATTCCAAGTCACCGTGACGCCGCAAAGCTGCTGCTGGTTCGCAACTAGCTCAGCCCCAAGCCAACACCTGGGCAACGCTGGGACAATCTGCAGGGGAAAAGACGGGCGCCAAAAGAAAGCCAAATGTTCTGCATTTTTTGGCGTGCATCGCATGGCGAAAAAACGCAAGCACAAGGGCGGCCTCTGCTGACGGCTCCCCCCGAGCAACACCCCTCCGATCTGCGCCCCGGAACACAGCCCCCCACCACCCCCTCACCCCTCACCTAGCGACGACTGCGCCCAATGAAGCACCCGAATCCGACCGCGCATCCGGGCTCTCCTGACGAGCGCGAAGCTTTTGTTCCTGGGAGATTTCGTGGTGGCGTTTTTTATTGCATCGCCAAAAAAAAAAAAATTCCTCTCCCTCAGGACAGGCGACCTCACTCATCACCCTGTCTCTCTCAAATGCGCATTTCGATACCGATATTTAAACATGTTCACAAACCCATTCCCCACCGGGAGGATGGGGTTCGACATTTCCCCTCTCATCACTTCAAACTCAACAACACCGCTAGTCTTCACCGACAACAGCGACAAACCACCAGGGTTGTTCACCGCTATCAAAACCCAACAGCCAACACCACCACCATCGTCGGGTTATTGCACCGCCAACACAACAACAGCAATAGTGCCCACACCTCAACCACCAAACATTTCACATTCGCATATTGCAACAAACACAACAAAAGCAACGACAACCCCAAAAATGACACAAAAACTCTACACCGAATCCACCCTAGCCCTGCACTCCGTCCTCCGCGCCTCCCTCCTAACCCGCCGCGTCCTCTCCTCCTCCCTCTCCCGCCGCCGCAACTCGCAAATCACAAAATCCGACACATCCCCCGTAACCGTCGCCGACTTTGCCGTCCAAGCCCTCCTCATCTCGGCCATCCACGCCGCCTACCCACTCGACGCCTTCGTCGGCGAAGAAGACGCCTCGGAGCTGCGTTCCGATCCCGAACTCCTCCGCCAAGTCTGGGAGCTCATCCAGTCCGTTTCCGAGACCGATACATCGGGCCTCGCGCTCCCGCAAAGCGAGGAAGAGGTGTGCGAGCTGATTGATCTCGGCGGCGGCGGGCGTGGCGGACGAGAGGGTCGGTTTTGGGCTTTGGATCCGATTGACGGGACGGCTGCGTTTATCAGGGGCGAGCAATTCGCGATCAGCCTGGCGCTTGTGGAGGACGGGGAGGAGGTTGTCGGTGTGCTGGGGTGTCCGAATTTGGGGTTGGAGGATGCGGTTTGTGGACGGGTGAGGGAGGAGGATGTTGATGCGGTGGGGTGCGGTGTTGTCCTTAGTGCTGTGCGTGGGCAGGGGGCGTGGGTGAGAGGGGTTGGAGCGGATGGGGAGGTGCAAGGGGCCAACCAGGTTGTGCGGACCGGCAAGAAGGGCGTCAAGTTGGAGGATTTGCACTTTTTGGACTCGAGCTTGAGCCCGGCGACGTTGAGTGAACGGGTCGAGGAGTTGGCTGGGTTTGCGGGCGCGCAGTATCCGGGGACTGAGATGTATTCCAGTCACATGCGGTATGCGGCGTCGATATTGGGCGGGAAGGAGTGTGTCCAGGTGAGGTTTCCGGCGTCGAGGAGACCGCCCTGGTGCCTTTGGGATCATGCTGGGTCGCAGTTGATCTACACCGAGTCGGGTGGGAAGATTACTGATTTGAGGGGGAGGAAATTCGACTTTGGTCGGGGGAGGGATCTGGCTGGGAATTACGGCATGATTGCGGCGGATGAGAGTGTGCATGGCGAGATTCTGGAGTTGGTGACGGCCATGTTGGAGCGAGACGGCGAGGTGCCGACTCCGATTGAGGCTTGAGATGCAGTGGGAAAGGGAGTCCGGCCGGCGTAGACAAAGATACCCATTACTTCCTTCTTGTATCTAATTCTAATTATCCATCATCATATCATAATCATGACGTCGTCAATCGTGCTAGTTGTACATATCATCACTCCGAACGTCGCCTCCTCCACAACCGCGCCATGGCAATCTCAGTGAACAGACCGCTCTTATCCTTTTGCTCATCCTCCTTAATGTGTAGGGGCAATCTGGACCCGCTTGCAAGTCCAACCGGGTTGTTGTCCTGCATCTCCCACTCTTGTTGCTTGGCAATCATGAACTCCCGCAGAGTCTGGGCCGACGCCCCGTTCAGATTCTTCTGCTTGGGTTTTCCTCGCCTCATTTTATGTGCAATGTAAGCGTGGGACAGACGGAAGCTACCGAATAGAATGGCTCGCGCCCAGCTGCTGAAGGCGAACGACAGGGACAAGACGATTACAGCGCTCGAGATGGCAACTGATATGGTTAGCGGCGTATGCCTTGGTGGCTTGGGCTGTGCTTACACATGTAGACCAGCTGGGTTCGCAGACTCATAAAGCCCTCGTTGAATTCTTGCGCGTTCATACCAAACAGGGTGGCGAAGAAGGATAGCGGAAGCTAGCGTCGTCAGCGCAGTCCAGCCTCCGACACGAAGTTGACTCACAAAGAAGATGCTGACGACCGTCAACACAATGATGGATCGATTCATTTCCACGCTTTTGTCTGCTCTTCGAATGGCTGCCTTGGCCTCGATGATGCCGCTCTGCTGCTGCTTCATGTCCAACAGTTCTCGCAGCTACCATAGTCAGCAACGTTCGAACCAGTCCGTGGCCACGTGCAGCATACCTGGCCTCTGATGTCGACCGCTCTCTTTTCTAAACCACTAAGCTCACTTTTTCGGAGCTTCATCTCGGCAATCAGGGCAGCAGCTCTCTCCGCTGCAGACCTGACCTTCTCTTGGTCTCTACCAGGGTCCGAAGCCATGGCCCGTAGCGCCTTCTCAAAGTCTCCCATGACTGTGATTTGCTGGGTAAAGATTTCCTGCATAATCTGAAGCTGATCGATGACGCTCTGGGCTTCCATGAGAACCGACCACTCAAACTTGATGTTGATTGATTTTCGGAGAAGCTCTTCTGCTGTTTGGAGAGGGTCGTCGGCGTTCATCCGCTTGACGTCGCGGCCAAAGCGGGAATAAGCCTCCATCTTCTTTTCGGACTGGGTACCGTCAGTAGACAAGCGGCAGGATCCCTGGGACACTTACAATATTTGAGATGGTGGTGCTGAAAATGTCAATCACTTCAGGACGGAGGTCCGGCTTGGTCCGATCGAAAAAGACCTTGGAGCACTCGTCGATGATAATCAGCGCGAGGTCATAGATCGATGTAACCTGGCTCTTGTCCACAATGGCGAGGTGATCCCTAATCGCTCGGTGCACTGCTGACGGGTCTGGCTTGTTCCTTCCCCATCTCCTGGGAAAAGCCGTGACGATTGTGTCTAACCGGGGTCAGTACTTTCCCACCGGAGCGCACAGGCAGACCTACTCTCATCCAGAATCCATAGCCACAGCTGATCCACCATGACCACTCTTGGGATAGCCTCAGGGTCATTCCTCAACCTTGTCCCTCGATAGACAACTTGTTGTCGATCACGTCCTGATGTGTCCTCGCTCGTCCAACAACTGTACTGCTCTAGCGTCCTCCTCACATGCAACGGACTCTGGGTGTATAGGTGCTCCCCAATTAGTCTCCAGTCCGCGGCTTCGTCGATCAGTTGATAGAGTTTCGACGCCAGCCACAAATACGTCCCGAGCGGTGACTGGGGCCGCCACGGTCTTGACCTCCTCACTCTCTCATCGCCCACAAAATCCGAGATAGTGCTGTTGAGCCTCTCAGCTCTTGCAACCATCGCTGCACGTTCCACAACGCTACCCCATGTGCCTCGGCGCTTGGCTGATCGCTCGAGTTCGTACTCCTGCTCAGTCCGACGGCGAGTCTCGCGCATGACGTTGGTCATACGAGTGAGTCGCTTTTCGATCTCCCAGTGAAGATAAGGCATAAAGAGAACAATATCCTGAGACGCGTGAGGTTGAGGTCCTCCACTGGTAGAATCACCATCCCATGGAGGAGATGGGACAATGGCGCAGCGGGGACGAATTTGACGGGAGTGAGGAGGCATGTGGGTGTCGACGCCTCCCCGCTCTTGGCCATGCCACAGCTCGCGCTTTAGCAACTTCTCCGTGTTCGACTCGCCCTTGGAGGTACTGTGTTGGTAGAGTCGGCGCTGATACGACTTTCGGTGACCCTCAAACGAAGAGCCGTCCTCCCCGTAGTACCTCGATATTGCATCCTCAACCCACTTCATGTTGTTCGCCTGAAGATGGAAGTATCGGAGCTGATTCTTGTCTCGTGCACGCTTGAGGGGAGTTTCGTTGTTTTCGTAAAGGAGCTTTTGCATCGGTATCTTCTGGTGAGGAAATTTGCCATGACAAAGGGGATGCTCCAGGGTGACGCCTCCTTTCCCCTTGTCAAAGGCAATAATCCAACCATTGTACCCGTAGTCGGCCTTCCTGGGGTCGTCGTCAACACTGTCGTCTGCAGCTTCCAACCCGCTGATGTAGCTGACGGGCGACATTTGCTGCTGAAAGTCCGTGTAGACTTGGGATTGCCACAGCTGCACCCGGGAGAGAATAGCACGGTTCCTGCTCAGCAACGCTGCCCGACGCTTATCAGCCCTCGCTAACTCCGCTTCGATGCGGACTAGGTCGGCGTTAGATCGTCTCGACGCCGCTTCTCTCCATTGGCTGTGCGCTTGCTCCAGCTCTACCACCAGAGCTCGGTCGGCCGGCGTAAGACATTGCCTCAAGTACCGGATACGTCTCAGCTCCTTGCGAATCAATTCCTTCTCAGGTGCAGTAAAGCCCTCATAAAGCTCCTCCCTGCGCGAGAACCTGGTGCCTAGATAGACAGCCCAAACATCGGTGGCTGGGACGGGATCCACGTAGTGGTCCTCGACGTTGTAGGGTACCATCGGCTGGGCCTTGGGTGGCGGATCGGAAAAGGCGATGCGCACCGCGCCGGGAGGCATGGCGGCGTTGGGGAGTCGTCAAAACAAAGACGCAGAAAAATACGACGAAGGATCGAAGTTGCCCGGAGCTGGGGCCGAGCTATGTAGGCACCGGCATCTTCCATGTGATCTGATCAGGTTCAGCTGCCGCTTGGGGATGCATTATCTTCCGCTGCGTTCCACAGCAGCGGGGTTGACGTGTGGCCTGTCCCGGCCGCAAGCTGAGCGAGACGGTTCGCTCCTTCCCCATTTGCGGGTCATCCCCTGCCACGTATTAAAGACGTGCAGAAAATTGGACCTTTCTGCATCAGTTGTGCGTTGGACTTTCCTGATTGCGGCGAGCCGCATGCGTTGTCTGCATGTCTTGGCGCCGCCTTTGCTGCAGAAGGAATGGCTGCGATTTCGTCATGGTTTTTTTTTTGTCTTCAACTAGGACACTTTTGTGTGCGACTATTGAAACATATTTCTTCGGGCGCCAACACGGCCGAAATGGAATCACGGAAACCCAAGCCCGATCGAGTTGCTCCTTGGCCATGCAGAGCGGCAGGACATGGCACTGCACCACCACTGTTACCGGAAACCTATCGCATATCGGCCACCATGTCGAGCCGCGAGGGCGTTTCGCAGATGAAGAAAGTTCTTGAGAAGACCTTATTTTTTCCATGGTGGTCAGCGCCAATTTGTTTCACAGGCAACATTTAGGGGTCGGAAACCCACCTTGAAAGACCTCCATCTGAAAGCACCCATAGCTGAAAGCGCAGCGAACAACCTCGGCAATGAAGTACGACTTGATCAGCTCGTTCGTCGAAGCGGCAAACCCGACAAGGTTTCTGACCCAGTGTCAGTTCAGCAGCCGGGACGGGACGAGAGGCGGACTCACACCCAAACATAGACATATGGTAGCCCGGCCCAGGGCTTAGGTCCAATGAAGCGCGTATTGTCATAAAGTGCCAATGCGTCTTCTTGGTTGACAGGGTCGTCGAAAGCGTCATGTTTCCCAGGGCCCGCTTCGTGATTCGTGCGGCAAGGGTGCACGTCTCCAGAAACAGGCCGTCGATACTATTCCCAATAGTTGGGCTCTCGACGATTGCATCCAAGTCAACGATAAGACCGAGGTCTTGAAAAACGTGGCCAGTTTCGGCGGAGAAAAACCATCGAATCGAGTCGTTTGCGGATGGATCTGTGTCTCTGCCTGGCCCCTGGAAATGAAAACGGTCTCTGGGCCATTCGCTAACGAAGTGTTGGGTTTGGGTATATAGCCAACAATGAGCACAGCCAGAGTAGAGATAGATTAGAGTTCATCATTCTTTCATCATTCTTTTCTTTCTCTATGGCTTCCAAACCGCGACCAACATGAGTCGAGACCTACCAACCCATTCCATCGCAGCAGTTCGCCCACACAGACTCGGAAACAGACACGCATCATGATCCAAAACCTTACTCCCACCCCACCAGAACCCAACTCCTCCCGTCGGCAAACCCACGTTTCTGCAGAGACTGGCCGGGACGTGGCTGTTCGAATGGCTTGGCTTGATCGTCTCGGCCGCCAGCCTCGCTGCGATGGCATACATCCTCCTCCAGTACGACGGACAGAGGATCCCCAACTGGGGTCTGTCGTTCAACACACCGATCTCCATCCTGGCTGTTGTGTCTAAGATGGCGGCCTTGTACGGGGCTACCAGCGCCATCAGCCAGCTGAAGTGGGTGTGGTTTGCTGAGCACGGCAAGACACTTGTCGGCTACAAGACGTTTGATGGTGGAAGCCGAGGCGTGGCCGGCGCTGCACTGCTGGCATGGAATGTCAAAGGGCGGTAGGTGACTTGCAGTCCATTTCAGATGTACTCGCTGATGACGTGCAACAGGAGTGCCGCGGTTCTTGGCGCTCTAGCTGTCATTATCGGCGCTGCTGCCGGACCCTTTGCCCAACAGATCGTGCACTTTTACGAAGACCAATACATCGATGCCATTCAGGGTGCCTGGGTGCCCAAGGCTGAGACTATCACAGCGCTTGGCCCCAAGTTCGACTCGTCTTCCTGGCAGGCCGATCAAGCCAACGCAGCAATGGCACTCTTTCTCCCAGCACAAGAACGTCTCTTACAGCCCAATTTTGGGTGTCCGACCGGAAACTGCACCTTCCCCGAGTTCGACACGCTCGCCTTTTGTCCCGTCTGCGCCGACATTAGCCTACAGCTCGAACGCACCTGTGCTCCCATCAAGGACTCAGTCGTCCCCAATGCTGAAAGCTGTACCGTCTCCTTTCCCGGCCCATCTCCCATCTCCCTCTTCTACATTGCCGATCCCAACGCCCCAGGCTCCTCGACGTACGCCCTCATCAACTCGACGAGCCCCCTGAACGCCACCGTTCTGACGAACCTCACCTATCCCACCACCCTCTACCAATCGATCCACGCCGTCGTAGACGCTCACATCCTCGGCGGCGGCGGTCCTACCGCATCCGGACAGCTAGAGAACAACGGAATCCACGTCCTCACCCAAACCACCCGTTTCATCGGCCAAGAGTGTGCCATCACACCCTGCATCTAACGCATCGCCGCCTCGGTCTCGCATGGCGTTTACGAAGAAATTATCGTCGCTACCTCGATAGACACGCTCACCAAGTACTCGTTCGCCCAGCCGCTTGTCCTCTCTCCCCCGTGGAACCCCACAGTCAACTACACCATCATTCCCGAGTGGCTCGATGCAATGCTATTTTACTCTGGCATTGACCAATTCGGCGGCCAGCTCAAGGGAACCGTCACAACGGAGGACTCGAACCAAGCCATCCGCGTGAGCACCCTCAGCACGGAATTCGAGACCTCGAAGCCGAATGATGCGCTCCAGGCCGTCTTTTACGCCGACTTTAACGGGACAACCTGTCCGACGCCGGATGATAACGTGGGTTGTGTGTTCCGGGCACTGGCGAAAGCCATGAGCAAGTCGGTGAGAGATGCAGGTGTTTTGAGGAATGGGACTGCGGAGCCGTGGGCTGTGCAAGGAGAGACAGGGGTGATGGGAGTATTTATCCGGGTCGAGTGGCCGTGGTTTGCCTTGCCGGTTGCCGTGTGGGCGTTGAGTTTGTTGGTCGTTATCGTGGCGGGTTGGAGGAGCAGGGGCGTGCCGCTTTGGAAGGAGAGTGCGCTTCCGTTGGTGTTGAAGGAAGCGGTTGCAGAGGGAGAGCTGAGCAAGAGGGCGGAGGTGGTGGGTGTAAAACTAGATGGCGGGTTGAGGATTGGGAGGTGATGATGGTTTCTCCAATGCTGCTGGGGATAGACATCGCGAGATGTAAAAGGGGCATTGTGTTGCATTACATTAGATATATTACGTTAGATATCTCTGTATAACATGGCAACCTGATATGCCGTTTCCCATTTCCACTCATTACAGTGACTCGCCCTTTTCTCCCTGAAAAGCCTATTTGTACCTCCGATCCTGCCTCCGCCGAATCATAAACACAGCCCACGAAAGCAACGACGTGCTTGCAAAGAGGATCCTACGCCCGTCAGCACCCACCCCAATCTCGGCATGGCAAACTCACGTGTTAACAATCGCAATTCCAAAAGATGCCCTTAGAAGGTCCTTATCGGGTAAAAAGCCAACATGGATTGCATCAGCATACCGCTGAGCAAAGCCCCTGACCGAGCAAAGCGCATCCTGGCTGAGCATAGCCGCCTGGGCAATCGACATGAGCACGCAAACGGCGTCCAGCGTCGTCTCAATCTCCAGCATGATCTTTCCGGCGCAGCAGGTGAGAAGCAAAGCCACAAGACTCCACGCCGTTGCGACACCCGAAATGGCAGTCACAGCGACATGGGTTGCTGGAAGGGCGAGGTCTCGATCGCAGAGCCCTGTGAGGAACTGCGACATGAGCCCAATGATGACGAGGGAAAAGGTGAGTTGGCCGAAGCGGATTGTCAGGCTTGTTAGTTTGAGGAAGGCTTCGTTGAGGGCGTCCGCCATTGAGGATTTTGGTTCAAACTGTGAATTTGTTGGATCTTGTGTTTAGGAAATTGGTGATGGTTATTGTTGAAAAAGAAAGAAAAAAAAATTGGGAACAGGAGTCCACGACCAAAGAGCGCCATTGGCAAAGAAATACCAAACATCTTCGCGACTATCGTAAGATCCATCCCCATCACCCAATGATCCCCAGACCATCAGGTTAGTGTTTGTTCTCCATTTGCCCAAACCGCTTGGCCAAGCCCCTGCCGATCACCCCACCGAGTGACGTCGTTGCCGCGTTCCCGATCGCGAGGGGTAGCTACCCCGTCATCTTGGCACTACTCCAAGTGCGACCAAAGTGGGTCACGAACACCCGACGCGTGCACTCGCAACAAACCGCAAACCCCATTGAATGCCAACAACCTCATTATTCCAAACAACAATGTCCGTTCCCCGTCCCTTTTCCCTTTGAAAAAAAAACTGACATTGTAGGATCGACCCCTCCCTCCGTCTCCGCCGCGCAATCCGCACAAACGACCCCCTCCTCGTCCGACGCATCCTCAAATCCCACCCCCACCTCCTGCACAACCCCGACCACACGCCCACAGGCGACGCCAACTCCAACCTCCACCTGGCCGCGCTCCTGGGTCACCTCCGAATCTGCAAACTCCTCGTCGAGCTCGGCCACGAAGCAGATGGCGACGAAGGCAGCAGCAGCAGTAGCACGCCGGCGCTCAACGACGCGCACCAAACCGCGCTGATGCTCGCCGCGTCGGCGGGCCACACCGAAGTCGTCCATTTCCTCTGCGAGCGGGATCCGAAATCGATTCTCCGCCAGGACGTGCGCGGGCGCGATGCCATCATGGAAGCGAGCCTGAACGGGCACGATACGGTGGTGCAGATCCTGTTGACGTTCGCGCCGGGGGGCGCGCAGGCCGCGCTGAGCCAGGCGGATGTGGATGGGAACACGGCGCTGCATTTTGCGAGTAGCAATGGGAATTTGTTGGTGCTGAGGACGTTGTTGGCTGCGGGGGCGGATGCGGGACGGAAGAACGTGTGGAGTTGGACGGCAGATGCGTATAGTGCTACGGTGCAGGCCGAGGTTTATTTCAAGACGTTGCTGCAGGGGCAGCAGCGGAGGGTGGAGGGGTCGCCGGGGAAGAAGGCGGTTAGGATGGTGGAACGGGACGAGGATTGAGGGAAGGGAAGGAACGGGAATGCATTGCTGGAGTTTTTCTTTGGGCTGGGTTTGCTTTAGGAGTTTGGGATTGGGATTGGGATTGGGATAGGGGTGGATCACAGAATAAGAGGGAAAGGACATTGTTCGGCATGGTATGGCATCGCGGGTTTGTGGGTTGGTAGACATGGCAGCATCAGAAAGGTTCCGGGTGGACTTGGAAGGGGATCAATTGACCGGATCTGGTTGGCTCTCAAGGTGTTTGCTGAGCCGAGACTGATGCTTTGGCAGCTCTCAATCAACGCCCTTCTGAGGCAGATGACGAGGCATGTTTGTCACGAGAACTTGTGCAAGCTGGAGATGAAAGGATACCTCAATCTGTGTAACAGTTGGGGTTTGGTGGCTGTTTTGTAGGTATCTTTCGTCGTTTGGTTGAAACGAAGGTCTAACGGGTGTTGTGCCAAACGGACAACCATGACAAGCTCACGTCTTGTATCGTACGTGCGTCATCATCCAGAAGCCATCTCGCTATCTGTCTTGCTGAATGTCGGAAAGAGCCTTCAGGCTTATTTGGTTGGCCGTGGTTCTCGCAGGCATGCGTTGACTCAAAGAATAAGCTCTGCCTAGATGACTCGAGACTTTTGGTTGGCCTACAGTACTTGGTGCAAAACAGAAAGCAAACAGGGCTCGTCGACTGATAGTTTGCGTTACCAGTTTTAGGCCACGGCACAACCCAATTCGCAGGTATGATATTAGCACCTCATCAGTTCTGCCCGTCTCAACTCAAGCTCCATGAGTCACATTACCAGCTGTTTCCGACTTCCAGGTCGTGGGTCTAAACGATAGTTACACCAACATGGTTCTCTCCATTCACGTAGCAAACATGGACGCCAGTGATCGATGTCTCTCCACTACAGCAGACATATAAATACCTCCTCCTTATTTCCCCAGTAATCGTCGAGTAGTCTCCGTTTTCACCATCCTGGCTTCCAGTCAACAACTACAACACAATCACCACAAACACCATCAGCAACCACAACAACATCACCACTATCATCATCAACAACAACAACAATGGCGGGCTACAACCCACGCTACGGCTTCGACCAAGGCCAATCCCCCTTTGCGCAACACACAGTCTACCCACTGCAAATCACCTACCCTGCCGCCGCGGCGCCACAAGCCCAAATCATGATTCTCCCAGCACAAGTCATGGCTCCAACACCTCAACCACAAACCCTCCTCCAGCTAGCATCGCAACCACCAGCCACCGCCCAACCCGCTGTAACCATCCCCGGCGCCGCTCTCCGCAACTCAACAGGCGGAAACGGCCTAGAGCCAGGCTACGTCTACCTCTATCCCGACCAACACGTCCGCGTGCACCTGATCATCACCAACTCTGAGCCGTGGGTTTCGGGCACGCAGACCGATTATGTGCGGTTGTATGTCGGGGCGAACATGAAGATTTCTGAGCTGAAAGAGGCTGCTGGTGTTGGGGATGGGACGCTGGTTGAGGTTATGGAAGGTGGTGAGGGACGGTGGTACAAGGGCATGGAGGTTACGGGGTTGGAAGGGGTTATGGGACGGGAGAGGGAGGATATGACGTTGCGGGAGCTGGGGTGGGTTGGACGGGTGGTTTGGGTTTGGGTTGAGCGGTGATTTTTGTGTGATATTATTTGGGTGTGTGGGTGTGGGTATGGGTATGGGTATGGGTATGGGGTGTAAAGGGAGGGAGTGTATGAGGGAAAGGCGGATATGAAGGGAGGGAGGCTTAGACAGCGTTGCTTTGAGATTAGTAGATACTTGGTAGATAGGTAGATAGAGATACCAATCGTATGCTTTCACATACAACCACATTGACACTCCTCATCCTCGCTCTCGTGCTGTGCCTCGCGCTCTCGAGCTGCACGACGAGCCCGGGCTGCTCGAGCCTCATCTCTACCCCGACGAGATCCTGTCCTCTCAGCCCCTCCACGGCTCCTTGTGGTAGGTTTGGGACTCGGTGGCTTGATGGGAGGCAGAGTGTGCTTGGCCGCAAAGACTCCAAACGGAACCGAAGATGGCTGTTCGGCTTCTCTGTTTGCAACTGAGAGCAAACCGCTGGTATCCAGGCTTTTATCCAATGATGGAAAGTTCTCCCTGGGGCGTTGTCGTTCCTTGAGACGTGGTAACGATGGTAGGCCGGAAGTGTCCCTGACAAGATCGAAGTCCACAATCTTGATCCGCCATTCTCGGATAGGCTCGGTGCTCCATGTGTGTCGATCAAGGTTCCATATGCTTCGGTTAGGGTCTCGCTCAACCTTTTGTGCGATTCGGCCTCCGGGGGCGACGTTGAGCTGTTCGTCGTCCGACGCGCGGGAAGAGTTTGCTGGTCGCCTTGATGCTCGCCCTGCTGTTGCTAATGCCGCCGGCGCCGCCACCCCGGCTCCGGCATGATG
Source organism: Cercophora sp. LCS_1 (assembly GCA_036250225.1). Lineage (NCBI taxonomy): Eukaryota > Fungi > Ascomycota > Sordariomycetes > Sordariales > Lasiosphaeriaceae > Cercophora > Cercophora sp. LCS_1. Next base: position 747,720 of record JAPZLL010000004.1, read on the forward strand.
ATGGAGCTTACTCTTTTTGTTAGATCGCCTGCCGTACGCATCAGAGCTCTCCCTTCTTGGGCTCCCAGTGTCTCGTTCGGGTGCCGAATCGCGTTCTTCTGAACCGCTGTCAAGGGGGAATACGCTTTCCCCTTCCATATAGCGCGCAGGGCGTCTCCACTGCTTCTCCTTTTTGTCCTCTTTTGTGACCGGACCAGCTAGTCCCAGGTCTTTTTTCAGCTGTTTCAGCTCCTCCATTGCATGCTTGATTCTCTGTGCTGTCAGCGCTCTCTCCTCTAGCTCGGTCCTTGGTGTCTTTCTCTTGCCAGCAGAGCTTTCTTTGATCGCGTCGAGATCCTCTTTCACGTGGCGTAGCTTTGATTTTCCTTTTTTGATTCTTTTCAGCATCTCGATTGCTTCTCCCTCAGCGACTGCGACGTCTTTCTTCTCGGGGTCATCTTCGGTGGTGGTTAGGACGAGCAATGATGCCTTATTTTGTCTTGGTTAGCGAGTTTGATATTAGGCATGGTTATTTGAAGAGATCAACACCTTTTGAATTCCGTATTCAAGAAGGGTTTTGTCTATCAGGACAGACGTTAGAAGGCCGATGGTATGTTGGTGCCGTGAAGTTTAGGTACTTACGGTCCATGATCTCTCTTCCAAGAAATGTCAACTCCTGGTTTAGTCCGGAATTGCCCAGGATATCCTGAATGCAAGCCTTTAGGTGCCAAACCGGATCTGACCTTCTTAGGTTGTACACGGCGTGCTTCGCGCGGTCAACAGTGCGAATCGTGACAAAAAAGCCATGACCCGTGTCTTCTATAGGGGTAGGTCTGGCTTTGTGGTACCTCAGCTTGTTGTGATCGTCGAGGTGAATTCTAGATCACATTATTAACAAGATTCAAAGCTTCTATCATACGCAAAGTCGACTCACCCTTGTGGCGCAAACACTTGTATCTCAATCTCCCCAGTATCCTCCAGTCTCTTCAACTGGTTCGCAATTGAGTGTCTGCTAGTCAAGTGAGCTCCTCTTACAATCTTCACAGGACAAAAGTGCCACTGACCCTGTCCCAGATGGCAAAGCAACAAACTGGCGCACGCGATCGCCCCCAATGTACACACCGTCGATCCATTCCTGGAGATGCGACACGTAATAGTCTTGAAGGCCTAGACTCTTCAAAGGATTCGCGACGTTGACTCCGCCCACCAGAATCTTCAGCTTGAACTTGTATGGCCCTGACTTCACTTGAACTGCCAGCGCGTCGGTCTCTTTCGCCGGTTTCATCAACCAATGTGCTCGCCGGTTTCGAATGGACTGGCTTACTGCGGACAGCTGCCTCGTATATCCTCCCTCTCTTGCGCACCAGCGGTAGTGCGCCAAGACGAGTCACTTTCGTAGAAACAGGTTGCAGCTCTGGGTCAACGGCATCCATGACCCTCTCCGTACGATAGATGGCAATCTCGAGCTCAGCATCTTCTCCGATACTGAGTGAGCGGGGGAATCTCCATTTCTCCTTTCTCTTGTGGTGTTGCGCCATGGAACAAACTGGCCAAGTCGTGGAAATCTCAGTGAGAAGTGAACAAGATTGACCGCTTCGTTGTTGACTCAAAGCCTTCAGTTCAGCTGGGTTGAACGAGACTCCTGGTACGTGGTGAGTAAGGCCTCATCAGCTACTCATAAGAGCTCAGCGGACAGTTCAAGTCCCGATGACAGTCAGCTGTTGCCTCAGAGCCTGGCCGCCGAATTCGGTTCGTGCAACACACCCTCACCGTGAGCTGCATCTCCGAGTGTCCAATCATCGACCTCTACAAACCTCTCCGCCTGTCAAACCCCGCACCGGAGCCACCCACACCATAAACCCGCAGACAAAGACGGTATCTTCGGGCTCGCCGACAACACCATAAACAGCCCGAGTTCTACAGAAAACCGTATCGCAACCCCGTACAACCCTGTTGAGCGTCACCACAAGCCATGGATCCCGAGCCAAACGCCGGTGATAGCCCCCTCTCAACAACAGGCAACATAACCGGCATCCTAACCTTTGCCTACGCCATCATCGCCTCGTGCATCCTCTTCCTCTCGACCATCCGCACGGCAGACAGCGAGATGCAACAGCTCTTTTCCCAGATCCGGCAAACAAGCCGCCACATTGAGACGCTGAGCAACTACTTCCAGGACCTAGATCTCGTTGCGGACGTGGACCTGGCTCCGATGCGCGGTCCGATCAAAGTCGCACTCAAGGACTGGCGGAAAACAAACCAGGGGTTGGCTGCGCGGATCGGGAGACTAAATGAGATGGGACCAGGGATAAAGCGGCGGGTGGTGTGGTGGTATTGGCAGAATGAGATTTTGGCGAGCATGGCCAAGTTGAGGAGTGAGAAGGATGATCTTTCGGCGCTTTTATTGACGTATTTGTCCAGGTGAGTGTTATGTTCTTCTTGTGGTAGTGAGGTTTATTGCTAATGATTGTGGTTTTGTGTAGGAAGATTAGCACCCAGGAGCATCATCTGTGGAGGTTGGAGAGGTTAGCCACGGGCGAGCAGGTGGAAAGGGGAGACAGAGACTAAATCTAGAATATTCTTCAGCTAGGTACTAGACGAGCCCTCGCAGGGGGGGGGGGGGGTACAGAGCAGCGAGATAGGCTCGAATTGGTCAAAATATGTCGCAGGCCCCCTTGCTTGATCGTTTTCTGTGGAGGGTGGACAGCGCCCTCAAACAAGAAAAAAGACATATCAAAAAAGACCCTAGAGATCAAACCACCTCCAAAATTCCGCCACGACTGGCGAGCCCGCATTGCAGTTACTTCGTGTAGTCTGCCACTACTGAGCCCATCTCCCTCCCCTTAAACTCCAGCGGGAATTTCATCAAGGCTGATTTCATGGTGATGACAATATCGCAGTGCAACTTGTAGCTGCGACAGGTTAGTTACTCATCGTTCTCTCCTAGCACTGGCAAAGGTAGATCTCTTGAAACGACCTGACACGGGCAAAACCTAAATGGGAGGGGACATGCTATGGGAGGTCGTCCTGATCCTTCTTCTCTTCCGGGTCCTCCTTCTTGATGTATTGGAGATTAACCGTCAGTGTGCAGTCGGTTCTGATTTGTCTGCCCTTGGAGTAGTACCGAGGCGCGATGCTGCAGCAAGGGTTGTATTAGTCCAGTGCATGGGAATGCCGTGTATTTCGGTCGTGGGTCTTGACCAAGAGTATACTTACAAGTCATTGCATTCGATCAGATCTACTTGACGGGTTAGATCTGAAGGTTGGTAGTTCGCCCTTAGTTTCACGAAAAAGGAGAATTTAACCTCCTGGTCGCGGTGAAAGTCCTCGCCAATGCCGACGAACCATGTCATCTAAAACAGTAGAAATTAGTGATGGATTAGTAACATTATTAGAGATGAGTCAAACGGCAGTCAATACCTTCTCAACTCGAGTTGTGCCATCCAGAAGCTTCATGGTTGGCTGACCGGCGTCTAGAACGTCGTCCACTCCCTCGCGCGCCTCAACTCCGTAGTGCTTTGTGGACAAGGTTGATACCACGACGGCTCTCTGTGGTAGAATGCTCAGGGCAGCGCCTCTATGTACGTGAGTGCGGATATGAGGTTAGCTGTTGTCTCCTGTTCCCCAGGAGCGTATTAGGGCTTGGTCACCTACTTTGCAACGGCCGCCCAGGCGTCTCCCGGCTGGAGGACCTGGATCTTGGGATGTTTCTTTTTCACGCAGGTTTTCAGATACTGGCTACTTCCGAACCCACCAACCAGGAAGATCCCTGTATGAGAAAGTCAGCAGGGTGCTGGGGAAAGTCAGGTCGTGGGTTTGAGGCGTACCGTAATGCCCTGGTTGGGGCGCTTGAGTTCCACCGACTTGACCTGATCGGAAATAAGCCGGAGGATGTCGTTAACAATGGGGGAGAAGATATTTTTCAAGTCCCTTCTGTCAAAAAAACGCAGTCAATCGTTAGTGGTGCTCAGAATACTCGTGGGGGTGTGCAACTCAGCAGTCTCGACAACCTACCCAGTCATTTTCCACGTGTTCGACACCAAACCAGCGTGGGGCATATCATCGAGTGAGGCCATCGGGAAATTCACAAAGTGTTCCTCCTCTGGCTTCCCGCGGAAGGACTTCTTGATATCCTGATCGAAGGTTTTCTGGGCATGCGAAAGGCCTTTCGCTTTTCGGAGCTCCTGGAACTGATCTACCCCAACCAGGTTCTTCACGGCCTCGACAAATCTCTGGTTCAACCCCAGGGAGCCAGCCATGCAACCTGTTTTGTTTCTTTAGCTTCAATTCCTCAGAGACGAAAACTTGTATCGACTCACCTGTTCCAGGAACTAGTTCCTTGAGTTGAAGGTTGGGTTTGACACCAACGACTTCGTACGAGATCAGATCGACAGTACCTCCCCCAGCGTCACAAACAACGAATGCGTCTCCCGTATTCAGTGTAAAGTCCAACGAATGTATTGTATATAATGCGGCGGCTTCGGGCTCTTTAATCAGCGTGACGGGGAACATGCCAGCCATCTTGGCGGCTTCAAGTGTTGCGTGTACGCCATATGGAGACTTGTTGCTAAACTGTAGTTCGGACGAAAGTAGCCACCGTCTTTTGGGTCGCCAGCACCTGCCTTGTCCAAAGTAAACATCCGCCTGGTTGGTCTAGGCTCCACCCACATCAGGATGATTGGTTTATTGTGGAGGGAGGTGCTAAAATTAGGTCTCAGCTCCTTCCCCAAATTGTTCGCAGCCCTGACTTATACAAAACCCTTCCTTCTTTGATCTTGTGGTCGCTTGAAGGAGAGGTGCGGGTTTCTGTTGTTGCGCTCTGAGCGGTTAGAAAAGGGCATCTAGGCCTTTTACACTTCCGAAACACCCACGGTAGGTCCCAAACTCATTTCTTACAAGCCAAAAACAGCGGACCGCCTTGAACTTTACGTGTTCAGTCGCTCTCTGGTATCATTTATCGACTGAAAGTATTGCTAACCAGATGTTAGGAAACAAACAGCAACATGAGTGAGATGCAAGAGCTAGTCAGTCTACGGGAGCGCGTGGCAGAGCCGGAGGAGAAAAATGTGTTTCTAAGCGGCGAAGTAGACCGGTATGTTGGAATGCTAGACGAGGCTGTTGATGAAAGGAATTCGCTGCGTCTGGCCATGGAACACAAAGATGGTCTTCTCGGCGAAAAGGATAACATTCTCCGAGAAAAGGATGCCATTCGCACGAAGGTGCCTTAGTCAAAAGACCTTTTGACTTGTCGTCATGTAGCAATGCCAAAACTCCTTATTGAGAACTAGGCGTTCTTCTCAGCGGGGTGTGGGACATTGAGCGATGGAGCCTTTGCAAGTGAGGACTGGGTACATGCATTGTTGGAAGAGGACGTGCCAGTGGCCTTGGCGATGGGGCCAGGAAGGTGTAATCACTCTTGGTATGGCTCCTACGGCCGTGAGAGCCAAGATGGTGACCTCTTCGATGAAGAAGATGCTAGCAGCCGATGTGGAAGTGATCATCGACAAAGTCCAAATTCCGGACGTCTTGATAATCCTCGGTCAAATTGCCTGACTTTGACGCGCCTCAGTGACACGTCGACGACGTCGCATGAGATGGCCAAATGGTAAAGCGTTGCCGGGAGTCGGGCGGCAAATCACGATACGTGCGTGCGGGGTTTTCGTCCTTGGACAACCTGTTGAGGTTTGCGCAGGGAAATGAAGATGGGATATTGCCCAGCTCATTGTGGCGACAATGGGAGAATTTTGTCAATTACAACCCCCTAGAAAGAACATCGGCATTCAAAACAAGGCAATTGGTGGGATGGGGTGGTGGAATCAGCCTTGGTTTGTCAGAGAGGTGCCGAGACATATGCAGGTTGTGCAGCCTGGTTCGGGCGAAGTGACTTATGGCCAATCACTGTTGGTTCCAGAACACCACTATGAGCTGACGCAGACATCTCTGTGGAATTTCTATGCGCGGCTCGCCGTATCGAGCCTTCCCGCAGACGCCATCTCCTGCACCATCCGTTGCATTTAACGCCTCGTCTGCCCTTCACCACGACCGAGGTCCTCCCACCTCTCTCCACCACCATCCTCGCTCGAACTTGCCCATCACGGACTCGGGATACCAAAGCGGAATGAACTCGACCCTTACCCTCGACTTAAACTATAGGGGCTCCGCCCGATACGAGAAAACCGACGATGATGATAATGATGATAGTAGAACCATTATCCCGGACAGGAAAATCTCCATATGGGACAGGAAGGAGTTGCCGGTTCAATACATGGAATCACGTCTACCTCTGGTGCTAGGAATTATGGACCCGCAATCCACCAAAGAGGGCGCAGGGCCTGGGTAATATCTTGACGCTCTGCTTTACGGGAGGCCACACTGACGGATGCCACAGGTCAAAGAAAGAGAAGGCTGCTTCGCATCACACCTCACCTCCGTCGATCAAAATGCCCAGCGCTGCTAAAAAAAAAGCCTGTAAGTTTCCGCCCCATCTGGAGATCATAAAAACACTAAAGTGTTGTCGAACCACAGTCCGATCATGGTCACCAAAGAGAAAACACACGCCTAGCAAGGATAATGTGATGCCTCGAGAGATGGCAATCCCTGTCGCGACAGTGGGAATTCAATACGTTTCATGGGCCAGACAGAGACTGGACGCCCTCCTCTCGTCATCAAAATGGATGATCCCGACGAGAGATATACCGTCGGAGAAAGAATGAAAATCATTGTGTTGGTGTTGCGCAAGCGTTTGACGGGCGATTTCATATCTTGGGTCGCAGCAATGGCGGCTTTCAACCATTCGTTGCACTCCCTCATCGTTGATCTTTCTGCTCATCACCCGAACGATCATGTGAGTCTGACAGGTATATATATATACGCTTGACGTCAGTATGACGGATTGTGTTGTTTATTCACACAGACAATAAATGGAACAGATTGGCTGAAACCCCTTTGACATTGACATGACGTAACATTGACATGACGTGACGCTGAGGGACTCGTATCGTGATCAACACAACCACTCCTGCATGTAAATAACAAAACATCCGTGGCCGAGAAAGACTCTGGGACTTCGAAATTCAGACTTCAAAATGAGAGTACCCTTCCGCATCATTTCCCGTCCTCATCCCATCGCACGAACCTCCAAGCAATTCTCAACCATGGGGGCAGTCGACATGCCGGATTTCCCCTTTGCTCGGCCCTCGGGCCTGGAGCCCCCATCCGAATTCGCCCAACTCCGTAAGAACGAGCCCGTCTCACGAGTCCGGCTCTTCGATGGCACACCAGCCTGGCTTTGCTCCAAGTACGTCGACGTCTGCAAAGTCTCTACTGACCCAGCTCTCTCCAAGGAACGCAGCCGGCCCGGATTCCCCGAGTACAATGCTGGGGCGAAGCTGGCGGCCAAGGCGCGGCCTACGTTTGTGGATATGGATCCGCCGGAGCATATGCATCAGAGGTATATCAAGGCATCAGTTCTCGTTTTCTGGTTTGGTGTGGCCGACGGCCGGGTACCGGATGGGACACGCTGAGGCTGATCTGCGAGTCCACAGGAGTATGGTCGAACCCTTCTTCACGCCTCAAAGCGTCGAAAAGATGGGTCCGTACATCCAAAAGACGGTTGACGATCTCCTGCAAAAGATGAAAAGCAAGGGCTGTGCAAGCGGACCGGTTGACCTGGTGGAAAACTTTGCACTCCCAGTGCCATCGTACATCATCTACACAATCCTCGGTGTTCCGTTTGATGAGCTCGAGTGGCTCACCAAGCAGACAGCCATCCGATCGAGTGGGAGTTCCAATGCGAGGGAGGCTTCGGCTGCTAACCAGTGCGTGCACCCTTTCCCAACTCCAGGTTCATCACCCTGATGATCTTTCAGGCGATTGCTCGATTACATGAAAGACCTGGTCGAGAAGAAGATGCACGATCCCAAGGACGATCTCGTCAGCAAGTTGTGTGTCGAACAAGTCAAGCCTGGGAACCTCGACCAGGCCGGTGCAGCGCAGATTGCGTTCCTCCTGTTGGTGGCTGGCAACGCAACCATGGTGAACATGATTGCCCTGGGCATCGTCACGCTGTTTCAACACCCCGATGTTCTGGGGGAGCTCAAATCGGACCCCTCACGGTGGTCGGGTCCGTTTGTCGAGGAGCTGTGCCGCTATCACACCGCGTCGGCCATGGCCATGAGACGCGCTGCCAAGCAGGACACGGAAATCGGTGGCAAGGTAACGAATTAGTTTTCCACATTTTTTTGGTTTTTTGGTTTTTTTGTTGCGACACTTGCTGACTGACGCGCGGCACAGATCATCCGCGCCGGCGAGGGCGTCATCGCCTCGAACCAGTCCGCCAATCGCGACGCCGACATCTTTTCTGACCCCGACACGTTCAACATGCGTCGCGAGTGGCCGAGGGAGTGTCCGCTCGGGTTTGGCTACGGCGAGCACCGATGTATTGCCGAGGGCCTCGCCAAGGCGGAACTGATTACCGTTTTCAAGACTATCTTCAAGGCGGTTCCCAGCTTGAAGTTGGCGGTTCCCATTGAGAGGATCGAGTACACCGACCCGCATGCAGATGTGGGCATCCTGAAACTCCCCGTCACTTGGTAGGTAATGGCCATGATGGTGGTGGCGAAGGAGTTGCTTCGATAGGATAAGTAGTTTTAGCAGAGGTCCTCGCAGATACCAAGCATGATAGTGGCGCCAAATCACAACCAACGGCTCCCGTTATTTCCGTATCCAGTATGCCGTTGTGGCTCCGGGCCCTCGGAATTGGTAAGGGTTGTAGTATCCGAGGCGCAGCGGTACTGCGAGCGTGTCCGAAGATGGTGTAGTTCGGACCCAACCACCGTTGACAGCTGCAAGCTGTGCGTGATGAACCGTAGGGTCTGGGACGTTTCGGTCAGGATTGCATGTGCAACATCGAGATGGGGATTAGCGTCGGATGCTGCATTTGCTAGGTTCTCCGTGTCTGCCCCGCTTCTGACACGGTATTTAAGGGATAGTTGATCGCTGATCAGGGCAACTATTATTCAGACATCAGTTACGACAATTCTTTCGGTGGGTGTGCAAAATACCTTACCAACCACCGCAACCATGGGCGAAGCAACCCCCGACGAGATGACCAACTACTCCTACGTAGCCGACCGCAACGTAGCCTGGTTCATGAAACCGCCCAGTATTCTTCCTTGGCCGGCCCGTGAGCTCTTGGAAAAGTATTCGGGCATCGAGCCTCAGCAAGTCGGCAAGCACATTGCCGGACTGGTATGTCTTTCTCATCCTCCTCGTCCTCCCCTGCCCTCTCATCACCCATCTTCACTTCCTCCCATAACAGCACTGACCCCATGCCTCCCAGCGCGACCGAGCCTGGGACACCTACCCGTTCCCTTGCATCGGCTCCTTCGACTTTCTCGACTTCAATCTCTCCCAACGCAACCGCCTCTACCCCCGCCTCCTCTTCCGCCTGCAGGGTGGCCAAAAGTTCCTCGATATCGGGTGCTGTCTAGGTCACGACATCCGCAAGCTCATCTTTGACGGGGTCCCTTCATCCAACGTAGCCGGCGTCGAGCTCCGCGCCGGCTTCATCGACCTGGGGTTCGAACTCTTCCGCGACAAGGACAAGTTCGAGGGCCGCATGCTGCCGGGGTCCATCACCGAAGACGGCGAGCCCTGGGTGCAGCTGGAGGGTCAATTCGATGTGGTGAATTTCGGCATGGTGTTCCATTGTTTGACGTGGGACGAGCAGATCCAAGCTCTGGGACGGGCGCTGGACGCGCTGAATGGTCAAAAGGGCAATTCAGTGATTGGGATTTGTGTCGGAACACTGGATGGAAGATTGGAGAATTGGACGGGGAAGACGGTGCCTGCGCACAATGAGGAGACGTTTGAGAAGTTGGTCAGGGAGTTTGAAGAGAAGACGGCGACAAAGTGGGAGGTGCAGGTTGAGTTGGATACCGGCTTTTGCATGTGGGATGGGAAGTATGAGTGGCTTGGGCCGAGGGTGAGGAGGTGTGTTTTCGAATTGACGAGATTGGAGTAGATTGGTTTTGGTGATGGACATTGATACATGAGAGAGGATTGTTGAGGATTGGCCGTTTGCGTGGCTTGGTTTGGGTTGACACAGGCGGGCACTGTGGTGCTGTGTCACCCACGTTATGCCGGGCACAACAGGACGAACCTAGGGAACGGGACCAATTGAATTGCTTTTGTTTAAGCCACATTTGCAAAGAATGAAAGCAGATAACAAGCGTTTACCTCTTCTTTCTTTCCCTTGGTGTCAAGCTTCACCTGAGTTTCCGACAAAACCACATCGTGTCCGCGGCAAACGCTCCTTCTGTTGAGCCCCGTTCCGAGGCCTGCAAGTGTGCCCAAGTCTGCTTCTGATCACGATTGCAGGCCACCACCACAGAATCTCAACTCAACCTTCACGTCGCCGTCAAGTGGTTACTCTCACGACCGGAAAATCGGCATTCTTTGAGCCATCGACTTTGGTGTGAAGAGTTCACAAAGGATCACAGCTTCCTAATTCGGACGTGTAAGATCCGCTGGAGTGAAGTTTATCACCCCCACTGTTGACAAGCAGCAAACCAAGCGAGGAAGGAGCCATAGGGCGTCATTCTTTCAGCATAACCTATCCCGCGCTGTCAAAGACGCAATTTATGTGGCCGATGACATGAAAAGTTTGACCCGTTCATTTCTCGCCGAAACGAGGTTGTTCTTTCACCCGACATTCACTGCCAACAGTGTGCTTGTGATCACCAACTCCCAGGTTGTGAGAATGGACCAACTCGTTTCCTCTCCGTTTGGATGGATGGCATCAGACTCCTTTTGGTCTCGGAGTCTCGTTCGGCCCTCTTGGCCAGGATGTCGAAGGACGCGCGTCATGGTAGCAACGACCGATCTCAACGGGCGCATCTCATCTCCAGGTCCCGCCTCCGGCATTCATCAACCCTACCCGGTAGCCGGATGTGCTTGTTCCCTTGTGAATGGCGCCCTGCCGGCTTCTGGGGGTCTTTCTCGGTAATCCAAGGCTCTGCATTGGCTGAACCCCTGGCAGGATGTGCTCGGCTGCGACACTGTAAGTACCGCTCCGGGCTTGGCTCCCCCACAACCCGTTGCTTGATGGTTGCTGAGAGATCCAGATGCATCGTCGGATCACCACCGATGACGAATTCCCCGGGCTAGCCAACGGTCCCTTGACGGCTGAATTGCCAAAACGACCCAAGCGACGATGCACTTGACGGCGTCAATATGTTTACCTTCCCGGAGGAGACGTGTTTGCCGTAGCCGAGGGAGGGTCGCTGCAATGCTTCCGCCGATGGCGTTTGACGCGCCCGCGATCGTGAGGGAAAGAGCGGCCCTGCCCGTCTCATGACGCCTCGGAACCACAAAGTGGGAAGGGATGGTGGGTTGACTCAACGACAACATAAATCTTTGGCTTCGCCCTCGAGTCGAGATTTGACTCCATCACCCTTCGACGTCCTCGTGGTTACGCCTATCCTCTCATCTTCGAGTTTCCTAGACATCCTCAAGATGCGCTTCGCTACGTTCCTCGCCAGCACGCTGGCCACCCTTGTCGCGGCCCACCCCGGCCATGACATCGAGCAGGAAATCGCCGAGCGCGAGGTCATGCTCAACCAGATGTCGCGCAGGTCTCTTGCTCATTGCGCTGAGGAGATCAAGCGCAGCGGTTTGGAGGCTCGCTCCATCGCCCGCCGCAACGAGCTTGCCGAGATGCTGCGCAGGGAACGTGGCCTCGACAGCGGCATTGCTGGTGAGTCGCCCCATCCACAGTCGGGACTCAGGGAAAGCAAGTACTAACATCTGTATCAGCGCGCCAGGCCATCCCCACCTCGCACAAGTCCAACGCGGGATACACCCTCGACACGCCGCTCAGCACCATCTTTGGCTCCAACGCCACTTGCGTCCTGAGCCCCGAGGTTACCGAGGGCCCCTATTACGTCACTGGAGAGTTCATCCGTTCCGACTTGGTTGAGAGCCAGGCTGGCGTCAAGTTGCACCTGGATATCCAAGTCCTCAATATTGACACTTGCAAGCCTGTGCCCAATGCCTACCTCGAGATCTGGCGTGAGTGACCTCTCAACCCTTGCTTCGTTTCACGTGTTAACATGATGCATAGAGACCAATGCCACGGGTGTCTACTCTGGCGTCGTGGCCAACGGCAACGGCAACTTTGCCGACAAGACCAACAACAAGAAGTCGTGGCTCCGCGGCGCCCAAAAGACCACTGCCGATGGTGTTGTGCAGTTTGGCACCATCTTCCCCGGCCACTACACTGGCCGCACCATCCACACCCACGTCATGGTGCACACCAACGCCGTGGCCCTTGCCAACGGCACCATCAAGGACACCACGGCCTCGCACGTCGGCCAGTTCTTTTTCGACCAGGACCTTATCACGCTCGTGGAGCAGACGGCGCCGTACAACACCAACAAGCAGACGCTGACGACCAACGCTAGGGACGGTATTCTCACTCAGGCGTCGGCTCGCGGTGATCCGTTCATCAACTACGTCTACCTCAACGGCAAGGACGTTACTGGTGGTCTGTTGGGCTGGATTTCCTTTGGTATCGACACCGATCTGGCTAAGCGCGTGAGTGCCGCGACCCATTTCACCGGCAACTAGACCTTGTCTTCGCTGAGGAATGATAGTCAGCATTGCAATTCAACAGAGATTGATTATTCTTTCCTCCAGCTGTACCTACTCCCCTCACTCCACGTGCTACCACTCCCTCTTTTCACGTCTGCCACCCATTTCTCATCCCCAGGCAACTCGACAGCCGCAGGCTCATTCGCAGCCATTTCATCCATCTGCCAAAACGTCTTTTTCTCCACCTCCATCTCCCTCGGCGTCATTGGTCTGACCACGCAGTCTCCATGCAACTGCGCCTTGTCCATTACTCCCGTCTCCTCCCTCGCCACCTCCCTCCTCCTCCTCCTCATCCACCAGAATCCCATACCCACCACCACCCCAATAACAACCAAAACTCCCACCACAACCCCCGCAATCAACCCCCCATTCTGCCCGCCCTCCACCCTCCCGATATTGCCACTCCCTCCACCACCCGGCGGCGCCACCGTCTCACTAGCCGCAGGCGCAGGCGTAAAATCCCAAGCATCCCAATCCGGCACCGTCCTCGTCCGCACCACATTCCCCGTCTCCACCACCCCGTCTCTCGTCCGCGTAACGCCAATCGTCTCGGTCGTGACGATCATCAGATCCGTCGGCACGACAAAATACCCACCACTGCTCGCAATCGACCCGATGCTGCTCCATTTCGACTCGAGACTCGCTTGGTCGCTGGCGGTAGGAATGGGCAATTGCTTTGTTATCGTCCCTAGTACGGGCGTGACGATGAGGGTGTATTCCTCCGCGGGTGGGGTTGTGTTGTTGCCACTGACAGGAGACTCAGAGTCGGGCGTCAGACCGGCGCAGTAGTTGAGGTAGGGCGCGAAGCGGGGGTTGATGTAGGCTTTTTGCACGGCGGCTGCTTCGGCTTGGGACGCCGTGTTGGAGGATATGCAGGTGGTGCAGGATAGGAGGGACGTGATGTAGAGGGAGGCGGGCGAGCAGAGGTCTGGGGAGAGGGCGGAGGCGGAGGAGGCGTGTTCGTAGGCCGTGTTGCAGGGGGGGAAGCAGAGGGGTGGGAAGGTGGGTTCGGGTTCGGTTTCGGAGGTTGGTGATGGAGAAGGAGTGAGAGGGGTTATCAGGAGGGAGGTTGTTAGAGTTGTGTTGTCTGCCATTTTCGTGTCTTTTCGCGATGGTGTCGCGATGGTGGGATTTGGCGTTGTGGCAGCCCAAATGATGCATGGGAATCAAAGGGAAACCCTTCCAAATCCCGAACTGAAGTGGCGGTTGTGGCGGGGTGAGCTGTGATTTAAAGCAGGGATGAATTATCATCCTTCGTATTGGGAAGGTTGCATTTCCAAGCTGAAAAGGAGCAGACTAACTGTTTCAGCAGGGGCAGTGGACTGATGGTGAGTGGTGAGTGGTGACTTGGCGTTGAGAAGGAAAATACGAACTTCAGGGGTTGGGCCGTTGTGGGAAATGAACCAACCATGCGCGCCGTTTTTTTTGGGATTCTGTGGGGAAGAGGGTGGTGTGGTGTGGTTGCGTGCCGTTTCCGTGCAAGTGAGTGACAGGGGTGTGGTGTGGGATGCTACCTCGTGGCATGTGAAGTTGTTTGATACTTGATATAATTACCAATGAATTGGCCACTTTTACAATGCCAGGTAATTAAATGCCTTAGAGTACAGTAGGCTGGTCTACACGTTCATTGAATTGGCTACACTTGCTAGAGGTAGTCCCCGGTAAGCTCTGTCAGCTGCTGGATCTCATAAGTAGCGGCTACGCTATTTTTCCCAATATCCCATACCAGGTCGCCCAAAAAGGCTCTGGAACGCGCGAGTTGCCGCTCGAATTTAGGATTACCACCATCCCACCCCCACCACTCCATTTTGGCATCATCACCCTTCCACCTGAAGCCGGTGTTGATATGGATGTTTTTCAACGCGGCGCCACGCTCTTCGGCCTTGATAGCGACGTAACGAAGGCAGACAAGATCCCGACGTACGATTACATCGGGATAAGTCGCAATCCAGTTTAGTTTTTGCAGGCGGGGTGGCTCCAGTACCTTGATTAAGCGGCTGTTCTGCCTTTCAAGATGTTGAGAGTCGCACCATGGGTGGCCCTCGGAATGGGACCTGAGTGAGAGCTCCTCGAGACACGAAAAGGCGGAAAAGTCGATGCTATCCGCAAAGTCTGTTGCCACAACCTCCAAAGAGATGACGAGCTTGCGGAGTGTGTTACAGAGATACTGATTGAGTGCCTCGACGATGGGAAATGGCCACTCTGAGCTTCCTACCAACGTGAGGTGATCCGGTTGCCGTTGGCTCGGGCCACGGCTCGGGCCAGATACCGGTCGTAGGCCCTCTGATGCTCTGGCCAAGGCTCATCCCAGGTGAGTTCAATGCCCAGGGCCTGAAGCTCCGGCTTGAGCTCCTCCATATGACCATACGGCCACACAAGAGTCGGTCTCGTTCTGAGTTTGTCCTCGGAGCCCGGGATGTAGCTGATGTAGATTAAACGAAGCGGCACATTCTGCTGGTTGGCCAGCTTTGCCAAGTTCCGGAGCCAGTTAGCCTGAGGTAGGCCAAAGTCTTTGAGTCGGGGGACTATGTCCCCTCTGGCTTCGTCGGGCTGGAAACGCCACGCGAATCGGCGCATGCGAGGGGCGACAAACCGTACTTCGGTGCCCGGAGCATATCCGGTGCCCCAGTGCGGCAAGATCACGTCTTCCAGGCTGGTGAACTCGCCCAAGTCAAAGTCTCCCAGGTTCGTGGCGCCAGGCGGGAGGAGCAGGGACCGAAGGCTACTCGCATGGGGTCGGAGAAGGGACGAGGCGAACGACAAATCCCACGCATGACGTCCAGGTCCGGGGAACAAAGGCCAGTCAGGGACATACTTGGGGAGCGAGAAGTGCTCCAGGTTCCGGACGAGACCTAGAAACGCGGCGAGATCGGACTTATCCCCGCGGAGCTCCGTGATCTTCAGTTTTGTCAGGGGTAGCGATCTTGGCTGTGAAAAAAGTCAGCATCCGACAGGTTTCCAACTTTACAATAATCTGGATGTGTGAACGAACCGAAACTCCACGGTCATTCCAAGGTGCGCTTCGAGATAGTAGTGGGGATCCTGCGGTCCCAATAGCCAGCGTTTCGAGTTGAAGGCAGCACTGCGTCATCAGGTCAAAGTTGACCCGAAGCGGTGAGTGGATAGAAAGCTGCTTCAATCCGTTCATGTTCCGTTTGGCTGTGTTGATGAGCGCCAGGACAAGACCGTGTTCGTCGGCATTCTGAGGTCCGATTGCCAAGCTAGTTGTCCGTCCGAGCATCGTGGTGAGTCGTTCTGCCATTTGAATACCCAGCGAGAACTTGATCTCCTGTCCTTCGAACATCAGATGATTGGTGTGGTACGTATGACCACGGAGCTGGAAGGTCAGGGTTTGGCAATATTGGCCAAGTTCTGGGCTTTCCTTGAGCGTTCGCAGGAGCAACATCTGTTTTTTCCGACCATCCACGCCGTAATTGTAGTTTGACAAGATATCAAACCAGATATGCTGATACAAGTTGGGTATTGCGAGGCGATACAAGCGCTTGCAAACCATGGAGAGACTGAGCGTGGTTGAGGTTGAGGTTCCGGAAGAATGATTGCAGGCCATCTTGACGATCTGATCGAGGACTTCGTCGGCCATACCGAATAGATTCGGGCTCCTGGCGGGACCTGGAACAACTTCCATTGTGGCGGGCTGCGCTGCTCTTGTACGCCGTTGTTGTTGTTGTCGTACGAGGGAGGAATTCGGTTGCTACGAGCGGAGGAACGTAAGTCGAAGTAGACAGGCAAGTGGGGTGCCCCTTCAACTGGCGCAACGCACCAAGACGAAATTGAGAAGGGATAATCATTAGGGTACAAGCATATTTTCAGGTCAGGGCAGGTGGGGCAGGGCAAGCAAGTTGGATCAAAAACAAGCACATGTCCTGCATTCTATCGATTGGCTAGCGGTAGAACCTCGCATGTCAAAGCACCACACTGTTGTTTTCTTCATGCTTCTTCTCGTTATAGACATCCTTAATCTCTTAATCTCGTGCAGCCCAGATGGTTTGGGCCAAGGTTTGTGCATGGATCGGGGCTCTAATTCAAAGACTGAGCCTCCCACAAACACACGCCCACTAGGCTACCTATTATACGCCACGCCAATCTACCAAATTTCCATCTTTGCGACGTCTTTTCTCGCCAATCTCAAAACATATGAACCCTAGTGGCAGAATGAAACATGCTGGGCAAGAAACCGTCCATCCTACCATCATTGATACTTTCCACCGCCGTCTGCAATCTCTTGGGCGTCCGCTTGAGCACCGTCGAATTGAGCCTCTGATCAAGATGATCAGCCCTCAGCTCGAAGAACTTCTCCACGGCCGCCAGGACCGTGTAGTCCCCGAACGCTCTCGCCGCTACTCTCCCCTGGTCGAGCAGCCGATCAAACGCAGACACCTCCTCGTCGTCCGAGTCATCCTTGCTCAGCAGTGTGGCCTCGTCATCCTCCTTTTCGTTCGTTTGCGCGGCCGCAGAGGAGGCGCCGAGCCCAAACCCAAGAGAATCGATACGTTTCGTCGCTTCTCCCACCGTCTTCATCCCAAACGCCAGCTTTTCCTCGCCCTCCTTGGCCGACTGTCTGCTCTTCAGATAGCCCTTCAAGACGTAACACATCTTGCGCTTTTTCCGCTCCATGTACGTCTGCCACGCCTTGACGAGTCCCGGCTCGGGCGTCGCATTCGCAAAGTCAATCTCGCCCGCCGCGATCCGATGTCCGTAGTACTGTCCCGGCGCCGACCCAAGCTCAAGATGGCACAAGAACCACTTTGCGCCTGGAACACCCGAGAACCTCACGAGAACCCTTGCTACAGTTAGCATCCCTCTGATACATAAACGGAGGGAGGACACTTACCACTCCCCGGCTACAAGGTGCAGCTTCTCCTCCTGAATGAACTCAATCATCCGACTGACGAGCCTCTCCTCGTCCGTCACCTTGTCTAGCTCCTCCCCGACCTTGTCCTCCACTTCCGCGTCCTCCTTTTCCTTTTCCTTCCCAGCCCCCGGGCTCAGCTGCGAAACAACCACATCGCTCAGAAGCTTTGCGCCTCGCCGTTCCCCCTTGTCGACGTATTGCTCCCCTAGCACCCGGCTCTCTACTCCCTCCACGGCTGCCACCTCTTGCTCGAGCAAGCGTTTTTCGCATGAAAAGGAGACAACTACCCGCGCAAAGCCCGTGCTGACGGAACACCAACCCGAGATTCGGTCTTTGGGCGTCACGGCTTTGGCAATGCGGGCTTTGAGGCGGTCGTGGTCGATGAACGTGACGATGACGCGCTGGATGTCAAAGAGGCCTTCGATGCCCGAGTTGTTGACGATGATGGGGTTGGGGCAGATGGTGCTTTCGGGGTCGAGACTGGGATCGTGATGGGCGGTTGCACGGCTCTTGGTGACGGAGCTGGTGCCAAGGGTGATACTATCCAGTTCTGAGGGGAGGTGCGGTGCCGGGGTGGTACGTTCAGATGGAGGGAGAGTGATGTAGTCGAGGTGGGAGGTCACGGCGTCGTTGAGAGATACCCAGGATGGCTGAGACGGTGTTGCCGGAGGAGGCGTTGGTGCGGGCGCGGTCATGGGTGCCGGTGCAGGTGCCGGTGGCTTAACTTCTGGGACGGGCTCAGCTGTTTTCCCGAATCCGAAGGACGACTTCTTGCCGAACGGGGAGAACTTTGATCCTTTTTTTGCGTCGTCGTCTGTCTTTTTTCCGCCCATGCCAAAGGTTGGAAGAGAGAGTGAAGGACTGGGCAGGGAAAGCGAAGGACTCGGGAGGGACAGCGATGGGCTGGGAAGAGACGGAAAGGAAAGAGTTTTGGATGTCGTGGGAGTTGCCTTCTCCTTTTCCTCAACCACCTTCTCGTCGTCCGACGGGACCGCCTTGACGCAGTGCTGGAGGATGTACCCCACAACCTTTCGAACACTCTTCAACTCGACCTTGAGCTCCAAAAAGCCCGAGTCTGAAACGAGCTTGATGACCCGCTCGATCCAACCGTACGGGAGATCTCTCTGCCGCTTGTCCTTTACCGTATCGATGGCCTGGCGAAGGATGTCGACGACTTCGTGGTATGTCTTCATCACATCGTCCATCTTGTTCTGGACTTGTGACGACAACAGCAGGTTGTACTGCCGACCACGGTCATCCTGGCTACCAAAAGCAACCTGAGACGACGGATACAACGACCTGCCTCTGATCGTGCTTCCCATGGCCATACCAGTCCAGTTGAAAACCGAAACGTCGTTGTGCGTGATCAAGACCTGGTCAAGAAGACGTGCGAGCGCCATGGGATATCCCTCTGCATGAAACGTTGGGAACCGAACCCCAAGGATGCCCATCAAGGCATAGGCTCTGTCTGTTGCCTTGGTTGCGTCCCGTCTCCCGGCAGCGGCCAACACGGTCTGGGCAGCAAACCCGGTTCGAAGTTTTCCTGTTTGCCACTGGGAAAACTGGTCGATGTTCCCAAAGGAAGCGACATACTCCCTGTCCTCCAGGATGAGAGGGAGTGTCTCGTCGACAAGACACTTGAGCAAGAAGTTGATCGCATGCAGGGCGTCTGTCTCGAGCTCTTTTCGTGGCTTTGACTGATCGCTCACAGGTAGGCCATTGAGTCTCTCCCTCAGACGGTCCAGGAGGTTCGGTTTTCCTGAGCCAAGGCCGCCGGCGGCAATATCGGCCGCAGCGAGATAGACAGCTCGAGCCATGTCTGAAGCTGCAGTCTCCAGGGCAGTGTCCTTGGGAAGCTTGACTCCGAGGGCATCAAGAAGCATAATGATCTGCTGCGCTGTGTTGACTCTTGCAGCCTCGTCCCTCGCCTTCTCGCTGATAGAGGCATTAAGTGCTCCTTTTCCCAAGGGAGTGGTATGCGTCTTCTCAGTCGCTTCACGAACCCCACGCAACTCGATCGGAAGACTCTTTTCGTGCGCGGAGAGAAGTTGGCTGAGACTCTTCTCATCAAGGGACTGGGATGAAAAATGCGGGTTGCTGGTATCGCGCTCCGTGTAAAGCTTGATGAAAGGAATCAAGTGATACAAGTATCCCAGGGACTCGATCGGTCGGCCAAGCGGCATCCACTCCGAGTTGAGATAGAAAGTTGTCTTGCTCATGACGAGTTCCTGCAAAGTCCACGCTCTAGTTGACCACTCCGGCTTGGAAGCTAGAATGTCCTCGAATCCGGTGATTGCGCTCTGGCCAACTCTGACAAACTCGGGGGCGAGTGGCGTTGGCTCCCGTCCTCGTTCTTGCTCGAAGAGACGCCAGTCCACCGCTGCATCAAAGTACGACGTCTTGGTATCTAGCTGGACTAGGCAGAACTCGGCGTTTTCGTACCAGTCACCCATGAGAGAGAGCGACTCAGACAACTCCCCGGCATTGGTTTTGTCGATGCAGACAGTGTCAGTCCACAGATAACACTTGTCGCGCCGCTGGAAGAGCTTTGTTCTGAAGATACGATCGGCCTCTTGGATGACCTTTTGCAGCTTGATGGCCGACTTCCACTTCTCCAGGCGTGAAACCATATCATCGAGGGCGTCTCGCAGCCTGTTGTGCGAGTGAAAGAAGTCAACATCCTCTTGCGCATCTTGGAACGCCTTGGTTGCTCTCCCAAGCTCGGCTTCAGCACCCTCGAGTTTCTTCCTCAACTCTTCAACAACCCCTGACACCTGGTTCCCACCACCGCTCGGTGACGCGGCGTCAACCTCCTTCCCAGCCTTCCCGATCAACTCTTCAAACACCTCCCTCTCCATCTCGCCAAATCTCACTTCCGCCCTTGTTTTGTCCGCCGTATTCCGGGCCCATTCGAGCGCATTCTCAATCTGCTTCGTCCTCAACCTCTTGTCCAACAACTCGCCTAGACAGAACCTCTCCCCGGGATACAAATCCTTCACCGCACCCTCTTGGGCCTCAATATCAATCACGCACTGCTCCAACACAAGCTGCACATCGTCCTTCCTCCCTGAGCCACCGCCACTCTCTCCCTTTCTAATCGCCTCCTTGGTCCTCTCCAAGTCCAATGACCTCGCCCGGTACACATCACCCAGTAACAACTCGGACCCCTTCCACCGATGCGAGAGCATACAGTACTGCCCACGGGCGCCGATAGCGGGCCAGTTGACGAGGTTTCCGGTCCCGATATCAAACATGCGATACGGGAGCTGGATGGGTGGGGGCTCGGTAGACGAGAGGAAGTCAACATCCTGGAGGCCCGAGACGGTGTAGTTGGGTGCCGGGACGAAGGAGGGTCGGAACTGCGGGACCAGCCAGAGGTTGAGGATCGAGCGGAGCTTCTCGGGGGAGGCGCCGATGTCCTTGAAGATTTTGGCAAGAGTTTCGGGAGAGAGATCTTGGGACTTGGCGGCGTCGAGGAGGGTGGACTGGAGAGTTGCTAGGTTGGGGAGCGCTTGGAGGAGTTTGAGGGCGTCGGGGGAAATGTTGGACGTCATCTTGCGGGGTTCTGTGCGTGGCTGCAAGGTGTCTTGCTTGAGCTTGCTTTGAAAGATGAAGACGAAGAGGAAGCGGAGGTTGAGGGCCCTAAGATTCACAGGGATTTGCTGGGATGTGCGTGATGTTGAACATTACGTTTGAGAGCGGCAAGCGACGAACTTGTCAGAGAGCGCCCACAATTGAAAGACAACACGGACACCACCAGGGTGATGGGCGGTCGGTATTCAGGGATGCTGCACATCACTTCCCGTCTTGCAACCCACGACACGGATCACCACAGCTTCATTGGCTTCTAGCTCACCAACGTGCGGCGCCTGTCGCCTATCGCGGTCCCCGAACACTCCCAATATTGATGTTGCTACCCGATGCTCGCGGATAAAGGCGGGGTTCGGGCACCTACATGCACGCTTTCCATGTTTGCTTGATGCTGGTTGGCGCGTCTTTGGTCCTCAGCTTGCTCGGGACAGCCACACCTGCGGGGAAGGCTTGTTGATTGGCTATGCCGCAAACTTGGTGTTCTCGTCTTCAATAGGTCACAAGCTCGCTTTCGCATTTACATGACCATAATGGGGGGAGCAGAGCAGATGAAACTTGGGATTTCCGACGTTTCCAACAAACCAAGAGTCCAAGATGGCTTCATATCACCGTGTCCTAGCAGTCTTTGACCGCTCCATCGACCAAAAGAGCGTCGAGTGCGATTAGTAATGAGCCCTTCTTCCCATCATCTTTACTCCTCTCACTAACAACACGCACCAGCGACATCCACCCCTGGGACATTCTCATCGACGGCGAGCGCTGGTCCGGCAAAATCCGACTCATCGGCTTCGTCGACGCCTTTTTTCTGATTTGCTACTCGGGTACATCCCGCTTTGAGCACGGCATCATGATCTACAGTAACCCTCTCTCGCCCTCGTCCCTTACCTAGATCACAGTTCTAACGCCCAAAGCAGAAGACGACGACATAATCCGCACAACCCTCAAAAACGCCAACGTAACCCCCCAAAGCCTCTCTCTCAAACCCACCAACGAAACCCGCATCAAAGACAAAAACGGTATTCACCATTTCTAATCCCATCCCCCCCTCGCTCCTAGGTTCTAATGCTTGGGTCGCGCAGAACCACCCACCTACTTCTCCTTCACCTCGGAAAAGGGCTCTCTCGACTACACCATCACCAGCCTAGGCCATCCCATCGGGCTAACGACAGAGTACCCCTCCACCTCCCTCAAGCGCTACCACATCAAGCTGCGCAAGGGCCGCGACACCGTCATGCGCAAGCGCATCCGGCGAGGCGTCACGCAGCACGATCTGTGGTCGCTCATGCACGACGCGCTGCGTCTGGGCGTCATCACGCACGCGGAGCTGGTGGGAACGATTATCGGCAAGACGGTTGGCGGGTCGACGCTCGAGGACGTCTCGGGCAAGTATCTGGAGGCGTTGTCGGGGGCCAAGGGGAGGAAGGATTTGGTGCTTTCGGGGGAGAGGGTGTGATTTCTTCCCTTTCTTTTATTCCTCTGCGGATGGGATGGCATGATCAAGGACTAGGCCAGGTGGTTATGAATACAGACAGATGAGAAGGTCAATCAGGTACATCGCTTCTTCCCCTTTTGCTTATCTCCTCCTGTCCGGTAGGGACCCGTGCCGTAGCCGCTGTCGGCGCGGTACGCGTCGATCAGGTCCCGTGCTTCGTCGTAGTTGCCTGGCTTGATGCCGTGGGACTGCATGAAGCCGTGCCGGCCGCCCCGGGGCTTGAGGAATTGCTAGTCGGACATTGGTTGGTTGGTTGGTTGGAGTTGGACTTGGAGAACTTGGTGGCGGTGAGTCATGCGGGTCAGTCTGTGGGAGGAGGTGTGGCGCACGATTTGTTTGAGCCCAAGTTGGACTTGCTGGATTCCCCTTGGGAAGGCATCTTGGTGTTTTGGGTTTTGGTGGGGGAGTTCGCTTGTTTGAGGCGAGAGGTGTTAGTGTTGTTGAAAGGTGAGAGAAGCGGTGTGGTAATTAAAGGTGAGAGGTGAAGTTGAAGTGGGGGATGCTCGAAAGTGGACGGGGTCCATCGATGGCGGGGTTGTTTGTTTACATGCCTTTCAGGGGTAAAAGGGGGAAAATTACCAGGACGGAACACTCGTGCCTCATTGATCGCCATGTCCTAGACGATGATACGGAAACACTTGCGCCTGCGTGGCGAGCGCCTACAGGCATTTATCAACGGCTGTTGGGATCGTTGGGGATTGGCCGCCGAAGAAACGTTTCACGTCTGTCCTGGATGTTGGTATTGCTTCACTTCCTTGTTGGAAACGGATGTCGCGCCCCACAGTTGAGGGAAACGAAGCCGCGACTGGGGATGACACAACCCTGGCATCAATACGGGCCGGGTCATTAGTTTGCCTGACCAGGCACGTCGCATGTCTCGGAGCTGAATGGCGAACATCACGTCTGCCCACGAGGGTTACTGGCATTAGCGGCAACCAAGATCCGCTCCTAGCCGATTCCAAGAGACGCCACGGCTTCTACATGACCCTCAGCCATCGATGGGTCGGCTCCAACATCCCAAAAACCACAATTGCCAACCCACAATCCATGCGCTCAGCGATACCATGACATTCCGTCACAAAGGTCACGCAGGATGCCATCACCATTGTCGAGTCGTACTCGCGACGTGTGCTTACGAGCAAGACGGATACGATGATGACTGTTGCGGGGGTCGCGCATTATATGGGTGTGCGGCTTGAGCAGAGTTGTCTTGCTGGGTTGCGGGAGGGGAATTTGGTGCGTAGCTTGTTATGGACGGCGTATGATCGACCCGGGAGGATTGGGGGGTACGCCATTCCAACCTGGTCGCGGGCGTGTATTGATGGGCCGGTTGCGTGCTCGTGGTCTACACAAGACACTTCCATTCGTCGCTACAAGTTCTCTTCAATATGGTCGTTAAACTAGACCCCCTAGGTCTCCCCCGTATTACCTAAACTTTGGAAATAATGTCATCAAGCCCCCCCCAAAAAATCTCAGCGCGGCATCACCAACCCACCGTTAGCACCAACGAGACTCCCCGTGCACCAGGTTGCCTCGGGTGATATGATGGTTGCAACAACCCCAGCAATCTCATGGCACCCAGGGCATGCTTTGTCCGCATTAGATGACTCAACAGCCCACAGCCATTTGACAAGCCAACCACTGCCTTGTGTAGCTCTGGGAAGCGACGTGATCTAGTGCCGAGATTAGTGGTCGCAGGATGCGTGCTTCAGCTCCGGGTGGATGTCCGTTCGTAGTCGCCTAATGTACAAGGTTGGGTTGATCGCAACGTTTGTGACTTGGCCTACGGCGCAGTAGAGCATTGCATAGTTTTTATCGAGCCAAACCATGCTCGTGTTCCTATGATCTGAGACAGATGATTTAGCTAAGGTCTTATCTTAGTGGTGATGATTTCGCTCCTTCCCGCCATACGAAAACCCAACACGAGTCGTGCTCCAACTTCATCCCCCCCCGCTTGAAGCTCCCAACCAGCATCACGAAACCTAAAACCCTGCTCTGTCGCCAAGGTCAGCCGGTGAGGTAGTAGACTCCCTTCCATGTATGACTTACCCAGCAATAAAAGGCGCAAGGGTTGCCGCAAGGCCCTGAACTGGCTCTGCTCCTTTCGACCGCTCTTGAGCCCTCTGGGCTTGCTCCTTGCGATACTGTCGTCACCAAAATCCCGGAGATTGCCAGTTTTCATCAAGGCCTAACCCGTTGCAAATACAGGTGTTCAAGCTGGTTGTAGGATCCTTGCGGTGTTGCTCCTTCACCCACTTGAGTTTCAACACCAACGTGGAGGTGATTTTCTTCCGCACATACAACGTCGGGCTGATGATCAGTGAGGCTCCAGCGTCAACATAACGGTACATGATCTCGTAGTGGTTGTCAATCCACTTCATGACCTCGTTACTATTTTTGGGAGGGTCGCATGCAGTTAGTAGCCAAAAGGTCTTGCTTTTTTTTTTTTTTTCGCGTAGAAGACCTCAAAACTCACAGATTGTTTGCCGAGACCTCTCCCCTCCCCTCCTCTCAGCTATATTTTGGAAAACGGGTTCCTAAGAGTCATACTCTTGGTTCCCTGGCAAGTCATAGTATCTAGCGTCCTTCTAGTGCATGACGGTTTTGAGAATTGCAGCAGGCACGATGCCCGCTCTCTTGATCCAAGTGAGGGCTTCGAGGTTCATCGAAGTGTCGATGACAAGCTCGTTGACGCCAACTTTGGACCGTGCATCGTCAACGGATCTGATCCTCATCAAGTAGGGTATGTGTGGCCCTGGTGTTGTGCTTTTGCCCAAAACCGTCCTGACTGACGCGGTTATCTCGTCAAAGTCCGAGGGTTGTCGATGGTCTCTGGACCAGCGGTTGATGGCAATGATATTGCGAATTGGTACGACATTCTCGCTGTATTGGCGAAGCCGAGTAAGAAGCATAAGCTCCGCGGCCTTGGGGAAAATTCTGTGCCTGCAATCGCTCCATATGTCGAACCAACCGGTCGTAGAGTTCTGAACCTGGAGGCCACTCCCATAGCAGCGTGCGGTTCGTGATGATTGAACGCGGGCTGATTTGGCGCAGCTCGACCAGTCTCGTGTGCTACGGCTGGAGGATCACAGGGGGGTACCCCATGGCTTTCGGAGAACTGGAGATCCCTGAATCGCTGATTCAAGTCCATGCCATTGTTGCTGGAGCTCGTACTTCCGCTATTATATCGCGACGGAGCAAAGCGATTGGAGGAAGAGCTTAAGGACCGGGAGCTACGGCCAGATCTCAGCGGCTGTCCCGGGAAACGGTATCGCTCGCCGCGCTCGCCGTGCATTGTTGCATTACGCCGAGTTCCAAATAAATGTTTTTCTGTAAATATGGACAGTAGGACAGGGGAGTTGATATTCGGCAATGTTGTGAGCGGGGATGGTGATGAATATTACACGGACTTAATCTACCACATTATTGGGAATGAAAGCCATTGTGTCATGATCTGTTCGGGTGTCTCCCCATCCGATATGAGTTAGTACTGCCAGAGCCTGCGGCGCATGCGGTGTGGAGATTGGAAACCTACCACCTAAAGTGATACGAGGAAGAGAAGTGAATCCTAACAATCAAGTCAACGAAGTCAAAGGCAGATGGCCTGATCTCCGCCGGACAGAAAGTACCGGCTGTCTTGTATCATGAAAGGTCTCAACTCGGGTGCGATCAGAAAACCCAACAAAGGCCAATGAGTCACTAGAGCCTTGATGTTATTACTGTAAGGAGAACATTGTCGTCCCAAACCTTATTGGGCTAATATCTAGGCAGTCTCCTGCCACCTTACCAGCCAAAACTCAGACTTCGAAGTCAACTTCTTCAAGTCGGGACTCAGACCAGAACAATTCCATCCGAAGTACTGCCCCATGGTTGATTTTACCGTTTGCATCGAAGGGCTTGCTCATGCGGGAGAACCCCCATGCCTAGGCGTTTTTACCGCCGGTCCGGTTCAGTCGAGACGCTGGACGCAGGGAGTTGGGCTGTGATGTTGGAGAGATGCATATCAGAACGCCAATCGCCGTCAAATGATACGGTGGAAACACGCGGGTCATCGGGTACCAGCAAGGCAGAGTGTGTTCGGCATCAAGTTTGTTTTCAACCCGCAAAGTCCCTGGATATTTTATGCTAACTAAAGTTGAGGATCACCACAGCGTAAATTCATAAATTCCCACAGATAGCCCTTTGCAACTGAACAAGAACACGCTCAACAATGCTCCCCATCAGGAGCCTTGCCCGTGGTATCATGCTTTCAACGCAGAACAAAAGGTTTACGCGGCGGCAGCCTGTGGCTCGGCAGCGGGCGCCTCTTCCGCTGCAGGTGTTTCTTCAGGAGCCTTGGTATGGGTGGGGACCTGCTTGACTTGCGTAAAGTGACGAGGCAAGCGGTTCTCGCCTTCGGCATACGGGAAGCCAGCCTCCTCGCGCGCCATATCGTTGACCCACTTCTCGTGGCCCTTGAGCCCACCCTTGCCGTGCTTCTCAACACCGACCTCGGCCCACTTGGCGGCCAGGTAGAACCAACTGAGGGCATTGCCAACAGTCCCGACTTCGTCTGAGACGCCTGTCCTGGCGGCGTGGCTCATCTTCTTGTGCAGTGCGTCGTCTGTGAAGAGTTGCAACAGGTGACCGGCAACCGCCTTCCAGTCTCCCGGGGTTACGAGGAAGCCATTGACCTTGTCCTTGACCTGGAGCGGGATGCCACCAGTGGCTGTCACGATCACGGGACGGCCGGCATGGAGGGCCTCCGAGACCTTGACCTCGAAACCCTCGCGGGTCGAAAGCTGCATCACAACATGGGCGTTGGCGAGGATGGTGTTGATGAGCTGGTCGTTGGGGTCAAGTCGCATCACGCTAATATCCTTGATGAGATCGGGGTAGTACGTCTCCAGTTGGGCCATGGTCTGATCGTAGATCAAGCTGGCGTCGGGATCATCAACGGAGCCGTTGCCGCACACGACCAACTGGGGGACATCGGTGAACCCGACCTTCTCACATTGACGGCGGAACTCGGCGTACGAGTCGATGACAGTAGGAATGCCCTTGGCGGGGTCGAAGCGCGCCACCTGGACGATGTATTTGCGTGCGGGCCAGTTGAGCTCAGTCCTATAAACACGTCAGTGGCCGAACAAAAGTCGCAGTCAGAGAGGCAAGCTTACATGCGCTGGGAGTGACAAGCGACGTTGTAAATGTGTCCATAGTAGCCAGAGTCCCACTTGTTCAGGTGCTTGTTGAGGCCATCAAGCCAGTCAGTGGTGGCAGGAAGATAGGCCACCTTTTCTCGTGGGACATTGTGGGGAACGAAAATGGGGATAGGATGGCTGATGAACATGTCTGCGCCCTGGATATTGCTCCAGAGGAAGTCCCAGATGTCGGCCTGGGGAGAGCCGGCCTTTGCGACCAAATCACTGCGGATCTGGATGTGAGAGCGGTAGAGAACCGGGCGATCAGGAGTAACCTTCTTGATCAGGGGGATCAAGCCGGGCATTTGCGGGTCATCAATCTACAGTTCCAGTGGTCAGTAACCCCCTATCCCTAGGCAACGTGTTCAGTGGATACTTACGATTACAACATCGGCGCCACCCTCCTCGGCGGGACGGAGGGGCCCTCCTTCAGAAAACCAGTAGCGGTTGGCATTCTCTGTGATCCAATCGATGATGGCCTGCTTCTCCTCGGCGGAGATGCGTTGATCAGGGTGGCTCACGCCTTGGAGGATATTGTGGATGTTCTTGGTGATACGGAAGACTCCTGGCCGGGGCTTGGGTACTGTTTGGCGTCAGTTAGTCTATGCTCATTACGTGGAAGGGCAACCAGGGTGTCACTTACCATACCAAGTCAAGTCAACTCCCATCAAACGAGCGAATCTGACCAAGGCGTGCCGCATGAGGGCAACACCGCCGCCCTGAGGAGTAGAGCTGAAGAAGGCGACCTTGGTCTTGTTGGCGCGAAGCTTTTTAGCGTACGCCAGCATGGATTCCCAGGTAGCAGGGCCACAGGTGTCCTTGTGGTTCTGGACAGTGGTAAGATGGGCGCGGAAGCCGGCATCGGTTTGTACAATACCGCGGAAACCGACATGCAGAAGAGGAACAAGGGAGGGACCAAAGTTCCTGTGGTGCTCGTTAGTTGATACACATCGGATACCGGCCGCTGGATACCTACATGATGCACTTGCGGGCCATTGAGTCGGCCTGCTCATCTACCCGCTTGACGTCCCAGAAGCTCTTATCCTTGTGTTCGTCATCCGGGCGCATCACAATGGGTACGATGTCGAGCTCGAGCCATAGCCTTGAGCACAATGTCGGGCTCATGTACTTGAGAGTAGTAGGGAGGCCAGCGCCAATGAACTTGGCAAAGTTCTCATGCTCGTATCTCTCGACTTCGGAGATGACGTAGTCCGCAATAAGGTCTGCGCCCATTTTCATGGCGTCGTCGAGAGTGATATGTTTGACCGAGAAGTCGATCAGGTACGTAGTGTCATGAATGGCCACGGCGACCACAGCAGTGTGATCGTCCGAAAAGACGGCAGAAATGCCGAGGTAAAGTGTCTGGACAAAAGCCCGAGATCAGTTTTTGTCCGAGTTACGGGGAACAACATTGCTAAGATGGCAGCAAGGCACTGGGACGGGGCGCGGAGCCTGTTCCAGGTGTGCTCTGATTGGGGTTGACCTCAGCAATGAGGATTGAAAAGGCAAGCTTACCGTCAGAGCAGGTCCGAAATGTCCCTCCTTTTCAACGAGCGTGCTCATCTGACGCTTACGGTGCACCGAAGTGCCCGTGGAAAACTTGCGAGCCTTCTCGAAAGACATGATTGCGGTTACAATAGGCCGGAGGCTTTTTGGGTGATGGTGCTGTGTTTGGGTGGAAGGTTCGTTGCGGTGGTCCGAGGAGGACTCGCTAGCAGTGACCTTGGGATGATGGTCTTGTTCAACAAGATGCGATTGTTGCGATGGAGTCTCGGAGGGACGAGGGAATGAACCAGACCCCGGAGCTTGGCCTACAGCGTTAGGAGCTGGATAGAAGCAGTCAAGGAAAAGTATTGGGAGTGGAGCGAGGGGAAAGGGGAGGATCAGACGGAGCTATGTAGAGAATTGGGATGGCAACAAAGAAATTGTTGGAGCTGAAGAGCTGCAGGGGCGAGCGTGGCAGAGTGGCGCCGTCTATCCAGGGCAGGTACGGTCGAGGAGGTTGGGGGCCGAGGGTCGAGACATTCGGAAGTGTCGACTCGGCCACAACAAGAGCCTCCATGAAGCTTCGAGCAAGCGGTGACGCAGGTCGTCGTCTTGCAGCTGCAGGAGTGTCATGCACGACCGGGGTGTCCCCTCTTCCCTTCCCTGCAGTCTTTGTGATGGTGGGGTGGAGGGGCATGCCCAGGTTGCCAGACTCTCCCAACCGCTGGTCCTGCCCGTTGTGGGACACGGGAACCATAGTCGCAACTGCATGAGATCACTTACACGGAGAAGATCTGTCGGCCATATTGCCCCTTTGCCGTACTCAAATTTGGAGGGCGCGGATGGGGCGACAATGGTTCCTGCGAAGGGCCGTCAACTTGAGAGCAATTACGGGAAAGCGCATGCCGGATGAGGGTGCTGTTCTTTCTTTCTCTCGACTTGGATGCGGTGCCCCTCCTTCGACCTGCTTGCTGCCCGGCCATGGCATGCGCCGATGCAGGACACACAGCTTTAGCTCCAGCTTCACCCTGCCTGTTGCCGCACACTTCACGGACTAATGCTCTGTGCTGCATTCTGCTGCATGTTTGTGGCCTGCCCACCATCGGGGAAGCTATTCAAAAGCCTCTACAGGACAGGAGATGCAGCTTGGAGCCTGAAGCCCTGCCCTCGCACTGTACGCGCAACTGGAAGCCGGTAATGGCGGGGTTGGTTGAACAGGCAGGGAGAACTATTGGACGCCAGCAATTACTTTGAGACGCCCTCCCTGGCCAAAACCTTGGTTGTGTTCCAGCAGGATGCAGGCAAGAGAGTCGGTGAGCACCTTTGCATCTAGTCACAGCGACAAATGCGGCTCGAAGTCGACAGGACAGGTGGCTTTACCCAGGCGTCATGCTGGCGGAGGGGCAAATGGGCATGATCTCCCAAGATCCACGCAGCAAAATATGGGAGCCCAGAACTTGGCTGGCCAGCTTGGTGGAGGCGAAAGCGAAAGCGAAAGAGGAGACGAAAAAAATAGGACTCACAAGAACCCGAGTTTTTCTTCTCCTTAGGTCTGATTCGAGCCCACGAGCCTAGCGGTGAAGATCAGCCGTTGACGCCGGTGTGATTCCGCGAGCCGCCAGTGAGCGTCGTCGTGAAGTGACGATTGGATGGTCGGAGATGAGACGTGCGGCGACTTCCGGTGCGCCCAAGAATGTCGGGTGGGACAAGTTGAGGGGAAATGTTGGGCTCCCTCTACTTTGCTGTGACTGCACAATTCAGGTTGTCAGTCCAAGGCCCGAAAGATGGTTGAGCGCGTTTGCCCGGACCGTGGGTGGTTGCGTGGTTCGGAAAGGCCGTTGGTCAGGTCGGGCGTTGTAAGTGTCGGCTCACGTCGAGAATGGATCCCGGACGCGGGCCCTGTCTTCCCCCGCGTTCTAGCGTTGTCGCGGGCGTGGTATGGTCCGCGCTGACCCTGTAGCGTGCGGGTGTTGTGCTTCTGTCTGGGGGCCCCGCTCGGGGCTTGGAGGGGTGGGATTTAGCGTGGAAACAGCTCACCTTGCGTATTGCGGGGTTGAGAAATCGGTTGAGGTAAGATAGACTCAACCTCGATTCAAACGGCGTGAAATTGAGCTCCTTGAGGAGATGACAAGTTTCTGTGACAAAATCAGGCTCCTTGAGGTGCAAATATCGGTGTTGCGCACAGTTGTTGCGTAAAGACTTAGTATTCTTGGTAGGGGCCCTGAGGCAGAGCGGCCAATTTATGGACTG
Source organism: Cercophora sp. LCS_1 (assembly GCA_036250225.1). Classification (NCBI taxonomy): domain Eukaryota; kingdom Fungi; phylum Ascomycota; class Sordariomycetes; order Sordariales; family Lasiosphaeriaceae; genus Cercophora; species Cercophora sp. LCS_1. The sequence continues at coordinate 779,224 of JAPZLL010000004.1, forward strand.
ACTCGCCCTGGATACGACCTGCGTACGACCTGCGTCATACGATAGCCTCCACTTTGCCGAGGAGCTCAAGGCCATGCCGCCATCAGCTGTTCGTCGATGAAGCGTACACTGGAGAATGAGTGCCTAGGATCCACAACTGATAGGCGAATCATCTCCAAACCCGCCGTCGGGAAGTGCGTTGTTCACCGAAACTGTCCTCCGGCCGAGTGATTGACACTGTTGCTAGCAGGAGTCGGTACAGGCAACGTGATCTTCAGTTCGGCTGCCCTCTTTGCACTGATGTCCAGAACCCCGCCCGAAAACCCCGACCTCGAGTCTCCTGAAGCATGATAGCCAAGGCAGCACCGCAAAAAGGAGCGCGCCCCCAAAACACAATGTCGGACAGCATCATGCCCCCCCTGAAGCTATCGTCCGTAGGAAAGACCTGGCAGTTTCTGATAGTCATGTGTCCCACCGTGGTGTGCACTCCAAAAATCCAGCTACTTCTGGTCTGAGAGTTGCTTCGAGAACTCGGAGCAGTGTAGATGTGCGAGGCAACACATGCAGAGCGTGCTGAGCCCCCACGCTCAGTGAATTGCGGAATGATCAATTGATGATGGCGAGTGGCTGATGCCGCGCGAAAATCCCTCACAGTGTTCAAGAGCATCAGAGGCGCCGCGGTTCGGCGACAGCAAAGCTTGCAAGTCTCATGGACCTCCCCCAGGGGCGAGGATGGATGGTGGGGCTCTATCCAGCGTCACCAGATGACGATGGGGGACCAGTGCCAAGCCGGCCTAGAGACAAACCGGGTCCCGCTCCGGGCACAGCACCCGGTGTCGTCGCCTCGACCAGGTCCAAATCTCCTAGAGGGATGTTGGGTTCGACCAGTCGAAGTCGCTCCACTGGCAAAGTTAAACTACAACCGAGCAAAAGGGCCCGTACCGTGGGCGCAGCTCCTTCCAGGTTTCAACCGGCTCCCGTGAGATCGCATCTGCCCAGAGCGCACGAACTGTGGGTACCGCTAGAAAATAGAAGCCAGGAACCGCTGCTGCGAGCGAGCCGTTCCATAGCGTTCATGGACCCGCCCCAGCGCGGTCACACCCGAGCCGCCCCGGTGTGAGGGTTCGATGCAGCAAAAATCGTCCGCCGACGTAGGCTGTTATACCCATTTCATATCTGACCCTCGATCCCAGTGATCTAAAAGGCCACCGTGGTGCGGCAGGGTCAACCCTGTTGACGGGCCATTCCAAGCGCAAATCAATACTAAGTTCCAGCAGAATTTCGGGGCAAAGTCAACTAGTTTCTGTGCTCGATAAGGGGATCATCAAGTGAAAAAGGCGAACTCGCGGCAGAAGACATGTGTCAAACTCGTCGTGAGGTACAACTTCGATCCGAATTTGATACAGCTTGCAGCCGAAGCCACACCAGGCAATATGAACATATATGTCGCGACCTCGCTATCGGCCCAAACCACACGTCGTTTAAGCCTTCTCAAACCGCGATGCAACAGTCTTCCAGTTGATGACGTTCCAGATCGCCTCGAAGTATTCGGCCTTGCGATTCTCGTACTGGAGATAGTAGGCGTGCTCCCAAGCATCAATGCCCAGCAGCGGCAAATGCTGGCCGGTGACCGGGTCCTGGTTGGCACGGGTTGCGATGCCGAGGGTGCCACTCTGCTTGTCCTTGACGAGCCATGCCCAACCGCTTCCCTGGATACCGGCGAGAGTTGTGTTCAGCTGCTTGCGGAAGCTGTCAAAGGAACCGAAATCCTCGTCAATCGCTTTCTGCAAAACCTATTGTCAGTCCTGTATCTGTTTGAAGTAACGGTGCACTAGCCTTGAGCGCGCCAGCGGGCTCACCGCCGCCCTCCCGGCTGGCAGGCGCCAAGTTCTCCCAGAACAGAGAGTGGTTGAGGTGGCCACCACCGTGGAAGTTGAGGAGAGGGGCAACAGAAGCGGCCTTGGTAAAGTCCCCCTTGGCCTCCGCCTCAGAAATTGTATCCAATGCAGTATTGAGCCCCGTCACATATGTCTGGTGGTGCTTCTTGTGGTGCAGCTCCATGATCTTGCCCGAGATGTGTGGCTCAAGGGCCCCGTAATCGTCTAGAACATATATTAGCCACGGCTCTGTATCGCGCGGTCTTCATCTGAAAACCCAAGGGAGCCAATAAAAAAGTGAGGCATACAGGGAAGGTCGGGGAGAGTAGCCTTGCCGCGCACAAAGCTGGTGCTGGCCATGGCAGTAGCGGGCTTGACAGCTCCAGAGGACCTGAGAGCTCCCCGGAGGGCAGGAACGGTGCGAAGCAGAGCAGAAGACATGGTGCAATTGATCGCGCTGGGCTCAATTGACGGTTATCAATACGATTGAGGAATTCGTCGTGTTCGCAAAGAGGGAGCGCAACGAAAATACGATGCAAACCTGCTCGATGTTCCGCCCAATCCGTGGAATCTCGATCCAAGCTCCGGCTCTTTCGTCATTGTTTGTCTCCACAACTCGTGCTCGCTTGACATGATCCGTGCGTTTGTGGCTTGAATGCTCCTCTGTGGCTTTCTAGTGCTGCGGGGCGACCTGCTCTGAGACCCCGCGATCGCGGTTGGCGGAACAGAAACGCGTCTTCCGCCAGCAGGTTCGAGGAGTCAACACCAAGAGGTCGCTGTCAGCTGTCCGCAGCACATTACGAGGCACTGTTGAAAAATACTTGCGTCTCGCAATGTCATACTACGATATTGACTCCATCCTCACCGTAGCAGAGGTAATAACTCATGTCTCTCGCTACCCCTTCTGTGCCGAACTGACGATTGGAATTCCAGAAAATCCCCTGCACGTTCCAACTTGATGTTCCCGATCTCGGTTATCTCGACAACACCCCCGACCAAACACTCAAGGCTGGTTCCCGTATTGCGCTTCCGCTATGGCTCGCAGAAATGCTTGCTATTGCCAACACGGGTGACGAACAGGGCAAGTCATTTGTGGCATTTGACCTCCCTAAAGCCCTTGGCAACGATGTCCTTCAAGCTCTAAAAGCCGACCCGCGCGCCGTTCCGCTACGAGACCAAAGCGCCCACTTTTACTCACTTGCGACGCACATGATGGATCTTTCAGAGGAGCCAGAGCTCAGCACTACGCTCCGAAAAACCTTCGTTACCCGCGCAGCGGAGGTCGCGCTACATGCGCGCAAAGTGGGTGGCGCAAGCGGAAACAAAGGCGGTGCCAAGGAAGAAGGGAGCAACCTCGGCGTCGGGGGTGCCGGCGAAGAGTTTTTACGAGGCCTTGATGAATGGGAGAGAAAACTCTTCCGCAAGGCACACGATGGGGCTAAGGCCGGAAAGGAGTGGATGGACAACGTCAAGAAATGACCGCAACCCTTCCTCCCAGGCTGGACGGTTCTCGCTTGCTGCCCGTTTTTAGTGAGACCCTGCTCCCCAGACCCTCCTCGCCCCTCGGACTGTCCTTGGGCCGTCGGGCTGTCCGCCTGTCGACTGGTTCCTGTATCCCTCGCGACCTAGAGACTCGAGGCGCTGGCTTGCTCTCACAGTCCTCCCTTCGATGCCTTGGCTCAAGCCCTACCCAACAAATCTCAACGCACGACAGCCAGGCGCTATTAGCATAGTGCTATGGTCAATTTCGTCAAGGGACGCTACTGTACAAGGGCGCATCGCCCTGAGCCATGTCAGCTCGCTGGTATGGCTGTGATAGTTGCTAGGAAGATAGGGCGATGTATGCTCTATGTAGGCTTGTTTTCAGGCAGGTACTGTTAACACAATCGATGTCATAGGTGAACATCACTCTTCCATGATATTCGCCAACAACGCATGTCGGACAATCGGGAAGCAGAACAAGCAAGTTGGCAAATTGGGTTGCTGGCGCTCTAGTTGAGAGTTGTCTTCCGGTTGTGCTATGGTTCGAAATTGTCACAACAGAGTATAAACCCTTTTGTATGATCTAAAGACGTAGAACCCGGGTGCTATGAGGCTGATAACCCGAAATACAGACTCACCATTTCGAGGCCCGTTCAGGACGCTAGATTAAGTCCTGTGTAATGACATCGGGTTCGAACAATAATTTTTGCTTCCTATCGCTGATAACGGAAAAACAAAGACACGAAGAAACTAGATCAATACCCTATCTCGAATAGAGTGAAAAAAAAACGCAAAAACTAGAAAGCGAACTCGTTTCTAGAACACCAAGCTTCCTTGGACTTAGATGCCCCCGACGACACCAGGAGACCCTCACAACGTGCAGGACCCGAACCCCGGGTTGGGCTCTCCATCTGCAGTCCTCGGTCATACCGTTTCACTGTGTGCCATAGCTACCGACAGCCTTGGCCCATTCTAGTTAAAAGCTTTCCGTCCTATGTTTGTCGATATCTTGCCCTCGGCCATCAAGGTGCCAAAGTCGGCACCCACCCGTCTGTCACATGCTTGGCAGTCCTGGTGACTCGAACCCTAACCCCCAGCACCTGGCGAATTACGTAAGCGGAGCCAACTCACCGTTCCCAGCGGGGTGTTTTCGACAATGTTCGAGAAGAAGCATTCCATCTTGGCCAACTTTGCTTGTGCGCGTCTCCCTTTCCCACAACGCGACCTCTGCCTTTTCCCAAGCAACAACAGTCACGACGAGCCCACCGCCTTTGCGTCGACCTTGCCATTTATCATTCCTTTTTTTTTTTACGAGACTCGCCGTTGATCCACCCCAACCTCAGCATGGGCTCCATCGTGCTCCCCCATTTGGAGACTGGCTGGCACGTTGACCAGGCCATCCTCAGCGAGGACGAGCGCCTCGTTGTCATCCGCTTCGGCAGAGACTGGTCGCCCGATTGCATGCGCCAGGATGAGGTGCTCTACCGCATCGCCGACCGCGTCAAGAACTTCGCCGTCATCTACCTCTGCGACATTGACAAAGTCCCCGACTTCAACCAGATGTACGAGCTCTACGACGAGTGCACCCTCATGTTCTTCTTCCGCAACAAACATATGATGATCGATTTGGGCACCGGCGACAACAACAAGATAAAGTGGGTGCTAGAGGACAAGCAGGAGTTGATCGACATCATCGAGACGGTATACCGCGGCGCGAAGAAGGGCCGTGGTCTAGTAGTCAGCCCCAAGGACTATTCGACTAGACATCGGTACTAGAGTCATGTTTCGCGTTGCTGGGTTTGGCGTTTGTTTTCGGCCGAAGGCAGCTTATGGGCTGGGAGGGAACAGGCGTTGGGCGCAGGATCAAGCTGTTTTTGAGAGGTTGGGGGCTACGGACTTGCTCCCAATGCCAGCGTTGCTTTCCGCGGATACACCTCTGGTTTGGTTTCACGACACGAGCGGCACGGCACGCGGGCCAGAGAGTTGGAGAACCTCCAAGCCACCACCTCTGACGCGTTTGGGATTTCAGAGACAGCCGGCACCAAGAGTGAAGGGAAGCAATACCCGATCATGGAAGCAAAGAAATAGCTAACAACCGTTATTTAGACTCCTGTCACGTCCGTTTCTGATTGTGATCGGTGTCTTGCATTTCCATAACAGTGCCCCACCCCCAGTTGCCAGCAGGCGGGCTGCTTTTTGGTGTTGACCTTGGTAATGGCGGGGCGCGCCCTGTTGCCTGCGCGCTTCTTGGTCGTTAGGTAAAACTCGCAGCAGTCCCGTCTGTTTGGCAACACGAATTGTGGGGGCTCTCCTACTCAAGTGCGACTTGGTCGAAATTTCTCGGCTGCATCAAGCGGCCTGTCAAATTCATGATTTGGCGGCTAATGGCATCGTCGCTTCAGTACGGTGGGTGCGTGGCGTGCAAGATAAGGGGGTCGCCTCCGTCTCTGAGGGTAAAAACCAATCGCCGTTGAGATCTTTCTGCGAACGGCGCAGATGTTTTGCATTGGCCTGAACCGCATCCTTCTCGACTGCTAACACGCGTAAAAAGGATCGGGCTCGTATCGCTTGATGCCGAGACAACTCGCAGCGTGCCGAAGGTTGGTTGACAATCCAGTGTTGCAATGCAGCGACCGCAGCATCCGAGAAATTGTGGATAATAGATGGGCCCTATGCTGTGTCAAGTTGCCCACTGTGTCACGGCCCAGCATCTCGCCTGATGATCTGACACTTGCAGTCTAGCCATCGTTCCGCTTATGTGAATGCGCCCTGCGGCTACCGTTTTGCGAATCGGTTTCTTTTGACCGCCTGTCAGCCCTATCGCGGCGCTGAAAAGACAGCTGTTGACGATCGATGACGGGCAGCGCAAGCCAGAAGGCGCTCTTCAATCTCGAGAAGCGGGCCCACGATTGGCTGCAGATTTGAAAGGTGGCTTATTTTAGCGTTAGCGGATTGGTGTAACATCAAACGACCGTGTGCCACAGGCCGTTCTCATGCTGGAAAACAGGGGATGCGTTCGAACGCTGGGCCGGGAAATGGGAGTCGCAATTTTCCCAGGTTGCGTGCTCTCCGCCGCTGGTCGGGGCCCGGCTCCCAGTCCTCTTGGTCCAAAATCCCCACGCCTCACTTGGATCCTTCGCCAATCTGGGACCCCTTGGACAAGAGGATCCGCCCCTCCCCCCTATTCCGGTTTTTCTTTCTCAAAACCACGAATGCAGTGCCGTCGCGCCCTCATCCCCCGAACCCACCGCCAGCTTTCTGCTCCCCAATGCAATAGCCCGCCGCGATAATCGAGGATGGGGTGGACAGGTCTTAGACGGAGGACGGGTTTTGACCCCGTCGCGCTCGAGAAGTTTAGCGTCGCCGCCGCGAACCGCCTCGCGCCCGCCTGGCCTCGAATTCGGCGCTTCTCCACGAGCCGCCAGGCCGTTGTTCTCGCGGTCGCCCTTATCATCGCCTGGCTCGTTTGCCTACAGCTAAGCCTCCTCTCGTCAGAATGGACCTCATCATTGGGCTTCATCAGCATTCCCGGGTTTCTCAGGTCCCCCAAACGGATGACCTCGGCCTACAACACCCTCCCTCCGCTTGCCGAGCGCATCCCATGTTATGGCCCTCGAGGCCATCTACTCTCGGAGAGCCCAGACGACGACCTGGAAGAGATTGAGCTGAGCCAGCGTACGAACGCACCGATCCCCCCTGAGCAATCTCTGGCGCTAACAGATCGTGACAGCGTACCCGATGCCGTGGTCCGGTTCCTACGAAGCGCTCGGTCTCGATCAGACATGGATGACGGCCGAAGGACGATACGCACCTTATGGCTACGGCGAGAAGACAGACAAGTACAACCGAACGAAGGTGGACTGGGACAAGGTAGATTGGGGAAAGCTTCAGAATCAGTGCTTCGAGAGGAACCGACATCGATTTCCCTCGGCCGCGAAGAGATTCGAGGACTCGCGTGAAACGATACGATTCGCCTTCCGAAATGATACCCGCATCCCCGAGGTTCGCCAGTGGCACCAGTTCAACCAGACACAGCGCACTGCTCTTGTCGTGCGCTCCTGGCGCGGGTACGACTATACCCCTGAAGACATGTACTACCTTCGCTCGTTGGTGGCCGAGGCGGCGCTGAGGTCGGGCGGCGAGTACCAGGTCATTCTGCTGGTCGACATGCGGGAGTCGGAGGAGAACATTTTCAAGTCGGAGGAGCGCTACAAGCTGGGCTTCAAGAACTCGGGTGTGCCCAAGGAATTCGAGTCCATCACGGTTTTGTGGGACGATCATTTCCTGCAATCGTGGTACCCCGAGGTTCCCGAGCACAGGTATGACACGAATCGAATCTGCAACATGGCGTCGCACAAAGGGCGCGTCATTATTCGCGTCACAGGAATGCTAACGGCCGCTTCGCAGGACCATGTGGCAAGTCTACCAACCAATGCAGCTGCTAGCGCTGCACTATCCCGAATTCGACCACTTTTGGCAGCTCGAGCTCGACATGCGATTCACGGGCGACGCCGGCAAATACCTCGACCGCATGGCCGACTTTGCTCGTCGCGAGCCACGGAAGCAAGCCCTCGAGCGAGCCACCTTTCAACACATGCAGCAGCAAATTGGCGACTACAAGCAGTTCTCAGCCGCCGTCGACCGCGCCAATGAAGGCGGTGCCTACATCTGGGGGCCCCTCCGCCTCCCCGAGATTCCACCCATCGGGCCCGAGCCACCGGTTCGACGCCCGCAGGACGAGAACTTCAAATGGGGCGTCGGCGAAGACGCCGATGTGATCGTCACCTCCATGTGCAACAACGCCTCAGCGGCCCACTCGTGGGTCTTCCGCGACTGGCTGCACGGCTTCGCGTCCGGCCTCGACACACCGCGCTTCTTCTGCCCGCCCGCCATTACGCGCACCAGCCGCGCGCTCCTCTTCGTCATCCACCAAGCCCAGATCGACCACGGCATCCGCATCCCCAGCGAGGCAACCCCGCCGAGCTTCGCGCTCTGGCACGGTCTCAAGCTAAGCTTCCCGCAACAACCCGTCTTCTGGAAAGTCCACGACGACACCGCCTTCCAACAAGAATGGTGGAAAGGCGGGCCAGCCAACAGCTCGACGGGCGTAGGCCCCGACTCGCTCGAACACCCACGCGGCATCGGGCTGACCTTTTGGTGGGAATCCGACTGGGGGCGCAAAATCTACGACGCATGGCAAGGCTACGAACTTGAAGAAGGCGTCGCCTTCCCCTGGCTCCTGACCAAACACGACGACAAAGTCTACGCGCCCAACATAGTTGTACACCCAATGAAGCATCGCAAAGACTAAAACAGCCGTCATCTCTTCAAGAAAAAAACCTTATGTGTTGTGTATATTTGCATGGGCATGGCGCGGGCGGGCATGTTGAACGGTTTCTATTCGTGTTTTCTCTCTGGTCATCAAACCAACAACCATTTTCCCTGTTCATCTTTCTTCCCTGAATGTGGACATGTATAAACTTTTTTGGAGACGGTTGTTTGGCTTTGCCTTTGGCTTTGGTTGGCATGGCGGATATAACGGAACGACGTGGCGTGGGGGGGGTTGGGAACGAGCCACACACACACACACACACATGTGGGAAACGGAGTCTGGAGTTCTTTTTAAACCGTCTCTCTGTACATGCATCTACTGTCTGTTGATGAGACGGCAAATCTTCTCTACGCCTTTTTGTCAACTGCAGTATATTATCTCTTGTAGTATATCCCATGTCTCGAGGTCGGGCTTGCGTTTCCACGCAAGCCTTGCGAGACGTTAATGTCCTGTTACTTGATGATCTGGGCAGATGTGGGTGAAACCAAGCTGCCATACACAACCATATACACTATGCGGACCCAGCGTGACATTGATAAGGGGTATGCGCGTCGTGCTTTCGATGACGATGATGATGACGATGACCGTTGGAAGTCTAGGGAAGCCCAGTCCTTGTCTCACCTGACGGGCCATCCCGAAACACAAACAGGGGTGCAGAAGGTTACACGGCTGACCGGACTTCAGCCTCCCCACCGTCCCCACCTGGGTTCTACAAAATCTTCTTCGCCCTGTATCTCTGGCGCAGCACAACACGGACAGTAACGCACGAAATGCCGCCTTCACGACAAAACGGTGGTTGCTGTGACACGGTGTAATTGCTAGGTTTGGTGGTTGTCAGTCCTCCGCGGGACTCGCCCAAGGACGTACCTCGAGCCGACAAGCCACTGACTCGGTATATAGGTTGCAGACAGAAAAATCTCATCTCAAAGAGAACAAACTCACGAGGAGGCCAACTCGACATCTCCGGGACACAGAGGAGCAGATGGCCCCCGCCCAAAACCCCACAACTCCGATCAATGAGCACTCGATCTTCCCGCCTCCGTTTCTAACGGCAGTCTCTTCCCTTGTTAAACGACCGCCTCAACGCTAATACTCCCCAGGCCCCGGGCCGAACGTCTCGCCATCTTTTAGGTGCTTGAGCGTGCATGCATTGTCTTCGCAACCTAGGCTAACGACCTTGTTCCCCCACCAGTCGAGTTTGACGTCCCCCAACGCGAAGAAAATGATGATGAATGAGACTGCAATTCCAGTGCTGAAGGCGGCCGATAAGACGAAGTTGTACTTGGACCAGAACCCTACAAACCGGTTCTTGCACCATATCCAAGACAACCAGCTGATCCAGACGGACGGGATGACGTAGGAGAGATTGTAGGGCGCCCAGAGCGCGCAGCCGTACAGGATCAGGACAGGATGTACCTGTCTGAGCCACTTTTGCTGGGGGAGCCGACGTTGAAGCAGCCAAATAGCGAGGGAGAGAGCTGCGCCCAGCGGCCAGCCCGCCATCAAGGCCTTGTACTGGCCATGACCTCCAAATATCTTCTTTGGCCCGATGGTACCCCACATGATGGACGCCGTGAAGAAGGTGTGCAACCCAGGACATGTCATCTTGTTGGGAGCCTTGTCTGTGCAGACGTCAGGGATTCCGTTCAGCTGGAAGTCAAGGAGTGCCGTGGAAATAAATGTCGAGAGCACCGTTGCCACCACCTGGGCCATGAAGGTATGGCGGGGCGGGAGCTTGACATAGTGGGCCAGCTTGAGGTCGTTGGCAAAGGCCAGTGTTTGGACACAAGTGATGACCCTGGCCAGATTAGCTGGTGCTTGACTGCACTGGGGTCAGACCGCTACTAACCCATATGTTTTGAAGTAGTTCACGGCCACAGCGTTGCCCTCGCTGATGACGCCGCCAATGAACTCGGCGAGTACATTTAGAAACACCTCCACACCCGTGATGGCCTTGACTATCCCGATCGGGACCACAAAAACAAAGCACATCAGCAGTCCGTACAGAATAACTGCCGGCGTGGTATTTGTTCCGAAATCCGCAATGCCAACGGCCCCGCACGCGACTGCGATAATGAGCAGAATAAAGTACCACCACTCGGGGACTGGAAGAGTTAGCAGTTGTGCTAGGACATGCCGAGAGTGGAGCGTTCAACACACCTTCAGTGTACTTGGCCATTAGCCGGTTGTGGACATCTAGGTATTGAGCTGTTCCCGACTCTTTTGCCTTCCAAAACCCCTTGATCAGGTTCTTGAAGCCCAGCATCAACTCGTATCGGTGGTTTAGGGCCACGTACTGTCAACGACCGCGCCTGTCAGCAAAGAAGACAAGGTAGTGGGAGAACTGGGTAACCAACAACGAGAGTAGCCGGGTAGATGGCGAAGAAAAACATGTACACAACCAGATTTCCCGCCCCAAGATAGACTGGAGAGTACGCCTCATATTTGTCCTTGTCAAGGATTCCTTTCCCGTCGATCGCCCTGGACACGTCGTAAGGGTGACCCGTGTTGTCCCAGGGGCTGTTGGTATTGATGGGTAAGTACGCCGTGAAGAAGGAATTCGAGAACCAAACCGCCATGACCACAAATGAGGACATGACGCTTCCGACGAACTTGTTGGCCGTAGTGAAGAAAGGAATCATCAGCGGATCAGTGCCATCCCACTGCAGGACGTTCCAGTCGAATGTGGGCCATGGGTTGAATCCAAGGCCGTTTTTGAACCCGGAAATGGCTGAAAGCACAATGTTGTTGGGGCTGATCCAAGTGATCCAGCTGAAACTGCCCAAGGCTGTGAACAGCGAGTCTGGTATCCAGAACCAGACGAACATGCAGCCAAATGCGTACAGAAAGAATTTGTATCGCGCCACTCGATACCACTTTCCAAATGGGCCTTCGACCTCGAGGTTCTCTTTGCTGTGGAAAGCAGTGTTGAGTGCGATGGTGGACAGGGACGCGGGCCAGACGCAGTAAGATGGGTATACAAGGAAGCGCCGGGTGAGGCCAGCTACGCCGTACCCAATCAGGTTGGTCGACAAGGCGACTAGAATCTGGTAGCTGAATTGGCCTGCGTACTTTTGGTTGAACCATATCGGAAGATACTGGACCCACACAATGTTGGCAGTGTAAGCTCCCCCAGTCGAAACAGTGGCCATTATTGTGATGAGCATGTGCTCCTTCTTGCTGAAAGGGCCGGGGTTTAAGCTATGGCGGACGCCCGATAGAGTAAAGCCCCAGTCAGGGAGAAAGCGGTCGCATAGTTTTCCGAGCGGGTATGACAACAGCTGGGCGACATTGGAACCGATGTAAACGGGTGGGAACCGAATCGAGAACAACTGGTTGATGGCGGCGATGATCACAGAAAACATCAAGCCAATGACCCACGCGCGAATCGTCGAGGACGGCATGTACAGATCGTCATGGTTGTCGACGACTGATCGAACTTCCGAGTACGGACTGTTGCTGGTAATCAGAGCAGCCTCGAGCTTCATCTCGTATATCAAATGCGCATGTTCCTCTGGCTTCTCGAACGCGTCATCGTTACCTGCCCACCAGTTAGTCGGACCAGAGTAATCGAGGCTCGCCGAAGAAAACTAACCCAAGAACTCCTTGATTCTGTCGATAACCGTCTGAGGGAAATTGGGGTCCCGCTCGTGAAGCTTGAGCACCTTCTCTATGAGCTGCACAGCAATTAGCCATCTGCGGAGAAGCCCAGCAAAAGAGTGCCAGCGTACCGTCTTGACTTCCTCGAGTGTCATTTGATCGGCAATCGCGCTGGCTTGCTGGAGGTCTGAGTCGGTGACGTTGAGCTCCCTGCGGACGCGTATATCAGTGCTGCGAATACTTGGCTACAGGGGACTAGCACGAACGCCTTGACGAAGCGGGGCAGAGACGCATCCTCCACAATCGATAGCTTCCTTGATTGTGTGATTGTCATTTCCACCGTCCCGTCCATCTCGATGGGTGGGCCCGAGGACATGTCATCCTTCACACCGGTGGTCGACATTGTTCCTGGGCTGCCTGTGTGGCAATCTAGGTATTGATGGCGTGGTGAATTCGAAGGGCGACACTCAGGTCGCTTGAGGGGCGGCAGAGAGGAAGCACCAGACGAGGGACGGAGGAATGATGATTGGAAATAGGAACGAGTGTATTGCCACGGCAGGCTACTGGCCAAGGCGCCCTGGTATCAAATAGGGCAGCGGGGCGCTAAGGTATGGTTGGTGATGGACTTGTCGCGGGTGAGGGTTGGGATGATTCTGCGAGGACGACACCACAAGGCGGGATGCTCAATTTGTTGGTGTGCTGAGGGGCCCACCTTCCTCGCTGAAAAGTACCTTGCATGTTGTTGAAGAAGCACCTAGGAGCAGCGTCCCAGATTCGAGACTGGAGCACGAGGCAGGAGCATGCCTGGGCAGCCCAAGAGACAGGCAGGGAAGGCGCCCCTGGGGTTGATGCCAGACCATCCCTGTGAGATATTTGCTCGGAGGCCCCCTCACGGTGCTGTTTCTCACGTGGGCCTCTGTAGTGGGGCTGTATTTGCTAGGTCGTTTCTCTGGAAAGTCAGGGAAAGGGGCATTAAAACGCACGTGGCATCATTTCAGGGCTGCGGCAGAAATGGGACAAAAGTCTGTCTGGCAGCAGAGGTTTTAGAAGTTTGCGTCTGCACATGCCCTTGACTAAACTCGTTATTGCCGCCAATTGCTGTTTCCTTCTGAGGTGGCGACAAGGGAAATCGGCACACTGAACCCAGTCCACGTCACGTTAAGGGGTTGAGACGGCCGTTGTACATTTAAATCGGTGATATTCAAGGACTTTGGTACCCCTTTCACCGTTATTCGGTACCCGAATCTCGATTGGGGCGTTTGATTTTGTATCTATCCCCCTTCTTTCTGAAAAACACCCCTTTTGACACTTCAGCGTGTGACACTGATGTTTGGGGACTTGGGCGGGCAATGACGCCTGCTCTGAAGCGGGAAATCAGGTAGACAACCTTTGAAAACTCGGGGCCAACAGAGACAAGTGGAGACTATACTCAGGGCACACAAGTTTCATTGGAAGGTACAAGAGGTTTACTGCCCTGGGGCTTTTCGTCCAGCTTGATCTATTCTCTCCCCATCAAATCGAGAAAACGATGGACCTTCAGGAAAGCCCCCTTCCTTTGCCTTGATGTTTCCTTCTCCTAGTCGCCTTGCTGGCCTCTCAGCTGGTAGACTTTCTTCAAGTTGGCTTTCGCCTCCTTTATCTTCGCTGCATCTGGGATCAACGATTCCGACTGTGCTTCTTGCAATTCACGCATTGCTTGTATCTATTGAGGCAGGCGCCGGGAAACCCTCCGCCGCACCTTTCCCAATTTTTCGGTTCTGCAGATACCTTCCGCTGAACGGAGGAATCCCCAGGAAGAATTGGAAAGCTTGTTGGAGGACTGAGGCGGAGGCCTTTCCAATCCAACCATGTACTTGCACCGGTCCACCGGCAACAACCAGGTGTCACCGCACGTATCGGTCATCCACGGGGCCAAAAGGGTGTTGCGGGAGTATGAACCTTCTCCACTTCCTCTCCTCACGCACGCTGCTACGTCCGGAAACCGCACCACACAATTTCATGTAAAGTGGCTGCACACGAGTGTATTTGTACCTAGGGAGCCCTTTGTACCTTAGAAGCCTTTACAGGCCTTGGAATGTATTTCTAGACGTCCGAAACCGGTGGTGTTCTCATCTAGCAAAATCACCAACGCATGTGTCGAGTCAACCGTGAGCTGAAGTCGGACAAGTCGATACCAATCCCACGATGGAAGCAAGTACCAAGTATTCTTCGTCTAGTAACGTGCGTTATAAGCGAGTTAGCCATATAAGCGAGTTAGCCACTTTCCAACGCGACGCGCCCCCCTTGCACAAAACAACAAATTCCTCCACAACCAAAAATGGAAACTCTTCCGTACGAAGCCAGGGTTAATCTAGCCCTTGAAGCTATTCAAAGGGACCCGAAACTCAAGAACCGAACGGTAGTAAAGATCTACAACATCAATAAGGATACCCTTCGGAACCGACGCGCCGGCCGGCCTGCACGATGCGATATATCAGCCAACTCACGCAAACTTACGGATTTAGAGGAGCAAGCGATTATTCAGTATATAACTGAGCTATGTACACGCGCATTCAACCCTCGGCTTTGTTATGTTGAAGATATGGCCAACCGACTGTTACGCGAACGCGACGCGCCCCCTGTCGGCAAGCTCTGGGCTTACAACTTCGTCAAACGCCAACCAGAGCTCCGAACGCGTTTATCACGTAAATACGACTACCAGAGGGCTAAATGCGAAGATCCAAAGATTATTGGCGAGTGGTTTGCCCTTGTGCATAACACAAAGGCCAAATACGGTATTCTTGATGAGGATACGTATAATTTCGACGAGACCGGTTTTATAATAGGCATTATCACTCCCACCATGGTAGTTACTACCTCAGATGGCCGTAGTAGGGCTAAACAGGCCCAGCCTGGCAATCGAGAGTGGGCTACAGTCATCCAAGGGGTGAATTCTCAGGGCTGGGCCATCCCGCCATTTATCATCTTAGCCGCGCAGTACCACCTTGCTAATTGGTATCAAGAATGCAACCTTCCGGCCACCTGGCGCATTGCAACAACCGACAATGGCTGGACTACGAATGAGAAAGGCATGGATTGGATTTGGCATTTCGATTTGCATATATCGTCTCGTACAAAGGGCAAATATCGGCTTCTAATCCTCGATGGCCACGAGAGCCACCACTCCGATGAATTTGAGACCTATTGCCAGGCATATGATATTATTACGCTCTGTATGCCTGTACACGCCTTATATCTACTTTAGCCTTTAGATGTTGGTTGTTTTGGGCCGCTGAAGAAGGCGTACGGCCATCAGATTGAGTAGTTGATACGGATGAGTATTACACACATTAGTAAGCTGGAATTTCTCTGTTCGTTTAAAGAAGCGTTTTTGTTACGGCCTGCTCCAAGTGCTCCTGGGGAGGGCTTGGCAAAGACAGATTGTAAGAGCGGACAGGGTCCAATGCTCTGGGAGGTGGGTGCAAGGTGACTGAGTGAAGGCTAGGACAACTCTCGAAGGGTGATACACTGTCAAGCAGATCGTAGACTCCAAGGTCCCGGACGATGGGTCTCACTGAGCGATGCTCAAGAACAATGTATTGCTAGCGTGAGGATCCAAGAGTCCTCACACGGTTGTGGGCACAACCATCGTATCTATATACATGCGATGTTCCCCTGGACCCGAGGTTTCCCCTCCCCGGGTCCCGTGGACCCGAGGCTTCCCCGCCCCGGGTCCGGTCTGGACCCGGGTGTCTGCCGTCCTGGGTCCATTCTTACTGGTCGTCTCCGGACCCGGATGTGTCTCTGCTCGGGTCCTCTCCCATTGGTTCCGCGGGGGCGGGGCGGAGTGCTGCGTCCTGGGCTTCGATGATTGGTGCTCGGGGTTGGTCCGTGCTTCCCCGTTGAGGTCATGACTTGGGTCGTGACAGTTTTTTGCTTCAATTACGGAAAAGAATATCCAGGGGGGCTTTGCCGGCACTGGCCTTGTGCCTTACAACCCAAAGAGGGTAATATCGAAGCTGGATGTGCGTATTCGAATACCAACACCCCCAACCTCAGGCTTAGCTACACCACTACTTTGGGTCTCCCAAACGCCACATAACCCTCGAGAGGCCACCTCACAGTCAATACTTATCAAAAATCGAATTTCCACTCATCAGGGTAGCTCTCCAACCCCAATGCTTACTGCAGTGGACCAATTTACCAAAGGAGCGATGGCAATTATGCACGAGGTAGCTCTTCTTCGTGCCGAGAACTCTTCGCTACGCAAGGCCAATGAGGGGCTTAGTAAGCGACGGAGAGCCAAAAAAACGCGTGTACGGCTTGGAGGGTCACTTACTGTACAGGAGGCACAGGATTTACTAGATCAGAAGGCCGTGGGTGAGCAGTTAGCTCAGGAAACACGCCAAAGTGGTGGTGGTACAGGGGGGTCCCGTACGAGAATTCAGTATTGTGGCGTGTGCGGCAAGCCTGGCCATAATGCGCGCACTTGCAAGGAGGCTGCAGAATCGTCTGATTCATCTGTTTCTGATTCAGTTATTGTTATTTCCTAGTGTTGTGGTTGTTTAATTGAGGATTGTTGTGGTAAGGTGGTGGAAAGTAGCTAACTCGCTTATATGGCTAACTCGCTTATAACGCACGTTAATCACGTGAATAAACCCACATTCGGATTGTGCGAATCAGAGGCCATCGGGTTTGAACTCCCAAAAGCACTTCCCTGTCAAGTCGTCGACCTGGTTTCGGGCCAAACCCTCTTCACGGGACACTGCAGTAGACCCTCAGCCTCTTCAACACAAACACCCGACTGCGAGAAAACCAATATCCCTGTTTTGTATCTTCCATTTATAACCATACGTTGCACAGAATGCCCGTTTGTCCGTCCTGCCCAGGCCGCTCGTTCGGGTCGGAAGAGGCATTGGGCCAGCATCGAGTGGCCAAGCACTCTGCCCAGCTGCCGATGCAAATGCTCCCAAAGCTGGAAAAGCCCCAAGCAACACCGAAGCCTCGAACTTCCCTTTCCGCCGCTCGTCGTCGCGAGAACCAGATCCAAGTAGGTCTGCGAAACGAAGAGCCAATTCACACCATCGGGGCAGCAGATCTTCAACCCTCCGCCACACCAGTGTCCAGCACTGAGCCCCATGAACTCATCTGCAGCTACAACTGGCACGGATCCAAGGGCTTCCATGCCCCTGGTGAGCACCTCTCCTCTCCTTCCAATCCCCAAGAGATCGTCTCTAACAAAGCTCAAACTCCCAGGACATGCACCCTTCTGGCAAGGCCTTCCCCTCCCCAAAACCGTCCCAAAGGACCGAAACCTCAAAGGCGGCCCCCCCAACCACCTCGCAGGCTGGGAAAAGACCAAATACCCCTTTCAGCAAGTCTTCCAAGCCACCCTCCAAATGAACCCAACCACCCGCTTCACCAACACGTCCATCATCGTAACCCGCAACTCCCTCCGCAAGCTCCTCGATTTCTGCTCCAACAAATCCCAGGACTCGTTCCGAATCAACATGTCTCTGGTACAAAACACCCTCCTCATCGAACAGCACGACAGCAAGTACATGGCGTCCCAGAACCAAGGCTGGGGCCACAGCTTCGAGCGGACCTTTACCAGATTCCCCGCCGGGCTGGAGAGCAGTACCGCCCATGACCGGTTCTTGCGTTACAAAATCGGACATCTGGAATGTGTGGTTGGGTTCGAAGTGGATGCTTGCTATCATGCTCCAAATAATACTAACCTAGACGACGCGATCGATCTGGAGAACCTCTCGCTGGGCGAAACAATGGGGAAAGGGACGGGAAAGGGGCCAATGAAACAAAAGGTATCAACAGAAAAGGGCGTTATGGGAAAAGGGGCAGACATGGAGGTAATGCCTCAATCAACTTGCGCGGAACTGAAATCAACCGCCCGCAAATCGAAACCGCTCAACGCCATCCTCCCACAGCTCTGGTTCGGCCGGACACCCTGGTTAATCATAGGCTCACACACCGACGGGACCTTTGACAAGATCACCGTGACGGATGCAGCGGCGCATTTCAAGCAGTGGGAAACGGAGCGTCAAGTTGAGCTTGGCAAGTTGGCGGCTGTTTTATCCGAGTTACGGGATGCGGTGAGGATGAATAACGGTGAGGGGTGTGCTGCTGTCTACGAAAAGGGGAGTTATGCACGCGTGATAAAGGTTTACGCGGTAGAAAAGGGGAGGGTTGTGCCTGGGGAGATTGCGCGGAGGTTTTGGTGAGGGTGGCTTGAACAAGTAGATCCCGGAATGGAACTTGGAGACTTGCATGTGAAGAAGGGCTGGGAAGGTTTCATACAACCGATGGTGGACCGATGAGCCGGTGACTGTGAAGCCGGGGTATTCTCGGTGGTGCCGGCTTGGTCCGCATCGGTCCGTTGAACCCGAGGCGTTGCCGTTCCGCCGGACCATCCCGGTGATTCCATCCACTTTGCGTGCTCAGTGACGGACTTTCCAACAGTGTCATTGGTGTTGGGTGTTGCTATGGGTAAACCCTAGGACAAAGTACAGAATGCCAAGTACAAAGATCAAGCGCCAGATGCACGCTCCCCTTTTCCCACGACGCTCTGATTCGATCCACTCGCCTCCTGCCCCCCCTGCCCCATGACAACGGGTTAGTTAGGGTTTCCAAGCCAGGGACTTCTGAAGAAGACTTGTCGGTATGCAGACTCTCACTGGACCAGAGACTTAAAGCCCGGGCCTGTGATAACCGTGAGGTGGTAGTGCTTCTCACCCCCTCCGTTCGAGCCCATCATCAATGAGGCAATCTGCTCAGGGCTGAGACCAACCAAGGAATGAAGCTGAGGCATGAGGCGGCTGTTGGACGCGGGCTGGATAAAGGCTGAGTTCGGTCCGATGGCCTTGTAGACACCAACTTCGGTGTCCTTTCCCTGGAGGCCCGGCGAGGCCTCGTACTTATGAATAGCGTGCATGCACTGGGGAGGGACGTTGTCGAATGTGAAGCTGTTGGTCGAAACGACAAAGTTGCCCGAGGTAACCTGAGGGATGGAAAGGTCGCACTTCTGCATGTCGAGGGCCGTAAGGGCAACCTGGGCGGCGCGGGCCACGATATTGCGCTTGCTGATTTTGCCTGGAGAACCCAAGCCAAGGCTGATGGGCCCAAAGCTCATGGTGGAGCCACCAGCAAGGCCAACCTCCAGCTTTTCGGCCCCTTGGGCCCACGGCCTGTAAGTGATGAAAGGCATTGTTGGCGTTAGTGAATGTGGAGTCTGGGGGCGGTGACCGGTGGATCGGGCGGGCGGGCGAAGATGTTGAGGGAAATTCGGACGTTTGGTCTTTCAGATAGGAGGCGACAGATCACCGATTTATGTGTCTTCGAGAGGGGCCACTGTCGACTGCCATCGATCCATTCCGTTGAAACCCAGGGTGAGCGATTGGGGTGGCGTCAACGACGCCAACTCAACCATTCGTGTTGCGCCTGGCGCGCGCTATCAGTTCCTCCCGGTATCAGAGTTGGAAAGTCGCTAGTGGCTTGCATCCAGGTATGGTTGGTAAGCCATTGAGAGTGGAGAGGGCGCGCAGACTCCTCCAATGAGTCCAGGTCTGGAAGGGCAAAGAGGCAAGGGAGTCGACTGGTTAAAAACCTCCTTCGCTCATGGTACAAGCAGTATAATGTATACTCGCCATGTGATCTCTGGAGTCGTTGCCGGTTACCAAGAATATCGGGATATCTCGTCATCCCGATGTTGGCACAGTCCGAGGCCCAGACCACTCGGGCATATCTAAGGTTCGACTGCCGTCCCTCGCCGTCAGGCTTCTTCCAACAGCCGACTCCTATTACCTCGGTTCGGGCCGCTCCCAACATGAAAAGTGAGCTAAAATCGGATGCAGAGTGAGGCAGCTGGTGCGCAAACTTGCTCGCCAAAGATAAGAAGGAGGTGACAATTTGATGTGTCCGAGTCAACGTAGTTCCTATCCCCAGTCCATTCGTTCAGACGCCTCCGCAACAGACTCCACGATGTCAACTGCCCTGATCCCCTCGCTATTGCTCGTTTTCGCCGGGGGCCTAGCAGCCCTACCGGCAGTGAGCAGTCGACAACTTGGGAATAGGCTCATGTGGCAGCTGGTCCAAGTCATTTGCGCCGCTTTCGCCCTCCACATCCTCCCGGACGATTTTCCAAATCTAGAGTCTTGCCTGTACATTTGTACCTCGGTCATCACGGCTGTTCTCCGGTCAGTGTTCGTCTTGTTCTCCCAACAGGCTTACGTGGCCGCTCCCCAACCCGGAGCGTCGTTATCTCGCTGGGCAGCATGGGCCACCGACACGATAGTGTCGGCGTGGGACAGCCGCGTGCCGCAGTATGCCGCCAGAGGGTGCGGCAAGACCGACCAAGCCCCAAACCCCACACCCTCCCAGCATCGAGCAAAGTTTTTCGTCACCCGGGCCGCCATGATAGCCATGATTGTGGCAGTTCGACACATGGACTTCGAATTGTTGGTGTCGCGCTTTGGGACAGCCGCCGATTTTGCAGACTTCATCCACCCGACAAGGAGGCAACTGCTCCGCCGGTTGCGACACGTCACAGCGCGGGAGGTGTCGATTCGGGCATGGCTTGTCGTTATCCACAATTTCTACGCCTCCTCGGCGATGATCTTCCCTCATTGCGTTTTCAGCATCCTCTTTGTCAATGTCTTGCGCATGTATGAGCCGAAGGAGTGGCCGCATCTTTTCGGGTCGCCGGCCGAGGCCTATACGATCGGGAGGTATTGGTCCAAGTTCTGGCATCGGGCTCCGGTGCCAACCTATATCTCGTATGCGAAGCTCGTCGGAGACAAGACGTTGCCCTTTCGGCGGGGCGGACAGATGTACCGGGTCTGGGTGGTATTCTTCGTCTTTGCATGTGCGGGGCTGATGCACGCAGTCACCCTGTTCATCGTCGGATTCCGTTGCGGGTGGTGGGAGCAGGTATACTGGTGGTCGCTCAACTTTGCGGCCGTAATGGCAGAACAGGTTGTCTTCTCGGCCGCTCGTTTGGTTATTGGTGACAAGGTGGTCAGCAGGCCGACCTGGCCAGCGCGGATTCTAGGTTACGTCTGGGTTTTTGCGTTTCAATTCTGGTCGCTTCCAAAGATGTACTATCGGACGACTATCTTTTGCTCTCCTGTTTCAACGTTGAGATGAAATGAGTTGGGATCCCCGCAAGGAGACCAAGGCCGCTCTTGCCGTGAACAATGGGTCTGCGCCATGGCACGTTGTTTCCTTGTACGGGTGCCACCTACCTGCGTTTACTCAACTAGACGCTAGCCTAGCCCCTTGTTCCTTCCATAAATTAACAGGGAAACGAGGTGCCTGATCGGAAGGTGGAAACCAAAGTGATCCGTCCGATGTCAGGAGACCGCCGATTCGCTGACCACTGGTCATCCAAAGATCGCGCCTTTGAGCATTGGTTCAAGGGCTCCATTCCACCTCATCTCTAGACGAAATCTCCTCAAGCTGCTTTCGAGACCGGATGAAATTCCTGGCTCACTGTCTATTTAATAGCTTGGGTCCGCCAGTCCAACGCTCTCTTTCCCTTTACCACAACCTCGCCATTTCGAGCACCACTGACTCTCGCGATCGATCAGCAGAGCACCTTGATCTCAGCCAAGCACATCAAGACGTATCGCATTCTCTCACAATCCACAACAACAAAGATGCGTTTCTTCGTTGCCATCGCGACTTTGGCGTTCGCCACCATCGGTCTTGCCGCTCCCGCGGCTCAGGGCGTTGCAACCACCGCGCTGGCCCCCAATCTCTCGCTCGCCCAGACCATTGCCATCAGCCGGGACGACGGCAACATCACCACAACGACCAGCGACGACCCGACCGACGACTGTGATGATCCCAACACCATGGAAAACCGTTCCTCCGATGGTTCCCCTCTACTTGAGGACTGCCTTCGCATTGCCCACAACATCAGAAATGGTGGCGAGTGGACAGTCACTGCCTTCCAGCGCCGTAAGTCAAGGTTTCACATCCACAAGCCTGATTGCTTTTGCAATCCTAGATAGCAACTAACAAGAAGCGCTTTAGAGCTTGCTTCCTACAAGTCTTGCGCTCTCGGCGCTGAAGACAACAGTGGCGGCGTTCTGCAGGTTGGAAACCTCGACCTCATCGATTTCATCAATGCTTCGAAGCAGTTCGAGTGGAACGGCAAGGTAGGCTCAAGGGGTTGGATGAATTGCCGTGCTCTCGGCGATACCGCAAACCGTCGCAGCAACCCAGGCTTGTTCACCTTGTACAACACCAACAATAATCCCCAGTAGGAATCGCCATCGGAGGATTGAGGATCAACATTTGGTCCAGCATCACATACAAATGCGAGAAGGATCATGCCACAGAGGAGCTGGTACATTAGACACCAGTTTGACTGCTTGTCTTGGGATTCTGGGGATACCTCAACATCTGTTCTTACGCCAGACATCTTCGAATCAGGTCTCCTCGAGAAGGGAAGGTCATTCGTTTTCTGTCTGATTCTCTGTGTTTCTTGTTTAACTTCTGTGCATCTCGTGTTGTTTCTGAAAACTCAATGATATTGAATTCGTGATTTTAACAGCCGAGAGGGTCACAAGCACCAAAGCGACCACCATTCCAACCAAACACCACAGCCGGCGCAGCTTCAACAGAGTCAACAATAGCGCGCCACAAACCTAACCCCTGTTCTGGTACGAATTTCCATCGGCAATGTAGTCAAACAAGGTCGCCTCGTTGCTGCCCACGGGCGCAGACACGTACATCTCCCTCTTCGGTTTCTCCAACTTTCTCTCGCCTTTGGCGGTTGTTGTGGTCCACTGCCCAAGCCCTTCGACCTTGTAGGCAGTCTTGGTCTCGGTCCGGTACCGAGTCACTTCAAGTGGCATGGATGAATAACCGACAGGAGGTGCTACAGTGACGACCCGCGCCTCCGCAACATCCGCTGACATTGCAGGCGGAGAGACAGTGCTGCTCGTGTGTGACTGGGCATACGCGCGCGGGGCGTAGGCAACTTGTGTCTGGCTCGCGTAAGCGGACGGGTAGTACCCGGAAGCGGTGTCGTCCGCCGAGTATGTCGAAGCGCCACGATACTGTGGTTCCGCCGGAGAATAAGTGGCGGGGGGAGGTAACGAAGCAGTAGTCGGGGTTGTGGTTATGGGCAGTGAGGCATGTTGGTATCCCAGCTGAGGGCGAGTTTGCCTGGAGCTGCTCCCGGCACTTCCATACCAGGGCAGCCAAGACGAAACCCGAGACGCGGCTTCGAGACGGAGACGGTTCTGGCTAGCTTCCTGTTCCTTGTTCTGAACGGCAACAGCAAGGCGGGCGAGACGCGCCGCGTGCGGATTGTTGGGATCAGTCACGGCCGTGAAAGATGTCCCGGTGGTTCTGTTGATGCTGGAGTAGCCCACCACGGACGAGTCGTTGAGGTCTGTGTCCTTGATGGGACGCATCTTGGAGATCTTGAGCCCAGAGCGTGGCATCGAATTATTGGCGAAGACCACCTGGGTTAACGCTTGTTTGTGTCGAGGGAGAGAGAAACCTAGAAGTTCAAAGTCAAAAGCGTGGCGGGGCTCAAGAAAGGATTCAGGCTCCGGGACGTCGGATCTTGAAGGAATTAACGGCCCCGACGGAGACCGAGCATCATATCCTAGGTGGCCCACGAGAGCAAGAATGGAAGGTTGCGACGAGATTCAAAACGGAGAAAGCAGGGCGAGCCGCATCCCAGTCTGGCCTATCATCAACATCTCGGTGATGAGGACTCAGCCCCAGTGCAGCGGGAGCCTTGTCCCGATTTACATGCCATACAAACCGGGCAAACCACCTTATCCGCGCTAATGCAAGCCACCTCCAACAGAATTCCAAGCCCCAGCTGCGCAGACACAATGCCGGTTAAACTGGTACGAGAACAATGCATCTGCTGCACGTCGATATGTTGAGGAATGGCCATACCAGATTAGGATGTTGATCCGGACTGCTGCCTTGCCACGGTACAGATGAAGACAACGTATCAGGGTCGAGTTGGTAATCACAGAAATTCCAATTGCAAACCTCTTTCAATCTGCAGGCTGTCGACTCTCGTTCCGAGCAGTTGAGGATTCGGAATCCCACGACACCAGGGATCTGGATCTTCGATTTGCGAAGGTGGCACCATCTAATCTTTGTTTCCCGCACCCGGTCTGCCCTACTCCTTCAAAGAAGTCATTAGAAATCTCACAATATTCGTCAACACCACCGTCCCATCCAACACAATCACCATCCCCATCATCAAGCATTAAGCCAAGCCCAACAATACCAACATGGGCCTGCGAAACTGGTTCAGACGGCTACGGGCCAAGATCTACGACACGTTTGGGATATACGACAAGTACACCGACTTCAAAGCCGAAGCCATCTTTGCCGACGGGTCTGAGGCCACATACACGGGCCGGCCGTGGGGCTACGAGTTCAACCTATTCAAGGACTTGGTCGAGGAGCATGCATACGCTGTCAAGGTTAATATGAAGGGGAATTTCTTCAACTTTCAGTAGGATGATGGATCTGTGGAGGATTTAAGTTGAGAGCAAACATGCATTGCACCATTCGCTGGACTTGGACCGCAAAGGAGGACGCTGTCGGTGTAGGACGATGGTTATCTACAAGGTTGTACGAAGCTACCACCTAGAGAACAAACACGATAGTACGCCGAATAAAAACACGTAGACGACTACACCTAAACCCTTCTCCAAAATCTCATGCCCATCAACTCTCCCCGTTCCACCCCCCCTGAATCACCCTCCAAATATGTTGACTACAAATCCCACTCATAATGACCCTTCCACACCATCACCTTAACCAGCACTATCACCATCAATAAGCATCAACACACAAGAGAAATGAACCAAAAAAAAAAAAAAACCAACTAACCATTACACCATCTTTTCAACAATATCAAGGAGACGCCCCGCAATCGGACTATCAGCAGGACACTTAAACTCAAGCTTGGCCTTGGCGTTGGACACATTGAGGTGAAGCGGACGTGAGCCGCTCCTGGACGAGTTTTGCGTCACGGCGCTGCTGGCCGAGCTCGAGCTGGATCGGATCAACGCGTTGGAGCTCTCGTTTTTGGGGTTGAAGTAGAGGGCGCCATCTTGGCTTTTGCTTATGAGTTGCCAGTTTGACATTTTTGTGAGCAACCTAGGGAGAGGCGAGGTAGTGAAGGCACACTGGCTGGGGATAAGGGCTGTTGATGGTGGGTTTGAGGTGAGTGTGGGATGGGATGGGATGGGGTTGGGTACCGGGAAGAAAGAACAAAAAAAAAGGGGGGGCCAAGTCCAGCTCTCGGCCAGTTGGGGAATTTGTTGGGAAGGCTTTTGCTGTGGTGGGCTTTTGCCCACCTCACCTAGGGCTGCCCGTGCGGTTGAGATGCAGGTTGGATCACGGTGACTTGGTATCACTGTGGCTTGCTGGATATGCACATTCGATTGGGTTGAGTTGTTTGCTTTGGTTTTTTTTTTTTTCCCCGAGGCTGTTGGCGTGGAGTGGGAAACCTGGTCACTGGTTCTTGTTGGTGCGTTCAATCAGGCTCCGGTGATGGAGCAGGTCGACTGCATGTCCTTGCATGAGAGGCGGCGCCCGGCATGAGTGAGGTTTCTGGAATTGGGAGTCACTCCGCCCATCTTCTACATTTGGGGCGGCGGCTGCCTGCATGTTTCGGCCGCGAGGCGGTTCAAACGAGTTGTTTTGAGAGCTGGCTAATGGCTGTGTTCAGGACTGAAGCCATCACCACTCCGCCTAACATGGCATCATTGACCGTGATTCACTTCGCTTGAATTCCAGATGCAAAAGCCGAACCCTTATGTTTCTACCTAGCGGAACGTAATATCACTAAAATCACTCGACCACCCGTCGTCTTCGTCACCCCCGCCATCAGGCTCATGTTGGATGTAATAGCGCTGTGCTGCCACCCTAAGCGCCGCGTCTGAGCTCAGTAGCTGCTTCAAGTCAGTGAGCACACGCTGTTGCCCCAGGCTGTGGAGATAGCCTGTGTTGAGAGTCAGTCGGATTTGACCTGGGACAGACGTCGAACAGGGCCGTCGCGGTGTGATACGCACTCGTGGTGTTACAAGCTCTTCCGTAGAACTGCTTGAATTTGTTCCAGAGCTTCCCGAGCAGCGGCCCGGTAAAGGCAAAGATGGCACTGACGACGGTAACTGCGAGGGATGCGATCGCTACGACTTCGGCCATCGTGTTCGTGTTGTCGGTGGACAGGGATACCTGGTATGTTGTTCTTGATGAGATCGGAAGAGTGTGTGCTGCCGTGATCTTGGGGATGAAGCAGATCCGTTCGAGGGTTCGTTTGATAAATATGTATTGACTGCTTCTTCGGGATGGGTGATACCTACTTGAGGAGCGTACCCTAGGGACGGTAGTCCGCGGGCGGGTGTGACAGCAGGCGTCCGAGTGCGTCTGGCGTTCTGTCCGCCTCACTCCTGCAGCCGCTTGAACGAGCACCTCCAGTCATTGAAACGTGCATGAGGCTCCCTTCTCTGCTCTAAGCCGAGATCCCTTGTCCCTGGCTAATGGGCAAGGCGGGCAGGGCATCCGTCGAATCGCCAAGGTATCCGGGCGCGAGCCGCAGCCAATCCATGCGATGTGAATGCTTTGCGCCGACCTCAGTTGTCCAATCTGGTGCTTGCAATTGCTTGGGTCGGTGTTCCATTTTCTCCCGATCCGCGACATTCCCAACGGATTCAGAGTTTATTCCGACTCGACAAAGGTTCTGTGGATGGCAGGGGGCCGCGACCCCTCAATTTTGGCTGTGACCAAATCCTCCAGTCAGCGCACCCAGTTGACTTTACAGGGGGTGCTGATTGGCGCAGGGGCTGCTATTCCTGTACAGAAAGCTGCCTGTGCCAGCGCATCTTCAGGGCATTTTCCTGTACGAGCCGTGCGCCTGAACCGGGGCCGCTGCCCGGGCGTTCGATGTGGGTGCGTGCGGGTGGTGCCCCAGCCGAATGGAACTGGAGGGAGCATCAGGTCAAACCTTTCGGGAGGAGCAGCAATTGCAAGTAGGTTTAAAATACTTCGACCAAGCGAAATTATGTTCATTACTTCATGTAGATGTAGTACGAAGCCGATGGGCCTCTCAATGATGGTTTCCGAACCGTGCAAACCATGCAGCCAATACCTTTCCCGACGCCTGCGCTATGCAACAATGAGAACGAAGAAGACAAAGCCAACAAAAAAAACTCCAGGTCAGCCAAGAGGTGTCAGAGAACTCCGGTAGGGGCGTTGGGCTTGCCTCTCGGCGACGCGGTTCTTGTCCACCCTCCAGACCCCCTTGGTCTTCTCGTGCCAGAGTCGATGCCCCGTGCCCTCGGCAAGTTTATGGAAGACGTCGTGATCGTCGCCATCCTGCGAGCGGAACAACAGTGGCTCCCACTTCACTCCCTCTGCCGCCTCTCGGGCGCGCATCTGTCGCTGCGCCTGCTCGATCTTGGTCTTCTCGGCAAGGACAGCGCGCATATCACCCGCGGCCATACCGGACAAGACCCCGTGCCAGGCCTTTCGCGACTCCCACTCGTCTTGCTCATCAAGCGGGGCAATATCCATCGGGGCGGGCGCATTCTCAGGGGCGTCGACCTCGTACACCTCGATAACATCACCGGTTCTCGAGTCCTTGACGGTCCACCCTTGACTCCACACGCCGGACGCCTCGTAGATGCTGACCTTCTTAGGGTCGTTCTTGTTGTAGATGCGTGCCGTGAACGAGTTCCGCTTCCCGCGGATCATGCCTTCTCCCGAAAAATACATCTCGGTGACGAAGCCGGAGCTCGAAACGATGGTGTATGTTCCGGTGATCTCGGGGTACATGCATCCGCCGAGGAACCCGCGCACCTTGACGTCGGGCAACGGAACAAGATGGTCCTCATCGTAGCGATCGATGTGCACCAACGCGTGTCCAACCTGGCGGATGTTGACGGCGCCGTTGAACGTCATCTCCACCCTTGCGTACCCGTCGGCGCGAATTCCGTGTTCCCGTTCTGTGATGTGCATCGCCGTGATGGGCGGGTGGTGCGACACTTGTTCCGCAACCAGGTGTGCGGTGGCCTTGTTCTCTTCATCAGTCCATGAAGCGAAGAAGAGCTCGCCAAGGAAGGCATTGAGCGGCTTCTTGATGGACACACCAGGGGCGCCGTTGACGTAGAGCTGGCTTCGGAGCGATGTAAGGAACCATCGCAGGACGAGGAGGCTGCGCTTTTCGGGGTTGCTTTCGAGCGCCGGCGCAGCGAAGACGGCCGGCCGTTGAGCCCAGCAGTGACCGACTTCGACGACGGACGAGGAGGCTAGCAGCGACGGAGGACCGGTGACGTTGGAGAGATCGCCTTGGACCGTGCCAAGAAACTAGGGTGGTGGTTAGCCCCGACCGCCGAGCTCGGGGGTGAGGGTGAGGGTGTGTGGGGTGAGGGGTGAGGGGTATCCCGGCGTACCTTGACGAGTTCCCTCAGACGGGACGAAACTGATCTGGCGTCCATTGTTTTGCGCAAGAAAGGTATTGTATGCCGTGGTTTGGCTGTCGATCGGCCTCTTGCGAGCAAAGGGACCAGGCCTCTCCTATATATGGCGGCGGGACAAAGGGGCGCTTGCTAGATTTAGACCAAAGTTTGGGCCAAGCGACGCAACAGCAACCTTTTGTGTTTTATCTTTGTCTCAGGGAACTTTAGGGGCCTTTGGCGTGGCAATGTGAACTTCACTCCACGTGGTATCCAAACTTGGGCCGGGAATGACGAAAAGAAATCGAGAGGGCCCCAATTCCCGGGGGAGCTGTCGAAGACAACAAGATATGGATGAGAAGGCCCTCTCGTGTCGGCGTGTTGATACTCCGGACGGGCGAAGCTCATGGTGTGCTGCTCGTCAATGCAGGATGGCCGCGGATGCGAGCCATTCCGGCGCTAACGACATGTGTGCCTTCCTCGCAGCCACTGGGCAGTCGACAACGCGCGGCATGGTTAAGCGCGACCAGGAGCATCAAGTTCCCCCACCTTCTTCAATGTCCAATGAGGAAACCCGTGGAAACTCGTTCGACGGCGCGTGGATGACT
Source organism: Cercophora sp. LCS_1 (assembly GCA_036250225.1). NCBI lineage: Eukaryota > Fungi > Ascomycota > Sordariomycetes > Sordariales > Lasiosphaeriaceae > Cercophora > Cercophora sp. LCS_1. The sequence continues at coordinate 808,544 of JAPZLL010000004.1, forward strand.
GAGATTGGGCTGTGCAGCCGAGTCTTCGATCTTGCTTCGAGTCCTCGACCAGTCTGCGCAATTGGCGCTAACATGTTTCAGTTTGTTTCCGGTCATGGCGCGTCGTGGGGCAAGAGACCCTGAAGATTCAACGGCGGGGCTTGTCACATGCTCAAGTCCCATCCACGTTCACCACCTCATCTTTGCGTCATTCTGCCTGTACGCTCGTATTTTAGACGCCTTGATGACAGGAATTTTCAGCTTCTAAACATGTCCGTTTGAGCGATGGGCTCCCAATCCCACCTCCCGATCGAGCGATGACGTCCGTGGCGTCTAAGTCCGGCAATGCTGGGACCCGCGAACCTGGAAGTCCCAGGCCGCTGGGACTTTCTCACACAGCCACGAAACAAAGACGCGTCGCCGACAAACACTGCGGAATATGTCCGTCCCCGAGTCGATATTCGCTCCCTTGCTGGGAATCTCCCCGAGGAATGCACAACATCGGGGCGCCTGACCCCCGTGCAATACAATGCTCGGATGGCCCTGTAAGCCTTGGGCTTCTCCACTGGAGTACCTAGGGGCCCTGTAAGCCCTAGCGTCATCACCAGTTTCCTGCTCGAGAGACTGAAGAGATTTCACATCATCACAGGCGCGAGGGTTCAATCCGACTACGTCCACTCGGTGTCTCTACTCTCCTCTTCAGTTTCTACTCGCGACGAAAACCTTTCCTCGTGTTGCGAATTGAGGTGGACATCTTCAACCTCTCCGGGAGCCACGGCGCATCTGGGACCAGCAGCCGGCCCCGTCCCGTCCCGAGAAGATGGAACCCCCCTGCGCCGGGAGGCGCCGTCCATCAAAACCCATCTCCCACCTCAGGTTGGTTGTCACAAGCGTCTGGAAGCCTTGGAGCAAGAGCTGTGGTTCTGCTATCCTACTAATACGCCGGGCAATCCATTCCACAAGTCCTCCCCTTCCACCCCCACCCCACGGCCCTTCAACCCACCGCAGCGAAGCAGCCGCGGGCCTACCCCAAAATTGGCTCATCACTGTCGCCGTCCCCGTCCTTTTTTTCACGACAATCCCTTTGATCTCCGCAACGAACCCCGGCCTCCACATCTTCGTCTCTCGCCATAGCGGCCGAGCCTTGGACCTGGCCTCCTCAAGTTTCCTGTGACAGATGTCAGGAGAGAAGTGGAAAGTTACACTTCCGCGCCCAAATTGACCACGTCAAAGATGGAAAACACGCCCAACGAATGCTTATATAGCACCAGCCTGGATCAAGACATCAAACCCGGCTCCCAAATGGTGGATAATACGTCCGGTTCTGTGTGTTCACAGCCTCAGTCGCATCTGGCACGTGGCGTTCAACGGGGATAGCAATGGCTCTGACTCAACAGATCGAGGGAATACAATCGAGACGCGGTGGTTACCTTGTTGCTGTGTAAAGGTTACACGGCAGCTAGGCTGCTTACACCTTGGGATAGGACTAGGGGTATCGTTGGAGCTGACGTTCCGCTTGTGCTGACGATGGTGAATCTGGCGAGACGTCGGACCCAAAGCTCAGGTGGTCCTCAGGTTAGCCAGGCTGCAACCTGCCAGCCTGTCATGCTGTTCAGATACACAGGAACCATGGTGTTCGACCAGGTATGGTAGCGACCAGCGAGAGGTGATACTGCAGGGGGTGGAAGTTGGAACCGCACGCTGGGTCTGGGAACACCTGCTCGGAATAGATGCTTGTCGTTTGCTGGGCCACGTCCACCAACTGTCCCCGAGGATGTCCACCTTTTGTCAGTTGGTAAGGGTGAAACCTGGGGGGAAATAAGAAGCCCAGAAAGCTAGCGGTAGATACCTTGGGACGCTTAGGGGCAGATAGTTATCCGGGGAGGGTCATGGTAACACGGATAGTGTAAATCTGATCAATGCCACAGTTCGGTCCCATCGAGTGTTCGGTCTCCTTTCCTGACGCTGGTGATGCGCAATCTCCAGTCTGGTATTGTGCGAGCGCCATCCCAAGGTCGGAGATCTACCACTGTCTTGCGCCACTCGTGCACAGCAAAGGTCCCAGAGAGTGTTGTCAAGCAGCTGCGCTCGAGAGTATATATCCTTTCACCCTCACACACCAAGCCCGGCCAACCCTTCACCTTATCCTTTCAAACCTCATACTCAAATCGACCCAGGATCACCTCAGGTATGCATTCATTTTCCTTTCCGAGATTCTCTGCGTGTCTCGAGCATCTTTTTTTTCGTCTCTCATTTTGCACTAGCAGCACCAAACTATGCAAGCAGCAGGAATGTTGTCAGTTAAAAACTTACAAATAACAATATTTTGAACCAGCAGCATTAATTTAAGCGAGCAGTTGCAAGTATATCTGGGAGTAAAAATTTATACTGGACTTTGCATTTCATTTCAAAACAAAAGTCCGCTTCCCAGATTCACATCCTCGAGGAGCTACTTACAAGATCAAAATTTCGGCAATAAATTATACGGGTAATAATTCTTGTAGGCAACGGAATAAAAATTAAGCCAAAGGCTATAACTTACCCTGTTCGCAATAAGTCAAAACGATGGCAAATCGTTCATGTCAGCATCAACAACCATGACGGGCCAAGTTAGCTTAAACCGGGCAGATACCATTATCGCGACTAAAGAGCAACAACCTGCCACCTGGCCATTTGTTGGAGCAGGAAAATCTCACTGGCAATGAAAAACTGGGTTAGTAATAACAAGTCGTTCTGGCGACACCAAATTGTTTCGCTCACACTCCATTGTTGCAAGACAAAAGCACAAACTCGTCACACAACTGTTACAAGAAACATAAAAGCAGTCTGCTTCTCAACGCTAGGCCTCACGGTGAATACCCTCCCATTGAGAGAGCAAGGGGCCGCAATTCGCGGCCATGGGGGCGCGCGGCAGTCTCTGTGGAGGCGCCCAGGGCGTTCGATCCTTTGCCGGACGCATTCCCTCGAGATGGAGGCAATGCATTGCTCCTACGAAGATCTACCCGGTCAGGGAGGGCTGCGAGGGCCAAGAGAGACAATCTCGTGTCCTCTGAGGACCCTGAGGACTATGTAATAGTGGGCTAAACACCAGAGGGAAGATTACGAACTGTTGACGGTACCGGGGACGGGGTTGTGGATTGACCGAGATGTAGGAGAGCAAGGGGCAGGGGGTGGCTTAATAGGGGCACTTTTTGCGCTTAGATCAGCTTAGGTAGTTCAGAATTGCAATCGCTGTTTCCACAGATACACGTACAAAACGCTGTGAAACTCCACACCGTGATGGCTTTGTTCGCTAGACTTTGCTATAGTTTACTGGAAGTGTGGGAGGTGGAGCTGCTGGTCAGAGACAGGCTGTTTAAAGGGGTAGCTTATATGCTAAGCCTATAGTGTACGGGAAAGTGGCGTTTTAGCTGGTGTTTTTGGAATTTTAAATGCGTGGCGCATAGCCTGTATTAGCTATGGCGTACACGTATAAGAAACAGGGAGAAAACATATCTTGCATTAGCCTGGCCCCTTTAGTAATGCTCTTTGTATCCCTTCTTTCTGGTTCTGTCCAATTCCCCATCGCTCGGCCGCATTTCGCTCGACTCAGATCGCTTCCTCCGTCGCTAAACTCATCGTCTTTCTGGCGCTTGACTCCTTTGACTCAAGCAAGCCAAAGACACGGGTAACTTCCTCCCCAAGCAGTCAGACACGGACACCCCCGATCGCTTCCCGTCACCGTTCAAGTCAAAAGACAATTACCTCGGATCGCAGTCAGACACGGACACCTCCGGAGACACGGGCAATCCCTGGATCGCTTGACTCAAGTCTCAACCTCCTGTCGCTGCCGCCTCATTACTCCCGTGTCACCATTAAGCCGCACCCTGAGAAGCCGTTCTCGGTAGATAACGTCGACCATTGGGTTGTCGAGGGGGCGCCCATGGTGCTTCCGTTCCAGGACGTGTTTCTACGACCGACACAGAGACAGGAGGAGACGGATATTGTTCTGACCGAGGACTTTTTGGCTCGGCTGGGCATGAAAACCTGGAAGAGACATACCCTCTCATAGCGAAAATCAACCTCGTCCTCAGGGTTGACAGGAACGTCCGAGTCCCTTTGCAGGGCAGCTGCCTTGTACGCAAATTCCAGCTGCTCGTCTTCTTCAAGAACAGCAGCACGATCTAGCGATTTCAAGGGCGTACAGGACGTCAGGAGATGAGCCAAATGCGAGCCTGGGACTGCATCAAAAGCTTCGTTAGCATAAAACTGGTACACAGCGTTCGAAAGACGAGGATAAGTGCGAGGGTCGGGGGCGGGACGAGGGCGAGGAGATGGACGTCGTCTAGTGACAGGACGTCATGGAACTCCAGGGCGCTGGAGAGACCAAGTGTATGAACTAGCTCGGGGAGTAGAGTCGGGTTCGATTCGAGAGGCGCGTAACGCTTTCGGCATGGCATGTTGGCGCAGATTGAGCGTGGCGGTAAAGGTCCAACCGGGCAGGAAATATCGGATCTCTGAGGTCGGCTACCAGCTCCGGCGGCTATGTCTGCTCGCTACAGGGAACCAGCCCAGAGAAAGACTAGGGGAGGTTGGCACATCCAAAGAAGAAATCGCCAAGCCACTCTGGTATGAATTTGGGTGACTGGATGACCGTTCGGTGATGGCACCGACGTTGACAGTCCTCCTGGCATTGCAACGCCCCCGGGCACCCTATTGCTCGCCGCTTATGCCAGATGGGCCTAGGATATTGTCGTTTCCAGACAAAGTATTGCTGGGTCGCATTGTTGTTTTTAAAGCTTCTAATTCGGCCCCTCTAGACTATGCCACTAAATCCTTCACCTCAACAAGCATTTCCGAGTTTCGTTCCATGAGCAAGGTATGGCGCTGCGCTGCTGCATCTATCTTTATCTCCAACTGTGATATGCGCAGTCCGTTTCGGGCGCTCGATTTCCTGGGCAGAGTGAGCTAGAAAGTTCTCGGTGCTCCGCTAGCCATTAGGGGTTCCCCCGTGGACGTACATAATCCCAGAGCTGTTTCTTATGAGAGCCAAACTAGTAGTTGAGTCGGTGACGACCAGCAAAGCCCTGGCGTTGTATGTTTTTTTGCCCCTGAGCCATCATCCCCCGTTCTTGCTCCTTTGACCACTTCGGACTTCACCCAAGCACTTGATGGGATGTGAGCTTGGGGGGCATCTGGCCTGGGAATGATCGAGTTCGAGTCTTCCCGCGAACGAGGGGTGTGGATCTTTTGTGTGCCCCTTTTCGCGAGCCATCAAAGCTTGACCCCTTTGTTGTGGATCTGTCACGTGATACCCCTGACTTCCCATCAGCAAGCCTTGTGCAGCATTGGGGAATAAATGGTGAGTTTGCATGTTGTTGTATGAACAAGTGATAGCCCATAGGAGTAGGATATAGCAAAGACCTATCTTCACAGCCCAGAAACCTCTCAGCCTCTCATAGCCTTGCTGTCTCTTTTCCAACACCCAGCACTTCGTCTGCCATTGCCCGTCCAGCGGCCCTGCCGGAAAAGATGCATCCACCCAGGAATGTCCCTTCCAGAGACGAATACCCGTGTACACCGCCACCACCAAAGCCAGCCGCTTCTCCAGCTGCATAAAGCCCCGGGAATGGTGTGCCATCGGCCCTCATGACATTGCTCTTCAAGTCTGTCTCGATGCCTCCGAGCGTCTTTCTCGTCAGGAGGTTCATGCGAACTGCGATCAAAGGGCCATGTTTCTTGGTATCCTGCAGGCGATGCGGCGGGGCGATGCGGCTCCGTCGATCAGGCCAGTAGGTTCGCGCCTGGTGAATGAGCATCGCCTGGGCGTCCTTGGAGTAGGTGTTGACGAACTGTCCGTCGCGAGCGTCGACAACTGCCTTGATCTTGTTAAAGTCGAGGGGTGGCGCGGCACGGTCACCCATTGTGGAGGCGAGCTCGTTCATGCCGGCGACGAGATCCTCGAGGTTGTCGGAGGTCACGAAGTCGGCGCCGTGCTTGACAAAGTTTTGGACCGGAATCGTGCCTTTGGAGCTGAGCACGCGCTGCAATAGGGTTTGCCACATGCTCTTGCTGGTGATGTCGGGGTTTTGCTCCGAGCCGGAGAGGGCAAACTCGCGGGCGACGATGGACTGGTCGGTGATGAACCAGGTATAGTCGTAGCCGGTGGCGCAGATGTGTTTGAGGGTGGCGAGCGTGTCGCAGCCGGGGATGAGGAAAGGGGGGAGACGGTTGCCGGTGGCGTCGAGCCAGAGGGAGGATGGGGCGGGGAGGACGCGGATGCCGTGCCCGGGCCAGATGGGGTTCCAGTTTTGGAGACCTTCGGTGTAATGCCACATGCGATCGCGGTTGATGATGTTGGCGCCGGCGAGCTCGGAAATGTCTAGCATCCGGCCGTCGACGTGGGCGGGGACGCCGACGACAAAGTGCTTCGGGACGGCGGGGCCGAGTCGGTCAATGGGCCAGTTAGCCTTGACCTTCTCAACGTTACCTCCGATGCCTCCGGACGAGACGAGGACGGCAGAGCCTAGGATCTCAAACTTATCCACGGCTGTTCTGCTCGACTTGATGCCCCTGGGCGAGTCATCTTCTTCAAGAACTCGACCCCTCACGCCAATGGCACGGCCTGTGTCGTCAACCACCAACTCATCGACGACGTGTCTGAACTTGAGCTGGACGATCCCGGCCTTTTCGGCCTTCTTCACCGGCTCCGCAAAGACTCTTACAACCTCTGGCCCGGTTCCCCAGGTCAGATGGAATCTCGGCACCGAGTTACCATGGCCCTCTGCGCGTCCGTCACCCCGCTCGGCCCACCCGACGTTTACGAGGAAGCCCAGCCCCCTCGCCTTGACGTACGACTCCATCTCATCGGTCGCAAAGTTGACAAACGCCTCCGCCCAGCGGCGCGGCCAGTAGTCCTCCTTGCGATCGAAGCGGGCCGAGCCCATCCAGTCCCGCATCGCCAACTCGCGCGAGTCCTTGATGCCCATGCGGCGCTGCGCAGCCGAGTCGACGCAAAAGAGGCCGCCCAGGGACCAAAAGGCCTGTCCGCCGAGATTGGCCGCATTTTCCTGGTCGATGATGATGGTGGGGACTTTTCGCTCCGAGAGCTCAAACGCGGCGACCAGACCGGCTAGGCCGGCGCCGACGATGATGACCGGGCCGTTTGGGGGGTGCGGCGGCGGCGGGGCCATGGTCGGGATTTTAGAGGGGTTATAATAAGATAAAATAACGAAGAAACGGTTCTTTATCCAGTTCCGCGAGCAAAAACTGGAGAGAATTGCATCGTCGCGGCGAATTGGGGAGCGGAAAGCGCGATGTGTTTGTTGGCTCGACGCCTCGTCGCACTCGTCAGCACCAGACGGGAATGATCACGCGAAGGGCAATCAATCCCCGTTGCCTCGGTTCGTCAGTCCGTCGGGGTCGCTTTGTGGTGTGACTTCCCCTCAGCGGCGTTGCGTTTCGAGGGTTAGGGTCGCATCGCCAAGGGTTTGGCTGGTCGCTGTGACCCATCGTCATCTTTCCCTGTCACGTTTGTCGTCGACCACGTCAAAAGTCGCCGCTCCGCTCCCTCTTTATGGATTTTGGCGTCGCGACGGTTCGGCCGGCGGCTTCTTCTTGACGGGCCCGTCTTTCAGTGGAGACGCGTCGGTCTGCCTCGCGACGAGCCGTCCCTCAATCGATAACAGCGCACAGCATGTCGGCATCAAGTGATCCAGCATTCGAATCCTATCGCCCTCACAAATCGGCAGGATCCTCGAGGGCAGTTTGCCTTCGCCCACCAGGCACCTTCGTCAGGAAATCGGAGCGAAAACGCGGGTCCGGCTCGGGTCCGAGCCTTCCCGAAGACGGGTGACAGGATCGGGATCGTGGGCTGCTGAGGGTTAGGGCTGATGATAGGAGAACAACTCTCGACCAACCCCCCTCTGACATGCAACATCGGAGCTCTTCAAGGAAGCCCACTAATCAGTTTATCACCATAGAACATAAATCTACCCAATACTTGGCCTTGGGCGAGACGGTAGGGCTACGCTCTATAGAGAGAGATCGAAAATCGGCGGGCTTCTCGAAGCTCGAGGACGTTGTCAGTTTCATGCGAGAGAAGCATCCTCGCAAAGCAGCTCGCTGACGATTTATGGCACATTATAGGAGGTCTGCCATGACATAACGTTATCCGAATACCGAGGGGCCACTCCCGCGGCATCTAGCGTGACGGGAGGAGGCGTCCGGCCGCCGGACAGACAACGGTCACCAAGGATCAACACGCGACCCAGCGAGAGATGAACACAGATTCTCCTTCGTATCAACTAAAAACTAGACCCATCCACGTCTAATGTGTCTCCCCCGCTACCGCCGTCCTCCTGTGCAGTTGCGCAAGCCAGGTCTTGCTCGTGGCCACGCGAATCTTCTTGCCCCAGATCATGAAGACGACCACAAATACATTATTCACAAAGAGCACGGCCGCAAACGCACCCGCGATAACCTTGGCATACCCGTTGTTCAGGATCCAGTTCAGCACCTCGATGCTCAGCCCGAAGCTGATAGCCTGCTTGCCCAGGTTCATAATGATCAACATCTCGGACAGGTTGGCCGTGTACGAGTCGACAGCGTACGCCAGCGTCACGGTGAAGTAAAAATACCCAGCCCACTGCGTCAGGCCTACACCAAACATGTAGCCGAGCCAGTGCAAGTCGTATTCGGCCGTCAGACCAAAGGTGATTTGTCCGATGGGCGCCACGATCATGGGGAGCAGGAGGATGCCGAGACGCATTTCGGCTTCGCGGATGCCGTTGTTGCGCTTAGTCAGCTTGGCGGCCAGGATGTCGCTCGCGGGGAGGAAGATCAAAGCCAGCCCGAAACCGATGATGCTGGCGATGGCGTGCAGGCCTGCGTTGGTGGGCGACCAGCTGTAGGGCGGCGCGACAATCTTGAGGGGGAAGATGAAGCTGAAGGCGAAGCCTGAGAGGCCGATGTAGATGCCATACGTGGTGATGACCCAGAAGGTGGACGGGACAAGGAGATACGTGAAGGAGCGAGCGATGGTCATGAAGAACTCGGACTCGTGATCGATCGAGCTCCACGGCTTGAGCTGCTCGAGGAGGGGCTTTCGAGGCGGGATACCGCTGTCCGAGTCGTTCTCGTGCTCGGTGACGTGCGACTCCTTAGTAGTAAGGTCGGTCTCATTGGGCGGTGTCGACGGTGGGGTGACAAGCTTGCGCACATAGCGCGTCTCTTCGACGTAGAAGAATGCAAGGATGAGCAGGGCCATGGCGAAGGCGAACTCGACATAGAAGAAGAGGTTCCACGAGTACCCGGCTGCGAGCATGAAGCCTGAGAACATGGGGCCCGTAGCGCCTAGGCATAGGGCTACGGTGTACCAGCCCAGCTTCTTGCCGCGCTCGTGGATGAAGAAGATGTCGTTGACGAGCTGCACCGGCAGAGCTTCGCACACACCCGAGCCAAAAGCATGGAGCACCCGCGCCCCCATGAGCTCGGCGTACGACTTGCACTGGGAGGCCCAGATGACACCGACGGCGTACAGCACGAGCGACATGAGCATGATGGGGCGCCGGCCAAACTTGCGGTACATCGGCACGAGGATGAGACTGCCGAAGCCAAACGCCAGGTTGGGGTAGTTGATCAGCCCGGCGGCCGTGTTGGGGTCGATCTGGAAGACCTCGGACCACAGGCCGATGTAGGTCGACGGGCCGATCAGGGCCGAGTTACCCAGGAACGAGAAGAGGGCACAGCAGAGGAGGATCATGTGTTTCTTCAAGGCTGGCCACTGGAGGGGGTCGTTGGGATCCGACGACGGCACCGGAAAAAGGGCCTGCCCATAATGCGTCTCCTCACCCTCGCGGGCGTTCAGGTTGACGGTGCCCGGGACGTCTTCCTCGTGGGCGTGGCTGCATTCTTGTCAGTGGTGGGGTGTCTTCGGTCAAGTCTTGGTCTGGTGGGAGCCGTACCTGTGCACATCGTGTCTGACGGCGCCCATCTTGAGATCAAGTGTCGCAGTCGACACTGGCTTGGTACCTGACCGTGAATTAGGTTTAACACGCAGAATCCAGGGTCTAAGGAACGCGACGGGGCATGAACGGCGGTAGTTATATAAATCTGGTTGCGACCACGGCGCTCGGACGATGGCTGTTGGAGGTGGCCAGACCGGGTCGCCAGGATCGCTGGCAGGGGAACGCCGCGCATGATATGGATGCGACGAACACCATCACGACAGGGTATTGCTCCCACCCGGCGCTCAGCGTTGCTCTCCTGTCGCTGCGGGGGTGCCGGGTCTAGGGTTCCGTTGTCTCCTTCATCCTGAACTCTGCGAACGACGACAACGAACCAACAATGTTGACCACATTTACACCCATGCATATGCACACACATACATGATGGACGCGGGCAATATCGAACAAATGCAAGCGCTCCAAACCAAAGGGGTCAGGAGGAGGTGAGCCCGCGGCACAGGCTAATTTGTGGCGGTCTGACATGCATCCTGAGCGGCCTTCGTCTGGTCTTTTTTCTGCCTTCCTTCTGCACGGCAATGGTGCGCTCAGCAGTGTTTTCTAGACCACGCCCTGGAAGCTTGGCCCGCGTGGCAAATCTGGTTCGCAGCGCCTCTCGCTCCGCAGAACTCCTGGGGGGGGGCAATTTCGCACGACACGGGAAGACGTTGTGTGTTCTATGGGTGCCGGGGTGGGTTGTGCTGCATCTCGCGCTTGGCGCAGCAGCCAACAACGTGTTTTCGTTTCCTTGCTCCCTTGTAATCGCAGGCTTTTTCCCCAATCCTTCCCCCTCTTTTTCTTTTTGGCGTCCCGTGGCGCAACTTGCGAGTCCATTCGGAGGTTTTTGTCTACGAGAGGGTGAATTGGCAGAACGCCTCCCCCGCTGATTGTGCATGGAAGGAGTTCGGCAATAACCTCGTAAGCCCGGCCGCCCGAGCATCGATGATGAGGGGAAGACTCACAGCTTCAATGGCATTCTCTGTCAACGCGGGCAATTGGGAGGGTCGGTGTTTACGAGCGTCGTTTCTTGGTTCAGATCAATTACAGATCTCATATGGGTCGACGACGGGAACCATGTAACGGGGCTCCAATTTTATATAGCTCCATGTTTATGCCGGCGAGGGCAAGCCAGATCCGCGGGATCATCGCCAAGCCCGTCCAAGTGCCATTCTTCTGCCGGAGGATGGGGAGAGGGTCTTCTGCCACTGTGGATGGAGCATACTGTTGATGCTTGTCAACTTGACACTGGGTCAGTGGATGCATTCAGATTGACAGCTTCGCAGCTTGGAAGGAGGATGGGACAGCATCGAGGCCCGACATGGAGGTGCGCTTCCAATCCTACATCCGCAGTCAGACCCCGGTGCAATGTCGGCAACAGGAGTGATCGTCGCCGAAACAAACATCAATGTGGTAGGATTGTGCCGGTTACAGATACCACACACCAGCGCTGACCAGACGAGGATGGAAAAACGCCCACCCATTATTAACCGCCTCGCCAGACATCTGCGACCAGTCTCAATCTGTCCCTTTACGCTGTGCCGTCCACCGGTGTGCAATGTTTCATTTTGTGTTGTCGTCCTCGCTGTCGTCGGTTTTTTTGCTTGGTGGAACCAAAGAACAGCGCATCACGGATCCGATGACCGCAAGAAATAAGAACCTTGCACTAGCCCCCTCTGCTTTCTAATCCGCGTCTGATAACATCGGCCCAGAAACTACGACGGGATGCTGCTGAGAAGATGGCGAGTGGTGACCTGCAATAACGGTGCATGCAACCACACACATCAGACACACCCTCGGCACCTACTAGAACCCCCGACTTTTCTCCTCTCTCCAAACCAAGGTCGCACAAGATCTCCAACAGGACTTGGGGATCTTGTCTGTGTGCCTGGTCGGCCCGGTTCCATTCCATTTTACCACAATGCGATTCGTGCTGTGCTCCCAGTCGGTGAGGTGAGATGCCGGAGACATGGAAAAGACATGTCGTTTTTGGGTCTCACGACTTTTTGGTGGAGCGCAGTCATACACTCACTGCAAATGAATCACCCGGGTACTCTAACCATCATTTTTCAAGGTGCTTGAAAAAAAAAGGAACGCCTCCTCCGTCTGATGTGAGATTTTGGTTCCCTTTTTTCTCCGTGAAGCGGGTTTGGTTTGGTACCGACCAGATTTTTAATCATCCGATTTTTGTTCTGGTGCACAAGCATGCGCACAGTCATCGGCCGCCGGTAAAAAATGATCTTGCATGAAGGGTTGCTGACGACATGGAGCCACGACGGGAGGAGGAGTTGGCATTTGATCACGGGATTTTTTTGATGAAGTTTGACGATGTTTGACCATGAAGTTTCTGTAGGTATTGATGATGAACTGGATACACGCCTGAAAAAAAGAGAAAGTCCGCCATTCACGTTTACTCCTCCTTCTCCTCCTCCTTCTCCTCCTCCTCGTGTGTGCTCCTTTATCTCCTTTTATCTCCTGTTTACTCCTTTTCCTCCTATTTCTCCGTTTTCTCCTTCTGCTGCTGCCTCGGAGAAAATTTCATCTTGGGCTCCGCATCCCTCCCCCATCCACCGACACCCTGCGACGTCTCGTACCCGCCGATGCCCATGGCCGTTCCCATGGCGAGTTTACCGGCCGGTTGGTTGCCTGCTACGCCTGGACGGTTCTTACCCCATTCTACGATCTCGGCGAGCGTCATGCCCGTGGCTTTCTTCAGGTCTTCGTCGTTCCAGGGCTTGTTACGGCCCATTCGGGCGTCCATGTAGCGTGCGTAGAGGGACTTCTTCTCCTTTAGTTCTGGTCGTTGTTCGGCTTCGGGTTTGGCGAGGGATGGGGCTGTGGAGGTGAGGCTTGAGGTGCTTGAGGTTGGGTGGTAGGTTGACATTTTGATGGGTTAGGTTTCGGCTTTCAGGTGTTGGAGTTGGTTGATGTTACATTAGTGATTTGGGGTTCTGGAGAGAAAAAGTAGATTAAGTGAAGATGAGGACTAAGACTGGAGAGCCCTAGATACTTTATCTGGGCGGTTTTATACCGGACAACAACGGATATCGCTGCTGTGCCGCGAGACAACAGGGTGTCACCAAAGGCAACAGTGTCAGTTGGCCGAGGCTGTGTGAGTATCGAATGGGGTCTCGAATGAGTGAGGTTTTGTGTTACGTCAGTTATCTAGCAGGTTGGTTACATAGGTATCCAATGAAACGTCGCTAGGTGTTGTTGACAACTAAGGATTCTGCCTTGCATGTCCGAGTGACACCGGAAGGAATCCGCATTCTAGTCTTGATGGCGGCGTCGATCCCGGGATATTTTCGAAGGCGGTTCGATTTGCCAACCACCATCATTGAGGTATTTTAGCATCGGTAATGTTTTGGGTATCGATGGGGGCAAGAACTGTGCCGATCATTGGACTGGAGCAGTGCGGCTGTGTCAAAGGACCGGAGGGGAGTGCTGGCGATTCGTGGTTGCTTGGATTGGTGAATAGGTGAGGGTTGGAGATGGGTGTCGAGTTGATGGTTCGATTCGAACTGTGCTCGGAGAACATTATGTTTGGCTTGGGCCTGACATGAAGAAAAACAGGGGTGAGGGGAGGAAAATCTTGTCAAAAGAAACAATGGCAAATGATACATGTGCGATTTTTCACCGACTCATGCGGAGATTCCATGTCGATGCATCTACAAGACGCGCGCCGGCACTAGCCGGCGGGCATTCGGTGCGGCTCCGTAGCGTGCGTGTGCCAGGCATTCGGCGCTGGGAGTGCGCAGCGGCCGGTGGCAGCGATTGCCGCGCCCAACCGTCAAGCTTGAAGCTCAACCCCGCAGTCGAAAAACGGATTGTTCCGGTGGGTTGACAAAAAAATGATTGAATTAATCTCTCTTGCGAGTCATATGTGACTACTTTATACCGTGTCACTCGTATCGCATTTTGAAGAATGCGGCATCGTGACGCTTGACTCCGGCCGGAGCGGGGCTGTCTTCCCGTTCGGCTTCGGCCGGCTTCCAGAAGGGGGCGGCGCACCGTTTGGTGGGGTGATACTTCCGGCTTGCAGTGCACAGTTCATCGTTTCCTATGCTCTGGTACTTTTTTCCTTCCTTCCAGGATTGCAAAAGTACACGTCGTGCGCACCATACCCTCCCTGTCTTCTGAGGATCAAGAAGGTGTGCGGGATGCGCCCCAGAGCCGGAAGGTGCGACGCTGCCTACCACGCGGGGGGGATTTCGCGATGATGCAACCCCGCCGTTGACCAAGCACACGCGAAGGATCAAAAAAGAAAGGGAGACCCGATCGCAACCATGTCGCTTTTAGGTGCTGACCCGAACCGCCCGACAGCCACTGACGACAAGCGCGCGCCATCCCCCACCCCTGTTCTGCTTGGGAAACGGACAGAAGCAAAAAAACGGACGCGACGCGACGCGAGCGAAATGGCGTTCTTCAACACCACGAGCAACACCGGGTATCAACTACGTATCGACTATCTTGAGCCCCTGATTATATACAATGGACATGGACTAATATCCAAATGTGTAACACATCGTATCGTACACCTCAGATCCTCGCGCCTTAGGCAAGGAACGCCATCGCACCGAGCGCGACGATGGCCATGAACCCGGTCTTGGCTCCCAATCCAGCAGCACTGTTCTTCGGTCCAGCAGGCGTGGTAGCAGGGCAGAGCCCGGATCCTTCCAAAAGGTTCTTCGATGCATACGCCTTAGGCTCGCCGTTCCCCATGTACGCGGGGAAAGAGCCGGTACCATCGGCCACCGTCTCGGTGCAGTCGAGGACCTCGACAATAGCGGCACTGGGCTTGAAGCCATCGAGGTTGAGCGTATAGATGTCGCCCTTGCTAGCCTTGTTGGTGATGCAAAAGACAACCTCACTACCGCTGGGGCCCTTGCGCAAGCAGAGGTGGTTGTTGTCGACCTGGATCGCCTGGGAAGGGGACTCGAGATAGTCCTTGTTGAACTTGATGGCCTGATTGCGGAGCTTGTTAAGTGCGGACGTTAAGACGAAAAGCGGATGTGTCTTGTTGTAACCAGACTCCCAGAGGGGCTCACGGTTGAAGGGCGTGCCGTTGCCCTTGAAGTGCTGCTCCTGGCCTTGGTAGACTGCGAGGAGTTAGCTGGGCTCCTGAAGGTGAAAACCCAAGAACTGACCGGTGGGGATGCCATCATTGAGCAGGACGTAAGTCATTGCGTTCTTGGCAAGCGCAAGGTCGTCGTTCTTGCTGGCGAAGCGAGGCATGTCGTGGTTCTCGATGAACGTGCCGAGGGCAAACGTGTCATTGCAGTCAGTCCTTCCTTGGTTGCGCACCTCATCCAGAGCCTCGAACGAGCCGCCGTTGAACGCGGCATCGAGCGGGTAGTAGTCGAGGTAGTTGGGCATGCCGGGCAGGAGACCCTTCGTCTGATAAGGGCAGAAGTCGGCCGTCATGCCGGTGAGGACTTCACCAAACGCGAAGACGCCAGAGGCCTCGACGAAGCGGGGGAGGAAGGCATCGTTGATGTGCTTTGCGGCGTCGATACGCAAGCCGTCAATCGAATAGTTGGAAACCAGCTGCTTGATCCACTTCTCGAACTCGGAGATGACGGGCTCCGTCTCAGTGGCGAGGTCGGCGAGAGCAACGCCATATGGATACAGCCAGCAGTTCTGATAGTTCTCGGCGTCTTCCCAGTCGGTGACATTGCAGTACGGGTGAAAGTACTTCTTGTCATCGAACGGGTTGAACTTGGAGAAATCGACCTTGGGGGGAATCACGTTGTCAAAGGCCTGGGCCATGTTGTTGGCGACCACGTCCACCATCAACAGCATGTCGCGCTTGTGGAGCTCATCGACGAGCTCCTTGAAGTCCTGCTCGGTTCCGAACTTATCGTTCAGTGCATAGTTGTCAACGGACCAGTAGCCGTGGTAGGCATCTCCGACAGCGGTATGTTCCTCGAAGTTCTTGACGATTGGGCTGATCTGGATGGCAGTGAAGCCCATTTCTACACGTCATATTGGCGGGCTGTTGGGTTGAAGGTTGATGGAGAGGGCGTCTTACCTTGGATGTAGTCCAGATTCTTGGTCAGGCCAGCCCAGGTGCCGCCGCAGAACAGATGGGCCTCGCAGGTGTGGTCCGTCGAACCATCGGTGCGCGCGTAGCGGTCAATCATAACCTGGTAAATGGATCGCGACTTCCATTCTTGGATGTCGGCGGCGCTGCTCAGGCCCGAGAGAACCAGCGAGGCCGCAGCCGCAACGCTCAGGAGCGAGGAACGCATGGTGTTTCGAGAAAGCGAGTGACTGGGGTGAGCTTCTTCCGGATCCTTTTCCTCCACCTAATCCATCCAAAGAGAACAAAAAACGAGTGTGGTGATGTGCCCAAAAAGGAAGCAACGACGGGAAGGAGTGACAGCAGCGGGTTGGCTCAGCGTATGCACGGGGAATTTGGGCCCTATGGGACCGGAAGAGACGGAGGTGGATACAGCCACTGTGCCGGCGCGACACAGGGCCGCAAGCACACTCGTGAGGCCCCTGGAACCTTGTGATATCCATCTCCAGGAACTATGGTGGAGCAGGCGATGAAAATGCTCCGTTTCAGGCATTCTGGCAGGGGTGTCGATTGAAACGGAGCAAAAACGGCAAAAGCGTTGCAGTGCGGGCGACAGAAGATGGCGCCAGCCTGCCTGCTTTGACGGGCCCACCCCGGTTAACATTAGCAGAGGGGACGTCATTTTGGCAGCGAAATTTTCACTCCAGCGCTTTTCCACTGATCGCCCAGTTCTCACTCCCGACTTCACAGCGACCGCTCTTGCATCTCCCGCGCTGGAAGCGGCAGAGCTCTTTACTTTGCATTTCTGTATTTTTGATGCCTTAGCCGATGGCGTAACCTTCGATGCACACGTCGGCCACGAAAACAGTGACCTTTGCGAAATGTTCCTGGTCAAGACAGCTGGTCAGGGGAAGTCTCCAGTCAAGAGACCCATAAGAGATCCACCGCACCCGGGATGTCGAGGGGCGATGCCTTGATCAAACAACACGCTTTGCTTCAGAAGTGGAGGATGCTACCGCGCCGTTGTGGCACCAGGTAGCTTTCCCAATTGCGAGCAAGGTGCCTGGACTGAGGACCCCGTTTTGTCCTTGTCGCGCTTCTGGTGGGGTTCCTTATCGAATCGCACACTGTTTAGCGAGCCCCCCGCCATCACACAAACATGCTGAGCTCTGACTGACAGGTCGGTTTCGAGCCTGGACGCTTTCGACTCTAGATCTTGTTTCTGCTCCTCTTGTCAGGTAGCGCCGTTCCACCTTTGCTGCCAGCACGGCTATCTGTCTCATCAAGGCCATGGGTGCTCGGGATAGCCGCTGCGAAGCGAAGCGACCGGCTGACCGAGGAAACAATGTGTGGGACACAAAACGCATCAACCAGAATTCCGGGCCTTATGGTTGGTGGGACGGCAGATCTCTCTGGACCGAATTTGCCGCTCAAGGGTCAACAACCCTTCTGCGCGCAAGTCCTCTCGTATCGAAGGTGTCCATGCCAGTGAACCCACAGTGGTCGGAGGAAAACCCACTTGCGACTGAACTGGCCCTCTTTGCCAAGCCATCGCCAGGTACACGAGACAATGCGACTCCAGCCGGCCACAAGCGCTGGATGCATACCCCATCCTGGACCGTTCCGAGAGTGGCAACATGACCGTTGCAGAAACGCAGCTGTCGCCGCCTTTACCTCCTCGCCCTGTTGGCCGCTCTCGTGGTGAACATGGAACGGGGCACCGGCGTTGTGCCGAAAAAAAAAAAAAGAAAAGGCATCATTATGATTATGAACGAGATGGAGTGTTGTTACACGCTGCCGAACTTGATGTCTGCCGTGTTCTCACCGGTTTAATCCTGAAGTTGCCACTTCCGGACGGCGGCGTCACACAAACCACCATCTCTCGAAAAGGGGCCTCTTGCCAAGCGTCTCGATACCGGGTGGGCCGACGACTCTGGCATCCCTGCACCGGCCTCTCCCACCATCATGGAAGCGGTGGGAGGGTCGGATGCCCAACAAGTGCGTGGTGAAGCGGCCGTATCCTGGTATCATCGCGACCCCCTTTCCGCCGGTGGATCTTCTGGGCTGATACGAACAAGTTCGTTCGCGGGACTGCCAGCCACCGGCTTCTGCTGCTCTAATCTGCCACAAGCCTGGGACATGTCCTTTTCCCTCTGTCAACATCGTCTTCAAGTTCCATTGTTGTCCTTCGCTATCGTGGCGCACCTCGGACTCTGGATCCGACCTGTGTCCCTCTGTTTTTCTCGTTGTCTTGTCTCTCGTTTACTTTGCTCGCCGTCGCTCCCCATGAGGTGGTGAGCGGCAGGTTATAATGACTCGTCTTGCGTTGCTTTCGACACAGCTACTTGTTACACTCATTACCCTTACAGGCACAGCATGCGGCCTTCGATACGATGCTAAAGAAGCTGATTGGAACCTCAACACCAACAAGGCGGCCACGACGCCCTTGGATTACTGGGGCGAGCGCCCTGCCACTCACACGTACAAGGAGTCTCCTGAGAATTGGAGGGTTCCAACCTACACCTTGTTTCTTGACCGCTTCGTCAACGGCGATGCGACAAACGACAATGCCAACGACACGGTCTTCGAGATGGACATCATGAGCACCCAGCTCCGGTTCGGCGGCGACCTAGCGGGCTTGGTCGATTCGTTGGACTACATTGCAGGCACGGGTTGCAAGGTTTGAGTGCCTGGATGATGTCAGAGATTCGGTCCTAACATGACGTAGGCCATCTACATTGCCGGATCGCCCTTCATCAACCTGCCTTGGGGTGCCGATTCTTACTCTGTATGTGTCTGAGTTGAGCTACCCAGCTGAAGCCGCTGACACCAGTTGTAGCCCATTGATTTGACGGTTCTGGATCACCATTATGGCACTATCAAGGAATGGCAAGCCGCTATCGATGCCATCCACGCAAAGGGCATGTGGGTTATCATGGACAACACCATGGCTACGTAAGAACCCGAGCTCTTGTCTGGATGTAGCTTAGCTGACGGACGGACAGCATGAGCGACCTTATTGGCTTCAAAGGGCACCTGAACGAGAGCACGCCCTTCAAGGAGGAAGAACACGAGGTTATGTGGAAAACGGACCGAGTCTATCCCGACTTCACGATCAGCAACGATTACAACGACACATGCCAATTCCCCGCTTTCTGGGACGATGATGGAACGAGGATATATCCAACCCTCAAGGGATGCTACAACAGTGACTTCGACCAGTTCGGCGACGTTGAGGCCTTCGGTGTGCATAAGGACTGGAAGCGACAGTTGGCAAAATTCGCGTCCGTCCAGGATCGCCTTCGAGACTGGCATCCGCCCGTGGCTGCGCGCCTGGAGCACTTTTCCTGCATGACGATTGCCATGCTAGACATTGATGGGTACCGTATCGACAAGGCAGTCCAGGTTACAGTAGACGCACAGGCGAAGTGGAGCACCGCCATGCGTGAATGCGCAAAGCGCTACCGCAAGGACAACTTTCTGGTTGTTGGTGAAATCACGGCTGGAAATACTCTGGGCTCTATCTACCTCGGGCGTGGTCGTCAGCCAACCCAAGCTGCGCGCCTCGACCACAAGACCGCCATGACGCTCGATCCCAAGAAGTCTGACAAGCCCGAGTTCTTTGTCCGAGAAGAAGGCAAGAGTGCGCTTGACGCCGGCGCTTTTCACTACTCGATTTACCGGTTCATGACCCGTTTCTTAGGCATGAGCGGTTTCCTGAAGGCGGCTCATGATCTGCCAACCGACTGGGTGCAGACCTGGCACCAGATGATCGAGACCAACGACTTCTACAATGCGAATACCGGCAAGTTCGATCCGCGCCACCTATACGGTGTTACGAACCAGGATGTCTTTCGCTGGCCCGCCATCGAATACGGCGTCGAACGTAACCTGCTGGGATACTTCATCATCACGTTCCTCCTGCCGGGCGCGCCCCTGATGTGGTACGGCGAAGAGCAGGCTATGTATCTGCTCGACAGCACTGCCGAGAACTACGTTTTCGGAAGACAGTCGTTCGCCACTTCGCCGGCCTGGATGACCCACGGCTGCTTCGCGCTCGACAACGAGGTCTACAAGGACTGGCCCATTACCAAAGGAAGAGAGGGATGCAAAGACGAGAAGTCGAGCTACGATCACCGCGACCCCTCTGCACCGCTTCGAAACATCTTCAAGCACATGTTTGCCCTGAGAGAGGCGTTCCCAGTACTGGAGCATGGTTGGCTGCTTCAGGAACTTTCCAAACAAACCAAGGAAACCTACCTCCCGGAAAACAGTGACCCTACTGAGCTGGGCATCTGGAGCGTCGCCCGTGGCTTGTTTCCTGGCGTGCAGGACGACGAAGTCGAGGACCCGGTCTGGCTTGTGTACCACAACCAGAAGGAGGTTACAGAATACGCGTTTGATTGCACCAACAAGGATGCTGCATTCTTCTCCCCCTTCGATGCCGGAACTAGCATCCGCAACGTGTTCAGCGAGGACGACCCCATCAAGCTCGAGTCTTCATCCTTCACCAGCAACTTCAGCAGTAACGCGGCCGGATGTCTCAGCAAAATCACCCTTCAGCCTTTCGAGTTCCGCATTTACGTGCCCGAGAAGCGCTGGCCCCGTCCTGCTCCGATGATCACGAGGTTCACTCCGGGTCACGACGAGCCCATTGACTCCACAAACGGTGACGGCAGCATCAAGATCGGGTTTGAGTTCAATGTCGAGATGAAGTCCTGCCAGTCGGTAGCTGATGATTTGTCCGTGGTCCTCATCGAAACCGGCGCCAACGACGGAACCAAGATCAATTTCGACAAGCCCACATGCGGTGCAGTGCAAGGAGGGGAGCAGTTCCCGTGGACCGGGGCGATTCAGTCCAAGTGGCGGTTCGAGACGACCCTTCGCAACGTTCAAGATGGCATTCTGAAGCTGACGCTCAACAACGCGACTTCGGTCGATGATCTTCCCACGAATTCGATCGACCACTTCCTTCTGCGTTACGGAAAGCCTAACAACCCGGTTGTCTTCCCGCTCCGCGCCAACTATTCGCGCAGTCTCCTCGAGGTGAGCAATGGCAAAATGTATCTCAACCACGCGGCAGCAGGGGCGACCATGTGGCGCTACAGCACCAATTTCGGGTCAACCTGGAGCAAGTGGGCCAAGTACGAAGACTACGCGGCTCGGGTGCCCATCAACGAACAGCCCTGGGACGGAACGCCCCTTCAGGCATGGGAAGGCAAGCATGTCCAGGTGCAGTACTTCAGCCAACCTCTGGGATCCTCGGCGTTCATCCAGCACTCGGACAGCAACGACTTCACGTTCCAGCGCCAGTTCCCGCGCGTCAATATACACGGGCCGTTCAACAAGTGGGGTTACGATGCTGGTCTGCCCGGCTCCATGGATCTGATCTTCCACCACACCTGGGAGCTGCACTACATGTATGAATGGCCTGCCCAGTTCCAGCTCAACATTTGGGGTATGAATCCGGACAACGCGCCTGATGCCGGCGCCATCTTTGGCGATGTGGATCGCGACGGAATCGTTGATCGCCTCCCGCCAAGCAGTCTGGCCCAGAACGTCATCAACATCACCGAGGCACCGGAATGGCCAAAGCTCGCCTACAAACTCCACTACAACGACGCGACGTGGAGATTCGAGCTTGTGCCTTCGGGCCACTACGGCATTCAGGTCGTCCTCTTTTTTCTTCTGTTGATCATGCCAGTGACCACGGCCAGCATTGCGCTTTGGATCTACATGGGCAGCTTCTACCAGGTCAAGGTCAATAAGTCCGGCTTTACAGCCAAGACGCTGTTGCCCTTCAAACTCGGCAAGCTCGACCTCAAGAGTGGCGGAAAGGCTCATGAAATGAGCGCCATCACCCCTCCGCCTCCACCCAGCGCGGCCTTGGCTGGGACGAACAGCGATGGCTCTCGGAGGACAGTGCTCATTGCCACCATGGAGTACAACATTGACGACTTTGGTATCAAGATCAAGATCGGCGGCCTGGGTGTCATGGCCCAGCTGATGGCAAACGCGCTCCCCCACCTCGACATCATCTGGGTTGTTCCCGTCGTGGGCGATGTCAACTACCCCTTTGAACGCATGCAAGCCGCCGACCCGATGTTTGTCGATGTCATGGGACAGCCCTACGAGATCCAGGCATACTACTACACTTCCAAGAACATCACGTATGTCGTTCTCGATGCCCCGATCTTCCGCAAGCAGACCAAGGCAGACCCATACATCGCCCGCATGGACGACATTGAGAGCGCCATCCTGTACGCCGCGTGGAACAGCTGTATCGCCGAGTCCATCCGCCGCTTCTCTGTCGACATCTATCACATCAACGACTACCA
This sequence comes from Cercophora sp. LCS_1, assembly GCA_036250225.1. Classification (NCBI taxonomy): domain Eukaryota; kingdom Fungi; phylum Ascomycota; class Sordariomycetes; order Sordariales; family Lasiosphaeriaceae; genus Cercophora; species Cercophora sp. LCS_1. Next base: position 830,863 of record JAPZLL010000004.1, read on the forward strand.
CGGTGCTGCCGCGCCGCTCTACCTCCTGCCTCAAACCGTCCCGTGCTGTCTCTCGCTTCACAACGCCGAATTCCAGGGCATGTGGCCCATGAGGACGCCGGAGGAGCAGAAGGAAGTGTGTGAAGTGTTCAATCTGCCGCCTGAGGTGGTCAAGGAATACGTGCAGTATGGATCCGTCTTCAACTTGCTGCATGCGGGCGCCAGCTATTTGCGTCTGCACCAACGTGGCTTCGGAGCCGTGGGCGTGTCGAGGAAATACGGCGACCGCTCTCTGGCGCGTTACCCCATCTTCTGGAGCTTGAAGAACATCGGCCAGCTCCCTAACCCGGATCCTTCCGACACGGCCGAGTGGAACCCTAACGAGGACGCCGCGAACCAGGCCAAGGGCGTCGAGGTCGACAGCAGCTTTGAGGAGAAGCGCGCCGACCTCCGGAGACAGGCGCAGGAGTGGGCCGGTCTCGAGGTCGACCCCAAGGCCGAGCTCTTCGTGTTTGTTGGTCGCTGGAGTTTGCAAAAGGGCGTGGACTTGATCGCCGACATCTTCCCCAGCATTCTTGAGAAGTACCCCTCCACCCAGCTGATCTGCATTGGCCCCGTTATCGATCTGTACGGAAAGTTTGCGGCGCTCAAGCTGGAGAAGCTGATGCAAAAGTACCCCAAGAGGGTGTTCAGCAAGCCCGAGTTCACCCAGCTGCCACCCTACATCTTCAGCGGCGCCGAATTTGCCCTGATCCCATCGCGTGATGAGCCCTTTGGCTTGGTGGCCGTCGAGTTCGGCAGAAAGGGCGCTCTTGGTGTTGGCGCCCGTGTCGGTGGTTTGGGGCAGATGCCAGGCTTCTGGTATACCGTTGAGTCGATGAGTCCAACCCACTTGCTCCAGCAGTTCAAGCAGGCCATTGTCTCTGCCCTAGAGTGCAAGTAAGTACTGGTTTTTTTTTTCCCGAGGTAAGGCGATTTGTAACTAACCCTTCTGCAGGACCTCGAAGCGGGCCATCATGCGTGCTTGGAGCGCCAAGCAGCGATTCCCGGTTGCCCAGTGGGTGAAGCAGATCGACGAGCTCTACAGCCAGTCCATCCGCATCCACCACAAGGAAGCCAAGAAGAAGAAGCTGGACGTTGTCAACCCTGGCCTTCACCCCACTCGGCCGTCATCACGGTCCAACACACCAGACCCAGACGGACCCGTCACTATCCTCGGCCCGTCCAGCAACGGCGGGACAATGTCCCCAGGGCTCTCGCCCGGCCCGGGGACCCCAGGCTTCAAGGGACTCACCTCGCCCAACCTCCCGACACCAAACGCCCCGTGGTCCTTCATGTCTAGATCCAACTCGCCGCGTGGCTCTATTGCCAGCACCATCAACGGCGGCGGACTCTACGCAAACCCGAGCGCCAGAGCCAGTACCGTTAGTGTCGACAGCTTCGCGATTCGTGCGCAAAATGGCGGCATCTCATCTCCCGGGCTCCCCCCAGGCGGTGGGCTCGGATTCCCCAAGCCAGCATTCATGTCGCATCGCAACAGCAGCTTGCTCAGTCTTCCAGATGTTGTCGGCGATCGGCAGGACTTGAAGCTTCAGCAGGTCGACCAGTTCTTCAACGACACCACGGGTGAGTACTATGCCGAGTTCGACGAGCTGTTAGATCAGCTGTCGGCGTCCAACTCGGCCAACGACCTGTGCATCGAGACCTTCCTCAAGAAGAGCGAGAAGGAGTGGTTCGCGAGGTACCGAGACGCCAAGCTTGGCCGGCTGAGGGATTCCAGCCGGACCCGCAGCATGGCCGGCAGCCGACCAGCATCCAGACAGGGCGACAACGGTCGCAATGAGTCCGTTGTCAGCCGCGGCCGCCAACGACACCGGAGCATGACCCCCAGCGGGCTAGCGCGGTCTGTGTTTGAGACGTCGCCACCCACAACCATGGGCGCGCACAACGAGGTGGATGACGAGTTCTTGCTGGGTGATGGCTACCAGGCCCCAACCGGCTTGAGAAAGATTATGTCCATCCGCATTGGCGACTGGCCCCTCTATTCGTTCTTCCTCGCCTTTGCCCAAGTCATCTCCGTCAACTCGTACCAGATCGTCCTCCTGTCTGGTGAGACAACACAGACGCCCGAGAAGCTCTACATGGTTGCCGCCACATACATTGCCTCGTCGATGGTGTGGTGGGCAATGGAGCGCAACTTCAAGTCGGTTTACGCCCTTTCGGCGCCGTGGTTTTTCTTTGGCTGCGCCTTCCTCCTATTAGGTGTTGCGCCGTTTATCGCCGACTGGCCCGTCCAGGAGGGCGTCATTAACGCTGCCACGTGCATGTACGCTGCGGGAGCCAGTGGTGGTGCCCTCGCCTTTGCGCTGAACTTTGGTGACGAAGGCGGCTCCCCCACCAGGCAATGGATCACTCGTGCCCTGGTGGTGAGCGGTGTGGCCCAAATCTACAGCCTGGCTTTGTGGTACTGGGGGTCCCTTGTGGCAAACCAGGATCCCACCAAGGTCGCATACCTGGGCAGCAGCACCATTCCGCAGGCCATCGTCGTTTGTGTGCCCATTGCCGTCTTCCTCTGGGTCATCGGCGCCATCCTCTTTGTGGGTCTCCCCGACTTTTACCGCCAAACGCCGTCCACCATTCCCGGTTTCTGGATCTCGCTGTACCGAAGAAAGATCGTGCCATGGTTCTTCGTCATGATCGTCATCCAGAACTACTGGCTGTCGGCTCCCTATGGCCGCAGCTGGCAGTTCCTCTTTGGCTCGCAGTTCATCCCCGGATGGGGTGTTTTCCTTCTCGCGCTTGGCTTCTTTGTGGCGCTTTGGAGCATCGTCCTCTACGGCTTTTCCCACTTTTCCGACGAGCACACGTGGCTGCTTCCCATCTTCGCCATCGGTCTCTGCGCCCCGCGCTGGGCCCAGGAGTTCTGGGGTACCAGCGGCATCGGCTGGTACCTCCCCTGGGGCGGCAGCGCCATTGGACAGGCCATCCTGTCGCGCTGTCTGTGGCTGTTCCTCGGCCTCCTCGATAACATCCAGGGCGTCGGCCTCGGCATGATGCTCCTGGCCACGCTGACAAGACACCACGTGCTCACCGTACTCGTCGGCGCCCAGATCGTGGGTAGCGTCTTCACCATGATTGCGCGTGCGACAAGCCCCAACGCCTTGTCGCCACATACAACGTTTCCCGACTTCTCCCAAGGCATCATGCCCGGCGCGGCCAGTCCGTACTTCTGGGTGTGTTTGGGGATGCAGCTAATTATTCCAATCGGGTTTTTCAAGTTCTTCCGGAAGGAACAAGTTTCGAAGCCGTAATCAGAGGGAGGAATGGAGATACCCCGGGCACTTATATTAAAACTGGTAGATACTATGATGTGATGCATTGTCTGGTGGCAGGCACTTGGCGCAGGTATACAAAGTATTGTTCCGTGATTTTGGCTGGCAGCATTTTCTCATCTTAGACATAAATGGAGGTGTATTGGATCGGTTTGGTTTGGCTTTCTTTGTATATATACTGTCTTATTTGGTAATAGACGAGTCTGCTACATTTCAAGCACCAGGTCATGGTGGTGTGAAGTCGTGATGCTACCCTGTGTTTCTACCGTCCAGTCAGCATCACACCCAGACTATCATGAATCCTTCGCGTTCTGGTCTCGATAGCGACTCCACAAGGCTGAGGTAGACTACCACGCCACCATGCCGCGTCGCACCGTCCCGGCTGATGGGTACGCCGTGGGGCTGGGGGTTGCGAATGCCACGATGTGACGCTGGTTTGCCAATGGGTTCCAGATTTTGGTGTAGTTTCCAAGATGCATGCGTTTGGGAGATATTCAAGGATGAGTTATCAATATTCGTGGGTTGAATATCACAGGAAGTGCATGCAAGGTAGCCAGGGCAAGTGGCTAAGATGTTCCACCAAACTGAACCTGACCACCTAGTTCCATGTGAAACCCATTTTCCCCCTGTCAACATAAGGATAACCGCTGTCCTCTCCTTGCTAGGAGTCGTACACCACCAGACTTCTCTCCAGTTCCGGATCCCCAGGTCGAGGCGGCAACAGACCCCGAGAGCGATCAACGGGGACAACGTACGAAACATGCAGATCGATCCCAGCTTTCGAAAACGCCTCGACCAATTCCCGGCACTGAGCCTCCGGCGGAGTCCGAAAGACCTCAACCTCGACCTGCTTAAGCTTCGGAAACTGAGCTCTGTCCTCCGCAAGCGCCCGCAGGTCACGGAAAATAACAGGCCAATAATTCACACACCCAACACGGAGACGCCTCAGACTCTTCGGGATCCTGACCAAAAACTCACTCGGCGAAGTAGCCAGCTCACTGTTCGCATCCTTCTCAAAGAACAAGTCGCCGTAAAGCACCTGCTGCTCGAGCTCCAGCTCCCCCAAACCCGGAAACGACGAAAAGTCCAGCCCCTTGCCCTTACAGTCTTCCCAATTTCGAAACTCGGCGTACAACCACGAACCGGGCAGAAACTGCGTATCGAAATTGAAGTCATCGGTATCCCAGTACCCGCTGTCCGGTGTCGTCGGAATGACCGAATAACACAGCCTCCGAAGCGTCGAAGCCACGGGGCCCAAAAGCTCTGGTGTGAGCATACCGCGCGGCGTGTAGTACATGTGGTCGTAGAACTCGAGGTCTTCCAAAACAGGGCAGTGATTGACGATTTCCTGGACCTGGATCGCCATGAGGCCGTTGAGTGATAATTTCTTGAGATTCGGCAGCTTCACGTCCCATGGCAATGAGCCTCTCAGGTATTCGGCAAACACGGCAATGGCATCATCGCCCGGACAGTCGGGTGCAATCAGGGTGCGTAGGTTGGGCGCGTGCTCAAGCATTTTCATGGCCTCTTGAAGATGCATCGTGCTCTCGTCGGGGCTGTAGTTGCGGTCCTCGATGAAGGGGTGGCCGGGAAAGGCCAGGTAGGTCAAGTTCGGCATGTCGTATTCCCAGGCGACCCAAGAGTACCCTTGGCTGCCCTCCGCATGGTTGCGGTGCAGAGCGACCTGGGAGAGGTTGGGGGAAGAGGCGAGAGCTATTTCCTGGAGGACCTCGACGGTTGGGCGGGTGTTGAAGATAACTTTTCGTCGCTCCAGATGGCCGCCTAGCTGTTCGGCGGCTTTTGCACAGAGGCCTTCGGGGTCGACGAGGGTGCGGTTGCGCACTTCTCGGTGGTCAAGCCCGGCGTAGGATGCTGAGGGGTCGGCTACCTCGCTGAATGACAGGGCTTTGACTGATGCGGCGAGATGCTGTTGTCGGAGAATGGGGAGGACAAACGACGAGAGACGGATGAGTTGGAGGTGGTAGTCATCCATTTCCATGCCGTGATACCAGTGGAAGAGAATGGGCTGCGCGATGTCGCGGAATAGTTTTGAACACTTGCTGAGGCGGCAGAGTGCGATTTGGTCGGCCATGCCTGCGGCCACTTGGTCGTATGGCGCGTCCACGACATGATCGAGCTGGCAATGGAGGCAAAGGTTGGAGCAGATCTGTGTGATGATTTCGATGGGCAAGCCTGCGAAGCTGCACCGGGGTTTTGTGGCAGATGACAAACCCGACCGGCTTATCACTTCCTCGCTCATCTTGACGCTGGAGGAGCCGGACAGGCGGTGGTCAGAGAGATGCGAGTAGGAAAACTCCCAACCAGACAGATGGATTCGCCAAGCCCAGCCAGTGGATATAAACTGCAGGTTGACAGACAGACAATTCGTCCTCAAAAACCCGGGGCTGCAAACAGAGAAAAGAAATTCGGCGACGGGAGAGTCACAGAGAAGAAGCGAGGTTAGGTAGCTAATTACCTTGGCGCCCAGGCTACCCAATACTTAGCGAGCAGGCCACGTCATTCAATTGTCCGAGAAAAGGCGAATCTGGCGGTCATCTTCTTATTTGTACTGGGCAACAACACAGGGCTTCGGCCAAAATTGCTGTCTATAGCGGCAGCAATGTGACTGGACCGGTAGATGCTGTCGAATTTCGCACAAGTGATTCCGAGTTTTTTGCACACCACTTAACTCACATCTTGTGGAGAAGCTCATCAAGGGCAATGCCGTGTTGAATGTTCTGGATGGTGCTATGCAGCTGCTGGTCGAAGGTAATCCCCATCCCGCAATAATATAACCCCCACAACGACTTTGCAGAGTTTAAGTAACCGAGTATATTAAAGAATCGAGGAAGCATGTTGTGTCTCTCTGCTATACCGCAGATCGTTAACCGGGTCGTCTTGTTAGCGCTTGTGCCCGACATGATCACTTTAGGGTGCACCGGGCCAAATCTTTGACGAAACAAACAACGTATACAAAAAAGATCAAGGGCGTGTTCATCCGCTGAAAAAGGGGCGTGACCAGTATCCTACCGCATCACTCAATGAGTATAGGAACCTTTGTATTAGCCTCCTAAGACTTTTGAGATGGGACGGCGGGATACTTGCCAGGTCCTCTTTGATGCCATTGCAGGTTGAGCACTTTCCGACACCAAAGTGAAAGTTTTGCTAACTGGGATGAAACTGGCAATTGGATCCTCCACTTCTGAAGGAACCGTATGGGAATGCAAGGCAAAAAGTCGACGATCCTGTGGTTATTGGAGAGGGGCAAAAAAAATATTCGAAACTCGGATACGGGGAGTCGAACCCCGGGCTGCTGAGCACTCGTGGTTGAGAGTCAGCGATGTTACCGCTACACCATACCCGATTGAACGGATATGTTCCTTGTTCTGTTGGGATGAGCTGGCGGGGCCTCCCCTTATCAAGGGTTGGAGACCCACATGATTTAGATCGCTGTGCTCTCTGCCGTCTTGTTGCAATTGACCTACGGTGTAGATGCCTTTGCGTGTCCGTGCTTTAAAGCGCACCAAAGACGAATCGTCATTAGAGAAAGGATACCAGGGGGCAAAATCAACAAAGGAAAGGAAGAGAGATCAAACAAGTGAAGGGATAAAAAGGGTGGTGGTAAAGCAAAAAGCCGAAGAAAGTATATATGCTCCCCAACTCCTATGCTATATCGTGACATACAATCATTTCATCTCGTGCCCAAAGAAGGTGACGAGCCGACCGCCACCATGAAAACCCGATGAACGATGGCCAAGGGATATTGCAAGCATAACCTCAGAGAAAGGCTAGCTTGTCGACATTCTCTCGTCTGCATCCGGCGAAGACGAGTCCCTGGGTTCCTCAGAGTTATCCTTCGTCGTCTCTTCTTCCTTCTCCTGTCGAAACGTCAGCTCAGCCCATCGCAACCTTCCGGAGCACCAACCTCTTTCGTCTCTTCATCCTTGCCCTCGGCCTCCGGCGACAGTGAACCCTCTCCGCCCTTTCCTTCCGCTTTCCCCGCGGCCTCCCCCGGCTGTGCCTCGCTCTTCTTGTAACAGGCCTTGACCAAACTGTGCCGTTTCAATGCATCCCTTCTCGAGAAGCTCTTGTGGCAGGTCGGGCAAGGAAATGGCTTGGCAGCCATGTGGATCCGCTTATGCCGTTTGAGGTCATGGTTCCGACTGAAGCTCTGCGAGCACATGTCGCACCGAAACGGACGGTCTTGCTGCGATGTCTCACGCACGATGGGATACTCGGGCACAGCAAATTCATGGTAGAACCGAGGATCTCGGGGTGGCGGGGGCGGCACCGGTCCCCAAGGCTTGGCGTGGGCGTGTTGGCGGCGGGTCGCAAAGAGGGGAAGCAAGGGAGAACATACCTTGATGACGGGCGGCATGGCCAGGTAGCCCGGCCTCGGGAGGTTCGGGCCGGGAGGATGCGGATGCGGGGCATACTGTGCCGGCACCGACGGCGGTGGGATGAGACTGGAGATGGGAGGGAGTTTTTCGTGCTGCGGTCGGGCTTGGTGTGGGGCGCCGGGAAGGGGTTTACGGGGTGGGGAGGCTGCTGGTGTGCCGTGCGGGTGACTGAGGGGTCCGGGACGCGAGTAAAGACGGGGTCCGGTGTCAGCGGATGGCCGCGCGGGGTGGAGTTGAGGATGGGCTAGCATAGTGCCGCTGGCGGTTGAGTAGTGGCCGGGACTGCTCCCGGTGGAATACGGAGAGCCTGTGGGCTGCCGAGCGGCGACGTTGCTCGCCGCTCCTGGTGTCAGCGGGTCAGCCGCCGCAGTTGCAGTCGTGCGCGGGTACTCTGGTGGAGGCGGCAGCGAAAAGGGCGGCAGAGCAGTCCGCGCGTGGGGCCGTCGTGATGCAAAGGACGAGGATGAAGGCGCCGGCGCCGGCGCTGGTGGTTGTGTCGCGGCCATGGCTCGGGCATGTGGCAGTCGGAATGGAGTTTGCCGGACAGCGAGAATGGCGAGAGGAATTGAGGTGAAAGTTTCCAAGAGGTGACCGACGTTGCGCATTCGTTGCTCGATCTAGCTGAAAGTGTTGTGGGAAGCTGTGCTGTGGCTGTGTGCCCTTAATAGGCATCGCGCGACATGCGCGGGTCTTGGCACGATGTGAGGGAAGGAGCGGCACTCTTGTTTTTCTTGCTTGCATCATGCTCGCCGTCAAGGGATGTTGCTGCAGGTGAAAGTTGCTTTTTGCTAGTCGTAGGTCAGGTTTGGTTTGTGCTCCTGCACGAGGGGTTTCCTTTGCCACGGTTCAGGGCCTCAACTCGACTCTCGTGTCATCGCTGTTCTTGTAAGCGAGCCCCTCACGTTACTGCTGCTCAGTGCCCACCAGGATCCCACTGCAAACCCGCAACACCAACAATGAAAGACCGAAGAGCGAGAGACGGGCAGGACCCAAACAGGGCAAAAGAATCAGCACACGGCGTCCGCCATGCTGCCTGCATGAGGCGTCCACAGGCGTCAGAGCGCAGAGCTGGCAGCCGTTTAGCGTCCAATCCCGCCCACCTCGGCGTTTTTCCGTCGTCCGAAGGCTGCGTCAATGGCGCTCCGGCAGCCCATCAGAGGCCAGGCCCATTGCTTTTGGCCCTCTCGCCTGCATGGCGCTGGAACGCCACCAAGCCACCATCGCCAAAGGGAAGCGCCACTGCAACGGGGCAATGGCTGACAACCCTTGTCCAGGAGCCCCTCGGATCCTGGCACGGGCCAGAACGGCCGACCACCAACGCCCACCCGCGATGACGAGTCAAACAATGGCATCCCACTGCACATCCACGCCTGCATCTGACTAGACAGTCCTTGGCTGCATCTTACTATTTGAGACACGCGGAACACTGAGACCAGAGTCTTCTGACCAGTGCCTGCTCCCGGCGTGCAGAAAGTCGGCATTTCGGATGCAAGCGCAGCTGGGCGCTTCGTAGCGCGGCGGGATGGTGCTTCCGGGCTGACCGCACCAGACGCGTGCAGCACTTCAATCACAGCGGACAGATTTCCTGATCCCCTTGAGGGGCAATTGACGCGACGTTGATGCGTAAACGGGATCGAAACCCAAAGGAGGCGAGGTGCAATCACGATATTGACATCACGACAACGTCCTGAATTGGACATGGTCTGGAATCCAAGGCATGGGCTCAGGATGAGAGAAATCGATGCATTCCCCCAAACCCATGGGATGGTTCCCGTCTCACCTCAAGGGGCTGTCAGCTACTACTGACGACCAAAGGTGGTGTTCAATCATTGTCATTGCTATTGCCATTTCCTAACCGCTTCTTACAGCCAAGCCCTAAGGTACAATGCCTTTGAGAGCATTTCGGCTGGCCTGTGCTGAGTAGTGTTTCGACCCCTCGGTGTTGCCTGGCCCAAATTCCCGCCGGTTGCCTTTTGAAGTTCCCAGCCTGAGCTACTCAATGCAAGGCAGCAACCCCGAATCGGCTCGCCGCTTAGGTGATTGTATAAATCGGAACAGCACAAATTATTCAAATGCAGTCATCTTCTCCTCTTCAATCATTGAATCTCGAGCTTGAGATTGAGGAAACACGCCGCTCCCGACGGCTCCTTCCGCATTCCTTCAACTCGAGACGTTCCTTCCTGTAGTATTTGGATACTGACTCCACCAGCTCAACGGCCCTAAAAGCCTGGTGCATTCATTTTGGTCACCTTTTCACCTCCCACCAACGGTCTCCGTGTCACATTGTTAATATACTCCAGTGTTCCGAGCACATCTTCAGGCTGGTTTACAATGGATCAATCACAAGAGCAACGACTCGACTACACTCGAGGCTTTGGGTCCTTCTACTTTGGCTCTGATCGAGTCCGCGAGGAAGCCCGTGAGAAGTTTCGCAACCGCCCTAAGCAACTCACAGCCAAAAGTCGAAACTTTCCCAAGGCCAAACCCCATTCAAGGACTACGAGAAACAACAAGCCCCATCAAAGCTTTCCCTTGATGAAGCTGCCGCTCGAAGTACGGCGACAAATCCTTTCCAATGTGACCGACTCGCTCGCGAGCACCCATGTCGATGTGTTTGAGAACCTGATGGAAACGGGCATCCGCTTCCATCTGGTTGACACCACTGTTGACGACGACGTTCCATGCGCGGCTGATACTGATATCCGTCCCATGACGGAGGCCCCTGACCAACGGAACAGGGATCACCGGACCCATGGTTCTGACTTTACCCGTGTGGACTTGTTCGACATGTACAAGCGCATCCGATCCGGCGAGTTCGATGACGACCCGCGTCTCCCGTACACGTGGAGAGACTTGCGGGATGTTCGTTCCGATTACGACTCCGAGTCAGAAGCAGAGTTTACGGATGGTAACAGCTGCTCCTCGAGTGAGGACGATGACAGTGAGGATGGCCAAAGCGCTCAAGACATTGAGGATGAGGTACCAGCTGATGGAGGTGATTCGGCGGGCGCGAATCCACCCTACATCGTTGCGGTCAGCGATCGCGCAGAAACCGACACATTATGCGACCAGCACTACCCGACAGAGCGTCGAAACTTGTGGACTCAATGTCCCTGTATGAAGCGAAGTCTCAGCGCGTATCGGGATGTCGTGTCCTTGTCCCGTAAGTGACCTTGATCAAAGAGTTAGTCCAGTGCAAAATGCTAACTTGATCCCACAGAGGTATCGCCGCAGATTACTCAGGAACTCGGCGACTTAATGTGGGGATCTGCTACGCTGTTGGTTCCCAGCCCGGAGCTGTTTTTCCCTTTCGCCCTCGAACGGCCGGCGGCACTCGCATGTCTCAAGTCGATGATTGTCACAATGGAATGCACCGGCTATGTTCTTGACACCGCCACGAGCGCGCTCGAGGCCATGCTCGAGTTTGTGTCGGAGAATATGGAGCTCGGATTCCTGGGTATCCGTCTGTTCCTCTGGGACGGGGAGGACAAAGTGTCGGTCGATTACGAAACGGAGGATTCACTCACGGCAGCAAAGCTGCGGGAGTGGGCTCCCCTCTTCAAGGCGACCAAGGTTGGAAAGTTCATGGTGAAGCTTGAAACGTTTTTTCAAGCGTCCGGGATGGTGGGGGATGCCGAGAAGCAGGACGCCGAGGGACAGATCGAGAGGATGTGGATGCCAGAGTGCCTGGCTCTGCAAGTCGACACAAGTGACATGGCAACGTATTTGCGGAACAGGGCTGTCTAGGACGTTTTGCTGCTATTCATTTCAACAGCTTTACGTCGACGAGCGAATCAACAAAGATGCTGTTTGTCCTACACCAATGTGCAATCCTAGGACTTGAAACACGACTGGCGGATCTCACATCACAAGCAAGCTTCTGTCTCTGCCAAGAACAAATCACCCTAAATGACGCCAAGGCGATATCAGGTGTGGTGTGGAATTGCGTCTTCAGGCGGCCCGGTGGACAAGTACAACGTCTTGGCACTGTATCTACAACAAGGCTTAACAGGGCCATGTGCCGAATCAGGAGCGGCTTAGTCGGAGCTGGTATACGGCCCATTGACGCACTCCAGGTCTTGGGTGTGCTCCCCCGCAATCGAACCAGCGATCGATGGGAGCAAGGAGGGACACAAAGCCTGGGTGTGCGTCATGTCGTCAGCACCAATGAGGTTAGCCCACGGTATTTACTGCCCCTGGGTGCCCAATCGGGATTTGTGGGACCGGGGCGATTTGAATATTAGCCGTTATTGCTAGCCGTCTCCATCTCTGCGAGTCCTGTGTTGACGAGCGCAGTGCTCGCAAGCTTTCATTGCACAGAAAGAGGGAGAGAGGCCAATAGGCAAGCCATGAGTCGACGCCGGGTCGCAAACCCGCAGCGCAACCACACAGGACTGGGCACGAACCATTGTATCGCTCGCGTGGGAGGGGTAACCATCCATCCATCGGCGCGGTGTTTCAGACTTCTTCTTTGCAACCTCACGATGCTACCACCGCCAGCTGGGATCGGCACTACCCGTACACATGGCCAGCGTCGGTAGTGTTGGCCTTTGTTGTCACAGGGTCCAAAACGGCCAAGGATCAAGCAACCCATTGGACGGACCTTGGGCCTCACATTGTGTTGACGACTCGTCGAATGCGCTCATGCAGAATGCAATTTGGCGATTTACCCGCGCACCTAGCAGCGACGGAGCAATCTCCAGCGGTGTCTTTGATATTACCAGCCAGCCAGGCCTTTGCCCCGGATCGGATAAATTCGGTCCCTCCCAACCAGACGTTGTGCCACTACCCCAACGTTATTGCCGCTTCCGCCGGGCCAAGAGATGGCTCGAGATTAGGGTGCGCGAGAAGAAGCCCATTCTGTCTCTCGTTCATTCTGGAACTTGCGTACCATGTGGCATACCACCCCTCCCACTTCTCCTTTTCCCTTTCTTCTCTTTTCCCTCCTTTATTGTTCCCCAGTCTGTCAGCCCAGCCCAACCCAGCCCAGTTCCCACCCCCGACATTACATGCGTGTCTTGGAAGGAACATAGCCGCCCTACCTACCTAACCCTGAGAGACCAGCTCTCCCGGCTGTGGGTCTTAGTGCAGCGCGCGTCTTTTTTTTTTTCATCTTCCGGGACAGTGGGACGGGATCGGGCTCGTAATACACATATTATTTTCTCCGAGCAGGCACACGGACAGCCAGCATATGTCAACCCACCCACCCTGTCCCATCCTGTCCCTTCCTTTCCCTTGGGAGATTTTGTCACCATCATGCCCAACAGGGCACACCTCCACCATCACCAACCAGCTTGAACCCCACTGCCTAGCCATGGTCCCCTATCCTCTCTAACCTCTGCTACAACATAGACACACACACGCGCGCGCACATCATGCTTGCCCTATTCATCTCCCTCGTCCTCCTTCTCACAGCATCACCATGCATCCACATACCAGCCGTACAGGGCGCCATTGCTCCCCCATCAACAAGGGAAGAACCAGCAGTCCTAGGCCCCCGTCGACGACCACTTACAAACGAAGACGGTGACGATGGCGGAAGAGCATGGAACCTCGAGGAGGAAATCAAGGCACGACAGAGTAATACCGCGGCGACACGGCCGGGGTATGTGCGCATGCCGGTGAGCAGACACTTGTTTAATGGCACGGGACGGTGGAAATGGGGATGGCATTGGGGTGGTGGACCGGGAGAGTTTTTGCAGGGGCCTACAGATTGGGGACCTGGTGGAGGGCCGGGTGGGCCGCCTAGGGGACCGGGGAGGGGAGGAGGGCCGGGAGGAGGGTATGGGGGTGGAGGGCCGGGCGGTCCTGGAGGTGGTCCTGGAGGTGGTCCTCCTGGAGGTTTCAATCCAACTGGGAGTCCGTCAAGGCCGACATCTTTGCCTTCGGGATTCACGGGACCGCCGTGGGCTGGACAGACGGGACGACCTGGTGGGGGGAGTGGGAGTCCGGGATGGCCACCGGTTTTCTTACCGACGGGGACGGCAACGTCGTTTGCGACACAGACAAGACCGGCTGTGACCGAGTCGGCGTTGTCGGTTGTGGGGGATGCACCGTCCGGTTTACAAAAGAGACAGGGAGGGGACACGCGATGGGGATGGTCGTATTTGACCGACCTGGGAGGGATTGCGTATATCATGGACTGTGCGTTGTGATCCACCACCAAAAAGCATTTGAGTTGAAAGCTGACTTGGACAGTGGAAATCGGAACACCAGCGCAAAAAGTCAAGGTGTTTATCGACACTGGGTCGTACGAACTCTGGGTCAACCCCAAATGCAACCAGTCGGCCAGCGAGGCCATTTGCCAGAACCACGGGACGTATTACCCAAACAAGTCCAACTCGTCGGTTTTTGTTGGTGGTGAATTTGGGGTTACATATGGGACCGGCAACGTCAAGGGGAGTTATTGGTCTGATGTCATGGGCGTGGCCAGTGAGTTTTGCTTGTCTTCCTTTTAATTCAGGGGAGAGAGAGACTGACATAATAATAGTGTTTCAAATCCCATCGGTGCAATTTGCCGTGGCCAACGACAGCAACTACGCCTTTTCCGGTATCCTGGGACTGGGTTATACCTACCCATACACCATGAACTACCCGAGCGTGCTCAACCTGATGGTGTCCCGCAATCTGATCTCCGCGCCCATTTTCAGTATTGGACTTGGCGGTGAAGGCGACGGATTCAGCGAGATTATCTTTGGCGGTGTCAACAGGTGGAAGTTTTACGGTTACATGGAACCCGTATCAATCTGGCCACCCATATCGCAGCAAGATCCGAGATGGATCCAGTACTGGGTCAACGTGACGTCGACGGGCATCACCAAGCCGGATGGATCGAGATTCACCTACACACCAGACGCCTTTTCGATGCCGTGTCTTATTGACACTGGGTCGACCCTCTCGTACATACGGGAAGATCTTGTTGCTGTGCTTGGCCAGCAGTTCTCGGCAACCATTGACGCGGCTGGGAATTACATGGTTGATTGTTCCTGGCGAGACAAGCCGGGTAGTGTTGATTTCGGCTTCAACAAGGGACGTATGGTCATCAGCGTCCGATACAAGGACTTTATCTTTCAGCAGTACGTGGGTGGGCCGTGTATGTTGGGCGTGCAACCGGCTGATGTTGGGTCAACTAATTTTGTCTTGGGGGATACGTTCATCAGGGGAGCATATTGTAAGTTGATCCCCCATTGTCCGCCTGTCATACAAACCTGTAACTGACAGAAACAAGTGGTCTTTGACCAACAATCCGACGTGGTCTGGATGAACCAATACTACAACTGCGGCGACCGCGTCGTCACCGTCGGCCAAACACCACGGGACATTCAGTACATCCGAGGGGCATGTTAAATAGGTGGTCATGACCATTGCATATTATTATTATCATATTTGTTTATAAACCAAAATAAGATACCAATCAAGGATACTTATCCACACCTCTAACCTCTTCGTTCAACCCTCCCTCCCTCGTCCAAATATTCATCCCCACCTTCCCACCCCCCGTCAGCGGCAGTCCGGCATGCAACGTCCTCTCATCGCCCACCCCATCAACCATGTTCTCCCAGTAAATCGCATTCCCCTCCACCGGCCGAAACGTCACACCCCGTTCCCACTCCTCATCGCAATCCACCCATCCCTCATCACACCATCTCGTGTCCGTCGGCGCATCAACATGCGGAAAATTGGTTCCACCACCCGTCGTGTCGTTTGCGACAGACACATATGCGAAAAACGAACTGATTCTGTTCCCGCCCGTCGCGGCTGCCGCATGCGCTGGGTCCGTGAACCAGTCCGTGTGGTAGTGGTAGTGTTCGGTGGGGCCGTATTTGACCAGTTGCAGGGGTTCCAAATTTGCGCGGGGCGTGTCGAAGCCTTGGAAGAGGAGGGCGCGGGTTTCGATGCAGCGGACGATGGGGTCGCGCGGGACGAGGGTCGATTGGGAGGTTCGGTGGGTGTTTTGGGCGTGGCCAGACTGGGAGGCGACCGAGGAGCGGGTGAAGGAGGAAGAGGTTATGGATAGGAGGTGGGAGCGTTCCGAAGGGGTGAGGAAGGAGGGGAGGTAGAGGAGGAGGGGGGAGCGGGAGATGATGTGGATTTTGTAGGGGGGGTGGGTGCATTCGTAGTTTTCTAGGGATGTGGTTTGGTCGGAGGAGAGGTCGGAGAGAGGCTGCTGGTCGTTTTCGGTGGAGGTGAGGGCTGGAGAGAGGAGAGCGAGGAAGGTCGTTAGTTTTGACAGACGGGTCATTTTTCGTGTTGTTTTGTTGGACCCCGTTGTGATGATGTTTGCGACGATTGCTGTGGTGTTGTTGGTGAGTGGACGGGACAGTGGGATGAGAGTTCTGAAATGACGGAAATGCGAGGTTTTTACTCTGCATCCCAGCTGCCGATGACGATCCGGCCCGGGCAATCGTGCATCTGTCATGGCATTTGGGTGATCTTTTGAAACCGACCCGTGGTGCTCGAGCCCTGGGATTGCCAATTGTCGTGCCATTCACGCATTTGGGGCTGTTTCAGGGGTAACAAGCTTTGTCGCGGACGGCTTCGGATCGGCACCCCTGTCACATCGGCTCGCAAACTCACAGCTACCCCTGTCTGGTGGCACACTCAAATGGGACGGCATTCCATTCATTCCCGGAAAGTCGATCTCTGATGAGATGCAAAATGTGATGCTATCAAAATGAGGTTGATTCTGGTTTTTTGTTCGTTTGTTATTCCGGCGATTGCGTGGTTGCACGCTGATGCCGAGACTGTTGAGTCGGCACTGGGGAGTAATGAATACACTCTTTTAGCTTGTAAGTCCATTCCATATGATTGAGGCTTGAGGTTTGGCTAACAGAACCAGTCACGCATGCAAGTTCACCACCATCACCTCCCATCCAGTCTAACGCCCATAGCCAACCTCCCCTTCATCCGTCGTCCTCGAACAAGAATGGACACCCCTCCAAGCCTCCAACCCCCGCCGAATCCTCTCCATCGACTGCAGCATAACGACATCCCTCTGCACAGCCCACAACATAACATCCTTCCCAACAATCCGCCTCTACCGCCACACCTCCCTCCACGCCCGCTACCGCGGCCCACGCAAACACCACGCCCTGTCCACCTTCTTCCAACGAATGCAACACCCTCCCATAGTCCCCATCACCGCAGCCAACGCGTCGGCCCTCCTCACCGCAGACGACATCCTCATCATCGCCTACATCCCATCCAGCCACAGCACGCTCCGAGCCCGATTCGAACAAGCAGCAAATAAATACCACGACCGCTACACCTTTGCTCTCTCCCTCGACACGGCCTCAAACCAAGTCCCGACGCTGCTATGCTACAACCTCCCCGATGAGATCGAGCGGAGCACCGAGGAACTGGATAAAGCAGGGGCCATAGACATCTTTATCAAGACGTGCGCCACGCCGTTGATAGATGAGTTGACGAGACGGAATGAGATGGGGTATTATCAGGTAATGTCCTTCCAACATTTCCCGACCTGTCTACCTACCTACCCTCCTTCTCAAGGCCAACCTTTCATAATATCACTTTTCTGTCTTGCTCGCTCAAATCCTTTCCATCTCTCCCTGGTTCTCTCACCCCAAAACAGTCCTCAAAACTTTCTTGACCGGTGTGAATCGCACAAATAATACATGTACACGCGCTAACACCCCAAAAAGTCGGGAAAATCAATCGTCCACTACTTCACCTCCACCTCCTCGGACCGTCGATCCTACATCCAGCAAATCCTCCCTCTGGCAAAAAAATACAACGAGTACCTTCACTTCACCACGACCGATATCAACGAGTACCCGGATTCACCCGCCATGATGGGGCTGAAACGGGGAGCGAGGGGATTGTCGGTGCAGAACCCGAGTAACGGGGATGTGTTTCCGTACACGGGGCGAGACGAGATCAGCGCTGGGGTTGTGGAGGCATTTCTGGTGGATATTATACAGGGACGGGTTAGGCCTTGGGGTAGAGGGAGGAGGAATCATGAAGAACTATAACGTACCTAATAATGGTAATGGAGGGAGTTTGAAACGATAGCAGAGAATGAAAGTGGGGCATTGGCTTATAGGTAATAAATGAGCACATGGAAGGGTTTGGACCGGAAAACTCTCAGCAAAATCAAAACTGTGTCATCATCAATCGTCTGAATTCTCTCTCCGACGCGAGCGTCGCACCGAATGAACGGTGAATAAATACCTCCACTACTCAGCGCAAATGCAAGAAACCCCTTTTCATCATAAACCAACCCAACCGCTGATGCAATGCCCCAACCCAAATGCAAAAAAAACCCGTGATAACCCCCATGATAACCCCAAGAACCAAACATGAACCAAAATCATCATCTCGTACAAACACACAACAAGCACCTAGATGTGGAGAGCATCCACGTTGGCGTTGATCCAGTTGTACTGCTTGCTCCGGAAATCGTCATCCAAAAGACCGGCCCGGTTATCAAAGAACTGGATGAGCTTCTTGGCCTTGGACCACTGCGGCCAGTCGATCGAGACCTTGCTGCCGATGGCGTTGGTGCCGCCCTTGGAGTCATTGGGGTCAAGATTGTACACAAAGTTGGCGTAGAAGCTCTGGATGCTCTTGCTGGCATAGTTGGGGAGAATGCCGTAAAAGACCTGGAGCAGATCGCTACCGTGGAAAGTGCCCAGGATGGGAGTTCCATAGTTATACGAGGCCAGATATGACCACGAGGGCACGTTGGGGTTGGCCTTGAGAGCGTCGGTGAGGAAGACACGGCGGGTCAGCGTGAAGACAAGGTCACCGAGAATAGCAGCAAGGCGCTTGAAGCCGGGGTAGACCTCGTTGAGGATGCCAGTGCGGAAAGGAGAGCCGGCGAGAATGCTGTCGTCGTACGCATCGACAAGGCCCCGCATCTGAGTAGCCGTGGCGCCGTGGAAGAAGATGTCATTGAGATACGACGTCAGCTTGGCAGAGTTGGTGATGTTGGACTGGAAGAGCGAGAAGAGGGTACCCTCGTCCTCCTGGTCACCAATGATCATGGGCACGGCCGCGTACTTGTTCGCCTTGACGAGACGATCCGGGCTGTCGGTCAGGATCCTGCCATCAGGACGGGGCAGGTACGAGAGCGCAACCGAGTTGTACGACAGAATGGCGGGGACCGAGTTCGAGGCCTCGAGGTACTTGGCGTACGGAAGAGCGCGGAGGCAGGCCAGCGTGTCAGCAGCTGAGGCGCAGCCGGCCCGGGCAACGACCGTGTTGTAGATGGCCTGGCCCTTGGGGCAGTCGACGGGGTCGGCAGGAACAACGCTGCCCGAGTTCATGATGGCACCGCGGAACAGCTTCTTGCCCTTGTACGTGTTGTCGCCGTCAAACAGAGCCATCTGGTTAAAGACGGAAATGGCGCCGGCACTCTCGCCCCAGATGGTGACCTTATCCGGGTCACCGCCAAAGGCAGCAATGTTGTCGGCCACCCACTCCAGACCCATGCGCTGATCAAGGAGACCAAGGTTGGCGGCGCCGCCCTGGAGAGCCTCCTTACCAGGCAGGAAACCAAAGCCAGCAACGCGGTAGTTGACAGCGACGAAGACGTACGGCTTCCCCATGGCGATGGCGTTGGTAACAATCGGGCCGCCATCGTACATGGAAGTCCAGCCAAGCTATCCCCGGTCAGCACAATGGGCAGAGAGTCTTTGTTGTCACCACATACCTCGAAGCCACCACCAAAGATCCAGAACAGCACGGGCAACTTGTCAGTCGCCTTGGTGCCAGCGGGACGGATGACGTTGATGGTCAGGCAGTCCTCGCTGACCTTGAGGACGTCCTGGAAGAAGGGTAGGTTGGTGACAGTGTCCAGGACCTTGCTAATCAGGTCGTTCCCGGCCGTGTTGGCGAAGAACTGCGGGCATGCAGGAGGCAAGCCACCAGCATCAAAGGTGCCGATGGAGCCGGTGTGCCTGACGGGAGCCCGGAGACGAAGATCGCCAACCGGGGGAAGCGCAAACGGGATGCCGTTGAACGCCTCGGTGGCGATGCGCGTCTTGCCCACGACGGTGCCGGCCGCAAGAGTGACGACGGGGTCCGCCCGCTTCTCAACCACCTTGGAGGGCGGCTCCGGGGGTGCGGCGATGGCGCCCTGGAGGAGAGCCAGGACGCCGGCAGCGAGGACGGTGGAAATTCCCTTCATGGTTGCTAGCCCGGTGACTTGGATGATCGACGGCGGACGCTGGGCAGGAGACGAGTGGGGTGGAGATGCTTCTTCTCCCGGATTTCTGGAGGCGACGCAGACATTATTATACTCAATAATGGTCGCACCAGCCCAACGCAAAAGAACATCGCCAGGGTCGTCGACCCCAACATTCAGAACCGAGCGGGACCTGGGAGATGCTGGGCGGATCCGGTGTGGACAGGCACAATACCACGGGCGGGTATTGACCGGCATGGCCCCCCGCCTACCGGGCTAAACGTGTTTCCCCAGACCAGGGCAACATCGGCAACCCAGCTGACCGCTTGTCAACCGGGACAAATGGACAGGTACGGTAAGCGGCCGACCGCATCCCTCGGCGATGAGCTCATTTGCAGGTACTGCACCGAGCCCTTCGCCCTCGAGCGGCCTTGGGTGTCACTGTCAAAGGGCCCAACGTGGTACCCCTGCTGGAGACACACGTCCTACCCATGGCTGATTGCCCACTTCCCCACGGGGAAGGACGGCGGGAGACGAGTTGTGATGTGAAGCTCCAAATCGACGGCTGTGAGAGCATGCGGACGTTGGCGCAATCCAGGGACCGTCGATCGTGTGTGCGGATGCATGTGAAAGACACGGGAACGCATCTGGTGCCTGACGCTAGGTATATAAGCCTCGGCAGACGATTGGCACGTAGGGCAGGCCAGCGGCCGTGCATCAGCAGGAACACGCACCGTAGCGGCGCTGGTAGTGTGATCAGCACGTCTGGTCACGGTGCGCCATGCTCCTTCGGGGTGAGGGGTTCTCGACCGGACGGCCAAAAAAACAAGATGCGTGGCTGGTCGTGCCCGGACAGGGGGGGCAGGAGCGTGTCTGAGGTAGCATCCGAGAGCGCTCGTTGGGGTTGGCGTCGTGGTGGGAAAGGGAACAAGACAAAAAAGGAGTGTCAAGATGTGCTGAAGAACCAGGTGCCGGTCCGATGTCCCAAGCGGCAGGGACGACGAGGATGCCGCTTGCGGGGAATTGCAAGGGAACTCGTGCTAGGGCGGGTACCCCAGCTTTCACGGTTGCAATCTCGTTTGTGGGGAAGGCGCGAAATCGCGGTGCGCTTTCCTATTCGGTATGCAACAGCCGGCGCTATTTGATTCGAACCCTGGGCAAGAGCGCTCAACAACTGTTGAATTGTGCTCCTCTTGGCAGCTTAACTTTTCCCCACGCTAACACTCCCGTCTAGTAGCGGTTCGACGTCCCATGGTTTCCGGGGCAGTCGGGATTTGACATCATCAAGCAACGGTATCAGTCCTGAAGGGCATCAGATAATCACGGAGACGAGTGCGTCCCACAACGCACAACCTCGTGGCTGATTCTCAGTGCTGTCACTGCATTTGACCAAGCAATGGAGCCGCATTTTCGACTCGGGACATTACAGTGGGAGTAGGTGTCCACGTGGAGGGGGTCAGACCCTGCACCGCATCACGAACACGAGTTGGAGAAACTGGAGCCCGACACGGAGCAGCTGCATGCGGTACCATAGGACATGGCTGTCAGGCTCAAGGTCACCTACCATATCCAACGGTCTTGTCTTGAATATCTTCCGCGTACCACGTTATCCGCCCACATACCGGCTAGACGCGCAACCCGAGTCAACCGCGGCTCACCAAGTTACCGGGGAATATCCCGCTTAGGGGTTACAGCAGGACTGTCCTACCTGGCGCAGAAACGTGGCCAGTTTTCAGAGACAACACAGGTGTTACCTGTATCTATCGGAGATTCCGTGTGAACAACGTCGTCCTCGAGGTCTTGAGCGAGCACGCTGCTACTCTACAGATCCGTACTTGTGAGGGGCTGTGGCCCAGGCTCAAGCCGCTTCTCAATGGTAGCTGATGGCGTCCCCAGCCATCTGTTTGAGCTCCCCCGCACGACTATCCTGTCAAAGGGGTGCCATCTAGATCTGCAGCTCTCAGGATAACCATGGATGGCTCCAGACTAATGCAAGGGCAACGTCCAACCGCTCTACCCCGCGTTCACCCTCCTCCGGGGAAACAAGCAAGAAGCTAAATCCATCACACCAACGCTAGATCGGTCCACGGCTTTTCTGCCGTGATTGGCTGACTTTGACTTCACATGTCTGAGGGAAGAAAGCGGACAGATGGATGGCTGGATGTCCCGAGGTGACGACCATCAACACATGTCTTGTGCTCTCAGGTTGGAGGGTCAAGGATTCAAACCGGCATCCACATTTCCTGCACGTCAAACTAGGAGGGCCACCAACGACGCCATTCCAAGCTGTTGTCTCGCAAGCCTTTCTGCAGACGGGTAGGCTGAAAGAGAGGCGTATTCGTGATGTTGGACGGCGGCACCTCCTGAGCTAACCTTGGTGATCAACGTCTCCGATACGGTCGGCAGTTGGTCTATCATACTAGCTCTAAAGGTCATCGGTGCCTGGCGATCGTAATCCTGTCGATCACGATACGAAGCTGGGCATAAACTCAATTCAAAAAAGGTTGTCAGGCTGAATCTAGTAAAGTTGAGGAGACCGAAACCGAGCCTGCGGAGCACAACCTTCATGTGATACATGTCTTTCGGCCCATCACGACCGAGCTGAAGACTTTCAAAGATTCAACTAAGCATCGCCACATGTGAAGATACGCCAAAGAAGGTTGGAAGCTAAGGGGGAACGAATACATCGTGGTTTCGACAGCACGTGAAAGGATGGATCAGTTTTCTCTCTTTGTCCACATCCAGACTCTTCTGGGTTCCAACTCTTCTCAACGGAAGTCAACGCCACCCATCGAGAAGAGCCATGATGATCACGCAACCGCCAAAAAGCCCGCCCATCCATCACCGCCTCGGATCTCAGGCTCCCTCACCAAGAGGATAGATACTCACGGCTCAACTCCAATCCAAATCAATCAAAGATTTCCCATCTCCCATCGTCCAATTTTCCATTCCACAACCGGATTATCCCTATTCCCATCCTCTTCCACGTCTCACGACCCAAAGCCCCCTAAACCTTCACGAAATCCCACCTCGTATCCCCATGCGCCCTCCTCTCCAACCTCTCCCCATCCCCAGCAACAACCACCATCCACAACTCAAACCAATGCCCCGTCAACAACTGGAATCCCCCATCCGGATGCGCCCTTGGTGTGAACGCCTCCCATCCATTAAAAGAACTCGCCTGGGCAATCACACCATGCTCTCCATCACTCCCCATGTACCGTCTCCACGAGCTGTTATAAAACCCATTATAAGCGCCCATCCCTGACACGCACAGCCACCTGTTATCCCCGTTGGCCCCGTTGGCGCCATGATAAGGAAGGAGCTTCAGGCCGTTATTTGTCAGCGTGATGGCGAGGGTTGTGTTGTGGAGGAGAATGACGTAGGTGTTATCGGGCCAGGGGATTGTGCTGTTGTTGATAGAGGAGCTGCTGAGATGATAGTGAGCGATGAGGCTGAGTAGCTGCACCAGGAGGGTGGCGAGGAGGGTGGCGAGGAGGGTGGCTGACCTGTTTGGGGGCGGCGGCTGGCGCTCTGGGGTGTGGGCTTTGTTTGGTTCGTCGTCATGGCGCGTGCAATGGCAGCAGTGCTGGCGGAGGGTCGGGGTCGGGGATGGGCTGCGGGAGGAGATGATGGTGCTGGGTGGGGTGTATTTGGGGCTTGAGCATTCAGAGTCTTGGTAGACGTCCATGTTGCTTCCTCGGGAAAAGGGTTAATATGGATCTTGTTTTCGCCTGTTTTGTGGTTGAGGTTACTACGAGAAAGAATGGGCGGGAGGTATAGCACGTACAAAAAGGTTGAGAGGGGGGCAAAGAGAATTGCTCGAGTTTTTGGTTGTTGGCCTGCGATGAGGCCTACGTGATCGAGGGGCTTCCGCCTATCACAACGGCCATACTTATCATGATGGCCGCGGGCCACTTGGACTGCGAGTGCCCGTGGATCTGGACAGCGAATCAAATTGGGCGCGTGTCATTTGCGCCGCGGATTTCGCATTGGATCTTGTTTCCCACTGTTCCTCCATTCGCCCAGGCTTGATGTCAAGTTACCCTGAGCTATGTCTTTGCCAAGCATTGTCTCTTCAACCATGGGAGCAACTGTGATAAATCAGAAAAAAGCGAGGCAATGGCCTTTGACAGAGCAAGATTAAATCTTTCAAGAAGACAACGGCGTGAAAATGACCGATGTATTCCTTGCTTATCAAATGGTATGCAACCTGGATGATTCATGGTCAAGCAAGAGTGTAAAGAACAGGAAGAATAAATGCCATTGGAGCCATACCGAGAGAAACTGGGATGGAAACAAGTTACTGGGGATGGAAATTGAGGGGGTGGTAAAGGAGTGGACGGGAGCCACCATCTTCGGTCATACTGACATGGACAGAACGCCATTTGCCCAGTGTACCAGGGGCTTGATGCTTAATCTGGGATTACAAATGGGGAGATAAAAATCCCTGATGTTTGAGCCCATCTACGTAGCCATCAACGCCAGAGCATACGCAACACAACCGTTGGCTCAATAGAAGCATCCTCCACATCAACCAGCCACATCGACTTTCTTCTTCCGGACTTGATTCCGAGGGAGACGTCAGTGAGGGGAAAGTGGCGGGAGCGGGGTTGACAATCCATGTCTCCCGAAGAAAAAAAAGCAAACATCGGCGTTCGCAAACTGACAAATAACAGGGGGATCAACCGATGACCATCAAGGTTCGCCGGGAGATCCGATCGAATCTCGGGAAGGGCCGCATTTTGAGATCAGATCGATCTTGATATCATTCATGTTCTTGGCAGGGGTCTTCAGTGAACCCAACACTGCA
Organism: Cercophora sp. LCS_1; assembly: GCA_036250225.1. Taxonomy (NCBI): domain Eukaryota; kingdom Fungi; phylum Ascomycota; class Sordariomycetes; order Sordariales; family Lasiosphaeriaceae; genus Cercophora; species Cercophora sp. LCS_1. The sequence goes on from JAPZLL010000004.1 coordinate 855,535, forward strand.
GTTGTCATCATTTACATATACTCAACAAAACCCAACATGAATACCCTCATAAAAGTTTGCGCAACTCGCAAACAGTTGCCAACATTATCAGCCCTACTCAGATGGGAGTTGATCAGAGCCCATCGAAAGAGTAACGGTTCAGATTGGGGGTGTAATACTCCAATTCATACCAGCAAAAACCAAGGATGAATACACAACCCGCTCAATGCCCGCCTTGTTTGCCTGACCTGGCCTGGCCAAATGAACCCCCCCGTTCAATGCAGAGTCTACTAATCCGCCGTTGTCTTGTACTAACCATACCGACCCCAACGCCAAACCGCAAATGCGTGAGCATGCCCTCTTCGTGTCCCTTGTAAAATACCAGAAAAACACAACCTCGGAGCAAAAAGGCCGGGTATATATATGCACCATCAATCGTTAACTCGTGGCCCATGCAGTGGCAACGCTCAATGTCACAGACTGGTAGTGAGCAGTCGGAACTCAATTTCATGGTCATTTCGAAATCAACAAACTTCCAAAGATGAATTGATCGGTCTTGCTGTCCGCCTCCTCTTAGCAGACGGGCTGAGTACCGGTCGGTCGTCCGAGCTGCTCGGGGGCTCTTCCTCGAAGCTGCTGTTGAGGACTTCCGACAAGGCAGGGCGGCTGGAGCGTGGCCTTTTGAGGGTTGGTGGCGCATATGCTGGCATCGAACACCTGCTCTGGTCCAGGAGCTGGTCCCACAGGGAGATGTAATCGGGGTCGCCAAAGCCGGGTTCACCAGCAATGTCGCGACCGAGTGCCTTGGCAAGGCGCTCCTTCAACCCGAGAACTGGCCAGAAGTTGACCGGGGTCTGCGTGATGTGGAGCTCATCGGCGCTCGGGGCGTCGGCGAAAGCTTTGTCGGGATGCAGGAATCGGTTGAGATAGCCGGCCGATACGACGGCGGTGTAGACGATGAAGTTGGGGCTAGTGCCCTCGCGCTTGTCGTATTCGTCGTGCGTGATGAGCTGAATCTTGATGTCGTGAAACTCAGGCAAGCACATGCGTACGGTCCGATCAGTCTTGGATTCGCCCGAAGATTGGGACGACCTTGGTGACCCAGTCTTGTTCCCATAGAAGTGCGACTGTGCCATGGCAATGAGGATGCTGACAATGTAGGGGTCCTGGTTGGCATCCGCGGGAACAAGCATCTTCGAACGAAGCTGCTGTAGTCGGTTGACTGGCTCATTGATGCCTCCGTCCGGGTGGGGCACAGGCCTGTACATGTGCTTGCGGACAAGTGCCAGCGAGGCCTTGTTGACGTATCCGAGCATTGGTCGGTTGGGCGCGTAGTCGATAATCGGGTCGGGGCTGCTTGGAGACGGGTCGCCACACGAGAATGACGTTGCAGGAAGGGTAGGTGCTGAGTCGAAAGACATGTCGTTGCTGTTGGGGGTCTTCCACATGCAGTGAACGCGTACGGCCCTTTTGAAGATGCGAGTGCCAAAGTACAGGTTGAGATCCACGTTAGACCTTGCGCGCGAAAGCTTGCTAGGAAAGAGAGTTCCCATGACGTGCTTCATTGCACGCGTCTTGTTGGCAAGGCGTTGCGGGGTCTTGTCGGGTCTGACGAGGATGTGAAGCTCGGAGGTGAGCCCGCGGGCCATCCGGGAAGGCTCCAACCATCTGCCAGGGACTGGTTCAGGAACAGGCTTATCGATGACGGGCATTTCTTTGAAGTACGCGCCGAGAGCCTCCGTGTGAAGGTCGGTCCAGAGCATCGGGAGGACGTAGAGTGACGCGCCTGCATGGTCGTGCATGATGTCGTACAGAGACCGGACCTCAGGTCGCGTAACCCGGACAGTGCGGGTTCTGGACACTGCCTTGGGGCGCGAACTATTGACATCGGCTTGCGGTTCCGCGAGCCCCTGCGGACTTTGGTCGTCGTTGGGTGGTGACATGCTAATGAATGTTGTGAGCAGCTGGCCGAAGAAGTTGCTGCCGAGGAAAGAGCTGGAGTCGCGTTAGCGCCGGAAATGCGACACCAATGGTTGATTGAAAGGAAAGGAAGTTGAATTGGAACCTTTATGGCCAGTTGTTTCAGGCAACAAGGTAGGTTCAGGGATTTGAGTTTCGCAACCAACTTACTCAATCGTGAGCATCGAACGGCGCGTGATGCTGTTCTGCCAGCTGGGGTGGTGTGGACTCGCCCCGCAAAACAACGGAGACGCGAAAACGGCCTGGACGAACCCTAAGCCTGTGTGGAATGCGCGCTGACTAGACTCGGTCAATTTTTGACGCGTCAAAGTCAAAAATGTTGTCGCGATCAGGAATTATCTCCAAAGCGACAAAAATCGCAAAAATCGCAGCCAAGTTGTGGGCGAAAGGGCGAAAGGGATCTTGCAGGTCGCAGGGAGAGGGCTGGGCAGAGATGCGTGGGTTTAAGAAACGCGACTGTTGGGGGGCGACAGCACCCCTCTCTGCTGCGCCCCACTTTTACTGGGTGCGTGGCAATCAAATCGCCCACAATCTGTCTTTTCCCGCCGGTTGCAGGACGCGCTAACACACGATATCACGGGATCTTTTGTGCCCAACACACCCGAGCAGGCATCAGCATTGTCGCACGGGCCACACACGGGAGCCACACAAGCGATTTCCAAACGTCCCTTGCGTTTTGTCCGACGAGAAGCTCTCGGCTTCGTGTTTTGTGGTGGTTTGCTCTCCGCTAGGCCCCGCAGCTCCCCAGCAGAATTACACATTCATCACACACTCAGTGGTGGCCCAAAGTTCCATCCCCAGTGTTTTGCGGCGTGAATGCTTCGAGGTGGTCTCATCCTTGTGCGCACCCCCGATCGAGATTGGGGCTCGTCGGTTGCTTGGCGCCGGCGTCATCAGACCCCGATCCTCAATGGGGATTAGCCCGATCTCAACCAATCAAGCCAGCCGAGTGTGGCTGCCTGCACGTCAGTCACAGTTTCCGCCTCAGGCACAAAGAACCTCGGCTGTGCAGCAGGCTCCAGCCACACCCAAGTCCCAACCCAAACGATTCGACGTCAGGAGCGCAGGGGCTGGGCCAGTCAGCGAGACCCCGCAAGGCTGAGAGGAGTGCGACACCCGAGCTCACCACACAGACATCCCACCTCCGGATCCCACTTCAAGCCAACTAGCTGCCTGCGTCGCTCTCGCAGAAGAGCCGCGCCGCCCACGATGCCGGTAAGCCCCCAATATCGACGACGAAGGAGTCATGCTCGCCAACGGGAGATGCCAGTCAAGCTAACCCCTCCTTGCTCGATCCCTCCAGGCCTACAACTCCGTCTTCAACGCGGAAGCCGACCAGCGCCTCGTTGGCAACTTCCCCCTCCTCCCCCTGCGTACAAAGACCCGCGGGCCGGCCTACACGCTTCCTCCGCCCGACCCGCCGCTTCCCGCCGGCGAGTCGCCCGAGCCCGACAGCGAGTCCTACGACATCCTCGACGAGGTGCTCTCTCTGTTCCGCGCAAACACCTTCTTCCGCAACTTTGAGATCCAGGGCAATGCCGACCGGTTGCTGATCTACGGCATCTGGTTTGTGTCGGACTGTCTGAGCAAGATCAAGCCCAATGCCAACGTGCGCGATGCGACCAAGGATGTGCAGAACCTGGCGTTGGACACCAACTTTGCCCTGCCGGGAGACCCGGCTTGGCCTTTGAACCAAGTAGGATTGATCCGGTAACTTGATGGGGGAATGGTCCAGAGCTAATGATGGCCGCGAACAGATGTACGAGCCGCCGCGCGATAGGCAGGACGCCGAACTTTTGCGCCAATACATGGCACAAGTGCGGCAGGAGCTGGCGGCAAGGTTACTGGCGAGAGTGTACGAAGAGGGCGGTGATGGGAAGCCCAGTAAGTGGTGGTTGAGCTTCACCAAGAGAAAGTTCATGGGCAAGGGACTATAAGCGAGGGTGATGATCTTGGACGTTTAAATTAGGCCACGGAAAAGTTAGAGCGCCGGCGATACCATGCGTTGAACCTTCCGCACTGCGGTATGCGAGAAATCACTCGGTATCTTTACAGTGGTATCTATTGGCCATCCGGGTATGTTCGGCGTGATATATCCCACACGCCTGATGCCAAATAACTGTGCAAATCTACGTATACACTACGAGGCAGGCGCCGCAACACTTTCTGCATCTTTCATGGAACCGCCATCGGTTTTCCTCCGCTTGAACCTCCCCTATGAGGCAGGTGTCGCGACACTTTCTGCATCATCCGTGGAACCGCCGTCGGTCTTCCTCCGCTTAAACCTCCCCTTGGCAGCGATCTTGCCCTCGGCGGGCTTTGCCTTCCATGCGGTAAAGATGAACCCATCCGTCCCGCCCTTCTCCGTCATGAGAGGGTGCGTCCTGCCGGGAAGAACCTGCCAGCGTCGCGCACGGCTCGTCTGGATCGATGTCCCGAGCAACAGCATGGGGTTGACCGGGAAATCCTCAGTGCCCTCCCATCGTTCAAGCTCCTCGGCCGACTTGCCTTCAGTCTCGGGCACGTTACCGCTCGTCCATGCCGTCCGCCGAGTGACGCTGAAAAGGTCTGCCACAGTCGCAAGTGGCTCGAGAGTGGGCGAGTAGATTGCAACTGGCGCACCGCCTTCCAACAGTGGGAGGGTATGTTTGAGAATGCTGACGGGATCCATGGTGCTGGCGCAGACCAGACCGTTGAAACCACCCGCGCGAGTCGAGTCGACGATGAACCTAGTGCGCGCAAATCTCCGGCGCTTCCGGTGGAAGTTACCACGTCTGCTCGGCTTGAAAGAGGCGAGGGTCTCCGGCGCGGCGGTAAGGGCGGGAGTTGAGTAAGCGGTATCAAGCTCCGGCTTGAGCAGTTGCAGCCAAGTGAGGGTGAGCAAGTGGTTGAGGAGAGGATGCGGTGGGTGATTTGGTGCAACTGCGTCGAAATTCCAGTAATTCAGGAAGGCAAGGTTTGGCTGGCTCGCCCCGTGGACAACGGTGATTGTGTTGGTTAGCGAGTAGGGAATTGCGAAATCGGAGGGACGGGGCTTGGGCTTGGGCTTCGGCTTTGCCTCGTCCTGGGTCGCGTGGGAGGGGTCTTTGGTATCCGTCATCTCGATATCTCCATCTTTTTGTGTCTTCGCTGGCTCCGCAGTGGGTTGCGTCTCTTTGATATCCGAGGCCTCGCCTGCACCAGGTTCGGTCTCCTCCTCTTGAGGGTAGAGAATACCTATTCTCTCGGCCATTGCTGCTACCAGCATACCACCAGTATCATCCACCACGAGCCAACGACCGCTGAGTTGCTCTTTCGGAAGCGGCACAAGCGCCTCCTCCCCTTGGTCCGTTGCCGCATTGGGGTCCTCGAGGAAGACAGCATCACCCCCAAAGTGCACATTGCCCCAGCACCCGACCAGAGCCATCATTTCCGCACGCATGTCGAGAATCTTTCCGCCTTCCCGCTCTTCCAACTGCCAATGTGAGAGTGTTGGCGCATCGACGGGTAGAATCTGAAACCTTCGGATGTACTTTTTCGTCTTGAGGAGCTTATACTTGGCCAAGCTGAAGCTCGTCTTCTGATCCAGCGCAGTGTGCGACAACAAAAGCTTCGCTATGACGTCCTTGCCGGCATTTTTCCCGTCACGCTTCAGCTCCTCGATCTCGTCCTGCGTCAACGTCTGCCGCGCACTCTCGTCGAGAACCTCACGGCCAGACCTCGTCACGATGTCCCCGCTCTCGGCGTCGCAAAGGCTGAACTCAACCCCATCGGCAGCAGATAATATCGGCTCAGCAGCGCCTACTGTCGGGGCGGCGCATTCGGCAGCTTCCTCCTCGGCGAATGTCTCTGCATAGAGCTCGGACGTCGGAACGATTCGCAGTCGTGAGTACTCTTCGCCGGGTCGCTTGTCCTCAATCTCGTACGTGACATTGAAAGGTCGACCTATGAGTAGGTTTGCTGGGAAGGAGCCATATTTCCCCAAGGATACCGTGCTGGAGGATCGCGGTCAGCACATGAGGATGGTACGGGCGTAGGGCCAACTTACGTATTTGGCGCAAGTTGAATGACCCTGGTGACACCCGACGGAAGCTTGATAACGACCCAAGACTTGGGCTGTATTGTGGAATGCATTTTCCAGCTATGTTGCACCCGTGAAGCGTTGTTGACAGGAGGAGAGCGACGGTGCTAGCGTTGGTTTGTGACTGGAAAAAATTTCGGCCAGCGATTTCATCCCACGCTGGAAGCGATGCGGGGGCTGCCGCTGCGGGGAACGCCTGGCCCCTGAGCTGCGGCGGATTGCGGGGAACCCTGCCGCAAAATTGGGGTTCATCCGCTGGAAGAACGGCGCAAGACTGGATGGAAGCCTCATGGAACCCTGACGTCCACGCAGCTGGGATTGACGATGGCAGACACCACCCCACGGAGGCAGTCCAGGGATAATCAAGCCCTCGACCAAAGTCCCACATCAAAGAAGTCGCTAGCAGTTTTGCTTTACGGGTGAGGATGCATCTAACCTCCAGGGGCCCGAACCGCCCGACGTTTATTCCAAGACCGTTGAGAAGCCTGGCTTCTACCTGGCAGCACAAAACAGCAAATGGCGCTTTTAATGTCACCAAGTCATGAAAACAATGCGCGACTCCTTGAATTACTCCTATTTCACCCTGGATTGTCACCAAAGCCATAATCGCGATAATGTCGGTTTTTTTTTTTTTACATCTCATCGAGTGGAGTGTCGCATGCCTCGAACCCCCCGAAGCTTGGCACCGGATCTCGTCGAAGAGAGCAACTTAAGTCATGTTATGAGAGCCCACTAACCTTGGGATCAATGTCCAAGATGACCTCGGTACAGTTCCTAGAATCCTTCCGGACATCGCTATCAGCCGAGCGCCGAGTTTATGCAGGCTGTCAGAACGGCATCAGCGGGGCTCCATGACGTGCTCACGGGCGTTGGTCCGTTGGCGATTCAATTATTAATAAACTCACTTTTCTGACAGATACAACGAGCCAACATCGACCTTCACAATCCTCATTCAAGCTACCATATATATCTCACTGTTTCCGACAGAAACCAACTTAATTCTCACTCTCATTTCACAGACACAAACACAAACACCACTGATCCACACTAGAGATCATGAGTGACAACAACAAACCTCCCTCGAGGGACCAAGTAGCTACCAACCCCTTAACCCCTATCGCAAACACCAGCTAACACCCCCAGTCCTACCAACAAAACGGCGCCTTCACCCGCCCCGCCTCCACCTTCCGCTCCTTCATCACTCCCTCCCCATCCTCCCCCTTCCCCGCCGCAGCAGGCCGCTACGCCCTCTACCTAGCCCCAACCTGCCCCTGGGCCCACCGTACCTTAATCGTCCGACACCTCAAAGGCCTCGACACCCTCATCGACCTCTACCCCTTACACCCCCACATGGGTCCAGAAGGATGGTACTTCTCCGGCGAGTCCGGCTCCCTCCCCGTCGACCCGCTCTACGGCTTCACCCACCTCAAGCAACTCTACCACAAAGCCGAGCCTTCATTTTCCGGCCGTTACACCGTTCCCGTGTTATGGGATAAACAAACCCACACAATCGTCAACAACGAAAGCTCCGAAATCATCCGCATGTTCGGCACCGCCTTCGACGATCTCCTTCCCCAACACCTCCGTGAGACTAACCGGCCAGGCGGTGGTTTGTATCCTCCCCCCCTGCGTCCGCAAATCAACCAGTTGAATGAATGGATCTACGACAAGATCAACAACGGCGTTTACAAAACCGGGTTCGCTACAACCCAAGAAGCGTACGAGGCGAATCTGTATCCGCTGTTTCAAGCTCTAGACCGGGTTGAGGAGATACTAAGTGACGGGAGGAGGTATTTACTCGGGGAGAGCTTGACGGAGGCGGATGTGAGGCTTTATACGACGATTGCGCGGTTTGATGTGGGGTATGTGCCGGTTTTTTTGTGTAATCTCAAGACGGTGAGGCATGATTATCCGAGGATATATCTGTGGTTTCGGAGGCTGTATTGGGATCGGGAAGGAGAGGAGACACGGGGTGCGTTTTGGGAGACGACGAGCCCGTGGATTGGCGAGTATGGACTTGGTTATGCGAGGGCGAGACACAAGATTGTGTTTGATTTGAGAGGACCGTTGATTGTGCCGAGGGGACCTCAAGTTTTGGTTGATCCGCTGCCTGAGGAATGAAGGGTTCTTTTACTTTCTTGGTTTCATTTCCATTTTCCATTTTTCATTTTTTTTTTTTTTTTTTTTTTTTTTTTTGATATTTTTCAAGTTGTCTATGTTGGCTATTTTCATCGTTTCACGGTCAGTTCGCGACTCGAGTTGGATGTCATAAAGAGGCACATTCATAGAGTGGACAGAAAACAGTTGATTGTGGACCTGTATGGTTCTTCCTTGATGCAGGTAACTTGATCTTACAGAGATGATCTATCAGAATCAATATCCACCCATGATATCATGACGCCAAAACTCCATGCTAGCTCACAAAAGCAAAGAAACCCTTCCTCGGTTACGCGCACATCGAGAGCCGGGTCATCATCGATCGTAATTCATTCCCTAATCGGCCTTCTCCAAAGTCCCCGGCGATGCTGTCCCGTTTGTCGAGCTTGCATCTTGCCGAATCGTCGAAACTGGCCGTGATCCCTGGTGATCCCGCGACTCCCTGGTTGTGTATGCCGGCAATGTGATTGTGTCAGGGACACGACAACTGATTGGACGAGCAGTGCCGTCCGGTCCAACGCCGTCGTACCGGACCGTGACTACAGTCCGAATAGGTTCGTCATCATCTTTCCTCCCGACCTCCTTACAGGCAAGAACGGAAAGTAAAAAGTGAACCAATCTGAGGAATGTTAGCCAGGATTCATAAACCGAGATTGATTGACGCGAAGCTTACAGCAGGACCGAGGTGAGGATGACAATCACAATGCCCATGTGATATAGTGGCGAGTACTCCGTGTATTCCCCGTGGATCTGAACGTACTGCCAACGATCGCCCTGCGAGACCCAGAAGCAAGCGTAGCCCATTGTGGCCACGCATGCCAGACATAGGCAAATATGCACACCAACATGGGCGCCCGGACTGATGCCTTGACGGCTGCGGCGGGCGCATACGGTGATGAATTCAAAAACCTCCCATGCCATTGTTGTTGCAGCCTGTCATTGCATTAGCAGTTGGCCTCAAGAGTCTCTTTTCGTCGTTTTGATTCCACTCACAGTGAATCCAAGAAACGCAAATGAGACGTGGATGAGTGGTGCTTCGTCGTATTTTACCGACATCTTGGTACCAATGCCGAGAAGGGCGAGGGAGAGCATGATGGCGAAGACTCCTAGAATTGTACGGGCTGTGTACCAGCGTTTTCGAGCTGGTCGAGTTGATTGTTGTTGTTGTTGTTGTTGTTCTGCATCTCGATCCTGATCCCGGGGATCCTCCGTTTCCCGGGGATCCATGGTGAGTTGAGATTTCCTATCGTCCTGCCCCGCGGCTGTGTTGCGAACCTCAACCCGGCGATCCAGAACCACGTCTTTCTGCATGTCTCTGTTCAATGGCAATATGATCCCTGCGCGGGAGCTTTCCCGCCTACGGCCCGACGGCCTCGTCCATTTGCAAACGCTGCCACTTTTTGTCTTTTTTTTTGCGACCTGAAATTACCCTGGTATTGAAAATGCCAGTCAGGAGTTGTGTCTCAGCTCCTGATTGCAGAGGTGCGTGGGTCTGACGTAAACAAAAAAGTCGGGGTTCGGTGCGAAAAGGTCGAGGATCCTGGGCGGCGGAAAGCGACAAGTGCAGCGCGCGTTTTATTTAAAATGGCATACCGGTTCCAGGCGTCCTTTTCCAGGCGTTGGCCATCCGCGGCGCCGAGACCTTGGCCCGAAAGTTGGCTATTCAGTGGCTCTTGGAGCTCTTGGGGGTGCCTTGGCGCGGGCTTGGCTGAAATCTCCAGCTGCGTTTTGCTCATCACCATCGTCAGTGTCCCTCCCTTGGCGGTGATGGGGTCGGCTTGGCTGTTCGCTGCGCTGACGAGACAAACCGAACCAGAATCGGACCGGTCCCCCCATCGGATGCTGACCGGGCAGCCTGCTGGGCGCGTCCCAAGCCGGAGGAGGGCACAGCTCAGGCCTGGCGCCATTTAATTGCATCCTTTGTTTCGTTCGTTTCAAGTTGCCCTGATGTTGCCAAGAAAATGGGAAGCCTCTTGGCTGAGCGCCCGGACTGGCCAAGTTTGCGAAGCCTCTGGGCGCCAACAAAAAGGAAGGTGCATCATGTGTTGTGCCGGAACAGCGGCAGTCGCCGTCATTGTCTTCACATTCTGACTCGCCGTCGACGGGATATAACATCAAACCTTCTCCCTTGCGTTACCTAATGCTGAGGACGAAAACCCACTCCCCCCGCGAGGCAAGTCAGCGAAATCGGCAAATGATGCACAGCTTCATTTCTGGCAGTGGTGGCACTTCCGCGGGATGGGAATTGCACAACAATTCGATACCAAGGCGCAAAAGCGCCATTCCAGTCCGAATGCATGCTAGTCGCACCCCGCGGAAAAGGCTCCCAACTTGCCCGTCTTGCATTTCCGCACTCCAATGAGTTCACAGAGAGCCCCTGAATGTTGATGATGTTCGAAATGGAGCAATGAAATGCACTCACAAGTAACCGTATCTGATTGGGATAGTATCATTGAACTTGCCAGTCTTTGCCAGTTCAAATGGCAGCTCGTGGGTCCGGTAGCCGCTTCTTGGCACGGGGTGCAGACTTGGATGCTGCCATGTGGCCGGTCTGGTGAGGCGCCCTCGTCACACCTGAGAGCAATCATCTCCGAAAAGGTGCAGATTTCGGGTGTAGCCAGGGGAACAATGGCGCAAACGTCGTACCCAAGCTGAATTGATGGTGTCTCATCGTGTAGCATTCAAGGGGAGAGTCGTATAGCTCCAAAGAGCCTCAAATACTCGGTTGGCCTATAGAGAGCAGACTGTGTGTGGTGTTTTGACAAAAATCTCCGGCTGTCAATATGCCTTCTGTGAATTACTCTCTAGCCGAGGCTTCGGACCTGCCCTGGATTGCGGAAATGCAGCGTCAATGGCTACGCATATACTGGTCAGATTAATATCCGTGGCTCCGGGTTCGCTTCCCATTACGTGACCATCGGTAAAGACGGCCCAGAACTGTTGCGACTTGTAAACTCGATTTATCCAAACTGTGGCGTGACCAAGCCCGGGCAAGGCCGACCCGGTGAAGTACCTCGTGGAGAGAAGAACGTATGCCGCGGCATGATGCGATAGATCTCTTATTTATGATTGTTGATCTTCGGCGGTAACTAAACCTCGCGCTCTTCCCAGTTTTGCTTGATCACATCCACAATCACACCGTGGTCCTCCTCCATCGTGAGCCCGCTGACGATGACGACGGCCACGATGCCCTCAATACCTCGAACTCGTATCGGAATGCCGCCGCCGTGGATGGCATACCTGCTTGCTTGTTCCTCGCTCAGCTGGAACACCTGTTTGAATTTCGCTTCGTCGTGGTCAAACTCCCGAGCCAGAAAGTACGTGCTTTTGGTCCAACGGAGGACGGCGTTTCGCTTTCTCTGTGCCCAAATTTCGTGGTCGGGAGTAATACCTGAGCCAGTCACGCACTGGAACAGGATCTGGCCGGTATTGGCCAAGGAGATTGAAATCAAGGCAGGTTGCCCTTGAGCGGCAAACGGCTTGAGACGGGCATGAATGAGATGGCCGAGGTCCCAAGCATCATCGGCTGTAAAAGTCTCGAAAGTGAAAGAGTTCCCATCGTTTTTCAATCTCTCGAGCTACTTTCGATTAGAACCCATGCAACTTTGATTTGCTATATCGCTTGAGAGAACGGGGTGGCTCACCTCCCGAGGCGGGTGAGGGATAGGCACTGGGGATTCACTCTGCAGTGAGACATTTTGTTGACCATCTGCCTTGCGACGGACCCAAAACTTGGTGCTTGATGCCATGGCAATGTGTGAGCCAAGGGGCGGATAGAGTGCAAGCAGTGTGCAGAGATAAAGCAGGCAAGGGAGGGGACTCCCACTCCTAAGTATCCCTCAGTGACTAAGCACCGGATGGTTGCGTCTCCTAGCCGGCTTCCAAGCCTTCAAGTTGCGTCGCAATGCTGGAACTCTACCCGCCGTGCCGTCCTCGGTTCTCATGCGACATGGCCGCGATGCGGGGTCTTGGTGGGAGATCGATGCGCCCCGCCAGAGCCGGCTGCTGACAGCATCATGACTCGGAAACAAATGACAGAACTTGAGACCAAGCGATGGCTCCAACGCTAAGGAAGCTCAAGTGGGCACCCCGAAATGGCGGGTAACAGACAAGTGGAAAACCCTGTTTGTGTCCAAAATCGCGAGCGTGGAGAGCTTATTCCGATTGTCCGAACTCAGAGTGACCGAAGTTGTCAGTGGCGATGGTGGAGCTCGAAGCATGGACTGAAAATTGAAACATTGCTGGTTGCCGTCCGGCTCCAAGATTGGTGCAACCCCCTGCTTAACAGCATGCGGAGTGCATGACGGCGGGTCATGTTAGGGCTCTCTGTTATCGATAACCTGGAAGCGTGACCCGGCGGCCGATTGGATCTGTTTTCGTCATCCACGTTCCCTTGCCTTCCATCGCATCATCCGCTCTGTGTTTGTGTCAGCACGTATCCCGCGATACAGTTGCCGCGGACGGATTGGGTTCCTTTTCACTCTTTTTATTTTCCTTCTTGTCCACGACTTTCGCGATTCACTCGTTTCGCCCAGCATCCGAGTCTTCGAGCGCCTGGTTGTCGTCTTTGTTTCTTTGTGACTCGACATTGGGCTTTCGCTGGCGCCGTCTGTGCAAAGACCCGCCCGCCGCCCGTTTACAGGTTGGATCCTTCTCATTCGACTGTTTTGACACCGGCACCCCCTCTCGATCCGGACTCACGCACAACCACGAAACCGTGTCGCACGTCCATCGCTATAACGTGAACACTTGATCTCCGCGCGTCGATTTTCGTTGCCCGCAACGGTCGAAGCTTGCAGCCGCAGCGATCAAAACACGCGACCGCTTCGCAATGCGTAGCCCATCGCTGGACCTGACCGAACCGTCTCGGAACCTCGAGGAATCTGTCGGCTCACCGTCTGCCGGTGCCACTGACCCAGAAATCGACATGTCACTGCCCCCCGCCCTCGAGGAAATAGAGCTTGTCGATGGCGATGGCGACAACGATGCCAAGATCTACACCCCGCCCCCACATATCGCAGAGCGGCTGTTTTACAGGCGACCGACAAACCAGACCCGACGAAAGGACAGCGCCGCCTCGTCGCGCCGCAACAGCATATCTTCTGCCCATTCCCGGTCGTCCGCCGCCGCTGGAGGTGGCCGCCATGCAGGCCCGCAGAGCAAGCATGTCGCCCAACATCTCCGCCGAGCGTCAATCCTTGAGGACCGCAAGGCGCGTCTGGCGGACCGCGCCGCACACGCCGAAAAGGTGCGCCTTCGTGCAGCGCTGGCCAAGTCGGCCACCAAGGATACAAGTGTAAGCGAGGAAAGGGCGTTGGCGGCTGCTCAAGCTCGGGAGCGCAACCTCGCTGAGATCGCCGCCGCGTGCGCCGAGGAGGTAAAGCGGGCCAAGGCTGTCGCGGAGAACATGAAGGAGAAGCGCGAGCAGGAAATCCGCAAGATGAGACTGCAGATGGAGGAGAGACTTGCCGAGGCCGAGAGGAGGAGGGAAGAGCTTCGCAATCGAAACGCTGCCAAGAGTCGCGGGCGAGAGCGTGGGCAGAGTGTTGGCACAACCAAGTCGGCCGCAGTGGAAGTGATGCCTCAGGTCAAGGAGGTGAAGGAGCGTGATTCAAGCCCAATTGGGGAAGATGTCGCGGCCCACCGAGTTCAGTGGTGGTGGCGGTCCATCAAGAGGAAGCAAGCCGTGTCCGAATTCAACGCCCTTGGACTTTCCATCGACTGTGTCAGGGCGACCTCATTCGAAGAGGTGACAAGGCTGTTGTCCCAAGAGAGGGTCCTTGTCGTAACCGCTCGTGTTCTTCGCATCTGCGGACTAAACGAAGGCACCCCGGGGTCTGTTGAGGAGATGACAGCAGTGCGGTCGTTCCTCAGCGCATTCCTTATTCTCGGACACCCCTCTCAGGTGCTCAGCAACAAGGAAGGCCCGGGTGAAGCGGAGCAGGTTGACTCCCTTCTGTCAAAACCGATCCCAAGGGATGATCTGGCTAATCCGCAGTCGCAGGAGTTGGTTGGAAAAGCCAGGGACTTGCTGGTCTCGTTCGAGAACATACTCGGCCGTTTGACGCCGTTCAACAACTACACGCCCCCTCCTTCCCTCGTTGTGTCTTTCCCCGATGTATACGCGACTTTTTACAACGCTTTCATCTCGTGGAAGGCTCGCGATTCAAATTCCTTGATTGAAGTCATGGTCATGCAATTTGTCGGGCTCGATGCTATTTGGGAGTCTGTCAAGGATAGCACAGACGGATCTGTGGATCAGGTCTACAAAGAGAGCATCCGCAACAACCAGCTTCTTCTCCTCGTTCGGATCAAGAAATTGGCTGGACCTGCCAAGGGCAAGAAGATGGTTGCCGATGCCGTCAAGGCTGCCCGCAGGGCGAAGGCGAAGAAGCTCCTCGGCGATACCAAACCACGTGTCGCCGAACACTCGACAACGGAAACAGCAATGGGCGTTCTCAGCGCCGTAGACAGCCACGAGGACGCTTCCCACACTCAAGCGCCGACGCCGCCCTCTACACCACCCCGCAAGCGCGAGACATTCAAGGTCAATGTCGTTTTGCCCAACACCAAGAGCCTCCTGCCGGACAATCGGGTGGTCGTCCACGAACTGGCCATCAACAAGGAGTTTCGGACCGAGCCCCACGAATACCACCAGCAGCAAGAGGAATTCCTCAGGCCCATATTTGAACAGATGCGGTCGACCATGCATAGTGACCATCAAGAGGCTCACTTCTTGCTCCTCTTGAGAGTTGCCGACTCAATCCGGGAGAAGCTTCAACGTCTGGTCAGATCCGGTAACTCAATGCATTCCTTCATCGGCGAGTTGCTGGACACAGAGATTGCCAGGCGCCAGTTTACCATGGGGAGTTTCTCGTACGAGAAGTTTTTCCAGGCGATGGGTTCTCTGTTGCCCAAGCTCTGCGCTCCTGTCAGGGACGATGAAGTCAAAGTCCTTGTCGACGAGAAGCTCAGCCAGGGGAACTATGTTGACCGCCTCGAGGCTCTCAATGGCTTCATTGACGTCATGCTCAGCGACTATGCCAACTACTTGCTTCAGCTTGCAGCGCCGCGGTTGATTGAACAGGCGCCCACATATGAGGCCAAGGCCTTTGCTTCGCTCGTCGAGTCCGGGAAGTATGACCTCTCAGCGGCGGCAACGGCCTGGCGCGCGGCCAAGCAAAAGCTCTTGTCGGAGACCGCGCGTCGAGATCCTGAAGGCATCAACCACCCCAGGTCGCGGCCGACCGGCAACCGCATCTACAACCAGATGCTTGTTGACGTTTTCACACAGCTTTCCCCTGTGCCGGCGGAGGAGATGCCAGAGATGCTCCTCCTGGACCACAAACGCGCCATTGAAGCTGGCAAGATCACGAGGCGCATTGTGACGACGGGCGCGGTGTTGCTGCAGTCTAAGAATTTGCTTAAGCGTGACGTGCGCGTCCCTTGGAAGAACGAGGCGCAGCGCATTATGCTCGTGCTCGAGAAGAGCGAGACCCAGGCGGACATGAATCTCGAGTCTACCGTGGAGGGCATCATGGCCGCTCTGGAGGCTGGGAGATCAATGCCAACGGCAACAAAGGCGCACCTCAGGTCGCTGGTCGCCAAGTTTGTCAGCGCCAGCGCCGACGCAGCCACTCGAAGGGAGAGTGAGCCTACCGAGCCCGTCCTCAGGCTGCTGCTCAACCGCCTGCGAGGCTACATCCTCGCGCGCTTGGCGGCCGCTTCGGCCAGTGAGAAGGTCAAGGCCACGACCATGGCGGGGGAGAAGCTCGCCAGTTTGGGGTTGGCCGAATGCGTGGATAAGGTCCGCGACATGGTGGACATGATGACCAAGGTGTCAAGCGTGGACAGAGATGCCCACGGCGGGTGGTGGGATCAAGTTGCCGAGATTGTTGAGAAGGAGGAGTCGACTTCGTAAAGAACGTCGGTGGTACTGTCGGGAAGTATGGCGTCCTGGGTGGATCGAATGTGGCCGCATGGCTTATGTTATGATTTGAGGGCTGGACTTTTTTTTTCGGGGTTCTGTTTTGTTTCGAGCATTCTGGCTGGCGATACACACAGACTGGCGATTCGTTTTTCCTTCTTTCCAGAGGCATGGCAGCGGTGGCATCATGCACGACGACTGCATGGGTTTGTTTGGTCCTGCGTTTTTTTCCTCGTCCGCCTTGTTGTTAGGCTCGGACGCTGGTTCTCTTGGCCTGGCTTTGCCGTCGACGACATTTATTTCGGCGTTGGGGGGCGGGCATCCGGAATGGGTTATCTGTCTGCTTTCAGGAGGTATTCTGCCTTGCCTACCTTGCTCGGTAGTGCTTGGTGATGACGTTTCAGCGGCATGATTGTACTTTATGTAGGTATCTACGGATGGCCGATGGGAATTTGAGTACTGGTCTAGGCGACCTGGTTCAATGAATTTTTCTTTCACTTTGACATTACGTTGCTGTCCTGTCCTCACACTGCCCGCCACGGCTGATGAGATCAAATTGAGAAGGCTCCGATGCGCCCTCCACACTCAAAGTTTCAGCGTTGGCAGAGGTACATGACTTCCTTGGGAAAGCCATGCAAATAAAAGGTGGTGCTCATCCCGACTTTATGGTGACCTGAACACGAGTCTATTTTTCGCACACTTGAGATCTACTTTTTTGGTGAATGAATATCCCTTCGGTTTTTTTTGTATGTGCCGTTTATTTTGCGGAGGGCTTGCCTGAACCTCCTGTTTTCACAGTGCCTGCAATGGCAGGTGAGATCAAACCAAGAAGGTTTCGACGGACCAGACATCTCAAGCGATGTTGCAGTAGGTGCCCCACTGTTGAGCTGCCGGGCGCGTAACGATGCGGTAAGCGCAACAGTGGCCGGGCAATTTCCAGGGCACGCCACGTGCACGCCTTCTGTTTCTGCCACGAGACGGCGTGACGACAACATCCCATATTGGAAAGTGCAACCCAGCCGTACCATTTTCACCCGGCAGTCGAGCCCTCCATGGTTGTTGAGCGCTCAATGCTCGGTTCCCGCCCGCCGAAACAGCAGTTCTCATGATCTCGCCCCCGCGCGACCGCCCCATCGCATCGCCCCTGTCGTCATTGGCACCAAGTTTGTGACAGAAAAACCGGCACACTGAATCTGGTCGATGCCACTTCGAATAGTCTGAGCGGGTACTTTTAATTGTTCAATCCGTTAAAATAAAATCAAAACGGCTTTTTGATAATGTTTATAGGCATCCCATTTTCAATCAAAGCATTTGGATATTGAATATACCCCTTTTCAACGTATAAATATCCTTTCGGCTTTCCTGTGTGTGCCATTTATTCTGTCCAAGGACTCGGCACTACGTGCAGCAAGAGGCGGGGTCGCCGCTGCAAACCGACCCGAATCTTGACCCCACCTACCTGTTTACGGCTTGAACCTTCCCGTCTGGGATTCGAGGACAGTCTCCATGAACCTCGCAGTGTTCCGATCGAAGACTGTTCACCTCGCCTGGACGCGATCCTCATCCTTTTCTACCCGTCCGTATTCCATTGTTTCCGGCGCCAGTCATCAGCCCTCCCTCCTTGCTAAGTCCTCTTCATCCGTCTCGAGCCGCCGTTGGAACCATCGCCCGTCGGCTCCTCCTCCTCCTGCACGGTTGCGGAATCGCCCGTTCCAAGTTGGCCGAGTCACAGCCGTCAACTTCCGCTGCTACTGCTCCCTCGACACTGTTGCAGTTGACACCCACGCGGTGAGACGAAACGCAGCCATGGCGGACCGAGACATTCTTCCCGACAACTTCAAACCCGCTCATTATGACCTGCTCATCGAGGACCTTGACTTTACGTCTTGGTCGTTCAAGGGCACCGTCAGGTATGTCATGACATTGGTGGCTTACAACGTGGAGAGCAAGGATGTCCTAGCTAACAGCTGCCAGGATTGATGGCCAAGTTATAAAGCCCACCAAGCAGATCGTGCTCAACACATTAGAGCTCAAGCTGTTGAGTGCGAATATTGCTGTCAGCCAAAGCAAGAGTGACCAGGCATGGGACGCCACCGGCTTTTCCGAGGACAAGACCTCGCAGCGGTCCACCATCACGTTCCCCGAGGAGCTTCCTGTCTCGTCCAAGGCATCACTGACCATCAACTTCACTGGCGAACTCAACCATGACATGGCCGGCTTCTACCGCAGCCAGTACAAGCCAGCTGCCACCCCCGCTGCGAGTGTTCCTCATGATGACGAGTTCCACTACATGTTGAGCACCCAGTTCGAGGCTTGCGACGCCCGTCGCGCCTTTCCCTGCTTCGACGAGCCCAACCTCAAGGCCACGTTCGACTTTGCCATTGAGATTCCCGATGACCAGGTTGCGCTCTCCAACATGCCAGTCAAAGAGACGCAGTCTGTCAAGGGTAACAAGAAGCTTGTTTCGTTTGAGCGCAGCCCCGTCATGAGCACATACCTTCTTGCCTGGGCCGTCGGCGACTTTGAGTACGTCGAGGCTTTCACTGATCGCCAGTACAACGGCAAGAAGATCCCGGTTCGCGTCTACACCACCCGTGGCCTGAAGGAGCAGGGGCGCTGGGCGCTGGAGCATGCTCCCAAGATCATCGACTACTTCACGGAGCAGTTCGAGATCGAGTATCCTCTTCCCAAGAGTGACATTCTCGCCGTCCACGAGTTCACCCACGGCGCCATGGAGAACTGGGGCCTCGTGACCTATCGTATGACTGCCATTCTCTTTGACGAGAAGCTCTCCGAGGCTAGGTTCCGCAACAGGATTGCGTACGTGGTCGCCCACGAGCTGGCCCACCAGTGGTTCGGCAATCTTGTCACGATGGACTGGTGGGATGAGCTGTGGCTCAATGAGGGCTTCGCCACCTGGGCTGGATGGCTTGCAACAGACTACCTGCACCCGGAATGGGAGGTTTGGCCCCAGTTTATCAACGAGGGAATGGACCAAGCATTCTTGCTGGATAGTGTCCGTGCATCCCATCCCATCCAGGTCACGGTGCGTGATGCCCTTGACGTCAACCAGATTTTTGATAAGATCAGTTACCTCAAGGGCTGCTCCATGATCCGTATGCTGGCATCGAACCTTGGAATCAAGACCTTTCTAAAGGGTGTTGCCATCTACCTCAAGAAGCATGCCTACGGAAACGCCAAGACCTCGGCGCTCTGGGATGCCCTGAGCGAAGCTTCTGGTGTTGACGTGAACACCATCATGGGTCCATGGATTGAGAAAATTGGCTTCCCCGTCCTCACTATTACCGAAGGCCTCGATCAAAAACAGGGTGGGCAACAACAGATCACCATCAGGCAATCTCGATTCTTGTCAACTGGCGATGTGAAGCCTGAGGATGACCAGACCACTTGGTGGGTCCCTCTTGCGCTCAAGGGCAAGCTCGGCACTGAGGGCATCGAGCCCCTTGCCATTACCACCAAGGAGTCAACCATTACCGGCGTTAGCGATGACTTCTATCAGTTCAACACCGGTGCAACTGGATTCTATCGTGTCAACTATCCGGAATCACGCCTTGAGAAACTTGGATCACAGCTCGATCATTTGGGGACCGAGGACAAGATCTTCATTGCCGGCACTGCTTCGGACCTTGCGTTCGCCGGAAACAGCACCACGGCGGCGTTGTTGTCATTTATCCAGGGCTTCAAGAATGAGACCCACTACCGAGTGTTGAGCCAGGCTCTGGACGCCCTCAACACCATCAAGTCTGTTTTTGGGGAGGACGAGCAGACCAAGAAGGGCGTGGAGAAGTTTACCCTTCAGCTGATTGACAAGGCTCTCAAGCAGGTAGGATGGGACGCCAAGCCCGGCGAGGACTTCAACACTGGTCTCCTTCGAAAGCGGCTTTTGGTCACTGCCATTGCTAATGGCCACGAAGAGTAGGTTTACCCGCTCCATGTTGACAGAGGGTTTGGCTGACTTATTCCAGGGTAATCAAGGCCGGCTTTGACCGCTGGACCGCATCCCGCGCCGACCCCAGCAAGAACCCCATCCCTGCTGACCTCCGTTCACCCATCTACCGCGCGGCTCTTCGCACCGATCCAGCAAACACTGTTCCCGCGTTGAAGCACGAGTGGTTCACCACCCCTGCTGTTGACGGCAAGGAGATCTGCCTCTCGGTTCTCGGCCACGCCACCGATCCTGCTATCATCAAGGACGTCCTATTGCCGTTCAACTTTAGCATCTCCCCGCCGACGCCTGCTAGCGAGTCGGTTCCGGCTGGTGACATGCATTACCTCTCCGGTGTCTTTGCTGGCAACAGAACGGCGCGGGCCCTGCAGTGGGCGTACCTGCGTGACAACTGGGACCATGTCAACAAGAAGCTTGGCGGCAACCCTATCATTATTGACCGCCTTGTCAGTGTGAGCTTGGGCAAGTTCACGGAGACGGATACGCTGGCGGATATTGAGACGTTCTTCGCTGGTGTCAGCACCAAGGGCTTTGACCGCACGTTGGAGACGGTCAAGGACAAGATTCGAGGGCGCGCTGCGTACAAGAAGAGAGATGCCGAGGGAGTGAAGAACTGGCTAGTTTCCAACGGGTATGCTTGAGAGGTACTCTCGCGCTTGGAAATAGATGTCCTCATGGATGAAGTGGTTAGAATCCGATAGAATCTCTAGTAGGGTAGGGACTCTAATAGCAGCAATAGGGGAGCACCCTACCACCACCTTGCGCTCTGAATTCGCTTTATTGCAACCCTGTGGCCCTGGCTATTTGGCATTATGCCTTTTGATAATGGCCCAAGGCCCTTTTAAAAAGGTACAAACCCTTTTCGAAAAGATATAAATCCCTTTTTAAAAGGCGTTTTTTTTTTCATTCTTTAGACGTGTGGCAAAAAGTCTAAACATGCCGATTTATACGTACTATTTGCCTTCGATGGAATGGAGAGAGGCTCGAGTGGCGCCCAGGGAGGGCCAGGGTTATATATGGGTGCGGTGTCACAAACAAAAATGGGGTGTGCGAAGGATAGCGAGAGCTTGTCTGGAAGGGGTTGGGTGGAAGCAAAATGAGGGGTGCAGAAACAGAGCTCGCGTTTAATGTGCTTAATGTCACCACAAAGTCGAGATGAACACCACCGTTCATCTGCGTCGCTTTCCAAAGAAAAGCCGTTTCATCTTTGCCAACGCTGAAACTTTGCGTGTGGAGCCTCATCCATAAGGTTTGCGTAAAACCGTGCCTGATCACGAAGCATCTCTTCATCACAAACCAGAAATCGTGAGGAGCAAGCAAGCCCCCAGCCTCTAAATCCAAATCCAAATGCAACGCCATGGATCCTGTCATATTCTCATTCACCGACCTCTCAAAATCCTCCCCCTATCGCTCGCCCCAGGAGGCAACGCACTTCTTGCCCTGACGCCTCTCCGTCTCGCCTCCTCCGTGCTCGCAACGAGCCCCAACGGATCCATCACCAGCTCCCGCCCCAGTAATACCGACCCAATCACAAACAGCCCCATGGCCACAAACATGTCGCTAATCTCCATGGCGATGAAGAACGTGCTCCTGTACTTGAGCAGCACCGTCACGCCGCTCATAACGGACATGGCGAGTACTAACAGGCCCGGCTGTCCTTCCAACGTGTGCGTTATACTTCGCACCATGAGCGGGGCGAGCCCGTGCACGATGGTGCGGTAAGTCTGGTACGCCACGGGCGGGATCTTGGTCCAGTGGGTTGCTATAACGTGAAGCAGGGCGAGGCGGTGGTTTCGGGAGCGTGTGAGGAGGCGATATGTGGCGAAGGAAAAGGCGGTTGCGTAGATGGAGCGCGAAAAGGTGTATTCGAGGGTGGCGAAGAGGTGGGTTAGGTATAGGATGGGATGGAGGTGGGGGGCAACGAGGTCTAGGAGGGGTTTTTGGAGGTAGGCGAGGATGAGATGCGGCCAGGAGAGACAAAGGTGCGAGGTGAGGAAGTAGTCTGGGTTCGAGAGGGCGATACGGAGAGATGATAGGGGGGTGTGCCAGATGTAGACGGCGAAGGAGGGGAGGAGGAGGCGGCGGAGGTGGTGGAGGAGGATAGCGGTGCTGAGGGTGAGCAGGGCTGGGCGGTAGCCTTGTGAGAGGAGGGTGGTTTTCAGGGGGTGGTAGGCGGTTGTTAGCGGGGCGGTTAGTGGGGAGGTGGTGTTGAAGCGGGCGAGGAAGGTGGTGAGGTGTTGGTTATAGAGGTCGGCCATGGCTGGTGGGATCAGGGGTCGAAGATGTCGGAGGGGATTCGAAGGTCGGTGGAGTTGAGGTGGGAAAGAAGCGAATGAGGACGTTCGGCGGACGAGGAAGTGGGGGTCGTTGAGGGTGATTGTGGTTCTCCGTTTGGTCCAAGGGAGCGAGTCGCCGAGGGCGTAGATGGCGCGAGCAGCCGTCCAGCGAGCTCGAGAAATCCCAGGCGGTGGTCTGGTGGGTTCTGAAGCTGGTACTCGTCTCACCGAGGACTCGTCTTGTTGGTGGCTTCGATGACCGTCATTCCTGATCTTGTGACGGACCAAGTCGGCCGGGTGGAAATTCGGGTCGCCTCTGTCGGTGATATGGAGGGCCTGGGAGAGGGCTGGTCCCGATAGGATGTCCCAGAACGGATAACTGGCAATGTTCTCAGCCCAGTTGGCGCCGTTCACGAGAACATCCAACGGAGACCAGCTGTCGTACTCCCTCAACAACTCGTCGTACAGCGGGGTCCGTACCAGGACCAAGGACAACACCCGCAACCCACGTGCTAGGTCTGCAAAGTCCTGGATGATCCGCTTGTCCATCTCACCGAACAAATGTGCCGTATCAGCCATCAGTTTGTCAATAACCAGCACCCCGGCCTGGGATGAAGTGGCGGTGTACTTGTTCGACCTTGGTCCTGACCGCCTGGCTGGATACCTGGACAACTCCAACATTCTCCGGCATGCTTGCAGATTCTGCGAATACTTGGCGCCATGGGAAACAATCGCCGTCAACAGCGTCATCGGTCCCTGCAATGCGTCCTGTGCATGTCTCACGGCGCCCACACAGCTTGCTCGGTCGAGCTCCGCCGGAAACGTAATCGGTCCAGTGACCACATAGTTGAGAGCCCCCAAAAAGACAAGCAAATCCACACTGACACGAAACACCATCGAGTCCGTCAAGTCGGCAGCAGCATCATTACCCAACGTGCACCCCGACAGATGCAAGTGCCCCGCCCAATGGCTCCAAGCATACAAAACCAGCCCAGATACCCTCTCACCATCATGCACTTGTGCCAAATGCAGCCCTGAAACCGAACACACAACCATGCAAACACCCGTCACCACGAGGTGCGCTTCGGCCGTCGAAAATGCCAGCCGGCCATGATCCAACTCGGTCAAGTACCCCCTCATCCGAGCATCACGCAGCGCGACACGGATCTCACCATCTCCAACCCGGGTTGTGGCAACCACATGCCCCAAGACACCCTCAAGATACGTCGCCGCTTTGCCGTCATCGGTATTCCTCCCGTCCGTCAAAAGGCGCTCGATAAGCGTGGCGTCCTTGGAATCCTCAATCCGCAGCGCAACCAACAGCTCATGAGCCCGGAGCGGGCGCCGCGTGACGGACAACCACATCAGGGCGGACCGAACGAGGGAGAGCTCCTCCGGATCCGGATAGGCGGCGGTTAGATGTGCGAGCTCATCTTGGAAGGAGGCGATATCATCATTGTCCATGATGGGAGTCTGTGTCTGGTAGGAGAATCGGGCCTGGAACCGACTCGACCGGGATAAAACAAGGGGGAAAAAAAAACACCCGCTGTTATGATATTATGTTGCAGGTACGGCCAAAGGCAATATGTCGGAGATCAAAAAGGGTCATGATATAAAAAGCCGTTGGTCAATTGCGGTCGCGGCCGTGATGCAGCCGTCGTCGATATGAAAGGGCAAGGCAGGTGCGCCGCAATGTCCCGGAACCGTCAACCGGGTGCCTGCAATTCGGAGCGACGAAGAAGAAAAAAGCATTGGGGTTCGAAACGGTGTTCGGTGTTCGGGTCAGCCATTGCCTGCGTTTTGTTCGGTTGATGCTGATGAGGGAAAAAAATTGGAAGGATCCGGCTGGTTGACAATCTGCCTGACCATTCTGCCAGATTGCCCGTTTGGCGTATGCCACAGCGCAAGGTGGGGAGCCTCCCCTCTGTGGGGGTCATACATGCATCACAAGGGTTAGGAGCACAACAACAGCAACAAAGACAACACAGCACTGAGGAGAATACAATCTTGGATTCTCCCAATCCGACAATATATGCTATTCATATTCCATACAAACCAAAGAAACCACTGCCGACGCAGTGGGAGCATCACCGGACCGATCCGGGAGCTCTATGCTCAAGACGAGCGAGCGAGCCAAACACTCAAGAAACAAAAAACAAAGCTCTGTGCAAACAGAATGGGTATGGGTTTTCACCGCTCTCCCCTTTCCCCCTCTATGCCTCTGGCTGTAATACCGTCCCAAATCCCAAAGATACCTCTCATGTCAGAGGGGTGTCCAGACGTTTATCCAAATCCTCCTGATTATGCCCAGTACATCATCGCTCTCAACGGCGACAGTGATTATCAGCTCCTTGGGTCCTCCATCTTGAGTCCTCTTTGCCCCTCGTCCCTGTCGTCCTCCCTCTCTCGTTTCCCGTTAGTCGTGATCCCGTTTGTTGTAGTCCCAGCAACGGCCTTTGCGGCTGCCACGCGCTTTGTGCTCGCTCTTGTGCCCGTCCCAGTCGCTCGCTTCGCCATGTAAAAGTCGTATCGGTCAGGGAACAAGATGATATTAGCCAGCCTTGCCACCTCAGCCTCGCCTTTTGTCACCGATTTCCCACCACTCGTGGCACCGGAAGAAACAGGGGGGCTGCTGACTGCACCATCCATCTCGACATCGCCGTCCACGTTGCCATTGGCGGTCGGAGGCGTAGGTGCGATGTCAAAGGGCGCCAGACCCATGGCCTGGAGACCGGCCGGCCCGCCGCTTTCGGCAATATCAGTCTCGCCTAGACGACCAGTGTGGGTTGCTTCGCTGCCAAGGCCACTGCCGGTCGAGTCGAAATCCGGACTGGGATGGCCGCGGAGGAACGTTTTGCGCTGGCGTGCGAGGTACAACGCGTTGGTCTGCGTAAGAGGGGCGACAGGGACGTAGACTAAGATGGAGACGGGCTGGGACGGCGGCTTGTCGTCCTCGGCAGCTTGCGGCGGCGGCGTAGGGGCGCGGCTGGCCATGATGTTGGGGTTGGACGACATGTGGTATGCCAGGTCGGGGTGCCAGACAATGTAGTCGCCCGTCTGGAGAGAGGGAATGGTGATGAGGGTGCGACGCAAGTGAAGGTGCGGATGCCAGAGCTCGGTAAGACGCTGAGCGTGGCCCGGCACGGCACCATGGATAATCGTGTTTGGCTCGCGCTCAAGCTGCCAGTTGGAAGCATCGAGGAAAGCTTCCCACTCGGGACCCGAGCGACGCTCCGGTGGCTTCGTCTTGGGAGAGAAAAAGGGACGCAGGAGGAAGTAGGCCGTTGCCAACTTGGGCATAGGGAGCAGCCGAACTAGACCGGGCTCGATGCTGCTCAACGCCACAACGCCCTGGTACATGCGGAAGATACTACAAGCACCGTAGCCGTTGTATAGATCCTGGGTAGCAGTCACTCGGTGCGTGGGGTCCCAGGGGTCGTACTTCTCCCACTCGCCCTTGAAGACGGCGTCGTATGTGCCGCCGCGGCCATAGCCATCCGGCTCCCATCGCTCCAGACTGCCGTTGTCAACCTGGGCAATGAGCGTCGACGAGGCAAAGTCACCAAACTGCTCCACAAAGGCGCGCTGCTCCTCCTCGTTGGCGCCCGTCCCGTCGCCCTTGGTCGCCTCCTTGTCGGGCCCAACGCCGCCAATGTTGGCACCGTGGATGCGCAGACGATCGGCGTAGGCAATGGGGAAGCGCGTGGCCAGGCGGTCGTCGGCGTGGTTGTCCCACAACCCCATGGCCCAGCGCTGGGCCTCCATGACGGCGGGATGGGCGCGGGTGCGCACCTGTGCGGGCGTCCAGAAGAAGTCAAAGCAGGTAGGATCCTGCGGCGAGGGCGGCTTGAAGTCGTGCTTGGTCTCCAGATATTTTACCGTCTCGTCGATGGCGGCCTGGGCGTCGGCGCGGGGCACAACCCCGCGGATGACGCCGAGGCCATAGCGCTGGAGGTCGCGCTGGAAGTTGGCCGTCAGGTCGGCGTCGTTGATGTCGGCAAAGTCGATGCTCGGCGTGATGTGGGGTCCGCGCTGCTCAATGTGCTCGACGGCGCCGCGCAGGGCGTCCAGCAGCCGGACCCATGACGCCTCGAGCTCGGCCTCGTGACCGGCGACCAGGCGGCGCTTGATGCTAGCGAAGCGGCTGGGCAAGGGAACGGGCTCGGTGCCGTAGAAGGAGAGCACGGGCGGCTCCATGCTGTTAGCGTCGTCGCAGCTGGCGGAGGCGCTGGGGACGATGTTGGGGTACGAGGGGAAATCGGCGGCATTTTTAAGCTGGGAAAGCGTGGCAGTTAAGGCGCGGTGCTTGAGCTTGGAGATTCTGCGGGGTCGCTGGTGGTGCAACGCCGTTGGCGCGGACGCGGGTGCTGCTGAGGGCCCTGGCGCGGCGCTGAGGCTTCCGTTTGTAATTACTGCCGAAGATGGGGAAGGCCCGTCGTGGTTGCACGCTCCAGCCGTCGACGTCGCTGTCCCTGCCGTGCGCCGTCCGCCTCCTCGCCCGCATTGGGCACACCGTGTGCGACCCTTGTCGACACTGCCCTCGTCGTCGTCGTCCGCTGCTCCTTCCATCACCACATCGCTGATCTTGACCCTATTAGACGCCCGTCTCGAGACCGCTACGGCCGCGCCTGTTGCTGAGCCCGTCATCCTTTGTCGATGTTGTCGATGACCATCGATCCCGCCGCGCGCTGGAAGCACCGGGGTCGTCTCGCATCCACCGAGTCCCGTCGTCGTTCCTTGCTCTTTCTGTCTGCCAGTCTCGCTTACACGTACGCCTGTGTCCGGGGGAAGGGGCGATGGGTGAACCTCGGCTGTGTGTTGTGTGTGTGCCTCTTGCCGGCGTCAGGTGCCTGTCTGTCTGTCCAGTGTCGTACGTCGAAGCCTCGTCCTTGGTCTCGGTTTCTACCAGCTGGAAGGAGCAGCCCAAACTTGGATCAAAACCGACTGGGCACACCTGCCCTAGATAATAACCAAGAGGCTGCTCATGACTTTGTGCATCACGCTAGCCAAGGCGTCGGAACAGCGAATGGGCACCAATATAACAGTCGTCTCCAGATATGCTTTAGGCAGAATGCCGTCCTGCGCCGGGGAACGAACGCTGCCTCTTTCTCGCCAACGCTCCCAGGGCCTGGACGCCGACTCTCGCACCCGGCGCATCGTTCTCCGTGGCCCGCCAGTCCCGTCAGGCCCGTCAGGCCCGCTTTTCAGTGGCTTCCAGAGCAGAAAAGCTCTGCGACGACTCCACCGTCTCCAGATCTGCCCGTCTGCGCCCAGCCGTGGCCTGCCATGTCCGGACATATTTGCCTCACCTGGGAGCAATCGCACCAATGGCGGCCCTGTAAAACATGCGAACATGGCCTGGCATGGGTCCGCCGTGGGGAACGGGGGTGCCCTGGGCGGGTGGATTCCAGAAGACGGGGTGTGTCGCATCGCCGCATCGATGGGAAACGTTTCCTGCGGCGCCGCCAACCCGTCGTTCCATCGCCCATCGTCTGCCTCGACCTCCCGCGTGCGCGCTCCTCCCCTCCACCCCGCCGTTATCGACGCGACATCCCCTCCCTGCCAGCCATGCAGGCGAACGGCTGACTGAACTTTCGGTGCTGGCCCTGCAACAGCGCTCCAGGCTAGCACCACGCAAACCATGCAACCACACACACCTGGCACTGTGTGCACCCACCCATACAAGGCTTCTGGAGGGAGGGCCAGCAGCAGCGGCGCCAGCAGCAGCGACAGCAGCTAGCTCCTCGGCGGCTCCCACCAACGTCCACATGGGGGCGCATGGTAACCTGGCTCTGGCTGCCGCATCCGACGCATGCACGACAGCGCCAGCAGCCGCAATTGGCCCCGTCAGGCTTGCAAAGGCTGCTTGTCGGAACCACAACTCCGCATCGCCTGAAAGGAGTGGCGCCGGCGAACCGCCTCACGGCCCGCCATTCCCCCCCGGCCCTCCCAAGCGCCCCGCGGATGGGTCCCGAAGCTGCCACTGCACCCGCTGATTCGCTGCGCGGCTGCTGCTGGATCGCCAAACCACAACCCCCGCGGCCACACCACACGTTTCGGAAACGGTATCCCTCAGGTTCCCGTCATCGTCATCGCAACTCGACTCCCCCACTACAAGCTAGAGTACTGCATCTCAGCCGCCTCTGCATGTCGGCGAACACCCATCACCGTGCTCCGATTGCTGGCGCGCGACGCAAGCCTGGTATTTATCACACGGTTTCTAGCGCGTTTTCAGCGTCTGTAGATTGGCCCGTCTCACTTATTCAGGTCCTTCCCAGGGTCCTGCGTCGGCTGGGTCCTTGGATGGTTTCCAGATAGAGAGCGCCTGCCCCTGGATGCCGTCCCGGTTCGGCATCGCTGGGCTTGCTGGCGTTGCACAATAGAAGACAAGACGGCCCACTGCGCCGATTCCAGGCGTCGACAAGACTGCCGTCACACGTTGGGTCACGTCTTTGGCATTGACGGTGATGCAACTGGGGCCGCCCTCCCTCCAGCAAGATGGAACGAGATCTATAGATAATCCCGGGCCGGGACATCGATCCGCACGGGCTACTCGAGATTGGAAGCGCCTCGCTTCCAGGTTCTGTCGCGACACTTGCCCGTCGCTTGAGAGTCCAAACGTGGCATCCGTTTCCCCGGCTCCGTCAACAGGCCTTTACAGGCCAGCCTGCTTCGGGCATTTTTCTGGCTTAATCCGACTCGACTTATTATTCCTAGAACACCCACGCGACTGTGGGGCCTTGGGGATGACTTCCAGATTGCCGCCACGAGGGCGAGCAGCCCCTCCAAGATGCGGGACAAGATAGCTTGTCTAGACGTGACATGTTCGTCGACCTTCAGGCGCTGCAGTCGCGTCTTCAACAACCCCTCCTTTCCAAGCCCTTGGAACGGCGGCGCCAGCAACTGCTCGGTGGTAGCCATCACCAAACATGAACATTGCAGGACCGCCAGAGTCGCACACGGAAGCCTGCCGAACCATGTTTTCGCACGCCCACATCCCGCACCTTGCAACTCGTGACCGACGACTGCAACCTCAAAGGCGAAACGGTTCGTTGTAACGGCAGCAGCACGATGGGATGGATGGGGTCGTTTTGCTTGCCGCATGGGAAAACTTCGGGAATTGCCTAGATCCTAACGGCTCAATATTCCGGTTGTCCCCCGAAAACCCCACCAAAAACTCACCTCCTTCATCTCCGCAACCCGGAGTTTTGCCGAGAGGTGCCCTATCACTGGTCGATTTGCATACGCGAGTCCGGATCAAGCACTGGTCTTCCGGAAAGCATTATGGGAGCAATAATAAAATGGTCGAATTTTCCTCGCTTGTTTCCAGCTATTTTGTCCCCCTGACCCGGCTAGATCACCATCATGCGCCATCGTCCACGAGAAGGTATCTCAGCTCGGTCTAGACGTTCCTCAGCTTCATCTTGGACTGGCTGAACTCGGCGGCGGCTACCCTTGGCCCTGCCATTGCCACTGCCCCACCGCCTCGAATCTTACACACATTTGGCCTGTAATACCAACCAACGGCAGTTGCAGTTGGTATCATGACGAGTGGCCACTCGGTCTCCCCTGATATCTCCCCAGCACGACGGATTCGGCCCGGCGTCTTCGGAAGCTAGTCCCAACGGGATCACGGACCTGGCCAAGAGCATGGCCTCGACGCGTGCCGATCGGCTGCCGCGGTTGTTTGTTTATGGGGTCGAAACATGAGCGGACGTTTGCTTCAGACGAGACTAAAACAAAAGCAAACTAGGCCCAAGGCATGCAGCTTCGGAGGATATCCATTAGTGAAAAAGACTGGGAATAGCAACATGCTAACAGAGTGTCTCTCTCCTCGTGACGACATGTCGTTTCCTGACTGGCAGCACGCGGTCCGTGGGTTGTTTGGCGTATCTGCTTGCATCGCTGTCCCGGTATCCCGGAAGCTGCAACTCTCCGCATGGCCGCGATGCGCGGCTGGGTTGCGTATGGTAGTATGATGGGAACCGGTCAGAACACCACCCAAACATCGTGGGATCTCCCCCACGTTAGCCTAGTAGGAATCAGGATGTTCCCCGAAGAAACTAGACTGTTGGGGGTGCGGACTGCATGCACCCGCCCTCCATCCGTCCCATTAGGGAACCTCGGCTGTATCATAGGACAAGGGTCCTTTTATCTCTCGCCATGACACGGCAGTATCTTCGGTGTCAAAAAGAGATGTTGGAAAAAGCTAGTTCACGATTACGATAAAGGATGAGAGCACATCATCACAAACATGACGTAACGAAAAGATGGCGGGTGTTAGGGTTTCCATTGACGATCAAGAGGGAAATAGTAAGCGATCCGGCACCACATCAGCAAGCTCAGTTGGCGTCGTGACCTAGCGCTTACAGTGACTCTGGCTGGACCACATGCAGTAGCTCTGAGTACTGGGGGGCTGTGACCAAGATCCTCGGTCCTGGTTCGAGTTGCATCTGGGTTGTGCATGGTTGACAGTCTGGATGTTGTTTCCGACGACTAACTACATAGCATCGTCAACTTTTTGAGTGTCAAGTTCTTGTAATATTGCCTATATTCAGGGGTCTGCTAAACATTATCTTGGATGGCTAATCAAACATCTACGGTCATTGTTTGCAATATCATGCAACATCTGGGTATCAAATCACTCCATTCTTCTTTCCCTCCTTTTCCCGTCTGCTCTCTCTCTCTCTCCTTCTCTCTCTCTCCTCTCCTCTCCACTCCATCCTCTTCCTTTGCCCTCCTAGCTTCGAATTCACGAATCCGCATTACAAGGCTTCATCTCCTCAACCCCAACCCCCTCCCAATAAGGGCACTCAACCCTATACGCCTTAATCCCCCCTTCCGGCGCCCAACACCCCTCGCCCGTCAATATCCCCGTGCCCGAGCAATCACTTGTCGAATACACAATCATGTGGCACCAGGGGTTCATGATGGCGTCTTGAATCGCCACAAACGGTTTTTGGTCCGAGGCAGGTTTGAGTGCGACACACGTCCCGCATGCTTCGCCGTAGTTGATGTTGATGTGTTGGGCGATTTGGGGGTAGTCCATCGGACAGCTGTTGGCTGTTGCGAGGTTGAAACCGCCGATGATGGGGCCGGGGCGGGGGGGTTGGACTATTGCGGCTCCTGAGGAGGTTGGGGTTGTAGCAGCTGGGGTGAGGGGTGGTAGTACGGCTGAGGAGACGAGGGATGCTAATGCTGTTGTTACAGCGAGGAGGGAGAGTGGGAGGTGCATTGTTTTTTTTTTTTTGTTGTTGTTGCTGTTGTTTCACTGGTTGTTTTGTTGGTGTTATGGAGCTTTTTTGATGAGGTTGGCGTTGGTGTTGGTCTGTTTTGGTGATGGTGTTGGGTTCAGGGGTTTTGTTTTGCGATGGCGTTTTTTCCACGACTTGATTTCTTGCATCTTTTTTTTTTTTTTTTCGCCACGAGAATTTACATCCCATTATATCTACATGCCCAAAGTTCAAAGTCTGACACCAACGAAATTACACAAGAACCAGTCCGCCTCGTCAAGGGCGGTGCCCACGATAATAATAACCCTCATTGCGATGTCGCCAGTCACCGGATGACTTGGCACCCGAACAACCTCACCCATCCCACATCCCACCAAACATCCCACTGGAGTGGAAGCGACACACGTGCACCGTGTAACGAGCCACCAAATTCAGTTGCCTAAAGGCATTAATCGATTGGACAGTAAGCGCCCTGTGGAGGCTGGAGGGTCGAATAAAAGTCCAGAAAAAGGAACCGGGTAAATTTGATGGGAGTAGTGGCGCTGGCCCCCAAGCCTCCTTCCATGCTGACCATCTCATTTCCCTTGCGTGACTGCGTCATACTCCTTTCCCAACTCAGCCTGTCTTGGGTCTCTTGGGCCAGCTGACGGTCTGCATTGGGAGAGGGCCTTCGCCTCGCGAAGCTGGATGTGTCCGTTTTGGGGAAGGGGTCATTTGGGATTCCATTCTGGGGGGTGAGGTGGGTTCAGCTGAAGCTGTGGGGAGTTCGCGGGTTTGCTTTCAGCCTGTTTTTGGTTTTCTTTGGAGTAGGAGGTTGATCGAGGGGGCGCAATCAGGGTCACACAAAACACCAGAAAAAAAAACACCACCATTGAGAAACTAAAAGAGGTGATCAAGCCCATGATGAATGCTACCCCTCCAAATCAAACACCTTCCCCGGATTCATCACCCACCTCGGATCAACGGCGACCTTGAACCTCTTCATCAACCGCACCGTCTCCACCCCCAGCTCATCAACAAGACACTCCTTCTTCCCAATCCCAATCGCATGTTCCCCCGACACCGTCCCCTCCATATCCAGCGCCCGCCTCATCATGTTCTTAACACATCTACCCACCGCTTCCTTCTGCTCCGCATCCTTTGGGTCATACAACATGGCCACATGAAAATTCCCATCGCCCACGTGTCCAATCACACTCGCAAAAATCCCCAGCCTCCCGCACTCTTGCTTCGACAACTCGATAATCTCCTCCAGTCTCGAAACCGGAACCGCCACGTCGGTCGACCAAATCTCTGTTCCCTCCGGCCTGGTACTCACCATGGTAAACAACGCCTCCTTTCTCGCCGCCCAGAGGTCATGCTCGTCCTGTTTGGTTTTGGCAAAGACAAACCCCTCGCCCTGGGGCATGAACGGTCTGACAATGGCTTCTGTACGTGACACGTCGCTTGTAATCCCTTCGGTGGTTCCGGAAAACTTGATGAATAGCGTTGGTTGTTCCGCCCATTTACGCTTCCGGACTGTTTCGCTGCCGTGTTTGTTGAGAAGCGCCATTTGTTGCTCGTCCATGATTTCCAGCGCGGCGAGCTGGATGCCGGAACGGATGAGTTTTGATGCAGCGGCTGCGGCGTCGCGGATGGACGGGAATGAGACCACGGCTACGCTGGTATCGGCAGGTATGGGTGCCAATTTGAGTGTGATTTCGGTAACGATGCCGAGTGTCCCCTCTGCACCAACGAAGAGAGAGGTAAGGTTGTATCCTGCCGAGGTCTTGCGTGGTCTGCGTCTTGTTTTGATGACGGTGCCATCGGAGAGGACAACGGTGAGGTTGAGAACCCAGTCTTTCATGGTGCCGTAGCGGAAGGCGTTGGTTCCGGAGCAGTTGGTCGATACCATGCCGCCGATAGTTGCCGTGGGTGACGGGTCGAGGGGTGCAAAGAGGCCGGCGTGGGCGATAGTATTGTTGAGATCGACCCAGTTGACGCCTGGCTGGACGACGACATCGAGATCGTTGGGATGGAAGCTGATGATTCGGTCCATGTGCGTAAAGGAGATGCAGATGCCTGAGTGGGGCTGGGAAAAGTTGCCCTCGACGCTGGAACCGGCACCAAAGGGGATCATGGGGACGCGGCGGGCGTGGCAGATGCGGGCGACGTTGACCACGTCGGCTGTGGAGCGTGGGTAGACGACGGCTACGGCGCGGACGGATGTGTTGGAGGTGGACCAGTCCGAGTGTCCATGGTGATTGAGAACTTCTTCGTCGTATGTGACTGCATCCTCGCCGAGGGCCTTCGCAATCTCGTTGGCTGCTTGGAGCATCTCGTTCCGAGTGGCGTAGGTGACTTTGGCGGGAAGAGGTCTGATATCATCGGGCACAGGGGTCGGGGAGTGAGTGAACCAGACACCCGCGCCGAAGCCAACCAGGCCGATTGCGGTTCCGGCGGCCATGGTACTCCATTTTCCACTCGCGCTGCTGTGTTTGGGGCCAGTGGTCGTTGACCAGCGACGTGGCGGTTGGTAGCCGATGCGCGATTGTAATCGGGAAGCATTGGGGCGGCAGCAGCCCCGTCGGAGGTTGGAAGTGAGCCTGCAGGGCATGTTGATGGCGGGACAATGACGGCAAACAGATGACGGTCGGCAGACGGGGTTGCGCCGTTGAACGGCTGGGGCGGGGCCGGTTAGCGCCGGCAATCACTGTGCGGAAGTCCGCCGTCGCCGATCCGAGTGCGAGATGTCCCCTGTTGGCGCCGAGAAACGGCGCTGGTGCCGGAAATCTTGATGAGGTCGGCATTTGCAACGGCTTGTCAGTTACCGAGGCAACCAGGTGCTCTTGCTCATGGCAGTGACCCCACCACCAAAAAGGGATCGCAATGAAGGTGCGACTTGCTGGTGTCAAATGCAAATGGGACAACGAGGCAAGGTATCTTAAATTAGCATCACTTTCGAGTTCTCTGTCCATATACAACGTGACTGTGATTTTCCATGGTCAGTAAGAAGCCCGTAAAAAATCCGGAGGACAGACTTACAAGTTCATATACAACCTTTGACGGCCCGACAAAAGCTCCGTTCTCACCTTTTCCAGCAGCTTTTGCACGTCCTCAACCTTCCATTCCAGTACATCACACATCAGACGTAGGCTGAAGGCCTCGAGGCCATCCAGGGTCTGAGCGAGGTAGAGAAAGCCGACCTCCTGGAGATGCGGGCTTTCTGGCCAGCCTCCCACGGGGATGCGGAACGTACGATGCGTAACGTTCGTGAAGCCTACCTCCCTAACCCAGTCCTCCAGCTTCGGCCCCGGGCATGGCTCCCGACCAATCCTGCGAGCCGCACCTAAAACGAGCTTGTCCCACTCCAAAGTGGCGGATTTTGCCTCTGGATACTCATCTCCGTCCACGTACATCTCCAAATCAAAGTCTTGAAACTCGACCCAGCCACCTGGATCAAGGTTTCTTCAAACGGTTAGCTGGAGGGGAGAGTGAAGACAAGGGAGCATACTCGTAGGCAGACTTTACCAACGTGGGCCAGTCTTTGATGGCGGCTGTGAGGTACCGACTGAAGATGAAATCAAACTTATGCCGGTGCACCCACGGAGCCTCGATATCATCCACAACGAACCGCACATTTGAAGGGAGCCTGTAGAGACGAGTCAGGTGCTGAAGAAAAAAAAACTTATTCTGGGAAAGCTCACCAACGAGGTTGGATTGGGCTCAAATCGTTTCCCAAAACCTGCAACGTCGGTGTTAGCGCTGGCTAGAAACGATGATCTGTTTGTATTGACCTCGGCGTTGGGAAACCTTTCAGCGTAATCTATGGCCCCTAGTAGATTTGGTGGTCAGTCGCGCAAGGATGGGATGCAGGTGTCCATGACGAAACATACAGATGCCGGTTCCGGTGCCCAGGTCCAGAACTCGGTTGACCTTCTGAGTCTCGATAGGAGTGAGGAACAGACGATCCCCTAGGGTACGTGTCATGATCTCGTGCATGAGATCGAGTCGCGCTAACTCGGGCTGGATGAAGATTGAGAGGTCAGCTCAATGTCTACAAGTACCTCAAAGTGTCGCGGCCAACCTCGTCATTTGGCATTGCATAGTCTTGATGTTTGTCAGCTATGGCCATAGGAAAAAAGACAGGGGAAGACAAACTCCCTGGGCGCAGGGCGTGATACCGACGACCGTGTTCTACCGGGAAATCGCAGACGCTCGGTGTCAGGGACTGCGTGTATCTGGACTGCAGGTCCTCCACAGCCGAGTCGACATCGGACCACCCATCGTTGCTGAAAGGGTGAAGATCCTCTGCAGGAGTTGCCTGAGTGGCAACCGCGTCGGGCATTTGCGGCGATGTGGTCGTGACAGCCATGTTGAATGGGAATGCGCTATCACCTTATTGTTTCCGTGGGAGGGCGCTGTTTGTGATAAGGTTGGTAAGTTGTCGGGAAGGAACAGAGGACGCTGCCTGATCGTCTCGGCCTGCAGCTGCGGTCATGCATGTGACCGCAAAAATGAGAGGAGGAAGGTCCGGTTCAGACAGCAGCGACGGAGTTTCCTCCGTCAAAAGCCATCCGCTGATTTCTCAATTCCCTTGTTCTGGGGCTCCCCGCGGAATTCTCCGTCAAGCATTTCCGGTTGACGGCGCTGAGGCTGGGACCCCGATTTCAAGATCCCGGTCCAAATGCCTCAATCATTGCCTGTTCCGGTATGCTCTGCATCACACCGCTCCTGCTGGGCGTCGTGGTGGCCTCGCGTCCAGTGCTGGTGCTCCAATCAGCGTGCCGGTTGCTGCACGGAGCGGGGGTGGCTTGCCACTGCCTGGCGGGATCGAGCCTTTCCACTGGGATCACGACCCGACAAAAATTTTAAGCTTCTGATTCTTTGTTTTCGTTGTCATCATCTGTCCCGATAGTCTGGGACAGACGGGAAATTTGTCGAGACACACAAAGAACACGAGGACCAGACGTGACAAAGAACCGGATTCCCGGGACCGACTTTCGAACACCATCACAAGCTGCGTTGACCGAGGATGTGATGCATTGCTTGGCAGGTGCCAGCTGCTGCCCATTGGGGGCGCTGAACGCCACTGGCTTCAATTTGATTCGTGGTTACGTACACCGACGAGTCCAGAACATCGCTTGGCTTGGTGTTGAAACTAACTTGGCAGGGGACCAGGGTGCGACTGCGCATCGTGGCGTTCAAGATGGACTTTCAACCGAGTCAACAACTAAGCAACAAGTCAACGGACTACCGAAAAAAACATGCTACTGAGAATCCGACCATGCACCCAAGCAGCTCTTCCCGTCCCAGCTCCCGCGTGTCGAGCTTCCCATAGGCCGACCCCGGATTTGACCCCAGTCTCGGCTGATGAGGTCGGAAGAAACAACCCCGGTTGGGGAAAAACGACCATCATCACCCCACTGAGAGCAACGCCTATTGCTGCCGGTTGTTAGTAGTGGCATGTGGATTCGGTACCTGCTGTCATTGAGAGCTTTTCGCCATAAGTACACCACCTTTAGTCATCTGCTGTTCAGTGTCACGATGGGAAAGGAGGGTCCGAGGATATTGTCGATCTCATCAATGGATCTACAATTCTCCATGGGCCGAATTGTGAATGGAGACAGCTCGCCAGGGTGGCCAGAGCGCATATCTGTAGACCCACGAATGAGCACCAAATTTCACACAGCCCTTGCCCCGGCCCTCCTCATGCAAATCTACCGAAGTGGCCGAATAATTGATTACCCCACAGCATTCATGGATGCTCAGGATTGGCTGCGAGACTGGGCTTTCAAGGTGCCTGAATATACGTCTCCTGAATCCCGGATCACACACACACAAACATGCTCTATACGTCTCTCGGGTCAGTGCTTATGTCGGCGGTGTCCCGCATCTGTAAATGAATCCCCACCTTCAGTCTTCGATATGAGGGCGGAGCAAGCAATTCCGACAGCATCGTGAGAGCCTCAGCATTTGTCTGTCACAAGATGTCGACTCAGAGGTATAAGACACCATGCCCAGCAACGACAAGCTGCTTACAAAAAGTCCCTTGCAGGGATGGTTGCTTGTTTCAGGAGCCGATATCCTGGGATCTGAAGCTTGTTCGCCATGCGGTTTCTTAACGTTCTTCTTGGCCTCGCGGCGGTCGGCTCAGCTGTAGCCGCCCCTGCTGTCGACGACACCCCTACGCCTACCATCAAGAGGGCCTCCAAGTTCCAATGGGTCGGCACAAACCAGGCCGGAGCCGAGTTTGGCAACAAGGAGTTCCCTGGGACTCTTGGAAAGCACTACACATGGCCGGTTCACTCGACAATTGACGCAAGTTATCCTGAACGTACATCGCCTCTCAGCTAATTTTCCCTCAGGACCTGATCGGCAAGGGCTTCAACACCTTCCGCATTGCCTTCATGATGTAAGTGACTCTGTCCCTCTTTCGTACTCCCGACATCCTAACCGCCAAACAGGGAGCGTCTTGTACCCAACAAACTCAACGGCCCGCTCGACCCAGCCTACTCCAAGTCCCTTCAAGACATCGTCCAATACGTCACCTCCAAGGGCGCCTACGCAGTCCTAGACCCCCACAACTTTGGTAGCGTACCCCCACACCCCTGTCCAAACCTTTTTTATACAAGACCCCCACCTAACAACGTCCCAGGCCGGTACTATGAAAAAGTCATCACAGATGTCGAGGGCTTCGGCGCCTGGTGGTCTACCGTTGCCAAACTGTTTGCAACGAACGAAAAAGGTGAGCAAAGAGAGTCTGCAATGGCAGGAGGTGGACCTCTAGTGGGGCGTCAAGAATATGTCAAGGTCCGGAACAGGCGTGCTTAAGTCGACGGACCTGGACAATGACCCTTGGTGGTGATGTGCAATGCTAACGGGAACGCAAACAGTGATCTGGGACACCAATAACGAGTACCACGACGTTCCTTCAGATCTCGTCCTCCGCTTGAACCAAGCAGCCATCGACGCCATCCGCAAAGCCGGCGCAACATCCCAATACATCTGGGTCGAGGGTAACGCGTGGACCGGCGCCTGGACATGGACAACCACTAGCGGGAACACTAACCTTATCAACCTGAAAGACCCAAGTGACAAGATCATCTACGAGATGCATCAGTACCTCGATACCGACGGGTCGGGCACAAACGCCAACTGTGTCTCATCGACCATTGGCGTCGAGAGAATCCGGGAAGCGACGAACTGGCTGAAGCAGAACAAGAAGAAAGGCGTTATCGGAGAGGTGGCAGGTGGTGCGAATGCGCAGTGCATTACTGCCTTGCAGGGCATGCTGAAGTACATGCAGGATAACTCGGACGTGTGGACGGGTTGGGTGTGGTGGGCTGGGGGTCCTTGGTGGGCTGGTGAGTCTTTTTGCTCTCTTTCTCTCCTCCTTGTCTTTGTCTTTATGGCCTCCTTCCTCTCCTATCTGGTCCATTGTCGACGTTTTTTCTTCACCGATTTTCGGGGGACAGAATCCCTCCTTTTCTTGGGCAAGGTTTGCTGACTTTGAGCAGATTACATGTTTAGCATTGAGCCGCCGAGTGGGACTGCGTATACCAAGGTTCTTCCGAGCTTGTTGCCATACATCTAAGTGCTGCTGAAAGGACGGCGGCGACGGGAAAATGGGATATGTGGGCTGTGCGTCAGGGCTGGCTCTTGCCATGTGAGAGAACAATAAAGAGAGATCATTAAATTGAATATCACGATGGCGCTTCTTGATTTGTGAATATCTGAACTGGCTTTGGGGACGTCTATTGAGAGGTGCGAATTGTCATGTTTGGATAAGCCCTCAAGTCCCTGACAAAATAAAACGAACCGCACACCAACAACTCAGGAGGGCTGTCTCTCACGAAAGGAGGGGTTTACGAGATATTCGGAGGTATAATATGTGCCGCCAAGGTCTTGGGATATTATCCGTCTGCATGTTGAAAAGTTGCCCGGCCTGTTGAGACCATCCAAACGGCGTTGGCTAGTTTTAATGTCCGGCGTCTATGTCACCCACTTAGCCCCTTAAAACGTAAAGGAACCGCACACTTGGGAAGCTATAGGGGATACTCCTTTGGGAAGAAGAAACCCACGCAATATTCCGAGGTGTTAGATGCTATTTTAGAGGCCTCGGAATCTTGATTGGAGGCCTGAGCGAATACTTCTATGGCTGTTTAACAACAAGCCTGGGTGTTGAGATTGTTCCAGACGGCATTACTAGGACCATGTGTTGCAAGCTTGTAAAAGAACTCAGCAGATGGAATCCGGCCGATTCAATTTCAGGTAATCTGAACGGCTACTTAAATCACAACATGCATCAAAATAAAACCACAATGCCCTTTCATGGCATCTTTAGGCATTCAATTATGAACCAGAGTATTTTGTCTTGGCGTCTACCCATGTTTAGTGAATAAATATCCCTTTGACTTTTTTGAATGCGCCATTTGAGCCACCCTCCATGCCTGCCTGTAAAGCGAAAACTCGCCGCGTCAACGTAGTTGCGAGCGTTGGCATCGGTGTTGAAGATTCTGTTGAGCTGTATTGCTAGGTGGTTGCGTCTGGAGTTCAAGATGAAGTCCTTAGTTGATCAATGACCAGCTTGTCAACTGGTGCAGCGGCGGGAGAGTCCTCATCATCCGAATCTATGTCGTTAAATGAGGTCTCGTTCGTCAACTCCTCAAGGCTAAATCCCGAGTGGTGATCACCCCCAGGGGTAACGTGGGGGCCGTCGTCCTCGCCCTCGTCGTCCATGTCGGCATCGGACGCCGAGTCATCGTCTGCATCATCGAGATAACCATCGGATTCCAAGTCGTCTAGAAACTCCGTAGGATCAAAGTCGGAGTCACTGTCCTGACCGTCGCCAAGAGAGTTGAAGATGAGACTGTTGGCGTCAGTGTAGCCGGCGTCTTTTCTATTTATATCGTACGTCGGAGCCACGGTTTCGAGAGTGGCCTTTAGGTTCTCTTCAGAAGTAGGAAGCCACCAAGCTCCAAATCCCTCACATAGTGCAGTCTAGCGGCGTGCCTCGGCAGCTGCTAAGATGTCTGTGTTCATCGATTTCTCGTAGAGGACAGCTTCCCGCACTAGAGATTCACCGCGGCGTTTGAGTTCCACTTGGGATGGTTGTCACTGTCACTGACGGGAGCTATGGGTTGAACCTTTTTGTTGTCATTATCTAAAACACGCCCATCCTCCAAACAGTCCAATCTGGGGTTTAGACACTCTTTTGAAATACGAATTGCATCATGTCGCTTCCCAGAATACCAGCCTTCAAGAAAAAAGAAAAGGAAAAAAAGAATGCCAAACAAAAAAACTTCACCCGCAATTCGGATCATGCGCGACCCTTCAGAGTTCGACCTTGACGGACTTCCTAACGCAGGTTCTAGGTTCAAGGCTAGTTGCATATGGTGTCCATGGCATTCTCGACTCTGCCCGGGCCGTCTTCACAGTGACCGTCCACCTCCATCTTCTCCTCATCTCCACCAGCCAAGCTGTCGTCCTCCATGTCCCCGTCAATATCTCCATCGCTCTCTTCGCTATCAAGTAGCTCATACACCACGCCTCGATGCCCAACTGCCCGGCCCTTCCGTGGACTCTCAGCATCCAAGCCGGCTTCGTTGGGTGAAGGCTTTTTGGAGCCCTGTGTCGGAGCTTCACCCGCATCATCAGTCTTCTGGAAGGGCTTGTGCTTTGTAAAGCCCGGATCATCGGGGAGAACTCTCTTCGCCGTCTTGAGAGCATCGGCCAACATGGGCACGAGCTCGCTTGCTTCGATTGGCTTGCCACTACCATTCCGCAGATCGGCGCCCCACGTAAACATGACGATCAGACCCAAGTATAGGCCGCGGCTGATTCCCGCGTGACCGCCCTGTGTAGCTTCGGCTTGTTGCCGAATGGCTGTGCCTAGCTCATGCAAACGCTCGGCACTAATTTCTTCGTTCCAGAGCGTCTAGGTCATAGAGCTTGGTCAACATGTGGCTATCAGTGCAGTTTCATCCCAAGAATAGACGTACCTTGCAAGCCTCCTTCGCCGTCACGGCCTCTTCCATGCCATACTCGTTGTAGCCGGTGAAAAGATTATCGAGATCCCCAAAAGCAGCCTCTTTGTCGAACTCGGGAGTCTGTCCCTCCTGGGCACATTGTAATTCCAGGTCACATTCGTCGTTGACCGACGTATCAAGGTCACTAGTGTCTTT
Organism: Cercophora sp. LCS_1; assembly: GCA_036250225.1. NCBI lineage: Eukaryota > Fungi > Ascomycota > Sordariomycetes > Sordariales > Lasiosphaeriaceae > Cercophora > Cercophora sp. LCS_1. The sequence goes on from JAPZLL010000004.1 coordinate 897,280, forward strand.
AGGGCTGTCCAAGATAGGACTTGAGGTCGCGCCAGCATTGGTGTTCTGCTGCAGTTGGTTGGTGAAGTGTCTAGCGATGAAGTCTCTGATGTTTTTGCTCCACGTCGCGGCCCGAAACTTCCCATGGAGGTTCACCCAGTTGCTGATGGGCCCGACCCATTCAGGGCAATACGCCAGCGAGGCCTCCACATCCTTTGTGGAGACTGTTGCGAGATTGCAAAGCCCTGTAGTTGGGCATTTGTTGACAAGGGCATAGAGGACATTGTGGATCTCCGTAACCCTTGTGACAACCACCCCGTATGATCTCGCGGGTGAGGCTGGCAGCTTTACTTTTTCCGGAATCATCATTTTACCTCTTTCTGGGCGTTCAAGCAATAGGAGGCCCACAACAACCGCGAGCGTGTTTGGGCTGGCATTTGCGATGTCTAGCTCGGCGGGGTCAAAGACATGGCCCGCGTTTGAATCATCGTCTTTGACGCGTTGAATGGTCAGAGCGGCTTTCTGTGAGCCGGCAAGACTGCGATCATCCGGCTCGCTGTATCGAATCACGAGGTTTTGTTGTCGATGCGGGAAACGGTCGGCAACAATGAAGTAGTTTCTTCCGACTAAGAAACTCGTACCGTCGTCTCGTGGATCGTACCTCGTGCCCATTTTCCGCAAACTTGGATAGTAGGGTGGGTGGTGTAAAGGCTGAAGGTTGGAAGGTGAAGGTTGAAAGTTGAATGATAGATGATTAGATAGCTGATCAATGGTTGATTTGCTGGTCAATTTGCTGGTTGGTTGAAGGTTGAGGTTGGAGGTTGAAGGAGGAAAGGTTTAGCTTTCGTGGAAGAGGAAGGCGGATTTATACCTAGCCAAGCCTGGTAACCGTAAAGGTCTTTCGAACGCTGGTGGTGGCAACCTAGTTGAGGAAGGAGCTCGATGTTGGCGGTACCGGTTTCGGATAACTTTAGGAAGGAACGTAGTGTTGCCCGGACAAATTCTGAGTGGTTTGAGGAAAGAACTTAATGAGAAAAATACTGTCTGAGGGGGCTGCTTGGTCAAGCTGGCCTTTCTAGAAGGCGAAACGCGGTTTTACCACTAGACGCGATCATGCGGCGAGTGGGTTGTTCAACCGACTTTGTCGAAGACCCAGTAACCCAGGGCGTAAAAAGACAGGAACAGAAAAAATATCAATGAGCTTTCAAGCGAACCTCTTAGCCAGTACGAACAACTTCAAGATTAAAACAACAGAAACGGCTCATGGGCCAAGCGGTAAGGTAGGTAAATATTCCGCTTGGATATTAAGCATAGTTCCTTCCATGCCTCCCTTCCACTGCCTGGGGTCCAGGCCACGCAAACAGGCGATAAGAGCGTTCCTTCTGCAAGCCAGCCAGAGTCAAAACCCTCCTCCTCCTCCTTCCTTCCAACAGCCTCCTTACCTGCCCAAACACGTACACCGGCAGGCATGCGGGCAACGGCCCTTTACCAGATGGTAGGTCGGTCAACTGCCTTAGCTATCCAAAGGTCAAAACAACAATTCTCCCAAGAGCTAGGTCTTTTTTTCACACACCCCACCTTCGTTTTCCACACATCGCCCCCTATACCTACACGAGGTAACTCTCGCTCGTCGATGCCTTTAAATGTCGTTAAAATGCCCCTGCCACCACACTGTCTACATTGCATTAAAATTATTGATGTATTTTCTGATTAATTGAACGTGTATTGAAAATTCTTGAACGCGCTAATTCATAAATACCAAGCCCTTTCTGGAACGAATAAAGACCCAAACGCAGCCATTGTTGGTCTGATGGCACCCATGGAAGGCTAGGGTCAAATACAGACACAGTGGATCAAAACCAAAAAATGGAGTGTACACAAAAAACAGAGCCTATCGAAATAGGGAATTAACTCCTTTTAATCAAGCCCATCACGTATGCTAGCAAATGCGTTTCCCCAGGGCCACAGACAGGCACGCATACACACACGTATAGGCAGGCAGAGACACACACAGGCACGAGCCGTCCGTAAGAGAATTATTACCGGTAGCAGACAAAAGAGCTAAGGACAGCGCCATCGGAAAGGCGAGGCGAGCCGCCGAAACACCCGAGCAAAAGGAAGCAAGGCGTGCCAAGGAGTGCGAGCGATGGAAAGCCAGGAAAGTGGCCAAGGACAAGTAGTTGGACCGTCCAAGAACCAGGTTTGGGCTGAAGTTTTGTCACGAGATCTTGTCGAGACTGTTTTGTGAGGGGTAGTTGGACGGTCTAAGAAGTGGGCAATTGTCGTGGTTTTTTGAGCTGGCGAGTTATTGCCTTCTGTGATGGAGCATTCGAGCGGAAAAGCCAAGGCACCATTAGATAGGCAGTGAAATACATCATCTAGCGCGGCATCGTCGATACACTCTCCATCGCACATCAAAGTGGGCAACTGGAGGGCACATGTTATTCTCAGCAGTATAGTACAGGAGCTAACTCAAGATCAACTGTTCACTTGGCAAAAAGGCAACTTCCTAGCAGCTCGCTCCTAACTAGCCACGAAAGCCCTAGGAGAACGTTTCTTCCCTTCTTCCTCTCCTCGATTCTCCAACCGACCCCAAACCTGTGCGCGGGGGCAACTCTTTTCAGCCCAGTTGTCCGTCCAAACAACCTCAGTCTTGGCAAGTTATACCAGGGCAGGCCTTCAACCCCCTCTATGGGGGCCGAGGATTGGTCGTATCCGGGGTTGTAGCACTTGTGCGCCGGAAACTCGTCGAGATGGTGTTCTGCCCTGACTGCCGGCGTGCGGGTAACAAGCTGGGCAGTATCAAGCCATGTCTTTGACTCGAGAAGGTCTGGAGGATGATGAGGTTTAATCCCGTCCTGCCAAGGCGCGAGTTGTAGGCTCGAAGCGCTGTCGTTGCGTGTCTCGAACCCGTAGGTGATCACTTGAAAATAGTCTTGTGGACCGCCAAAATGACGGCTCAAATCCTGACGAAAGCCACTCACTTGTCAATACCCGGCCAATCAACCGTCGTACACTTCTGCTTGGCAACCCACGACTCGATCTTTGCAACATCCCAACCACTGACGACCCGCTTCGCCTCGTTGCTCTTTTTCTTGACCGGCTTTCCGAGCTTGATCGAGTTCGCAAACGAGCACACCCCGTCTTCGAACTTGTACTGAAAGCATTCCTTGTAGCTGACACTCCTACACGCAGCTCGACAGTGCTCGGGCGACAAGTGCGCCAGTTCCTCATGGGCGTTGTACTCGGACTGCTTCTTCATCCGGTCCATCTTCCAGTCTTCCATGTTTAGATTGTTGGGGTCGGTGCGGTTGACATAGAAACGGTCCTCGGAGTTATTATCCCAGTCCATGCGTTTCGACGTGATCTTGGGGGCCATGTATCGATGGTAAATATCCTTGATGAGCAGGGGCTGAGGCTCCCGGTGTTGATCCTGGGCTTGATAAAAGTCGCGTTCAAACTTCCAGAAGGCGTCGATTTCCTCGCTGTTCATGTGATGCATCGTCGTGATGGGTTGGCACCAGTGCGATGGGCCATAAGGGATCGTTGTTGATTTGTCTCCGTTGATGGTGGGCCACTAGACCGAGATGTCGTCAGTTTAAGCTTAATCAGTCTCGGTGGAGGATACTAGGATCGGGGTTTCACGACGGAAAGTTGATGTTGGTTCCACATGGTACGTAGTAACCTACTAACCTGCGGCACAGCGGACAGACTTACCATTTGCTCAACGCCAACATCGGATTTTTCTTTGATAGCAACAGCAAAGACGTAGTCACCGCAGCATTCCTTGGAGGCTCGTTCATCGTACATGTTCCCAAGGCCGGGGTTCTTGCCGACCAGATCCTCCATGGCTGCCCTGCTCACAATGTAGCCGGAACCGCCGTGTCCAAACGGAAAGTCGTTGAGCATGCTGACGCTTCCAAAATACCGCTTCTTGTTCGGGTCGATCTGGCGAAGCCATCTTGCCATGTTCGGGAGGAGCACGTACGTGTCCGCATCCACAAAGACATAAAAGTCGTAGCCGGGGCGCATCGCATAGGCTCTTTCGGCGATGTGAAGGTTCTTGTACTTGTCCAAGTCCCATCCTTCCTTGGCTGGGTCACCAACTTTGTTGCAGGTGTCGATGTCGACCTCGCAAGTCTTTTGTCGTCGGTAGAGATCAAAGTCAGGGTTCCCCTCCATGACTTCGGGCAGCACCTTCTCGAGGCTGTCGAAGACGGTGTAGCCCCCAATGTTCTGGTTTGCATCGCCAAAGATGAGGAAATCTGGCAGACACTTGAGCATGGTCATGAGCTGCGTTGGGATGCGCGCAAAGGATTCGGAGGCCCCCGTCTTCATGACCAAGAGGAAGTTGCTAGTGTCAGGGACATTTTCGCAAACGGAGAGGTAGTCGTCGGGTTCAGGTCGTGTTCCATGATAACTTGTGAAACCAGCATGGTGGTTGTGTGCGAGATTGTCTCCAAAGGCACCCTGAGGAGCATGTTGATTGTCGTGGGGGTCTTCGTGGAAGGAGCTGAGGTTCAGTTCTGACCATTCGCCAAGGTGCATGGGCGTGCCGAGCAAGACAAGCAGGCCTACAGCTGTCAGGGCAAAGATGGCAACAGTCTTTTTGGATAACATGGTTGCGGGCCGCTAAAAGAGGGGTTTGGTCGGTATGTTGGTGTCTTGGGAAGGAGCATCTCGGGGGCAGGGAGACACCTCTTTCTCCCTGGAATTCAAGATTCGCTGGACAAGCTGGACAAGCTGGACAAGAGTGAATAAGGTGGAAAAAGATCGGGCGTGAAGATCATCTTCAGATCGGATGCCTGGGATGGGACAGGGGAAATACGAGGGGTTATCCGCGGTGTCACCCTTGCGTGTAAGCCCACTGTCTCCAGTTCGGAGGTGGGCCTGCAACGAGCCGTTTGGTTGCTTACCCCTGACATTTGCGATGATTGCGCCTTCCAGAATCACAGCAGACCCTGCGGCTGTGTGCATCGGACGGATTGAAGCATGTCATAGCAGTTTTATCCCCAATCTTCCTTGCAGTTCCTTTCGAAGCAACCTTCTCAGGTTTGCCAGTCATTTCCCTACTCGTCTTTATTCCGCGAGACCACTCGCATTTTGTCGCAACCCAGTCCCAGCAAGTGGCAACTTTGTGCCACATCAACTTCCTCTTTGGGGCAGTGATGGAGGCCAATCCAACCCGTTGGATTCCACCTTGGATGTTTCGTCGTTCCGGCATCCGAATCCTGACCGCTGCCGCTCGGGCGGGCGGGCGGCCGGGGACATACGAAGACCCCTTAGAAACGACCAAAACGACCTTTTAGATTGACGGGCGCATTTCCGCATTGCCCTTACTCGCAGTACGGCACAACCAGATGGTGGTATCCTCCACCCTGCGAGCGGCCACCGGGTTCCGCTCCCAGTCGCTGGGCGGCTCTCCTTGTTCCATTCGCCTGCACAAACGACCAAAGTAGATGGGGCCGCATACCCTTTGGCCCAAGAAAACAGCTCCTCCGAATGAGTGCCTGGTGGCTAATGTTGTCCCCTAATTGTGAGCAGTTGCCACCTAAGTGGCGCTTGACATTGGGTTGTGCGGCCCGCGATACGGAAAGTTCCTCAAGATTGTAACCGGGTCGCCGGTTTGGTCAACCGAAAAGGGTCCAGGACCGTTTGACAGCGGGGAAAGGCTTGTTTTTCAGTGACTAAACCTATTTTTAGCGGGACCTTTGCAGCACCCCAACGTTGTGATAACAACGGCTTGGCGGAGCGGTTCGTTTGCAACTCAACTACGAGCCGAAGCGAACAGGGAACGTGGCATTTTGAAAGCGAAGTGGACATTCTCGGCCTGGGAACTTTCTTAGGTCTGGCTACTTTTCTTGGCAATTTGCCTAGGGCTGAGGTTGGCTCGTCTTATGGACTGTGGCCGTCAATACGAACATCTTGCGACAATGCGGGACCGAAGTCACCGGCGGCACAGCCAAGACGGATGGCCAAAGCGACGGAACGTATGCACTCTGAAGAACTGAGCTTAGTTCTGGTAGGTGTAAGACAGCCCTTGTCTGGCGTGCTGGCGCTTGACTAGCCCAGATCCTGGATGTTGCGGCATTTCGTTTACGAAGGCGACCCCAAGTCCATCTCCAACGCGTTCCCTGCGGTCTTATAGCATCATGGCCAGCCCCGCCATGGCCAGTGCCCACAATGAAGAGCGGGCCCTCTCAACACCATCAGTGGGCGGTGTCCCACCGTTGGTCGCAACCCTCCCACAGGACAGCCACCCAGCACTGTCATGAAGCTGGCCACCGTCGCCAAAGTGCGACCAAGTTAGCAAAACCGGCCAGATTTTGCTATCCGCTTGCTGCAAAGCCGTTCGGTTACCCTTCTGCGAGAAGGGCGGAAACCCCGCAGCGAAGAACCGCTGAGCGCCACCATTATCGCCGGGTGGAAGCTCTGGAGGACAAGCCTGTCAGTTCCCTGCTAAGCCAATCGCATTCCCCAGGGCGCTGAGGCAAAGAAACCACTCACCGTAGGCGGCGCCGTTGTCCGCGCCCAAGAGACCTTTACAGCTCTCGGGAATCTTCAAGTCAACACACCCTTGGTCTGTTCCGCTTGTCGCCACGCTATATGCTTGGAGCTGGGAGATGCACCCATCCGGCAGCAGGTCGCTACAGGACCCGCTACTGTCAGGCTTGTCGGTCCCTCTGGATGGCAGCCCATTCTGGAAGACAATCGCGCACAACCGCCAGTCGCTGGTTTTGTAGCCGTTGCTCAGCTCGGTCGGAGGGGTGATGGATAGCGTAGTGGCCGCAAAGAACTGACTTTTGTCGACCTCTGGCGCGTTTGCGTCGGTCAGCGGCACATTGGTGAACGTTGACACGGTTAGCCGCCACCCGGTGACCTGGTTGCTTGTCCCGACGATGGGGCCGGCGGGTATGGAAGTATTATACCCGACAACGGGGTAGAGGACATTACCGGCCGTCGCCGAGGTCGCATCGGCGAAGGTATTTGCCGGAATGCCGTATGGCCCGGGCTGGGAAGAGAGGTCGCCGCCGACATAGGACTGTGCAAGGGCGACGACAGGGAGAAACGATATAAAGACGGTTCGGCACAGCGGACGGCGACGCATCGCGCACAGTTCACAGCCAAATGTCGGTGGTTGACAGACGTGAGTTGGGCGATGTGCGACGTGATGACGCGGACTTGGATGGGGGCTTATCTGCAGTCCTGCAGGACATCCGCATCCGTCAACAGCAACTCTAATTCTAAGAGGCTGCTACGCTGCGCTACGCTGCGGCTGACCTCGTTGACGACTCACCCTGTGAATTTTGTTACCAAACCGGAGGCGCGTAAGAACCAAGGCGCCAGAGTGCGTGCTGTTTGCACCTGTCGATTCTCGTGACTCGAGAGCCGTGTAACCACCTCACTTGGGACTTGTGCGATGTGCTACAATCGCGATCGGAACGCCATTCTCGTGAGAGCCATTGGGAGGGATGTGCAGGCTGGGCTTGCTCACTGCACCTTTTGCAACTACGGCGCGAACCTTGTGGGGCCAACGCCACCGCGCATCCGAACAAGAAATGGCCCTCTGTGGTGAATCAATCTGGGAGAAAGAGGCCCGGAAAATATTGCATGGCATCAAACATCGTTCCAGAGGACCCTGGGAAATTTCCCCAGCATTTGGAATTTGATAATATGCCCGCGCCCGCTGCCATGTGACCGTGACGCGGTGTTGCGTTGTCCCTGGGATGTATTTTTCTGTTCATCACGGCTCTTTGCTGAGAGAGTCGACGTCTTTCTGCACACCACCCCCATGATCCAAGCATCGACCTCACCCAAAACTGTGGAGACTCAAGCTTCATTCAAAAATTTGGTGCCATTTCATTGAGGCCGACTTTCGACTAGCGGGTGACCGGGACCAGCTGTACCAGAAGCGGAATCTTGACCCACAACAAATGCACCTTTTGATCCAACCAGTCGGTATCTTCATCCGCTAGAATGATGTCGAAGTTGAAGAGAACTTTGGCGAGAATAATCCGCATCTCGACGTATGCCAGACTGCAGCAAAGCGCATTAATACCCCGCACTTTTAGGGGTGAGTGAGGCAAGAGAAGACTCACTTGCGACCAACACAATTCCTCGGGCCAGCAGAGAAAGGCTGGAACGCCTCCAACCTATCCCCCGCAAACTTTGGATCATGCATGAATCGCTCCGGATGGAAACCAAAAGGATCTGTAAAGTTTTCCTCGCTGTGGTACGTGGCCCAGGTAAAGATGGACACCACAGTCTTATTCCTCTGTGTCAGCCGCAGCCTTGTTTTGGCCCTCTCATGGGTTGCCCAGGGGCTACTCACATCCTCAGGCACATCAACGCCAGCGATACTCACGCTCCCTGTCCCCTTGGGAACCTGTCGGGGCATACCAAACGGCGTAGGCGGGTATCGTCTCATGGCCTCATTGAGACAAGCCAGCATATAATCCAGCCCATTGACCGATGTGAAATTGATCTCATCCTCCGTCTTGAAGGTGGACCGCACCTCGTCCGTCACTTTTTTCATCGCCTCGGGGTTTTTGAGGAGGAAATATGTGACCCCCGAGAGTAGGGTAGCTGTAGTCTCCGACCCAGCCCCGATCAGTGTACTAGCATTCATGTTCAGTCGATCCAGGCCCATGTTCTATTTATCGTCAGCTTTCCCATACCCACCACTCATCTTTCCAGGGGGACAGAAAGAAAACTCACCCACTCCTCCCTCTTCCCCAACCACCCCTCAATCAAATCCGGCCTCCCGCCCTTCACCTCCATCCGCCTCCCCAACTTCTCCTTTGTCCTCTCAAGATGCGCCCTCCTACTCTTCATCAGCGGAACCAACACCCTCCCCACAAATCCCCACATCCCCAACATCTTGAGCGCGATGATCACCGGCCCCCAATCCAACCCCTTGCTCAACGCCGTCACCCATCCATCCTCCTTTCCGCGTTCCAACGACCCAAACGGCTCACCAAAGGCTAGGTCCCCGATAATATCAAAGGTCGTCCAGTTATACCACCTCACAATATCCACCGTTCGTCCCTTTTCGCCACCTGTGACGGCATCTTTGGTGTCGGTGTCAACAGCGACGTTCCGTAGCTGGCGGATTAATAAGTCGACGTATTTAGTTATGATCCCCTCCTGCTCGCGCATCGCCCGCTCACTAAACTGCGGGGCTATGGTGCGCCGCAACAGGGCGTGGTTGGTATCGTCTTCGCCTAGGATCGAGGGCGGGGCGCCCGCTGTGCGGTACATGGTGGGCCATTTTGGGAGGCCCTTGTGGGTGCCGCCGCCGTAGATGTCGCGCCATGCGGAGGGGTCGGTGAAGGCGAGTTGGTCCGGCGCGATGCGGATGACGGGCCCGTATTTGGTGTGCAGCGGGAGGACTTTGACGGGGAGGGTGTTGGTGGCGAGGTGGTAGATGTAGGGGAGGTGGGAGGCGCGCCAGAGGATAGGGCCGGGGATGTGGGAGAGGGGGTGGAGGTAGAGGTTGTAGAGGGCGTGGAGGAGGTGGTAGAGTGTTGCCTACGTGTATTGGGCGTCAGTTTGGACGGGGAGGAGGGAAGAAAGGGGAGGAGGTACCGTGAGGACAATGACGCCGAGGAGGGTTAGGATTGTGGACATGTTGGTGGTTAGTTAGAGTTGAGCTGGGTGAGAGTGGGAACAGTAGTTTTAGCTTTCGGTTGGTGTCTGGGTGAAGAGGGGAGATATATGATGCGAATCCCGCCGTGCCTAGGACGATGATGTGGGCGCGGAACTTGGATGTCGGTCGACGGTGTTTGTACTTCTACCAACTGGCCAAGTGGCCACGAGTTGGTCGGCTTTGTGGTCGTCGTACTCGACGCCAGCCCCGTAAAACTAACTGTCCGCGATCTGTTCAATGCTGGTGCGACGGGCTTGATATTGAGGACAACTGAGGACAAGGCTGTGTCGCTCCAACGGTCGGATTACACTAGTATCCTCCCCCCCTGTTGGTGGGCGGATGATGATGGGTGTCCCGAGCTCCAGGGTATCATGTCAGGATGGTACCAAGGACCAAGGACCTATCGGGCCCGTCTGCTTACTGTGACAACTTGCCGAAACGCGCTGCCAATTGAGCCGTCCCCGAGGAGACCAAATGAGATCCCGGCCGTCCAGTGATCATACTCCAGCATCGAGATCAACATTTAACCCAAAAAACCCGAATGAGTTTGCCTAGATGATTATCTTACTGACACCCGTCCCAACACCGGCGATATATAGAATGAGAAAAACAAACAAGACCTTGCCATTGACCCCTCGGACGCCACCCTGGTGCTGTTAACGTACCCTGATCTGATGCAGCCAAACATAAGCATAATGTACGGGCCGACATATATACAACGCATGCGTTTCCAACTTTCCGTATTCTTAGTCCCCAAGACTCATCCAGCCCCACAGGCCGACGCTGCTCCCCAGGAACAGAATCGTCAGGATCGCAGCGCCAGCCCGGTCACCCGTCGTGATGGGACCCAATTGCTCAAACGTGTCTTTGCTGCGGCTACCGGCGTTGGGATCACCTCTGCTGATGCCACCCGTGAGGTTGGTTGCTGGTGGGTCGGCCTGGTCGATGAGTAGACTAGACACGGCGGCCAGCACGCTCATAGCCTCGCCGGCGCCGGAAGTCTTGTCGACAGCCACGTCTACATAGACGCCACCCGACCAGTAGAATCCACACTGGCGTCCCGACGCACCACCGGTGCACTGCTTGACCGCAGCTTCAGCCGATGTGCGGAGCACCGGCAGGATTGTGTCGCGCGTGAAGGGCGCAATCTGCGTCACAACTGACAGCCAGCGGTGCGCATAGCCCTTGAAGCTCAACATGTCGGCCGTGCAGGCGCCCTGGCGACCCTCGCATGGGATCTCAAAAGCAACGCCCGTCTCGAAGAAATCGCGCATGATGCCCTCGAGAAGCTTCTCAACGCGCCCCTTCCAGAGCGGTGAACCGTCCGTGTAGTTGTACATAAAGGCACTGCCGTGGAGCAGAAGCGCCGCGTTGTAGCTGAACTGGGCCTTGTTGATGTCAGTGCAGTTGTGCTCGACGTGGCCGCCGTCATACACCGCCCAATTCTCGTTGTCGATATACCCAACATTCCACAGCCACTCAAACGTCTTCTCGGCCCAGCCGGCATACGTCTCGTTCAGCGTGTATCGTGCAAGACGGGCACCGAGGTTGAAGAAGCACGCGTTGGCAATCGTGTTCTTGTAGTTGTATCCCATGTTCGTTGGGGGTACCTGCCATCGCAAACCGCCATTGCAAGTGTCGTCGTGACGCTCCGGGGCCGCCTGGGTGTTGAAGACGGCCTGTGCCAACGCCAGCCATTGCGGCTTGTCTTCGGGGGGGTTGGGGAACTTGTTCTCCGCCGCCAACATCGCCGACATGCCCCAAAAGCCCTGATCGTCGTTACCCAGCGAGGCCGTGTGGTTCGGCGGCATGTAGTCCTCGTTCGGTCCCGTCTGGTGAATCATACCCTCCTCGATCACATGGTTATAGCTCGGGTCCCCCGTGAGATGCCAGTAGTCGACGTATGTGCCCATCATCGCGCCGCCTTCCCACCAGTAGTAGTCGCCCTTGTGCTCGGTCGGAGGCCCTGGAAGAATACCTGGAATCTCTCCCGTCTTGTTTCCCTGATAGAAAAGCATCAGGTCGTAGGCCAGTGTTCGTGCGGACTCCTTGATCTGCTCTGTAGCCCCATGTTAGCCCATGCCAACCACGTCTCTCCTATTGCTCTTGCGCAAGGCGGCGAGTGCATACCAACGGTGTCGATCTTGTAGTATTGTGCCTGGGCGGCCGGCAGCATGCTGCTTGCCGCAAGCGCCGCCGCCAGCCATCGGGCTGGAGACGTTGCTAATGATGCCACCATGCTGTCTTGCTTTCACGCCCCTCGATCGCCGCCCAAGTCGCTCGGGCAGAAAGAACGGTTCCGTGCGAGAGCGCCGTCGAGTCGTGATGTCCACCCAAAACAAGGACCAAGTAAACAGAGACAATCGAAATGCGGGGTCAAACGAGCGGAAGAATGGCGTCAACCATCGATAAGGACAAACAGCAACGACGTCGATGATGTCGCAGAATTGGAAGAAAGGGGGGAAACATGACTTCCAGGGGAACGACAAGTGCGCTCCATTGCCAGATGACGCCAAGGGCTTGTTCTTCGGTTCCTTGGCACTCTCGGTTGCCGCTTGGCGATGTTGGTGGTGGAGAGGCAGTGCAATGCGCGGCGAGGAGCCGTGTGGTGGGATTGGCCTCTCGTGTTGCCATCTTGGCACACAATGGACGGCGACAACCCTGCAACCGGCCTCGAATTGGTGGGAGAGGCCCCGTCCAAAACAAGGCCATCGCAATGCCGCGCTGCCAATCCCTTGGCGCACGCTGCCACATGCAGCTTCAGGACCCGGAAAGCGGTAAAGAAATGCACCGCAAACAAAAAAACAAACAACGGGCGGTCTGTTGCCTTCAAGAAGGCCGCCTTTGTTCGTTGCGCTCGCAACCGGCGTCGACGTTGCCCGGTTTCCGGGGTTCTGGCTCTGCCCGAAAAATCTCAAAGGGCCATCGCGGGGAGCCAAGCCCGGGACAATCACTGATTGGCCAACGTTGTTCCGGGTCTTCCAGAGCGTTTAGCCACCAGAAGCGCCTGCAGCGTCAGCTCCAAAAGTGTCTTTTTACAGGCCTGCGGAAATCACCACTCCCTCTTTGACAGGTGATGGAAGGATTCGAGCATCTTACCACACTCGCTGCAACTCTCGGTGACGCGGCTCCCAGCGTTTTGGCCCACCTACTTTTCGTATCAAATCCATGTCTGTAAAAAATCGCAAAATTCGATTCCCCTTTCCGATGCCAGTGATCGCTTGACACGCCCGACGAATGAGGAGCAATTGGGTTTCGCCAGCCAAGACACCAAGAGTCTTGTCCCCTTGGATCAGGGAAGTTGTCGCATTGCTGGCGCAGTTTCCAGACGCGTTTGAGTGTCGAGACACACGACGACATGACCTCATCAGAAACCTCGGCGATGCCAGATCAGGCCGCGAAATCGCCAGCGCTCTCGTATTTACACCCACTTGTCAACTCCGCCTGGACTTGTGCAGCTCTCATGCCACAGCCACTAGCCCGCCACCACCAAAGTGAACAGCAGCTGCTGCAGGTTGGGAGAGCGAATGACAGCTCAGCTGAGACACGATCACGTATTGGTCCACGTTCGGTCACGTCCACTCAGCCGTAATCTCTCCCGAAGAAGCTCAGTCAACAAATGTCTTGGACCAACAGTTTGCATTGCCTCTATCTACACAGTACCCTAGTTGTTCGCGGTCTTATCGTTGTAGTAGTGTATCTGACCCAGCTGTTAGTCGCGCATCACTCAACAACCAGGGAGAACTTACCGTGTGGTCGGAGCATCCCGACGGCGTTTGGTATCCATAAGCCCCTGTGTTGATGAACAGCTGCTGCTTCGCACACACAAGCCATGCGCCGGTGTTCTGTCTCTTGACGCTCGGGTCGCTCCACGTGAGCGTATCACCCGACCACGCGAATGTGCCAAACGAGCTCTTGGTCGTGTTGAACCAGGTCGACAACTGGCGCGGTGGGCTCGCTTTATCGGCGGGCTCCTGAACCCACATGTACAGCGGCGGGTTGGAGGCCTTGTTGACGAGCTGCCCGCCTTCAATGGCGAACTGGCCGGCCGTCGTATGGGAATCGAGGATGGCCGTTCCAGGCACGTTGGCCGGTTTGGTCTGCAGGTACTTGTGGTAGTTTGGAGGAGTCACGCCCCGAATCCAGTATGCGCCCGACAGAAGTGTTGTCGGGGTAGGCACGCTCGGCACGTCGGCCTGGGGCATGGGCGTGGCCAATGCCGTTCCCGCAAGGGCGGCAGCGAGGATGGGGATCTTGACCATGGTGTTGCGTGCACGTTGTTCGTCGTTTGAGTACAAGCCGAGTTGGACCTACAAAGACAGCATCTCCTATCCAAACCGTCACGGACGGTAGCTTGTTTAAAAGGGAGCGAATTCCCCCACCGCTGGGGTCAAGCGATCCCAGGTCCGGAGCGTGAGGGCGCATTTTGACAATATGGCAGGCAATCAGGGCAAATGATTTGCCGGAAGAGATCGCATAACGGCCCCAGATTTTACTTTACTGTTTGACACTCCCTCCGCGTTCATTAATTTGTCCCCCAATCGTGGTATTGCTTTCGGCTTTCTACATGGAGACTTCGACCGGGTCGCCGGTCGGGTAAAATGCTTCCCGTTCTGGCCCACCGCATCGCCAACTTGCCGAGAACGGTGATCCAGGGTGACGCCACTCAAGCTCGATCTTGCAGCAACAGCTTGCAGAGCTGATACTTGGGGATGGTGGATGAAAACCGGGTCGCGGTTGCCATTTGCCTTGCGCTCACCGGCACCCAGCATCGATGTGACACCGAGATGTTGAGGCTGATCGAGGACAATCACGGCATGGGGTTCACTCCCAGTGCAGGCGTACCGACGCTTCCTCGTGCTTTCTCGCGCTTTCCTTTCTGATAAGACGCCCAAGTGCACGCTGTCATGCGCCTTCCCCATGCTGAGCGTTTGGTCTAAGAAGGACGTGCCTTCCCAGTCCGGCTTGACGGTCGGGATGCGTGGCATCTTTGGGACGTGGCAGCAACTCGTCTCCTGCCAATCGGCTTTCCGGTTCGTCGTAGGTGTTCTGTCATTCCTTGATGAACATTTTGAACCCTGTCCCCTTGCGAACCCTCGGCCGCCGCACGCTGAGTGACAGCCGCCCTCTTCCGCAACCCACCCTCCACATCCAGAATCCGCAGAGAGTATCGCCATGTTTCCAACCACACGACAGCTCCCGCTCGGAGTCCTTCTCTTCGTCTTCATTCCTCTATGCTCCTGCGCGAGGCTGAGAGACCCGATGTGGAACGCTACACTCGAATCCCAGAACCCTTCCAGACCGGTGACCCAACTGTACTCCTTTGAGATGGCGCCCCCGTCGATAGAGTTGGCGAAGAAAAGACCCTACTCGATACCCACACGAAAGAACCCGACTCGGCGCCCGCACACTTCCAGACCGACTCCTCACCCCACCAACACCAACCCGTACTCTTTCCGGCAGGGGCCCAGAAAGGCTACCGCGGCCTTCACACAGTTGGCAGTGCCACAACCAAGCTGCTCCAGTACTCCCAGAACAACTCCCGCTTCACGGGGAAGGAAAGCATCGGTAGTTACCGTTACCGTGACCCAGCGGCCATCGATGCTGGTGGCAGCACAAGACCCCAAGTGGAGCAACACGTGTGGTTACGTCAATGGTAACCCGAGTATGTCTCGCCCTCTGCCCTGCTCTATCTAGCCGACATGGTTGGCTTACACTCTCCGCTTACAGGATCGCCAAAGGGTTGCCCAGCCGGCAGCCGTTGTATGACATCCGGGAAGTATGTCGGATGCGGCTCGGGACAATCAACCGCTATTCCTGCAGCATGTGAGGAGCTTTGGTGGTTTGAGGATAAAGATAGGAAGAAGGTCACCCCTCCACCCCCTCAGCCAGGAACACTGACATGGTGAGTCTACAGCCAAGGGGTGTCTTGGCTTCCATTGAGTTGACAGCTTCTAACCCCTTGCTATATCAACAGCAGCGAGAAGCATGCCCGATATTGCCAGAAATATACGTACTACGACCCGTTGGTGCAATCCAACTATGTGCTTGCGGCGTCGGGCAAGGAGTCGGTGAAGGACTGGCCACCAGAGGTACTGGAGCTAGAAAATGAGAGGCATGCGTTGGTTTCGGCGACAACGCTTTTTGCATGCGGCACAGCTTCGGTTTACGGGCCAGACGCCCAGCTTTGGGACGCCAACCCAGTCATGATTGCGGTGGCGACCCGTCCAAATGACGACAAACTGGAAGAAAGCGCCAAAAAGTTCATGATCATTGCGCTCTCGCTCATCGGCGGCGTGATTGTGCTTTGTTTGCTTGCTGCCATTCTGGCGACTGTAATCCCACGGGCCAGGAAGCGCAAGGCAAAGCGTGATCTGGCAAGCGTCAAGGCGATTCAACCTCTCTGAGTGGCTGGGATGGGGGCATAGAGTATCGACTAGCACAGAATCCCTAGTAATACATCAATGTAATATCTCAAGGCTATGCTACCGATATTATCCCATGACATCTTGTTGCCAACTCCAATGGGTGATGGAAAACTGGCCCACGAATTTCACTGACGCAACTTCGACTGGTCACCCACCCAGACTACGTCGAACATGCGTACACAGAATATTCCTACCGCTCAAAATATCAAGTCTCGACCTTTGGAATGCCATGTCCTATCTCGAAACCTTCAAGGCACCTGACATCCAGTTCGATGTTTCTTTGGGAATGAGAGCGCGCTCAAATCCCTACATGAGACATATCCAGACTTTTCTGGTAATTTTTTCAGCTTCCACTTACTTTGGAAGGGTTGTTATCGTTCAAAATCTTGTAGGACAGGATACCTACTCCTTCAAGACCCAGTTCAAAAAAACAGGGCAAGTCAACACCCTCGGAGTACCCCTTTGTTTCCTCACCCACCACAACCGTTTTCGCTGGGCCGATATCCTATCCCCAATATCCATTCCTCATTATTTCAACTGTTTACAACCTTTTTCGTATTTGCCGCAAACCCAACCCAAGAAACATAGGTACACAAAAGAAAATCACCCCAACAGGAATCGAATGCTTTATTTCTTCTTGGAATACCGCTTATGCGCACCCGGAATCGTCCTCACAGCAATCGAGTAATTCTCGCCCGTATCGGCAACAGCATGCACGACAACATCCTCGCCAAACGGCCACTGTCCCTTTTCATCGGCGCTATCACGCTCGTCATACTGCTGAAAGGCCTCCATGTCCATGCCGGACAATGCCTTTTTGGCGGCGTCGTAGGCGTTCATCCGGTTGACGTAGCAGCCCTCGATTTCGGTGGATTGGAAGGCCCCTAATCGTGTCACCATTATTAGCACCCACACCCAGCTCCCTCACTGTCGACGAAAAAAAAGAATGAACACAAAAAAAAAAACCGAACGGGAATGAAAATGGATGAGATTACAAGTCAGAATATTCATACCGCTCCGATCCTGGTTATAATCCGTCTTGGTCTGCAGCACGTAGTGCAGCGACTCGTGGCCCGGGGGCAGCCGGACGCTGTCGCCCTCGCCTTCAGGCAGGTTCTCGTTGTTGGGCGTCGTGTCGATGCTGATGACAAATTCTTGACCCGCGGGCGCTTTGGCGTACACGATGGTGCCGTCGCCGTGCGTCCATTTGGATGCTGTCTCGGGCGTCTTGACGTCGTAGGTTTCGAAATCGTCGGGCTCGTATCCCAGCGTGTGCAGGGCTTTGGTGGAAAAGGTCTTGGCCGTGGATAAGGTCGTGTGTGTGCCGAGCACGTAGACGGTGCGGGTTGCGCCGGACGTGTCGGTGTGGAAGTCGATCACGGTCAAGAGGGTGTGGAAGAGGAGGTCGGGGATTGGCATTTTCGGTAGTTGTTATTTGATGGTGATGGTGATGGTGACGGTGACGTTGACGATAGTTGTTGGTGTTGACGCAACGGGGTTGTTGTTATGTTGGTCCTAAAACAAAAGAAGGAGAGCGGGATCGGGAGTGCCAATCGATCTGGGAGGGTTTTATAGCTTGGGAAACTACACCCAATGCCGTGATGCGGGATGGTTGGGCGAGAAGGCCAAAGAAGGATGTCGAAGGTGTTGCATGATTCTCTGGTTGTCTGCACGGGCGGGATTGTGGAAGACTCGGATGTTGTGACACGGCCATGCAATCAGTATCGCTTCTGCTGCGTCATTGACGGGTCATGCGTCGAAGCTCCGTTGGTGAGGGGAAGTGGTGCAAATGCATGATATCACGCCGTGCGGGACGAATTTGGTGATGCGTCCGGTGAGGTTCGGATCTAGTGGTGTGATTGACCACAGCTCTTGTCCTGGTGCCATTTACCCGGGTTCAGTCCTATCCCCAACGAACTCGTGGTGTGATTGATTGTAAACAATCAAAAGTTAGAGTCTCCGTTCATTGTCACCTTCATGCCGTCTGCTCCGCTCCACCGGATGACATGGCCCTGACGTCAGAACCCCAAGCACCGCGATTCCTGCATTAGCGGACACAAAGGAGACCCAACCCCCGGGTTGACGTGACCCGAACACAATCTCTTTCACAGTATTCAGTCCAACCCAAACAATACTTGATTCCTCATCACCAAAGAGTTACCCCTGAGCCCCTGAACCCCTGGTGACCACACCATGTCGATCTACTTTACGCACAACCTCCCCCATCAGACGGCCCCCAGACGCTTCAGCCGTCCACGCGCCCTCTACGAGGGGCTTAAAACCACGGTGGTCCCCCTCCTGAGTCCAAACTGCCCTCCAGCAACAACAACAACCCGACTTCCCGAACCGCGGAGCCCGGGTCCAGCCCCTGAGAACGCGAAACAAGGCATCGACCAAGAAATGCTCGCCCACTTCCTCCACGCCTTTCACACCCACCCTGGCAGCGAAGGAGAGCGCGACGAGAGCGGAACCACACACCCGCATTTTGACCTCGTCGAGACCATGACGGAGTACACGATCTACGGCGAGTTGCCCGGTCTGAAACGTGAAGACGTCACTGTCGAGACGAACGATCTGTTATTCACCATTACGATATCGGGTGTGTTGAGGAAGCATGTCCCGGAAGAGGTGCGGGATGTGCCTCCTGCGAGGGACCTCTCGCAGACGAAGAACGAGAGTGAGGAAGAAAAGGAGAAGAATTTGAAGGAAAAGGAAGAGAAATGGACCCATTGGCATGTTGCGGAGAGACACGTTGGGCGATTCAGTCGGGCTTTTCATCTTCCTGTGGGACTGGAGGATATGGCGCGCGTCAAGGCATCGATGAGCGATGGCCTGTTGGTGATTACGGTGCCCAAGACAGCGGCAGAGATATACAGGGAGGTGTCGCAGGAGAGAAAGGTTGAGGTTGAGAGCGGAGAGAAATAGCTTGGGGGCAGATCCCGATGCCATTGTTGATTCTAATTATCCAACCATGAAGGTTCAAAACACTCAGCACTCAGAGGTCAAACTTCTGCCCAACCAGCTCTTCGCTCAACTTCCAGAGTCTTTCGGCAGCAACCGGATCGCTTGCGTGCGGAGCGGGATCCTTGAACTGGCAGTTATCCAGATACAGCCCCTTGATTTCTGCGAGTTGTTAGCATCTTCCTCCAACCCCGTATCAAAAGAGAAGAAACACAGTACCATTCAAGGCCGGATCCAAAGCAGCAACAATCGTCGTCGAAGACCCCTCATCCGGCGTCTTCCAATAGCTCGCGACTTTCAAAAACTGGGCATTCAACTCATCGTCCTGATGCCGGCTGAGTTCCGTCTCGATTGCTGTGGCCGTTAGCACTCACCCAACCACCTATGTTTGCCAACAACACTTTTTTTTCCCCCCAAGCTATTGAAGAGGTATAATCCAAGTGACCCAACCGAAAGGGAAAGAAAGAGAAACTCACACCCAGGATGCAACGCGTACCCCACCACCCCCTTTTCCTTCAACCGCCGTTGCAACTCCAACGTCATCAGCAAATTCGCCGTCTTGCTCTGCGCATACGTCACAATCCCGTTATACCCATCCTCGGTGCACTTTGCAAACGCGCCCGCCAACGGCTTGACGTGGTCTTCCTCGGGCGGCACCTCCTTGCCCTCCTCGAAATTGATGTCCGACCACCGTATCGGCGAAAGCCGATGTCCGGCACTCGTCAGGGACACGATCCGCGTCTCGCCGGGCTTGCTGTTTTCGGTTGCTTTTAGCAGCAGCGGCATGAGCAGATTCGTCAGCAGGAACGGACCGATGTGGTTCGTCCCGAACTGGAACTCGATCCCCTCCGCCGTGGCTTGGCGGGTTGTGACGACCACGCCGGCATTGTTGATGAGGATGTCGATGCGGGGTGTGATTTGGGATATTTGAGCGGCGGCGAGCCGGATGGCGGATTGGGAGGAGAGGTCGAGGGGGACGATTTGGAGACTGAGGGTGGGGTTGGTTGCGAGGAGGTCCGAGGCGACGAGGGCGAGTTTGGAGGGGGTGCGGGAGGCCAGGATCAGGAGGGCCGGTTGATGGGGAGCGAGGGCGGCGGCGGTGGAGGCGCCGATTCCCTTTGGGCTGACGCCTGTTATGAGGACTGGCGATGGTTAACTTGGTGGTGGTGGGAGAGGGATTGAGGGATGAGGGAGAAACGTACTGGTTTTGCCGCGGATTTGGGAGGCAAAGGCTGAGGCTGCCAATGAGCCGGGGGTGCGCTCGCCGAATTCGGGGTGGGAGGTCATTTTTGGTGATGTTTTGTTGTTGGTGGTTTGTTTAGCTGAGGGGTGGTTTGAGGGGGTTTCAAATGTTTTGTGACTTTGGTGATGGGAATTGGCGATATTTCATCATCTCGCATCTGTTGCTGATATTATCCCCTTATCCATGACCCGCCCCGGGCCAGGTCCGAATTCCCGAGCGCCCATGCTGGCGGTAGGTGCTTTGTCCGGCAATTCAAAGCTGTTGGATAGTGCCTGTCGTGAACTCGTCATGTACCCCGCATATTCTGACAGCTTCCCCAATGTTGACAGGGTGGGTACAGAAATTCCCAATTCACAGGGAATCGTTGTCCGCTTCAGCTGGCTGAGTGCTAGGCGCCTCGCTAAATCCGTCCGGGTGTTTTTCTGTCTCCGGCAGGGCGAAGGCGACAAAGCTGATCCAGCTCTACTTCATGGATAAGCGAATTACTTTAAACTTTCAAGCTAAAAAGGCAATATTGATATGTGAATTCACATGTTTTGGTGCAAGCATCTCACAGAGGGAAGCAATCACGGAAAAGAGTTGAGAAGCAAGCACGTCATGTTTGACACAAAAAAGGTTAATATTTCAGTTGAAACCCCAGGCGTCATTTACTTAAAATGCATGAGGCTCTGCTTACAATAGGTATTGTTGTATTGTACAAAGCTCAGTTACAAAGACTTTCTCCGCATCGACCCAGCCGACGCCAAACCCCTCAAACGAGGAACTGACTCACTCCTTTGAATTTCGTGTTCAGGCTCCTGCTCAACATCTTGTTCACCTTCCAATAACTCCTCAAGCCGTTGAATCAAGGCATCGGGATCAAAACCACCCTCTCCATGAGATACACTATCGGTTGGTGAAGAGAAGCCCGAAGAAGAAGACGAGCAGGTAGACAAACTCCCAATCGAAAACAGATCCTGATCAACAAGATCTAGTTCATAAGTGAGTGTGTCGCACGAGGCCCTGGGCAAGCTGACTTGCATGGATGATTGGCGCCGAGGAGGAGACACGACCAGCGTGTTGGGGGTGGTGTCCAGTTCCGTGTCACCCCTTGTCTTCTTCTTCTCCGCAATAAGACAGCACGAGAATGTGTTCAGGATCATGAGGCCCATGGATGCCATTTTGGTCTGTGGAGAGGTTTTGGTGATTAGGAATTGGGTGCTGGGTCCTGCGTGGTGGAGGAAGATGGAGTGAAGACAGGATTGAAGCTGGTGCTTGCTGGTATCCAGAGTTTCCAGCATACCTATTCGAGGCATCTTGTCGTTTTTGTAGCCTGTGCGTTTGGATTGAGGGCTGTAAACACCCTGCGTGTTCCATGATTGGGGGTGCTGGGTCGAGAGAAACAATCTTATTGTGTAGCGAAGGCGCCCATCTCTTTGTCTTGTTGTTTCGCGCCATGGAACCCAACAAAGGGAATCACACAAGGGCTGTGTAACCTTGACATCTCGAATGGGCCTACACACAAAAGGTACGCACAAAGGGGTAGATACAGGATGGCCAGATCCATTACGGCCGCTACTCTAGATACCTGCCAAACTATCCTAGCCCTGTTTTTATGCCTCATGGGCAGTGCAATATATTCCATAACGCTACAGGTCTGGGTCCATCAAATATGCCTTTTATGGGGCTCACTACGCCCCTGCTGCACTCAATCCTACACTGTCCCTTCTCAACCATGTCTCGACTTGGCCATCCCTTCTAGTATTCGCCATACTCGTCCTCGTCGCCCTCATCCATGTCAATCATGTATCCACCCCCTCTCTCTTCATCATCTGACCCGTTCCCCTCGTCGTCGTCTTGAAAGTCGGCATAGTTGCGGGTATCGTAGTCATCGCCGTCCATATCCTCGATGGCCGGGTCCCGGTCCGAATCCGAATCCTGGTCTTGTTCTGAATCCGAGACTGGATTCTGCTGTCGGTGCAACTGCAGCCTTTCTGCAAGAGACATGTGTTTCGTCTCAGCTTCGTCCCCGTCAGATTCTCCAGATTCGGACTCGTCTTCAGACTCTTCGTCAGATTTGTTGGACTCTTCCGATTCATCGTCCTCAACAAGAGTACGGCCACCAAAGCGTGCCCGCTTTCTCTGTACGCCTTGAGGCTCCTCATCCGAGTCGCACTGGGCACTTCGCTTTCTCGACTGCCTTCTGGGAATGTCGTCCTCATCTTCGTCATCTTCGTCGTCCTGGGCTGGCCGCTTGCTGGCAACACGAGCGCGGGATCTAGGAGCTTCGCCCTCGTCCTCTTCATCAGAATCCGATTGCACAACTCGCTTCCGAGATCGCTTGACGGGAGCTTGATCTTCCTCCTCAGATTCGTCGTCTTCGATACGATGGGAAGTGCGCGCTCGCTTCTTGGGTGTCTCGTCCTCCTCATCCGAGTCGGACTCTACGACCCGCGGTTTTAAACGTTTCTTGGTCCCTCGACGGGCCAAGTTGGTCGCAGCTCCAGCGCCATCCGAATCGCTTTCAATAGTTGCCGTGTCTGATTCGGGACTAGAAAACCGGGCAGGTGGGATCTCGCCGTCTTCGGTCAGCCTAAGAATGCCGTTTTGGCCGTGTGTCGGGGAAAAGCCCTCAAAGTCAGATGCTGCCTCATGCCCATCGTCATCATCGCTACTGATGCTCTCCCTGTCGTCAAGAACCATCAGATCGTCTTCATCCTCGTCCGACGATGCGTGTTCCTCGATTTCAGAGTCGTCGATCCCCTCGCTCTCATAATCTTCGTTCAAATCGTAATCTCCCATGTCAAAGTGGTCGATGCCATCCGAGTAATCAGATTGAGAATCCCAGTCAAATCCCTCCTTGTTACTGCTCCACGCCACCAACCTTTCGAAGCGGGAGACGCCGTTGCTATCAAATTCAAGTAGCGGCCAGATTGCTAGTTTCGCAAGTTGGTTCCGGACAGCAATTTTGGTGGCAGCTTTGCGTTCCGCGTCGCGTTCTGCGCGTTCTGCTTCATCCATCTCCTCCAAGTTGTCTTCGTCCTCGACATAGTTTGGGGGAACGTAGCCGACCAAGCCCGCAGTTTTCCACATCCGATCCAATGGCAGATTGGTTTCTGCCCAAGAACGATGTGCATCAAGGTCTGGCCAGCAGTACAGCTGCTGATGCCACACCCGGCCGTGTGGCAACCTCTCGGAATACTCGTAGACGGGAGACCGCTTCACATGATCCGAGACGCACCACTCAATAGTTTTGCGGGAGCAGGCCTCGTGATCTATGTGAAAGAACACGTTCCTGAGGCGAGGGAAGACGCGAGCGGCCCATTGCGCATCATTCTGGTCCAGGCCTGTATCGGCCAGCGCCTTGTGATCGGGAACCGAGATCTCCGAGGATGGCGAGTCTTCGCTTGAACTCTGGGGCGTTGTGTCAATGGAGGGACGAGGGATCTCAAAGTCTTCGAAGGCGCGGACGTCGGTAAGGCCAAGATTGCAGATCTGGTCGGTCAGGCCTCGCACCGGAGTCTCGCTCCGCACGGTCTTCCCCTTAAGGTAGACGATGTCTTTCTCCCTGTGGAACCGAAGAACAAGTGGCGGCTCATAGTCCCCCGGGGCAGGTATGCGCAGGGTGTGAGGAAAGAACTTCTCGGCGAATGCGCGACTCTCATGATGGACCGAGAGGACCGCGCGCACAGATTGAGTGCGCTGTCTCATAAACATCCTTGCCTGCGGCACATCGATTCCGAGAGAGAGTGCATCGTAAACGCGACCGTTTGCTGTCATTTCGGGACAGTAAAGCTCCCACACTCTCATGCGGATCTCGGGAGGCAGGAGCATGAACTGGGGGAAGGAAGTGAGATGCGACCGGGAGTACTCGTCGTCATCGTCATCGGAGCTCTCATCTCGAGAATCCTCGTCTTCGGATTCGCCATCAGACTCTGATGCTTCCATGTCGAACATGTCGTGGGCTTCGTCCTCCTCATCTGCATCCTCGTCTGAGCCATCGTCGCTGCCACTTGGCTCATCTCTCTCCGAGTCGTCATCCGAGTGGGGTCCATGGATCGGGGCGCCCTCATCACCGGATTCGTGCGCCGCGAATTGGAAGTTATCGTCAGAATCGTCCGACGCGTCCGACATGATGGCTGGGTTGTGACTTGGTGCAAGTGTTTGACGCGTGGTTGACGAGTTGGACGTGGATGCCAAGGAAAAAGTTGCAGCGAGGAGACCCTGCAAACGCGATTTCATGTGAGCGGTGGGTCGGTGGCAGTGGGAAAATCAGTAAAGCGCACGGACCAGTTACCTCCCTGACGTCCACCCCGCCAGTGGTTGGTTTTGAGACGAAACAACCAAACCTTTGATCAAAGAGAACAACGCCGGACGACGCTCGGTTTAGGAGAGAAACCATATATCTCCGAATTTGCTAAGGGTGCGCCCCCAGGCTGTCTAACTCTCCGACGGTAGCCCGGATCGTACGTAGCCCAAACGGCACCTATGGCTAAGTGCAGCGGGAACACCCGCAGGATCGCCGCCAGGCTGTGGATCGCCGGCGACGCCCAGTCCTTCCTCCCGGCTACGGCAACAGCACCGGCGAGAGAGGCATCAGTTGGAGTCGGTGTGACGCGCCGGCTATGGGCTCACCGGCCGGGCGCCTTGTTGGTTATTGGGAGCAAGTAGGCAATGCATTGGTTTCCCAGAAAACCTGCTGTTCCAGCTTTCCAAGACCGCAAAAAAGTGTTTAGCGCGTAGCTCGCATAAGGTACCCTTGGCGACATTCGGTTGCTTTTATCACCACAGATGTACCTGGCTGCTGAAGAAGCAACGAGGTTACTATTGTTATCGAGGAACATTTGGATGTACCCAGCTTCCGCGATCTCACCCTCGCGCTCGGCAACCCAGAGAGTGAGTGCCCTGCGCAACGTCTTACGCGTGGTCGGGGAGCGGAACACATGTGCCAAACGAGGAAGAAGACAGCTTCATGGCCGTGTAAGAGTAGAGCACCAGACCATCGTTTCCACGAACACATGGTGTGGTGTACGTGGGTGACCCTTCTAGCTTTGAGGGACATCAATATTGTCAACAAGCTCAGTGGTGCATGCCCTATCAAGGTTGCTTGCTCGGAGCTGAAGTTGAGGCCTGGACTGGTTTACTTGCTCAGGGGTGCCCATAACATCGCGGGACGATTTACCTTGTTTGGCACCGCGACTTTGGCAAGGGATGGATAAACAACGCCCAGAACAACCTGCAATAATACAACAACACAACATCACTGTGAAATTGAGATTGGTCATTCAATCATCTGGCATTGCAGCTCTACACATGACACCGAAAAGACAACCCCCGAACCACCTGACTCCATCGCCATCACACCCAGCCGGCCAGTACACATTATGACGAGAATACAAACCATCCCACATAGACCGCTCATCAGCAGATACAGGTCCAACTCCTTCAACGCCAGTTACAAAGTTGGGCCAAGCCAGTTCTCCCTCCGTAATCGTCCAAACCAGGCCTGTTTATGGGGAAATGCAATCTCCTTCTCTTTCGTAAAGCCTGTATACTCCAAATGCTGGATAAATCTGTTTTGAATTAGTATGTAAGCTGCATGAAAACTTGAAGAATCTACTTACCTGGCATTGTCCACCCGCGGTTCCAAGCAGAGGCTCATGGTTCTGTTATCTGCGCCAAAAGCCCAGTGGACAAGGCTGGTGAGCCAGGTTTGCACTCTCCCTCTTGCCCATTCCTCTCCAATGAGGACATGACACCCGCGATCCCAGTCATCAGCGGCGCCGCCGATATATTGGCCGAGGATATCCTCCTTAACCCAATACAGCTCGAAATACCCAAACGGCACACCATCCCACATGCCAATGGCAGGAAAACTGTGTTGGCTCTTCAACGCAGCTTCCAGCGCATCAGGGGCATACTTTCCCCAAAAGGCAGACACTCGCGGGTTGCTGTACCAGTGCTGTAACAACGCCGAGTCGTTCATGAGACTGAGGTGTGAGTACACTGTGTTGGGCTTTGGGCCAAGCGGCCCCATGTACGGGACAGGATTTGGTGAAAGGGATGCCACGCGGAATGAGAGATATTGCCCCACCGAGGGCACATAACGGGTATAAAAGATCTCACCCATCCGCGGCGGCTTCGGGCGGATGGGGTGTCTAACGTGGTTGGAGAAGGTGTACTGCAGGGGAGCTGGCGGATAATATGTTGGGAGGTGGGAGGCGCTGAAATAGGGGCCGATGGGGAATGATGGTATGCTTGTCAGGGTGATACTTGGCGGCGGGGCGGGATTATCTGAGAACTCGAGATGCGAGAGGGAGGACTGGAGGGCGATGTTGTCTAGCACAGGTGAACCGGGACGGCTGTTGGCTGGTGATCCGGGGTATGGGCTCCCCGCCTGCTTAGGAGTTGGCTGAAGGGTGAAAAGGAACAAACGGCCCGGGATCTGCCAAAACATCCGTTGCGAAACAAACATCTTGTCAAATGATTCTCCCATGTCGTGGACCGTCGTGCCCACGGAAGAATCGAGACTGGCGATCAAGCCCATCCGCGCCAACTTGGGGATCAAATTTCTCCCGCGGAGCACCCCCTCTTTTTTTATGCAAATAGACCAGTCTCCCTTCGGCCTGCCGGGTTTGGGGGTGTGTTTGGACATCTCGGTCGTGGTGAGGGTGGACGGGGCGGGTTGGTGAAAGTACCAGTAGAGCGTCACCCACAGCATCATGGCAATCAGACGGGTCGGGCTTGCCGCCGGCTTGAAATCGCTGCTCGAAGGCGTTGACATGGACGATATAAACAGACAGTCGTTGACAAGCGTGGGCTTTGTAAACGAGTGGATGTGTGATGGCGACACCGGTGGCAGGTCCGGGTCGACGCTGGCCGCACCCTCAATCCGCTTGTCCTCCTCGCTGTCCTGTGTATGGATAACAATGGTCCAGCCGGCTGGGAAGGCATTCTGGTGGGTGCTGAGGTCGTTCCACTTGAAAAAGAGGCCGGCGAAGACAGGAGTAACGGTAATGCTCTGCCCGTCGGGCAAGTAGAGGACGTGAGGCCCCATGGGTGAAAGGGAGTGCCTAGTTCGCGAGGGAAATCCGTATCTCAACGACGGCGAAATGCGCGCGTGGTTTCTTTCGCAAAGGAGTGGAGGGTTGGGGGCATTCGCAAAATTAAATGGCTATCGAGATTCGAGCGCGTTCGTCTACAAACTGGTTGGCGTCTAGGCCGCGGCATGCCGAATCACGGGAGTCGTTCAAGAAGGCGCCTGTCGTTGTTCCATCGAGAGGGCCATCTCCAGAATGACACGAGACCGTTGCATGTCTCTCCGCATCTCGGCGACCGTTGCGGCCTGCCGCGGTGGAGGGGTCGTGGAGGGGTAAACCAGGAGCGACGGCAACAAGGGGAGCTCCGAGCAATGGAACGTCATCATCCGAGGAGGAGGCCCAAGCTCTCCACCCAAAAAATCACCCCACCCTGCACTGGCGTCAGGGCTTGTCCCACCCCAAAAGCAGTTGACGCAAGATGGAAATCGAATGTCTTCGTTTTGGCAATTGAGGGCTAGGCTACCGGAGACTCCGACATGGCTATGACTTCCCCGTCTTATCTCCTTTCTCTGGCTTCTCCTTCCTCTTTTGATCCCCCGTCAGATTCTCGTCTTCTTCCTTCTCCGAAGACCGCGATTTGTCCTTTTTCTTGCTCTTTTCCTTGTCCAGGACCTCCTTGACCTCCTCGCCGACGTCTTTCGCATCGTCCCATTCGACATCGTACTCCACCGCGATCACCTTGATCTCGCTGCGTAATGCGTTTGCCTCGCGCACCATTTGCTCCCACCGTTGGATATCGAACCCCCGCTCCTCGTAGAGCGCATTTTGCCGTCGCGACACGGTCACGTTCATGGCTGCCTTGTAGGAGAGATCCCGGCTGATGTAGAGAAACCACAGATAACCCCCCATAATGGTCGCCAGACCCGTGAGATACGTAATTGGTTCCATCAGGTCCCATCCATAATTAGTGTGAAAGGAGAAATAGTAGACGACACCCCACCAACCCGTCAGCAATGCGAATCCTCCTTTTGCGAGCCGGTGCGCGCTACGGTGTGCGATTAGATCGCATTCTTTCTTGATATGGGCGAGCTGGTCGATCTTCCTGCTCATCTTCCGGAGCTGCACCCGCATGTAATATGTCCGGTCGTTGAAGGAGGGCACCGTGACGCGGAGCTCGACGCCGTGCCCTTCGATCTCGATCGCAAACTCCCGTCCTCGAGCGGCGTCTCGAATAAAGTCGCCAACTTCGGTGCTGCTGCTCCAACGAACCCAGTTCTTGTCAGAGGCCTCTCGTTCTGGTCCCTCGTGACCAAGACCCGAATACGACTCGACATGCGTGCTGCTGCTTGGACTGGTCTCCTTGCTCTTCGCTTCGGACTTTGAGGTTGGCCGGTTGTCGGCTTCATCCGCATCTTCGGCCCGAAAGTACACGTTGGGTATTTTTTCTTTTCCGTCTTCCTTCACAGGTGGTATTTCGGCCTGGATCAGGCGCTCGACGTATGAGAGAGGCTGCTGGGGGTGGATGAGAAGCGCTAACGGTTGGATTTTGTCGTTGGAGGAGATGGAGCGGCCATAATCCCGTGCATCGTTGTTTTCAATATCTTTCTCGATACTGATGGGCATCGGAAGGATCAGCTTGAGTAGCCTCGTCGGGGTTGTCAGCAGTTTCCCTGGTTCACGTCAACGAAGCCTTCACGGCATATGAGCATTTGTATCGCATACCCTTAACCACCGGCTCTGTATCTTCTTGTTCTTGGACAGGAGGCTTGTCTGCATTCTGGCGATGCCATGGCCGGTGCACTTGGCGCTGGCGCACTTGGACTTGCTTTTCGTGGTCATCGAGGCCCTTTTGGTTCAACTTCCTGGCCTTGGCTTCGTACTCGTCCTCTCGTAATGACCGTGTTGTTGAAAGAGGCCTTACAGGGCATATCGATAGTGCCCGTAACGGGATATGGGAGTAGCAAGCGGTCGTTTGAGGCGCTCCAATCTGACGGGGTAGTCGCCTAAGAAGCGTGTTCATCTCGACGACTTGCTCCGGCTGTTCAGAGCCCAATCAAGCTTGTTAAGATACCGAATAGCCAGAGAAACAAACGCAAGGCAAGTACTCGAGGACGCCGCCAAAGAGAGCACGCACGCATGCAAGCAGTCAAAGTCTAGACTTGTCGCGATCTCCTGTCGGGATCTGTGACGTCACATCCAGTTCCTGATCCAATTGGCGACGTGCCACGGTAGTGGAGCAGGGAGTGTCCCAGCAGCTACAGCCGCCATCTGAACCACCGGAGCTAGGATTCCTCTCCCGTTGCTTCCCTTGCTTCTTCATCCCACCCTCAAAGCGAGCTATCATCCCAACAGCCTTTTGCGCCGACGCCCAATCTGCATCCCTACTCCAACTCGTGGAATACGTGGTGAAACCAAGATGAGATGATTCTGCTGCGAGGCTTCGGAGCAGTCGGAAGATGCCGTCGTCCAAAAGCATGGAGAGCGGGCGCTGCCCAGACGGTCCAATCACCCCACAATGCATCCAGCCCATTGCATCAAAGCAGCTGTCAGCGGTGCGATAAGGAAGCTCCTGCATCCCGCCCTCCATCATGATGGCCTGGTGAGCCACTCTCTCATCGAAGCGCCGGCTCGTAAGCCCCTGTCCTCCGAAACACTACCGACCATGTAAACGTCGATCGACCGCTTTTCAGCATGGACAATATGTCAGAAACTAGCCACTCGAGCCCAGATGCAGCAGCTCTCCAGACCCAGACACGCAAGGCCGCGCGAAGCGATCGACCGTGCGATACTTGCCGCAAGCGCAAATCGCGTTGTGCAAAGGAGCCGGACCAAGAGCGCTGTGTTCTATGCACCTTTCACGACCGCGAGTGCACGTACAACGATGCCCCTCAACCACGGCGCAAGAGAACCGACGTCCTCGATGACGGTGTCGCAAGCGTGGATGGCACAGTAGACACCGAGATAAGGTCAACCCCGACTTCCTGATCGTCCTTTTCGCGCAGCCGGCAACTAATACCCTGCGGGGCAGCAGGCCACCTCGAAAGAAGACGAAAGGCACGCAAACCGACGACGACAGAACCTTCATCCAGCCTGCGACGTTGACTTCTGGACGATCCCTCCTCGACCGCACACTAGGACTACACCGAACCACGCACTTCAAGTACATTGGCCCTAGCTCTCTACACGAGGAGCGCTTGCTAGATCTCATCCACCGATTCTATGAATCTGGCAACGGAGAAGACGGGTGCAAGTTCCGTCGAGTGGCAGACTCGACCACATTCCTCTCCAAATCAGACCGACACACGCTCTTCAGCGCCGATGTCGACGGCGATCTTGATGCGATTGAACAGTTCGTTCGGCCCCATGGGCCAGGGTTGGTCGACTTGTATTTTCGCATCGTGCATCCCAGCTATCCCATCCTACATAAGGGCGTCTTTCTTGAGAAGTACGGGCGAAGCTACAGAGAGTTCTCGCCGCCTTTGCTGGCTGCAGTCTATTTGCTAGCGATGGATTGGTGGGAGTACGACCGACAGCTCTCTTCTCATGCAAAGCCCGACGGCGAGGCGCTCCTTCGGATAGCCATGAAAGCCCTCACGGGAGTGATACACCGGCCGAAGCTTTCGTCGGTCCAGGCCAATCTCCTGCTTCTCCAGAGATCCGGTGGTGATTCTTGGGTTCTTACAACACAAGTTGTGGCTATTGGCGAAGAGCTCGGTCTGCATCTCGACTGCACGTCATGGAACATACCAGAGTGGGAAAAAGGGCTCCGAAGAAGACTGGCATGGGCCATCTTCATGCAGGACAAATGGGGCGCCTTGATGCATGGGCGCCCCTCTCATGTCATAGCATCGAATTGGCAGATGCCCCGAGTCTCGCTCGCAGATTTTCCCGAGTCCGCAGCCGACGACGACGATAAAGAGGGGAGCACCGAAGTTGAAAAGGGGCGGCTCTTATTTATCCATCTGACAAAACTTACACAGATCATGGCCCAGGCACTCGACATTCTATACAATCCGGATCAGGCCAAAATACAGGAGCTCTTGGCCAAAAGTGGCATCCAGGGCTTGCTGGAGCTTGTCAAGCCAATGGCTGTGAAGCTCAAGGAATGGGCAAACGACATGCCGCGCGACCTGCGAATGGAGGATGTCAAAACCAGAAAACTATGTTCGAACGGATATCTCCATCTCTCTTACTTCGTCACTGAGATCATCATCCACCGCCATATCATCCGCAGCTTGACGCCTGACACGCCACTGGCTCTGCGCGATCTCTGCCGCGAAGCCGGCAAAGCGCGCCTAGAAAGAGCGATCGACTTTGTCGAGGACCTTCGTCCAGAGCACTTGCAAGCCTTTTGGTGGTTTGCTTCCCCCAAATCCCTCGCCTTCATCCGGACGTACGGCGGTCTGTTGTGGGCGACAAGCTCCACAGACGCCGAGGCCGAGTTTTATCGGAGTAAACTGGAGGCCTTTCGATGGAGTCTCAAGGTCCGAGCGAAGGGCGTGAGCTTTGTTGCGGCGGCCCTACAAGAGATGGACGAGAGTCTCCAGGATATCGACATGTCCCAATCGCCTGTTGGCCGTAATGTTTTTGGACAAAGCCAGCCCGCAATAGCGGCGTCATCGGCGAGCATGTTCTCCAGCGGGAACGATGCCGAGACGCAGACACCGATGCAGGAAGACATGGCGCTACATACCATGTATGAAGGGCAGAGGTTCGAGTCGATCGAGACAACGCCGGGGTTTAATCTGCTGGAACTGGACGGTGCATCTTCGCATGGCTACCTATCGGAGGTGGGGGAGCAAAACTTTTTCTTCCCCGGTCTTGCGGGGTCATAAGTGATCGGGTTCGAAGCGTCTCGCTGTCCTGGATATCGGCGTTTATGTTGTTCGTGTGATCTTATACCCTGCTTGGACGAACCGGGAGGGTTGTGGACATCTGCAACCGATCGAGTTAGCCATCTGAGTTTGTGCCATGATAGCATTGATCTGGGTCCCAAACAAAAGCTTGCTTCACATCATAAACGCGTAGGAGGCAACGATACCTCAAAACGCCATTGCTCCAAAAATAATAATTTTGCGGCCACAATAGAAGCCCATGTTGAAGTTCGCAGTCCCAGCCCATGTCACACTCAGTCCTCGCGGCGCTATGTCTGACATATATCCCAGAACCCAAGATTACCAGCATGTCCACCGCGTGCCGACGGCCCGGTCTCACGTCGGATTCCTGCAAGTAGGAGGGGCGGGCACCAGCCGCCGGCGAGCTGAGACATGCCGTCGGCCTGGTGGTGCCAAGACTGTTGACACATGCAAACCAAATCAAGGGCGCTGATGACACGACGAAATCCAAAAGGGGTAAACATCATTTTGTTACCTTTGCTCATCTCATCGTTTCTCTCCAACGATGCATCATATCACATGTATTTGTTACTTAAATCATCGAACAGGCATTTTGTTGTTGTTTTTTTCCCATTCATCATCAACATTGCTACAAAGAAATACATATTCATCTTCGTCGTATCTTATCCTTCCGCCCTATTCGAATCCGCTACGCTAGGCACGCCTCACAAGTACGAAGCCTCAACCAAAAAGGCGACGGTGAACTTGGAGTGCCTCAAGACCGTAGGCCACATGATGGTTGAATAAGCCTAGAAAAACCAATTAGCATTACCACTTCTTCACACACAAAGGGGATGAGTCGGGTGGGCTTACATCATTAGAAGTGTGAATGTACGGCGTACTCGTCGCCATCTTCTCATCGCACACATAAGCAGCCGGGAATCCATTCGACCGAGCCGACGCGTGATCCGAGCATCCATACCCGCATGCATCGCTGGTCGTGGCGCCCGTATACGCCGTCGCGATCACGCGCGTGTAGGCCGTCAACGCCGAATCGACATAGTCGGTGTAGATGCTAATCTGGCCGCTGGGAGAATACCCAGCCATGTCCTGGTTGACAACAGCCAGCACAGTCTTGCCGGTGGACTTGTAGTTGGCGAAAACGCCGGCAGACCCCAACAGGCCGCCCTCCTCGCCGCCGTAAAAGTGGAACTCGAGCGTGTCTTTGGGGGCGTACTTGGCATTTGCGAGCACGCGCAGGGCTTCGAGGATGACAACGACGCCGGAGCCGTTATCGTCAGCGCCGGGGCCGCGGGCTGTGGAGGAACCGCCTGTGCTGTCGTAGTGGGCCGAGACGATGACGAGACTGGCGCTGGTGCCGGGGATTTTGGCAACGATGGAGGGCTGGTTGAAGGAGTGGGTGAATTTGGTTACTGTGATGGCGGGGTTGGCGGCGGCGACGGACTGGATGGTTGTGAAAAGCCAGTCGCTTGCTTGGGTGCCGTAGGTGCTGCGGTAGTAGCGGTTGTGGAAGTCGGTGAGGGTCTTCAGCCAGCTCTGCGGGCCGGTGTTGCTGACCTGGGCAATCAAGGGGTTGGCCACGGACTGCTTGGTTGCGCTGGTAGGGTAGGTGATGGCCCGGGCAGCGATTGGCGACTCAGAGTCAGGGGTGGAGAGGAGGGCGAGGACTTCCGGGTCCTGAGCGTGTTAGTGGATGGCAGTTGACAACGGTGTGAGCAAGGCTTACGCTGATGTCAGTAATGTCGACAAAGTGCTTGCCCTTGGCAGTGTACTCTGTGATCTTCTCCTCCTCGGTCACCCAGACGCCGGGGTCTTCGGGCGAGGTCTTGATGAGCCGCAGCCCGGTGGTGACATCCGGAGCCTCGGCAGGGGCAGCCGCAACCAGGTACGCCGAGCCGGCAAGGAGCGAGACAATCCTTTGGAGATGCATTATGACTTGAGAGCTCGGGATGGGGAGATGAGACGACCGGGCCAAGAGTCCCATCCCTTGGAGGCTCTTAAATATGTGAAGCGTCAAGTGTCTACTCGGTCCCTTCTTCCCTCGGCCCAGTTACCTACCTTACCTTACCTTACCTACCTCCCTATTCCACGCACGGCAGCCCGTCGTGGCAGCTTCAGGCGCCAAGCACAGCCATGAGGGCACAGATGCGCTCGCTGTTATCCCGAACAAGCAGCTTGAGCGGCCGCGTGGGTTGCACACTCTGGATCAGGCAGGTACCGATACGATAAGTACCGGTGCATCGAGACGGGGCTGCATGATGCGGCGGCCCGTTGCGACGCTGCGCCCTGGCGAACTGCCGGATGCGATCTAGCCCTCTGGTAGTGGTGCGTCAGGCACACCCACCCCCACACCCACGGGCGCCGGTTATCGTGGTCATGACGAGATTGCTCGCGGACCAAGGCTACGAATCCGTTGCTCGCACGCCATGGCGGCCCATGTGCGCGATGCGCAGGGGTAAATGAGTAGTTGTGTCGAAGGGGCAGCTTGAGCGCTGAGTGGTTGGCTGCAGGCGCCAAGCGTTTGCAATGATCGCCGCGGGTGATAACCAGCAGAATGCCAACGGGAAACGATTTTGAGTTCTTACACGATATTGGAGACAAAGCTTGACTGATTTGTCGTGGCGACTTTGAGGCTCTCTAGGTTGCGTCTTCAGCGTGGCCCTGAGCAGTGATGGGCTTGGCAGGGCTGAGTCGGGCTGGAGGAGCTGAGTAACTCGACCAAGACAAGGCTCTAGGCTTGACACACCAAATAGCGACATCATGCGATGAAGCAGATGCCCTGTAAATCGGGCATCATTGCAGAAAGACCGGCTGTCTCAGCCCCAGCACGTCAGTCTTCAGCCTCAGCTCAGCTCGTATCCCCCTCGCGATGGCAACGAAAGGACTTGACGTCATCGCGCTCGGGCCACCTGTATTTTGTAACTGGAGTTCGCCGTGAAAGGTTGGGCCTGCTTGGTTCGTCAAAATGCGGCTCATCAATACGCACACCCTCCACTTGGGGGGCAAGGAGTTTGCCACCTCGGCAACACCTCCATACGCGATCCCATGGCATGCCTAGGGTGACGACGAGGCCACCATGCCAGAGATGCACTACGCCAATATCCAGCCAGCCAAAAGGCTCGAAAAGATCGCCGGGCTTGTATTGAGGCTCGTCGCATCCGAGGTTCTGGCCGCAGGAGTACGCAGGTCAAGCAGCTTACGAAAAAGACCTGTCGATTGCAGTTTTCGCCATCACCAGTATCCCGTTCAACACCCTGCAAAACCTGGGAGATCTGAGCTTCACCCCTGCCGGCGAGATCATGTCACGGGTGTCGAAGAGGGCGACAACCAGGGTTGAAGACCAAGCCGATTTGGCCATAGGGCTGTTCGACGTCGGCATGCCGTTGCTATACGGTGAGGGCCAAAATACCTTATCCATCTTCAGGGCCTTCGACCCTCCACCTTGACCCTCTCAATAACGCGGGCAACCCCGCCAGACGAGGCGCAACGCCAGTTCCATATCCGGTTCGGCCCACCTCTCTTCCTTGAGGAAGCGCTTGGGGAGCGAATTGCGAAGTCGCTAGGTTGTGCATGTGCGCGCACATACATCAGGAAACCACAGCCATTGTCTCATTCATCAGGAGCTCCGAGCATGAGAGCATCGGAAACCGACGGCGTCGGCCCGACCCACACGAGGGAGTAAACGGTCCGTGTGGGCGCCGAATTGACACTGCCAACAACAAAACAACAGCAACAGTCACTTGATCGCGCGTGCATCTTGCATCCGTGACAGAAGTGTCAATTGGCAGGAGAGGATGCGACGCAGACAAGTGCGCGGAGGCAGACAGCTTGTCTTGCGCCTCACCATCGCCATTGGAGAATCATGAATCACCAAGACATCCGTCAAAATGGCAGTCCAGCCCACGCAGGAGTCGAGCATTTCCCCATCTCCCCTCCCTCCCTTTTCCGATTTCCCCTCTTCTCGCCGAATCTTTCGAATCGCTCAGCCTTCCGAACATCATCCTGACCCCTCACAGCCCGACCAACCCCGCCCCCTCGGAGCCAGTCTTTGGCAAGATCCCATGGCCAGGCGGAAGCAGAGTGACGATACGGCTCAAGTGAACCACGACATAACCACATTCTTCCCTCTTTCCAAAGCTCAGCGAAGCTCCCAGTCCGCCGAAGAATTCAAGAAGGCTGTGGATGTCCTTGCGGCCCAGGCAGCAGGGCTGGAGGTGGTGGTCATGCCTTTGTTCCTCAGCCCATCAGAGATCTCTGTGGGGCTCTACAAGAGAACGTTGATGGACATTGATGAGACATATGACGAGGTTGAGAAGAAGTATGGACAAAAAGATTGTGTAAGTGGCCCAGTGCGTTCCCTGGAGCGCTCAGCTAGCGACCTGGGTGTAGAAAGCGGACGAACTTGCGGCAGAGATGGGACAGTTCGTCAACATTGCCGAGACCCTCGCCAGTTCCTCGCCGTTTCTAGCATTCAACCTACTTCTTGACATCGGCGAGCATGCGTACGACGACATAGACTTCGAGCAATTGCAGTTTGACCCCCGTGTTCAACCTGCCATGTACTCGGACGACCCCCCTGATCGGTCAGGAGATCAGACCGAGACCCTGTTCGAGTGTATGGATCGTTTGATGGTCAGAATCATTCATGAGCTGGGTTCGACCGGACCCCAGGAGGATAAGGCGCCCAACGTCAAGCCTCACAAACGTGACATGGGTCGTTCGTTCAGCCTGCCTGGTTGTGATGTTCGGACATTCAGCAAGCAGATGTACCTCCGGCTCCAAAGTGACCGTCAAAATGACCTCCTCCATCTGATCCGTGTTCGAAGAAAACGCAGAGAAATCGCTGGGACGAGGTCCTGGGCTCTGAACGCCCTCAATGACTTGACCGAGACTGGCTCCAGGATCGAAAGGAGACACGCTAAGCTGGGCAAGTTCTACTTCCCCGTAACCATCTCGAAGCTGTGCCGCCTCAAAGGTGTCGACCTCAAGGAAGTATACACGTGTGTTCACCCGTGCCGTTGGCTTGTTGTCCATGTCTAATCGATCCTTCTGTGCTCCAGGCTTCACTTTGATGATTCTCGGCTTCCGACGGAAATACCAAGGGATGAGTACTTTTGCTGGTTTCCTCGCGGGCTGGGCGGTCAATATAACTTGTTCTTTCGTCGGGGCGGCTCATGTCGACGTTGAAACTCCGTGTATCAAAGATAATCGCGCGTTCCAGGGCCCTGCGGTTTTGGCGAAAATGCATCTCTTTTACCCCCAGGCTGACCATGTGGTTTTGTTGTGTTTCGGCTCAGGGGACACCTGCCAATACCCGTCGAAGTAACTCCCTCATCGGGCCTTGGCTACGTGACAATCCCGCCCAAGCCCGCCCTGCAGGCTGCAACCCCTCTTTTAACGCCCAGTAAACACAAAGCGATGTCGTTCAAGCTCGACCATCGCGATCTGGACCCAGGATTGTCGAAATCCACTCAGTCTCACTACACTTATCAACCTTTGGAAGGGCCGTCTTCAATCCGAGTAGTGACGCTGCAGCCCTCCACCTCGTTCGACTCTGACCTGTCGTGCGATATCGTTGAAACAGTTTTGGACGATACTGGCGCCGACTCGGAACACGCGACATACGAAGCTCTGTCTTACACCTGGGGCAGCGATGAATTCTCGGCAACAATCTGCATTGGAGGATGGCAGACCCTCAGAGTCACTGCGAGCCTTGCCGATGCCTTGAGACATTTGCGTCTCTATGACCGACCCAGGACACTGTGGATCGACAACATCTGCATCAACCAAAGCGATGTCGCCGAGAAGGGTCGTCAGGTTTTTCGGATGGGCGACATTTATCGGAGGGCGGAGGCGGTTATCGTTTGGCTCGGGTCGGGTGATGCATCGGTCCGCGAGGCCTTTTCGTTTCTCCAGAAGGTTGCTGTCTCTTCTGTGGCGTGGCCGATCCCTGCCCGTGTCCTTCACGACGAACAGTTCTCCCCAGCCCTGGAGCCCGACCCCGACGCAGATGGCGACGCACAAAAGAGGGCCTTCGAAGCGCTCACCAACGAGGCTGTCGAAGTCGGAGCTGATGCCGTCTACCGATTGCCCTGGTTCTCTAGAATCTGGGTTGTCCAGGAGGTATCGCTCGCGCGCTCCGCCGTGCTCGTTTACGAAAAAGAGACCCTCGACTGGGAGCTCCTGGACCGCGTTACCATCACCCTGCTCTCGACACTGAAAGGGCGGTACTTCAGCCATCAGGTCAATGCGAAGTCTTATCGGCTTCAAGCATCGCTCCAGCCAGCCAACACGATAATGAGGGTTCGACACCACGTTTTGCGTAGCCGCAGCTACATCTTTGTCGACGACTGGCTGGAGTATGGCTGGATAGCGAGCGCCCTCAGCAAACATGGGTGCAAAGATGACAGAGACCGCGTGTACTCCACATTGCATCTTTTTCCCAAGGGCTCGCTGCGCCGGCACACACTGATTCCGGATTACACCATCGGAGTCGAGGAGGTCTTCAGCAACTTCACCAGACACATGCTTCGCCGATCCACCGACCTGGGAATTCTTCTGGATGCCGGGCTCTGCAACCAGGGGGAGCCAACGGCGCACCCAAGACTGCAACTCCCATCGTGGGCCATCGACCTTCGAAGAGACCTGTCGAACGGATGGGGTCCATTTTCCAATTTGTCATCCTTTTGTGCAGCTACCAGCTCTCCAGTGGTAGTGTCGGACACAACTCAACCCTGCCGGATTCGAGTAGGAGGCTTCATCCTTGATGATGCGGTCGAGCTCACGCTCGGTGGGTCGGCGGTCGAGCCTGACGCTGAACCTGAGATTGTGATGACACCAGCCGGCTTTGAGCCAACGCGGTCATCCATCGTGACTATGATTGACCGGGCGAGAAAAGAACGGTATAGTCACATCCGAAGTCTTTGTGGAGGCGGTCCGGTGGAAACCTTGGCCTTTGCGGCTTGCGCAGACGGGTTCAATTCCACTTTTCACGGGTGCGTTGACGGAGAATATCTTGAGAAAGCAGGCCAAGTGGCCGAGTTGTGGCGGGGTATGATGGAGAGCTGCATCAGCGAGGATGGGGAAGTGTTTCAATGGCATCAAAGACTGCTGAAAGGTGATTTTGAAGGCTTTCCGACCGAGATTTCTGAGGATGGTTTGAAGGCATCGTGCTTCATGCAAGGGTTTGCCGGCATGTTTACCGCTTCAACATTCTGGTTTGGGAAGAAATGTTTTGGTGTTGGGCCAAAAGGGATGAAAAGCGACGGGTCGGATTGCATTGCGATTCTCAATGGGGCCAGAATGCCATTTGTTGTACGGAAGGTGGAAGGAGCGGACGAGTTCCAGCTTGTTGGGCCGTGCTACAGCGCCGGCTTCATGCGAGGCGAGGCCGCAGCTCTTCGGGCGGACGATGAATCTTCAATTTTCTTGGTTTAAATGTGAAAGAAAAGCACGCGTTAGATCTGAAGAAGAAGCGCTCGCGATGTCATGTGTCGTGCTTGAGCAACGGACAGGAAGGTGGCGTTTCTGTTGATGACTAAGCACCCCACCAAGCAGCTTCACCCTGAAATTTCACCGAAGCTCCTCAACCTTCGTGGCTCTGGCGGAGAAGCCAAACCCACTTACAATGAAGGAGGCAGACCAAAAACGGATCGAGAAGCTCATCGCTTGGGCACAGCACCATGGGGCCGAGTTGCACCCCTCCCTCGAAGTGTACCATGACGACATCACAAAGTTTTCTCTCCGGGTCCGACCATCGGTGACTGCTGAGCTTGAGCCGGGCTTCGTTGCTGTCACTTGCCCCCTCTCGATTACACTATCCTACCTCAACGCCCTGGTCGATGGCCCTCTACTCTTGCCTCCTTCTTCTACTCAACATACCCCTGCGTTTCCCGCCCGCTTCATGACATCAAGTCCTCCACACGTCACCGGCCGGTTCTTTCTGATGCAGCAATACCTCAAAGGTGCCGATTCATTCTGGTCACCCTATATCTCGACTCTACCCAAGCCAGAGCTGGTCAACTCATGGGCCTTGCCTGCGTTCTGGCCCGAAGACGACATCGCATTTCTTGAGGGGACAAATGCGTCCGTCGCTATCGGTGAGATCCAGGAAAATGTCAAGAGGGAATTCAAACAGGCCAGGAAGGTGCTCAAGGAAGAGAGCTTCCCCGGCTGGCAAGATTACAGCCGTCTTCTCTACAACTGGGCTTTTTGCATTTTTACCAGTCGCAGCTTTCGGCCTTCACTCATTACCTCCCCGTCCTCAAGCAAGGGTATCAAGGATATCCTACCGCCTAGCTGCGGCATCGACGATTTCTCCATCTTGCAGCCTCTCTTCGACATTGCCAACCACTCCATGACCGCAAGATATGCCTGGGACCTCGCTTCGAATCCAAATGCTTGTGGGTTGATTTGCAAGGATGTTTATCCAGCCGGGGGCCAGATTTACAACAATTACGGCATGAAATCCAACAGCGAGCTACTTCTGGGATACGGTTTTATTCTCCCGGAGACTGGGGACCTCCACAACGATTATGTTCATGTCAGAAAACGCCAGACTGACTCGGAGACGGGAAAACCAAAAGACTTTCTCATTTCCCTGAGGCCCATCAACCACCCAAGCTCCCTCGCAGGAAGGTCTAGGCCAGCCGCCCCAGGGCCATGTCAACTTCATCTCCTTCCTCAGTTCTCACACTTCGAACCTTCATTGATCTATGATCTTGCATGGGCGGTCTCATCTCCAGAGGAGCAACAGGCGTTGCAAGAGTTTGCCGTCTCAGACGGTTCTCAGGCCCCAAGCGTCCCGGCGGAGCTACAGGAACTGATTGAGAGGATCGAGTATGGACTCTCTGCAAAGCTAATGCAAGACTACCAGCGTCTTCAAGAATCCGAACCGACGGAAGAGGATGGGACCGAGGACGAAGCAAGTCCGGCTCAAGCATCGAACCGAAACCAAAAACTGGCCTTGGACTACCGGACGCAGTGCGAGAAAGTGTTAGTCACCGCTTTGCAAGCTCTAGGCAATTGATTCGATAGCATCCAAAGCATCGGCTTTGCTATTCCTGCCTCGCACCCCCTTTTTTTAGTCTTGGCAGCGGCTCTATCACCTCGACATGCGAGTTGCCAGACAAACTTATCCATCGATGCGCGTTGCTCTCAGTCAAAGCGTAGCGCCACCATCAGCCATATGCAGCCCTTGCATGAATTTCATGAGGGTCGACCTCTCAGCCAGCAACCGGCTCGGAAAAGCAAGTCGAAGGCAGCAAACTTCCAGCCAACCCCGCGACCGCGCCGCTCAAATATGAGTTCCCATCCCGCCTCAACTCAATTCGCACCTCACCATTCTCTCCGCCCAACACCCACAGCTACCTACCTACCTCAATCAACACTCACCAACGCACACTCATACAAACCAACTATGGCCTCCGTCTCCCCTCAAGCCCCTCCCCCTCCCTCCCTTGGAACCCCTCCGTCAGCAGAA
This sequence comes from Cercophora sp. LCS_1, assembly GCA_036250225.1. Taxonomy (NCBI): domain Eukaryota; kingdom Fungi; phylum Ascomycota; class Sordariomycetes; order Sordariales; family Lasiosphaeriaceae; genus Cercophora; species Cercophora sp. LCS_1. The sequence goes on from JAPZLL010000004.1 coordinate 938,896, forward strand.
CAAGTCTTCGACACCATCTCCTCCCGCTACGAAGTCGCCTTCTCAGGCCTGACCCCCCAAATCGCCTCCATCCAATGGATCCTCACCACCCTCGCATCGGCCAACACCAAGCCCGCCAAAATCATCGATCTCGGCTGCGGGACCGGTAGCCCCGTGTGCTCGACCCTGTCCGAAGCAGGCCACGACGTCCTGGGCATCGACATCTCGTCCGCTATGATCGAAGCCGCACGCTCACGCGCTCCCAAGGCCCGCTTCGAGAAGCGCGACACGCGTGACTTCAACCCCGGAGAGGATGTCTATGATGTTGTGACGATCTACTTTAGTCTCATTGCCGGCGTCTCCCAGGATGAGATCCGAGGCACGATCAAAAAGGTGTATGGCATGCTGAAGCAGGGCGGCCTGTTCGTGTTTGCGACGGTGCCGCTGGATGCGGAAAATGTGGATATCCAGTGGATGGGGAACCCGGTGACTGTGTCGAGTCTTGCGCACGAGGATATCGTTGCGACGATTACGGGCGCCGGGTTCGAGGTGGTCAAGGAGGATCTGAGTGCTTTTACGCCAAAGGGTGTGGAGGCGGGGATTTGCAAGGAAGAGGATGTCTGGGAGGAGACGCACTTGTTTGTGTGTGCGAAGAAGGCTTGAGTCCATCACATTGTAACAAGACTGGTTTTACATGCCTTGTTTATGTTCCGATGTTTATGTACACGCTACCTATATACAACATTTGTGGAACTTCCTCCCCTTTGTCTGCTCTAGCAGTTATACGGCCCCTGCTGGCGCGTAAAGTTACCAGGCTGGTACATGCCCTCGGGCGTATCACCCAGGCACTCAGCAACAGTGACGAGCTTGAGGTTGTTGGTCTTGGCCCAGTTGATCAGCCACGGGGTGAGCGTGTTGACGGTGCCGGCATACGTCTCGTGCATCAGGGGGATGTGGCCGTTGCCGCTGGCGCCCGCGCGCGTGAACACCTGCTGGCTCTGCGCGGGGGATTGGTTGTTCCAGTCGCCCGCGTCGACGTCGTTGGTCACAACCTTGTATTTGAGCTCCTTCATCACAGGCAAAAACTGGCCGCCCGTGGCAAGGTACGGCGGCCGGATGTACGCCGGCTTGATGCCCAACAGATTAACGAGCGCCTGCTCAAGCTTGGTCATCTCGGTGCGGATGTTGGCGGCGGACATGGAGCCCATGTTTTGGTGGGACCTTGTGTGGTTGCGTCAGGCATGTGCTGCGTGTGACATGTCACGGTCATGTGGATGTGTAGCTTACCATGTGTGCGAAGCGACTTGATGCCCCGACTTGAAGGTCTTTTCGACAGCCGCCTGTTGTTTGTAGATGCAACCGTACAGCGTGCCCGTCCAGAAGAAGGTGCCCTTGGCGCCGGCCTTGTCCAGGATATCGACCAGGGTCGACGTGTATTGGTACGGGCCGTCGTCGTAGGCCAAGGCCAGCATTCCTGGGGAGGCGCACTTTGTGATGACGATGCCCGGGTTCGGCGCCCGCTTGATCAGCTCGATGGGGCTCGGGGCCGGGAGGGCGGCGGCACCCGCGGCGAACAGGGCCAGGCCCGTGATGATGGACTCGGCGAGCATCTTCGGTGGACTACAGTTCTGCAGACTGTTTTGCACACACGTGATGCCTTGGAAATTCCGGGATGAGAGGGGGAAAAGGGGGGAGAGTGTTGATGGCGGTTAATACCTTTTATACGGGACCCATCATCGTTCTCCCTCCCCTCGGAAAGGATGGCCCCCCCATCTTCTCCAACCGGGCTCGTGTGGGGTGCTACTGCGGAGGAGGACGACGCGGGAGTACTGGATGCGGACAAAAGGGAGTGGATACACCTATCACGAGCATTTACCATCTTTTGTCTTTTGGGTCGATATGCGCAATCTGGAAAACCACGGTGCCAAGATGGCATGATGGCGTAAGTGACTTCTCCGGGTGTGCTAGGGATAATTACGGCGGGCATAAGGCGAGGTGCGCGGCCTGGGTTCCCCGTGAACTGATAAATTGCGGACTTTAGCCGTCTTGGTCTTCTGGGGAAGCGTGTGTAACGGGTGCCGTAGAGTTGGTGCCAAGATTACCAGGTCGGGTGGCAGCGACACTCTATTGTAGACAGGGGCATATAACAAACGAGAGAGGGCGGCCAGTTTTTTTTTTTTTTTTTTAAGGATGTGTTTTAAGTGTGAACGGCGGTGATGAGGCGCTTCCCTTTCGACGCTTGTCGACGTCCATCACGCCAGGTATTGAGGGCTCAAAAATAAGGAGACGAGAGCAGAGGCTAGATGGACTCTTGGCTCTCCTCCAGTTTGGCCTCATTGGGTTCTCGGGAGATCCTTGGAAGATCCACGGGCGCCGGGCTGCCTTTCGTGAACTCAAGGTTTGTTTTCGTTGGGTGCAATTCCGAAAATGGGTGTCCATCCGTACAGACATGTCGGTTGCGTCTCAGGTGTTGTGCAACTGAAGTTGCCCCTCACTTGTGCCATGGAACGGAACGGCATCAAAGCGCATCTTCCACGTCGGCAGGCCCATTTTCCCCTTCCAATTGTTCAATGCATGGAAGAATATGTCCCGAGACCTACAGGTATTGTTGTTAGCACCAAAAATGTTGTGCCCATACTTTTGGAAATACCTTTCTTGGCTGAGGTCTCTCGAAGTGGAGTGTTGGATCGAGGTCGAGCTGTGAGCGACTTCACGGAATGGCTGGGTCAAAATTCCCCATGCCCTCATGACTGGGAAGTGCTACCATGAGCCTCCCACAATTGCAGGCAAAACTGTCAATGTGGGGACCCACAAGACCGCTCCTGTCGGCGGCCTTATTGCAGCTCTAGCCGATGACAAGACCGAACCTATTCCGCTTCCTTTCAGCGAGTTGCACCGTATTGATAGAGAATGGCATTTGCCCGTAGGCTCCGAATTGCTGTCCGAGTTACTAGCACCTTACTCCGGGTCTTGGCCACCGGGCCGGTGCGGGGCTGCCGTCCCATTGTCGCCGGCCCAAGGACCTGGAACGGCTCGGGGCTTCCATTGGAGCGGTCGCACGCTGATCACTCACATCTCTGCACTGATTTTCAGTGTTTATCTCCCAACTTAGGTCCCTTGGGCTGTCCTTGCTGTCCAACCTAGGAAGGAAGGTCAGGAGGATACAGGGTCGCGAGGGAGCGTAAATGTGCCTTGTGTGCCTGGCGCTGACAGCCTGGTTTACCGCGGGGCATTTCAGCGGCGCAACCCAGCTGACCACCACTGACACGCTGCAAGTAAAACACAGGGGCAACTGCCCTGTAGGCGCGGAGCGCGAAAGAAGATGGCTTGTGCTGCCAGACATCTTCCTCGTTGTGAGGTGCTCCCGTTATGACCCTTTGACCTTTTGGCAGACACAAAAATGGCGCCCGACGAAAGGCCTCGAGGGACTGGCGCCTGGCAAAAATACAAGCTTGGCCAAGCCCAGTTCACATCGTGGCTGGTAAGGGCGGTGTGATCGAGCAACACAGGGAAGGAACCATCGACTGTTGGAACTGCGCAGGAGCCGCGGAAGAAGACACGGACCCGGAAGAGGAAAGAGAAGCCGGCAACGCTCGATATCGACATCGACCCCGAGATTGCCGACTCAGTACGCTGCTCCCAACTCGAGGTTTTGGTTGCCTCCTTCGTCGAGAGCGCAACCCCCGATGACGTTCCCGACGCTACGATTCGCACCCTCAGAGAAGTCGTTGCGCTGCGCAAACGAAGCTTCAATTTCTTCAACAGACTCAGCCAAAAACCAGCAACCCGCAACTGCAGCAGAGCAATGCGAGCCATGCCTACGTTATCGCCGTGCTAGAGAAGGCCCTGGCAAGGCTGGAAACCTTCAAGTCGACCCCAAAGAGTGAAGAAAAGCCGGGGCTCGCCAGCTTGACTAACAAGTTCACCCACCTCCAAGTCCAGCCAACACCGGACGGTGTCAGCGACGAAGAGAGCTACGACTGCCGGACCGCTCAAAAGGGAGGGTCCACGAAAAACAAGAAACATCTGCGCAAGGACGGGAAGAAGAAGAAGAAGAAGAAGAAGAAGAAGAAGAAGAAGAAGAAGAAGGCGGGAAAAAAGGCCCAGGAGACACAGGCTCTCATCCAGACGGAGGGCAACACCGACGATTTTTGGGTGGACCGCTTTGACTTTGGCCCCTTCGATGCGCAAGACGATGCGCAAGACGATCCACACGACGATGGCGAGCCCGACCCGTTCGATGTCTATGTGATGGTATACTGTTTTTTTCGAGGACTTCAATGTCATCCACAATTATGTTGCAGACGGTGGTGTGACTATTGGTACGATCGCTCTGTGTCGTTTCACACCCTCGCCGCCCTAACCAGTGCCGCGTTCGACCTGTTCCACTCACTCGAGGAGGAATCCATGGGGCAGGCAATACGCGTCAATCCAGACTTTTGGCAGTACGATGTCTTAGTTCGGACGCTGTTTCTTGGCGTAGGCCGGGACTCTACGGACTTCCTCAATCACGCCCACTTGACCGGGGAGGAGATGTTTGAGCGGTTCTGTGGCCGCGAGCTCAACTGGAACGCCTGGACAATGATTCGTGAAGCGGCCTCCGCTTGCCGCGGTCTCGGAGACGGATGTTTACCCGTGATACCGCACTCAAAGTTGGTTCCGGTCGTCTACGGCGCGCGTGATATGGAGACCATATTCCCTTTGGTCGTGCTGTCGCCAGGCCACTCATGACGGAGGTGTCTGTCATTGGGTTCTTGAAGAGCAAGGGCCGTCTTCCAGCAGTTCTCCCGGTTGAACCCCGTCTGTATCTCGACATACAACGGATAGCGAGAACAGAGAGGATCTCGTGTGCTCTTATATTTTCCCTTCAGCTCTGGGTGGACATTCGCGGTATTATCGAAACGGATGCATGTCTCCCCTTTAGAGAACTCCGGAGAACGGCGCCATGGGCCAAGAGGGCTTTCGAAGCCACCCCCAGAGTATTTGTACCGGGGCAAGGAAATGGACGAGTGGAAGCAACATTGGGAACAAAGGATCGAGGGTGAGATTCAAGCCTTGATACAAGACGACTTTCTCTCTGAGCCCCTCAAGGCCCGGTATAATTATTTTGCTATGCAGAGGAACCGGAGCCCCATTTCTTCAAAAGAACGACCCTGTGTGGTCCGGACTGTTGGATCTCCGTCTCAGACTAATGACAAGCGTGACAGGGCACTTGTACACGGTAAGGACACCCTTTCAACTTGTCTACGATCCGGCTACATGTTGCATGTTAGATGGCTGACCCGCTCTCAGATGCTCAGCTATGTCATAGAGGCTGCTGCTTGCATATACCATGCTACCTGTACACTCGATTCTACGCTCCCCGCTTGGGAGATGATGCGGAGATATATCGACACGTACACCCACACTAGTGTGTTCGCAGCAGGGCTCAAATGTTGTCAAGGTCCCAGTGTTATCCTCGCCAATTTTAAGCCAGTTTGGGAAGCTTTCCGGTGTCAGGGCCCAATGAGCAAGTCGGGGAACCCGAGACCCTTCGATTTCGTCCCAATCATCGACGTATGACGCGTTCTGTATGGTAGGTACGGGGCGATAGATGACCTCGTAAGTGGTATTTGCGCAACTCCCCTCTACCCATGTCCCACGGCATTTTCGCTGTCAGGAATACAAGCATCACCACTCCTGGATCACTTCAGCCCCTATACCCCCTTCTACTGTCTTCGGGATGTATCTGACAACCCCATGAGGAATTCCCCGCTTCCTACCTCGAGAAGATCGCGGCGCATTGGTTACAGATCGACCTCAAGGTGTGGCGCCGGTTACAAAAACTTCTTACCCTCGAAGGGCAAAACCATAGTCCCCCTAAGCACTCTACCGCGGTGACGCTTAAGATCGATGACGAGATGAAGGAGGCGCTCAGGCGGAAGGGCATGCCGGGAGTTGTTGGACTTCTCAACCAGAGAGGTGCTCGCGAATGGCTCCCGTCAAGGCGCTGATGATACGAGATTCCTTTTCGGGATTAGGTTGCAGCTCATCCACAATGTAAAGCGGAAGCTTCTCAAAGCAGCGGGGCTCCTCAGCTTAAGGCCGAAAAACGCGCTGCTGAATGCCAGACCCGAGTGCTCCAGTAACAAAACGTAGCAACGCCACGGATTCGTCAAACAAGGCAAAGTAGTCGAGCTTCAGGTGGTCCTCTAGTTGATGCTCGACAACGTCATCCAGGATTTGCAGCAGCTCAAGCGGGGAGCACTCAGCGACGGCTCCCGAGCCTGTCTTCCTCAATGCCTTCTCAAGTTCGGAATAGTCGAGACGGGACCATATATGACGTATTAGCGAGCAGAACTACGATGGATACAAGTACCGTCACAAAATAGGAGAATAACAGCTCAAAAGTCCCGCTTCTCGACCCTGGTACTGGCGTGGTCCAAGTGCTCACCACAGTCGCATTCGATGCAGCACTACCGCAGAACTCCTACGTGTGAGCGTTCTGTTTTCTGTCAGGTTTACCTTGAGGGCTACAACATGTTTGACGATCTATTATTCATTAGTGTCCAATGAAACGATCCCCAGCGCCTGCCGACAAGTCGCCAGCTCTCCCGGAGATCAGAACAACCATCTACCCCCCGGCACCGGCCCTCTTTCTTTTCTTCTGTCTGTTCAGGTGGCATGGCATCAACCCGGGCCATTCCCCTCTGGGTTGCGGGGTTGTAAGGGTCCAACGCCCCGACCAACAGGAAGGCACCCGGTCCAATAGTTGCCGATCCCCGAGCAGGCCTTCCATCCTTCTCGTCCTCTCCTGCACCACTGACAAGCTCGACGCCTCGGACCATGCTCTTTGACTTGAAGCTCAGATGTACACCGAAGTACAGGACAGGACTTGAACGACCAGGTCCCCTGCTCCCAGCACAATCCAGCCTGGCGAACTCGGCGACCACTGGGGTTATTCTGTATTACCTCGGAATCCGGGCTGAGCCGGGACTTTGTTGAGCGCAAACGCCACAGACGCGGGCGTGGGACGTTTGTCACATGAAATGGTCGACTCAGGGTCTAGCGCCTACACCTCATACGATCAAGTGCCCATCGCCGAAACACTGCGTCGGTGGTAGATTTCTGGGCACACCGGTTCACCCAACCGTCGCAAGGACCACCAGAGCTTCAGTCACTGGCGATGTTTGGTGCGGGTACGCCGACAAACACGCCAACCACGAGGTGGTTTCCCGATTTGGTGTTTGTTCTCCTCCTTGCGAGAGTTCCGATGCTTGTATCAACAAACTGAGGATTGTTTCGTCTGTCAACCTTTGGCTACGATGTTTAATCATCCAACGACCCTCGCTCAACACAAGTGGTCTATTTAATGTCAGCTCACCGGGGTTGCCGCTTGCGCTATGGCAAGCACGGGACGGCCGAGGCCCGTGCCGGAGCGGCACCGTTGGTGGCATCAGGCGGGTGGCGTCCGGGTCGCAGCGGGAGACCTTCATCGGCGACCACCTCAGCATTCGTAAGCGGACCTGAGGGGTTCAGGCAACGGGGGACATTGATAACCCTGGCAAATGCATGAGCCAACGCAGGTGAGGGCCATCACGTGCCGGGACAGTGACCGACGTTGGCATGCGGTGCAGTGCAAACTGTCGGTGTCTCATCAACGAGATGGCCAGCTGGGCACAAGCTCCGCACTCGCTACCGGGAGCCTGGAAATCACGCCTGTCGCCTGGTCGGGGAAACCTTTGGTCTTGATACTTGACAAACGGCGTGGCTCGATGGCGACTTGTTTGCTGTGCGCTCTGTTTCTGCGCGCCTTGATTTTGGACGGCGCTCGAGTGGCAGTCACATCACTGAAAAGCAAGGGATTCGCTCTGGTCGGTTTGCAAAATGCCGGATACCACCATTGGTGAGAAAACAACATGATGACGACTGCGTGCAGCGAACAAACAATCGTGGAGCAGGCAAGCAAGCAGGCAGGCAGGTCAACCTACGCCCGATCTCCGCCAATGGTGTGCCACGTCTCGATCGCCGGGATCGATCAATGGCCATCTCGTCTCGTCTCATCTCTGCAACATACACGTGGCCGGCGGGAATCGTCGAAACTAGTGCACACTAGCAAGCTTCATACGGGTCGGACCGTGAACCCAAGCGCGCATCGTAGACGGATCCAGCTCCAGTTGTAAGCAGAACTCATTTGAGACGCACGCCTCTGCGCAGAGCAAACCGGTTCAGCAGATAGACAGGTCGAATGGCAGCAGACCAGAAGGCACCAGCAGAGCGCCACTGTCACACCTCCTGTCGAATCCAGTTGCTGGGAAAACGCCGCTACCAGACTGTCGGGTCAGTGTCTTGCCTCTTTGGTCACGCCGTGCAGCGGGCAGAGACGAGTGTCCAGCGCGACGAAACGGAGGGGAACCTGCCTGAGTGGTGAGTTAGGCGCGTGTTCAAAAGAAAGAAGCAACCGTTCGCGTAACGGTTGATACGTGGGCAGAGAGGTATTTGGTACTTGGACGGGCGGTTGGGGATGGACGGAGTTGGGTTCGAACGGATGACGCACCCGAGGGGATCAAATGCCAACACATGCGCCAACAATGCAATGGCAAAATCGCACACCTGGCTGTCCGGACAATTACGAGATGTTGTATCCTGCGGTTTACAGGACATGCAACCACGATTTCAACGGTATCCCGGGCTCTGCCGGCGATGGCGGAGACAGTGGCCCTCTGTTGGCCAGTATGGTATGAACAACGCATAACGCGAGCGACCACCAGACCCAGCTTGCATCCCAATCTTTCCTAGAGATGCAAGATCGGGGTTTTTGAGATCAGTTGATTGTTCTTGAATGCAGCCACCCCACCGTCTTCTACACAGCCCATCGCCCGGACAAACCCAGACTGCAGCACCCAACAACCTCTCCAGAAGCAAATGTCAGAAACATACAATGACTCGCCTACCACAACCACAAGAGAGAACTGCACATGCAAATACCGCTTTTTGTCGAACTCCCTCGGCCTTTGGCGGCAACATGCCCAAAACTCCCGCTTGGGGCCGCAACAAAATTGGCTTGGCAATGCCCCGTCTCTTCCTCGCTCGACGTTGCAGTTTCGCCGCCCAAGTCACATGAGTTTTGCCTTCTGCGGCCAGATAGGAACCAGCTCAGCGATGTGCCGCCCCTATTCTGGGAAACCGGAGGCCAGGGGGTGCAAGACGGGCAGCCCTGCAAGGGACGCTGCGTTTCCGAGGCTCAGTGAGCTGTTAGCATGCCACAGCCGCTTCGGATTGAGAAGTTGTCGTCAACACCGGCGCTGTCAACTTTAAGGCGCCTAGGGCACCTAGGGCACCCAGCGTGCTGAAGTTTGGTTCGCTGCTTCCTGGACGAGGAAACACTACAAGAATGGGCAATTACAAGACTTGGATGATACGCTTGTCTATCAATCTGCCGGCAGACCACTTACTTGTGGACCATGTCCCTCTCATATGTCATCGCTAGATTTCATCTCACCACCATCAACGCCCAAGGCATAGATGCACCGGTTTTTAGTAACGACCGAAAGAAAGCTTTTCCGCCGTTCTTCCGCCACCACTCCCCGCACACAGAAATAAAAGTCAGACTCCGATCGGCCCCGCTCCGACCCGCCATCCGATCTCCGAAATAGTGCGAGCCACAAGACCCGCTCCGGTCCGAGCCGACCGTCTCCACTCACTCACTCGCCTAGATAATCCCTCCGATTCCCGTCCCGTCCGTCCCCGGGGCCATGTGGGTCAAAACGAGTATGTAACAACCGTCAGGTCAAAGGCACGCGGGGCCCAAAAAAAAAAAAGGGGGGGGGGGGGGGGTGGATGGGTGAACTCAACTCCGCCGCAGGCCCGCGGGGTCCGACCCGGCCGTTAGTGATGAAATCGCAACTCTGCAAGAAAAGGAGAATTGCTACCTAGACTAGATAGCGGTGTGATTGCCCTGTGCCTCCCCCTCCCAATACGCAGCACAGCAAAAGCACAGCGAAGTGAAGCAAGCCACCTCCTCGCTCTCACGGCCATCAATCTCGCCATTCGCACTTGTCCAATACAATACCTACTCTACTTGACTGGCATCTTGTCAAAACCCCCCACGCCACGCTACGCCACGCCACAACACCCTGCCTTTCAGTCCTCTCGGTCTTGTTCTGCTCCTTTTTGCTTTACCTCCCCCCGTCACCGGACCGGTCATGCATTGTAGGAGTTAAGCGAAAGCGGGCGGCGCGGACTGGGAACCGCCACCCCAACGACGTTCGCCCATCCTTCACTCCAACTCACCGTTCCACCGACTCGGGGGTGGTGTAGCGTAGCCCCACACGAAGAGCGTGTGTAGCTTGCGTCCAATACCCAGCTCAAGTGAGAAGGCCTGTATGGTGTGTGTGTGTGTGGGAGTGTTGGGGGCACAACGTCCAGGGTGTACCACGTGGGGTTCATTACATACAGTCAACCAACCCTACTGCTCGCTCCCCGCAGAGGCACTCGCAGTGGACATGGCGTTGTCGTCGCGCGGGGGGAGAGATAGTTTGTTCCCGTCACCACAACACAGCACAGCACAGCACGCACGAAACGCAATAGCCCGGTTGTCTTGTCTTGTCTTGTCTTGTTTTGTCTCTTGCGGAGGGGATTATTTTTACGTGATGTTGCACGATACAATAATACGATAGGATACAATACAATGCGGCCTCTCCCGCGCCTGGACATTCTAGTTGATGACGGGCTTCCCTTGTTGGTATCGTATTGCACAAGTACACCTCACACCCTTGAGTGTTGTTGGCAGGCCCTCGCACGCCGGGCTCCCTGGTGTAAGATAGGTATTGCGCGAGGGCGCCCGCGCCGCCCAACCTTGTCTGTTTTGAGATAGCCAAAAGATGACGGCATTCCGTCAGTGGCGTAGAAAACCGAGAAGCAGGCCAGGCCACGCGGGCCGACCTTGAACCCGCGGTTACACAGCATGAACAACAAGCAACAACGGTGGAAATGAAGTGCCCAGAGATGACGATGCGAGGATGTTGCGAGATGAGGGAGGTTGTTTCATCAGAGCTCACTTTGTTTGTTGGTCAGACAAGAGATCATACGATGTGCCTATTGAGAATGTCCCGATTCAGGGTCTACAATCCCGAGGATTCTGGTCCGCGCCGACGGCAACTGCAGTTGGTGGAGGCGGTGACGAGACCGAGGAGATTTTGAACTCCGACGGCGTGGGGGTGTATCAATAAGAGCGGAAACCCCACGCCCCGCTGAGGATAATACAAGACGGTGTTTGGGGTTTTGCGAGAAAGCAAAGTGCCCCGACTCCGAGATGTAAATCACTCGGCCCTTGCAGATGGCACAGCTCCGATGCTCCGACATTTGTGTTGCACGGGAATGACTTGTGTGTCGGCGTCGATGTTGTTGTGTAGCGACTTGACACACTGCAGCGAGAGTGGTTGTCCGCCAAGATAGCCAGCACCCCGCATTCTCCTGTCCCATGAGGATTTGTTATCGCTCGTTATCTCGGGGGCTCGACAGAAAACCGGCTTGCCAAGTCAAGGACCAGAAAGTGGAAGGAGGTTGGCATTGTGTGTGTGTGGGTGTGTGTGTGAGCCGTCCCAAGTCGTAGCGACACTCAACGGCAAACTTTTTGGCCAAAGGACACAAAGTTGGATAAGAGGCACTCATCACCACTTGGCCGATGTCGATGTACAATACCTGATATCCAATCCCCAAAACGAACCAGACAACTTGCAAAACGGTCCGGAATCCGGTATGAGCGGCTCCTCCGTTTTGCGAGCCTCTAAAAAAAGGCCCGAAACGAAACAATGGGCAAACCAAGCGTCGGTTCCTCGTGTTGTTGCACTTGCAACAATCAGTTCCGCACTGACACGGCACAGGTTTGGCGTGCACAACCTCACTCGGGATGAGAAGCACCAGAGGCTCGCCCCAGAACGGCCTTAACAAGACGTTGCTATACACCGGTGAGCCGGACTGGTGGGTTCTGAGAGCCGAAACGGGGGGCTCGATGAGATTGCGGGGTCTTAACGCGGCTGGCATTAAGCAGCGGCCAGCAACACGAACCGAGTAGCCTCTAGCGGTTCAGCGGTAATTACCACGAGGCTTCTAGAGCCCCAGCTTGTGACTTGTCGTGTCATCGAGGAAGGCAAGGATTGCCAATGCACGCCATCTGCGTTGTTTCAACCACGGACCATCCGCACCACCGAATTCTGAAGCTGGACTGCGTTGCGTCTCTGTCAGCTCGCCGTCGTCTCGGCCGCTCTGCCGAACCGGCAGCCAACCCTGCTCATCATCCCAGCGTCAAAGCGCCCGCTTCAGCATGGAAGGTGCCTGTTCGCCGTGGCCCGTCCAGCGACATGCGCTGCGTGCTGCGTGCTGCGTAAACTGCCGGTCGAGAGGACGGGAGCAGCATTCTGCCTTGTACCACCAGTCGACTCAAGGTTCCGCGCCAGAATGTCTTATCTGCTGGTGTAACCATCAATGGCCGGAGGGTGCCAAGCGCTCGCCGTAACGACTGCAACAGGCCAGCCAAATAAGCAGAGAGTTGGACGAGAGGGTGGTAAGACCGCGCTGGTCTGATAGTGGCCATTTTCCCTCCCGCAGTCGCTGGTGCCATCCTCTACAGGGTGCTCTTCGGCACACGTGTCCTGCCGCAACAACGGTGGTGTGTCGTAAGTAGGCGCACAACTCCCAAGCGAGCCTGGCCAAGCGGCAGCCGTCCCGCCATGCCACCGCGACTGCCGGCAGGCGCTCGCTAGAAAAACGTTGCTGTTGCCCTACGGCGACAATCGTGCCTTGGCGGATGGGGTGGTCGCAAATCTGGCCTCCTCCATCGACCAGAAATGGGAGCACGACTTCTGTTTCTGGCCTTGAAGGCTCGCCGTTTTGGGCCAGCCCACTTGCGACCGACCATGACGGGCCAGAGCAACCACATGGCACGCGGCTCGTCTGTACGTCTGTACGGCACACGCCCTGGTGTTGGAGTGCGCTCCAGCATCGCTTGACTGCACCCCTTTAGCCTGTGAGGGACGCGCATTTCTGGGAGTGGAGGGAATATGGAAACACTGCGAACCGTTCGCACAAAGGGGCGGAATAGTCTGAGGATCTGGGGACGGGATGTGCAAGTCGGAATCCCATGTGCTTGCCGACCAGGGTATCCGGCAGGTACTGCGCGGTACTGTACTTTGCATTTGCACAGGACTAACATTGTCCTGAACCACAACATGGTTGACCAGCAGCACTGTAGGCCTGTCAGTAAGAGAATTGCCCGCCCAGTAAGTCAGAGTCCCATGACGGTTCGGGACAATTGAGCTCAAGCCCTTGGCGTGCCCTCAAGACATGGAATTTTCGTGCGCGTTGCAACTGGAAATATGGAAGAAGTTGATCCGGGGCCAAAGGTCCCGAGCCCGGGCAGGCGGACCGGCCACAAAGACGCTTGATACGCAGTGCCACGGCAGGCAATATGACACTGGATCATCAGCCCAACTGCTTCGACCGGCGTGCGCGTTGCAATAAACGAACATGAGACGAACCATGGTGGACGGGACTCGCGGATGATCCACAAGCCCTAGCCTCTGCATTGAGCCATCGCCTGGCTTCTCGAAAGATGTCTGTTCGGAGAATTCTCCGTCTCAATGCCATTAGGTTACACCGGGCAATCTGTTCAGGTGGGGATCGAAGCTCGCCTGTTCGCAATCCCGTGCCGAGAAGCCCACGGCCGGCCACCTGCGACAGTCTGGAACCCCGTAGGGGAAATTGCCGGGGCACAGCGACCTACCGCCCTGAATCAGGTGACGACTGGCGAGATAGGACGGTGTTTTTCGAATCATGGCGCAATCATGGGTTGTGGTTGCCTGTTTGCCAGTGTCCCGTTTATTCTGTTCCGTGAGAGGTGCGCTATGACATTTGGTTGAAAGGGACGGATGGGTGTGGGTGCGTTGGTTGCAACCATGGGTTCATGTCATCAAGTTAGCGGACCGCTGCGATCGATCTGCGGAAATCTCTGTCATTTGTGACAGAATCACAGCCCCTCACCGGTGTGCGGAGAACGGCGTGAGATCCGTCTAGCTCGCCGCCGACGCTTGGATGTTCGTCTGAACTTGTGAGCCCTGAGGAAGGGCCAGGTCGGATGTCGCGCTGGAAGCAGTTGGTCGGAATGCGAGCTTCCTTGCTGCACCGCGCCAGCGAGATAACGGAATCAGGGCGACCAGACACGCCGGCCGCCAGTGCCTCCGCCACTCGGCGATGGCTTCCATCGCTTGTCGAGAAAACGGGTTGTCGGGGACGTTGCCCCTGGTTTGGCTGCGGGGGGCCGGCCAAACATGCAGGAGGCGCTGCACCACGATCAAGGCGAATGTTTGGAAAGCCGCAACCCGGAAGGCGACGACGCAGCTGAACGCAGGGCAGGGCGAAGGCGAAGCGTTGACTCCCGTCATTGCGCCATTCGCGGACCGAGGATCTGAAAGACCACCGAAGGACGATGCGTCTTCACAAGGAAGGAGCCTCCCGTCTGACATCTGACGGCAGTGGGGTGAGATGGAAGCTTGTTTGGCAATCGTCACGGATGTTTTTGCCCTCGCCTGCAGTCATCATCAGCCACCCCGCCCGCCCGCCATGGTTGATCACGGGAGGCCGTGGCCATCGGCAGCAGCTTCGGCGCAAACTTCGGGCCACGAACGGTAGACTTTTGATGCGAAAAATGGGCTATTGAGCCGACTGTTGAAGGCCACTCGCTCTGCTGGCAGCTGCTGTGTCAGTCAACACAACGTTGTGAGGCAATAGGCGGCAATAGGCTTTTCAGGGTGCCTACAGAGAGCAGGAGGGGCAAACGGCGGGGGCGCTTGGGCTCCAAGACGCCACGGAAGCGCGCAGTCGCCGCGTCAAAACTTGCCCATCTGCACACTCGCCTTGCGTCCCCGCTGCAGCCTGCATGGTCGAATCTGAGACTGCAGCATTCTGACATTCTGCGCGTTCTATTCGCCCACCGGGCTTCTACTTAGACTACCGGCCGAAAAGCGGCCAAGTCAAGCAAGCAAGCACCGATGGCTTCGATCCTTTGCGCCTATCGCTCCCCCATCCTCTCTCACGAGCGAATGCCCGCAGCACCGACGAGACTGAGGGCAAACCACGACCCTGGACACCTGCAATCATGACTGTCACACACCTCCCCACTCCGACTTGCCTGCGCCAGAGCAAGAATCCGACAAATTGACTGGTCAGCGAAGTGGTGCGTTCCACAAAGAGGCCGTCGATAATTGCCGACGGACTCACCAAGAGCAGCTCTTTGCAGACATCATTTTGCTAGCAGCAGGCAACCCAAACAGCTCAATCTGCAATGACTTTCTCAGTCTGAGGCCCCGCAAATCCCAATCCCAGTCATCGAGCTGTTGTGCCCAATCTCAAAAGTGGGAATGCGGGGCATCTGGGGAAGGCTCACGCCACTGCCAGCATGCCGGAATTGCATCTGAAGCTCGGGTGATGGGCGCTCTCTCAACGACGTGCTGCCATCACCGCCAAAGACTGACCGGCTTCTAATGTTTCCGCACGTGGCTACTCGTGTCACCCTCAACCTGCGCTGCTGGTTGAGGGTGTGCAAACTTCGGCCGCAACGAGGCTTTGTATCCGCATGTCGCTTCCCTCTGTTCCTCTCGGCCACGCAGCAAAACTCGGCAGCCGTTTTATTGGGCAGTTCTAGTTTGGGGATGGAAGCACAATACACCAGCCGAACGACGCCGGTCCAGCATTATCAATGGGAGGTTGAGTCGTGTCACTCTTCTCCACAAGAGGGCCAGTTCTCATTGGCCTTGTCACAGCTCGCATGTTTGGATGCAGCACTCAGCAAACAACGCAGACAAATCTGCTGTTTGCCGATAACTGTTCGACACATAACGTCACGTCGCACCGTGATGTGGACTGGCATGCAGCCAGTTGCGCTGTGCAACGCCAACATCTGCATCCAAACGTCGGTCTCCAATCCCATGAGCTCGGTCCCTGGGCTGGCTACCGACTTTATTACCGATGTCCGCCTTCTTTAGAAGGAGTGACTAAGAATATGTATTGGTCTCGGTTGAAGAACTGCTCTCTCCGTCGGACCGAAGCGCCTCGAAATGTTTGTCAGAGTAGTCACACGAAGGGTTCCGAGAAGGGTTACGGGGTACCTATGCGCATTGAAGCACCTGCAAAGCCTGCAGGAAACTGCAGTTTCTCACCTTGTGTCATAACCCCCACCTAAGGGTGATGAAGCAACGCCCTGAAAGATTGACGAGAGACAGCCGCGCCAACCACTGCACGCCGACTTTACTCCGGCCTGCGGCGAACAAGACATGGCTGGCTTTCTTTTTCTAGCGTCATTGACTGACCACCGGAAACATAGCTGCCCGTCAATGCCCTTCAGAACAGTTGCATCAAACGGGCGCTGTATTCCGTGTAGAGACAAATCCGCAAAGGGATCCCGCCTTGCACAAGAAAGACTGCGCGGCAATCTCGCGTTAAATTGAGCGGTAAGCGCCAGCGGCAACAAACATGGGGATCCCCCAACGCCGCCGTCCTATCGTCTCGCCACTCTCCACCCATGAGAGGATTTCAAGCTTGTAGTGCTTGCTTCCTGTTGGCAGCGTTTGGGTCCTGGAAATTGGTCGATCTGAGAAGAAAAGAAAAAGAAAAAAAAGAAAAAAGCCAAAGACGTAAATGGGCCGACAAAACAGCGGCGGCGTCAGTCTGAACCGCCCTCAGCGCTCATCGTCTTTTTGCCTTGCATTCTCGGGGTTGGTGCTGACGGACAGAACCAGGAAAGGACTGCTGAGAATGCAAGGCGCCTCCCGCCACCAAGTTCTATCCCCCCGTTCTTGTTCTCCCCCACACATTGGTGGGGAGAAACGTCAGCGCTCTCCAGGCACTCGTGCCTCAACTTCCCCTCAGCCAGCCTTCACCTGTCTCTGCTCTGCTCCGCTGCTTGTGGTGACGCACGGTGATGAGACTTGAAAGTTGCCGATTTTGCCGCTCTGGACTCTCAGCTCTCAGGACCGTTCCTTTTTTGCGAGGCTTCTTCGGCTGAGGCCTGTACAGTACGCCTGCCTTTTTTTTTGGTTGCATTGGGGCCGTATGTATTGCGTTGAAGCAGTGATCCTGTGTTCGAGACCGCCGATGATCTCTCGTCGTGTACTTGGCTGGTCCTTGTCATGTCTTCCCAGGTAGAATAGAGCAAGTCAGCCCCGTCGGTAGGCCCTTTCGGGGTTTTAGAGTCACTTCTGTTTATGTGTGTGATGTGACTTTTCCCTCGATAGAGACAGAGCACGAGGCACGAGGACAGAAACCTATTGGCAACGAGACGCACCCAGACCGCGAGCCATTGACCACCCCTGCTTGCTGCTGCTGCTGCGGCGGCGGCGATGATCGGTACCGTCGGTCTCGCATACATACAACAGTCAACAGCATCTTGTCACAAGACCAATTTCCCCCTCTTTTTCCCTCTCCTCTTTCTCTGCCTTCACCAACGAGGGACGCGCGTGGACGGAGGGGCGGCGGCAGCAGCTTGGTGACTGGGATGGCAGAAACAGACAGCGAGTCCAGCCAGCGCCAGAAGAAGCACATGCCGACTTCACATCAGGCCAGCAAACAGGGGACAAGGGGAACATGGGGAAACCCACTCGAAATCCCGTTGGTCCATATCCAGGGGGGCCCGGTGTTTTCCCCACACCCACCTGGCCCGTCTGTGTGTTCTTCACCACCCACCCCTCTGCCTGGCCGGTTTCCGTTCATTCGCCGAATCGGGCAAAACACGCGCCTGACCACTCACCTCTCACCTTTTCCCTCCTTCGGTGTTCACTCTGCCTCACCTCCCACTCTCACACCCCAGATTGTGAGTGTCCTTGGGCAGGCAGCACTTGGCTCGTGGAACTGTGGCGGCCACATACACACAAACACACAACGCAAACCATGACACCGTGACAGACACCTTATCGAAACCACCTCTCACGCTTAAACACTTTGTCACGATCCCAAAAATAATATCTGACCAAAATAATAATACTAAAAAAACAAGGATGCTGATCTCGACTTCAACTCGGGCTCGCACCCGTTTATTTTTTTTTCTTTTTCTTTAGCAACCCGAACAAAACGGCATGTGTCGTTGGTTGGCTATCTCTCCTTTTCTTTTCTATATACCGATCCTGAGTTTCCTCCCTAATAATCCCATCCACGCGCCATTTGGTATCAACGTGGGTTGCAGCAAAAGCGTGCACCCAAATCCCGACAAAAAAAAAATCCCAATTTTCCCTGATCCAATGTCCTGTATATAAAAAAAAACCACTGAGAAAGAAAGCCATGTGTATGTATGTGTAATCTTCCGACGCAGATAGCAATGCAAACTGATGATGACTCCCTTGATTGTTGTTCCCTCCGCTTTGCCGGTTTCCTTGGTTCCATGCGCCTTGAATGATGAATAAAAAAAAAGTTCTGATGATGAATAAATGATACAAGAATGGTATAATGACACAGGGGACGATGGTTGTGTGTGTGTGTGTGGTGGGGAAGAGCGGTTAGGTGGGTATGTGGCTGAGAGGTGTGGTGGTGGTGACGATGCTCCGTCTCTTTTCGAGGGTAGTAGGCAACGGCTTGCTTCGGCGGTGTGGGCGGGTTTGCTTTTTGGGGGGAACGGTTGGGGGGTGTGGTGGGAGATGGAAGCCCATTTGTTTGGACTTCCTTCCCCGCGCCCCCCTCCAAAAAAGCTGTGCGGTGCAACGCACTCGCAGGATTGGGTTGAGTTGCAGCACGAAACTGCAAACTGCAACTGCAATGCCTTTCGTGCTGCATTGACAAGCTGCCCGCCGGCGTTGCCCGTCCAGTCCAGCCCAGCCTAGCCTAGCCCACTCGATCGGATCCGAGCATCATCCCATAGGCGCAAGCTCGCCGCAACCACTTTCCTGCCCAGTGGCAGAAAAAGAATGGAGAGAGTATCAAGTACGAGGGGACGGGAAAGGCCGAGATCCCAAGTCCATGGCGCCAGGCCAACAGGATGGTTGTGGATGGTGAAGGTTGCGATTGTGTTGTGATGTGTGTGATCGGCTCTCTTTCCGTTCCGGCGTATCGCATCTCACTCTCACTCTCTCTCTCTCGCTCTCTCTCGCCTCTCTCTTGTCAAAGGTTGTTTCCCTGGTGCCGGGGATTAAGGAAAAGGGTGCTTCGTTTCGATTGGACGTCAATATTCGTTATCGTGTCATGGCAGGGGGAGGCTTGTTTGTGCCGAATTCCCCCGCGCTCTTATTGACTCTCCTCATCGTGTCGAAGCGATAAAGAAAGCTCCTCCAGTGCCGTCAAGCAATTTAAAAGGTGAAGGTCTGCTGCTTGTTGGAGCGCTTGATCATGTTCTCCCACGGGGGGTACGTCTTGGGCTTGCACTCTCCTGTTTGCCCCTGTTAGTGCCGGCTGCTCATTGGAGGGCTGTGGAGCGTTGAGAAAAAGGGCTCGCCCGTCCTGCGGCGTCTCGGGATGGGTGGGGTGGGTGCGAGGGCAGATTGGGAGTGAGATTGGGAGTGGGTGGGGGATCAACACATACCACAGAGCTCCTCTGCCCGGTACTCAAAGTGTGTGACGTTGGGCTGGCACCGCTTGTGCGTGAGGGTGTAGTCCTTGCACCACTTGGACGCGATCCACCGGAAGTGGCCGCAAGAGTATTCCCGCTGAGTGTAGTCGCACATGTTGGTGTCTTGTGTCTTTTGTTGTTTTGTGTTGGGCTGGGTGGGTCGGAGTGTTGTGCGTGTTGGAGCTGGCGGTTGAGGATGACGGTGCTTGGCGAGACTAGATGCCGGAGCTAGAGTTGTTGTGATGCGGTTGCTGCAGGGTCTGAGGCTTGTTGTTGATCTTGGTGACAAGAGAGGAGAGTGGTGCAGAGACGACGGGCATGCCGTTGTATTTAAGCAGGTGTTGTGGGAGACACCAGACGCCCTCAGAACGACCGGAAGAAGCTGTCAACCCTCGTGGGCAGCACCGGGAACCCATGCTGGCTCCATGCATGCCCCCTCGGAAGGTCTTAGGGGCGTCGGGAAATAGCTTCTAACTACTCAACGTATAGTGCGGTACAGGGAGCATGTCACCCCTCTTCGCTTCCCCCCATGCTCGGGATTGTACTCCATGTATTGTATTGTACTTTGTACCTCCGTACCCAGTGCCCAGCGCCCAGCGCGAACCAGGCTCCCAGGCGAGGCGCGAATGGTTTGGCAGGGCGGGTGTGGGCAGTCCCAGAGATTGATTGAGCCGGGCCGAGGGGGGTGAGACAAGAACGGCAGGGATTATGGAAGCGTTGGAAGGGGACGAAGCGCATTCCAAGCTTGGACCAGAAAGGCCAGAACCCCCCAGGCTCGACGAGTGTCAGGATGAGCCATGCATGCCATTGAAGAAGACCCTCAGCAGCGCCGACGACCCCATCCCCAGCGCCATCCATGTCGGCCTCCAATTCGACGGGAGACTACTTGGCATGGCAACACGGTTCGAACACGGTCAGGCGGCAGCTTCGTCAGAAGGGAAGGTCGGTCGACGGGACCCCGACGGACCAGGCGGGAGACGGGAGAGAGCTCAGGCGTTGTCGTGACTCGCGAAGTGTCTGCGACGGAGGTGCAATTCCCGTTTGGCAGGTGCGTAAGCCAATCGATGTTGACGGCGAGATTCTGCTTTCTCGCGCTAGCCTCTAGTCGGCCTCCTCACGGGCCAACCAGCAGCCACGGATGGTTGACCAAGCCGCTGACGGACAAGTCCAGACGAACTAGGACGGTGGCTCGGGAGGGCCATCTGCTGCGAAGTAGCCATCTGCGCTGAGAATGCGACTGCAACTGCGGCGACTGTAGAGTCGAGGCCGGCCAGCCCGCAGTGGTGTTGTTACAACGCTGCGCAGATGGGGGATGCAGGTGACAGATCGATCACAGATCAGCAACGCTGCCAGTTGAGAGGGCCGTCAAACTTGTGTCGCCGTTTTTGCCAAGCGAGCGATTTGGGGCGAAACGGAGCGTCGCAGCTTGGAACGGTTGAGCCGGGCAGTTGGCCCCACCAGCGAAGTCGGGGCAGCACCACTGTACCAGGTACTTGCCCGTTCTCCACGATCCAAATCGGCCATTCAGGTCTGCTTTGCCGACAACTGAAAATGTCCTTCAATTCACAAACCTTGTGTGTTAACACCCAACACATGCAACGCGTGTTGCCCGAGCACAAGCAAAATGCCGGTCTCCAAACCCAACATGCTGCCCTTCTCGGGAGTCGTTACAAACACGGAAGGCAGCTTCCATTGTTCGGCGTTGAGTGAGAGTGGGGTGGGCATTCAGGGAGTCCCGCTTGCCTCGCCTTTCAGGTCCTCCCACTTTGCACAGCGAGCGCATTTTGACACTGAATTTCCCGTTCCACAGGACCTCACCCAAGGTGCCTCCCGCCTCCGCTCCACTCCCACATGGCCCGCAACCCTCCGATTCAACTTTTGCTGCCATTGCCACTCCATGTCCGCCCACGAACCCTGGAGCCGTTCTCACATCGTTGGCCCGGCTGTAGGTCACCAGACTCCCGTGGTGCTCGCACTCAGCCTCTGGAACCCTCGCTCCCTTGTCCGTTGTTTCTCCCGCCAATGATGGAATCTCGGCAAGGTTTCCTACTCGACACTAGACCCCGCGGTCGGTCCTCGAAGCCTTGCATGCGAAAAGCCGAAGAGCCTGAGATGGGACTCAGAGAGCACGTGGAGTCGGCGCCGTGTTGCGCCGCCAGGGTTCCCGGCAGCTGAGTTACGCAATCGAGTTAACCCTTCGGCGCCCGCGAGTCGGCGCCGTGTGACGGCTAGCGTCTGGAATGTCGAGCCGACGCGGGATATTACACACATTGCGGCCAACGAGAAGCAATCAGCAGCGGGACAAAACCTATTGTTCATGATTCGGTAGCAGCCAAGCTGGAGACGCCTTCTGCGCCGGGCCTGCACCACCGTTTGAGCCCTGGGGGTCCGCACCGGTGAAGAGACCTTTCCTCTCCCGGATCTGAAGCTGTCTAAGCGTGCCAGCTCCCTCCTGGAAATTCGACGTGGGTCCCCTGTGTTTCGAAATCGTGCACCGCGGAGATGAGCGATCCAGGCGACCTTCCAGAAGCTTTCCTCTCGCGATTGTGCCGAGCCGAGCGTCTCTATCTCGCCGCACACACTGACTGGACGAAAACCACATGGCCTGCGGGATCGTGTGGATCATGCTGCCATCAGCCCCTCGGTATCAGCAACCAAAACTCCACGTCGTGGGGCCCCCAAGATCCAGATATGTGGACTCCCATGTCGTTTTGTGCCCTGTCGCTCGCCGATGCACCGAAATGGGTAGAGAAGAGAGTCTTGTCGGCTCGGACAACACCCATCACACGATGGCTTGCTGCCACATGCTGATGGAATTCTGGAATGGGTCGCGCGACCGTGGTAGGTTTCTCACAGGCATTTTATTTGCCGTCGTCTCGATGGACGATACCAGCCCTTTGGATGTGGAAGCCAAGAGCCATCTCTTGGTGGTGCTAGCGGCCATTCATCACCTTCCTCTCTCGTGAAATCGAGGGCAACAGTGTCGCCTTCTGGTCACCGTCCTGGCGCCTCTCCGGGCTGACCTCCGCCTGCTCTCCAGCCGATCCACCGCGTTGTTTTCCTGCCATATTCGGCCACTCTCAATACTCTACGACAGCCGGCAGGCCACCAAGCGGTCATGCAAGGATGTTTGCGTCCGGCAGTGGAGCCAAAGAGGGTAAACGCAAAGAGACAGGCAGGCTCTAGGGCACTGCTAGGCCCGCAGGGGCACCTGCGCGTGTAGATGGATACGGGATCCATCTCGTCAGGTCGCCGAACTGCCACTTCAGGTGATGAAGCCATTGGAAAGCTTTGTGTATCGAGTGAGCATGAGGTCGATCATGCCGATTCGACCCATGTGCCTCGATGACCTACTCAGCAATCCGGACGTGGCCGTGGATCTGGAACAGGAGGAGACGAAGAAGAGACGAAATAACCCCAGCAAGTGTCTCTCACCAGAAAACGGAGAAAACTCCGGCCATCCTCACGCGACCTTGTGTTGCCAGCAGAACCACAAGCTGCCATGCCTAGGCGCCCTCACGAGCACCTTACATCCGTACCTTTGGTGTCAGTACATTTGTGTCAGAAGCCTAGACCGCTCTACATCGTGGATCAGCACGGCCAGACTGAGCGGCGACACCATTTCGACCACAATCATCAACAGTTCAGTGCCGATCAAGGCGAGTGCTCCATTCACACCCCCTTCCAGACTACCGGGGCCAAGGGGCTAGTCTAGCTCATCGCCCACTCCACATCGCCGAGCAAGGCCGAAGTCCCTCTCAAGTAATTATTGCGGCAGTCCACACGAGACGAGCTAGTCGATTCCTGTGAGTTGCGCAGCAGACGGTTTCATGGTTCTCTTTGTTGACGACAAATCGAAGGATGCGGTCGAGGGTGTTGAGTGGTCAAAGCACACACGAGAGCCAATCGTGACGGGCAGTGCAGTTCCCCAGCGTTGGCGAGCAGCCTTAGCCCTTTGTGGCTGACATCCAGGCGATCGGCGACCAATCAGAGGGGTCCCAACTGGGCGCGCTGGGTCGCGCTACGACGCCGGCGCGGCGGACCTGGGACGCATCCAGTCTTCAATGCAGGAAACGAAACCGCCAGCGCCAGCGGGATGCTCCTGAGAGTAGGGCGGCCTCGCAACCCAAGTAGATGAAGAGCGAACCAGTATCTCCACTCGAGATGGAAGTCCTGCCAGGCCCAGATGCTTCAAAAACCCGCCTGCAAGAGCAACAACAGCGAAACGACGCGAGGGCCAGTCCAGCGGACGAGCACGAGACACAGGCCCCTCATCGGCCACTCCCCGATGGCGCCATCAACCAACATGGGGTCGGCGTCCTCTCCCAAACCCGAACCCGGCGTGCCTCACGTCGCGCCTGCTCTCCCTGGTGTGCAGGCTGCAATCTCGTTTGCCAAGGCCTTGACCACGCTGCGAGTTGACGGTCGCGATAAGGGCGTTGGTTGTGGCTTGCGATGTCATGGCAAACAACGTCTCCAGTGCCAACGGCCCGTGGAATGGAATCCAGCAGGAAGCCGGCAGGACCAACGGCAGCACTGTTGGCCAGATCACCAACCAGGAGCGACCCGTTGCGGGGGAACCCTTACCCGCAACACACCACTGGCCACTGGCCGGGCGGAATGATAGGTGCTGTATCATCCGGGAGAGCAGCGTGATAACGCGACGGAACGCCCCGTGTGCTTGGATTTGCTGGCAACTTGCGAATTCCGGCGGTCTGGCAATGGCAAGTGTGTTTGGCTGCACGCCACCCCCATCATTGCCAGACTGGGCTCGAAGACAACATGGCGTGCATCGCGGACGGATGGTGTCCCAGCGCCTCCGTGAGGGTCACCTTGTCACCTTGTCACCTTGTCCAGCCCGAGGCTTTTCGGGCTTCCCTATCAGTCCGCCCTTGGGTCCCTTACCCCAGCAAGTGGGTGACAAAAGAAGAGTGACACCACAAGCTGCTGTTCCTGGTATCTGCCGCTGCAGATCGCTTGCTCTCACAGGAAATCGTTGCGATACTCCCCTCAAGCCCCACTGACGCAGCAATCTTCTGTACAGTGGCTGGGATGCCACTCTTCTTTTGTCGCCCGCTTGCCCAGACACGGTTCTGCCCCAGACGAGTCTGGATGATTGTGGCCTGAGCGATCTGCTGCAAAGCAGAACCAAAACAGCGTAGGCGAGGGCGCCCAGACAGCCACCCCCAATCCCGCCGCCAATCTTCACTGCGTCTGCTGGACAAGCTTGGGCAAGCAAGCCCCGGGACGAGCCTTCCGGAGCATCCTCCGTGCTTTTCGAGATCCCGAGAGTCGCCAAAAGAAACAAGCGGCCACCAGAAAGAGGTATGGCCAGCCTTGGCATGGCTTCCCCGCTTCGGTCACCCGATCACCGACCGCCGAACGAAGAGGACAGGACCATCACCTCACTGTCGACCTCTCCTTCGGATGGGATGAGCTCGAGTCGAGGACACAGATGACCGTGAAGTGGGAGTTCATCTTGGCACCGTATAGCGCAGTAGCAGCGCCCTTTTTTACGATCACGGATGGTATCTTCAGCGCTTCGTCTGCCGCCAGCCAAGCCATTCCAAGCCAGCGCCCACAGTCAAATACCGTGTTCATGCTCTGAGGAGCGCTTGACACTAGTCTAGGAAGAGGAGAGCAATTGCTGATCAGCAGAAAGGCCTCTGTGGTGCCAGACAGCATTCGACGCACGGCGTTACAAAAGGACACTGCGGAAGAGGCACTGACTTGAGGGCT
Organism: Cercophora sp. LCS_1; assembly: GCA_036250225.1. Classification (NCBI taxonomy): domain Eukaryota; kingdom Fungi; phylum Ascomycota; class Sordariomycetes; order Sordariales; family Lasiosphaeriaceae; genus Cercophora; species Cercophora sp. LCS_1. Next base: position 964,178 of record JAPZLL010000004.1, read on the forward strand.
GTGAGGGCGCAGCTCAGCTTGGACTAGGTGCATGTCCGGCCCCACAAGCGACCAGTCCCCCGGAGCTTATTGGTGTCCTGGGACGGTGGTAGGTGACAGGTCACCTTTGGCCGTCTTGAACCTTGCTCGAGCCTCTTGTCCCTCAGTGTCGCGCTCCATCATGCCAGCGGGCCGAATGACGGCTCTGCTCGACGCTAGGCTCGATGTGCCCCGTTCACCTGTTATCACAGCCTTTGGCATGCTGGGAAGGGCGGGGCTGAAAAAGCAACGTCGGTGCTGCCAGACAGGAGGGATCCCAACTCTTCCGCAGGTCTGGCCTGCCCTGAGGTCCTCGCAGGCAAAAGGATTGCAAAGTCGCCGTAAACCCGTCTTAGCCGTTACTGACGGGCGGGTCATTCGGAATGGAAGACCTGGAGATGAACAAGGCTGGTTCTCCCATTCTTGAATAATCCCTCTGCAGACACTTGGTCACGGTAGTTTCCAGACAAAGCACCCAAAGCGCCGTGTTTTCTCCGCCGTTCCGGCGCCTTCGCATTCACCTCACATGTGCTGCATGCCTTTGGCCCATCTTGTCGTCCAGCACCAGTGAACACATAAGTGACAGTGAGAATGGCGAGATTGCGGCAGCAGCAGCAGCAATGAAGGCGTGTGGCGGGCTCGGCAAGAGCTTCCCCTAGCTCATTTGGATCAGTCTTTGACCCGAGGGAATGCCGGCTCCCGAGGTTGCATTTGCGTTGTCAACTCGTGCTCTCTCTCTCCAACCCCTCGGCCCAGCCCAGTCCATGCTGGTTTCCTGTGTCGAAAAGTGACAATGGTCTACATCTATCTGTCTGGTCTCTTGCAGCGGTCTTAGCTCTCAATGAGGATACGCGTTGCTTCAGTAGTTCCTGCCAGCATGATAGCATCCGAACTCGTTTAGGCACGTTGGGGTTGCACGCCGGTCGGAGGGTTACATTGGATCCGGCTCGCCAGGAAAACCGTTTCAACGATGCATATCTCCTCTATTTTGTTATTATCCTTTAGCTTGGCGATGCACTCTCTTCTCATAAGCCGGAAACAAGGCTCGTCTTGGGCCGTTAGTCTAGGTTTTTCTTGGAACTAACCAGGTGTGGTTTACTGCCATGCCACATGTTGGAGCCGTGTAGCGTCATTTCAAGCTTCCGCATCTCGATGTGATAGATGGTGGGGGAGATGGGATTTCGGCCCTTTGCCGAGAGGGCACGATGTCACCCCCGGTGGTCGGAACGAGAGAGAAGGAGTTCTCAACTCAGAACTTAAGAATTTGAGGTAATAAGCTTCTCACGACGCGATGCATCATCGGGGCGGGCCTCGTGTTCACCGAGGGATGAGTTCGGGGAATCCCGGTTGCTTTGGATGGACGGAGGGGTAAACGGTGATGGGGTTGAGTGTCAGCAGCAATCGACAGTGGTTTGATTGGTCAAGGTTTGATGCTACTCAGCAGGGCCAGAAGATGACGACGGTGATACGGCACAACTCTTCTAGGTGAAAGGTATTCGGGCCGCTTCCTTTCTCTCCTATGCTCTGCTGTTCTTGTTTTATCCCTGCGGTTCTCAAACCCCGGTTGAATTTGGAGCCGAAGCCCTCGGCTGTCCGTCTGTCTGTCTGTCTACAAGACGCCAAAGTGCGTTTGTCCATGCCTAGGGCCTCGGGGTTATTCACAGCACCTCGGCGGTGTAGACGGGCGTACATGACCGAGTATCGCCGGTGTACGTCCCTTCGACCTCTTGGTATCTGGACATTCACAGACCACTGGGCTCACCGGTTCGAGACCTGGCACACCTCCGGCAGGCAAGCTTGACACGGGCACATGTCCCAGACACGCAAAGGCAGGGACCTCTGGAGCAGGACTCCTTCTCCTCTCCTGGTCGTCGGCGAGGTTGACGACGACTTGCCGTCTCCGAAGATGCACATCCGCCCTTCCACGGCTGAATTCGTTGACGTCTGAGCGTTGCGCCAATCCCGTTGGCCATATACATCTTGACTCGCTCGGGTACCTACCTTTACGTATTAACGTGTGCCGTCGCTAGGGTGCGTAAATATGCCGCTTTTTTTTTTTTTTTTTTTTTTTTTTCAAAAGAAAGGGGGAGGGGTTAAGTGATGACAGCAGACGGGGACAGGGACGGGTTGAACCACTGCGCTGGGAATTCTGCACCCGCTGCAACTGCAAGGGGGGGTTGCGGGATTCGGCAGTTTTGCTTCATTTGGAAATGGGTAGGTCCGAGGGTGTGTGTGTCTGTGTGTATCCATTATCTCCGTAGTATGGGGATATGGATGTTTTTGGCATGAAGGAACTTTGGCAGAGAAAGTAGGGGCGGCAGGCAAGCAACTTGCGGCGGTCCAGTTTTGGTGGGAAAACAATCCGCTGTGATTGATTGGCCCGGGAGTGGCCGAACACACGGGAGGGGAAAAAAAAGGAAAAAGGGTCTCACTTGACTCGAGCGTCGAATGTGAGTGAGCGTTGAACTGCGCCCCGGCCCAACGCCAACGCGCTCGAGCCGACTCGGTGAGAGTGGCGCTCACCGGTGGTGGCGGGTTTCGCGTCTTCTTTATGGATGGGGATGGGGCACCTCACGGATACGACATCGGCTGTTGCATTTGATCGCCAGGTCCGATAAACCAAACAATTGGAGACGGGAGTGTCGTGGTACGATACGGGCGGCAAAAAGTACCTGTCATCAGGGGTGATTACTATTTTTTTTCCCCCTTTGTTTTGGTCTGTTGTCTGCCAGTCGTTGGCTTGTTGGTGCCGCGGGGATCGGATTTGGTGAGGCACATGGAATCCGGGTGCCTGGCGAGGGGTGGGCGATGGTCCCTGACGGTGGATCCCGGCGAAAGGGGGGGTGTCTCCGTCTGACGGCAGAGTGCACAGTGTTTTTCTCCTCTTTTCCGGGGACGGCTGAGGAGGGTTTCTTTTGAAATTTGGGCTCTGTAGAGCACTGTACAACACAATACATGCAGGGACCCTTTGATGCCCGTTGGGGCGGCCGCGGGTATGCGAATGCGAATGTTGATGCACCCCCAGAGTCGGTGTTGGCAGGCATACCCGTCATGATGTCGCAGGTGGTGTCAAGATGGCGTTGTCGGCGTTTTGGAGGGAAATCCCCTGTAAACATGGCAGACGTATCAATAATCTGAGACGTGGAGGAATCGCAGGCACTGCATCCTCATGCCGCGGTGTTATTGGATGTACATCGCACAGGGGATTCTCTGTGGCCAAGTCACGGTAACTCAGGAAGACTTGAGTGATCAGGGAGATCTTGCAATGGAACTGTTGGATTACGCAAGGGGTGTGTTGATAGTGGTGGACTCTAAACATGAGGAAAGAGGCAAGTTGGGGGCTGAATGTATTGTACCCCCAAGTGTCTTGACGCTCTTACTCAGCGTCCTCGCATAGTGTTCCAGTCAGGTGATTTTCTTGATATGATTAAGGCACTGCCACTAATTCAACGAAGGAAAACCAAAATACCTAGTAATTCAAGGAGCAAACCAGGCATCAGTGAAGATGTTAGAGGGGCCTACAGGGGATACGTGGACTACTTGACGGATTAGAATATCTATGGCAAGACTTTAGAAATCATACAAAGGCAGCCTGACGGTGTTAAGTGGCAATGATTCGGAGGCCACAAGAATGGGTCATAAATTTATGGCCGACAATACCTCGCAGCCAAAAAACACACCGACACGTTGAAGCGTCAACTGAAACATATGGCACAGTTTCCACTGGGTCCAAGATTGTATGATGATGTGTTATGAGAGAACGGCGTCCCGCTCAAATCTCGCGCGTTGCTTGAACGCTTGATACAAGAGAAATGACGGGTAATTATTGTCACAATGTATTATTGTACGTGACAGGTACTCAACTTTGATATTTGCTGAACAGTTGAACTCTAGCAAGGACTTCAGGGCTCCTTGGTCGGAGTATTGCTATATTGTGAGCTGAGCCGTTTTGTCCACTCTCACTGTCACTCGTTATTCCCATGCCACTGTCGTCGGAAAACACGGCGGTACGTTCTTCATCAATGTTTATTAGGTTTGCCCCTGTGGCTCTTGACAACGCGCTGCACTAGACTTTGAAATCATAAACCCGTCTGATCAACTTCACCATATAGAGACATGAAAAGATTTTTCTCGTTGCTTGTACAAAATCCCAAGACAAGACAAAAAAGGGGTAATTGCGTGGTGATTATACATGATCAACATCCCAACAAGCAAACCGAGCAAACAGCCAAGTAGAATCAGGCAGCAGCTTCAAACTTGCTGCTCTCCTTCAACCACGTCTCAAAATCCTGCGTCGGGAGCTCCTTTCTCCTCGCCTCGATATCCGCCCCGTACCCCTCCGTCTCAAACCACGAAAACATGGTCCCGACATCCCTGACAGCCCACATAAGAAACTTGGCCAGAAACGTCCACGTCTGGGGAAGCTCAGTGCCGATGACCTTTTTAAATTTCTCCCGCGCCTCATCCAGCGTCAACGCGTCACCCGCCAGCCCAACAGCACGTCCAGCCCACTTGGCCGGGTCCGTCAGCGCCGCAGCCCCGTAAACGCCAATATCATGCACGCTAACGAGCTGGAGCTTGGTCGTCGGCTTGAGCGCGGCACAGATCATGGCGCTGAACATGGACGCAAAGAAACCGGGTGTCCAGTTATCGAGGAAGGCAACGGGCCGGATAATCGTCCACGTGAACTTGTCGCCTTCCTTCTCGGCCTTGTCGCGGAGGTAGAGCTCAATGTTGTGTTTCTGCGCGAAGTGCGTGATTTTGGTGGGATTCGTCCAGCTCTTTTCGTCACCGCCGCGGTCGACCGATGAAAATACAATGTGCTGCACGCCGTGCTCGACGGCCGCGTCGATCAAGGGGATGGCCTGCTTTTCCTCGGGGATCTTGCCCGGCGTGGTGACGATGAAGATGGCGTTGATCGAGCCCTTTGGTCGGGACTCGAAGATGGGCTTGGGGTCTGTCGAGTCGCCCTGGACGAGCTCGATCACGTCCTTATGAGCCTTGGCGAGAGCCTGCGCTCTTGGTGATGAGGTGTTTCGCGTCAGGGCGAGAATGTGGATAGGAGGGCTGCTTGGGGGACGTGAAAGCAGAGCCTTGACGACTGAGCCGCCTTGTTGGCCGGTGGCGCCGACGATAAGAATGTTTTGTGAGGCCATGGTTGAGTGATAGTGGGGGTTTGATGACGTTGGAGCTGAGGTTGAGGTTCTTGATGTCGCTGACAGGGACCAGCTGCAGGTCAATCAGCTGAACCGATGAGCACAGGTGTCCAGAGTCGTGAGGATTCTCAATCCAGGCCTCAATAATAATTTTATATCGCAATATCAATGGGCAGTTGAAGTATATGGAATCGCTGCGTGGGACCACTATCACGTTGATTTGTAAGGAACAGCACTTGTCGTGTCCAAGTGGGCATGGCGCTCGGTGCTCGGCGTTCTGGGCTGCCGCTTCCCGCCATTGTCGTAGTTCTGATGAAATGATGAGGTGGGCCGCTCGCCAAGCCTGCCATCGAACTTCTGCCGTCTTCCGCGATTGACATGGCGTTTCATCGCTTCTACCGGGAGATGCTCTCAGTAGTCAATCAAACGATCAAATAGAGTACCTAGGTACTTTGATGCAGTTTTGCAACGTGCCTTATCTGCAACAACCAAAAACGGGTGAAAGGCGGGATGAGCTTGTCGCCAGTGGACCACTCACTGAAAGACCGCTGAAAACCGCTGGGCAAGCAGCCCTGGGCGAAATCTTCCTCTGATTGGCGCGCAACGCCCCATCAACCCTCCAGCCTCGCTTGCGGCGCACCCCACCCCACCTTAGCCTTACGAACGCGCCCGACGCTTCGTCACCAATGCCCCGCGGCGCAAACAGCTAACATCATCACCACATCCCATCGTCAACCACCACTCCTCCATCACCATCTCCCATCGCAAACTCCATCTCCCATCACATCACATCACCCCCCCTAGCTCCGTGCCACCGCAACCATGAACCGCCTCTTCGGCACAACCGCCCCCAAAACCCCCAAACCAACCCTCAACTCGGCCATATCCTCCATCGACACGCGCATTTCCTCCATCGACGTCAAACTCGCCTCGCTCAACGCCGAACTGAGCGGGTACCAATCCAAACTCGCCAAAATGCGCGACGGCCCGGGGAAAACCGCCCTCAAGCAAAAAGCCCTCAAGGTGCTCCAGCGGCGCAAACAGTACGAAGCCCAGCGCGACCAGCTGCAGTCGCAGGTCTGGAACATGGAGCAGGCCCAAACGATGCAGGACAACCTGAAGAATACCATGGTCACGATCGATGCGCTCAAGAGCACCAATAAGGCACTCAAAAAGGAGTATGGGAAAGTGGACATTGACAAGATTGAGCGACTGCAGGATGAGATGGCGGATTTGTTGGATGTGGGGAATGAGATCCAGGAGAGTCTGGCGAGGAGTTATGATATACCCGAGGATGTGGACGAGGCGGAGCTGGATGCTGAGCTCGAGGCGCTGGGGCAGGAGGTTGAGTTTGAGAGGGAGTTTGGCCAGGCCGAGGGGGCGTTGCCTAGTTTCATGCAGGATGAGGTGCCCGAGTTTATTGATGAGCCGCCGACTGCTGCTGGCAAGGTCAAGGAAGCTGCTGGTTAGAGCAAGAGGTACTTGGGGAGAAAGGGCATACTAGCGTGGCATTTCTTTGGGACAAACAGGCGTTTTTGTTGTTATGCTACCTATCTACCTAGGGGTTTGGTGTAGTGCTGTCTACTGTACAGTGCAAAAAAATCCCAAGCTCGTAGCTGTGGTATTATGATTAGAAGAACAAATGCAGACCGCATTCATTATTCGTCAGTGATCTTCCGCCGGCCAACTCCGACTCAAAACGCCTTTCCATGCGATCCGATATTGTGCTGAATGTGCTCCTGTTTTCCCCTTCCTGTCTCGCGGTCTGCTGGACCGTCCCGCAGCTACTGGACCGTGCTAAAGAAGCGGCTGGCCTCCTCGAGTTCTGCGTCGCCGTTGCAAAAGTCCCAGCCAACGATGACGCTGGTCTGGCTGCAGCAGATGATGCGGCGGGCATCGTATTGGAGCTTGAATACGCGCGCGGGATTAGCGGCGTCGTGACCTTCGACGGGCGCCTGGGCCATGTGCGGATGGTGATGGTGATGGTGGGCAGGGGGTTGAGTGGGTTGGACAGAAGGAAGAGCGGGTACCTGATGCAAATGCACCCCGTGAGCCGGGGTATTGAGATGGGCGTGAGCCTGGTGCGCAGCTGCCGCCGCCGCAGCTGCCGCGAGCTGGGCCGTCGTCGGTGCCTGTACCGGCCGACTGCTCGTTCCGGCACCGCCTTGCGCCTGTGTCTGGGTGCCCGCCGTGCCGGAGCCCGATGCCTGCGCCTCCTGATTCCGCACTGCCTCGCGTCTTTGGCGGGACTGGTCAAACTGTGCCCGGATGACGGCGGTTGCGAGGGCTTGCCGGAGATTACCCCGAGTCACAGCATTCGGGTGTCGGTCAATGGCTGCTTCCACGTAATGGCGTATAGTAAGGATGAGAGGGTGGGCGGTGAGTGCCTGGGCGAGGGCCTGATGGCCAAGCTGCACCGCTTGGTCAACTACTTGTTGGTAGTGCTGCAGAGACGCTGAAGAGAGTCCTGAGTGGGCGCCATCGCTCGCTGGACCTGCTAGACTGGGTGCGGTAATACGTTGGGGTCGCGTGTACGGGGCGTTGAGCGTTGATGACGGGGCTGCCGGGGCCGCCGACTCTCCTGCGGTTTGCTGGGCGATTGACGGATGCAGAGGAATCCCGCCCATGTTCTCTACTGCATTTCTCATCTCTGCTGTATTTCTCTGGCGCCGTCCTTGCCTTTGGCTCTGCCGCATTGCGGCTGCAGCAGCTTCCTCTTGCTTCAAACGATGCTGGTCCTTCCAGATGCCCTCCTTATCCCTTCGCCAGATGATAATGCTAGTGTCGTAGCTGCCGCTGACGATACGTCCATACTTCCCTCCTCCACCGCCAGGGGGGAGCTTAGCCCCATACGCGCAGATGTCCTCGGGCTTTGTAGACCCGGCGTTTCCTGGGCGGCGGCCCTTGGTGCGGGGACGGTCCTGGTCTCCCAGACGGCCAGACTCCAATGCTTTGAAGTATTCCGCATCGACTCTCTTAGCCTCGGCTGCATCATCTTCAGCGCTAGATGGGAGATCGCCAAAGCCAGCCTGGACTGTTCGCACTAGGTTAGAGTGGGATCGTAGGCTAGCAACCTCGAGGCCGGTCTGTCGGTCGAATACCTTGACCTCGTTGTCGCTGCTGCCGCTGACGATGCGGCGCCCGTCGTACTGCACACATGCAATTCCCTTGGTGTGTCCCACGATCGTACGCGTGCAGGACTGCGTTGGCCAATCCCAGACCTTGATGTGTCTGTCGCCACTGGCCGACACAACCTCCCTGCCGTGAATCTGGACAGCGTTGACGGCCGCACTGTGGCCCTCGAGGCAGCCGATCATTGTCCACTGTGGCGTCTGCGGGAGGTCGTCGGGGGTCATGGTCATCGAGTATCCGTAGTTCTTGATGTTTCTCGGCACGGGGTCAACTTCCTGATACCCCAGATCGCCATGGCGGAGCGGCTTCCTGTTGAAGATCTTGATGGTTTTGTCTTTGGAACAGGTCACCAGGATGCGCTTATCAAACTTGACATTGAGCACCGACTCTCGGTGCGCGTGACGGAGCGTCTGGATTTCCTCACCGGTGGAGAACTTCCAGATGATGACATCCGAGTCGGAGCTACCGGACACAATGATGTCTTCCTCAGGATCCGAGTCGAACTGGAGGCACAGGACCGAACCCCTGTGCTTGGTCAAGGTCCGCAGGCAGCGCCGCGTCTCCAAGTCCCACACCTTGAGCGACCGATCCCGACTCCCGCTGACAAGATACTGCTCGTTGTACTGAAGGCTGTAGATGCACTCGCCGTGGCCTTCTTCGGGGTGATCGTGGTGCGGCAGCTGGAAGTTGGTGTACTTCCCAAGCTCCCAGTTCGACTCTAACTTGCGCCGCAACGTGTACAGGTATCTCCAGTTCAGCTTGAACCTCTTGGAAGAAATGTCCCACATCCACAAAGTAGGCGGTGAGCTCGCGTGCGGTGCTTCTCTGTATGATATGTCTCTTGCCATCGTTGACGGCGACGGCTCAGGCGAGATCGCTCGACCTTTGCCCTTTCCCTGATCCATGACGTCAGAACTGGACGCGAAGCCACTGCTGTATGTGTCGGCGCCTGCTGTTTTGTGCGAGTTGAGCTTCCCAAACGCCGATGACGATGATGGGTTGCCGAATATGCTCGACTCAGTCATCTCGGCATCCAAGGACTCCGACCTTAAAGCGCTTCCGGCATCCTCCATCACCGTATCTCCGTCCGCCGCTGGGCTACTGGAAAGCGCTTGCTTCTTCTGCGCGTGCCCGTCTGCGCCAAACTGTGCCTGTAGTCCCTGGCTGTTGTCGGCTGACGGGTCGCTGTTAATCTTCCTCTCCCATGACTCAATCTCGGCTTCCTTTGCCTTCCAACCTTCCATGTAGTATAGTTGCTCCCACAACTTCCAGTCCAGCGCGAGCTCGTACCAGGCGCGACATGATCTTGCGACGTTGATGAGCGAGACGGGATCGAGGTAGCCCAGAATCTTCAGGCAAACCTCCGGGGGGAGGTAGCGTATGAAGTCGATGTATAGACGGGGATTCAACTGCTCGACGATCTGGGAGATGACGGTGGTGGGTAGGTCGTTGAGAAGTGCCATCGCAAGTTCTGTGAGGCACGGCGGTGTTAGCGATGCGGCTCGCTTGGGTGAAGGCAGCGTCAAGTAGTTGGGCTTCATCAAACATCATGGAGGACGGGAAAAGATCATGGCTGCAGGACGAGGGAAGGGAACGCAGAGAGTTGGCAGACGTACCTGTCTTCCGGGACATTGACAGATTAGAAATATGCTGTGTCAGCCATGCCGGGAAATCGCCTGGTCGGGATGTGGCCAGGGCGGACACGGCGTCTTCTCGCGGCTTTAGAAGGAAGGAAGTTGATGCGGAGAGTGCGTTCAGCGGATCTTCAGAGTAGCCTTCGTCTGGCTGCGAAGAAAAGCTCGCCATCCCGCCGGTGCTATCTCTGGCGGTGAGGTGACAGACCCTGCAAAGTCGGCTTGAAGGCGCTGTCGCGTGTCTCAGAATCGTGATGGTGCTTCTTGCGTTGCCGGGATGCGGGCCCGTTGGTCTTGGGGAAAGGCGCAAAAGCTGGGGACGGGTTAGGGCCGTGGAGTTCGACCGGGGGCTGTGTCTGGCGGGGGTAGCGATTCGCTCGGCGGAATTGTTGTTTTTGCTTGGTAATTGGCGCGATGCAGAGCCACGGCAACTAAGGTCCCGGAAATGCGCCCTGCACAGGCAACTCCAACGTCGCGAACTAAATCGCCTTGGGAATTCCTCAACTTGAAGAGCCTTTGAAAGCGTGTGACTCTCTTGACAGGGGTTCGGCCTCAAATCTGTTGCTCTTCTGAAAGTTGAGGTTGACTGAGAGTTGATGTCCCGGTCTTGCGAAGCGAGCGCTAAGATCACAGTGGGGTCAAGGCTTCTAGTCTAGGCATCCATCCGGGATTTGCCTGCCCTGTCTGTCGGGTCCCCCAACAACGGTTTGGGAAGAGATGGAAAATCTTTGGAACTGCTGTTTTTTTTTTCACGGCCGAGTTCTTGAGGGCGTTTCTTAAAGGATGGAATACCGGAAAACTTTCGAGCACAGCGAAAAACGGTCTACTGTAAACATTTCGCCACTTCCAAGTTGCTAATGCTTGCCTTGCCCTTTTCTTGCCTGGCGTTGGCTAGGTTCGACTGCACATTACGGCGGTGCGCTTGGCATCATACGGGCTGATTCAGTCGGATGGTGCAACTTGGCAAGGGTAACATATTTTTACATTGATGGACAGTTGCTGGTGAAGGAGTCTGGTGTCCTTGGCGGGCGCGATTTAACTCTTGCATCTTCAAATGGCGTCGATACCGTGTGAACAACCCAGGTATGGGTCTTTGCAAGGCGCTGGTTACGGGTTGTGCCCGGACTTTCTCTGCTTGCCAATTTGTGACCCAAAATGAGGCCATAAAAAATTCACATCGATGCTGTCATTTCGGTAGTTGTTATCAGCGTGTAATCTACAGAGCGTGGATATGGCACTGGAAGTGGGATACACCCTGGATATTTGTGAGGCATACCCATCTTAAACAAGGCTGGGCATCTTGGGAAAGGTATTCTGCAACTGGGAAAGCACGCCTTTACAATTCTTCCAATAACGCCAATTTTTCCTGATACGGTTCATACCTTTGATAGAAATGTTCACTCTGCGTGTTGCGCAACAGCTTTGTGTGGAGGCGCCTGTGAAGGGGATGAGCCAAAGAAGGCAGCCAAGAGCTGTCACTGAGTTTTCCAAGCCCAGAAGGTGGAACCATTTCCGCCACCCGCTGGCCCACCCGCGGGGCGTCGTTGAATGGCGGCTCGTTTGTTTCAAACCTTAAAACCTTAAGTGCGAGGGGTTTGTCATGTGCAACACCGTTATTTGGCGTTCGCTGTCACGGGCTTGAAGCTTTTGCTGCCGCTGATTAAATATCATGTCAGTGAAGAAATGGGCAGACTTTGTTTGCACCCCTCGATAAGCAACCAAACCTGAATGACAAGGGGGTCTTGTAAGAAAGTGACAAACCGGCCAAGAGTGTTGACAGACTTCTGGGGGGAAGGTGCTACCAATCGTCAAATGCTACTCAACACGGTGCAGGGTGTTGAAGAAGCAGAGCGCACCTGCTCATTGTGTGTAGGTGGGTATTCTTCAACTCGGACAGAAACAAACCTGGTTGGGGTGATAGTCTGGGTGAAACGTTTGTCTTCGCGTTGGGTTGAAAACCAGACTCTCTGGAGGATCACTCTAGCATGCACAGATATCGGATGGCCCTGATAGCCATGGGGGGAAAGCTAGACAAGTCCTTGACAAAATTACCGGCACAGGCAAAAAAGTCAAAGGGATGTTCATCCACCGAAAAGGAGTGAATCCAAGATTCTAATGCATCGCTCAATATTTGGATGCCTAAGCTGCTATTGGAAAGGCTTTGGACCTTTTTTTAGTGCCTATCAAAATTTTTGATACCTGTCCAGGCCGCTTGAAGTGGCATCATCTGGGTTCAGTGTGCCGTTTTTTCTGTCGCCCGCTTGCTAGAGTACTGCGAAGAGAGGATGGAGTAGGCACTTCCAAGTCCATTTGTTCCTGGTGGGCTGGACCCACGATGTTGTTTTGGCTGTCAAGGCTGCTGGTCGAGACTGGTTTATATGGCTACTGCGCTGTTCTATGGATACAGGCAAAATATATTCCTCAAGGGACGACTGTCGCGTATTAGATAGGTCCCTGTCGCGCCCGCACGAGTCTGCATTGCTTTCACCTTGTGTGATGTTGACGGAAACTCCAACATGAAGCTCTCGGTAAAACTGTTCGTTGCTGGAAAGGCCCCGGGACTCAAACGGGAATAGCGTGGGTAACCCCTGGAGATTGTGAAACGATCAGGCCCTCTCGTTGTCATGCTCAAGAGGGGCTCTCCCGTGGGGATGGCGATGGGGTTTGCGCGCGTTCGTGGCCGGTCTCTACCGATAGTTGCAACAAGGCAGGTGCGAAAAGGAAAAGTAAACCTGTGTCGAGGCGGGTTGAAGCGTGTGTTGATTCGATCGATCGGGTGCTGCGCTGTCTGATGGCCTCCCGCCCTTGCATGCGAGGCACCTCGATCTGCTGGGCCGGTCGTGAATGGAAAAGACAGCCGGAGTCCGCACCGCCAAGAACCTCGTCGCGGCGGGTGCAGCGAGCGGATTGTGGAAAAGCGGGAGACCGCGGGGTGCGAAACACTGCTCCGGCCGGGCCACAATTGATGCGCCTTCCCTAACTGACCCGACACAATGCTGCCGATGCGATGATTCGGTCTGGAATGTCATCATAGGCGTCGTAACGTGTACCTAGCTGCGTTCTGCAATCACCCGACTCGATTTTCTGTCCAGTTGAGCGCCCGTTTCGGCGCTGGGCCGCCAACGAGAAGCCGGCAAAAGCAACACCACCCTCAGCCGTTGCCGCCGCCCGCCCAATTTTTGGCCCCCAGTTACCTTACCGCATGTTCCCCTCAACCCAAACCCACATTCTGCCTGCTTCTGCGCGCACCAACCAACCATCTCCGAGAGCGGTCACTACTGCCACGACTACCCCCGTTTCATCCCGCATCTTGACGCCAGGTTTGCGCGATCGTTCCCCGACTATTCACAAGTTCCAGTAGCACGGCGAAATACTGGGAACTCAGCGAAGCCAGCACCCGACCGCGTGCACGACCGAGTCCACAACCCACCGACAGCTCTCCACGACAAAGGCGCCGACAGCCGCTCGTTGTGGACAGCTTACGGAGCGAGGAGAAAAGGAAACAGCACTGCGGTTTCGAATTCGAGAATTAGATCGCCGACGACAACGACGAGAGCGAGAGCGCTCTCCGTTGCATTCGACTGCGACCACTACGACCACCACGGACCAAAAGGAACCGGGTCAGTCGGCACCGTCTTTCGCGATCTGGCGTTGTTTTCGGCCCAACGATTTCGAGAATCCCTCCACCTTGTGCACGAAGAAACCGCTGCACTGATACATCCTGATTTCTTGCGGATGCTGGTCAGGAGTCCCAGCCCTGACGACATCCGAGAGCGCACAGCGGCCCCGCCTCACGGTCCGATCCCCACCGCCGCTTTGCGAATGGAGATCTAGTTGCGCCTTCTCCTTTTCCCACACGAATACCCACATCTCGTCTCTTGCGGCGATCGAGTCGATCGCGAGATTCAACCGCGATGAGCGTGACAAGTGCGCCGCGGGCGAGCCAGCTCTCAGGCGCCACCGCCTTCGCTTCCACCACCTCCCTTAACACACTCGCCAGTTCCGGCACTCTTATAAACCCACAGATGACCGCCCAGTCGTCCGGGCCAGTGATGGCCACGAGCAACATTATCAACCAGAGGGCAGATGCGTCGCGATCACTCTATCAAATATGTGTGTCGCTGAAACAACGACTGGCCCAAGTGCCTGGTTTCGAGTCGTACTCGGCCCAGCTTGAAGAAATGGGCGAGGACCCAGATGAGGGCGGCCCGGTCGAGACGGTGTGGAAACTTTTGCGGACCGGCCATCCACTTCTTGTCATTTATAATGCATTGGAGCCCGAGGAGCGCCTTGTGGTCGAGGAAATGCAGGGGGCTACAGAGGAGAAGCTGTCTAAGATCGCTATTATGAAGTTCTACCAAGCTTGCTTGAAAGATCTCAAGCTGCCTCCAGCTGAATCTTTCATGATCAAGGACTTGACAGGCTCAGATACAACGGGATTCGTCAAGGTCAGTTTTTTTTTTTTTGTTTCAGGCTGGAAATCGGAGAGTCTGTTTCTAACCCAACTTCAGGTCATTTCGGTGATCAATTACGTGTTAGATCTCGCAGACCAACGGGGCTTGCTGAACAACAAGAGCCAGCCATATCCGGAAGACGATACGATGCAGCCAGGCTCAAAGATGAGCTACCGCGACTACGTTGTCCGGGAGTTGGTGGATACAGAACGGAAGTACGTGCAGGACCTTGAGAACCTCTACGATCTGAAAAAGACGTTGGAGCAAAATGGCATTATCCCCGGGGATGTCGTGCACAACATATTCCTCAACATCAACTCGATTCTCGATTTCCAGCGCCGCTTCCTCATCAGGGTAGAAACTACCAACTCGATGCCCCAGGCGAGGCAAGAATGGGGCAGTCCCTTTGTTGCCAACGAAGAGTCGTTTGGCATCTACCAGCCTTTTATTGCCAACCAAAGGAAGGCAGCTCAGATCGCCAGTCAAGTGTTCGACAAGATCCAGGCTGCCGAGCACCCTGTCGCCTGTGACTTCAACACGCTTGACGGCTTCTTGCTGAAACCCATGCAACGACTGGTCAAGTATCCGCTCCTTCTCAAGGTGTGTTTTGCCGGTGCTCCCGCCTGATTGTTCCAAATTAATACGCGTGTGTAGGACTTGTTGAAAAAGAGTGAAGATGAGGCGACAAAGACCGACCTCTCAGCAGGCATCAGTTCTGCTGAACGGGTATTGCAAAAGGCCAACGAGGCCGTCGATCGTGATCTTTTGGACGAGGCGCTTGAGGATCTGATCAGCAGAGTCGATGACTGGAAGAATCATCGGGTTGACCAATTTGGGAAGCTGCTGCTGCATGGTGTCTACACTGTTGTTACAGGGAAGACCGATCAAGAGAAGGATGTACGTCCGGTGCGAACACACGTTTCTAACACACCCTGTCTTTGGCGGCGCAGATGCTGACACAGGGCTTCTAGTACGAGATCTATCTGTTCGAGTGTATATTGCTGTGCTGCAAGGAGATTACCCCGAACAAGAACAAAGATAAGAAAGACAAGACCAAGTCAACCGGCCCCAAAGTGCGCAACAAGAGCGCCAAGCTACAGCTCAAGGGCCGCATCTTCATGACAAACGTCACCGACGTTGTGGCCATGTCCAAGACCGGTACGTAGCCACTGCCTTCCAGATTCGGACTCCGCTAACCCCTCAGGCTCTTACACAGTACAAATCTGGTGGAAAGGTGACCCAGGGGTAGAGAATTTCATGATTAAGTTCCAGAACGAGGAGATGATGAGGAAGTGGGCTGCGGGCCTTGATCAGCAACGTAAGGAAAATGCTGTTCCGGTGCAACCCGGCTCAGACCAACCGGTCCCCAACTTTGCTTGGATCGCCTCGCAGACGACCGGATTGGTGAACCCCTATGAACAGCAGGACGAAGACGAGGAAGAAGACTACGCAGTCACGGCAATGGGAATGAACCCAGCGGGTACACCGTACGGAGGAGTTCCCCCTGTGCCGTTGCCGGGGACGATGCAGCGTAACGGGTCCAGCAACAGTTTGCGACAGCGATCCATGACCAGCGAGAGTGCGCAGTCACTGGCAGGAATTGCGCGAGCGCCACCTCCTCGATTCCCCCTTCCTCAACCTCCCCAACCCCTCAGTGTGCAGACACAAATGGGTGGTCAGCAGCCATCGGGCGCGCCCCGCGGCGGCGAGTCGTACTTCTCACCAGTGGCAGAGTCGCCAGCATCGAGTCGGACGAGCACAACCAGCGGCTTCTTTTCGGGCAACGCGGGTTACCCGTTCCCCAAATCGGCGACTCCAGTGGGTGGCTGGGGTCCTGAGGATAACAATAGATATACTGCCCCAGCAATGCCTCGGGCGCCGTCTAGGGATGGTCCATCGCCCGTCAACGCCTACGGGATGGTGCCGTCTAACGGGCGCGGCCCGCGTGGTCCATCCATGCCAGTGCCGCCCCGCGACTCCGCTCAAATGCAGCAGTCACGAAGCCGCAGTTACAGCACCCCCGACATCAATGGCCAGCCCAATGGCCGAAATGGCCAGGCTGTGCCCGCCGTGCCCGGCATCCCTCCGCACCTCCATCCAACACACGCCCGCCACGATTCCAGCATTCCGCGAAGCAACACCGGGAGCCCTGCTAACGACCTGCCTTTAAGGACCAATACAAGCTCTCCCGGAACACAACGATCAAAGCAATTCGGAGGAACAATGGCGCAATTCCCCGCGCAGCCGGTTTTCCCGCGCCAGGGCACTCCTGGTAGCGGTACGAATTTGCCGGCGCCGGGACCACCGCCGCCCGGCATAGCACCGCTTGCGCCGGGTGACGGGCCACGAAGCATGCCCATGAGCCAAGACACAATGGTCCCACCCACGCCTGATATCCCTCTGCCGACACAGCTGAAGGTCAAGGTCAACTGTGAGGGCGGAAACTACGTCACCCTTGTTGTCCAGTTCAACATCACATACCAGAGCCTGATCGACCGGATCGACGCCAAACTCGCACGGTTTACGAACAGTAGCATTGGGAAAGGCAATCTCAAACTTCGGTACAGGGACGAGGACGGCGACTTTGTCATGATTGAGAGCGACGAGGACATCCAAATAGCGATATCCGAGTGGCGAGAAGGCGTGCGGCACATGTACTCCCAGGGCGTCGGGGAGATCGAGTTGTTCTGTGTCGGGGCCATGTGAGTGCACGATATGGCCGACGGAATCCCGTCATGGAGTCTATTGGAGTTGGACTGCACCCAGGGTCCGCATCCGCATCGTTTCTTACCGTTCGGCATTTAAAGATGGCGTCTTGTTGCATCTTGTTTGTATTGCATTCGACGGAGCCACTTCCAGCACGACATAAACCCCGACTAATTACCCCAAGCCGTGGGCCAAGCGTCACCATCTATCTATTCAGCGCAGCCTGCGGCGGCTTCTCAATAGACGATGGATTATACAGCAACCCAGCTAACTACACTGCCATGGACTCGGATATCGTGATCTTTTCTTTCGTGAAGGATTGTCTGGCATATAAGGATGGGTTGGCAACATACCTCGGTTCACGCAACTCCGTGGTTCTTTCCCACTATCCTTTCTGCTCTTACGCTACGAGCTCCCCAGCCGGCACGTCCGGCGAACTCAGCCACGACACTACTTGTCACTCGTTACGCCCAGTTGGGGCCTTCGCTCTTTAACTCGCGGCAGTCGATCGATCTTGCGCTTTCTTTTGGAGACTTTCTTCGGTTATAATTTGGCTGCCAGCTTAGCTTACCTACGTGATGGAGGAGTCGGAAGCGCACCGATCGGCGACTACGGCGGACTTTCTTGGAGGACACATATGAGGGTTTAAGAGATGGATGAGAGACGGACATTTTTCTAGATATGGAATACCCAGGAAGCCTTTGACGTTCATTTGCTTCCGCACTTTTTTTTTCTCTCGATTTCCCTTACTGCTGGAGTTGTTGCTGCTGTTGCTGTTGTTGCTGTCATGCTTGGGTGTCTGGGACCGCTTAAACTGATGGTTGTCTCTGTCTGTCGAGTCACTGCCGTTTGTGTGGCGTTAGTTAGCTCAGGGTTGGTCGTCTCGTCCTATTCTTGGGGCAGAATTAGTTGAATGCGAAGGTACTGTCACCTCATTGATGTGCATTCGCTGCCTAGTTTGCTTTATGAGATGTGATAAAACGTGCTCATGATCTCTCTACTCTCAACTCTGCTGTATCCATCGTTGGACGAGTGACCTCGTGGACTCGGTAACTGCTATCTGTTTCAACAGTGCTTGGTTCATCCTGACTCCAAGACAACTGGTACCCTCATTCCGCGCCAAGAACGCAGTGAGCGACCAATTATTCGGCGCTTCTACATTGCGTCCAATAGCTTTCCTTCGGACGGGAACTCTGCGAGATGTCCCAAGGCAGCTAACACATGGCTTCATCGACTCCGACTCCTTCCACGGTATCGGTGTTCACTGACGAGCTTGCTCAGGAATTTCCTCAATATTTGGACGTATACGTACATAATACAGCTGTTTCGTACAAAAGCGCCGCAGCAGGTCTCCACTGGGCTCCTGGACCCATTTCTCTGCCTCCAAAGCTTGCTCGATTGACGCAGCGTATGCTTCTCCCTCAACCAACCCGTCTTTGGTACCTCGGGCATTTGTCACCTCGCCGACTTGCTGCGTCTCCAAGCTCTTTGACGACTCGTATGACCATCGCGGCACTTTACCGACACCCAAATCGTCGCTTGGGCGTCCACAAGCATCCAGCTCCCCGTAGCTCAGACGACCAATCCCCAGTCCCCTGTGGCCGTTCTAACCTGTTCCCATCCGACAGCCTTTGACCCCGCTTATTTCTTCTTAGACGCTTTTTGCGTAAGGCGGGTATTGAAACGGCCGAGGTGGTGGTTGATATCGTTGTGCTTCTTGGGCGGCGCTCTCGGCTTGTCCATGCAGGTGCGCAGGGCGTCCTCGAAGGCGGCACAGCCGGCCGTGTTGTAGCCAGCGGATGCCCAACATGCTGTTTTTCGAAGAGTCAGCAAAATTATGCATTGAACTGTGAGCTACCGTGTAGATTGCGTACAGAGCACTTGGGACATGACGATCAGGCACGGGTTGGCCTCGGGCTTGTTGGGATATCGGACGCGCAGCACTTCGAGCGGCGGTAGCCGAATTGGCTTTTGACCCGGCATTGTGATGACTCAATTCGATAGTATCCTTTCCGCAACGCCTTTTTGTTGTCTCAATCGCATCGCGGAGCCGTAGCAGTGAGTGCCAGCTGGCTTTCGTCGTCGTCGGCGCTCAATCGACATTGGGGGGCGCGATGTTCGAGTCCCGGGATTCAAAATTCAGGGCAGATAGCGCGGCATCACGTGGTGATTAGCTGCCGGCCGGGAGTCGGGAAGCCGTTTGTGGGGGCCTTGGTGGGGCACAAGCGACAAGTTCCGAGTGGATCGGAGGCTAGCCTGAACGAGAAAGCTCAGTTGAATCCAACAGTTGATTGGCTGGAAATTCGAGATGTAAACAAGGAAGCTCTCGTCCCTGGTCGTCCTCGGCGACCCTCTTTGAAGACCCCCCGACACGGCACCCAATTCGCGATTTGCGTGTGTTGCATGGATCGTACGCGTTTCTTTCTCCTCCAGCTCATGTTGCGAAGACACTACCCACCTCCGCACCTGTAATCCCGCAATCCCTTGACTTTTGGTTCAAGCCTTTGCGCGTACCCTTTTTTTGTTGTTGTAGCATTATTGTTTTCTCTCTCCCTTTGCTCGGTGTTGAGAATGCAAGGATCTCTCGGCGGCGGCGTTTCTGCCGCCTCTGAGAGTGAAGTCATGTGGCTCAACCAGTAATGCTTGCCCCAAGTCGGCGCGGTCGTCGCGGAGAGGCACATAGCTAACATACCTTGTTTGTAGGGAACCGATTGCCGCGACAGCTCTTGTCTCACCATTTTTCCCGTGCCCCCGGGCGTGGGAACGCGTTTTGGTTGTCCCCGCTGTCAGTCATGGCCGGCAACGCAAGATCTGGAAGCGCGTCGCTGGGTCACCCCTCGGGGCGCGTGATGGCCGGTACCTAGGCGCCCTCGCCGAACTGGAGAGCCAGGGCGCTGGATCACGAAAGCGTGCGCGTCGTGAAAACCACATCCCGATATGGGGCGAGGGGTCATGGAATGCCGGTGTTGACCTGCCCCGCAATGGGGAGGAGGATTTGGTCACGGCACGGGGTAAGTTGACCTGTATAGGCCTCGCCTCGCCTTGGAATAAAACCTGACGAATCTGGGAACAGAACTGGTGTCGACGGCTGAAGCTGGCGAGAAGCCGGCGCTCCCTGCGGCGAGCGCCTCGAAGCACGCGACATTCCCCGAAGATAAACTGCGATGGGTCCCGAGGAAGCGCCATAACACACGTTGGCCAATCCAGCCCAAGACAACTGAGCCCCGTATGATTGCCGCTTTCCAGCCACTCGTCGAATTCGAGGTCCCCAAGACGGCCGCGCCGGTGGACACTGCTCGCCAGGTTGGTGGGCAACAAATGGAAAAGAGGTCGACGCGCCGCTTGAGCCGACGACTCTCTCTCTTCCCCGGCGACCAATCGCCCCGAAAGCTCTCCGCGGTCAGATTGTCGCCCGTCAAGATGTCGGCGCTCGTCCTCTCGCCACTGAAGAAACCGCCGGTCACCCTCTCGCCGCAAAAGGTGGCCGAGTCCCCTTACCGTTCCTTTAGCGTCAACGCTACTCCGAACAAGGTCATCCTCAAGTCGCCCAAGCCCAGCTCGCCAACTGAGTCGCCCTTAAAATCCTCGCCGTTGCCTGCTGTGCGTTCCTCTTTAGGCGCCAGCCCGAGCGTCGCTCGACCTAGTCCGGCGTCTCCTTCAGTGGAGGCTTGCCCTCTTGTATTCGATCAGCCAATCTTGGAGTCTGTTGCCGAACCAGAATACGAAACGAGGAGACGACGCTCTCTCCAAAACGCGCGGCACAGTGACCGTCGTAGATCAAGCGGGGTAGCCAGGCTCGCCCGTTTCGACGAGACCGTTGAGGCTCCCAGCCGACGACATAGCTTCTCATCGGCGAGACGGATCTCAACAGACGCGAAATCACGACGCATCACACTGGACGTCTCCTCATTTTCTTCGATCGATGTCGTCGATTTCCGAAGGTCCTTGGGAACCGACAGCAACGACGGCTCACTGCTCCAGGATGGAGAAGCCGGCGTGGCAGATGCCACGTACTCCGTCGTTAAGGTCGATGCCGGCACCACTCTGGACATCTTCAGTCCCCAGAGGAAAGCCATCTCGAGCACACTATCCCCTGCCTCATCCAGGAAGAACGGCAGCCCATCTCCACTGAGGGATGCCCCCCCTGCGACGCATGGCACGCCTGCTCGGGAGGCACCTGTCGATCAGGCAGCAATGTCTCTCAGCCCCAGTGCACCAGAGGAGGATGATGCAAACTCTGATATTGACGAAGATTACCCACCTTCGCAGACAGAATTCGAGGAGGCCGGTATCGACCCAGAGCCTGCGAACCCCGAAGGTCTCTCGACGATCTATGAAGAATCCTCAGATATGGACCAGACAACTGATGATGGAGTTGCCGCAAAGTCGATCAGCCAGCCATGCGCGGAAGTGGTCGGGAATGCCACTATTCACAGTGAGGAAATGCTGTCCACTAGTTCTGAGCAAGGCGATGCCGCGGAAATGTTAGAGGTCACGCGTTTGACGGGCAGCTCTGCAGTAGCTCGTCGCGCGCCGTCGGTGGCCAGTGGTGGACAACCCGCACCAGAAATTCCCACACATCGCGCTGTCATGGCAGCCGATGTCTTGTCCAACCCTGATTTGCCAAAGGCCATTCCCCGGGAAAGCTCCGGGCTCGACGTCGAGTCTTCAACTCCCTCCCCGCTGAATGGGTCTGGTCAGGGTGCCGCCTCGCCAAGCCCATCCCAGGATTCCGTTGTCACTCCCGACGACGATTTCTGCGTAACCACAACCACCGACATGTTGGTGAAGGTTGGTGCCTCTGATCTTCCCACCGCAACATTTGATTCGATGGCAGCCGACAATGATCAACACGAGCTCCCACTGCTCAGCAAGTCGCTTGAGGCGCCTGGGACACCTCAAGCGACGGCCACGGCCCTGGTCCCAGGCGCGGTCAAATCCGCAGGAGATAGCCCCTCATCCGAGAGCTCTGGATTCACACCCATCAACGGTCGACAAATTTCTCCCCCGCAAGGCCCGTCCGTCTTTGATGCTGAGACACAGAACAATGAAGTCGATTCTAGCGACGAGCAAGAGGTTGATGATGACGATGACGACGAGATGATGACGGCCGAGGATGAGATGACCGAGGCGATGGACGAAGACGAAATGACGCTGACAGTGGTTGGTCCGCATATCGAAAACGACACGATTACCCTGCAAGCGTCGCATGACGACTCGGAGACCGAACTGCTGCGCAAGTTTGTGACCCGGGTAGCGGCCGATAAGAATGCCAAAGCCGCAGCGGCGGCAGCAGCTCTCACAAAGAAGTCCACCCGCCCCAAGCGCCGGTCAGGATCAACCGGCTCAACTACGTCGACGGGCTCTCCTGTGGCCAAATCGGACACTCCCCACAGGCGCACACCTCTCGGCGAAAGGAGCGCCAACAGCCCCAGTCCTGTGAAGAAGCGAAAACTCGAAGATGAAGACGAGCTCGTGAAGCCCGACATGGAAGTCCTTGATGTTTGCGAAGAGTCTACCGATGCACCCAAGTCAAAGCGCCGTCGGAAGCGTGCAGATCCTGTGCTGGACGCGGCACCTGAAGGAGTCTCGCTGGAAGAGTGCCAGTCTTACTTTACATCCTCGGAGGTCGGCCCCCGTCGTTCAACACGATCAAGAAACTCACGGGTGGCTCTGAAGCCCGCAGCGCCTTCAGCCAATTCGATCGCCCTGTCCACGATTCCAGTTCGGCTCCCCGGTATGGCGGGCATGGCGGACGACACCATGGAGGCACACCTCGCAGCCCTCAAAAGCAGGAGCGAGGAAAAGGATCTGGCGGCCGTCACCAGGGTCAACACCCGCAAGAACAAGGGGAACTCGGTGTACCCCAAGGTCGTTTTGGCCCGCCAGTCGGAAGACCCGAGCTGGAGGATGAAGGAGCTGAAAGGAGTCTTTGACGCCAAGGAGAGCCGAGCAGCCGAGGCAAAGGGTATCACGATTGCGGATGGGAGGAAGAGCAGGAAGGCCAAGGGTGTGCGGTGGGCCGAGGAGTTGGTCAGGTTCCAGGGCGATGAAAAGCCATCTGCCTTTAAGTCACTGGCAAGCTCTCTTCTCGCTGACATCATGATGGAGGCCCCGGCGCAAGAAGTGGACGAGTTGGCGCCGCAGCCTGAGCTAAAGGTCGAGGAGCCAGCGAAGCCAGAGCCGCGAGAGAACCCTGTCGCCACGCCCGTGAAGAGGGCTCTTCCTAGGCGGACGAGGTCATCGAGGCTGCAAGCACCAGCGCCAGTCGCGAAGATCCCAGAAAAGACAACACCGCCATCCACCCAACCCCTCCGCCGCACCGCATTGCCCAAGGCTTCGGTGTCTATAATAGCCCCGGCCGCCACGACACCTAACGCCTCGTCAAGCGCAGCGAAGGTGGGCATGGCAACAAGGAGGTCAAAGATTGCCAAGCTGGGGATGGGCGTCAACGGGACACCAGCGCCCAAACGAAAGGGGAGAGCAGCATTGTGATCTATTACTCGCATGGATGTTGTTGTGGATATGAAGGACATTATTAGAGTGATGTTGGCAGCATGTTGGCTTTTGTTCCTCAGACAGTATGCATGCGGTTGTTCGTCTCGGAGAGACACACAAAAATACCCCTGGCATGGAGTTGGATTGGATGTTTACCAGTTTCCCCCAAGGCCTTGACGTGTCGTCGTGGCACGTATGGGCACTGGTAGGGTATGGTTCGACGATACTCGTGTGGATAGGACAGTTGGGTTTTGCTTTTGCTTGATACGGATTAGAGGGTTTATGGACCTGGCCCGGATGGATGGACCGGGATGAGTTATGAGATTGCATTTGTAGCTTTTTGACAATTAATTGCTTGTTTTTATGCTTCACATATTTTAGCAGATGTTGCGTTCCCTGCGTGACAGCCCAACCGCGGACCCGTGAACTGCTACCATTGCCGTTCTCGCCGATGCCACGAAGCTCTCCAAATACAGCCTCCCCGAGGCCCCGTGACTCTTGTGAGTGGCCCGTTCAGGGAGCGCTCCTTCCTTCCATAGAGTCGTGACGTGACAAAGATAGTCTCCTGAATCTGTCCGCTTGCAAGTCAGAGTCAAAATCTCCCTCCTTCACAACAGCAATTTTACCCCGCCCATCCAGGCCACTGCGCCAGCGCCCTTCTTTTGCACGCACGAGCACACAATCTCCTGGCCGATGAACCCCTCGCACGAACCAGCGGTGCAGATCGTCCCAAGCTGTTTTAGTTTGGAGAAATCTCACCAAACGAGGTATGGCCCCTTCTTTTGAGTAGAGTATCGTCTTCTCCAGCTTGGGGCTCGCGACGTGGGGGTCACGGGACCCAAAGCCACCGTGAGGAGCGGAGTCGGCCCTTACCCCGCGCAACCACTTCACTCCGTCACGATATGCGTGGTTCAGAACTACCCTGTGTGGATCCAACAACTCGAGATGCGCAAAGGTTCATCCATGGACATTTCGGTTGGACCAATCGTTGAAGCGGGACCATTGTCATTGGAGCGAAACTGCGCCGTTTGCTTTCCCCTGACGACATGCAACGAGGAGCGGGTTATACGAGAGGCCCTTGTTGCATCGGAGCGTGACGGTTGTCCAACATGCCGTTTCTTTTCTATTGCCATTGCGCAAGCGGACGACAATCTAAAGGGTGAGACGAAGGACTGGAAGCACGTTTCAGCCTGGTCTGACAACGGCGTCATGGGGCTCTGCATCAACTCCGACGAGGAGAAGAACGATGCCGTTGTCGCCGTTGCCGCCAATGGGAGTGAGGATGTCTCTCCTATGTAAGCGGAGTCTTGTGTGGACTGGTGGTTGACAACCTATGTTCACAGCGACCGGGCCGTCTCCGTTCCCCTGGCTTCCAGCGCTCCAAAAGTCGCCGTACTCCCGGACAGCTACGGGGGACACGTGCATGATTGCAGGCTGGATCGAACAATGCCAGAATGGCCATCCTCATTGCCGCCAACCTGCCGATCCTGTACTGCCCACTCGTGTCATCGACGTTGGCAGTCTTGGGAAAGACCGTTCCTTTTCTCTCGCAGGGACAGACGGGGCAGTACTTGGCACTGAGCCATCGTTGGGGAGATCCCGACTCACAAGGAAAGAAACTCGTCACGACAAAGGGGAACATAGATGATCATCACAGGGGGGTGCCCATTGAGGATTTCCCACTCACCTTCCGCCACGCGCTTGAGGTTGCCAGATACCTCGGGATCCGGTACATCTGGATCGACTCCCTGTGCATCATCCAAGACGACGAAGAAGACTGGAGGGCCGAGAGCGCCAAGATGGGCGATATCTACGAGAAGGCATACGCAACGCTGTTTGCCGAACGCGCTGCTAACAGCGACGATGGTCTCGTCCAAACAGACGAGGACCTTTGTGTTGCTGAAGCCAAGATACCAAAGTTTCAGTTCCAACATTCAGGGCAAGATTACGAGATCTTGTTGTCTACCAAACTCTCAACATACCCCAAATCGTTGGAAGCAGCCTTCTGCCTTGTCGACCACGCCCCCTCTCACCTCCAAAGCCGCGGGTGGGTTGTGCAGGAAGAGATCCTGAGCCGTCGCAAGATTTGTTTCTCCTCCACGGAGCTACATTGGCATTGTAACCAGATTATCAGGTGCGAATGTGGGCTGATAGTCCATATCTCCGAGTACGACATACAGCGAGAAGGGATCATGGGAAATTTAGCTGGCCGACTTTTATATGAAATCCTCCCCAGCGACAAAGTGACCAAAAGGCTTTCCACGCACGGGTTCCGGCCTTCGGCGTTTGGCTTTGGCAAGCCGTGGCGGAAGCTAGTTGAGGCCTACACCCGGCGGAAGCTGACATTTGAAGAGGATCGGCTGATGGCTTTGGCGGGAATTGTGTCGCAGGTCACCAAACAAAGAGCTACCTCTGACAGCCGTTATCTTTCCGGGATATGGCTAG
Organism: Cercophora sp. LCS_1; assembly: GCA_036250225.1. Lineage (NCBI taxonomy): Eukaryota > Fungi > Ascomycota > Sordariomycetes > Sordariales > Lasiosphaeriaceae > Cercophora > Cercophora sp. LCS_1. Next base: position 990,221 of record JAPZLL010000004.1, read on the forward strand.
AGCATGCGATCAGCCAGCTTCTCTGGTCGTCGGACTTCAATGAAGGCACGTTGCCCTGCCACAGACAGAGATGCCGGTATGCGCCGACTTTTTCCTGGGCCAGCGCCACTGGTAGCGTTGCGTTTTACGCCGGGCTACGAACAGCGGGAATGGTAGCATCGGCAACCATAGTCTCGGGGGGCTCGGAGCTTTTGGTCAATAATGATGCTCAACCGAGGGATTGGATCCGTATCAGGGGCAAGGCCCTCCAGGTCGTGGCCTATGGGCGGAAGGTTAGGAGCCACATTGAATCTGCGCAGGCTCGTTGGGAGTCTAGTGATTACACGTACCAGTCGAGAGTTGATGGGGTTTACAAAGTTGGGTTTCGTGTCCAGTCTTGCGATCAAGTGGACGAAAAAGTTGTTACGTCGCTTCAGCTGCTTCGTCTTGACACACCTGAGGATTGGGAGTTCTTTCGAGAAAAGGGGAAACGTCGTCTGCTATATCTCGTTGTGCTTTGTCCGATGGACCAGTTTGGCACTGGTATGGCCGGGTTGCTCTTGAGAGAGGTCGAGGGGCACGATGGGCATTACGAACGAGTTTGTCGCGTTGCAACGTCGAACGCCAAGTGCAAGTGGGATCGTGTTCGGCAATATGCAGTGGATACCGAGATTGTGCTTGTCTAGATGTGGCAATTAGCAAATCAGGGGTCCTGGGAAGCAAAAGACTTGAACACAAGCTTGATGGCTGGATCGACGACGGGGTGACGGGAACAACAGAAGCTCCTGTCCCAGTGAGCTCAGTGTCCGGGTACCTTGCTGACCGACGATGAAGTTAGGGGCCAGAGCAAGGCAACAAGCTTTGTCCTAAATCCGAGTACCGGGCGGCCATAAAGGTGACGGAGGTGCCGGTTGTGGCTACCTTCTTCAGCCTGCTTCATTTCTGCCTGTCGAGCCCGGATCCCATTGCGACACCAAGAAAAGAGTATTTTTACCTGCGGACGGACAAACAGGCAAGCAACTTTCAGCAAATGCTTGGTAGCCAAGAAAACAAGCGCATAAATTCTAAGAAATGTTCATCTATGTTCACATTCTTGTGAGGACACTGGGTACAATAGGTTGGGTCTTGTTTGTTGCAACTCCCTGTCGTTGACGCCGCCCGTCGCGCAGGCGTCTCCCACCTCTTCTACAGCTCCCTCACTCTCTCGGGCCCCATCAACTCCGACACTTCCGTCGCCGAAGTCATGGGCTCGCACCTCGACACCCAGGCGTACTTGGCGAAAACATCATCCGCCCATCCTAATTTCAGTTATACATCCATTAGAGAAGGCATCTACGCCGAATCAACACCGCATTACACCGGTTTCTTCAACCCCCGCTCCTCAAACGATATTGATACCACCGAAATACTCATCCCGCACGACGGAAAAGGAAGGGGGATAACCTGGGCTAAACGCGATGAACTGGGTGAAGCGACGGCTAACGTCATTGCGGAGTATTGGAAAGATGCAGAAAATTTTGAGTATGTGAATACGAAAATAATGCTCACGGGGCCGAGGGAGTGGAGTCTAGAGGAGACGGTGGAGGTTTTGGGACGGGTTGTGGGCAGGGAGGAGTTGGGGATTAGAGAGGTTAGTGTGGAGGAGTATGTACAGAGTGAGAAGGTCCACGAGGCGCTGGGCGGGGAGGATATTGCGCGGCGGTGGGCGGCTGCTTTCGAGGCGATTAGACGGGGGGATACGGGGGTTGTTACGGGGGATTTGGAAAGGTGGCTGGGGAGGGAGCCGATGGGGTTTGAGGAGGTTGTTAGGGGGTGCTGGGGCACGGCAAAGTACCTAAGGTATTGGGGGCGTCACAGGCTTGGAGATGTCAGATATTGGAGTCCAAATATTGGGAATGCAACTGCCATTTAGTGGTTTGGTAATCTGTATGTTGTTAGTCAACTGGACCATGAGGACTTGCCTGTTTCGGTGGGAGGCTTCAGGGCGTGGACCAGCCAGACCCTTCTTCCAGCTCACGCTACTATTCCTGCTCCTCTATCTCTTCTGGCTCCCCTTGTTCCTCTACCTCAGAATCCTCGGGATCCGGGAACATAATCGCATCTCTCCGTTTGAGGTACGTCTCGCCATCGGACCCATCACTCTCGTGATCAGCATCATACAGAGCATCAGGCCCCCTATCATCAGGTATACAGCGGGCACACATACGCCACGTACAATTGCAACTAAACCCATCAGCATCCCCGCCGTCATCCTCGACCTGGCCCACCCACTCCAGCGCCCACGTCATCTCACCTGTGAGTTTGTCATCCTCATCGGGTGTCAAATCGCTAGCGACGCTGAAAAACCTGCGCATCTCGTCAGCATTCATCTCTGAAATGCGGCGCGAGACGACCGCGCAAACCGCAAGGAACATGTCCTCGATGGCAACATAGTTTGTCCCGATGACCAGCTCAAAGAGGAGACGGTTGTCTACATACCCGTGGTTTATTCGTCGGAGGAGCGCATCAAACAGTTCTTCCTTGTAGAGGCACGTGGTTGGAAGCTTGTCGTTGGCGATCCAGGTGATGATGAGAGAGAGACCGGCGTCGGTCATGCCGTCGATGCAGAGGGGGATGATTTTGGCGTTGTCGGAGGTATGGTTGACAATGCCCATGTTGGAGATGTCGTAGAGGAGTCCTGATTTCTCGGCGTGCGGGCGGGATACTTCGAATATACGGCCCGGTTAAGGGATCGTGTTCTGGAACTTGATTGTGGCCATTTTGTATCGATAAAAGTTGGGTTTGTATGGTGTTTGGAGGTTAGTAGGAGACGCACTGCGTGTCTTGGCGATGGTGGATTTGGGATGTAAGTGGATGTGATCTTGCTGGGTGTTTAAATATCAATTTCAAACAGCAGTGTAGGAATAGCGCGGTTGGCTCGGGATAAACAATCGGGGTGTGGTGTACGAGGAGGCCGTCAAGACAATGGCATTGTCTCGCTGTCCTTTCATCCAATGTTTCATCTTTGCGTCGCAATTGGTCAGTTTTCCTAGGGCAAACAAAGAACTTGTCGTTGGCACAATACAACGCGGTTCTCCAAGGTGCCGGTTCTGATGATTGTTCTCGGAAGGCGACGGCCTGTACCAGCGATGCCCTCTAAAACCAGATGTCTTCTCTTCCTGTGCTCCAATCGCATTGACGATAGACGTCCATGGTTGGCAAGAGATCGTCTCGACCGTCCCGTGCCAAGAGTCGTCGATCTTAGCCATCGGCTGTCCGTATTGTCTGCCGAAGGAGGTCCTCCTGCACGTCATCGGGAAGAGGCTCAATTGACGACGGCAGCGGCAGATATTTAACCAGGTCGAGCTCAAGTCTTGAAACATTCAGGACCTCATGAAACATATCGATAAAGACGGCACCTTGACCCTGCATATTCGTATGCGTCAGTAAACTCGTCGGAGTATTTTGCCAGACTGCGAGACCACCTGCATCTCGAGTTGGTGGTGTTGGCTGTTGACAAAGGAATGCTTCGGTTGTTTCCATTCCCTCGAGACGGAGAAGTTAGCCTCCGAGCACCGAGCAAGAGCAAGCGAAGGACTGGGCTGCTCGTAGCTGTCGGTGCCCCCATTAGAATTGTTTGTGCAACAACCCAGAGAGCTGGAAGCATCTGTGCTCGAATCGTCCGTGGTATTGACGACTATCGGAGCTGTGTCCAATGTTGCACGACCAACGGCCATACTTCTCAGCCTCAACCAAACATTGAAAACCGAGGCACTTCAGCTCCGCATCGGTAGGGATCAAGCTCGCCGTGCAGCTGCATCCCGGCATCAACTCCCGAATGGATCCTCCACAACAAGGTTGGCTTGATTTAGTATCAGTCGATCTTTCAGCTGGGGAATCCAGCCAAACAGTGGAAACAAAAACTTTCGACAAACCAACAGAAGCGAGCGAGTGGCAAGTGGTGTATTTTGGGAAATGATGTTACGCGACGCGCGTGTGTTGACAAGTGGGTTGTCCCTTGCACGAACCCGTGGACCCAGGGATGGGACCCGCCCCAAAGTTTGGTACGGATCGCGGCCCCAAGACTGAACTATTGACATCATCTTGAATAATCCTCGCATTGTCATTTACCACAACCAAAGGTTCTGGTCGTGGATCTCAACCTTTTTTTTTCTTTCCGGTCGCCAACACCCAAGGAAAGCGAGTTGATTGGCCTGGTCGTGTCGTGGCTGCTGGCATCGTGTACACAAGCCGTCGACGTCTTGATATGGTGTGGCTCGCAATCTTGCGAGCTGCATGGTCCTAATTACCCCTCGGTGACTCCTGTATGTACGCGGTCCGAGGCGGCCAGCTGGATATCTGCCCCAGCACACGAAAGCATGCTGGGCCTGGAACGCCTCGAATCGAGAGAGCCAGCCTCTGATCAAAATAAGCTTACCAAACTGCTGCAGCAAACCCCTGATCCCACGTCGCTGGCCTTGGCCTGCACGGGAAGGAAGTTCCAATCCACAAGGGCATCCTCGCCAAAGACCAAAGGCGCATGTGCAAACGAAAAGGCTCTTTTTTTTTTTTTCTGGACATCGTCCACGTATGCCATGCGCACTCTGGTGTGACAATTTTGCTGATTCCCCCCAAAGCGAAGGCGTGGCGGGACCTCCGATGAGTAATCTTGGTATCAGCCAATGAGCAGCGGGCGAAGCACACCGTAAGTTGGGCGATGGCGTCCTGGAGGGGCGCCGTCGCAGCGGGATTTCGATAAAAAGATGTGATTGTGGAGAGCTGTTGTGCGCCGTCCGGCTGAATTGAACAATGCCCCTCCAGCCTCCAGCCCCTTGTCGGGGGCCACACCTGGTGCCGATCTCCCGCCCAATGGGACACGCACCTTGGGCAAGAGAGAGGTGCTTTGGCCTTTTCAAGGTCCGAGCACCCCTGTCGGCGAGGCTCCCACTTCGCTGTTTCCCCTCAAGCTCCCCCATTCGATGCCGAATGACGGCGCAGGGGCCCTTCGCTTGGCCCATTTGTGCGCGCTAACAGCACCCGATCTCGACTTCCCAGCCGCGCAAGGGCCGGAGAGAGCCGCAATCGGCCAGAAACATCACGGCTTCCCCGCTCGCTATGCCCGGAACGACCAAATCTACTCGTGACGCCTGCCAAACCCGAGATCCGAGCGCCACTTTAGCTGTTGCGCTTTGCTGCACTTGTCTACACCGTTGACGGCGAGAGGCGTGCCAACCACGTGTGCAGTGCTCTGACCCCGTCCCACGAGGCCTCGAAGCATCGTTGTGCATCGTCTCGTCTGTTAGGTCGAGGAATGGAAGCTCCGGCCTCCGGCCTCCCGCCCTGCCAACACAGGATGGAAGCGGCTCAGCAGCGATAATCCGGCCGACCACCCCGCCGTCGTTCATCCCGTCACCCCGCTGCCCCGCCCGCTCGTCCCGCCCCAGATGCAACACTCTCGCACCGCACCGCCGCGATGGTTGCGTTCTGCCACACCTCGTTCGCAGCCACGACCTGTCATAGGCTCTCTCAGCCTGGGGCGGGAGCATTGACCTCGACGACGAGCATGCAGCAAAGAGTTTCGAAACGCTCCTCCTCTCGCCTTGACTGACGGCAGTTGTCGCGGGCCACTTGCCGTCCGTCGGCCAACTTTAGCACGCGAAGCAAAAACAGCGCTCGCGGCGCGGGAAGAGCACGACGTTGGCGGAAGACGAGCGACCGACAGCCACAAATGCTATCGGCGAAAAGTTTGTCGAGTTGAGCTTCAAAGGCGCGCGGGAGGTGTGTTGGGACAAACCAGGTTTCATGCTTCTAAATCTCGAGGGTGGAAATTGAAATGGCTCTTACACACCCCTTTTCCCCTTCCCAGACCAGGGATATCCCCGCCATCCATCACCCGCATCGGAAACAGCCGAATGCCCTGGGCCTCTAGCAGCACTCGTCCTCGATCTGGGCAGCTCTGGCTGTTGACAAATGATAGACGTTTGGCCCACACCATCTCGAGGCGATCTGCGGGCCTGCAGGAACTGCACCCACCCCCCGCGCCCAAAGCGCAGGTCCAAGCAGCATCTGGCTGCAGACGCCGACAGCTGCGTCAAGCTCGATGGGATGAAAGTAGCGTTTCAGCAACTGTCAAGATATGGCAAACTTGCAGTGGCGTCGCATTTGTTCCGCCTGGCACGCGGCCTTGTCAGTAAATCCCTCTTGCCGTCGAAGGGCTGGCTTGCAAGCTCGGTCTCCTCGCTCTGTCAACGGGCGCCATCGAGCCTCGCCCAGGCCCTTGACGGGTAGTACATATCTCGGCGCCCTCCCCCAGTCAGTCCACACCGTCTCCACCAGGAGTCTTGTTCCTTTCCTTCTTCATAAGACATCGGCGCCCAATCTTTGCCCAGTCTCTTCGACGCCCAGTAAGGACACCGTCCATCTCATCGTCGGGCCCCCACTCCAGCATCACCAACGCGTTGCCCGCCATGCGGCTCCCTTCGTGGATGACCTGGTACAAGAAGCCAGAGTACCGTGACATCAGGGCATATGGCGACGAGGTCATCTCCGGGAAGCGGTCTATGAGTCCGGCTGGCCGGGCCAGCTGCTCCATCCCAGGCCGACTTCGACTCGAACGCATCCTCGAGAACAAAACATGCAGCCCCATGTCGCTCTATGACTTTTACATGTACCTCAAGTACATTGAGTTTTCGGCCGAGAACCTCGAGTTCTACATGTGGTATGTTTGTCGCCCTGCTGGGGTCTTGCCATCGGACACTGACCCGGCCTGTAGGTTCAAGAACTACGAGGCTGCCTATGCCAAGGGACTTGTCGCTATGGACGAGAAGAACTATGGCTCCATGGACAACGTGTCCGAGAGCAGCTCGGGGGAGTCCAGCCTCAAGCAAAACAACAACAACAACAATAACACCAACGGCATCACCACCGTCGACGAGGACGATGAGGAGGACCCCGAAATTGGTGCGTGTGTTTCTCGTCGGTCGTATGATGGCATGCTAACCCTAGGCAGCACGAGAGACGCTTGACCGCATCTCGCGCCTCATCTCTGTTGATGCGCTCTGCTCTTCCAAGTCTGGATGTGCCCGTCCCGTGAACCCTGTGATCCTGCAGGCCAACAAGTCGGACTCGGTCGTCGAGCTTGCCAAGCCTGGACCTGTGACCCGCAGCGAACTCGATACCGTCATCGATCTGTTCCTCGTCCCCGGCGCTGAGAAGGAGCTCAACATCCCGCCGACGCTTCGTCAACAAGCCATCGCCGATCTCCACGTGTCGTCGCACCCTGCCGCCCTCCGCCCCGTCGCCGATCACATCTACGGTCTTTTGCGCAACTGCTCGCACCGCAACTTTGTCCGGCTCGGTGTCGGCAACGGAACCTTTGAGACCATCTGCGTGGCCACCATGCTTGGCATTGTCTGCACCATCGCTGGCTTCATCGTCATCTTTGCACGTGGGTTTGCCCCCTACCGTGGCGCCCATACACGTTGGGAAACGTTTGCGGCATGGCCCCTGTGGTGGCTCGGTGTCAGCCTCATCCTGTCTGGTCTCAGGGGTAGCTGCTTCTTCTTGCTTCTCTTCTCTCGCCGTCAGCCATTGCCTTGGGAGCGCTTCGACGACAGCAACTCCAAGTTGACGTCGGCCAGCAACCCCGTCATCCGCCTCCTTTCCCGCCTGATGATCTTTGACCGCAAGATGAGGGTCAAGGAGAAGCACCTGCGCAGACTACAGCAGAAGATTGTCGCGCAGAGCCTGCTTGGCGGCGCCCTGTTTGCGACCAGCGGCGTGTTGCTGTTCATCTTCCTCCCCATGTGGCAGGAGGGCGTCTAGACGATGGCCGCTGTCTTTTCCTTTTGTCTTGTGCACGCTCATTAAACGACGTTGGACGTCATGACGGGTCGGATGGGAACGATCAATGATACCTTGGGACAACATGGAGTTGGGTGTTTGGAGAAACCTTTTTGTAATACTACCATTTTTTTTTTTTTTTTTGGAAATCTTCTCGACCATCGTTAGGGCTTGGCATTTTGGATGACAAATGACATCGGGTCGATCATGTCTCATGCATGACCAGGCCGATCAACACTTTATGTGTTTAACTTGTAATGGAAGCACGGATCCAACAGCGCGGGAGTCGCAATCATGTTCCCGGTGTTCGTGACTTTGTGGGGAAAGCTTTAGGCTGGGCAAGACACGGTGCACTCCGACCTGTCGGCTATTCGGGGAGCCATTCCACTCAATCAATGCTACGGCGGACCTTGCAGCGGCCCCGTCCAACGCAGCGTCTTCCTCCGCGGTCCTAGATTAAGACAATCGGCCGTCCCCTGGCTGCCGTCGTCATCCACCAATCGTCTTACACGATGTTCGTCAATGTGGGCGCGACGCCAACCCGGCGAGCCGGTAAGCTACATTGTAATTACAACGAGAGTCTTGGGGGAGGTTTTAATATAAACATGGCGGGACGCCATTGACGTTTTTTTTTTTTCAATTTTGACCACGCATCATCGGCATCGTCAACTTCACTCGTTGCTCATTGTCTTTCACAGGATGGTTTCGGCGTGGACACTGTTGGCTGCCGCCCCGGCTCTTGCCATGGCGCGAGTCTGTGCAACCACGGGCACGACGACCGCTCCCACAGCGACGCCGACACCGTCTCCGTCGGCGGAAAAGTACCTCATTACTTTGTGAGTCTCTTTCCTCCCTTCCTCTCTCCTCTCCACATGCCTCGCCTTCCGCCGCAACCAGTCTCTGACATGGTACAGCGGCGACTCGTACTCCCAAACCGGCTTCGACATCTCCTCCACCAAGCCCTCCCCCTCCAACCCCCTCGGCAACCCGCCCCTGCCGGGCTGGACCGCCTCGGGCGGCTTCAACTGGGTCGGTTTCCTCGCGTCCCAGTACAACGCCTCCACCTTGCTCACGTACAACTTTGCCTATGGCGGCGCAACGACCAACGCCTCGCTCGTGACGCCCTGGCGCCCCGACGTTTTGTCCCTGGTCGACCAGGTGGCCCAGTTCAGCGGGAGCATCGCGTCCAAGCCGGCGTATGCGCCGTGGAACGCGGACAACGCCCTGTTTGGGGTGTGGATTGGCGTCAACGACGTTGGTAACTCGTGGTGGTTGGAGGAGTATGACGGGCTGGTGGAGAAGATTATGGATACGTATTTTGGGCAATTGGGGGTGTTGTATGCGGCGGGGGCGAGGAAGTTTGTTTTGTTGAGCGTTCCGCGTGAGTTTTTTTTTTTTTTTGGTCTCTTTTTCTTTTTCACCACTTGGGAAATTGACACACCTTGGAGAGATGTCGTTGAGAGAGGTGGAGAAAAGAACCGAACCGAGAAGGGAGAAAAGGGGGGTTGTGCTAACAAAAGCCAGCAATCCATAAAACACCCGCCGTCCTCGTCAACCCTGTCGAAGCCCAAGAGGCCGAAGCCGTGTCGATCGCCAAGTACAACCAAAAGATTGCGGAGCGGTTCGCTGCGTTCAAGACGGCGAACCCAGGGGCCGAGGGCGTTGTCGTTGACACGACGGCGCCGTTCAACAAGGCCATCGAGAACCCGACGGCGTATGGAGCCGCTAATGCGACGTGCTATAATGGGGATGGCGTCAGTTGTCTGTGGTTTAATGATTATCACCCTGGTGTGGCGATTAATCGGTTAGTTGCGGAGGCTGTGGCTGAGGCATACAAGGGGAGTTTTTTCAAGTGAGGGAGCCTCAGGGAGGAGGCGGTCACTGCTAGGCTGTGATAAAGGGCTTGGGGAAATTGTATATAAATTGATTATTTGTGTTTGGCTAAGGTACATATTCACTGCATTTATAGATATCTTTTTGTTGACTTTGATGGCATAGCTGGCAGGAGTGGTGGCTTGTCCTTGTGTCCATCTCTCAATCTCAAAAGCACACTCCGAATTTCCCAGTTTCTACTCCCCACAGCGAGTGGTTTTGCCCTTGAGAAGTTGGTTCGAGGCATAAGAGATACTTCTGAAGGTGTTGAAAGTCGGTGTAAGGGCATCTGAGTGAGTCCCACACAAGTTGTTGCTGGAAGGCCCCAAATGTTGACGGGAACCCGATATCCTCTTGTTGGTCTGAGCCCATCACATCCGATACGGCGGTGGCGTCGCTACACCATAGACCGGATGCATTTCTTGAAGCTCATGGCCCTGCGAGGTCGAAGCGGGTTGGCGAATGACAAAGCTCCGGTTCGGCGAGACCTAGGCCCCAAAGTCCGGAATATAACGAATACGTGCTCATTGTGTTAATTGTGTCGGCACTAAGATAATATTCATTGGTATATGTTGAGATTATGGGACTGACCATGATGGTTGCAATGTGTTGATGAGAGAAAATTTCAAGTTAAGCTTGATGAGTGGGCGCGGGTTGGTTCGGCAATCGTCAAAACTCAGTTGTCGTTCGGTATTCCTCCGAGCATAAACCTCGGCCGTAGGCTGTGGCTGCTACGTCCGCAGCTGGTCATATGGCTTGATCACCTCGGTTTATAATCTGGTCTAGCGTTTTGAGAGATGAGGCCCGAAATGATATATTCTCTCCCGTGCATCGTTTGCGCTTGACTCATTCCAGCGACCTTGTTTTTATCAAGATCCTCAGCACCCCCACCTCACCATCAAAATCAACCAAACCGAGAAACGTCTTCTCAACTCAACCATCCAGCCGGCACAATGGCTCCATACACGTACGAAAAACCAAGATACGGGCCCTTCAAGTTGACCAAGGATCAAGAGACCTTGACTTTCTGTCTCTCACTATTCCTCGGCATACCCTATGTCTCCTTTGCTGCCTTAAGCGCGGCTGCCGCCTACGCGGGGTTGTTAGAGTCGTGGGCGCCAGCAAAAAACGATTTCCTCGTCGCCGCACTCAGCCTTTTGGGGTGTATCATCACCGGGTTGCTGTGGCCCGTCGTCTTGGTCTTTGCTGCCATCTTCTATATTTTAGACTATTTCTGCTGCACGAAGGGCAAGTCCTGCTGCGGGGTCAGCTGCGGTGAAAAGGACTGCTGTGGCTGCAAGTCAACAAAGGATCCGAAAAATCAGTCTGCATCAGAGGCTGCGCCTCGAGTTGTCAACAATCAACCTGCGGCAGGGGACGAAATGGAACTACCATCATATCCGGAGGCTGTCAGGGGGAAGCCAAGAGCCGAGGTTTAGGGCTGGGTATTTCGGGGGGGGGGGGTGACATAGTGATGATGAAAGGGTGGTGGATTCGCGTGCCTGCATCAGTTTGTTCGCACATTAGGTTATTTGCCAATGCAGCCGTTTATTGCAGGTTTCACACTCCATTACTTTTGACTCGGTATGCCGGCTGTGTCGGTAGCTGAACAATAGACGGCATAAAAAAACGTGGTCTCACATCTTGAGCAACTCACCACCCTCACCTCACCTCACCATCTTGGATACATTGCATCAACTCGGTCACTTCTCGGCAACTACAAAAGCCCAATACACCAAAGGCAACTCCGGCACAACCTGGCAGCATGGCTCCACCCGAAACTCCAGACGACTAGAAGGCGCTGATACCCCTCTTCCCCTTCATACTATACCCGGGTTGTCGGATCAATCGCCTTGGCAACGGGTTTTATTTTCACCAATCTCGAAAAACGATTCCCGCCGATGAAAAAGGACGGTGTCGTCCTCGGCCTTTGCTACGTGGCTTCCTTCATCGGTGGCCTTCTCTGGCCTGTTCTTCTGGTACTCACGCCCGCTTCGGTGCTCGGGTACGGGATCTGGCTGGTAATGAAGCGCTTTTGCTTCACGCCGGGGAGGAGTTGTTGCTGGGTGGACTGCACCAACCTTGGATCAGGAAAAAAGAGGCCGGAGATGACCTGGAGAGGGGATCCGAAGAGGTTGTGAGACAGCCGGGCGGGGAGGAGAGCATGGGGTTGCCTACGTATCATCAGGCGACGAGCAAACCACCAAGGGCTCATATTCGGGACGATTCGGTATATTGCCAGGTTTGGTCTATCTATTTCGGACAATAAAATCTCGAGGGTCCCAACAAAAAACTTCAAGCCACGGTCCACATTGTGTAAACTCAATCACGCAACGGCCGGAACGACCCCATCCTTATCAGTTCAACCTACTATCTCACTCGTGCGCATCGATGAGATTGAGGGGCTATTTCAGATTTTGGACGAAACACGCTCAATCATCATCATCACCCCCACCCCACCGCATCACCAAACCCAAAACCATCAAACGACGCATCGCATCTAATCAGCGAGTTGTCCAAAAGATGGCCGACGACCTCAACCTCCCCCACTCCACAATCCCCTTGATGATGGTCGGCGCCGTCATCATCGGCGTCCTCGTGCTAGCCGTCGCCGTCAGCCTCGCCCACAAGGAACTGTTTCCCTCGATCCGCAAAAAGTACACCTCCGCAGTCGAACGCGATTCCGTCATCCTCTGTCTCTGCTACGTGGGCTGCGTCCTGGTCTGTCTGTTCTGGCCCGTGGTGGTTGTGGTGGCGATCGCCATTACGCCGTTTGTCTTGTTGGGAACGTGGATCAAGACGGTTGTGCATTATTTGTGTTTTACACCCGGGAGGAGGTGTTGTGGTGTTGATTGGAATACACGTAAACGCGACGAAGAAGATGAGGGGGATTTGGAGAGTGGGAGGGTTATTAGTGCTGGGAGGGGAAGGGATGATGGCGAGGAGGTGACCAGGGTGGTGGTACCTCCCAAGGGTGTTGATGAGGGGATGGAGTTGCCCAGTTATGCGCAGGCTGTTGGGACGGGGTAATCTAATCCTTTCGGGGGGTACTTGAGAGAGATTAGTTGTCCAGGATGATGATAGAAAGAATGAAGCGGATTGTTTTTTTTCTCTTTCTTTTCTTTTCTCCTGTTTCCTTCCTTTCTCTCTCTCTCTCTCTCTCTCTCTCTTTTTTTTTTTTTTTTTTTTTTTTAAAAAAAAAAAAATAATCAATGAAAATGTCTTTTCAGCGGTCAGTCTGCCTGGTCTGATACCCTCACCTTGTCGCCCTCCCGCCAGACACCACCTACAAAGATGGGACTCTTGGCCATGACATCCCAGTTGTGAACGGCCAACGTGTTCTCCAGGTTACCCATGACGGCTTCCAAGCCCCGAGGCCACATCTCCTTCTCGTAGGCCAAGACTGCTTTCTTCAGTTCCTCGGGAGTTTGGGATTTCATTGCCTTGAGTCGTGTCTGTAGCTCAGCGGCATCGGTGATTGCGTTACCGAGCCCCTGTCCACGGTCTTGGGGTCTGTCAGGTCTTGTCATTTCTTGATTGTGGGAAAACTCACGAAACGTCATGGCGTGAGCGGCATCCCCAGCCAACGTGACAAGCCCGCCTCCATCCCAGGGTTTGGTCGGCCAGTACGTCAAACGGGCATGCCAGAATTTGGTCCCACGGGGAATGCTGGTGAAGCTCTCCTTGAAGGGGTACGCCAAACCTTCTGCGCGTTTGTAAAGGTCGTCGAGGATTGTATCGTCACTGTCAAGGCCTGTGTCGTCTTCGGAGTGCCAGGTCATCATGATGAGAAAGGTCCAGTCTGCTGGGTCGGAGGCGGTGCAGTCGTGCGCTGTTTGTGTAAGCCTCCGAGAGCGGGAGAGGTGGAAAGAAAAGAAAAAGACAGGAAAAAAAAACATACTACTGGCCCAAGTAAAACGCCCCTCGGGTTCGAATGTCATGTGGTAGGTCGGATGGACCTTACGCAGAGCAAGCGCAATCTCACGGTCAAACTTGGCGATGGCGATGGATGCTACAACGGGTGACTTGAGGAGGACTGCGTCTTGCGGTGACGAGCGAAAAAGAAAGTCCCTGGCAATGCTATGTGCTCCTTCAGCCCCAATCAGGAGGTTAGCATGCTCCGTTGTACCGTCTGTGAACGTCGCCGTAACCTCGTCACCGGAGGTTAGGACGGAAGCCAGGCGCTTGGAGAACTGTCTCTCGTTAGTACCTCGTGTGAGTTAAAATGGGGTAATACAGGGTTTGCATACGCGAGCATCGATGTCCCTCCGGATGAGATCCAGCCATGCTCTCCTTCGAAGACGGATGCTGAAAGGGGCTTCGAGGTTCTTGAGCACCTCGCCCGTGGTGCCTTTGAGGATTGGGAGGGTTGAATGAGGACTCCTTTTGTGGCTTGGGTCTGTTTGGGCCGTGTCAAGCAGGGAGCGTATCGCGGGAGGAAGAATCTCTTCGAGCCGGGACTGGGCCCAGTAGATGCCAAAGTTCCAGTCTCGAGGACGGGCGGTTGGAGATCCGTCTTGCTCGAAGACGGTGGCATCGATTCCCACCTGAAAGTGTTAGTCCCGGGCAGTCTCAGATGGATCAGTTCAGGTGCGTGCATTCTTGAAGACGTGGGCCATGAGTAGACCAGCAGATCCTGGAAAGGTCAACTTATGAAAGTAAATAGACACTGCGGATATCGTACCTGCACCGATGATCAACACCCGAAGCTTGCTTGAAGTCATACCGTCAGCCATGGCGATTCTAGGACACGAAAAGTTGTCGATGATAAGCATGCAGTCGTCTGTGGAAAGGCGTCGGTTTAGCCTCATTATATGTGACACAACCGTGCTCACATCGGAATCGGGACAGGAGGTGGTAGCCCCCGTGTGACACAGCAGCATTTTCTGTAACATTGCACCCGGGGTCTTTTGAGCAAGGTTCCCTGCATGGTGCCCGAGCCCGGCAGTTAAACATCGCATGCATCTTCGGTTTCCGCTCACAAGACGGCATGCGAGGTGACAACCCCGCATGTCTTTGAACTTGACAACGTTTTGGCTCGGATTGGAATCCTACTCCCTCGGCCGCTGATTTCTGATTAGTATCGACACCGAGCCCGTGAGACCCGTGTGCACTCCAGCTCGAAGAGGCGTGCCGACGGAATATGCATCGAAAACTGCTGTTGTATTTCTTTATGAAGGTGCCCTCAGGTTCAGCCACATGCCGTTCACCGGCCTGATAGTAATGACTCCCCCGGGAAGCACGTCCTCCTCCTTCATCCCCAAGTTCCAGTCAAATCTGGCGGCAAATGCGGCCAGCAAACATCTTAGCTCCGCCTTGGCGAAGCCCTGCCCAATACACGCTCTCGGTCCATGAAGAAATGTTAACTGCGCGTAGTTGCTGGCCACACCTCCGGTGTTGTTCACTTTTCCATCCGTGGTCCATCTCTCAGGCCTAAATTTGGTTGCTTCGGGCCCCCATATCTCCGTGTATCGATTTACGAGCCATGGTGAAAGAACAATCTCGCTCCCTTCCTGGACTGGATACCCTGCGAGTGTCGTGTCTTTCGTTGCAACGCGGACTGTCACAGGGACGGTCGGGTACAGACGAAGAGTCTCGTTAAGAACCCCGTTAAGATAAGGGAGATTCTCCAAAGTTGACGAGAGCTCGGTGCCAGGGGGGACATTCGGGAACTGAGGAAATGCACTCTGTATTTCTTGTCGCAAGGCTTCCCGGACGTCGGGATGTATGGCAAGGAGATAGGTCGCCCAGGTGAAGACGGATGAGGTCGTCTCGTGTCCTGCGGCAAGGAAGGTGAGTAGCTGGTCAACAAGCTCGGACTCTGAGAAGTTGTTGCTCTTGATGAGAAGGGAGAGAATATCGAAATGGTCATCGGCATTTTTTGCAACGGCCTCCGTTTTATCACGGACGAGCTGGGCGCAAATGGACTTGATGTTGAACGTCGTCTTCTCAAACGTCTGGGCGACCTTCCAGGGCAGCATTCGGACAAAGTTTCGGGAGAATGTTGCTGAGAGCAGAAAATAGAGAAACTTGGTCTTTCCGGGTTTGAGGAGCTCGTCATAGTTGTTGATCAGGGGGTCGTCCGGGTTCGTTAAAACGTTGAACTCACGGCCAAAGGCAGCGATACCGATGATATCGATGGTGACTTTGCTTGCCCAGCCGTTCATCTCCACCCTTCCGCCCTCGTTGGCCTTTACTTTGCGGTCGAGAACGTCGGTAAAGAGCACAGCTTTCTTCCACATCATGGGGTACAGTTCCTTGATGTGGCTGAATTTGAACGCTGGCTGAGCATTTTTGCGGAGGAACTTGTGTCGGTCGCCTTCCACTACAACAAGTCCATCTCCCAACACTGGCCGCAAGAAGTCGCGCACATAGTCGAACTTTGCAAAGTCGTAAGGGTGGTGGACAAGCAGATCAGCCAATGGCGCAGGCTTGGTCAGCACCAGGCTGGTTGCTTGGCCTTGCAGCAGGATGATGCCGTCGTTGGGTGTCTTTTCGGCGATGTCCAAAATGAGTTGTCCTGGCGGTAGCCTGTTTCTGATGCGTGCGAGGAGGCGAAATAAGATGACCACCTGTGATGGTTAGTTTTGATCGGACAGATTGAGAGCGAATGGACTCACTCTTGGAGCTGGAAAGTTTCGTAATGGGTGGAAGCAAAATGGATAAATGATGGCAATCCAAAGAAGCCAGATTGTGTAGTTGACTGACAAGATTGAGAGTATTTGCAAGGGCAGCGATGTTGGGATGAAAAATGGTATGAGATTGGGATGTCTTTTGATGAGCAACATCTCAATCAGCGCGGCCAGAGTGGCGCGCGAGAATGTGATTTGGAACACCATTGTGATGCGGTCGCGAATCCCAATGAGAACAAAAGCTGGAACCTCTCAAGGCAAGAAAACCATTCGGGCAGGGCAAACCAGCCTGATGCAAACAGCTCATGGTGTGATGATGTTGATGTTTCGAAAAGCGATCAAAGCATCATCATCGAGAGGGGTCGCTGGCATTGGCATGGACAAGGCGAATGCGATTGGCAGGCGCCATGACGTCGGACAGGGGGCAGTGAGCCAACCCTAACCCTGTCCCTTTTCCGCCACTAACATCACTGAGGAGTTGGCTAATTCCTGTATCAGTGATTTGTTCTTGTGTCATTGACTTTTGTTGCAATTAAAGATAGAAGACTAGCATGTTCAACCCTACCCCAGTTCAATCTCGGTCCGTACGAGCATTCAACATCATCGTTGGCACCCGAATCTTGAATTCATGGTCGAAGACTCGACGAAAATGAGGCCATTCACCATCCTCCGCGCTCAACAGCTCTGTACGAGGTCATATGTCCCAAATTTCATTCAAACTAACAAATATACATATAAGATTTGACTAAAACAACCCACCAAACATAGAACCCAAGCGAAGACGCCATCAACTTTTCCATCCCCAACCGTCACCCTCTGCACCAGTCTATCCTAGGCATAAAACCCCCTCGCTCCGAACCCACCATAGCCACCATAACCCACACCCAAAGCCCCAAACCGTCCCACGCCAAAATACCCAGGGTAGTACCCCGGATAGAACCCGCCATAATAACCACCACCGTACCCCCCAATATAAGGGCCCGGTCCGTCAACGGCCGCGGCACCAACGAAACCACCACCACCACCGCCACTGTTCACAACACCACCGCCGCCAACTCCACCTCCGCCGGGATAGTTGACATAAGTAACATAGTTGGCATCACTCTGGCCGACACCACTGTCCGGTTGGACGGGGACAGCAACGGGAACGGCAACAGGCTCGTCGACATCGACTTGGAAGCCGTCATCGACGTAGCCGTAGCCGTCGACGCCAACGTCAAAGGATTGGATCTGCCCGTCGGGGATCTCGTAGGCGCCATCGTAGCCGTCGTAGCCGTCGCCTGGGGCTTTGGCGCCTTCTTCGCGGGTCTTGAGTTTGATGTGGGCGACTGGGGCGGCGAGGGTGATGGGGAGGAGGGTGAGGAGGATTGTGGTGGGCTTCATTGTTGGGTGTTTTTTTTAATTATGGATTCGGTCGATGTGAGAGGCCTGATGGATGGATGGATGGATGAATGAATGAATGAATGAGATGGTTGGATGTGATGAGATGTGATGAGATGAGAATGGATTGGATTGGGAGGCTCACGAGGGATGGCCTTATAGATGGAAAGTTGACTGTGTCAAACACATGCTTGATGTCTTGATCATTGGGGTTGGGCCCACCTCGCGGAGGTACTCTCCTCCTCTAATGTCGAGTCAGTCCTGGGAGAGACTTGGAGGCTGGGAAACTGAGCGGGAAGATTCCGTCATCGTTTACGGCAAAAAGGACGGTGATCATGGCGCCATGTTCTTCAATCTTTTTGGCCTTGCTGTGGGAATGAAGAGATGAGAGTGATGAAAGTACAGTTGTGAATGCAGCGAACGGTGTAAGCTGAAACAGAGAAGGCTGGATAGGATTGCAATCGTTTGAAGTCTGCAGTTTGCAGCTCATTAGAAGCGACGCGCTTGCCCCTTTCATGATTACCCGAAAGGCTGGGACGCATGCGCTTGGCCCTCACGCTTTGGTGCTTGTTTCAAGAGCGGATGAACGGTTTCTGGACCTTTCTGCGGATCTCATGGACTGAGGCCTTCGTTGTTCGCAGACTCGAAGACGTTTGCCTCGTGATGTGGATGTGACGTGGATGTGATGTCAACCAGCATCATGGAGCCGCCCAGGGACAGACAATCGACAGACGAGTTTGCCGCAGGAGCATTCCCCGATGAAACTCATATTACGTAGTGTCACTGCTGTCTAGGCTCAACATGCTTTCGTATATGTAAAGAGGTTCTCCATCATTTCCCCAACTCCGAATTCTCTGTTGCAACTCATTTCAACCACACAAACTACGTAAACACATTGAGTCAAGAATCATTGCCCACTATGGTCTTCACATTCCCCGAAAACCTCTACACCACCGACCCCAACTTCACCACCCTGTTCCGTCTGCTTGACGACTTCAACTCATACTCTCGCGAAGTGCAGAACGACGAAAAGGACACACACCCCCATGGCCGCCACCGTCGCGGTCCCCGACCTCACTTCGACATTCGCGAGACCAACGCGGCATATGAGCTCTACGGCGAGCTCCCAGGTTTCGACCGCAAGGATGTACACATTGAGATGACGGGCGAGAACATCATTCAGATCCGCGGCCACGTCGAGCGGCCCTACGAGATCCCTCTCCCAGGAAAGAAGGGCAAGGAGATCGGCGGGACAGCGGAGAAAAAGGAGGAGAAGAAAGATGAAAAGAAGGGCGAGTCAGAGGGCATTCGCTTCTTGCAGCGGGAGCGCTTTGTTGGCGACTTTGAGCGCGAGTTTGCGTTCCCCGGGCCGCTGCAAGAGTTTGACATTACGGCCAGCCTGGAGGATGGCATCTTGAAGGTGACGGCGCCGAAGCAGCAGGTGACCAAAGGACGCAGGATTGAGATCAAGTAATTGATATCATCACAGTAAATACGTAAATTACATGGTTGAAAGGAACCATATGAGTTGTATCTTTTGTGTGTCGTCGTATGTTGCGCTTGCCCCTGACCTTTCACATGCCATCAACAACATCCCTCAGTGGCAGCAAAGTAGGTAGCATTTTCCACCAATTACCACCCCAGAAACACCAAATCAATACAAGTCCCACGATGAATCCGCCATGACGGGTATTCTTGGCGGGCGACCTGGGTAAAGTCGCATCTCCGTCCCGGTGAGCGGGCCGCAACCCCCCTAAACGGGCCTCGGAAAGCGATGCTCCGCCTACCAACGTTCGACGGCAGGACTTCCTCCAAAGGTCAACATTCGGCCTGGCCTCGTAGTATATTTGGCGATTAATTTCGTCAACACGTCCGGTCAACCGCCATATAACACCAACAACACCGCCCGACTTCACTGGTATGGCTCAGGATCCTTTGCACTTGGAGCGCCACCCCCAGCCAAGCCCACCATGAGATTCTCCCCGTCCGCCTGGGCCTCGGCTGCCCTGCTGCCCCTGGCAGCATCAGCCGCCTCCCTCCGCCAAATCACCGAAAACATCGGCCCCAACCCCACCAACGTCGGCTTCTTCATCTACGTGCCCGACGTCCTCCCTGCCAACCCCGCCATCCTGGTCAACCCGCACTGGTGCCACGGCACCGCGGACGCCGCCTACCGAGGCAGCCAGTACGCCACGCTCGCCAGCAAGCACGGCTTCATCGTCATCTACCCGGACAGCCCCCACAACGCCGACGACTGCTGGGACGTCAGCTCCAAGGAAACCCTCACCCACAACGGCGGCGGCGACAGCCTCGGCATCGTGAGCATGGTGAAATGGACCCTGGCCAAATACAACGGCGACGCCTCGCGCGTGTTTGTGACCGGCGTTTCCTCAGGAGCCATGATGACGCAGGTCCTGCTGGGTAGCTACCCCGATATCTTCGCAGCGGGTAGCGCCTTTGCCGGCGTGCCATTTGGCTGTTTTGCCCCGGCGGGGAATAACACCGCTCGATACGCCTACTGGAACGACGACTGCGCCAAGGGCCGGATCAAGAAGACGGCGGCCGAGTGGACTGCTCTTGTCAAGGCTGCCTACCCGGGGTACGAGGGGTGGCGACCCAAGCTGCAGCTGTTCCACGGCACGAAGGATGAAGTTCTGGATTATGTGAACCATGAGGAGGCGATCAAGTTGTGGACGGGCGTCTCGGGGCTGAGCCAGACGCCGGTCACCACGACGGCAAATACGCCGCTGAGTGGATGGACGAAAACGACGTATGGGTCTACCGGCTGGGTTGAGGCTTTTAGTGCGGCGGGGGTGCCCCATGATATCCGGGTGCAGGAGAATACGGTGTTGGAGTTTTTCAAGCTGAATTATACCGCGGATTATTTCAAGTGGGGGCAGGGAGGTCCGACGGGGCCAAAGTGCAAGAGGGGGTTTAGGCCGAGGAGGGTGTGATGGGCCATGAGGAGGGCTGGAATTTCGTCTCTGTTGTACTGAAAAAGAGATTTTCTTGGATGCAGTTGTTGTGAGAGATCTGTTCTTAAGGTGCTTCTCTGTGAAGATGGCAAGTGCTCCCCTGCATTTGGCGCCCGACGAAACCCGATTGGTTCCGAAGTCTTGAGTCTGGGCAGGTGCGTCCGACGTCTCCCCGGACGATGATGAGTAACCTCAATCCTTCCTGCCACATCTTGTGCGGCATAACGGCTCACCACCTCGACATCGGCAATCGCCATATTTGCCTCATCCGCTTGACGAAAGACAAACCTCCTCTCGAGCCACCGTACTCATGGGTGTTTGATACACATCATGTGTCCCTCGATGACCTAAATCTCCCGCAATACACGGCGTTAACCTATGTCTGGGGTGAGCCCGCGCCGGGAGTACACGTCATCTCAATCCACAGATCCGCCTTGAGCATCACGCCCAACCTAAACAATGCTCTCGAATCGATTGCATCGGTCGAAGACATGAGAACCTAGTGGTTTTGGATTGATGCAATTTGCATCGACCAGGACGACCTCGGAGAAAGGGCGTCACAGGTGACTCTGATGCGGGATCTCTTTTCTCGCGCCCACAGAACCATTTCCTATCTTGGACCGGAAGACGATGGAGCTGAGCGAGGACTTTGGTGGGCCGAGGAGCTCGGAATAGCCTTTCAGGAGCAGCAAGACCCGGCCGCTTGGCTGGGCGGCGTGGCTGCCTCAGCGCAACACGACGACGATTGGAAGGGATTCACCGCCGTTTTCGACAGGCGGTGGTGGTTTCGAACCGTACCCCAGGCGACCTATGCTCCGATGGTTCTATCAGGACCAGGGCCATGTGAGTCTCGCATCCATGGTCTCGGAGAGTTACAACTTTAACGCGAGCGACCCCCGTGACTACGTCTGCGCCATCTTTCCTCTCTTACCAGGGTCAATATGGTGACAACTTCGTACACGAGAGCGGTCTCTGGTTGGCAAACCTTGTCACCGAAGAAATATCAAAACAGGAGGTATTAAATCAGCAGCGTGCTTTATACAGGGCCTCTGCTTCCCACGCTCCAAACGTCGCGTTTTCGGACGACTGAAGACTCTCACCTTGGGAGCAATCTTGGTCGATACAATCGATGGTCTCTCCGCACATCACCACCTCGTCTCGTTTCCTCGTTCTCATCCAGCAATCCGTGCCGTCCAAGTTTCGCACTCCACAGTTGAAGAAACACAGCTCTTCGGAAATAAGACGGCGTATGACACGGAAGAACCGACGCGGGGGGCGATCTGGCGGACCTTGATGTTTGACCGAATCCCAGATTTGCCGACCGAGCCAGTTCCAGACTACGTTGGCACGTTATTGACCTACGAGTGCTACAAGGCAGAGCACGGTCGTAGAGAAGCCGATTTTGCTAGTCTCTAGGACGTCATGAAGAACTTTGAGGTTGCGGGAAAGTCTGTGATTGGATATGCGGATCCGATCAAGATTACGAAACAGTGCGGGAAGAGGCCGAGCAAGCTTTGGAGTTGCACATGCAACGATTGGAAACCTCTGCGTGCATGCGCAAATACCCCGACTTGCAGAGACGTTCATTTGTCACGAGGGAGGGATACATTGGCGCCGCCCCGCTCGATGCGCGGCGTGATGACCAGGTCTGGGTTTTGGTGGGCGCCAACATTCCGTTCATCCTGCGAAAGGTTGATGAGGGGCGCTATCGGCTTGTTGGGGAGTGGTCGGATTCCCACATATTATTCCTCGAGTTCTCCCGGTCGCGGGCGTCGCGATGCCTTCATGCAGTTCCAAAGCTTCGACCCATTTCAGGCGGGCCATTGACCGCGGACCCGGTTACAGTCTATAATACAGGCAGCTACGTCAAGCAGGAGTAGAGGGCCCGCAGTGTTATCTTTACGGGATCATGTATGGCGAGGTGATGGGAGATGAAAGGTGGAAAGAACAAGTAACAATTGTGTTGGAGTAATTATGTCAAACTTTGTGTGTGAGTCAGTGAGAGAAATTGCAAGTATCAAACTTTGTGTGATGACGCATGAGGAGGAAATTGAGGGCAAAATTGGAGTTCAAAGAGTGAGAAATCACACTCATTTTTGGAAAATTCCGAGCAGCATAGTTCCCGGGTCTGCATCCACTCACTCGATTTTGTCCTGCTGACTCGCCGAGATCACTCTGGTTGGCTTATACTGTAAGGTATCAAGGGAACCTTCGTCGTCTCCAAGGTTCCGCCTCCCTTGGTTCGATTGAAAGTACTGCTATGCAGCCTCGTGCAAACTCAGAGGCTTGTGGGATGCTGCACGAGCGCGTTGTCTTGCAGACCTAATTTGTAGCTATTGCGAACCTGGCAACTCGATCCCGTACAACAAATTGCGAGTGTAGGATTCGGTCTGTTTTGAGGGTGCCCACGGATCGCGAGAGTCTCCCCGGTTCCCTTGTATATCTGCCTCATCTTTATTGTTTTCTCCCGGGTGGGTGAATACCTTTCGGCCAGTCAACGTCAGTTTCATTAGCACCAAGTAGGTCGGGTGCCTCATCAGAGTGAGTTTGGTTGGCCTTGCGGCCTAAGAACTTTGGTTGGTCGGACATTAGATGTTGGGATGCTGCCGAGGTTGTTATTGGATGGCAACAAACTCTTGATTTTTGCTTCCAGAACTCGAAATATGTGAGCCCCCACCGGCGGGCAAGAAATTCGGTAGTAGCAAAAAAAAGTCACCGGGATGTCGATTGCCGATAGTGGACTCTATGCCTAAGTGGCGTTTTTAAACTTTGCGCGTGTCCGGGGCGCCTTCCTCAAGATCTGACACATTGGCTTGGCTTTACCGCTTCTTGTAGACGTCGACGACGACCAACTTCGAGTCCCGAAAGCTGCATGATTGACGTTGACGGCCTAAATCCTCGTTTTTGCTATGGAAGAACGCACGTCGAAATTTGGGCGGCATCTACGAGGTGAGCTCGGCAGATACAGCAGGCCATTCAATGATGATACGCTGCCACACATCGGCTTCATGCTCGGGCCCGCAGCTCGCGCCGGAACTCAAAATCTATCCCACACTGATCTCGGTGTGCCGAAAGTTAACCTCTTCTCTTGATGATATTTTTATGGCTGAACTTAGGCTTCTTGACTCACCAACAGTTGGACTCCTCCCAACTGAACGTGATGGCCCACGAAATTTAATTCTCTTCAGGATATATATACTTGCTCTCCTCTCCTCCCTCTTCCCCCCTTTTCTTTCTCAGACTCATCACTTCATATTCACCTTGGCAGCTTTTTTTGCTCTCGGCCTCGCTATTTACACTCGTCAAGTCACCATCACCACAAGCACGCACCGTCACCAAGGTACCGCTCCCTCCCTTGCCTCGCTCCCCTTTCTCTCGCGCACCATTCTTGCCGTCCCGCCGTCTCCTTGTCGCACCACGACAAGCTTGCCAACCCACATCCACCACCACACCCTCACTGCCACACCTCGCTCCTCACAATGCCTTGCACCATGGCCGGTTTTGACCGCATGGCCAAGACAGGCAACCGCGTGCTGGACGGGCGCAAGCTCGACGCCATCACGCAGGATGTCGAGGGACAAATGGTCACTGTCCAGCAGGACGGTGGCCATACCCAGCGATGGGTGCGTGGAGATGTCCTCGGGTCCGGAAGCTTTGGAGTGGTGTTTGAGGAGACGTGCGTCGCCGGCCCCGAGAGCCTCCGAGGAACGGTCCGGGCGGTGAAGGAGTTGGCCAAGCCAAAGACCGCGGCTGGCCAGGCCGAGCTGGGGCGGGAGCTCCAAATCCTCTTCCTTGTGTCGGGGTGCAGGGCACCAGCCCGCTTCACCCGTGCCCAGGGGTGGTGGGAGTCTCTCGAGCACGTCTACATCGCCATGGACTGCTACGACCTCGGCGATCTCTCCAACAACCTCCGGCGTCCCCTTCCGGAGGAGGAAGTTGCCCTCATCACCCGCCAGCTCCTCGAGGCGGTGCACTTCCTCCACCAGAAGCAAGTCACACACCGCGACATCAAGCCAGAGAACCTCATGGTCAAGAGCAACGCCACCACCGGAGGGTGGGACGTCAAACTTGGGGACTTTGGCTTGTGTGAGCGGCACAAGGACGCCCGGAGGCCCGGCACCCTCAACGGCCGCGGCACGCCAGACTACCTCGCCCCAGAGATCACCGACCCTGCCACACCCGCCGACGACAACGACGAGACGCCAGAGCCAGAACCCTCCCTCTTTGAGCAACAAGCCAAGGCCGACATCTGGGCCATCGGACAGACGGCACACTTCCTCTTGACCAAGCAGCTGAGCAGGGAACATCCCAACGCCCTCGCCGCTGCCAATGTCTCGCCGGCAGGAGTTCAGTTTGTCACCGGTCTCCTCCGCACCGATTCCTCCACACGACCAGGCGTCACCAAGGCTCTCGGTCACCCCTGGATCCGAGCCGCCCGGTCGTAGTGCCTGTCACGTCTCCCTCAACTTCACCGGCCGACCTTAGCCAGAGACAACTGGTTAACCAAACAATATCACCAGAGGCAAATGCTCAGACAAACAATATCCCGATCCGGCACGGCCACATCTCTCTCTCGCTCTCTTGATGTCCACCGACACTCATAACAGCAGAGACAACTGCTCTACCAAACAATATCCTCGATTCGACTCGGTCATCTTCACACCCACCCACCAGCGAAGGAAAACGCAAGCAACCCACGAGATCATATCAAGCCACGTCGCGCCATGGACCAGTCGCTATATCTTCACTCTCACAAGCGGTCGAGATCACGTCACCAGTCATCGACGTCGCCGAAAGGGTACCGACACAACCAGCTCGCGCCATACTCAGACAAGCGAAGCTCCTGGCCCCGGCACATCTCCAAGTCGTCATCTCTTGACCCAACCCGACCGTCCATGATAATATCAAGCGCAGACACGACACCATCAGACATCCTGCCGCCGATCCAACAGAGCGAGCATCCAGAAATCCCTTCCAGTCGACGAGACCCGGTTCCTTATATCATCGAGAAGCACGACGTGTCGTCACGGTCATTCATATCCAGACCTCGACACCACCAGACATTACGCCACCGACTCAACAGAGCGAGCATCCCAGAAATCTTCCCAGTCGATGAGACCAAGCATACAATCAAGAGTCACGACTAGAGAGAGCGAGCACCCAAAATATCCCTCCACAGTCGACGAGACCCGAGAAACACGATGCGTCGCCCAGCCATTCGTACAGGCCTCGACGCCATCACTGTCTCAAGAACAGACCAGCCCCGATCATACCGACGGCCCTCTGGTGACCCGACAAGCCTACGATCAAGCAAGAGTCACGCCATGAGTTCCCGACCCTACCGGACCAGGCCTGAGCGTACCCGGCACAATCTCAGCCAGCTCAGTCACGGACCATAGTGTTGACTACCTACCTACCCACAAAACCGGCGACACGAAGAAGACGCGATGCAGATGAACATAAAGTTAGTTGTCTAGGTAACAGCCTTTACAGCGAGGCATGTTCTAACTGTCACCGGATCCCGAAG
This sequence comes from Cercophora sp. LCS_1, assembly GCA_036250225.1. NCBI lineage: Eukaryota > Fungi > Ascomycota > Sordariomycetes > Sordariales > Lasiosphaeriaceae > Cercophora > Cercophora sp. LCS_1. The sequence goes on from JAPZLL010000004.1 coordinate 1,016,407, forward strand.
GCACTGCATACCCAAGTTACCTATCCACGAGCTCGAGGTGATGACGAGTGAGTGGCGGAAGGATTATGATATGGCTGCCCCGTGTTGCAGACCATTACATCGTCGGGTACCTGAGTTTCTTGCAAGGGATGCGGCACGGCGATGGAAAGAGGTGGATATTGGCATGAATGGTATGGATGATGGACATTGTATATGGCATGCGGAGGAAGGACTAGGAGCCTTGGAGACACTTTCAGAGAGTTGTTGGGGAAAATGGATAGACACATGGATATGGAGAAGTGTCTGGGTAGAGAGAGAGAGAGAGAGAGAGGTCTGATGCGAGTTTGATGGTGATATCTTTCTACGGTCATCACGGAATGGAATACAAGGTCTCTTACTAAACCATGCTGTCGTCGATCAATGACTCTCGTCACACGCGCTGCTGTGCTCAACACAACACCCTTGGGCATCTCGGGTAGTATACTGCCGTCGTCGCGAACTGGTGATTTGATCTCTCTGCTTGCCACCTTTGCTATCATCGCCGGAACCAGACGCCCCCAGGCGACCTCTCGATGGTTGACAACTATCACCACATCACCATCCCTGTCTACAGGTGTCGATCGGTTGACACCATCGCCATACAAGCTATCATCGTCAAGGTGTCCACACCATGCCTACCGACGGCATGTTCGATTTCAGTACTTGGTTCACCGTCGAGCCCAACAGATTGTCACACCAAAGTACAACGTGCTATAAGCACGCAAGAAAACAACTTGTGTGGAAGAAAGAAAGTTTAACCAAGCCGACAGTGGACATCAGACCACCACCAGCCAAACCCTAAAATTCTCAAACCCGATGACTGGAGTCAAGCCGAACGGAGCCGAGAAATCAACCGTCATGGTAGGTACTCACGAACACAAAAGTCGACAAACGCACACATCTCCCTCGAAGTGCCCATCAGTTCCCATGAATCTCGCACGAGTTTCGCAGTCTCAAAATGGATCAATTGGCTACTGTCTGTTCTACTACACCTACCTGGGGCGTGTGCAATCCCGGATTTGGGCCTTGTTGTCTCGGGTCTGAACCTGAGACCCGTCGGTCTCATCAGTGTCCAGAACCCCTCAGAGCCAAGCATAATTATTGAATGTGGCTGCGTCGTCCGATCAACAACGGACCAAAACAGGAATGAATGATGCAGCAATGCCCAAGATGCCCATCACAAGCGGCGCGCTACGGGCGCTACGCGAGGGCAATTCCCGGGCATCAATGCTAGCACAACATCGGCCGTGGCTCTGACGTTTACGTGCACAAGGAGTTGGCAGCTATCCAAGGCCGGTGACGTGCATCGCCTTGAGGCAGAAGCAGCAGGTGGGGTTGCAGACCTGCAGGGATTCCCGCCGATGTCGGGCGCGTTATCTTGATTGTCGGAGCCCCCTATCCGATCATCGTGGGCGACAGCGTGAACCCGTCGGCAGGAGATTCCACGATGGGAGCTATCCGCACGGAATGATGGGTATCACCCGAACAGGGTGTCGCATCCGGGGTGCTTGGCTGTGACTGGGGAGAGCAAGCAACCTGCGCTCGTGGCCGATCAGTGCTCATGGAAGCCTTCAATGGATTGTGGATGAGGACCGGCAGCTCAGGGCTCGCAAAAGTACCTGGCGTCGCCTCCTACCGTTACTGGGAACCCAGGCATGTTTGCCAGCACCGACCGCTGGCTGGCATGGCGGGGATCAGGGGGACCTGACCCAACTCGCAACCTTCTACCCCTGCGACCTGCAAGCAGACAACTACAGCAGGCGCCTCTCCTGAGGTCTCATGCAAATTACTGTGCACGCGGTTGTCAATTGACGTCGGTCGGGACGGAAACCTACCTGCCTGCTGATCCCTGTTTACTTTCCGGCGTGGGCGTTCAGCAGCCGAGTCCCCACGCGGCAAAGTCCACCAAGCCCCGGCGCCGTGCGGCACCGAGATCACTCGAGATTCTTACCAGACGTCTCGAGAGAGAAGCCAGCATGAAAAAGATGAACCGACCCTGGTCGTCAAAAGATGTAAGCACCGAACCAACAAGCTCGAAATCATATTAAAAGGCTAGATCCTGATCCAAAAAGCTGCGCCCAATGTGCGCGGAAAAAACTGCAGTAAGCCGCCCAGGCCGTCGATGTGCTGATCGATGGCGGAATGATGGAGCCAAACGGAAAAGAAACGAAGGAGAAAGCTGAACCCATGCATGAAAATGATGCCCGCCCGCCTTTCCTCGCATATGCTCACTCATATCCTTTTTCGCTGTCGATTCAGGTCCGCTCGGCTTGCCGAAGAGTCGGAGACCACCCGATGGGGGTGTGCTGTTGATGTGGTGCCGTTGTCTAAAAGGTGCCTGTGTCTGTGTGTTGCCTCCCATGTCCAAGAATGAAGAATGCGATCAATCCAAATGGTGGGTTGAGTGATGTGCGCCAAAGTCCCTTCGCTGCAGTCATTAGGCCCGAACAAAAAAAATCAGAATGCCTCCCTCCAGTCTTCTCTTTCGCCCAATTTTGTTGTCGTGACGGGAATGGTGATACAATCTAGTGTTCCCTCTCCTCGTCCCCGCGTCCCTGATCCAAACTTCCTCCTCCAAGGTGGCAATGCCTGCAGCGTCTCCTCAACCCAGTCCAGCCCAGACACCTCTAGAACATGGAACTCCTCAATAGCACTTATTGAGGGATCACCACAGTGAGCTGGTACAGTTCCCCAGCCTTGATGTTGGTGATGCGAGGTTCCGGCAGAGTGCGACCACCGTGCTTGACGGTGACATCCTCGACATCACCACGCCGGATGTCGAGCTGGAATGTGGCACCACGGAACTCGCGGGTCACCTTGATGGCATTCCACGCGCTCGGCAGCTGCGGGCGGATGACAAGGCCGTCCCGGTCACCACGCAGACCACACAGTCCCTCGATGAAGCAGCGGTACGCCCAGGAAACAGTGCCCGTGTTGAACAGCTGGCTGGATCGGCCAGCCGTGCGCGGGAACTCGCGCCACGCGCCACGGTAGTAGTTAGGGATGTAGATGGGCAGCTGGCCACGCTGGCGGTAGTCGGCCTCACTGGGGCCCGGGAGTAGCTGGCGCAACAGGTTGTAGGCGCGATCCTGTTGACCACCAAGCTTGTACAAGCTGTAGATATAGAAGACGCCGGCGTGGTTGTAAACGGCTCCGTTCTCGGCAGACCCAATCGCCTTCTGCGTCACACGGCCGACATCCTCGCGCATCTTGGTGTAAGCCGGCGAGAACATCTGGACGCCGAAGGGAGTGCTGAGCTGCTGATCGACCTGTGGGAGGATCCGGGCAATCTTCTCCGAGTTTGCGGCGCCGCTGAGGATGGCAAAGGTCTGCGGGTTGAGCCAGATGCGTCCCTCGGGGTCGTTCTTGATGCCGAAAACAACGTCGTCGTCAGTGATGCCACGAGCGAACCAATCCCCATCCCACAAATGCTTGTTGACAGCAATGTTGCACTCGTCAGCACCAGCACGATACCGTCTCGCCAGGTCAGCCCGACCCTCGTGGTCACACACATCAGCCCACAGCCTCAGAGCATAGGCTGTCGCCAGGGTGAGCCAACCGGAAACGCCGCGGCCCTTGTAGCCAACCATGTTCATCGGGTCACACCAGTCGCCCTGGGCGATGTAGCTGAGGCCCCGGTAGTCACGCGCCCCGAGCAGCCAGTCCATGGCACGGCTGAAGCGCTCAAACACGGTGAGGTTGTCACCATTAGCAGTGCGAACGTGCTCCTTGAGAAGGCCATAGTCGCCAGTCTCAGCGAGATAAACGTCAAGAGTGACGGGGAGCCACACGCAATGGTCGGTGTGCGGGATCTGGTTGATGTACTTGAGCTCGGCGCCCTCGGCGAGAAGGATACCGTCGGGCATCGAGCCATTAGCCTCTTGCTGGCCGACGGCCGTAAGGAACGCCTGGCGGGAAACGGATGGCTTGATGTAGTTCATGCCCATGTTGTCCTGGAGATAGTTGCGAGTCTGCGGATCGGTCGTCAGCCGATTGACATCGCCGTGGTAGTAGACTTGACGCGGGAGCCAGTTGTTGACAAAGTTGTCGAGGTCCTTGTCGGGCGTCTCAATGCGCAGGCAGCCGCGCCCGCGCTCCATGTAGGCGGCATATTCCGAGGCGGTCTGGATGAAAGCCTGCTTGTTGAGGTAGCGATTGCGCATCGAACGAATCTCGGCCTCGTCGTAAGCGGGACCGAAGAGGAAGCGGAATTCGCGTTGCTCCCCTGGGCCTAGCGCAACGCGGTACTGCACGGCGGCTGTGGGCGTTTCGTACCGTGCGTCGCCGCAGCCCAGCCTCGGCTCCTGCAGGGCGGACGGGTTGTGGAGCCCACCCTCGCCCTCAAACGTCGCCTGGTTTGTCTCCCACGAGTCGGGCTGGGTCTCGCACAAAAAGTATGTCTTGTCCTTGAGGTACTTGTTCTTGAAATACTCGGTAGCCTTTTGGTAAGGGGTCACGCTGCTCGCAACAACGCCGATGAGGTCCTTGTTCCACTCAGCCGACTGGTTCATCCACGACATGTAGCCAATGGGGAAGTATGGAGTGACGCTGAGTCTTCGGAGACGATGGCTCGACACGTTGGAGACCTTAATTGTCCACAGCTCGGCCACATCGTGTGTTGGGAGGCCCATGGTCATCTCGACGCGGATGCCGCCAGACTCGACGCACCAGGCAACATCGCTCTTGCCAACGGAAAACACGAAGCGGTCGGCCGGGGCGCGGACGGGTTCGTGAGGCGCCGAAAAGAGGTGCCCGGTCTCGTCGTCCTTGATGTAGACGAAGCGGCCAGGATGGTGGGCGTAGTAGTTTTGCTCGGGCTGCATGAACGTCTTCGCCTCGATGTTGGGTGCGTGGGCGTACTTTGCGGGTTCCGGCTGCATGAATTGGGCCGTGGCGAACCCGCGACAGGTGAGCTGGATCATCATCCGCTGGTTCCACAGGAAGCCGGCGGCTTTGGGAAGGGCTGTCGGCGACGTGAGTTCGTAGCGATCCCCATTCTGCGTGGGACGCAAGAGCGTTGCTTCTTTTCTCATCTTGAAGGAGTGTGTCTCTTAGGAGGGGGAGGGAGCTAGGTGTGATGTAGCAAGAATATGGCGAGAGACAAGACGTTCCAAAGGAAAGACCGCAGCAAGCAAACGCAACGAGATCCTTTTTATATATATTTTTTATATTTTATGAGTATGTTGAAAGGGATCGAAGTTTTTCATGGGGGAGAGGTGGGAGGGAGGAATGGGAGGGGAAGAAAATGTGGCCCTGGGTGGATGGGGGCTGACTTTTTGTCGTGCGAATTGGCCTGTTTGCAGGAACATGCGGTCGAAGGAAAACAGAAGGAAGGAACATGGAAGCGAAAGTTCGAACGTCATGGGGCGGCTGGGCAGGTTGGTCTCGCTGACCAGGGGCAGGGCTTGGATTGGAAACCCACCATCCACTCAGCTGACCATCCCGTCCCAACATTCTGCAGGGGCTGCTCTCAACCGGGAGAATCGGTGCATTCGGTGCATAATAAAATAGCTCACCGCTCCTTCACTTGGCACAGGCACGGGATCTAGCATCTTGGCTGGACACAGCCTGGCCGGTCGCCTGCCCGATGTGGCCACTGGGGGCGCGAGGACGCTGAAAGCCAGGTCCGAACACGGACCTCAGGGCGAGTGGCAGAAGGAATTAAGGGCAGGAGCATGCCCCCGTTCCAGGCTGCCGCTCGCCATCAGCGTCCCTGGAAGCTCGCACGCTGCTGGCCACTGACCCGGCACTGGGCGCCGCTTTCAGCGCCCCTTTTGCACTGTGGGCGACCGGTGCCCGCTGCATTGCTAGCTGCCGACACGCTGGCATTTCAATGGCGTTTTGTGTCTCACGATTGTGGAAATTCAGCCGAACTTGTGCCATATTAGGCGCACGCAATGCGCAGACCATCACCCGCAATGCGCAGCCCGCAATCAGCAATTCGCAATCCGTCCTTTTCTGCGAAAGGTATGTATGTAATCCTGAAAACTCCCGATGTCAGTGGTCGGTGGGCGGAACGGAGACGAGTGCTGCAGTGGATGCAGTGTGGATGCAGCTGGACGCAACGCTCGCCGCCCAATTGAGCTGCACGGATGCAAAAACGGATCCCGCGACCGTCACCCGGTGGCCGAAAGACCCCTCCCTCTCACGGCTTTTCGGTGCTTTCGACCAACCCCCACGGCTCGCCCTCGGGCCCCCCGCGTCCGAGGGCGGGAGGAGGAATCGATCACGATCGGCCACGGCGAGCAGCGACGCCCAGGCAGGAGACGACCCCCTCAACGATGGCACTGTCGACGGGCCAGCAGTCAGGTGCCGGCGGTCAGGCGCGCGAATGCCGGTGCGACGGTCAGATGATTGACAGAAAATGCATCCCACGGCAGCCACTGAGACCGCTGGCAGGCGCTAGGCCGACTAAAGAAGACGCGCGGAATGCTGCCCTGGCCCTGGCCGGCAGGCTCGGTGGGTGGGCACGGGGCAACAGGTGGTGTGGAGAGGGGCAATGGCGACGGAGGTGAGCGAGCGGGTCTGGGTTGCCTCGCCGAAGGAGAGCGCCTCCACCTCCGATATTGCCGGCATTTGGTAAATTGACAGCGGCAGCGCAATCCGGGTTCGTTGGTGGAGAAAATGGCACCATGACATCACCGCAATGAGGGCGGGATTCGAGCATTCGTATCGACGGATACCTGGCCGAGCGTTCGCCAGTTGCTTTCCGCACTCGGGGGGCAAAGCGCTGCAAGAGCACTGCAAGGACGGGGCGCTAAGAATAAACGCGCCTGGCTGACCAATTCCCTCAACGGCCTCTGTCTGCGAGCGATTGCGCGTCTATCGGCGGTTCTGCGACCTCAACAACTGCCTGCAATGCCTGCAACGGATTCACCGCCTGTCTTGGATGGAAGCTGGCCTGTCTCAACTCATTCCCCGCGGATTCCCCAGGTTCCGCCCTGAGATTCCAGACGGGGAGAAAGGGGTGTCGTGGGGTCGATCGATTGATTCGATTCGATCCCACCACCTCACCCCGCGATCCCACCACAAACCCCCATTCCTCACAGCGCTCTTTCCTGATGCGGCGTCGGCGCTCAGCGCGTCCCAAGTCCCAAGCGCAGCACTCCCACACCTACCCAGAAGCCACCTTCGCTAAGGCTCCCCGCAACATTCCCGTCCTTGGCAGTGTCGAGGTTGCAATTGGTAACGACGCCGGTACCAACGCCGGTGCCCCCTCTCACCGTCCCACACCACACGTTGTGGCCCGGTGCTGGCTGGCCGCTAGCTCGGGGGGACTTTGGGGTAAAGGCCCTTAGGCTATGGGGGATAATCAACCTGACGGCGACAGGACAGGACCTGATGGGTGCGTGTGCAGTTGCAACCTCACAGCAGCCAGTCACGATGCACGAAGCCATCTTTTGGTCTGGTCGCCATTACGTAACGGGTGCCGAGGACCGGACCAAGCCCGACGAGAGAACAGACCGGCCTCCGGTCTCTTGGAATCTGTGGCCGTTACACCAGATGCATGTTGCACCATTAGGTACAGACACAAACACACACACCACTGCACTGCACTGCACTGCGTGCACACCACAATCACCAAATCCGATAACCGACCCGCTTTTGTGCTACGGGCGCGAGTGCATGCCAATCGCCGGCGCTCGGCGGACATGATCCGAGATAGGTGAGTCCGCTTTGAACAGCCAGACAGACATCGCCGTGCCGGGGCTGGCCTCAATGGCTTGAGACGGCGGCCGGGAGGGGGTGGTCAGCTGAGCATCCCACCCGAGGTCGGCGCCTGCGCAACACACTGACTCGTGGCGCTGCACCGTGGGACGGGTAAAAAGAAAAAAAGAAAATAGGGGACGGCCAAGATCACACGGCCAGATAGTGCGACTCAGCTCGGTGCGCCTCGAGATGGGATATTTTTCTCTGCAAGCGCAAATGCCGCGAGGTATCACGTAGAAATTCGACGAGCGGGAGCTGTGAGTTGGACTCGATATCGGATGGCGACACTGATTCGGCCGCGTGTTGCACGACATGTAATTCAGGGGCCGAGGGGTGCAAACAGAGACGGGGTGTCGGCGGAACGGGAACGGTTGGTGCTTATCAGAACTGACACAAACGAGGCAGGTCGAGATTAAAATGTTGCCTGCTGCAAGGATAACGAATTGAGCGATTCGAAGGGGTAAAAAAGCTGGGGTATTGTACAATACAGGACGGATGTTTTCTCCACGCTGCTACAACTGTTGCAACACCAGTCATTCATTTACTGGGCGCAGTCATTCAGCGCAGGCGGCACTGCGAATGAATTCTCGGCATAGCTAAGGTAGTATTATTGCAACACCGGTCAGGGATGACGGGTCATGTGGTCTGAACAAAAACAAGAGCGATTCTCAGGATCCAGGTGCTGAGACGACAGCGTTTCAATGCAAACCATTTTGCCTGTCTCGATGCTACCAAGACGCGGTTGACTCTGGGGGTTCATTACGTACAATGTTTGAGAGCGGGTACATTTACCGAGTGGGATGAGTCCCACCACCCACCATGCCCCCAACTCGGGGCAACTCAGCGCAACTCAGGGGCATTGTTGACTTTCTGTCTCCTGAACAACATCAACATTGTCCATAAACAAACCCCTCTTTTCTCTCCGACACCGCAATCACCAAAACCAAGCCATCACCACACTACCAATTCACCCGGTCCTAGTGCATCGCGAGCCCCCCCCACGATCCCCATCATCCCCACCGCCCTAGCCCCGCCAAGCCCACACGTCAAAAGATACACTAGTCTGTCTCTTGGCGATCCATCATCCGAACTTGGATCCATCAGATCCATTTCATCCGAATCCTATGTTCAAATTTCCATCCTCACTCCACCAAACCAACGGAGACACTCCCGCTCCTCCCGTTGCTCCCAATCCATCACCAATCCACCATCCCATCCCATCACCAACTCCATCACAACACCACAGCACCACAACGCCCAAGATACTCAAAGATACTCACTCCCCACCAGGGCCCGGAAACCACTCTCCCCTCTCCGCCGTCCCTCCAAACTCCGGCATCCCACCTTCCTCTCCAAACCGCACCCTCTTCACGCCCAAATGCCAATCTCCCCCCCTCCCGCACTTGTCACTCTCATCCTCCCCCGCCAAATAAACACTCCACACCTCTTTCCCATCCGGACTTGTAAAGAATTTGACCATCCCGCCACCACACACCGTCCCATCACTACCAGCACTAGTGGTATACGCACCCAAGTGATACGGCCCCGTCTTCACCCACGACCTCTCATCAACTGGGTTCCCACCATTGTGTGTTAACAGCGTAATAGGATTGGATGATAGTTCTGGGCTGTTGCCAGTGCTGTAGGTGATAAAGGTTTGGTTCGTAGCAGGGTTGGCGAGGACGGAGGGCGATGTGAGAGATGTGGGGAGGAAGAAACCGCCGGTTTGGCGGCGCTCCCAGGTCGCATTAGCCGAGGCTAGGATGGCGATGGGGCCGGGCGTGGTTGGGGAGAGGAGGGGCGTGATGCAGAGGGAGGGGAGGGAGAGGATGCGAGGGCAGGCGAAGAGGAGGTGGGGAGTTGGAGAGTTGGGGAGACGGAGGATGGTGGGATGGGAGGCTGCGGTTGCGTTGATGAGTTGGGCGGCGTAGGTGAAGGGGTCGCGGGGGGTCGGGCCGCCTTGAGCGAGCAAGTTAGCGTCGTCGTAGTTGGCGATGATAGGGATGGGAATGGGAACGGACAGGGGTACGTACCCTTGAGGACAAAGATGGTGACGGGCGGGTTGCCGCTAGGGTCTGGATTAGGCGCCGTGAAGTAGAGCCACCACCTTCAAGTGTAAAAAACAGGTGAGCTTTTGATGCCAAAGATGGGGGTGGGAATAGCAACATACGTGCCGTCGATCTTGTGCAGCTTGGGCGTCTCAAACACCACGCCCGAGTCTGGAAAAATGACCTTTGTCTGCCCTGTTTTCAGGCCGTCGAGGGTTCGCGCCCTTGTCACGCGCAGGTCGTAGCCGGTGGACAGAAAGTAGTAATACCCCTCGGAAAAAGTGATAAAGGGGTCATAGACAGTGCCCCGGGCAATGGGATTCGAGTATGGAGCGGCCAGGACATGGCATAGTAGTGCCGAAAGTACTGTGACAAGACGCAGTATTAGCACCGTCATGGTGCCTGCAGGGCAAAAGTATTTCCTTGGCAGGGTTCATGATCGGTCCGCGCTAGACTCCTTTGCAAAACAAGCCGAGGGTGGTGGGCAACTTAGTTTTTATCACCCTGTGCCCAGTATATTGTGCCGAGTTGGGGCCTGGATTAGATTGACCCGTGACGCAGGCGGTGGGGGCATTGCGTAGGAGTCAAGCATGTATTGTACAGTGATGAACGGGTAATAAGTCGGGTTGGTGGCCGAGTTGGCGACCGTCCCGGGCGTCATTTAGCCTGGCCCAAGACGGATCATCAACCATCCCAAAGAAGACAGAGCAAATTAACTCTCGCACTTCTCGTTTGCTGCGGCAGATAGAAACAGCGATTGGATGAACAGTACAGCGTCGATCTGTTTGTGTGAGTCCCATCTTGTTTGTGTTTTGATGGAAAAGGGGTAAGTCGCAGACGTCACACAAGGCTGCTGTGTCTAATGCACCGAGATTTCGGTCAAAAGAAAGAGACAATATCATGACTTGGGAGACTTTAGTCATGGCGTAACTAGTCTGTCACTTTTCCGGGGCTCAAAACCAAGGCAAGTCCTCTTCAACAATTTTGCATTGTCTCTTAAACTCGTGATGTATTCATACAGTGCCAAAGCAACATTTGCTCATGACATTACTATCTGTCAAAACACCATCATGTTATACAAATCAATCCCGTTCATCACTTTTGGCCATCAAGGTGATTTTGGCCATCAAGGTGCAGGTGACATGGATCAGTAAGCATCGTGGACTGACCCCAAAGTCCGCGTCGGGGGGTTCATTGGGGGCTGACTTGAACCCACAGCTCCCCCAATCGCCAATGACAAAAGCGACGCATGCATCGCATGCCCAATCGCTGCCCCCATGACCACAAACCTGGTAGTTCACGCCCAATTCCTTTCCTTTCCCAAAATTCTTTTCAGCTGAACGGCCACCCCGAATTTCACTCACCTCCGCGAACCTCCACGCCGCTAGCAAACTTAAACAACTCACCTGACCACACATCTCAATTGCCTCACCTCACTTTTTTCTTACCCCATCGCCATCCTCTCATCCGACAGCGAGGAAATTGGTAATGGACTCCCTCCCACCAGAACTCATCCTCGAAATCCCGCACCACCTGCCCCTCCCGTCCCTCGCTTCCCTCGTCCTCGTCTCCCGCCGACTGCACACGATCCTCAACCCGACCCTGTACAGACGGGATGCCTCGTCAGGCAAGCCCACCGCTCCGTTTTGGGCCGCCGAGCGGGGAATTCTGTCGACGCTAGTCCAGTCCCACGCCGCGGGCGCGAATCTCAGCGAGACGCGTCTGTTTGGGAAACCGCGTGGTCATATGACCGATCCGTATCGCTCCTTCCATTTCAAGAATGAAACCCCGGTGGCAGCCGGGAACAGCCGAATCGGGAATGCAGGGAGGAACCTGGCGGGTCGAACCCGTCGCTTCTCCATTGGCTCGAGTTCCTTCCTCGACGGTCCCTCTGGCCGCTACGCGCCGACGTACTGGTGGCGTCCTGTCGATCTGGCTGCGCATCATGGGCATACCGATCTTGTTCGGTTTTTGGTTACCGCGGGAGGGGTTTCGGTTGTAAAGGAGGGATCCAAGGGCCTTTGCGACGAGGGGTGTCCTGGCGGTCAGGATCAAAGACCTGGGCTACGGTTCGAGTGGGTGATTCATAGTACGCTGCAGGCTGCTCGGTGTCAAGGGCATGTGGAGACGGCGGATCTGATTGAGGAGTATGGTCAGCGGGAGGTGTCGTTGAGACGGGGAGATGGAAAAGGGGGCTGTGCAGCTGTTGATGCAGTGGGCATGATGGAGAAGATTGGTGATGAGGGAGCGGGGTTTTCGTTTAGGGACTTTGTACTGGAGAGGTTTTAGGAGAGGGGAAGGAAGATGGGGAGATACGTGATGCGACTTGTTTGGTTTGGTGAAGGGGGTTGTCGATGTTCGCGATGGAAGGGAGCATTCGGCAGCACGGACTGCCCGGACTAGGGGCGGCTCGGGAATTACTACTGTGGGGGTGGGTTCGCTAGGTAACTGGCAAACTGGGATGCAGGCCTCGTAATCTACATGATCTGATCCCGATGTGATATTGACCCATGCGGTCTCGACTACCGGTGAGCTGGGAATAAATGATGTGCCACTCGTTCGCCTTCAGGGGCAAAAGCTGAGCACATTTGACCCGTTAAATGACATGCCCGAAGTCGGCCCTCGGTTATGTGTGTGATGCATGTATGTTGGTGGCCATTTCGCGAACAGCCTGATGTGATTCGGAGGCCTCCTTTTATTGGATCACCGGTGTTGGCGATTGACAGGTCGGGGTTCCGAGATAATCTGGTGCAGCAGTGTCTGATCCAATCGACACGTCCGGGGCAACCACATGCTGAGCTCTCGTCGTGGTGTGTTGCACCGCTCTGCACTTGGACCTCAACAGTTTCAGGTCCGTCAGTTTCTATTTATGGAACATAACAATTGCAGCGAGGGAGTTGTACAAATGCATTTGTGCAAATCGTGCTTCACTGCATTTTTTTGTTGCCCTTGTCTTGCTAATTGGATCAAGGCTTCTCAGCACACCTCTAGGAGATCTTGAGGTTTCCTTTCAAGTACATATGGCTTGGGTCTTTCTGCGATATGACAATTATTTCATACGGCTGGGAAACAATGGGCCTGGCTAACAAAGCGACTGCCTTTGTCCGGGGATCGGTAGTGCTGGGGTTGGTTCTATTACGGCTCTGTGATTTCATCTTTGGACATGTAGAATTTGCAGGATTGGATTTCCAGTTTTGAATGACACGGAAATTGTAAGTTCGAAGGCGTCCTCACTATTTCCTCAGGCTTTTTTTTTTTAATTACAAGAAGGCCATTTTCCTCATGTATTTGACCTGTTTGTTTACGCGTGGGCTAGTTTTGCAGTGGCATTGTTGAAAAACAAAAACGGCCGTCTGAATGAGGTTTGACAGGAAATAAACACCTGCCAGGCAAGTCAAGATTGTGACTGTCTGGATGTGTGCTCCGATCGGCCTCGTCATCTTGGAGCACACGCCAATTTTGGTGAGGGAACGCCATCAAAGCTGGCGACATGGCCTCGTCACCTGATTTTGAATTATACAAATGACATTTTGGCCAGCCGCTTACACAGTGGGACTTGAGGGGGTAGCAGCGACACCATCCAGTTCCCTCTGGGTGTGGGAACCCCTATACCGGGAAGGAGCGGGCGGTCCTGAGTTCCACTCAGGAGCTCAGTTGCATTTTGGTTTGTCTTTTTTAGCCCAACCTTTTTTCGATCTGAAAGCTTGACGTTGGGACACATAAGGTTTGCAGTGACGTGTTTGCGGTGGGTCATAAACTGCCTTTCAAATTTTCCAACGCCTTTTCTGTAAATAAAAAGGCCTTTCCTTTCCATTTTCTTCCTTCAACCTTGAGATCAACACGTCAACGTTTTCGAGAGATGGCCTACCCAAATCACCGGAACAGCCGACTCTATATTCCCACGGGGGATAATTCCGTTGAAAAAGACCTTGTCGAGCATCTTGAAAGCCTCAACCTCTCTGCCGAATGCAGCGATGACCGCCCCGCGATCGCCTCAACCTCCTTCTCAGGGTTAACTTCGGCCCTGTCGTTACACACCCATGCAGCGGCCTAACCCCACGAAGATGGCCCATTTCGGAAAATAGGCGGCGGTTCCTACGGTACGATCTTCGGCCACGATGGGTGCGATATCGTCTACAAGTTTGCAAAGACGGGCGACTGCACTGCCCTGCGGAACGACTATGAGAAGCACCAGCGCATTTACCAGCAGTTCGAAAAGTACGCCATGCGCGATGTCAGAATCCCGTGGTGTCTTGACTGGGCTGCACAGTCCGACATCGACCAGGAACCGGGACTTCGCGAAGCAGCAGAGAGAGTCGATCCCAATTGCCTCCAGCCCGGCGACGCGGGCGCTCTGGTCGCAGGGCTCATCCACCCCCTCCCGGGACCCACGCGCGACTTGTTGATCGACAAGTACTGCCCTGACCAAATCAAGGAGCGAGCCAGGGCCGATCATACAAATAGAGACTGTCTTGTCCGTGTCTACCTGGGGTCGATGATGGGGCGGGTCAGGCAGCACTCCAAACTGTTCTCGCTACGCAACCTCCCGCTGCGCCTCAACCGCTTTGTCGAGCTCAAGCTCGACTTTGAGACCGTGGCTTGTAGGTTGGGCATCGCCCTGGCAATCATGCACTGGGGAGCCAAGACGGACGCCCGCGATGTCGAGTTCGTACTTGGTAGCTCGCCGAGTGATGTCATTGAACCGACCACTGCTGCCGAAGAGCCAGACGTCGACAAGGGCAACAAAGAATCAGAGAAGTCGGAGAAGAAGGACACTATGTATCGTGAGACAGAACTCTGGCTGTTGGACTTCAACCAAGTCCGAGACATCACCATGGACCAAGCCGGGGTTGACACGGCGGTCGATGCTTGGAAACTCAACGATCCCTACTATCCCAGACCCGGAGGGGCGTCCAAGGAGGAGAGGGCGGCGTACAAGGAGTTTTGCAGGAGCCATCTCTATGCATCCAAGTTCATTCTGGAGGAGGAGGGGTCCAAGACGGACTTGGATCTGCCAAGGGCGTTTCTCTCGGGCATTGCCGAGGTGCAAAGGGAGAGGGCTACTCATCAGACTGCTGAATAAAGGCGCAGACAATTTGGCCCGTGGCGTTAAGTAATATGTTTGATGTATGGAGCTTTGCTATGGGGCCTCGCCGAAAGATTTCCATAGATGAACTCAAAGCCTAGATAGGATCATAGAATGCATTCAGATCTTACTGTGAGGCCTCCCGAAGGGAAGAGGCTCATGTGGATGACGCCAAAAGCTAAACGAGTACACCCAATGCATCAGAGGCTTGCTGTGAGGCGATATTAAAAGGTCAAGATAGATGAATACAAGCCGTAGATCAATACACCCAATGAATTGGAGTGTTGTTTTGAGGCGTGATCGAAAGTCTTCGACGGATGTATCCCAACCCTCAATGCGCTCAGTGTATTCGAACATTGATGCGAGACATCATTGGAAAGCCTAGATGGATGAATCCGAGGCCCCCGTGAGTACACCGAATGTGTCCTCAAGCACTAAGAGGAGCTCCTTAGGATAGGTAGCTTCGACAAGTCCTAGGAGGGTGTCCTGTTAAGGTTTTGAACCATGCTGTCACACATCCCCATCCACGAAACCGCATTCCACCGAGACCCCAACACCCCAAAGCCTGACTCAAACCCCTCCGCTATCTGATATTCCCTGACGCCCTGATCGCCTTATTGACGCCCCGTTTGCACGCCATGGCTTTCCAGCCCTCACCTCCATGCACACAAGCTCAAGCACCCAGACTGAAGGAGAAGCAAAGGCCAGACACTTCACGACAGAGAACTTACTATCTTCTTATAATGGAGTGCCTCGCTTCGCCGGGAGCCTCGAAATGGGCTGTGAGCTGTGATTCGCTTCCACCTCCTCCGAAACGGCAGCACTGGGCCTGGATCACCACCACGGCCACGGATAGGAGTGAACTACCCTATATTATCCTCACATCACATGCTAGTGGTCACTGCTGCTATAACAACAGGGAATGCCCTAAGTGGAGGTTCGAGAAGAAGAATGTATAACAAGAGGGACTGTATCTGCTGCGAAGCCCGCCCTGGTTCCCGATGGACACGGGAATCGAGGAGCTTATTGATCGAGCATGAGTGCTGCATCCTCGGACCGGTTCACCCATCTCTTTCTCTGCCGTTCGATGCCATGGAGAGGAAGAGGGAATTCGAACGGCACAACATGTGTCAGTGTGTAGGTAGTTAGTTTTATCCGGAATCCCTCATTTGTCCTTCATGAGCGTAGATGCTCAGTCTCCTCGCTACAAGCAAGGTGCAGTAAGGCATCCGAGGAAAAGACTATCCTCAAGCTTACAAAGGGGAGTAGCATCGAAGATGGACACACACAGCAGAGTCACATGGCTTGCCTGGGCACAGGATCGCCCGCAATGCTGGGAGATTGGGGTTGCGGACTGAGCCCCGTGCGTCCCTCACCGTGAGGTGAGCATGTGCGATCACACACCCAACAAGTCGCGGTCTCGATCGCACAGCAAGGCTAGCGTCAGCGCCGTTTTGCGCGGAAAGATGTCAGTCCGACAGAAGACGGCACAGTTGCGCCCATATCCAGCCCCCTCTTGTTGCCCTCCCTTTTCCAGCAGGATTTCTTATCGCGGGACGACCACACCTGCGCTTGGCAATGCTGGCCCCTCCCCTCCTTACGTAAGGTAGCAGTCCAGCCCTCAGCAAGATTCAGCAAGACAGGTTGACGAACGGGCAGCTTGGCAGCTATATCGAAACATTAAGGGGCCACTGCGCATCCCATGCCCGCCACGTTGTGGTAACCCCGCAAAGCTTCCCCACGATGAAGAGTGTGATCTGGACCTGGAGTGTCCGCTTGGCGTTGCGCATGGTCCGCCCTCAAGGCACCGAGTCCTGTGATAAATGACCACTCGTCTAGCCCTTGAAGACGCTCTGATATTTCTTTAGCGCACGGAGGAGAGAGCCGAGTGGTTTTGTCATCAAAGCCACTCCCGTCGTTGTCGGATAGTTCGGTAGGCTCGGCTGACTCGGCAGGAGGAGGAACGGCGCCGTCGCGGAGTCAGATCAGTCCGCCGATCAACAACGAGACAGGGATGGAGAAACACCTGCGCCCTCTCTGTGCGTATCGAATTGTTGGCGGTTGCGTGAGAAATTCGGTCTTCTTGGCGGGGCAGAAAGGGTCTGTGTCATGAGGGGTTGGTTAAAGTCAGGGGTATTGACTCGGCTGGAGTCGATGTCCTCTTTGGGGACGCCTGCAAGGCACCTTCAACGCTCGGCTCTGGGCGGGTGGGTCTCGAACGGCGGCGACCTAGACTGCTAGGCTCTCACGGCACTCGGGCGCTAGCGGGAAGCCAAACTCGGGTTTCGGCAACACCAACATCTGAGCGGCGACCTCGTGGGGTTCCAGCATGCTGTGATTCTCGCCGACGACCTGCCGGTGACACTCGAGATGCAAACAAAGGATTAGACCTCGTGTCGGGTCTCGCATACGGAGCATCGCCCTGTGGAGCGATAAAGAGCGGCAACCTTCGGGAATGCAGGAACGGGTCGGCTACGGTCTGTTGGTATTCTTCTTAGGTCTGCGCACCCGGCTGGATTGTCAGTGCAACACCACCGCCCAATCATGCCAGACAGTTTGAAGGAGGGTAGTATAGGAGTGATGTTAAGTTCCCCAATTCGGAGGGACCCCCGAAGCTATCGTGCGGGTTCCTTGGGACGGTCGTTGGCTGACCCTCCATCCAGCTCCGATTTGGGAAATGAGGGAGGGATCAGAGTAAAAGGGCCAACCACAGGAGTGAAGCGATGGTGACACCGACCCAGGCTTGCAGTGGGCTTCTGCGGCGCTGGGGCCGAGCGCAGATGATTGCCACCGCTCACCACCAAATGTTGGTCGCACGGCCCCCTACCCCCGTTTTCTTCAACACCCGACGTTCGTTGAGAGTGGAAAGGGTTGTTGTTTCTCAAGCCTGTTGTTAGCCCTGGAAAACCGGCCACGTGCAGGCGAGCGGCAGCCGGCTGCAAGCTGGGCACCGTCCGTGTCGCCTTGGCAGCCTTTTTAGCGCGCACAAAAGCCGCTGGCGCACCTTTTTTCAGTGAAGCCAGCCTGAGGAGGCTGGGCAAAGATTTCAGCGCCCTTCCCGTTCAGAAGCCTGCGGCCACTGTAGTGAGGGCGGGATACAATAGCATCTGTTGGTAGATGGCGGCACTTGCCAAGCCTGTTGCTGTTCAATGCCGAGCCGTTTAGTGCTTGTGCACGGTGAGGAAGGCGCTGGGCCAGCGCTGTTGTCCAGACCTGAAGATGCCGTCCGTCAGTCTCCATTTCGGTCGGTCGCCTGGGCGGTTGCGGGGTCAAGGTTGAGTGAGGAGAGCGGGGACCAGGATGTGGGCTGGATGGAGTCGAGATGAGCTGTGGAGTGGGCGTGTTTTCATCCACTGGGCTGCCCCGTTTGCGCTGTCACGGCAGACGTTGTTTCGGCGCTGCATGGTGAGCAACGGCGCGGCCCCGATCCATCGGTGCTGCCCAGCGTGATTCTTGCGAGAGCGATGATCATTTCCCGATTCTATCAGGTGGCTGCCACGCCGGAACATTTCCTGGGTTCGCTTCCACAGTTGCGCGATGCCAACTGCGATGGCTGTCGCATCTCACTGTCTCTGATGACGCGCTGGGAAGAAGACATGGGAGAGGATCCCTTGACGCCGCCCACGCTGCTGTTTTTCTCGACTATCGAATAGCGGCACCTCTGCCGAGAGATCGCATTCGGAACACTCCCAGCGGTAGGCGCCGCATTGACGCTTCCGGAGGCCAATGGCTTCATCATGATGGCGGTGAGGCAGGGAACCCTCACCATCACTCTTCAGATGACGGGGCTGCAACACATGGCAAGTGGGCATCCATCCTGGCTGATAGCTCGTGATGCCCGTCTGCATTACTAGACCCCTGAAGAGTGCTGGGATGCAAATGCGGACCTCGTCCGTGCCCTGCACCCGCACGAAGAGGGCAACGGCGCTGATAGCTTCCCGTCCCGCGGCTGCTGGATCGTTGTGCTGACCGCGAATTGCCTTCCGGGTTTGTGGGGGGAATGCAGCCAGCCAGCCACTGTCGATATCGAGTCGGTCTGGTACGGCAGAGCTGCGGCTGTCCAGCAGCCACGCCCAACGACTGGTGTGGTGTGGTTCGATGCCAAGCCCCGCGCATTCGTTGGGAATGGGATGTGTGCGACCTTCGGCCATGACGAATGCACATTTCGCGGTGACCTCCGCTGCGTGCGTCTGATGTTGCGTGAGGCAATTCTTGAAGGTGTTCGTCGTGGACTAAGCAGCGGCAGTTGTGGCTTTTCGCTGAGTGTGTCGTCAACTCGTGGAGAAAAAGAAAAGAGCTTGTGGCTTGCTGGCGGAGAAAAACTTCCAATGGGTGCCAAGCGGATTGGGCGGCGAGCGGAGTTCGTGTCATGGACCCCGACGGCTCCACCCCCGCATGCTGGATTTAGGACCCAGGCCCCACCTTCGCAGCAGGGATCACGTATGGGACGGATCGAGCTGGCAATTTGGCACACACAATCCGGGAGCGGTGGATCTCCGGGCATCTGGAGGAACCCGGCGCATGACAGAGGGATCAATTATTTGCGGGCGACGGTGGTGCGCTCTCAACTGTGCCAAACACGCGCGTCTCATCAATTGCTTCTCGCCCCTTTGTGTCACCCTCCCGTCTCTGGGTTGGCGGATTCGCAGCAGCTTCGCGGCCTCGATGCACGCTGACCCCGCCCTGCTGCCGACCTGCAAGACGCGATGCCCGCTTCGAAAAACCTCGCAGCACCAGTCCGGATTCCGAAGCTTTCACACATCGTCGCCAAGTGCCGACTACCTGTGCGCTGAGTAGAGAGCTTTGACACTAGGCAACGTCTGGACTACGGTGCGGAGTAGCGTTGCCGTCGCCCTCACTTTGACACGTCGTTCGAGCCCCTCCAAGAGTCTTGGGTGCTCGCCAGCCTCCTGCCTAAGCCTCATCGAGGACGGACCACGGAGGACGAACGCCATCAGAAGATCAGCAAGAGCATTCCACAGCGCATCGAGCGCGCCCAGTGGGGCCTGCTGCCGAGGAAAACATGGCGTCCTTGCTCCGGCTAGGTTCGCCTAGCTTGGGCAAGCTGGGGGCTCGTCCGCACTTGGCAGCAGCCAGCAAAGTAGGCCGTCTAGACACCGCGCTAGCTGCAGTGCACGACTTTCTCAACAGCGTCCCCTCGGGATCCTTGGACTTGTCACGACGTTTCCGTGCCGGCACATGGGCACAGCGGGCCCATCCCTACGCAGTGGAGTATTGCACGAGCGCAAATGATGCACCAGGCCTCGCAAAGTATTCGCATATTGGGCACGGGCTGCCATGGCCAATCGAGGGCGCGCCAGGAGCCGGCTCAGAGCAGCTGGTTCCTGGTTCCTGGTTCTTCACCCTGGCCAGCCCGAACCGAAGCACCTGGGAGCCCCTTCCTCCCCGCCGTGCGCTCGGGGTAGTACGCAGTACGTACCCACGGTGATAAGCATGCAGGCCCGCGGCTCTTGACATGTCGTCTGCGACCCTCCATTGTCTTGTTGCTTTTGCGAACTCTATTTCTATCCTGGGCCCCCCCGTCGTTCCCGCCTCCACCCATCTGTTCCGGACGTCAACCGCCAGAGCCTCACTCCCACCGCACCCGCGGCCTGCCTCGACATATGCCGACTCACCGCTGCTAGCAATAACCGACCGCCTTTCGCTCGGAAATCGTCGCCGTTGTTGCTCCGCGGCCACCGGGCCTTGACACCGCAGCCATGGCGTTGACCGAGCAAGAATTGGACGCCGTCGTCGCGATCGAGCGAATCTGCTCCGTGTTTTCGTTGATGGGATGTTTGCTTGTCATCGTTACATTCTCATGTTCGGCCGCGTTCCGACAACGAGCCATCAACCGCATGGTCTTCTTCGCCACATTCGGCAACATGTTCACCAACGTAGCGACGCTGATGACGAGGTCGTACACGCAAAGTGTCGACTCCTTCGGGTGCCAGCTCCAGAGCTTCTTGATCCAAGTGTGAGCGTACCTTCCCGGTGCCCAATGTCCAGGCAGCTCATTCATTCCACAGATTCATGCAGGGTGATGCCTACTGGGCGTTGGCCATGGCCATCAACGTCTACCTGACGTTTTACCACAAGTTTGACGCCAGGGCGCTGCGAAAGATGGAGTTGCCCTACTTTCTCTGCTGCTATGGTATTCCGTTCGTCCCGGGCTTTACCTTTTTGTTTGTCAGTACAGAGTCGGCAGGCCGACCGTATGGTAATGCCGTTCTTTGGTGCTGGCTCAAGCCCGAGTGGGAGATCTACCGAATCGCCACTTTCTACGGCCCCATTTGGTAAGTTGCTCCCGTCCGCCTGCACGCTGACGCCTCGCTCACCGTTCTCCAGGGTTTCGATCGTGGTGGCCATTGGCATCTATATCCGAGCCGGGCGCGAGATTTACAAGAAGCGCAGAAAGATGCTCAACTTTAGCGGCTCTGCCTCTGTCAATCGGACGGCTGCCAATGACGAGCCGTTCTCGCCCACCCAAGACATTTTCGCTCCCGCCTTCAAGACCACTGAGGTCGTCCAGACGACGGAGATTGTCCGTCCCGCCGGACCCACGACCGCCGGCATTCCCAACGAACCGGGCCCGGAGAAGAACAACACCGTCTCGTACTCGGTCACGATCTCGGCTGACAACCAGATGAACGACAACGAGTCTCTGGATGGGCTCGACGACACTGATACAGCTGCCCCATCGGTTCAGAGCAATGGCAAGGAGAAGGCTGCCCACGCTCGCATCAGCTCGACGGTCCAGGCAACGCCGAGCAGCGGGGTCGCCAACGTCCAAGCTCGCCGCCGCTTTCAGAAGAACTTGGAGGCACACAAGGCGACGTGGTCGTACGCAAAGTGCGCCCTCCTCTTTTTCGCCGTGCTACTCATTACCTGGATTCCGTCATCCGGCAATCGTGTGTACAGCATGGTCCACCATGGCAGCGTATCGAAGCCACTTTTCTTCGCCTCGGCTTTCGTGTTGCCACTTCAGGGGTTCTGGAACGCTATCATCTACACGGTCACTTCGTGGACGGCGAGCAAAGAGTTCTGGGGCGGTATCCTGGCTACCATCTGGTCGCGGGGTCGCCAGCCCATTGTCGAGATCACGGCAGGCCGTCGCGAGACGAGACCGTCGGGCGGCATGTGGAAGAAGACCGAGGAGACGACCAGCATGGAGGATCTGACCGGCCACCGGGCGCAGCGCGCCGAGCGGATATCTCCGGTTTGAACGGCCCAACGTTTTATTGTCTTTTAATTTTCCCTCCTTCGTTTACATACTTTTACGGCCCGTTTGTGGGCGCGTTTCGAGGGCAGGCGGTATATATGGTGCGCGCGCCCCTCAAACCATGGATGGCTCCCCCTCTTGTTGGGCCCTTGTCTGCGCCGGTGCATTTTTGGATTGAACGGGATGATGATTGCGAAGATAACTCTGGATACCCCTGGTGCGATTTATGCCGTCACGACTGTGGCGGGAAGTATTTACTCATGAGTGCGGACATGGACAATACCCCTGGCGGTGGTGTATCGGCGGCAGATGGGCGGTCACTAAGAACGGAAAGCAGGCTGGATGTTAACGTCCGGGGAGCGGGGAGGCATCTGTTTGTTGCAGTCACCGTGTGGTGGCGTTTGTTGCAGGTTGTACACTAAGCAGCCTAGTCGGCATCAAAGCCGTGTTGTACATATACTGTGGCTTGCTGGGGTAGTAATCTCATATTGACACGCTGCGGTTCTGGTTGCTTGTGATGACGTTGGAGTCCCTGAGGCGTGTTCTCCGTTCTTCGATATGGTTGGCCTTCACCGAACCGGCGAACAGAAAAGGGTTTAGCGTGGCACTCAAACCGACCTCAACGGGACTGCGTTTGCTGCTCCCCATGTGAAAACGATACCCGGGGCACCACAGGTCTCGTACTCGTTCAAATTTGCGAGTATGCATTCGCTTGCCCGTTTCCTCACCCGCCGACTCACTGAGCGTTGGTATTGAACCCAGTCCCGCAGCGATTTGATACCGCGGTGAGCGAGGGACGAATCCCAAGGCCAACATCAAGCATGTCCGATTTTGGTAACACCGGGGTTGTGATTGGGCTTTTCGAGTTTTGGGATTGATCGTGCCCAAAAGACAGTTGTCGGTGTCAATTTGGGCGAGAAACCACTTCCACCGTCAGCAAAAATTGAAGCGATGTCTGGAGCGTTTGCATCCTGCGGGCATCATCGGGTTCCACAGCGAAAGCCCTTCTCCCAGAAATCCAACCGGAACCTTTCTGTCCACAATGATGTTGAGCGGTGTGACGTCACGGTTCCCTCTAGAAAATGAAAGAAATGTGTTGCTGCGATGCAACATGGAAAGAGCGACATCTGAGGTTGGGAGGTCTCCTGTGCTCTGGGCCATGACTGGTCTTCATCCCCTGCTGTCAACCAACGCCCAGTCATTTTTTTCTGGGGGTCTCCCATCGGGCATTTCATTTTGCATGTCTTTGCTGCCTAACAGTGATGGGCCGTGGGCGAGTCGCTTCTTCGCTGCGACACATTCGACAGCCGCTCGCAGCGGCCAGGCGGAATCGGCTGCGTTGAGGCCACCAGAGCAATCAAACTTCCAGTTGGTGCCAGTTTTTCTTTTCCTTGCGAAACTTTCTTTGTGCCGTCCACAGCCAGGAAACTTTCTCGACACCTGTCTCTGATCTTTCTTGACTCCTTCTCGCCTCAGTTTTTGTGTTCCCCCACTTGCACCCGCCTGTTCAAGTTTTTGCTGTCAAGTCCTCGCCATTCTCAAACACACTCACCGGAAGGGACCCCGTGTTGACTCTCGCCGGCTTTGCGGAGGTTCTCCGCGTGGCCCTTTTTTTTTTTCCTCGCCGAAGGCTTTGTCGCCCTCTTCACCGTTCTCTTCGCTAGATTGCTTGCCAGTCGTCCTCACGGCTGGCAATCTCTTCCCCGGGGGCAATCATGTCTCTCAACTACATTGTCACTCATACCTTCCTCCCTCCAAAGCTACCCCAAGGGGACGATGAAAATGCCAGCTACGACAGTGAGATGGCGCAGATGCTTTCTGCTTCGCTGAAGCTGTTCATGCGACATGAGCCTGAGTCGGCTGCGTGTTTGACACCTGCGGTACGTACGAGCTCGGGGATCAATATCTCTTTCTCGTCTCATGAATTCATCTCTATTGTTTGAATCACATTACCTCTACGTCGATTCCGACCAATGGCTGACAATTTTCTTTGGGAAACAGGTCAAAATGCTCGAGCGCATGCAACACACTGCAGCCAATTCTCATTCATCGAAGGCAGCTGTCGTCAAGGAAATGTTGCGAGGGCTTGAGACCAACGGTATTACTCCAGACACCAGATATCGTTCACCAGTACTGACTTTGGGCGGAGACCATGCAGCTTTCCATCTTCGAGCGCAAAACAGCGGGCTTCTCATTACAGTTCGCAGTGACGATGTTCTTTGCGAAACCTTCGAGTTGCTGGCTCCCAACTCGGCTGCCATGGCATCTACAGGGGCTTTGGTCAGAGAGTTTCCGGACCATGCCTCCACCGTCCCACGCCAAACATTCTTCAAACACAACTTCCTGGATGTTTTTGTCCATGCGATTTGCAAGCTGGACGCCGATGCTGCGCCAAGCGCCAGACCCAAAACATCAAAGGCGGGAGTTATTCTGGACGAGGAACGGGACACGCTCTCGCCTTTCCTTGTCACGGGCATGCTCAACGACATCCTTGCTGGACTTGGTCAGAGCGTTGAGCCACCACGGATTGTCAAACGGAGTCGAGAGCAAGTCAGTTGGAGCAATGAGCGTCTCCCATTTCATCGATCTGCTGCCTGGCTTCTTCTCAGAGTCGTTCTGCGTTTAATTCTGGACCGCAAGACCAACCAAAGCTGGTATAAGCCGGTGATGGCGTTTCATCACAGTTGTCTCTTGTCCCAAGCAACTTGGTCCCCGACCCTCGAGAGCGGTCTCATCTTCTGCATGAGCGCCAAGATTGCTCATCGAATTGCAAAGATTGATCCGCCGGCATCAACAGCGTGGCTTCGAGAAGTCATTCTCACCGTTGAGAAGAGCCGATCAATTCTAGATCAGCGTTGGAAGAGAGCACAACTTTCCAACAACCGAGGGCTCCACTTGGGTAAATTGGAGCGCCTCAACTTCTTTGAGGACTCGAATCTTCATCTTCAGCACTTGGGATCACATTTGCACTGGGTAGACTCGAGGGCACTAGCTCATCAGGGCGATCCTGGACCCGGCGATATAACCACATTCACTGGGCTCTCTCCTTACCAGCTACCGGCTTCGGACTTCCTGACATCGGGTCCCAAGCCAATGAACCATTTCAAAGTATTGGAGCTCGAGCACTGGATTGAAACGAACTTGCCGGATTGGCTTCACAGCTTTACGAGACAGATGTGCAGCAGTACGACAGCTACGACTCAGGCGACTCTCGTTCAGCTTGGAGATCTCATCGACAAATATCACGAACATGGCCGCAACATCTACCGGCATGCCCCTGACGGTCTGTCCATCATGTATCTGTGCGTCATGGAGTTGTGGGTTGCGATGGATACCATTGCTGGGGCGGCCACGCCGTTGCTGCTCAAGTATAACCCGAATTTTCCCCAAGGTCTTCTCTATCCTCTTCTTCTCGAAACAAAGGATGAGATGTTGCGGTTGCAACGGGTAGAGAGGTATCTTTCCAACCGCGAATCTGGGAGGTATGGCTCTGCATTTGGCCATTTCGGGGAACCAAGCTCCCTTGCGGTGCAATACTTTGACTCGTCGAAATATCACCAAGATTTGCGGAGACGCATTGAGATCAAGGCACAACACCAGAGAGAAGAAAAGATACGAGAGTACAGAAAGAAACGAGCCGAGTACGTCCGGCTGACCTGCGAACACGACGCCATGTCCTGCAACGACACTCTGGATCGTTATGGAGATTTCGTTCATATCGACCATTTCTGTTCCCGTTGCAAAGTTGATGAGAAGATGAAAGGACTGTTCATTTCCGTCCACGAGTGGCCTTTACCGCACCATGATGACCAAGCAAAAGCAGTGGTTTTCGAGCTCGATGTTTCAAGCCCCGTCAAGATCTGGCGAGACACCACTTTGCTGTTATTGACTCATGTCTTTGGGAAGAAGGAAGAAAGCTCCACCAAGAGACTCTATTACGCGGCTTACTACTCAGCTTTGCAGCCGTTCGCCAAGTCAATCGGTCGTCTGCATCCAGGGTCCGAAGTGAAGCCAATGGAAAGCTCTCATTACAGGGACAAGCACATCAGTGCAGCGAGCGAGGAAAACATCTGTGTTCCACATGCCTCCCGGTACAGTTATCACGACCTGAATCAAGGAGAGTGCTACTCCCCGACGAAGACTGCTCGCGTCCCAGAAGACTGCTCATTTGCTGTACTGGCAACAAACCCCCTGTTCGAGGCCTGGATTCGTTCGACCGGCCACACCTCCAACGCCGTGATAGCCTCACAAGCGAACTGCCCGCTGAACATGCCCTTGGAGGCATTTAGGGCCTTTGGGAATCTTCGGGCGGGTCTTCTACTTCAATGGGCCAATATACTTTGCCATATGGTTATTCCTTCCCTGGATTTCAACAAGCGGTCGACGTATGCTCTTGTCATGCAAGCATCCCTCGAGGCTGGCCCAAGTGAAAGCCACGAATCTCCGATGCGCCTCGCGCACCTTGACGCTTTTGAACAGGGGTTTGCGGCAAAGATCATCACCGCAATCTCTGAGGCACTTGGAAGGCTGCGTGAGAGTTGGCAAAACGATACCGGTGTGTCTTTACTCGCTTGCCTCACCACGCGAGTGCTACATTTGGCCTCATGCGGCATGATCGCGAATCT
Organism: Cercophora sp. LCS_1; assembly: GCA_036250225.1. Taxonomy (NCBI): domain Eukaryota; kingdom Fungi; phylum Ascomycota; class Sordariomycetes; order Sordariales; family Lasiosphaeriaceae; genus Cercophora; species Cercophora sp. LCS_1. Next base: position 1,043,116 of record JAPZLL010000004.1, read on the forward strand.
TGCGTTGGGAAGCCTCTCCGAGCTCCGACAAGTGACGATTACCTGGGCACGGCAGCTGTTTGAGAAGCTAAACGAAAGCAACGTCGAAACTGATCGCAGCGTTTGGGTCAAGCGCCTCCTCCTGTCATCCTTGGTATGCGCGTCAACTTTCGATCTAACCTTGGAGCATCTCAAATCGGTCTTGGGCCACAAAGAAAACGTCTCAATTCTTGTGAAGGCTTGCATCCTGATACACGACCACCTCCCTGGCAGCGGTGACCCAGAGGAGCCAATATCCAAGTTCCTGCTGTCTCGATGGCGCAGAATCATGCACAGGTGTTGCACCATTATCGCGACCGAGGTCACTGAAAACGGGAATAGCGGTCTTGATGAAGCAGTAACATTCTTTTGGGCGGATTATGCGCCTTCAGGGGTTGGTTGGCAGTGCCGGAAAACCCCCCAAATACACGTCCTGGAATCAAGAACTCGACAGGGCCCAAGTCGCAATGGGGACGGAGAGATCAACACTGGCATGAGTGTCACATTCAACATCTTGACCGGCAGTTTGCTTGTGAATGGCGTTCCCCTGTCCAAGCTTCCAAAGGAGTACCAGGACCATCCAACATTTCTCCGGCTTTTTGGCCCAAAGATCCTCAATGTCATGCCGTCAACTCTTCCGGGTATGACATTCTCTTCTTCCCAGAAACAGGAGGGGTGGGTGGTTCACTTTTCCATGAAGGACGGAAAACTCATCATCCAAGCTGTCCGCTCCGGCTTTAAGAATGACGGAGCGAGCGGTGAGGGAGATCCTGGCCAAGGGAGAACGGTTTGGGAGTTCCTGCCCCCAGGCAGTTTTCACGAGGACTTGTCGGCGACGTTCGTCGAGAACTACTCACATTGGATCGACTTGTCATCGCGAATCATTCAATTTCGGCCCGTTGCCAAGCCGTGGACTGCTTCGAAGGGCACATGGACAATGCGTTTTGACGACAGTGGTCGGGCCTTGCTGAGGAACGCTGGTTACTCTGTGATCGAGCCCAAGAGCAACACCGCGACCCAAATATCTGCGGTTATGCGCCCGATTGAAGGCGAGCGACATATCGACCTCATGTGGAAAGACACAGGGAGCACCGACAAAGTACTGCGTGAGTTGGTGATCAACCTCCCGAGGCTCTCAATCTCGTTCTTGCTGGAGGAGGGATCATCAAACATTCGGTCGAAAAACTACACAGGGATGTTCATTGATCGGTCGCAATGCCTGAGCTCCTTGGTTGGGTTGGAGAACAAACTGATTCTTCGATCCCATTCTATCGGCTCACCACCTTCTCGACTAGTTCTAGTTCCTCGAGGGGAGGTCTTGTCCAGTTGCAATACGGAACACGTCAGAGTTACGATACACCCAGAGATTCACTTGGGACGCATTCTTTACGACTCGTTCCAGATTGATGATACACTTGGACAACTAAAGGACAGCGGAGCTTTGGAGAGCAAGTTGTTCTTGTGCCTCTTGCACGCCGTTACCTCGAACTGTGTCCCGGATCCTTTGACGGGGCGAACCGGAACAGAAGAATCATTGAGAATCCTTGGATCGGCTGCCGTTCGGTCCTTTCAGAATCTCGAGGAAGCATCGCGCCAACTCCTTCAGAAGATTGCCAACCTCTCCCCAAGGCGGTCGTGGTACCCAGAGCACCTTCAAGTGATGGAACGAGTGGAGTGGTCACGCGATCTCCCTATGTTATCTCAACACGAGGACTTCTGGACTACGGCTGTCTCGATAATCCAGAGCGCCAAAGAATTCGAGGGCGTGTTTCCGACAGACGTGTCTAGCACCTCGACTTCCTCCAGGGAGCTTGTCGACCTATGGTCAGTTCCTCTACTTGTCCAGAGAGCTGGCATAAGGAACGCAATCTTCCGGACTTCCGAGTATGGGGCGGAACAACACTTTGATCGTTTGGGAATCCATGACCGGGTTTACCAAGGGACCATGAAGAGAATTAATGGTCCTTCAACGTGTGACCGCATCAGCGTGATAGCGAGGACCCTCGAGGCTGGACAACAGAAGCTGCTGAAGACTCCAAGCGAAAACATGAAGCGTCTGATCAACCAAGCCAATGGGGATGTGTTTGTTGGAGAACCCAATGTCCAACTCGCCCTCAGCCTCGACATGCTCAATCGATCGCAGATCAAGGGGGCTTGGTGTGGTTTACATCGAGCCCTTACTGCGGAGTCTAATAAGTACCAGAAAATTTTCTTCCTCGCAACCCTTTTGTATGCCGAGAAGGAAGAATGGGAGGTGGTTCAGGCTTTGATGGCTTTTTCGAGCATTGATGACTTCGTATCCGAGATCACACCACCGGATTTTCCCCGTTTTGACCTCACCGTCAACCGCACAAGCCTTCCCGATAAGGTCAAGAACTTGGTTCGCGAGAAGAGGACCCCATTTGAAGCATGGAGTTGTAAATGGCAGCTCTCAAAAGGGGTGTCAGAGTCGAACTATCAATTTAGCAGACGCCAGAAGACCCAATGGGGGCAACAAACAGAGAATGCGGTTCAAGCATTGTCCGAACACTTTCGTCATCAGTACTCCAGCTCCTGGACGATACACGCCCCTCAAGGAAAAACGCGTCGGGAGTGGAGGAAGCATGTTAATGTCGACAAGGCAGTCGAGGAAGTGCAGCAACTTGTCGAGACCGCACGGAGATCGTACGACTTTGATCGGTATCTGGACAGGGTGGTGGCGAGGATGACTGCTGCGCCACTGGTTCCAGACACCACAAGCACGCGACGCAGAACGGAGACAACACCAAACGGTGATCTGAGCTATCCAAGGCCAAACGGGCTTATCCGGGCTTCAGAATTATTCTTGGGGCCTGCGCCCGTTGTCGCCAGGCCGTTACTCAAACCTTGTCAGGGCTCAGACGCACAAGTTGAGGCGTCACAGAAAATTGACAAGGCATCTTCAAAGTGCCGAAATGCCGTGGCCCCCCTCCTTGAAGCCCTCGCCAAAATCAAGGGACCTGAAAAGTTGCAGAGATCGTACATTGAAGAGCTCAGTCGCAGCGCTGAGAGCCTGGCAGAGTGTCCACGACCCGTCATTACCTCGTGTGAGGGCTTGGGCGAGACGCTGGAACTTGATGCAGCAACCTTGTGGGAGACCGTGAAATCAATCAGAGAAAGCATCACTGAGAAGCTCTTTTGCGGGTCGGTCGCTCATAAGATCTGCAGAATTGCCGGCGTCTACCCTCGCGTCACCGCGGTTTTCCTCTTGAAGCGTCTGTCGAGGAACTCTGGGGATGCACAGTGTATCTCAGGAAAGGGCTGGCTCGACGCGGTGGTCAACTACGGCATCGCCATTGCGTACTGGCAGCGTGCTGAGAGGCTTGTTGCTTGCAGCAAAGATTCGGGTAGAAGAAGCGACTTGTTGAGAGAGCTCTCTAACAGGGGAAGTCATGACGAGTGGGACCCCATTAATAACCCCGAGTCGCTTCTCCTTGAGGTTGAGCAGGGAATTTTGATCCGCCCGGTTCAGCAACGCGTTGCCGCAGAGATGATGTCTCCTCCAGATGAGAAGAACGCCGTAATGCAACTCAACATGGGCGAAGGAAAGAGTTCTGTCATTGTCCCAATTGTTGCTTCGGCCCTAGGGGATGGGAAGAGGCTTGTCCGTATTGTGGTTCCGAAACCGCAATCGAAACAAATGGTTCACATGCTCATCACCAAGCTCGGTGGACTGATCGGCAGGCAAGTTTTCTACCTGCCACTTTCTCGGTCGGTCCGGCTGTCTCCTTCACAAGCCAAGACTGTCGGCGACATGATCGAACGCTGCAGACTTGAGGGTGGCATACTTCTCGTTCAACCTGAGCATTTGTTGTCTTTCAAGCTAATGGGCATCGAAAACACCTTGAGTGACCGGCAAACAGATGACTTGGGGAGACAGCTTGTCAACCTCTACCAAAAGTTCGAGGATGCATCACGGGACATTGTGGATGAGAGTGACGAGAATTTCAGCGTCAAATTTGAGCTGATATACACCATGGGAACTCAAGGACCGATCGATATGAGTCCAGACCGGTGGCTCATCGTTCAAGAACTCCTCCGCATCACATTGGAAGTGGCGAGGGAGATTTCGGCGGCCGCGACCGATACTCCAACTCAAGGGCTTCTTGTTGAAGAACGCGGGCGGGCTCGTTTCCCGACGATCCGCATTCTGGAAGAGTCGTCTGGCCAATCTTTCGTCACCGCCATTGCGAAAAGAATTTTCGAGGCTGGCCTCCGAGGCTTCCCAATCCACAACCAGACCGAAAAAATGAAGAAGGCACTCTTAGCTTATATGCTTCACGAGAATGTCGACGCCGAAACCATCGCTGAAGTCCAAGACGCGGAGATGGGGTTGTTCACTGCAGATGGAACTCGAAACGTTCTTCTCCTGTTGCGTGGTTTGCTCGCGAAGGGGATCATCAATTTCGCATTGGGTCAGAAACGGTTTCGCGTCAACTACGGACTGGCCCCAGACCGCCAGCCAGCAACCATGCTCGCCGTTCCGTACCGGGCCAAGGACATGCCATCGCCTCGCTCCGAGTTCAGCCATCCTGATGTCATCATCTTTTTGACATGTCTGAGCTACTACTACCGTGGATTGTCGGCAGCAGAGCTCTTTACCACATTGGAAATTCTCGGCAAGTCAGACCAGGCGGAGCAAGAGTATGAGCTGTGGGTCGACGCGGCGGTGGATCTGCCAGACACCCTCCGACACTTCTCCGCCATCAACCTGAAGGACAAGCCGCAGATCGAAAGCAAAATCTTCCCCGCCTTGCGGTATTCGAAGCCTACGATTGACCTTTACCTCGCCAACGTAGTCTTTCCGAAAGAGATGAAGCAGTTCCCGGACAAGCTCTCTGCCTCGGGGTGGGATCTCGCGAAGCAAAAGCCACACCCCTTGACGGGGTTTAGCGGAACCAACGACTCAAAGCACGTTCTACCCTTGTCGGTAAAGCCCCTTGATTTGCCTCAGCAGCGACACACCAATGCTGTTGTCCTGAGTTGCCTCCTGCGAGAGGAGAACAAGGTGCTCGAGCTCCAAGACGGGTTGTCTCGGTTTTCAGCGCTCACGGTAAAGGCTCTTCTTGATGCTGTGACCCAGTCTGGAGAGTCGATGAGGGTGATTCTTGATGTTGGCGCACAAATAGTCGAGTGCGGGAACCTAGAGCTTTCCCGGCGTTGGCTTGAACTCACCCCGCCAACAACGACTGATGCCGTCATCTTCTTCAACGGCAGCGACGAGCTTTCCGTCGTTACTAGGGACGGGCGTATCGAACATTTTCTCACGTCCGCCTTTGCGGCCCAGACAGACCGCTGTTTGGTGTTCTTGGATCAAGCCCACACCCGGGGGACAGATCTCCGTCTTCCCGACTCATACCGTGCCGCCGTCACCCTTGGGCCTGGAATTACAAAGGACACCCTCGTTCAAGGTAGGACCTCTGACTCCCACCTAGCTATGGTGTGTCAGCTAACAAGTATTCAGCCTGCATGAGAATGAGAAAGCTCGGCCAGGGACAGTCCGTCACCTTCTGTGTCTCTCCTGAGATGCAGAAGCGGATCCACGAATTGAAGGGGACGACCTCAAGAATCACAGTTCAAGATGTCTTGACTTGGTCGATTTCGGAAACTTGGGAGGATGCAGTGCGAAGCGTTCCCCTCTGGAGCACCCAAGGCATTCGGCACCAGCACCAGGAGGTCATCTGGCAGAGAGCAGCCGATGCTGGCTTCACAGCCGAGCATGTAGACGGCTACCTTGAAAAGGAGAGCCAAACTCTGAAGGAACGTTATCTTCCTGGAGCAAATGAAGGTGGACGCAGCGAAGCATCCAAGCTCCTATCGAAGCTGATGGCCTGGCCCGAGTCGAGTACCCGGTGCGAACAACTCGAGGCCATTCAGCGCAAGAGCGAGGAGTTTAGCTACACCAACACTGCGACCAACGCTAATCTTCAGGAGGAACAAGAGCGTGAACTCGCTCCCGAGATTGAACAGGAGCGGCATATCGAACGCCCGGAACCCATGGAGCCAGCTATTCCTCACCTACACGAAGATGTCGTTCATTTCGTTCGTACCGGACGTATCGAGCCGAAGAGCTCTGGTTTTATGCGGCCTTTCCAAGCAATGGCAAAAACGAGCGCGGCGGAGCATTACAGGGTCGATGAGCTCCCCAGCGACTTGCTCGTCACGGCCGACTTTGCAAAGACAGTGAAGCATAAAGGCGGCCAATTTTGCTCTGACTCATACCAACGACCGGTGCAATGGGTGTTGACCAGTCAAGTCGAAAAGGATACGCTGCGTCACGGCATGAGACTCGTCGTCATCAGCCAGTGGGAGGCGGAACGACTCAGGGAAATGGGTTTCCTCCGGGACCCGGCTTCGCCAACCCGGCTCCATATGTATTCACCGCGTCCTAGCACGACTTACCGCACCATGGAGGACCTGACCGTGTATACACTGCCCGACCTGCCCTCTGGAGGATGGATGGCCTCTCCAGATCTGATCATGCAGCTCAACCTCTTTGCGGGTCAGCTCTACTTGAGGTCATACCCGGAGTATTTGCGGCTCTGTCGGTACCTGGGCCTGGCATACAAGAAGAACACTGGCAACGAGATCATTGAACCTGATGGGTTTGTTGGCAAGCGGTTGGGCTGCGATGAATGCAGGTTCATGATGAGTCCCGTCGCGTTCCTCGATGTCATGTACAAGAAGATTCGTCGGGATTGTACCAGCATTGAGAAGACGCACATGGGGAGGATTCTTTCTGGTGAAATCCTGCGGGAGGAGGAATTTAAGGACGATAATGAGCATAATAAGGAGAGGGCGGCAGAGGAGAGTACATGCGCTCGGTGATTTTAAGGTTGGATTTGTCTTCAAATTGTTTCCTTTCGGGCTTGGTGTTGGCTCGACTTCCAGGATAGACTAGAATTTTAAAGGACTTTTGTCACAGAAGCTCATGGCTATCCGTGTCCACAAACATAGATCTGCTGACTGATCACGTCAATACGGATTACAGTTCATCGCCATGCATGCCGTCAGCAAGACGGGATGGCCCTCGCTACCGCTTGACAGCATGCACTACGGTCCAGTATTACCAGCATGACGGGAAGCGTCCAGACTCGGTATGTTAATATCAGTCTCGTTCGCCTCGCCATTCTCCTCGGCCTCTCGGTGTCAGCTTACCAGCCTAAGCTTTTCCCGGCATCTTTACCCACGCGTAATGCCTCGAGGCAAAAGAAAAGTCCACCGTTAAGAAGTGCCAGACCCCAAGTTCTGGGACAAGAGACAAACCCAAGCGAGACGCCACTTATACGAGCCGTTATTCAACAAGGTGCACCGCCGGCTCTGGGGACGCCATGTCCAATTGCCCAATGATTGCCGATCCCAACCCTCTCGAATTGAATGCAGGCTGACAACCCGTTTGCTTCGTGCCCGAGATCTGCCTGCACGGGCGGGTTCCATTGCGGGCGATGGGATGGGCCTGTCATCAGCACGTTATCTGTGCAGAATATGATTGGTCGGCGCCGTGAATAAGCATCCCTTGGGACCACTGTCCACGGCAAACGCCAGAGGGTTCCTGCATGGGGGAGGGCGGAAGGCAGCGGTCTTGGCTGGTTACGGTCGGACTCAGGCTGATATGGCCGCAATCAAGACAACATCCAGAGCAGCGGGCCTTGCCCCTCATTTGCGGCCAGGGGTTGCAATCCTGTTATTGGTGGCGCTAATTCGACGGAGCACCGATTTCCATGCGTTGCAATCTGGGGTTCAATCCGGGGTCTCGGTGGCAAAGTGGTTCGGCTCAAACAGCTCCCAATGTTTGATGGGATGGCGCGCCTCATTGATTGATTGCTCTGCAACCTGCCTGTCCAGGGAAAGGGAAGGGACTGCTAGGGGAGGGAAGGGGAGGGGGTTGTCGTGCGGAGAAGGGAGCAAGGAGCATCCATCGTGGGCGGATATATAAACAGGGCTGGCATGCTGGGGCCTGTGGGGAAGAGAGGGGACGAGTTTGGCCTCTTCTTTTGGTTTCTCCGTCGCTGCGCCGGGAAGAATCCACCAGTCGCTTGTTGGGTGAGTGAGCTTGTACGAAAGAAGCGAAAATGAGGTCCTCTGCCGTGTTCATCGCCGCGTTGGCGAAGGTCGTTTTTGGCCAGGTTCCCGCCCCAGGCCCAGACGGACGGTACACCATCTCCGCTCCGGGCATCAAGGCCCAGGTTTGTCGACGCTAGTCGCATGGAGATCGACGGACGCAGTGGTGGCTGACATGGAGCCAGTTCATCCCCTACGGTGCTTCCCTGACGAACCTGTTTGTCAAGGACAAGAACGGCGCCGACATCGACGTGGTGCTCGGATACGATGACATCGACTACTACCGTTAGTACCACTCAAAGCTCAGCGTTGTAGGCCAATTGGTCTCTAACAGGACACTCGCTGCAGCCAAGGACCCCGGACACCCTGTGTACAACGCCATCCCGGGACGCTACGCCAACCGCATCGGCAAGGCGACGTACACCATCGACGGCGTCGTGTACAAGACGCAGGACAATGACGGCGGCAACACGCTGCACAGCGGCACCAACAACTGGTCGTTCCGCTTCTGGAACGTGACAGCCGTGAGCGCCGACTCCATCACCTTCTCCATCCTCGACAAGTCCAACTCGTCGCTCGGCATGATTGGCGATGTGACGTCGAGCGTCACCTACAGCGTGACCAACAGCACGTGGAACATCAAGATCACGGCCAACTCGCTCGACGCCAAGACGCCCGTCTTGCTCACCCAGCACACCTACTTCAACCTCGACGCCTACCGCAACCCCGCCACCCAGCTCATCTGGGACCACACCCTCCATCTTCCCTACTCGAAGCGCTACCTCGAGGCCGATCAGGGTGCGCTCCCCACCGGCAAGATCTTGACTGCAGCCCCCGGCAGCATCAACGACTTTGCCAGCAAGCCCGGTCTCCTCCTCGGCCACGCCCGCAACTTGACCGGCTTCCAGGGCAACTGCGGCGCCAACGGCGTGTGTGAGGGCTACAACGGCTACTGGCTGTTTGACGACGCGCCCAAGAGCGCCGTCGTCCTGACGCTCGCGAGCCCCTTCTCCGGTGTCAAGGCCGATTTGCGTACCGATCAGCCAGGCGTCGTGCTGTACTCGTGCTCGTGGTCGGACGGAAGCGCGATTCTCAAGAGCACCCAGGGCCTGAACAAGGACGGGCGCGTGCTCAAGAGCTCGTGCATTGCGATTGAGGCGCAGGATTACCCTGATGGAATCAACCAGTGAGTATTTTTGATAGCGATTGATGGGGATTGATGCTAACCGTGTGCAGTCCTGAGTGGGGCCGTGTTGATGCGCAGCTTTTGGGACCGGGTGAGAAGTACAGCTGGGAGAGCTCGTGGACTTTTGGACTGCTTTAGGGGCGGGGATGCATTTGCCGTTGGTGGAGGAGCAGAAATGTACATGCACGGTTGACAGAAAATACATGCCGCCATTGGCGTTTATCGGATGTGTTCGGACCGAGGAACTTGGGAAGGTGCTGCTCGTTTGTCATCTCGGCTGAGCTCAACTTGGGAAGGAACGGAGGCCCATGTCTTGACGCCGCCCAATGACTCAATGCGCCAAAACCCTCAACGGCACTCCACGAAGGTTTTGGAGGATTCATTGCTCTTCTGCTTGCTTGTCCAGCTCGTGTTTGTTGAGACGCCACCCTCCACACGCCACAGACAGAGTGCAAACTTCCGAGATAAGCTCATGGCCACAAAATGAATGAGCTTCATAACCCGCAAACAAATTCTTTATCCCTCTTTTCTCTCCTTCCTCTCCAAGGCTACACCGCGCCTCACCACAAAGCTCAACAACAACCTCGGATACGCTGGGCACGTTGATGTGAAAGCTAGGACCAGAAGAGCTAACACAATGCGACAACGATGGAATGAATCCGACTTCGACTTTGAGGAGCGACGTCGACTCGCAGGTCCACAAACCCAAAGCCTGTTTTTCACGATGCTACCCCAGGAAATGCGGGATATGGTCTACGCCTGGGTGCTCGAACTACAGGTCCCCGACAGCCACCCGATGCGAGTCGGTCCCGAGCCACAACCTTGGGAGGCGTCTGGCCACCGTGGGCTTTGGGTCGATGGCCTCTGGAATCGCCTCGCTCTCCTGCGCGTCTGCCGCCGGACAACGGCGGAAATTGGAACCAGCTGGATAGCCAATTATTGGTTCATGTACGAACGCGTCAACGTGATGCTCGACAAGCTGTGCGCGCTGGATGCGGGTACCCTTTCCCAGATCAAGCATCTATGCGTCGAAGCGCCCACCGATAACGGCTACGAGATGGGGACAAACCCGCGTGGTGACTTGAACCCACGGGTCCACTCCAACTTTCTTCTCGACAACTGCCGTCCCTACAAGCTATCTTTCAACATGCAACTAGACAGCTTCACGATGGCGTACCGCCACTGGGGGCAGTACTGCAACAAAAGGAGATCATACTATGACCGGGATGAGATACGGCGCAGGCTGATACTTTTGGTTTGCGTTTCCGCCGAAGAATGGCGGATCGCCTCGGAATTTGGACTCGAACGATCACGGTATGAGAGTCGGTGGGGTAAACATAGTGACCCAGAATGGGGCAATCCACCTACGGTGCGTGACTACAAAGCAATAGTCAAAGCCTGTGAAGCCGGTGCTCAGGAAAATACGACATGACTTTTCCGCGGGCTTTTTTCCCTTGTGGTAGACCGAGACACCTCACAGACGTATTTCCGAGAGGAACGGAGAGGAAGGCCGGCGGGGACACGCGGTGTTGGATAACATCACGAACAACGGTATTAATCAGGAGCTCTATTTTTCGCACACCCCTTTTTTGTTTTGACACACCGCGCCCACAAACAACCCTGGCCTGTCGATATATCTGTGTGCCTTTGGAATGTCACTTCCATCAAACTTTGAAATTGTTAACGTGTTGTTTTTAAAATCGAATGCGTATTTGGAATTCCACATACCCCCATTTATTAACTATTGATGCCTTTTTAAAATGGATAGAGGCCAAAAGGTAGTAATTTTTGGCTTCAGTTGCACTACTGGAGGCTAGGGCTGTATGTGGGCGCGGTGTGTCAAAACAAAAATGGGGTGTGCGAAAAATAGAGCTCTCAATCAGCAGACAGACGCGCCACAGGAAGGAAACAAATCATCAAATGGCAATACCACAAGATTATTAGTCCGTATCCGCGCGCACCGAGGTAATCACAAAAAACGGTGGATCTCCATCTGCGGTGTTAAAAGTCTCGGCGCATCAGTTCGTCCGGGTAAGCCGACAATTGGTCGGCATTCCACGAAAGGATGACACTAGCAATCGGGGAGTCGAATCGTTCCGGGCCCGGCTCCGTACCGCGCGGGGCGGAACGCCACCCCACAACCAGACAAACTGATTCCGAAACGTCCGTGGAATAAGACTCCGAGGATTTGTCTCCGGGCTGCACAAAGACAAAGAGCGAAACGAAACCGCATATCTCATTTCGTCAGTCACTTCTAACAAAAATGTCTCAACCGTCATCATCATCATCAACAACAACAACAACAGCGAACGCATCACCAAACGGACAATTCGACCTTGCCAACCATCCAAAAACAAACACCATGAGCGAAAAACGAAAACTCGGACCATTGGAGGTAGACTCGGGACAGGAAGGGAAACCAAGCGACAAAGAAAAAGAAAAAGAGACGAACCCAGACCCCACCACAAAATCCAGCAGTGCCAACGACTACCGCGATCTACCCGACAACTTCGATATCAGCAACCTAGGCCTCTTTCTCCTCCCCGGTATCCCGCGGGGCCGACTCCCCAAACTGCCTTGGTTTTCCGAATGCCCCAGCCAACTCTTTGGGACATCTCGGAAACGATCCTCCCCATCGCCTCTCCCCCCGCGGCGCAACTCGAGCTCGTCCATCGATCGCAAGATCGAGGAACTCCCCACCGATTCTGAGTCCGAGACGCCCCTGGAAGAAAAGCCAGCAGCAAAACCGGCAAAGACGAAATCGCCACAGGAGGAAAAACAAGACCGCGGACGGAAGCGGCAACGATTCTGTTTTAACCCGTGTCGGAAGCCTGAAGAACGAAATAACGACAACACGAAGAGCCCATAAGGCGCAAACGGGAAGATAGGAGGCACAACGACAACATTGCGAGTCTCTGAGGTGAGACATTTGTAGGAACTCGGATTGGCTGGGGGCTAAATATTGTCGGGGTGTTCCTTGGTTGACTCTCAACAAATCGAATTGCATGGGCTGTTCCGAATGACATAATATTACGCGTATTTGTTTCCGCGCCATGCGATGCATCACAATCACAGAGGAGCCTCACATAGCAGGCATCAGCATTTCGTTTCATTACTGTGTAAAAGATAGCGCCAACAAAACACAACCATTGCATCCTTCCCGCCTGCATTCCCGCTTTCCACATCTCCAAACCCTATCCCAGTTACATTACGCAAAAACATTATACGGGGTTCTCATCAAACCATCAGCGCAGCCGCCATCAGACCAGCCATCACGACCGCCGCACCCGCCGCCTTGGCGGGAACATTGCCCGCGGCTCCGCTCTGGTTGTTGTTGTTGTTATTATTCCCACTTCCGCTAGGCGAATTCGTCGGACCGCTTCCGGCGGCGGTGCCGGTGCCGGTGCCGGTGCCAGAGCCGGTGGGCGCAACAGTGGTAGTCCTCCGGATGCAGTCATCATCAAGCGGATCGTCGCAGTCGTCATCGTCGTCGCGACCCGTGGGGCGGACCGAGATGGTGGCGACGACGCCGTTGCTAGTGGTCACGTAGTAGCAGTCGTCGTCGACTTTGCCGTCGTCGTCCAGGCAGATGAGGGTCGGCCCGCCGGTGACGGTGGGCGCGGGGGTGGTGGCGCCACCTTCCGTGAAAGTCGCAGCGGGAGCGGTAGCCGTGCCGCCAGCACCCGAGGTCAGGGTTGCGAGAGGGGCGGTGGTGGTGGTGGTGGTGCAGTCATCGTCGCCGGGGCCGTCGCAGGTGTCGACGTCGTCGTCCCGTTGGGGAGCGGCGGCGACGTAGGCGCCGAGTGTGAGGAGGACAATGGAGGTGAGCTTCATTCTGGTTGTTGTTGACGTGTTGAGGATGTGAGGAGATGTATCAGCGAGTGTGTGATAGAACGCAGTGGTAATGTTGAGATTCGGGTGAACGCCAGGGACATCCGATAGTTCTTATAAAACAGGTTTCGCTCGACTCCGATGCTGTGGTGGTCCGCCATGCGAGGATCCAAATTTCCAACGCCACCAGACCCGTGCGGGCTGATGCCAAGGCGTGACAAGACCGCCGACAAGGAAAGTCGTGGCGGCGATTGTGGTGCTTCGTCTAAACACGGCGTGGCTGAAGGAGTGCTCCAGCGCTGTTGGGTCTGCAGCCAAGCCCAAGCCCCGGTGTGTTGCGAAGCCGCCCCGCAGCAGTTGGCTGGAAGCGGGCAGGATCGCTTTTCACCGCACCAAGCTGACGTAGGCGTTTGGCGGCGGTGTCTGTGTGCCCGTTCCTGGTTGGCCGGCCAAATGTTTTTGACCAGTAATGGTTTGGGTTCCACGGGTTCCAAGCCTGGCAAGAAGCCACGAGGGCTTTGGGTTGTGGTTTTGGGCAGGTCGTTTCGACTTGTCGTTAGAAACGCCAAGACACGGGACTTGTTCAGCTCAAAATACGAGACGATTTAGTCCACGACTTAGTCGGTTTTTGGGAGGTTTTCCCCAGGATCGGGTGCGGCGGCTGCATGGCCGCGCGGCAGTCGACAGGTATGGGCAGGGGTGAGACTCTGTAGGGTCGCACTGCCGAACCTGCATTGACCTTTTGTCGGTTGGAGACGACCCCCCGGAGACCAAGGAGCTAACCTCGGTCATCGCCAATGGTCAAGCTTAGTGTAAATGGCGACCTAGCACCATCCACAGCGGCTGCCAGAGGACCATAATCGCGCCAAAGGTTGCCCCAGCTGCTGCTGCTGCGCCATTACTCCCAACGTCAACGCCTGAAGCAGAGTACTGTTAGCCAATCATTGACTTGAGATAACCCATCTGAGGGGGCTGCTCACTATGGTTCCTAGCCACCTTTGCAAAGGTGTATCCACCAAGAACGTCCCAGGCTATCGTCATGCTCCATGTCCCGAGGAACAACGCAGCTCTCGCCTTGAAACTTCTCGCTGATTCACGGCGAGGTTCGTAATAAGCCAGCAAGTAAAAGTGTGAACACGTGTCGACGAAAAGCGGAGCACCAGCGGCAACAGCAGCCACTCGCAAACCGGCGGCTGCAGCACCTGTTGTCTGTTAGCAACCTTGCCGATGATTTGAAGTGGGAACTGACCAGATATTCCCGGAGATATGATGCTCATCACAGCTTCCAGTGCAATGATTGTTCTCGTCAATGATGGAATCACCAGGACACAAACGAGAGCCAACAAGTTGACCCCCTGGCCACACCGGTCAAGGTACTCATTTAGTCTCCGGCTTTGAAAGGCAACGTCTATGACCACAAACGGGGCAGCCATAATCGCGCCCACTGCCAGGCCACATCTTATCCACGTACTGACATTGGACAGACTCCCAGCGAAGTCCCCTTGTCCCGGTCCCGCCCGCAGTGCCAGAGCAGCAGCAAGCCCGGCAACCGCGCCCATGAGCATAATCATGCTGCTAATGATGAGAGTGTCTCGCACAATCCGGAAGCCACTCGAAGTTTGATCTATCACCGTCGCCGGAGCACGGGCTTCAGACTTCAGTGTAGACCATGAGAATTTTAGTAAAGCGCCTGACGCCGAGGTGGCGCCGATTTCGGAGATGTGATCCTCTCTGAGTCGCGACCTCGAGGCCACTGCCTTCCCTGCAGCTCTACCGGAGAATATTCCCGTTTTCTCCTGTCCAGACCCCAAAGCATCCGGAAAAGGGGGTGGTTTGTTGCTCACCCGCTCGTAGGCCCGCCGAAGCTCTCCAAATATGGGTTTCTTGGCTTCCCAGGCCGCAGGCTCGCTCGAGAGGATTCGTCTCAGGTCGTTTCCATGTTCCAAAAGTACTTCTCCCAATCCTCCTTTTTCTTCTCGAAACTCTTTGTTCTGTCTCTGGGCCTCCTGGAGAGCACGGGCGAGATGATCGGTCCTCTCAGAAGCTTCCAGCACTGAGGAAGACAGAACTTCACGTTCAAAGTTTGGCCGATCGATATCTTCACCTTTGGCCTTGATGAACTCCAGCCAGCACCGCAGTGGGGGGGGGGGGCGATATCTACTGTCATGATAGATTGCTGGGAAAGAATTTCCTCTCTCAATGAACGAAATGGCGAGACGTAGGCCTGATTGCCCGAGATCGCCTTCACCATGCCCACAAGACAGCCTGAGCTGTCGACAATCCAAGACCCAGAATCGCCCTTTTGTAGCCCTGAATGGGCGAAGATGACTGTCCAGACTTCTTCGGTGGCTCTGCCATGCATCGAAAGAAAGGAAGGGCTGGAGAGAAGGGTACCCCAACATGGCGGAGTCCGTCCGGACAAAGCACGTACAGCGCGGCGAGAGGGGGATTGGACGAAATCCTTGACGTAGACATAGTGTCCCTGATCAGGCATCGTCTGGAGATCCCCTAACGACCCGCCCGTGAAAAAGTTTGGGAAGCTGTTTGCGGAGGAAACTGGTATCAGACGCCAGTCGCTACCTCGGAATCCTGTTTCGCCGTCCCGTACACTGAACGGTGGCGAGGGCGAATGAGGCGCACCGATGACCTCCTTACTGGATACAGCCTGCGGCGGGTCGGAAAGTGGCTGAAAGTCCAGAAGCAACGGCGGTTCAACATCTTGGTCGTATTCCTCTGGAACGATGGTGCTTTCCCCAGGGGAGCTCTCCGAGTCGGTGTTGCGCCGAGCATTGGTGCCGGGAACGTGGTCAGTTGAGATTGCGAACAATGCGCCATCCACTTCCACAAGACCTCCGATGGTAGAATCCCACATAACACCATCGTGACGTGTTGTGCGAAGAGTCCTCCCGCACAATGTAGGTCCGAAGGGGCTCAACTCGGTCGCGTACGACTCATCAACGATCCTCTAGGATGGATCGATCAGCGTCCTGTCGTAGGAAAGGCGAAGGGGTGAGTATAATCGACGAATCTCGGATCGGGACATGACCTTGTGAAATTCAAGGATGTCGTCATCGCTTTTCAGCCCCCTGACGCAGATGCTGCGGCCTTCCTCAGCTTCAACCCCGGTGGAAGTCTGCGGTTGTTTCTTCAAGACGACGAGGAGGAAGACCAGGTTGTTCATGCTGTTCTTCGGGCCAAACCACTCCCTACACCCCACGTCATACTTCCTTTGAAAATCTCTCAGTTTCTGCTGCTCTTCGGGTGAGAAATCAGCCATGTGATCTGCCATGAGTCTCAATGATGACGCAAGCACCAGAGTTCGAAGTCTCTGTTGAACAGTCAACCTCAAGTCGACAGGCAGGCCGCTGGCTTCTGTTTGTGTCTCTGATGGTTGTAGTTCTGGTTGTGGCTCATGGTGCGTTGTCGTCCTCACTCGAGGTCCAGTGCCTTGCGGTGCTTGAACAGTAGATACTCCAGGCGTGTTGTTTCCGTTGACTACAGGGTCTGCAACCAACCCGGGAGCCTGGGCGTGGTTTGAAGCCGCCACATGGAGAGTTGGCCGCCGAAATCGGGGTGGTCGAACGCGCTGGCGCTGGGGACGCAATCGGGAAATTTCCCGCCAAAAGGTCGACAGACTTTCAAGCGTTGGTTTTTTCTCCCCCAATTTGTTCGAAAGGCTGCTCACATCAGCTGGCTTGATGGATTGCCGAAGTGCAGCCTGCGTCGCCATCGCTCATTTAAGACGCGTCTGCCTGTTGCGCTGCAATGCAAACCGAGTCGGGAAAGACGCATGAGATGTCGCTTTCACATGGGAAGAAGTTGCATTCCTGTCCCGGTTTCAGTCGGTAGCAGAAGTGAGAGGATACGTTGAGCAGCAAGCCATGTGGTTTCCGTATGAAAACTTCAAAGACGCGAAAAGATGGCGAAACGAAACCCCTGCTCCTTGCATTCGGAGAACCGTCACAGCGCGTCGCGCGAAAAGAAAACCAAATTGTTAGAGAGCGCTAGTCCTTTACCAGTCAGGCGCCGATATCCCTGCTGGTTTCCCCGCCCCCGACAACAACTTGCATTTGCGGCTGAAAACCGCCAGGACAAATTGGGGATGGTGAGAGCCTTGCTGGATAAACAATATCCGACAACAACGGCACGAAAGAAGAGCAGGTCCACGGCCCGACGCAAAGCTCGAATCGAAAATGTCGTTGCCTTCGCGCTTTCGTGGAGAGCTCAGCGATGAGACAAGGACAGAGATCCTCAAGGCCTTTGGCGCCAACGGCATCATCAACAATGAGGTGATGAAAACCATACTTCGAACATTTTCGGGGCGAGACCTTGTCGTCGACCATCTTGACTCCTCCTCCAATCCAGCAACATGAAGACCTTATCCGGGTCTTTACCCTTCTGAAGTCGAACGCCGGGCAACCGAAGGCAGCGCTTTCGAATTTGCAACCAGGAAGCAGCTCCGACGCACTCGACCTTGCCATGCGCGGCATGTTGATGACAGCGTGCAGGACTCCGGGCACCTTCGGTGGCGATATCTTTAATCCAGTGTGGAAAGCACAAGAAAGCCCAGTGCAGTTTCTGAGTCGTGTTTATCCGGTCTGGCCAATACCAGGCACCGGTCGTGAGTCCACGCCAATCTCGGAGTACAAGTTCTCGGCGCGGTGGTTGGTCACTGACACGCGCGTCGACATTCGCTACACCAGCCGGCTGACTGACCACATGGAACTCTTAAAGGGCGCGAGCTGGAAGGTATTGTGTGTCTTCAGGTACCCGTGCTACCTCAGAATGTGCCTGGAACGGTTGAAGAAAGACAGACCGACCCTCGATCATAGCGTTGAGGCGTCACTGGCATTGTAAGCATCGTCGCAGCGCAGTCAACTCCACAGCTGACACCTACCTAGGGGATGTCATCCGCCTGGCCTTCTGATGGAAACTCTCAACAGCTACAACCTAATTTTCCCGCCTCATGACCGAGATCTCTCGGAGCGAGCCCTGAGCGAGGCAGAAACCCACGACAAAGAGTTTTTGAACCCCTTCTCAGTGCCCCATGAAGGGCCGCGGGATTTGAGACCGCCAGAGACTATCGGCGACTTATATGAGAGGTTTCCGCATTGGGGGGACAGATTGGATGTTATCTGGAAGGAGATTGAGAATCCGACGCCAATCGGGTACCCGTGTGGACAGAACGATGGGCCGAAAAGCACACAAGCCCTCGGTGGACAACATGATGGGTTCTTCTCGGATTGGTTGTGGCCGTCTTCTTCGGTGCCGCAGCCACTGGTATTGGGGCGGTGCAGACGTGGATTTCGTGGTGTTCATGGAGGGATGACCCGACCGTGTGGGGATGTCAATACAAGCCTGCTGCCACGTCTGCCCCACCGTGAGATGATCAAGAATGAGCATGTCATTGGCAGGACGTTCGTGGATGGAAGAGAGAAATGTAGCTGATATTTGTGTCGATGTCGATCGGACGTGAACGGAGCAAACTTTTGTTCGGTGGATCCAAGGAGTGGGTTTCTCTGTTGGATGCAACCGTGGACATTATGTCGTCATCCAACTTGCCGCAGGGCTTAGGGCGGGAAGGTGCTCTCCCTTCAAACAACTCATGTGACATAGAATGCTCTTGCCAACTACGTCTGGACTTTCCACGAGAGCGCAGTCATTTTTATTGGGCAAGCGTTGAATCAATTGATGCGTCCAGCTTCATCAAGCTTCCACACCAAACCAAAACCCAGAATCCCACCCTCAACCCCCGACCCGACATAGCCTCCCATTCTGCGACCCCGGATACCCATCCTCACTCTTCACCTCCCACCCCTCACTCCCAACCGTCGTCTGCGCCCAAAACACCCCCCACGGATCCCACTTCCTCTTCATCTCCAACAACCGCCCATAATTTGCCCCAAAGAAACTCTGCTGCCACCCCTTCTCCATCGGATCGCCCTCATTCATATAACTCCCCGCCCCCGGCGTCACCTCCCTCCACGCATCGGTATAAATCTGCACCCTCTTATCTCTCTCCCTCGCCTCCTTAGCCGAGATACCTACCGGCTGCGTCTCCATATAACTCCCGTGCAGGACCGTCTTTCGCCTGCAAACACATTAGCACCAACACCAACTCTGGGATGAAAAGAAAAGAAACCCACCAAGCAGGATTCACAGCACTCTCCCACCCCTCCTTCTCCTTGGCAGAATACGCAATCCCGTGGAATGTGTACCCACCTTCCTCCACACCGCGTTGGATTGTTGCCCATGTCTTCTCCCAGAGGGCGTCGTCTTCCCAGTTTTCAGCCGGGAACAGCCGCGACCGGTAGCGTGTGTTGACAGGGCTGTCGCCGCCTCCTGTTCTGCGCGCTGTCTTGCCAGTGGACGGAGGACGGTCTGGGATGCGGGGCATGGTGAGGTTGATGCCGACTGACTGGAGGGTTGTGTATAACGGGGCCATGAGTGCCGTCATTGCGGAGCCGGAGATATCTGGGACGGAGTGGGAGTGGGTGAAGGAGAAGGAGGAGTTGCCGTGGGAATAGATGTAGCTATAGCAGTAGCCGCCGAGGGCTTGAATGCGGGGGCAGAAGCGGTAGGTGTGTTTAACACCGGTCCAGAAGGTGGTAAGGTTGGTTAGAGTTCCTGGGGAGGTTCGCCGGGGCGGACGAGGGATGGTAGCATTTGGGAAGGGGGATGTGGCGTTTGGGAACGGGATGGTGGTGTTTGTACCGTTGAACGATGGGAAGCCGCCTGGGAAGCCACCTGGGGCACCGCCAGGCCGGCCTGGAGCTGGACCCGTGGAGTTGCGCGCGTTGGGATCAACGGAGAAGCCGACCGAGACCGAGGTCGATCTGATCGGGGGATAGGCGCGCACCACCACAGATGTTATGACGCCAAATGTGCCTGGTCTTTGTAAGTCTTGGTGCCCGGGAGACACGGGTGCTACTCACTTGGACCACCGCCTCTGAGAGCCCACCACAGATCTGCATTAGTCTCTGGATCAGTCGTCAGGAATCTTCCATCGGCTGTGACGACGTTGATGGAAAGAGCCTGGTCAGATCCAAGCCCCAGCTTCGATGTCAGACCGCCATGGCCTCCTGCCGAGAACCACCCGCCGACCATCCCGACGGTGCTCCCACCAGGAGAAAGCACGGTGATGTTATGGTCAGCCGCGTGGTTGGACATCTCCCAGCTTTCCATCCCCGCTCCAACACGGACCGCCATCCCGCTGTACCCGTGGGCGGTGTAGTTGGCGATGAACTCAAAGTCCTTGAGCCTATGGACCCAGATGCTCAACGAGCCGGCACCAGTCGAGCGACCACCGAAATCATGGCCAGTATTTCTTGCCCGAGTTAGCCCCCAGAGTCCGCAAGTCTTTCTTTTAGGAAACCTTACTTGATCACCAGCCTGACATTCTTGTTCCTAGCAAAGTTGATGGCGGCTTGGATGTGCTTGACGGTAGTGGCATTGACAACATACTCCGGGAACCCGCCCCTCGTGCAGTTACCCTTCGCGTTGGGAGCAGCTGTGCATGTACTTCCCTGCGGCCACTGGGTCAAGACAACGAGAGGATCCTCGATCCAAAAGTTGGTGCGCCCGGCTTGCTGCATCAGCCACCGGCATCTGGCCGCGTCATAGTGCTCGCCTTGGTAGCAGACAGCGGCTGGGGGATTTGGTCGAAGAAGCGATCCACCAAGGGAGCTGTTCAGCTGTTTCCATTCTTCGTCAGAGGGCCAGTCTTTGCTGTCTGGCCATGCTCGACATGGTGTTGTTTCTTTGCTTGGTTGTGGTTGGGAAATGCCACCAAAGCCGAGGAATGACAAGTCCTTAACATCGGCGTCTGTCAGCTGGGTAGACTCGAAGGGAAAGCCTGCCTGAGCGGAGACACCCAAAAACAAGCTGAAAAGGCAAATGGAGAGAGCAGATCGTCGAAGCTTCATCTTGCTATCAGCTCGCAATGCGGAGCGGTTTCACTACCTATCCAGACCCGGGAATCGGGGTCTTAGTTCGATGCTTATACATGCCTCGCACTCTACTTTTAGGACCATTTGCGGGGGTGGATGAGGATCTACCGCGGGACGGAAGGCAAGGCATGCGCGTTTCTCGGGAAAAAGCCACATCATTCATCTGCACTGCATCTGTGCCGCCGCTGACATGGCTAAATCACTGAGGGAAAAAAGACAAAATCTTCCCAGAATGCCGGATGATGCTTACTTACTTGGAGATGCTGCAGGTGAAAGGGAAAAAGAAAGAAAGAAAGAAAAAAAAGAAAAAAAAAAATGACACTGGGTTTATGTAACTTGGCCCCTGTTGCGCGTTGATTGGCGATAGTACTCCAACCCCGCATGTGCACTGCTACTGACGTAACCGGCCCCTGTTGCGCGTTGATTGGCGATGGTTACAGGAAAGTATAGGTAGATACTCCGCAGGTGCGAAGCCTCCATCAGACGTATCATCCAACCCCGCATGTGCGCTGGCTACATAAACCCGTCCGGTCCGGGGATCGAACGTGTCACCTACCGCCCGTGAAGGTGGCAGGTCAACAACATCCCCAGCGCTGGTACCGCTGAGCTATACCAGTGTGGGTCCTCTGTTGTTGGTTTGTTGAAGATGGTGCACCTAATTCTCCCCAATAGACTTGGGAAGCGGGTTCGCCGGTGAGGTCCGCGATGGTCCATGCTTTCTTTCTGTTTGGCCCGGCCGTTGAGGTAGTCGAGGGAAGACAAGGTCCACTCCTCAGACCTGTGCTGCCATCAGCTCGGATAATGGTGTTCGTCTTCCCGTTCCCCGCATTTTGCAGCTGCCCGGTAATTATCCCATTGATGGCATGCCGGGACGAGACATGGCCAAGAGTCATAGTAGGGGCCAGGTATGGTATTGTACAACTTCTAACTTGTTGAAGAAAAGAACTCTTATTGACATCTAGAAACCAGGACATCATCCAAGAGAACCTACCTAGGCATTTTTGCACCTAAGAATAATAAAGCTTTATAAAAAGCATGATATATTAAATGAAGTAAAGCAATATTATAAGACGTTCTTGCTCCGAAAAGCGATGGTACAAATTTCGTTCTGGGACCTCACATTACCGCTATGGTCGAGCCGCGCTTTCCTTCGCTCTAGCAACGCCGGCACCCTTCACCGCACATGGCCTTGAGCTAAAGCTGCTTCAAACTGTGCTTCGGTGGTTGGTTTTGGTGTGGGTGGGGCCTCTGCCAAGAATTCTGCCTCCAGCCCTGCCATCGACAACGTGCCTGCCCACGTCACAAAAGTCATGCAGGTTGCCTCACCAGCGCCGCCTCACCATTGCCCCTGTATAAGGTAACTAACCGCCGATTTGATCCCGCCGACTACTATCGCGCGTGCTTTGCCAATTTATCCTATCCCCTTTTCTGAACGGGCAGCCGTTTCCACACGTGAAACATCAATCGGGTTGATTACCTTACCTTACCTTACCTTACTATGTCAGCCATGGACAAGCTATCGATGGCGCTCGGCATGTCGACACTGGAGGCTAATTTCGGGCTCGCTCGAATCAATTTCGACTTCTCCCTCTACAAAGTCGAGGCGCCCAAAGAGTATAGGGAGCTGGGCGAGGTGCTCACGGCCAGGCGCCGAGACGCGGCAGAGTCCGGGAGTTACCACGTCACGGTGCGCAAACTCAACGCCCTTTTTGAGCATACGCTCCCTCCAATCCCAAGGCTCGTCAGCGCGTACGGGCTGCGCTCCTCAAAGATTGCCCGCATGGCCAGCGACAAGAACAAAGGTTCCTCCGCTGGGGCTACACACGCGCCCATGTATCGCATCTTCCCCGAGCACTCGGGTATCGACGGGACGAACATATGGGCGGCCGCGACATCAGGAGAACAAGCAGTTGCGCTTCACCTGCTGGCATGCATGCTGGCGCGCTTGTGGCCCCCGACCGAGGCCACCTCCATCTGGGTCGAGCTTGTGGCCGAACGGAAGAAGCGCGTGCAGGAAGGGCGTGAGGCCCCCACCCTCGCGTGTCTGGCTGCGATCCAGGTGAATATTACGCGGGAGCAGCTGGCCGAGTGGGACGCAGGAGCCCGTGCGTGGCTGCGAATCGCTGACAAGGCGATGGAGCGGCAGCAGAAACAGCTCATGCTAATCATCGGCAATGTCGACATAGCCGTCAACGCGAAGATGGACGTCTACGACAGCGTGCTACAGGCTTGGACTTCCTCGCTCCACGCGGTCGAGAACATGCTATGCGACGTGCCGCAGACGGTGCAGAGCGGCGCCGTCCTGCTGGCCCTCTCGGCGTGGCATCTCTACCCGAACCTGTTTGTACTGGGCGAGACATCTCCCAAGGCTGTGGACCTTGCTGACGGGCTCATGGAACCGACCGCCGTTCTCACCCTCGGTCTGCAGAACGCCCACGAGCACAAGTCGGGCGACGGCGTATATTGGTCGCTGCCGTTGGCCTACCTTCGCTATTACGGGCCCTCAATAGTCTCGCGCCGTACCATGGGCTCCCATTCCTCAAGGATATCGTTCGACCAGTTTCTGCAGATTGTTCTCGGCTGCGCCCTCCGAGATGGAGGCTTTGGCGACATGGATGTCACTGAAGCTGCGTCTCTTATTTGTGGGCTCTACAACGAGCTGTGCACCCCCTCGGACTCTCACCACAAAGACGAAGCTCTAAGAGCGAGGCCCCGGGATGAGAAGTTGGCAGATTCGCAAAAGTTCACGTGGCTTGCGCCACTTGCAAGGGCCGCGAGTATTCTCCTGGGGTCACGAGGTGAGGAGCTTGAGTCCTCCATGAGACTGATCGGGTACGGCAAGAGGAGATGCAATACATTACTAGGAGCGTCTCTGACACCCACTGGCCCTGTTTTTGGACTTGGCACACCTCAGGCCTTCCTTCGGGCCCTCAACGGCCGGGAGTCCGCTATTGAATCGATCCGCAAGATGATCCAAGACACTCTAGGCACGACTACCAACGAGGTGTACATCATCCGGTACAAAGTTGCTGAGAATGTATTCGCCTACGCGAGTGGCGCGGGGACGCTTCACCGGTGGAGTGCTGTCCAACTTGCCACCGACGAAAAGCAGGACCGCATCTCGCCAGATGCGATACAGATCAGAAAGTACGGGCTTCACGACTCTGAAGTCCAGCAACAGTTTCTCGTCTGGTTCAACCCGCCTTCGACGTTCCGCCAAGAGAGGATACCGCGTCTTGCGCATCTCGCCACGAAGGAGAACCTTGATAGTGGCAAGTCTTCGCTAGCGCCAAAGAAAAAACGAAAATCCAAGAAGAGGGAGACTCAAGATAACTTCGAACTTCCAAGCATCATCCTCGAACGCATTTTCGGTTCCGCCGATAACGATGACGATGTTGCGCTCTACGGGCCCCCAGAGCATATCGACCCCAGTCTATACGTCTTCCGTCATAAAGACGTAGCAGAAGCCCTTAGAAAAGGTCTCCTGTATATCCCCACCGCGAAGAAGCTCCTGAATTCGGGGTCTTTCAGGACTCCCTCTATGAAACTAAGGGATTCCTTACGAGTTGTCCAGGCGGCTGCGACAGTCTACGAACACCTCCCCGACGCGACTGTCTCAATTGACATCACATCGCATAGCATAGAAGACGTCCAATGGGTAAACAGGAAGAGAGGGGGACGACTAGCGTCTGACACAGGCATTTTTCTCGATTTGGCTGACACATTCGCCTGCATCGCATGCTTCGAGTTGGGGATACCAACGATCCAACCCGCAGGTCTGGGCGACGTGATGGCGTTGTCCATTGGAAACTCCATTTATATCTCGCGCTACCTGCTCTCGGACCCGACCGAGAAGTTCCGCGCCAACGAGGTGAGGCGGATAGAAGGAAACATCGGCAAGCCAGGGCTCGCTTTCATGATCCCACCTAAGAACCCCATGGTCAAGACGCTTGCTAATGACACGTGGAACGTCATCACGCACGCCACTTTTGACGGAAAGCTAGAAAATAACTTTGACGCCACATCGCTCCACCTCTCCTTCACCGACTATGTGCTACCCGTCGACCTAGGAACCCATGGTTTCCAAGACCGCGAAGCATTTTTTGTCGAGTCCCTTGTGTCGATCCACGACAGAGGCACCTGGATCGCGGACCTGGATGTCATGGCGGCTATCCGCAGCGAGCTGCTATCCATCGTCGAGATTGACTTTCGCAAGGCCCATGGGGACCGCTTCTCTGTCGGACAGACTGCTGCCCGGGTTGGAGCAGGTAGTTCTACTCTCCCTACCTGCGAATATCAGGAGAAAAAAAAACGTCCACAAGTCACCCGTGAGCAGAATCAAGCTCTACATACCGGGTTCGGCTTCCCCACGACCAGCGTCGACTGTTGGAATGAGCTGCTGGACCCATCACTCCAGACGTCAGTCATCCGTGTCCATGGAAACTGGCTTGGAAGACTTGGGGCCGCTGTGCTCAGCGTGCAACTTGGTTTCAAAACATATGTTCTACCTCTGGAATGCGAAGATGCATGTCGGCATTGTGTCGGGGCGTTGATGAAGCACGGGACTGACAAGAGACGAGATGTTATCATTTGTTGAGAACGTGACATGGGACCAGGTACTGTACAATTTTCAGTAGACTAATGAAAAGGCCCATTTTGACATCTAGAGAAGGAATGATGTAGGAAAAACACAAGAAACGCGCCACCATACTCGACACATGACCGCCTACTGATCCCAAGACCTCCTCTCCCCTGCCACTCCCACCTCCCCCGACGAACTCCTCAAAAGCCCTCCCGAAAAGCTCCCATCCAAACCCCTCGACAAACTCCGCGTTGCCCTCGCCCGGCTAACAGCACACCAACGTCGTCCAACTTCGCCAACGCGATCAAGCGAATCGAACCTCTCAAGCTCCTCCGACATGCTAATCATACTTTGTACCCTAGGGTGCTGAATCCTCAGTTGCTCAGGACTTACGCGCACAGCAAAGTCCGGAGGCGGCGGGCCCTTTGGGCTGGCAAGACAGGCGAGGCTGTCGGTTGGAGAACATGGGAGGCCTTGCATGAAGGGGAAGGGGAACTCCCATGTTATTTCTTCGTCAAGGTCGTCGTCATCCTGGTCTGAGACGTCCGAAGAGAGAGAAGATGGAGTTGAAGGGGTAGAAGACCGGGTTTGGAGCGGGAAGTTGGTCGAGAGAGTGAGGTTCGGGCTGAACTTAGAGGACAGTGGTAGGGTGTCTGTGGGGCTTGAGGGGTAGGGAGGCGACTGTTTGGTGAGGATGACTGGTGGCGGCACTTTGAAAAGCTTTGCTTCCTGTGCTGGAGGGCTGGCGATGGGTACTGCGTCTGGGAGCTCGATAGGAGGGCGCCTGTATCGACGGGCACGGCGCCGCCGCGCGGGGGCGATGTGTCTGTTGTTGGACATGTTTGGTGGGGACCCCGATGGAAATGTTTCTCCGTCCGTCCACTCGGAAAGTGGCGATCCTTGAGATGGCTCCGACCCTTCCAAGACCGGCTGATGCGCCGCCACGTCGAGATTGAGACCCCCTTGCTGCAAGGCATCGACCACGATACCGAATATCTCGGGGTCGGTGATGACTTGAAGATCAGGAGCAGCATCCACGTTGCCGCTGAACATTCCTTGGTCGGGATACCGGCCTGCCCAGATACACCATATCGTCACGGCCATGGCGTACAGATCGTCAGGTTGACCTGGGACAAAACACCTCCCCGGGCGGGTGTTGGCCGTGAGCCATGGAGAGACAAACTCGCCGTTACCATCCCAGCAGCTTCCGCCTTCGCCACCCAACCGCCGAGAGTTTCTGAAGTCGACAAAGACGAGTCGCTCCTCGCAGTCCCATTGCAAAGCGCTAGGGTTGATGTCGCCATGGACGATTCCTTTGGCATGAAGCCGAGACACAAGTTCCGTCACTTGAAGCGAAACCGACTTGCAATCCTCAAGGCGAACATTGGCAGGCTCAAGGGGCGTGCCTCTCTTCATCAGGGCGGCCTCTTGATGGAAGGTCGTGTCGTTCCGCACACGTCCAATTCTGCTGACTACCGGCATCGCAAGCTCATGCCCTGCGTATTCCATCAACTCAGTCTCTCTTTGTGTGCATCTCTTCAGCAATAGTGCGTCGACGGGAAATGGCGTGAGTTGGACGTTCTGCAGCAAGTTGCAGATGCGTGGGTCGCTCGTGAGCATGAAAGGGGAGAAGCCATGCTCATCCTGCTCGTCGAGACCCATCTTGGGTCTGGCCACTCCAGGTGGAAATGATGAATGACGGTGCAACTATATCTTCAACTTCAGACAACGTCGTCGCAACAGGGGGGTGCATCCTGAACCGTCACCATGTTGCATCCCAAGTTCCCACCCTTCCTCTAAATACCACGGCTGCATGGCCTCTTCGTTGGTCTCCCTGGCGTCTACAGACACCAAAATCCTTGTTGCATCTTTACTTTGTGGCTGCTGTTAGCCGCCGCGGTAAAACTTGGCGACAGGTTGGCTGTCCAGCCCGGCTGCGCGAGCGAGGGACCGAGGCCACCATTCTTGGCCGTTGGAACAAGGTTGGCCACCAATCCCGGTTGGGGATGCGTTCTGCAACCCGAACCGTTGGGAGAACAGCTCTTGGCCAGGGGTGGCCGTGGCGTTTGTTTCGCGCGCCATCGTCGTGTCATTTTTGCCCAATCGTTCCTCTTATCAGTCGACTTGCCGACGAATGGGCACGTTTTCCGCGTGGTTTGGGAGAGCAGGCCACTTCTCAGACAGTTTGCGACACGGTGCAGCCACTGCTGGCGCAAGGGAATGCTTGTGTCCCAGACGCGACCAACGGGTCGCAACCGCGATGCGTATCATGCAAGGTCTTCGACATGAGGCTTTCTTGAGGATGATGACAAGTTCGCGGGACTGTGTTTTTGGTTGGGTGGTGGAGATGGATCATGTTTCGGAGACATCAGGTGTCGGATCACCATTGCACGGGCACTGTGGTGGCGGCACGTTCATCACGCACTAACAGTTAGTGGTGTATCTTAGGTGTGTCTCTGTTAGTGCACCAGGAACTCGCCAATGGAATCCTTTGATTTCACAAACCCCATATTCCCATTCGCAAATCCAGTCGAGGACAACGGTCTCAGCGGTAGCGGTGAGCCCTCCATCGAGAAACGAAGCCTTTTTTTTTTTTTTCTTTTTGACGAAAGGTCTCACCAACCCTCCTAACCAGTAATTCGCCCTCAATGTCTCGGCATCTTGGATTTCGTTAGCCTCGGCCCGAGTGCCTCGATGCCCTATCAAAGTTCAGTTCCCGGACCGGGAGACGCACAAGAAGAAATCATCAAGACGTTGTAATTTCTCGCTGGTTGACATCCTTCCTGGCTTCCTCCACATAGCGCCCTTGTCGTCACAGCTGCTCGCGATGAAGTTTCTTGCCGTCCTTGCGATGGCTTCGGCTGTAGGTACCACTCTATTAAGGAAATGCAGCCCTAACATTCCTTGTCCAAGGTCCTGGCCACACCCTGCGATCATCCGTTCCTGGACGCCTCCAAGACCACCCCCGAGAGCGACTTCGAGATCGTCTCGGGCGACATCGAGCTCGGCGGGCCAACTGCCCCCCTGACCTTCAGAGGCCCAACCACCGTCGGCGGCCCCGAGGTCGCCATCCAAGGCACCGCGCAGGAGATATACGAGCAGATCCTTGAGCAAAACCCCTCGTACGACCCGTGGGACTTTCCCGGGTACCGAGCACAGATGGTGGCCCGCGGCCTCACCAAGAGGAACGACATCGACTTCCCCGAAAAGCGCAACAACCACACTGGCTTTCTCGAGTGCGGTAAGGGTGCTCCCATTCGCGAGTGGCGTGAGTGCTACGAAGGCCTCAACTACCTCGAAAGAATCGGGGACGGTCTTTGCGAGGCCGCCGCTTTCAGCTGTGCCCGTGTGAGCTGCTCACACAACTGCGGCATGAATATCTGTTCCAAGGTGAGAGGAAGCGATGTTGTTGCATGTTTCCGTCACACAGGTTGGATGCTGACGAGCCCTGGATTTGGTAGGCCTCGAAGCCGATGGCTCTTGAGGCCTGGATGATCCGCAAGGAGATAATCAGGATTGCCTACAACTGTGGTCAAACACACAGAGAAGCGCGGGACCAGAACGTCAGGGGTCGCATTCATTACCCCACCTATACCATTTACTTGAGCGGGGATAACTGCTGAGCAAGAGAATTTTGCTGGCGGCTGCCGAGTTGGTGGGGGACCTAGGATCGATTGGCAGTTGTGTCCCCTGTGGGACGGGGCATCTCTGTGAACTGGGCAGGAGCAAAGAGCACAAGAGGCGCCTGATGGCAGGTAGCAGCGATGGATGCACAGCTCTCATTGATGCCGTGTCTTAATTCCTGCCCTACATCTGAGGCCCAAGGCAGTCCTGTCTCTTCCATTAATAATTTATCTATCCCATGAAATTGTCTGCCAAATACCCAACTCTCCTCTTTCCCCTGCGTTTGACCAACTCCCAACAATACGGCTCTGGAACTGGAATTGCCAGTCGCATCACCAAACAACACCATCGGCGAAGGCCCTTTGAAACGCATCGCTTTGTTGTCCCGACTACTCCTCATTTGCCCGAAAACAGCAACCCGCAGCAAAAGAAACTTCTTTCGGTACTGGACGGCGAGGACAATGGAGCCGCCGGAAATGGCGCCAGACCGCCAAGAGATGACACAAAATGCCACCTCCACGACTGCGTCTCGTTCGGTCTCTCCAGAACCGACCAGAGAAACCAATGACACTGACAACACCGATCGAATCCTGAACTCACCATCTGCAATGGATGTACTGGAGCGCAGACACTTCAGGCCCTTCACCTACGAGCAAGAGGATAAACTTTTTATGTGGTTTGCTTTGGCCATACTCTTTCACGTTTACTTCCTTTGGACCGGCGATCCCCACGCAACAGTATGGTTTACAATATGGTTTCTCCGGTTCACGATGCTTCTCCTCACCAGTATCATGTTCTGGCCCGTCGTCGCATGCGCAGTCCTGGCCCTTGGCAGTTACGCCATCTCACTCGGCATCTTCTTCGTGTCGGCTGCGATTGGTGCGATCGGCACGGTGATTGTCATGCCCTGGTGGATGGTCCAGTTTGAGATCTGGCGGTGCGACTACCTGCAGCTTCACTCGAGGCAGTGGGTCGAAGCGTGGGGCTGCAGCAGCTGGATCCTGGGGGAGACTCTCACATCGTGGCTTCTCTGCGTCCTCAAACTGCCCTGGGCCCCCAGGTTTGCGTGGGGCGACATTGAGATCTGGCTGACCAGTCTGGCCTTCCCAACGGGCGACACCAAGAAGATATTATTCTTTGAGTACTTTGACCTCAAGGCCCCCATCTTCTCACGCTTGGCTTGGTATCTCGCCTGGGCCTTTGTCGTCCTGAACGTCGTCGAGCAAGCCGACAAGGTGCTCCTCGGCGGTCTCACCTTCATTCGGCCGACGTTCATGTCAATCGTGAACAGGGAGGAATATGATGAGCTTGATGAACGAGGGAGGCTCGTCGTCGCACCCCAACATCTCATGGTCCCCGTGCATGCGCTGCAGACGGCGGCCAGCGGGCGGGCCTTTGGCATGGCCGTCTTTGCGACCCTCTCCATGTCGATCTACGAAGGTGCCCTTACTTCGAAGCTTGTCTTTGGGTTCTTGCTCCAGTGGGGACTCATTTTTATTCGGGAGTTTTACCAGATGCCGTCATACATATCCTCCACGTCCGGCAGGCACGTGGCCCACCCCGATGAAGATCCGAATCTAGAGGGTCCCGACGGCCTCCTTTTCCCCAGACGATGGCTCCGCTTCGTCTTTGACCGGTTGCAGGGATGGATCCCCGACTGGTTTGGGGGAAATCCTGTCGTGCAGAGGCTTCTCGCTCCGAATGATAGTATCCTCTCCAAGGTGCTGAGAAGGATGAAAGTGGTGATTCCTTTTTGGCTGAGGATCGTTGATCACTCTGAACACGGCGGTGAAAATTAGCAAGAGATACCAAGGGCGTCAAAGCATGACCGGTCAGTTGGCTTCAGGCAAAAAGATGATATGCGTTTCTGTTGTATATATGGACGCGCTCGGGATATATACGCTATGTATTGTACCAAAGTCCCATCATTTTCCCCAAACCGGTCCTACACCAGGTCCAAGACTTCAAATCCGTTTCTTTCATAAACTTCATCAACACCCTTGAATCCCCCGATAGTTTCCCAGAAATTCTCTCCATCCAAATACCCCTCGCCCACAACCTCCATCTTGTTTCCTCCCTTGCTCTCGTCGTTCTTACCCTCTAGATTCTCATCGTCCTGATTCCCGCCGTTCTCATTCCCCACGTGCACCCCCCTCAGGACAACAGGAACCTCACACCCGCCAACAAGCCAAACCCCATCTCCCACCTTCACACACCCCGGCGCGAGTCCGATCCTACCCTTCCCACTCAGAAACGGAACCCGGTGCTTGGTCAAGACCCACCACGCAAACGAGACAAACACCCGTCCGAACCGTAAGACGTCGGAATCCTTTGGCAGGTTAAGGATTTTCCCGAGTTTGCATGTGTCTGGGTTGAAATCTTCGTCGCGTTGTTGCGAGAGGTCGAATAGTTCGGTCGCGCCGCGGGTGAGGATTTCAGACAAGTTGGGGTGTTTTTGGAGGTTTTGGTTGGAGTAGGCCGCCAGGGTTTGGATTAGGGAGGTCCAGGGGGTGGATTGGTGGATGGGTGTGTTTGCTGGAGGGGAGGCAGTGGGGTTGATGCTGTTTTGAAGGTTGAGAGCGTCGGTGGTGATTTGGGTGCAGGTTTGGATGAAGGTCGTGAGCGTTTGGCTGAGGAGATCGGTGGCGAAGAGGGCGTGGTAGGGAGTATGGACCGTGTCGACTTTGGTGGCGAGGAGGGTGAGGGTTTGGCTGGTAATTTTAGGGAAGGGAGACCGTCGGGACGAAGGTGGCGGTATGATCAGGGGAGGGAGGGAGCGGGCCATGCCGGGTCGGGGTGGAGGGCGACGCCAGTCGGGGACCCAGGTGGGTATTGTTGGGTTTGGAGGAGGTGTGGTGCCGCGACCGAGGGTGGTGTAGAGAAGGAAGCGGGTAGAGCGGTATTTGGCGATGAGGCAGTGGACTACCTCGGCGTAGACTTCCGAGAGGGTGAGGCGGTAGTCGACTTTGATGTCGCCCTGCCTACAACCAGGAGCGAGGAACATGATGCCGTAGACGCGGTCTCTGTCATCCGTGCACTTCAGAGTGCAAGTCTTGGAAAGGGTTTCGATCAGGTCTAGATCTGTTCCTCCAAGTGTCGTCCCCTTTATGGGTTGAAGATGTGAATCAATGAGGCCAAATCGCGGAGGTAATGTGACTGAGGGCTTCTTGAGGGCCCAGTCCCACCACGTGAATCCGAGGATGTTTTCCAGCTGAATTTGGTAAAACAGCCGGAGGAGGTGGTAAACGGAATAAACGCGAAGCTCAACATGTCGACAAAAGAGTCGCAGCGAAGCAGCGTTGCTGATCTCCTGCTGAATCCAGACACGGGACCAGTACGGATCCTTGAAGACTTCGCAAAGGGGATCCCACAACTCGGGGTCTTCGCCCAGTTCGGCGAGTTCGGACTTTTCAGTGAAAGTGTTGAGCTTCTGGAAGGCAGGCAAACAAGGATCGACTTCACGATCCAGCCAAACCAAGACAGTTTTGGCTCGCTGGTAGATGACTCGCATCAGCTGAACCTGTTGGTTTCGCTCTTTGATATCGGTCTGGTTGATGCAGATGGCGTCAATCCACAGATAGCGCGGCTCGGTTGTGTCTCGTAGGGCTTTGATGGTACCCTGTAAATGTCGTGAAACTGAGAAAGGGGTGCCGTCAAGGGAGATGGTTGCCCGCTCTGTCTGATCACCCCACATGTAAGAAAGGGCCTCGAAATTAGGAAAAGCATTTTTAGCGAGGGATTGGATCTCAAATGTGGTCGAGATCTCGGTGTCCCCATCGGTCGCTGGTGAGACTTTGAGGACGCGGATCTGATCCGATTGGCTCAGGGGTTGGTAGACAAAGGGCTGCATCTCAGACTCTGTTGTTGTTTTTTGTTGTTGAGTGAGAGTGCGGGGCAGGTGCCCTCTTGCTCACCCCGCAAAAACCTGCCTGAGAGCGACGTCTTGCCCTGTGATTGGTCCACTCATCACGGGCAACATCACACCACACTCATGAGATCTTTCATGTTCTTTCTCGCAAATCCAAACATTCTCAGCTTGTGTTTATCTACTCAAAAACCACAACACACCTCCAACAACCACAAGCTCAAACCAAGTCTCACCAAAAGAAAAGACCCCTCAAGATGTCATCGCCTCCCATGCCATCTCCTCCACGAGGAACCTACGCACTACCAGTCCCAACTGACACCCGCGGCCCCTGCCCCATGCTCAACACCCTCGCAAACCACGGCTACATTTCCCGCACCGGCCGCAATGTCCTCGCAAGCGACATCACCACCGCCCTCCAAGACATCCTGGGCGTCTCCTGGCTCATAACCTTCTTCTTCACCCACCCCATCTTCTTCACCCGTCGCGACCCGACCACCTCGCTCTGGTCCACTATCTGCCGCTTTCCATTCCGCTTCGGCATGCGTAATGCCAACCAAACAGACCCAGTCACCAAAAAGCCCTGTCTCGACCTCGACCAACTCGGGACACCCGGCGCTATCGAGCATGATATCTCGCTTACGCGGCGTGATAGAGCACAGGGCGATTGTATCACGCTGCAGCAGGATTTGGTGGATGATTTACTTGCTGCTTCGTCGGATGGGAAGACGCTTTCTGTGGAGGATTTGGCGGGGTTTAGGAAAAGGAGAATCGAGGAGCAGACGGAGGTGAATTCTCATGTCAAGTATGGGAGGGTGGAACATAGTTTTGCGTGTATGGAGATTGCGTTGTTGTTGGGTGTGTTTGGAGACGGGAGAAGGGTCAGGTGTGACTTTGCGAGGGCGTTTATGAAGGAGGAGAGGATCCCGGTTCAGGAGGGGTGGGTGAAGAGGGGGTGGTGGAGGAGGTTGGGGGTTATAGAGTTGTTGTGGACGTCTAGGAGGGTGAGGAAGGCTGTTGGGAAGGTGGATGGGTTGTAGGTTGTGGTGAGCTTGGGTAGACTCCCTTCTCTGTTATGGCGCTTATATGTTCAAGAATTGCGGCCGGTATCTGTGTGAAGTCCAGACGGGACCTCTGCCGGGGTGGGTCCATGGTTGACGGGGTCCGCCGTTCGAGTCATGAAAATGAGAAAAAAAGACGGCGCAATTCCCGCAAAAGAGATTGCATTGCAGGTTGAGTGGCTTGAACGCTCGACCTTCAGATTAATGATTGAATGGACTTCGGTCTGACGCTCTCCCAACTGAGCTAAACCTGCTTGTTGCTGTTTGTTCGTGGTGACATGACACATTTCGTGCCCGGAGCGCTCATCCTCCAGGGCTCGCACACTCCGCTGAGCTGCACAGTGTGAAGATTGCTAGAAACACAATGGCAGGCCTTGACTTCCACATGGTCGCCGAACCCAGCGCTCCTTCCAAGTTCTCCAGGTTCATTGGAAGGAGTGACTGTAGCCTTTCACCTCCAGAAAATGCCAAGACTGTGGCACTCTCCCGCTTCGCAAGAAGGGGCCTTGCACCGTCCCGTTTTCTTCTACATCACGACATCGGAGCTCACTCGGCTCGTGCCTCTGCGGCGAGTACGAGGATCTACGCGTTTCGAGAATTCCATTTCCATATGAATTGCCCTTCTACCACAGATAGTTACCGTCACAAACGCTAGCGCCCAATAGTACATCTGTTCTTCACTGCTTTCCCCTCTTTCTCTCCTCCAGGCCGAACATACTACTTTCAATCCAGTACCAAGCAGCAGAGATTGCAGCTCCCGGGCCTGCAATGAACGACAACGCCCCAATCCAAAATGTCCACTTGAGAACACGACCAGCGCTAAGCGCCGCCCCTTCAACCCGCAGAACGTCAACACCACCGACAAAAGACCAGAGCAACCCTGACACGAAGATACCCCAAAGGTCCCACTGGAAAATCCACAGCAACCCGCTGGCATCATCCGCCTTGGCATCACTCACACCACCCGGAATAAGCACTGAAGCAAAGGAAACATTAGGGTTCATCGATGTCAAAACCGAATAGACAAACCAAGCATGGCTCGCCGCACAAAACAGCCCCGAAACAACATGCACCGACAAGACATACTTATGAGCCGACTTTCTCTGTTCAACCGACGGCGCCGTATCGTCCCGCGATGCAAACAGCCGAACCAACAAGTTTGGCACGAGTGGCGAGACCTGCCAAATGGCGTTGAGCACCTCCAGCCGGGGGATGTCCGTCCTATCCTGCCACGGATAGTACATCAAGACAGTCGGCACAACATAACCCACAACCAAAGCGGGAAGCAGCGCCCTCGCCTCAGACGGTCGAACCTGGCGGTTAGACGGAAGATGATAATCGCTCCTCGACGACGCGAGGACATAGAGGATGAACCAAAGCGGCACGATGATCGCACCGCCAATCATCTGGTAAATCAACGCAAACGCATTCGTACTAATATTATCCGTGTCAGCATCACAACTCTCTCAACTCCCAGAGGAGAAAACATACAACCCGAGAATCCGCCTATCATTCCGTCTCCGATGCGCCTCCACGGCCAACACGCTAATCACGGAAAAAAACTGCGGGAGGAAATACGTCTGCTGAATCAGAAACCTTTCATCCCACCCCGCGATACCAGGCATGAACGCCGCGACGAGAAACGCCAGGATTGAATCGGCGGGTGGGAAACCGGTGTACACCATTCGTAGCGGTGCACCGTTGACATGGGCTTGTCGTTCCCAGACACCCTCGCCTAGTCCCGCGGCGAGTTTCTCAGTTGCGGGCTGGATGCGCATTTTCCATGTTGCTGCGGCGGCTAAGATGCCAAAGGTTAGCGCCAACAGCGCGGTGTAAGGGCGTGTCGTCGCCATTGTCGCTGGGAGGGTGGCTTGGAGGGTGGAAGAGGGGGAAGTAAGCGGGAAGCGGTGGGATGGGTTTTGGTTTTCTTATACCATGCTGACGACTACTGAGAGTGTCGTCAGCTCAAGGAACAGTTTTTTTTAATGCGCTCACTGATCGGATCATCGGAACGGGACGGGGGGTCCACGGTCCAGTCAGATTGAGGGCCTGGGATGGGTGGGTTGCCAAGCGGATTTCCGAACATGGGTATGAATGCGACAGCGACATGGGGCGCGGCCCGCGCTGGGTGGAGTTGGATGGGTCGGGATTCCGAGTCTTGGTGGTTGGGCTTGTGGGAGATCTTGGGTTCTGGATAGAACAGAGTTCGAAGGTTGCGTTGTTGATGCGAACTCAAGTGCAGTATCCTTTTTTTTTTTTTTTTTCTGGATCTCGTCTCCGAAGAATTTCGAACAGGGGTTATGTCGTAATCTCAGTGTGAACGTGGCATTGCTGACGGGCGTTATCTGCCGGGGCGCGCGGGCTCCGGCAGAACCTAGGAGTCACGAACGACTCCAAGACGGGCGGGCAGAAGAAACTCCAAACATGGTTGAGTGGCCAAATCGCCTTCTCGCCCTTGACCAATTCGCGGAGTTGTTGGTGGATTTGTGCTGGGTTGGTGGTCAACGACATTGTGATAATTGGATGAAGCTTCTTGCTAGGCAACTAGAGGAGAAGGAACACTCTAGAGCGAGCTATCCAATCGACAGTGTCGGTTGGAACGGAAGTATTATCGAGACGGCATGTGTTCCCTCACATCTTTCCACTCTCATCGTCTTCAGAGACATCAAGAAAGCTTGAGCTAAGCATAGAGTTCAAACCATCAAGCTCGAAGGGTCGAGGTGAGTTGGGGAGCTTTACCGGCTGAGGAGGGGGTGAGCTCTGGTAGCTGCCACTATCCCCCAAACAACGCCTCAACTCCCATCCTCCCTTTTGCCCAACTCCCAACCCCACTCCCAATCCCCATGGCGAAAACATAGGTATCCCATCCCTCCCACCCCCGAAGACCCTCTATCCCACCCCCCTTACTCAATCCCACGCCACAAAAACCAAGCCCAAGGCGCCAGAAGCACACCAGCAGCAATAGCAAACTCCCTATCTTGCGCCTCTACTCTCCTGCCCCCCGCCTGATGAGCCGCTACCTGTGTAAGCCTGTGCAGCACTGCGACCGTCAGCTCAGCTCAATCTTCCGCCAAAGAGACTAGGTACCAAATAGACTTCCACCTAAAGTAACCAATAGCAAACTCCTTAGTAGCGGTCTCCAACGCCTCGTACGCGTTCAGCTCGACGCTGGCACGGGTGCTACCGACATCCCTCTGTCTCTTCGCGAAGAACCCACGAATCATGTAGCTGACGAGGTGCCTAAAGAGCCGTTTGTCGAAGATGGGGCCTTCGCCAAGAGCATTGCCGGGGGGGTGGGGGTGGGTGGCGGTGATGGTGGCCTCTTGGGCAACCTCCTGGGTGGTCTCCTGGGCTGCTTCGTGGGTTGCGTCCTGAGCGCGGGGCTCTATAATATGGGTAGTGGTGGGGGTCGCAGCGGGCTCGTCTGTGGGAGCGGTCACGTCCGTTTTGGTCGCCATTGTGGTGAAGCTCGTTTGGAGACGACCAGGTGGAGCGGAATGGTGCGAGAGTGGAATGGTTGTGGCCGTTTGTTGGAAAAAGGAAAAGGAAGATAATGGCTTAAACAATCTGCTGTCAGTGTTCTCGGGCCAGTAGAGGAAATGAGGAAAGGGCTATTTTCTGTGAGTGAAGGTTACTTTCCGGAAGGTGCAAATGTGTTTGAATTGTGCAGTTGTAAGGGATGGCGGGGCGTTCATCGAGGTAATCAAGGAAAGGTGGTTGGTGTTGAGAGATACGCCTGGCAGCAAGTGGGGTCTTTTGCGAGAAGAGACTCCATGGGCGGATTCAGGGGGTATATTCCTTCGGAAAGAAGGTGCCCTCCTAGGTAATTAATTCAAACACCAAACACCATGACTCTACAGAAATGGAGGTCGCCAACCGAGGCAAGAAGAGTAAACACAAAGACCAAAAGCAATTCCTTTTTGGCAACATAAGTTGTACAGCGAACAAAAACCAAAAATTTAAAACAAGGTATCACTGTCACTAGGTAGGTATCCATTCCTTCGTCTCTCGTTTTGGCGACCAAAAGCATTCTCATCCATTACACCATCGTCCTCCACCTTACTCATCCCAAGTAACCAACATGGTGACAGGGAAAGGAGTGTACTTGCCCCAGTCCTCACGCATGAACGCAACCGAGCCATCCTCCTTCTGCACCTTTTTCAGCTCACCCTGCGGACCCGGAGCCCGCGCAACATTCTTGTGCTTGAACAGAGCACGGAACATCTCGGTGAGGGCGACATGGGTGATCTGGGAGCCGAGGATAGAGTACGGGCCGTCGTTGTACTGGGCGTAGCTGTCCAAGGGGCGGCGGGGATCGACCGAGTCAGCTCCGTCAGCGCTGGCAGACAAGCGCGCACCCTCGAGGGCGTAGCCGAGGAGAACGGCGTCAGTCTCCTCTGTTGCCTCCTGGTTGGCGAGACTGTGGATCTCGGCGAGGTACTTCTTGCGCTCAGGAGAAAGGTAGAAGTCGACGGAGCGGGCAAACTGTTATATGTTAGCGTGGGTAATTGTGTCGGAATGTTCGTGCTC
Organism: Cercophora sp. LCS_1; assembly: GCA_036250225.1. NCBI lineage: Eukaryota > Fungi > Ascomycota > Sordariomycetes > Sordariales > Lasiosphaeriaceae > Cercophora > Cercophora sp. LCS_1. Next base: position 1,081,841 of record JAPZLL010000004.1, read on the forward strand.
ACCAGTTCGCCCTGCGTTGGCACCAGTGCGGCAGCTGTTGGGAGAACCTGGCTCCACGCAGCGTCCTTGCCTGCCTTGGACAGACCCTTGACCAAGTTGGCGCCGTAAGCACTGACCGGCTCGGCCTTCTTCGCTGATGAGGAGAAGAATCCCTTGGATCCTTTGATGCTGCCTTCGATCAGAGTGGCGAGCTGGCCTGCTACTGTACGGGCGGCCTGGTGAACGGGGAAAGCTTTGTCCGGCTCAGCGACCTGGAAGATGGAGACAAAGATGATGGCCAGGACGGCATACAGCTCGTTGGGCTTGTAGACGCCCTTAGAGTTATCCTTGGTCTTCAGAGGGAGGTTGAGCACGCGAGCGGCAAACTCGACAGGCACAACGTTGCCCACTTCGCGAACGATGTCAACAAACCGGCGACCGGCGAGCTTATAGCTGGACTCTGACAAGAGACGCTCCGTCGTCTTCTTGTAGTAGGCTTTGACATGGTCATGGACATCGGTGGTGTACGCCTCCTGCTGGGCTGCAAGGCGGTGGCTGTCGTGGTGAGTAATATCGCCAGACAGCGCAAACTTGCTGTTGTCCACGTGGATCAGCTCCTGAAGTGAGCTGTGCCAGGTCGGCGCCGCCGTGAGCTGCTGGATCCGCGTGGGCCGCGAGAAGTCGTAGAGATGGTCGCGCTTGAGATCCTTGAGAATCTTCTCCGTCTCCGAGGGAATCACCATGGGGTAGTGTGCATACACCGAGTTGGGTTTGAAGTGGTTGGGCAGAGCTCGGATGAAGAGCTTGTAGAACACACGACCGTTGCCAACATTGAGGTCGTATTGCACCTCGTTGTATCCCCAGTTGGTGAGGTTGCGAGCCGTGTAGTCGGTGGTGTAGTGACGGTCACCACGGACCAGGCAGACGGCGTCGGAGAGAACGACACGGGAAATGGTGTAGGTGGGAGCGATGCCAACGCCCGGAACCATGGGTGCCTTGTGTTCCTCGGCGACAAGCCCAGGATAGAGCTCGACAAAGTCAGGATGGCCATAGAGCCTGGACAGCGAGTCTGCGATCTCCGGGTCCGAGTTGATATCCGTGAACTTCTCGTAGGGCTTGAGGCCAAAGTGCTTGCGGAACTCGTTGAGACCAGCAGTGTTCCACTTGCGGCCCTGGATGATGCCGAGGATCTCTACCGCACGCATCGACTGGTTTCTCGTTAGCAAAAGGGACGCGACTCGGGAAGGGAAAGGGAAATCAGTTGTACCTTTGGCACATGACGCCCGCCAAAGGTGCCTGCAACATCCTCGATGCAGCTGGTAATGCACTCGGCCAAGTCGTCGTCGCTGAACTTGCCATCTGGGCCTCTCTTGAACTTGTTGAAGGGTCGCTGGACAGGATCTTCGGGGATGGCACGCTCAAACTTCACAAAGCCGTGCACAAGGTCAGGCACTGTGACATCAGACGCGGGCTTGCCAAAGAGCTCGTAGTAAAAGTCCTCGATCCACTTGTCATCCTTCTCCGAGATGCACGAATGCCAGCGGTAGCAGAGGTTAAACTCGACAGACACGACGTTGCCGGTTCCACGCTCCGAGCCCTCCTTCGTGCCCACAGCAATGCCGCTGTCTTGGCGGGGATCCAGAGTCCACTGGGTGTTGACACGGTTGAGCTGAAGTGCATTAGCAACAGAGAAACAAGCAGTAGGGCATGGAGACACACGTTGACAATGTTGTGAACGTAATCTGCGCGCAGGAAACAGAGTTAGCAATCGTCACATCCAGCAGTGGCAGGACTCGTTACCCATCAACATTATATTTATCTGTTCCCAACTGTTAGCAGTTATCCAGAAACTCGGCTCTATGTGGATGACCTACGTAAAGACCAGATGTGATGAGCCTTGCTGTCTGGAAGAGATCATTGTCGTACTTCTTCCAGGCCGCCTCGAGTTTCTCGCCCTCTGGCGTCCTAGGAGAAGCAGTTGGCTCCGTGAATCTTCCATCTTCGTTGATCTTGATCAGGTTCTCGCAGACGTGGTTGTGGAACCGGTTGAAGAAGATCAAGATGCAGCCGACTCCAGGCGGCATACCTAGGATTCTCTTGTCAGCAAAGCAGTCAGGCTTCAGTTTTCCGTCCTTGAAGGTGCGGATGGTATCCTGCATCTCCTGGTTGCTGCCGTAGAGAGGAGAGAGATCAAGATACGACGAAGTCTTGGACTTGGTCATGTCGGTGTAGTCAGTCCAAAAGAGATCTGTAGGGCTGTCAGATATTACCTCGTCGGATGTGCTGTCAAAACCCACCGTGAATCACAATCGCTGCCCAATACCAGAGGATGCTAGACACATTGTTGGGATGCCTCTTAAAGTCGGACCGCTTCATGACCGCATCGTAAATCAAGTTCGGGTCTGGAAGTGCACCCGGCCTGACGACAGTCGGGCTGACCGACCGCGCATACGACGTCCCAGCAGCTCCCATACTGGGCATTGTGACGTTCTGTGCTTCTGCGTCAGCAACTGGTGAAGTATCCAATACGGGCCACTTACATTGTTGGAGCCATCAGCCTGCCTGTACATATACTTGTCACCAGTGTAGAGCATGGGCGGGTGGTCGAGACTCTCCCAGAGCTCAGTTATGAACGAGTTGGTCAGTTCTTGGCGGAGCTTGGAGTCGTCAGGGAGGTTTGCAACAAGCTGGATGACGCGCTCCATGATCATGGTCTTATCATCTTGTAGCTTCTCGCCCTTGACCTTGGCGGCAATCATGTTCTTCAGCGTCTTGAAATCTAGTTAAATAATTAGACATAGCTGCTCCCCCATCGCCAGTCGGGAAAGCTTACCAGCACCTCGCAGTGTCTTGAGGTCGTCTGTCAGCTTGCCCCATTTTCGGGGAGCTGTCCCCGAGCCACCACCCTGGGTTGGGAGCGGCTTGACGATATAGTTGATGAGCTGGTCGTATTTCGCGAAGGCGTTCTTGACGCCATCACGGTTCGGTTTCAACGAGTCGCCCTTGTGGGTTGTGGGCTTGGGTTTGGCATGGCTGGCCAGTTTCTCGCCGCCCTCATCGTAGCTCGAGCCTGACGACGACGGGCTCACGACCTTGTCATCGACAGTACCCGCGCCGTTTGTGCCGTTTGTGCCGTTTGTGCCGTTGGTACCGTTTGTACCGTTGGTGGCCGAAGCCCCGTCGGTGTAGGTGGCCATTGTGCGGGTCCTTGAGTCAGGGGGCACCGCGTGCGGCCAGAGGGATGGTGGAGAAAAGTGTTCGCGGGGTGTGCTGTTGGGGAGGAGAGGAGGAGCTTCGGGACAGAAAAGGTGTTTCGGCAGGGTGAGACCACAGAATCGAAGGGGAAGCAATTGAGTCGCGTCGGAAAACTGCAGTTCTCTCCTGCGGGTGGTACGAGGTTTTACACCCACTCAATTCCGCAGAAACGGCACCCCGTGCCCTGGTGATTCCAGCCAGCTCCCTGCGCGCGTCTTGCGGGTGTCCAGCCCGCCAAGCCTCACAACCCCAGTGTGGCAGGGGTTCGTGCAGATCAACCACACTACTTTTGCGCATCTTGCACGCATTCTGGCATCAAATCCGCTTGCTGTGGGTGGCTGCTGTCATGCCCTCACGCAACCGGCCACCCAGTCGCCCAGCAAGACCGGTTCACAACCCCCGCCAACCGACACCGTGACGCGCGCTGCCTTCGTGTACCCAGTAGGGCACTCTAGCCTGGAGAGGAGGAGGGTGTGGAGCTAAAATTGGTCGCCGACGGTGGTGGCTAGTTTGGATCAGCGGGCGCTGGACAAGACACCACGAAGACCATCCATCCCAAATCCGATTCACAACGCATTGTGGGCCCACGTAGCTTCAGTTCGCATGAGGGCCCATGGCCAATCCCAAGCAGGCCATCTTTGGCGACCTGCTCAGCAAGGGAGAACGAGACTTGCCCAACCCCCAATGGGTTGTGGGACATGCGGTCGGCCATCTGCGGGTTTCTAGCGCTCCATGCACGTCCGGCAAGAGCTGTCGCTCAGTGGACAAATGCCAGGAAGGCTTCACGCGCCGGCGAATTAAAAACAGCGCTGTGCACCAGTGGGCCGCAGTGTCGATCAGTGCGTCGTAGGGCGAATGAGAGACCAGACCAGTGCTGCAGTGCTGGGAAAGGGGTCCCTCTTGCTAATTGGTGATAGGCAGTAATCCTACTTACTGCGCTTCTGCTTGGTCCGACCGCCCGAGCCGCTTCCGGGGCCGGAACTAGCCAGTGGCTGGGATCGGGCCGGCACCTAGCGGCGATCTGGCGCAGAATGGGCTGAAACAAGGCCAATCAGCTCCAGCCGCATTGCCGCCTCGCTGCTGCTGCCCTTGTTCTCATGACAAGACCTTCACCGATCCGGCATTGAGTCGCGGCCGCTTGGCAGCTGAAGGCCGCGCCGGCCGCAAAAGTTGTGAGAGCCGAGATATGCGGCCCTCACCGCGGAGCGCGCGCCGCCCAATCACCGGCACCCCGACTGCAGCGAGACCGACTTTTCTTAGTCCATGTCGTGCTTCGGTCTCATTCGCAAAGTGCCCTCGACCGACCGCCCTGTCCTTTCCACTTCCCCTCTTTCTCCCACCTGCTTGCGCCGGATCCCCGTCATCTGCTCGCCGTCTGGAGATTGACCATCGCTTTATTAGCGCGCAATCGTCTGCCTACCTAGTCTCTCTATGGCCAGGTAGTGCCGCTGGTGGCGCTCCATGGTGCGGGCGGGGTTGGGATTGCCCACCCTTGGCTAGCCGTTGCCCTGCAAGAGGCATGCTGCGATCGTCGGAATGACGGAATACCGCATGGGACGGGAGAACGACTCTGCGGGATTGGGCCGAAGGGGAGACAATGTAAAGACCCGGGAATGACATAGCTTGTTTTGCCCGAGACTGCCCATCGTTTTCCGGCGCCGTAGCGAGAGGTTACCAACTGTCTGTTCTTCCCCCAAATCCATGTCGCTCCCCTTCTCGTGAGACAGGCTTCATGCGCTCCAGTCTGTGAAACCAGAACTTGGCCAAAGAGAATGGACACATTTCACCTCGCGCCAGCCGGCAGCGGCCACGACCATCTTCGCGTGCTCGGTGCCAGCGCAGCCCGAGAGTCGCAGGCTGACGAAAGAGAAGAATTCTTTTCTACCAGGCACCCTTCCAAGCCCCCGAGCACCATGGGCGGAGAGAAGCAGTATCACTCCCGCCCGAAGCCGCGGAAGATCGTCCTTTGCTTCGACGGGACTGGCAACAAGTTCCACGGCGACGATTCTGATAGCAACATCCTCAAGATATATCGCATGTTGGACAGAACAGCTAGCGACCAATGTGAGTCGTCCTGTCCTCGGTCGGAGATTTGTCGAAACCAGCGCTGACACGACTGAACGCAGTCCACTACTACCAACGTAGGTCACAGCGTACCAGACACCTCGCACAAGCACACTGACATCCTCCAGCCGGAATTGGTACTTATGTCGTCTCGAACAGCCTGAGCCGCACCGGTACGGTTGCCAGATTCAAGTCGTGGTACATGAAAGCCAAAGACTCTGCCATCGGCTCATCGTTTGACCACCATGTCGTCGGTGGCTACCGATTCCTCATGCGCTTTTACAGCCCGGGCGACGAGATCTACATATTTGGTTTCTCCAGGGGGGCGTACATTGCCCGGTTCCTTGCAGAGATGTTGGACTACGTGGGTCTCTTGTCCCACGGCAATGAGGAGATGGTTGCATTCGCTTGGAAGGCCTTCTCCAACTGGCAGAGTCGCCAAGGGAATAATACGCCCGAGGGCATACAGAAAAAGGAGGAGATGTACGAGTTCATGAAGGGATTCCGTGAAACATTTTCCCGTCCCGTTCGTCGAATCCGCTTCCTTGGGTTGTTTGACACGGTGAACAGCGTGCCGCGATTCGAGACAGCGTGGATGCAGCGGTCCAAGTTCCCATACACGGCCCGAACATCGGCCAAGGTAATTCGACACGCCGTGAGCGTTGACGAGCGCCGCGCCAAGTTTCGACAGGATCTCATCTACCAAAGCGACCGTGCCAAGAAAGACAAAGAGAAGGACAAGGTCGTGAGCCACGCTCAGCAGAAGCTGCACGAGATCCATGAGAAGTATCGCAGACGGGGCAGCGTCGCCGGGGCGCCGACTAAGGAGGGCTTGACACATGAACGCGGGCGACGCGATAATCTGGCCGTTCCGGACGCGCCGGCACCCTACCGCCGTGGCAGGTCGCATTCGTTGCGCTCGCATCGCACCGGGATGACGGACGGGACCGATGACGGACACCTTCCCCACGATGGCATGTCCGAGATCTCGGTGGGACCTCACCCCCACGCCGACGACGCCGACTCACTCTCAGAGTCCGACGATGAGCATGAGCAGGACATCGATGAGGTTTGGTTTTCAGGCGGCCATGGTGACATTGGCGGAGGCTGGGAGATGATTCCAGGTTCCAAGGCAGCCTCGCATATTCCTCTCGTCTGGATGGTGCGGGAAGCCATGCGGGCCGGACTCTCGTTTGATATGGACAAGGTACGAGAGTTGGGCTGCACGGATTGTGACGGCCACGATGACACCGACACCACCGCTGCCGGAAACCAGACCGACGACATTGCGCCTGACGAGAAGGAGCATGGACGAGGTCAACAGCCGCCAGTCCCGAATATCATGATTCGAAGTTCTAGCATGAGCACGCCCAAGCTGTTCCAAGGTAGCGCTTTCCGCAAGAACTCGGCCCCCACCGAGGCTTCGCAGCCCGCCGCATATGAAGACTCCAATGCCAGAGGGCCGGAGAAACCATTGACCTTCCACGAGATGCTCCACAGGGCGCATACTGCCAGAATTCACGACTCACTTGAGTTCTCATGTGGCCTTGGGTGGTCGACGGTGCTTTCGTGGAAGATCATGGAGTTCATCCCGTTCCGTCGGATGGATTTGACTGCCGATGGCCAGTGGAAGCCAATCCGCTGGCCTCTTCCGTGCGGTGAGGTTAGAGACATACCTGAGAACGCCAGGATCCACGGCAGCGTCATCCGACGCATGCAGCTCGACGAAAATTATCGGCCAGGCAATTTGATCGTTGGCGGTGGCGGTCGGGGTGTTCGGATTGCTCCGAAGGAGTACGGAATTGGCGAATGGGTTTGTGTTAGCGAGCAGGGTGACCCAGTCGGAGAAGTATACATAAAGAAGAGTGTGGTCGAAAAGACGGCGAATGGCTACAACTGAACATGGGGGAGAGGCGCGGGGATTGAGAACGGAAGTTGCATGCTTGTTCCTGGACGTTTGCTTTTGCTTGGTTTCTGTTTAGGCCCACTGACAAGTGGGTGAAAATGACTGCATGTATCATTACCGGCAGGAACGACTCATGACGGCAACGGAACACGCATGGACAAAAATGTGGTACATGGATGCAGCATGATGATGGCGTTAGTTTACCTAGTTTTTGCAATCTGCACGCTCCCGATACTTGCCTGTGGGCTTCATATGCTTTTCGAGACTACCCCTCGGGCGAGGCAATATATCGACAACCGTGTGTGCTGATAGAATGCCCACTGCCACTGATGTCATGTCATTCGATGTAGCTTCGCTGCGGGGTTCCAAGAGGATATCCTCTTTCCGCGGTTGACTGGCAGAGAGACATGATTGCTACGTAAACCTGACAGGAATCTTAGAGGTGCTCTTCGAAGTGTCGTTGCGGTCAAGTTGTCAGTGATTTGATCGCGTGGCCCCCGAGAGCGCCCTGACCGGCATGTTTGACGGGCGATACAACGCAAATAGCACATCGAATCGGGATGATACTTCCCCAGTGCGTCATGCACTTGTGCGGCGTGGCCTGAATCAAAGATGCACGCGATGTCGGGTGTTGTGGTCGGAAAGTGGAGGGTGGGGCCGCAATCTTGGCGCCGCCCACCGCATTGGCGCGCTTCATCTTCACCAGAGTTAGCCGGGGCAATCCCTGTCAGCCCTCAACTTCACAACCTCGCTCACAGTTTCACCACGTTTCCAAGGAGCCCACGTCCTCAATCTCTGCAGGGCTGGATCCCGAGCACAACCGATCGATTAGAAGAAGTAGCTTGGTAAAGCCAACTCCGTTCAGAATGGGGGTACTCCCAGGTGTGTGTCTTCATCTTCGCAGCATCCAGCAACACACCGAAGACGACCACCAAGGGTTCACATGCGCAATGCAGTGGGCGGCCAATACCTTGCAGCGTTTCTGGTTTCGTTCCCAACCAATTTCTCATGCGGACACACAGACTTCCCTTTCAAACTGCGACCTCCGATGCGTGGCCGTCACCCAGTTCGGCGTCCACCGAGATTCGTGTTCTCAAAGCTAGCCGCAGTGGGCGATGTTCTGGAAATTCACGACGGGTAGATTTACCGAGTCGCCTTGCCGGATGCAACCCGAACATCGATTAGCGACTGACTGCCTTGACCTCACATCGACCGAAAGGGAGCGACGCAACGCAGCCTGATAATTATAGAGGATCCCTCATGCGTGGCGTCCATAGCTCGTCCTGGGCAACCGACTCTGTCCATGGAACCATGGATCTTCCTGCCGCGCCCCCGGGAACTCGTGGGCCACGCGTATTTCCAATAGGTACTTCTGAGCATTGGACAAGCAGCCCCTAATGCGCTCTAGCGTCCACATCCACGAGCCGCGAACTGGTATCGGCGTCTTCTGTCCCAAGATCAATGAAGCGTTCCAGCGTCAAGATAAATTAGAGGCATGCCGGCCTCATTCACCTCCATGGTCCCCTATTTTTTCCGAACGCCACTGTCTCACTCATTCTGTCAGCTGGATGCTGTTGTCACTCTTTTGAACCCATGATGCTATTCCGCGGCCTCCATTTCTCCGCGCTTGCGGGCCTCCTCCTGGAGCCTGCGCGCGGCCAAGGTCTGGGTGCTCCGGTTGTTGACCTCCTTACGTCTGTGCACGAGGGAGTGCTGAATGTACACAGCTCCATCACTGAGCGAATGTTGGTCTGGTGGCTGACAATGTGACAGGCCACCGCGGGATTTTATAGCTTCAACAACGTCCCCTATGCCGAGCCGCCTGTGGGCCAGCTCCGTTTCCGTGCTCCGATCCCCAAGATTACGGTGAACAGAACTGTTAATAATGGTTCTGTTGGCCGTATTTGCCCCCAAGCCCCCGGTGCCGCCTGGCTCGGCATATCAGTCCCCTTCATGCTGGAGACCATCACAGGCCAGCCCCCGCCTCCAGGCGGTCCTCCCCCTGTCACCCTACCAGACCCGCGGATCTCGGAAGACTGCCTTTACTTGGATGTCAAGGCACCCCGCGCCGTGCTCGAGAACAACCAGCGCAACCTGCCCGTCTTGGTCTGGATCCATGGTGGCGGCTTCACCGGTGGACACAAGAGTGCAGATAACCCTGCCGGTCTAATCGCTCAGGGTCTTCGGGACGGGAAAAGCGGCTTCGTTTACGTGGCGATCAACTACCGTCTGTAAGATTTTATGCCAATCCTTTTTATTTCTTGTAACTAACAGGTTCCAGTGGCCTCTTTGGATTCCCGCCCAAGGGGAACAGAGACTGGGATGTTGCCACCAATGCCGGCTTGATGGACCAGCGTCTGGCTCTTCTCTGGGTACAACTGAATATTCGTAAATTCGGCGGTGATCCGGACAAGGTCACAGTCATTGGCGAATCTGCAGGCGCCAGCAGCATCCAAGCCCAGTTGACGGCTTACTTTGGCATCGATGGGTTCACGCCATTCAAGCGCGCCATCATCCAGAGTCCCGCTATTCGTCCTGCTACAGATGCCGCGGTGTACGCCCAGGTTCATCAACAGTTTCTGGCCACGGCGGGAGTGTCGTCCATGAGCGACGCCAGAGACTTGACAACCGCGCAGTTACAAGGAATAAACGCTGCCATGGTGGGAACATCCAGTTTTGCCCACTTTACTTTCGGTAGGTCCATTCCACCCCATTCACTGTTGACCAACCACTAACACTCCCTAGGACCCAACGTCGACGGCCTATTCTTCCCAGACTACCTCTCCCACTCGCTCGCCACCCGCAAGGTCGACCGCACCGTCGAAGTCATCGTATCATACACCCTCCAAGAAGGTCTCCTATTCACCGACCCCCGCGTCCAAAACAACACAGCCTTCAAAGCCTTCTTCGCCGGTTTGATGCCCTCCATCCCGGCCCCCAAGATCGACGCCCTCGCGGCCGTCTACCCGGAGGACTTTTCCGGTGCCCAGCCCTACCGCAACCAGACCCAGCGTCTCACACTCGCCGTCAGCGAGGGTTTGATTCTCTGCAATGCGTTTGCCAACCACCTCGGATATAACAGCCAGTCGCGTGCGTATAAGTTCTCCCTTTTCCCGGGAATTCACGCTCAGGACGTCGGCTACACCTTTTGGAACGGTGAACCCGCTGACTCCACGGGGATCCCTATCAATGGGGCGGCTGCCACCACGCTGCAGCGCTGGATCGCGGACTTTACGGTCAGTGGTGCAGGGCCAGGAAGCACAGCTTCGCAAATCCCAGTCTACACGAGCCAAGCGAAGACGATGAACATCACCGACTCTGGAAGCAGTGTCGTCTTTCCTGACTCGGCTTCGAACCCTCGGTGCAGATTCTGGGTTGAGGGATTGTATTCTTGAGTGGATTTTGTGGCGCATATCTGCTGGAATAGCGGATGGCATTTTCCGACGTAGGCTTCTTGGATATCGTCTCTTTTGCTTCTTATTACCGCCCGCCACGCTTGGCGCTAGCAAGATATTGTGCAACCAACTTTGAAACTTATCAAATATGAAACTAAACTATCAAGTCTCGACGGCCGATGACAAAAATACCCGTACGTTGCGACACTCGTTCCTCACGGACACCAAAAAGCTTCAAGTCGATCTGGCATGCCCCTGCTTTGCCATCATCATCTTGCCAACGGACTCCAAGTCCATAGACAAGTCTGCCTCACGTAAACTCTGGGTCACCGCCTTCGACCCTCTTTCGATTACGTCATCAGAGTAAGCCTTGATAGCTTCCTCTCTGTTTGCACCCTCGTCACGTATGGACACAAGCGCCTTCACATACTTCTCTGCATCGACCACCGCATGTTGGAAACCCTGACCGCGGTAGACAAGCATGGGGTGTGCCGCATCGCCAGCTAGAGTAATGCGACCACTATGTGTTTCCCATGGGACTGGCACCCATGTTCGCATCTCGTCTATGAACAACGTGGCTTTGGATGTATCGTTTTCGGGAGTCCAGTTGATCTGCGACTGATATGGCTCAGCCAAGTCTTGAGTGGTTTCCTTGATGTATTTAATCGCCTCGGATCCAGACTTGGCGGGCGGTTCAGGAAAGTTGCCGCGACGCCAGATCTTGATCCACGTCACGGTCCAGGTGGAGAGATCGTCAGGATCTTCAACGTGGAATACTGCGTCTTGTCAGTATCAAACTAGCCAGAAGACAGAACGGACATACTCGACACTCCTCCGACTGACTTGGTGCCCATCATCACTGTCGCGACTGGGTGTGTGTCAACCACAGCCTTGACCTTTGCTGCGTCTCCGTGCTTCACGATTGCCGTAGCAAACATGAATCCCGACGGCTGGACACGCGCGACCTCAGCTCCTTTGAACAGCAATTCGCGCACTTTAGACGACGCGCCGTCAGTACCGAGCACGTAATCTGCATCGAAAGTCGTCCCATCCGCAAACCCGAGACGAACAGGTCCATCGCCGACCCCGGGGTCGATTGTCTCCAGCTTCTTCCCCCAATGAATTGTACCATCATCAAATTCAGTGGCCAGCACCCCGCGTAGGCGACGCCGTGTGACGCGCCGCGATCCAGGCATCGAGCTTCGAAAGAGGACCTCGCCCGTTTTGCCATTGATGCACGGCATTGACTCCACCTCTGGTGTGTACTCGAGGTACGGATTGCAGACCGCTTGAGGGAAAGTCTCCCATGTTTTCTCGGAGACCAAGTTTTGGAACGTCGGAAGAGCCCAATGCAAGACCATTGGCCAGTCGCGGGGCCGGGCATCGAGACCGGCCTCTTGATCGAAGAGCGCAACTTCGAAACCAGCCTTCTTCAAGCCATGAGCAGTCAAAAGCCCGGTAAGGCCGGCGCCAATGATGGCGACTTTCGGCGATGAGTTCCCTGCTGTTGACATGATGATTAGTAGGTGAGCAAGAAGCTTCAGGACGGAGGACTCGTGGAGAGGGCCGAGAACCAGATTTATAGGAAGCCGGTGCGGCGGCGCAGCGGCACGGAACGCTCGCTTCATTTCACCCCCGCATGCCCAGCACTTTTACCGGTTCCGCCAAGGGACTGCGTCATTCAAGGATCAGAATTTGTTGATCTTGACGGCATCATCGTCCGTTACGGAAGCCGAGGTGCAGAGCTTCAGTATCGATGCAATGCAACGGCCAGTGGCGGCGAATTGGAGGCCGTCCAGGCTCGGTAGTGCACTGGGTTTTTAGTGCCGGGGGTAGGATCGGAATAGTGCGGACTGGTCGCCGGACTCAAGTTGGGGTAACAAGCCTGGGAGACCAACAAAGTATCCGGCGCCTGGGCATGTTCAGTCATCAGAAACCGACGATGGTTGCGAAATGTAGCCGTCCAGAGCGTGAGGTGGAGTAATGGAAAAATCTATGTTTCTCGCACTGTGGCTTGTTCTAGGCCATGCCCCTGTCGCTCCTTCTTTCCTTGAAGCTCTAGTGATTAGGATAGCACCGCTCGTGCCTGCCATTTCCTCTGATACTGTCACGGGTTGAGCGAGTCGTCTCCCCAACACAATCCATCGTGAGCAACGAAAGCCCCCGAGATTGCGATTATGCTGACATCCACGGCGAACAGAAATCGACGCCGTTTACAATTTGTCACCCCTGAACTACGAGGACATCGCCTCGACAAGCAACGGGGATTTCACTTGGCCCGGATAAACTTTCGTCCGCATGGCTTCGTTGAGGCCCCCGAAGTCGGATGTCTCTTGGTCCAGATAGAACGCAGGCAGCCATGCCGACAGGCCCATCCAGACACTCGATGTGGCCAGACACCAGTTCGCCCTCGAGTCGCCTTGCTTGGTTGTTCGTGCCTGAACTCCTGGTGATGCGGCTCTGGGGTTGTTAGGCCATGCCCAACAAGACTGGGGGCTTGCTGCCATTTGGGCACAGCCATCGGAGCCTGGTCCGACTGTTTTGCTCTTCTCAAATTTGATGGGGCGAATAAAGAATGCCCCAGGCGCGAGAATGATATCGATAGGGTGCGGTTACTGACACGTATTATCTCGCAAGCTCAGTGTTACGCAAACTGCCTTGATGGCTGTGCTTGGAGCGGGCTGAGCCGCATTCTTCGGGCGCGCATCGAGTCAAAATCAGCTGCTAAAATTCATTGGACTGTATTCGTCGGTGGTATTGTTTGTTGGGCTGTTATCGCAATGAAGAATCCGCGAAAACGTGGGTTGCTTGGCGGCTTGGGCAGCTACGCATAGAGCCATCGCCCAATCCACCCCTCCATCGAGACGCAGACCCGAACGACGCCAATTACCAACAGAGGCTGCGCAACCCATGTTTCTCGGAGAATGATCACGAGATAGACATGGTGGAGTTTTCTAGAAGCAGCCGTCGTAGCATGCATCAGGCTGCTGGTTACTAGGACCGTTGTTAGTTGACAGCGGGGTCGGCTGTGTGGACCAACACGACAGTGGCGGTAGGTCAACGCGGGAAGCGGTCAGAAAAGGAGCCGCAAGGAAACAATGCCTCACACTTGACATGTGGTCGAGGGACTATATGTACCCCTATATCTCTGAGCATGCCTGGACCGCCATCAGCTTTATCGGTACCACGATACAGGCAACTCGACCTGTCAGCCTGCGCTCCCATCCAACTTCCTGCACATCAACCACGACTTTCCCCACCACATTGGGCTCTATTGGCAGACGTCCATCTATCCTCATTCTTCCACAAACGACCCATCAGATATCACTCCTCACATTGACTTGCGCACGCCGAGCTGCCACGCGTTGACATTGGACTCTTGCCATTCCGACGACACGCACTCGTTCAACAACACCCCTCACGAATCACAACACACCCTATCATACAATGGCTGACCGCATTTCTTCCCGCTTTAGCGCGCGAAGGGAGGGCCCGGGGTCGCGCAAGACACTCAATCCGGGACAGAAGCCCCTTGCCCGGGCTGACATGGACACCCGTCAGGCAGCTGTTCCGCCGCCACAGATTCCCTACCAGGTGTCCAGGGCCAACGATTCCCCTTCTCCATACTCCCACCGCCCAGACTCGCCGCCTATCTCCGAGCCGGGAAGGGGCACCGCCCTGTCGCCCGACCGCGCCCCGGATGACATCAACGCTGGTGTCCATGGCGTTAAGGAGCAGCTGGAACGCCAGCAGGCGCTCCTCGAAGATGCCCGAGCGAAAGCGGTGGCCAAGAAAAGACAAAATCGGGAGCTTGGCGACGGAATGAAGAAGATTTTGGATGAAAAGGCTAGGTTGGAGGACGCCTTAAAGAAGTCGGCCGATCAAAACAACGAGTTGAGCTCTCAGCTCCAAAAGCTTGGAGCAGAGAAGAAGCGCTTGGAGGACCAGTTGACGACAACCGGCAACGACAGGCAAGCTCTCGAGGCCACGCTCAAGAAGCTCAGTGCGGACAAGGATGGCCTCGAAAAACAACTTGCGGCTCTTGGCGGTGACAAGAAGAAGTTGGAAGCAGACAAGAGTCGCCTCGAGCAGCAACTTTCCGCCCTCGGTACCGATAAGGGGGCCTTGGATGCCAAGATCAGATCACTCGGCAGCGAGAAGGCTGGTCTGGAGGACAAGATTGTCAAGCTTCAGGACGCCAAGGCAAGCCTGGAGAAGCAACTTGCCTCGGTTGGAAAGGAGAAGTCATCTCTTGAGGCCCAGTTGGCCAGGGCTGGCAAGGAGCGGGACGGCTACAAGACCGAGCTCGACAAGATGACAAGAGAGAGGGATGCCCACAAGGACAGAGCCGACAAACTGTCAGTTGAGGGCAAGGATTTCGCAGCGAAGTTGAACCAGAAGCAGAATGAGGCCAATGACCTCACTCGTCAGCTCAATGCTGCTCGCCAGGAGCTGACAGCCGCGCGCGAGTGGGAGGGCCAGGCCGGCAAGCTGGCATCCGACAACAAGGCACTCACCTCGAAGCTCAAGACCACTGAGGATCACGTCAAGCGTCTCGAGAAGGACAATGCCAGCCTTGACAGTGCTGTGCGGACAATGACTGATCAATTGGCTGCCAGGACCAAGGAACGCGATGATGCGCTTCAGTGGGAGATGAGGTTCAACCAGCTGGCCGCCTCCCTTGGCGAGCCCGGCAAGATGCTGCTCCATCTGACCAGGCAGCTTGCTGAGAGCAACAGGCTGCTTGAAGAGTTGACGGCAGATGACGACTATGAGGAGGCTGATGATTACGACTATCGTTGGCAGGGGCAAGGGCAGGGCAACGGTGTCGCCCAGGCGGCGTGGTGATGGCTCGAAGGCGGTTGGCGGTTTGGTATATTTTGATGGGTATTTGGGCTTGGGTGGCGGTGTCTATTGATCGTTGTGGTTGGGATTCCCTTTATTCAGCAGCGTTTGCATTTAATTTCATTTTTCCTGCTTCCGTTTTGCGTGCAATCCGCTGTCAACTCGTTCTCCAGTCTAGTTAGCTACGTAGATACCTTTTTTTCCCTGTCAATAAACTCTTCATTTCGCTTCAAACTTCTTCTGGATCTTTCCATAGTAATCTCTTGCCCGTCAGCCCAAAGCCTGGGCTGGGGGTTCAAGTCACAGCGAGACACCTGGTCTGAATGAGTTTGTACGACCAAGTACCACATACACCAGCTTGGCACCCCCTTTCTCCCACGTGGTTCAGGTAGACGCGCCTCTTCTCCCGCTTGCCGCCCTCCTGACCAGAAGCAACGCAAGCTTGGGAGATTGGATGCTCTGTTGACGTGCTCCTTGTCGTGATCGTCAGGGATGTAAACAAACGGTCTGTGCATTCAGGGGCTTCCACCTGCAACTTGCATTCTGCGACAAGCCCGGGTCTCAAGAACGGAGGCAAACATCCTTCACCAGCTCAACTTGATACTATTCGACGAGCAAAAACTTCAACCTGAATTGAGAAAGTTCCATGGACTCTAAACTTGGTTTGATTCGCGAATCGCGCTGAGCTATCCCAGACGGCCACAACCGTCCAATCACCAACGGAACAAGTTTGACGTGCATTTGCTATCTGAGCTGGCTGCAAGAATCTCCGCTGAGGTGATAAACACTGGTGTGAGTCACTTTGCATCGTGACCGACGTTGGGTTGGGCATCGGCTTTAGGTCAGGGCCCCCAACGAAGTGAAGTGCATCGTATTCGGTTTCGGCAGCATTTTCTAGGGTTATTTGGGTTGGGTGACTTGCATTAAACAGGGGAAATATGGAATGGTGGCTAGCTGGGGAAGAATGAGTTCTCTTGTTGGTGGGCGATTGGGCGCCGGGGGAAGAAAAAGCAATCACGAAATGGAGGATCCAATAAGAAGAACGATTGGTTCCGCGCGCGTCGCTACCCAACCCCCCAGATGCCATTTATGGAAGGCATAGCGCTGTGTCATTGGGTGCCCTGAAATGGATTTTCGGTGAGACCAAGGCATTGCATTGCGTCAAACGTCCCTTGGGGTCGCCAAGGGTACCCCAACCCACAAACCCAGTCCAAAAAAAGAAGGGAACTCGTGGGGTAGGATTGGGCTGTCGCCACCTTGGCGCATGGGACGGCTAGCGTGGGGATACCATTGCCTTGACTGAAGCCAACCGATGGAGTTTTAAGAACATGCCGCCCGTTGGGTTGCGTTGCGTTCCCAAAAGGTCATGTGGACGTTCCGATCTGCAGCTGCATCAAAGTCTTGGTGCTCGTTGGGCATCGGGTATCGGGTTGAAGCTGAGGTGCTTAGCTTCGGACCACATTGGAGCTCTGGCGAACACAACGGTCAAGGGCTGAGTGAAACGGGCGACTGTGTATGGCATCGGCGTCAGCTTGACCTTGGAGGTTCTACAATCCTCCTGAGAAGGCAATGTAACGGCTATGACAGGTCTAATTATTAGGGCGCAAGTGAGGGAGAGTCTAGGCGTGATGTGATGCTTGGAGTCGTTGTGATGCTATTCGATCGAGACATTTGATGGAGTAGTGCGCTGCATTTTGGCCGTATCGCTGCTCTCATCGGCACACACCAAAACCCGCGAAGGGGTCAAATTTGGGTTATCCGCGTTGCAGATAACGGAAACGGTTGTCGTAAACAAAGTTTGATAACAGCTCGGCATAGAAGCGGCCACATCGTCGGCTCGGTCGTCTTTATGCTTTCTGCTCTCGAGCCGCACTCCAGCCAGGACCTGTGCCGCCGTTAGCAATTCTTTCCCCTCCACAAACCTTACGCCACGCAAAACAACGGCTAAAACTGCTCGTCCACGCTGTGATTACCTGTCCCATTTCTCGCTCAAGCGCATGCCCAAAATGAGGTGGACAACCATCCTCACCCTCAGCGCCACAGCGCACGCCGCCGTCCTCTCCTCACCAACCGACCTACCCGGCCACGTAACCGCCAAAGCGCTGCTTGACCCGACCCTGCTCGATCCGACCATCCTCGAGTCCGACCCAATCCTCGACTTGAATGGAACCCTACCCGAGAGTACCCTCCACCCCCGCGCCGACAACCCCCCCGAGAAAACCCGCGAAATCAAATGCATGAACCACGCCAAAGAGCTCATGACCATGACGCCCCGCCCGCGTATGCCGCCCTACGTCCGCGAGCTACTCGAAAAAGACGCTCTCAAGACCAAGAACCCGTGCCGCAGACCGACGATCACCAAGGAGCACGAGCTATACAAGGAGGATCTGGTCGACTACTGGCGGAGAATGGACCGGTGGACGTGGGATAACATGGAGTTTATCCATGGTATCTGGAAGACGTGCCATATGGTTCCCAAGATTGCGAGGTTGAGAGCGGCGCCGGGGATTTGTCCTGATTTGTTGGGAGGGAAGGAGAAGGAGCCCTGGGAGAAGGAGTAAGGGTTCGCGGAGGGTGTTGTCGGTGGATGAGGAGGAATCGCGGTCGTGTGAGGTTGGGGTTTCGTGAGGAGGGTCGAGAAGAATTGGATCCTTTGTTGTCTGTCAGATTGAGCTTGGGGCTGGGAGGTAGGATACCTGTTTGTGACGCGAAAGTATTGGTTTCTGCAAACGTCGGACGCAATTGTAGTTCAGTCTTGTTCCGAGTCAGGGGTCTCCCGCGTGTCTACAGTAATCATTCAGGAAGAAGCATTCGACAAGAAACGTGGCAGCAATCAACAATAAATGTGCTTGAGATAGCTGGCATCGAATCACACGGAACAAGAACCCTAGAAGACACCAGAAGAAAATACGGCGCGTGGGGTCAAATGAAAGCTGTGACTACCCCGCTCACAAAGATGCGGAAGTGGCAGGTGCAGTTGCTCCTTCCCGTTTCCTCTCCGCGGACCTCACGAAACAAAACAAAACACCACAATCAGTTATCTGAACCATTACATTGTGAAGCAGATGAAATCTCACGACCTGCAGTGCTATGGTAAAGAGATATGTTAGCGGCCTGAGGCGCAGGTGAGACATTTCGCAAGCTTGTCCGTGCTTTCCGATTGCCTGTTGTTTCCGATCCTCTGCCAGAACCGCCGATGCCATCTCCAAACCTTGGACTTGCGGCTCCCCTGATTCCAGTGATTCAAGCCTGCATCGAGTCAGATCCAGAGCCCGAGGCGCCACCCTGGTTACCCTGTTTCGTGCGACGAATCTGGGCACACAAAATTTCCCTTTTCGCATCTCGCGCACGTGACATTGATCACCCTGGCTCAAACTCGGCTCAGTTCCTTCTCAGGATTTGCTCAGGTTGGCTCACCTTTGATCACCCTAATTACCATTTTCAGTAGGCGAAATCACTTCAACTCTAGTCGAGGGGGCCTAGAACTGGTCCAATATATAAAGATAAACAAAATGTGTCTAGAAGCAGGCAAGTTAAGGCCCAAATTTGGGGCCGCTATTGGAAACTGTTAAGAGGCAGCAATGCCCTAATGGCCCGAAATCTAGACCACGGTCCCGAATTTTGCGCAGGATATACCAGTCTATGCCCTAAGATGGTACAAAATAGCCCAGCTCGGAATTTGGGATGGTACATGATATCCCAGCACCGATGGGATGGTGCATGGTACCCCAGCCCGAAGCTTGGGACAGCACCGATGGGATGTCCCACAGTATACCAGTATATGATGGGATGGCTTAAAATATACTGGTACATGCCCTGGGATACATAGTACAGCTAGGCAAAGGAAAAAGGAAAGGAAGCAGATTGTACAGATATAGTGGGAGTCAGCAGCCCCAGAGTGCTCTTGCGGGGCTGTAGCCGAGCCGGAATACCTGACACGGTGTCCACGAAAGAGGAAGGTGGTGTACGAAGTGTTAATCAGGTCGATACTTTAAAGTCTAACCAGCGGATAACTCTTTAACTAGGATTGAAAAGGGACATCCAGTTATCCAAGTAGTTGTTTTTCTCTGGCATTCTCTTAATGAGCTTGCAGGTGATTGGCGGGATTAATCGCATGCGTATATAACTGTTAACATTCCGCTCCTTTCTTTTATGGATCTGTGGCTTACGAAAGTATAACCTCTAGTAATAGCTCACGTATTAATCAACTTAAATAAAGTCTCCCGAGACTCGTAAAAGCCTTCTGGAGGGAGGCAGTCGTCTGGGAAGGTTGCGGCCATGGCAGTAGGCAATCAGGGAGGTGTGACGACCCTTTGGGCCGGAACGACCCGAATTGTCTCCGCAGGGCACCACAGTAGGAATCGGTGCGGACACGGTATCTACGCACATAGTGCTCAGTCGCTCAGTCGGCTCCAACACTGAGCAGCTGAGCAGGAGCACAAGTTACTTCCGCTCTCCTGTAGTATGGATACCATCATCGTGCCCACGATGGAGTGAAGGACCTCTTGGTTCCTCACGCTAGCAATCACTTAGCAAATTCTATTGTATAAGAAGCGATCTACAGTTTGGAACCTCTGGATCCCCGACTTGCTTGACAGTGATACCTCGAGAGTTCTGCTAGCTACCCCTGACCATCTTGCATCTACCCCGAGCCTCTGGACTCTGTCCGCTCAGCGATCTGTCCTCACTAGTGTCACACCCGTGATCCTGGAGCAGGTCGTAACAGATAGCTCAAGTAATTACACCTAATACTCGGCCGGCGACATATCGATACCGTTCTCCGCCCACCGATTACACGTCTATTTGGCAGCATTCTTACCGAGACCGGTGAGCTTCACTTCGTAGCCGTAATAGTTAGACCAGTTATTGATAAACTTAGCGTTGAATGAGTTGGTACGGATGGTTTCGTGCTGGGAAAGGACTGGGGGCCACTGTGTTTCTTGGCGGAGGAGAGCCTTTCTGTGCGGGTGACGGGGGGCGTTGAAATCACGCTGGCAGCCAGATGCAAAGCCCGCGAGAGGTAGGAGGGGTAGCAAGGACCTCATCTTGACATTGACCACCCTTGAGGAGTCAACGCGGCACGTTTCGGGTGGGGTGCCGTGTGAACAGAGACTCTAAATCTAAATCATGTCATGTCGAACCAGCACGCAGGCGTCGTAAACAAAATAAAATTAACGCCTGTCAAATGTAGGGGGTATCATGCCCTGAATGCGTACGAGAATTAAAACCCTATCCCGCCCAGTATCCCGTCCATGTGATCATTAGGTAATTACAATTCCTTTTTTACCACACCTTCAAAAACGCTACCGCAGTTAAAGCATGGCTGCAAACGCAGCCAATCCCGCCAACCATGGAACAACCGCTTGTGCGGCACCGGCCGTGTAAACGCCGGTCGGCTTGGCTCCGCCGGGATAGTAGGCACCCGTCCCGACCGGAGCCGTGGTCGCCAGCGTAGTCGGGGCTCCTCCGCCAACGGGCACAGCGCCTCCCGTCGGTCTCGGCGGCCACGGCGCAGGCGCAGCTCCCCCGCCATGGGGGCCACCCTCGGGTCGGCCAGGAACACCGTTGCCCCCTCCGAATCCAGAATGTCCGCCGGTAGGATGCGGGAATTCCGGTGCGTCGCTGGGCCGTCCGGTCGGGACAGCGCCGTTGGGTCCACTGCCAGGTGCGACCGGCTTGATGGTGATGGGGAGCCTGGTAGTGATGGTCTCGCCGGGCTTGCAGCCGCTGTAGCCACCGGTGAGAGGGCAGATGTAGGTCTGGGGGATTTCGTAGGTGCCCGTGGTCTGTGGGCACATGGTGGTGGTGACGGGGATGATCTGGGTAGTGACGGCGCCGGTGTGGCAGTTGGTGATGTGCGGGGGGCACGAGGTGATGGTGAAGATGTCGGTGTAGGTGAAGGTGATGGTGTCGACGGGAGCCGAAGAGGGAATAGTGGTGACGGAGGCGTCGGCAGAGGAGCGGTGGATGTAGGAGGAGACAGGGGCGGAGCTGGATGTCGGGATGGAAGAGGGCGCCGAGCTGGGGAGAGCGGCGGAGCTAGAAACAGGTGCCGATAAGGTGGGGGTGGAGCTAACGGGGGCGGAGCCAGGGACGGAGCTTTCCTCGGGGCAGTAGCTGGACTCGGGTGCGGCGGACGACTCGCTGGGAGTGGCGCTAACGATGGAAGAGCTGGGTACAGAGCTTGGCGCAGAGCTTGGTGCAGAACTGGGCGCAGAACTGGGATCTTCCTCGGCGCAGTAGTTGGACTCGGGCGCGGACGACGACTCGCTGACGGGAACCGAGAGAGATGCCGATGCCGAGATCGAGGGAGGAACCGAGATGGATGATGACACTGAGACTGAAGACACTGAAGAAACGGGTGCGCTAGACGAGACAGAAATACTGGCGGGCACCGACGAGCTGACAGGGACTGACGAGCTGACAGGGACTGACGAGCTGACAGGAACCGAAGAACTGGCAGGAACCGAAGAGCTGGCAGGAACCGAAGAGCTGGCAGGGGCCGACGAGCTGGCCGGAGGCGAAGCACCGCAACCGCTCTCGGTGGGAGGACCGCCCGCGCCGGCATTAATGGCGACGAGGTTGGTGCCGCAGTTGGCCGACTGGCCGAGGTGGACCTTTCTGTTATCCCAATCGTACACGACATAGGCCGAGCGCAAAAAGGTGTCGCCGAGAACGGGGAAATCGTCCTCAAAGGCGCCCAGCATGCAGGTGGTGCTGTCGGGAACGTGCCAAATAAAGTCGTAGTAGGGCACCTTGATGGTCTTGGACGAAGAGCCATCGCCAAAGATAAAGTCGATGCTACCTCCCTCGCCGGCATCGAGACAGTCGACCGTGTACATGTCAGCCGAGGCCACGTACGCGGCCGAGGGGAAGGCCGAGACAAGGGTGTTGAAGATGGCGGTCGGCAAGGCGCTGAGGGTGTAGCCGCTGTCGAGAAGCACCGTCAAGCCCGGTCCGCCGGAAGCGAGAACCTCAACCACATCACCGTTGACCTGGTTCACCTTGATTCCCGCGAGCTGCACCCACCAGCGTGTGTAGCCATCGGGCGACTGGGCCGCTGGCACAACGGGGAGGCTGATGAGCTCGCCCTCGAACTTTTTGGTATCGACACCGCCAAAGATGACGGCACCGTCAGGACTGCCGAAGCCACGCAGGTCCATGCTAAAGGCGCGGCTCTCGGTGAAGCCCTGCAGAGCAAGACTATCGATGACGTACGGGTAGGGGCTGGCCCAGCCATTCAGGTCCGGCCCGGCACCCATGATGCCCACCATGGCGTGGGAGGAGGAGTAGGCAGCACCAAAGATCTGCTGGCTGATGGTGGCCGATCCAAGCCGGACAAAGTCCCCGACGTATTCAAAGTTGGCAAATCCGGTCCCGTACGTGACAGATCCCTGGACGCCATAGTCGACAAGCGTGGTAGAGAAGGTGAATCTCGGCTGGGCACTGCAAAAAGCCGGCAAGCTCGCCTGGGAGCAGGTGGGGTTGACCCACAGTTCCGAGGAACCCGTGTCGAACTGGACCGGCACCGTCTGCCCCGGCGTGCCCAGGTTGATGTTGACCGTATACAGTGTGCCGGATCGCTGCGCAAGGGAACCGACCTCGATTTGCCTCTTGGAGAACTTGCCGATGGGCGAGCCACCCTCGTTGGCCGTCACGGGGAACCGGATGAGGCCGGGCTCCTGCACGATGCGCGTGTCGCCAAATAGCCCGTCGAAGGCGAGCGCTGTGGTCGGCAGCACCGCCGCAAGATAACGAAGGGAGGAGGACGACATGGCGATAAAAGAGTGGATCGCAATGACTCCAACAAGATAGGTAGGTAAAGACTGGATGGGCTCACAAGCAACCATAAAAATGGCAACTTGACTCCCGGATGTGCTAATAAGACAGGATAGGAAACACGCTTGCCACGGCGGTGACAGACACTCTCCTTTTTGACATGTTTGCCTTGGCCCCGACTTCACGGGTTCTCAGCAGCGGCGTCCCCAAACGTGCATCGCCCAGTGGAAATTGGCTGCCAGGGGCCCCCCAATCAATGGTGCCCGTTGCAGGTGCATCACACCTGGGACCTGAGCGCCAAAGGTCCGAAAAAGCCCAGTGGCTTGCCAAGAACTGCACGCCACCACGCCAGAGGGGGATAGCTTGCGCACTTTATAGGGGCGCCGAAGCGGCTGGCAACGCCCTAACGATCTGGGTTTTCCTAATGTGGGACCTCAGCGCCACGGTGCCAACGTTCCTGTCAGAAACCCCTTATTTCTGACAGTTCCCCTGGCAGCCCTCGGCAAAGAAGAAACACGACGAGACTCGCCACCAGGAATGCAAAAAAGACATCCAGGAAAGGAGTGGTGTACGTCGACAAAGTTGTCTACGTCCCCCAAGCGGCTGTCGTGAACACGACTGTCGAAAGAACGGAAACATGCGAAGTGGTTGTTACTACGAAGGAGATCGATAACCTGGAAACTCCCGTGGCCGCGACCATTGAGACAGTTTTCGTTCCGGGACAGGCAGAAGTTGTGGTGGAGAAGGTGGAGGTCCTGGTCGAGGTTGAGAGAGTTGTGGAAGTCATCAAGGAGGAGGAGAAGCGGGTTGAAGTGGAAAACAGGGTAGAAGTTGAATAGAGGTCTCAGTTAAGAAGGAGACAAAGCCGATGCACCCGTGGTCCCGGAGAGACTCGGATGGCGCAAGCGAGTAGTGAGGGGAACAAAAACTTTGTGTGAGTCCAATTACATCGCTTGACACTGATCAAATTAACAGAGCTAACAGCGTTTCAATCAAGGAGGTGACGACAGTAAATCCATCCTGTTGTTGTCAGTGCGAAAGAGGAGACGGTCGAAAGGAGAAGTTGTCACAAGTGCAGAATGTTGAGCCTGACGTCGCAAGGCAAGAAGGCCGTGTAGAGACTCGTCCTGTGCGATGGACTGTTGGGCGCCTGAAGTTTTAGCGATGTGCCTTGGGGCAGAATGTTGTCGAGGATGTCGGAAGTATCGCCTGGTTTACTAAGTTCAGTAGACTGTCCCAAGAGGCGGCAGGAAATCCTTCGGTGCGCCATTACGCGTGTGGTAAGTTCACAAGACGCGCGATGGCGAGAGAAAGTTGGTCGAGGTTCGCAAGACGCGCTGGCTGCAAAGTACTCAATAGTTCCTAAACCGACGCGTCCTTGTCGCGTCAGATTGTCGCTGGACCTTGGTTGGTGTGGCGCGATGAGTGCTTTGGTATCGGGGCGGCGAGGCCGGTTCATCTCGAAGGGTTTGTTAGACTTACTTGACTGGAGGCTGATAAAAGATTGTTGTCTGAAGCAGCTCTTGACTGGTGAAGTTGGTTGGGTGTGGGTTGGTCCTGGTTGAGGGAAAGGTCGCAAGCCAGCTTGTGGATGTAGGTTGGTGGGGGGAAGGAAGAAGGAGAGTGGAAGGTGGGGAGAGATGGTGGAATTTATACCTGTCACTGAGAGGTCCCGTCGATTTGAGCCAAATGTGGGCCCGTTTGAAAAGGAAAGAGCTCTCCATTGAGTGAATGACGCCCTTTCCATCTGATCAATGGCAGTGGGTCAATAACAACAATACCCGGCGTGCATGTGACCAGACCACGAAATTCCCTTTTTAGTAGCTCGCCGATGTGACATTGCTCGCTTTTGCTCAGGCTCGGCTCAGTCCCTGATCAAGATTCGCTCAGGCTGGCTGTTATGAGCTCCCATGCGTATAAATACATCATATCATAACCTCGTGTGAACCACCATCGGAGTTATTGCACCACTTTTAGCATTCCGTTTCAGAAACAGTCTGCTAATATTACGGTAAATGTTTGGTCATGCACTTTGTTGTCGGCTGTCATCAAAAGCGGTACCCCGTCGCTTGTGGGGTTTTACGTCGGTCCCCGCCCCCGCTACTAAGGGAGCCATGACGCTGACCAGGTCAACTTGTCAGCCAGTTTGATGCTGACAAGACTGAGGTAATTTAGTCGTCGAGCTTCCCAAGTCGATCGGAAAAGTTTCTTTCCATATGAGTTGTCCCACTATCCAGTAGGTATAATAAGCACCAAGTTAATCGCT
Organism: Cercophora sp. LCS_1; assembly: GCA_036250225.1. NCBI lineage: Eukaryota > Fungi > Ascomycota > Sordariomycetes > Sordariales > Lasiosphaeriaceae > Cercophora > Cercophora sp. LCS_1. Next base: position 1,107,330 of record JAPZLL010000004.1, read on the forward strand.
TCGTAACCGGCAGGCCTACAAGCTTCTTTTCATCAGCTGACGGGGAGGATGATGAGATTGGGTCCAGCGGCCAAGACCATATAGCATAAAAGCAAAAAAAAAAAAAAAAAAAAAAAAAAAAAAAAAAAAAAAAAAAAAAAAAAAAAAACAGTCCTATATACCTAGCTGAGACGTATACACCTTCTTGTGAAGCAATGTTCTTGGCTCCTCATACTAGCAAATAAAGTTCATTATCCACAATCTTAATACACCTCCCATCGAGCTCTTTGTCAGAACAAACCTAATGTGACAGTAACCTGACTACCCGACCTAGCGGAAACCTTCGTTCTTGCTGTTAAATACCCTTAAGGGTCTTGCCTTGTTGTCTGTGTCCCTTCGGGCACAGGCTGTGACGAGCAACTTCGAAGCAACCCGGCTACCTTTTCCCAAGCCGACATCGACCGCGCTTTTCCTTCCGCCATCCCGAGTGGAGACACGCCGCTCACATCATGAACGGAGGGATCTATACGTGAACTGCCCTTGATCAGTGAAGTTGCAATCCTGAATGCATCATGGCTGGGCTGTGCGTTGACGGCGTGCCAGAGTGCAGCTCGTCCAGCATCGTCGACTTCGCTGCCGTCCAGCTCGCCCGTCGCAAAACAAGACTCTATGACTGCCGATACATCGACATTTTTGACTGAAGGAGCTGCTGCCATATCGTGGAGTATAGTCCAAAAGTGCATCTGTCTCTTGTGGGCTCGAAGCAGCAGCTTCAGAGATTCGACGTGGCGGTTTATAGCCGCGATGCACATCGGCGAATTTGAAAGTTCCCAGTAGTGGTTCGAATTGGACAGGAGTGAAAGATCTACTGCCCCTTTCTCTAAGATGAGCCCGACGACACCATCAACCCCCATCGATGCAGCGTGATAGAGAGATGTTTCGCCGACGTCGTTCGTCAATGAGATATCATTAATGAGTGCATGTGCAACCGTTTGATCTGTCGACACGATAGCATCCTCGAATAGGGTTTGGGCCACCCTTCCCTTTATCTCCGCGTCTGAAATGAGCTTGAGCAGCGCTAGGGCGATTGAACCGTCCGCCCGCAGACTGGGATTATGATCTATTATCCCTTCGATTCGGCGGTCACTGAGCATTCCTCTATGTCTGTCTGCTAAGAAGAGTATCAGTGTCAAGTCGCCGTAGTCGTGAAGGGCGGTGAGGATATCGCATTTTTCGGGAGGAAGAAGTTGTAGGCCGCCTTTCCAGAACAGAAAATCTCTTCCAAAGGTTGGTGAGTTCACCGAAGCTTTATCGTACGTCTTGCACATCTCGTCGATTGCAGCGTGAGGGTCTTGGATGAGACCACGGCTCGGAGTCTCGATCTCAGATTCAAGGAAAGCCCGGAACGCGTGTAGGCTTCTGGTAGCCACTGAAGCAAAGAGCGGCAGCCCGTAACGTTCCTGTTCCACCTTCAGGTAGCTCCCGCTGCCGACGGGAAGGCAGCGGATGAGGTGTGCAGAATCACTCTCCGCAAGCACGTAGAGCATGCTTATGTTTGATGAATAGCGACGGATGGGGTATCTTTCAAGAGTGTTTCTCACACTTATCCAGCGAGAGAGCTGAAAGTTCTCAAGGAATGTTTTCTGGCTGACGCCTGCTCCTTCTGCTGAGTCTGCGTGAAAAAAGAGATTTTCTATGGCATATCTCACGAATGGGTATGCCCGTAGTATCTCATTGCGACGGGTGGTGCCGTTTTCGGGCGACACTGACAGCTCCTCGCTGTTGATGGGATGGATGGCATTGATGTTGACGTAATCGACACAACATTGCTTCAGCCGATCGTGGCTTGTGCCTTCGAAATTAGTTTGAAGCTCTGGCCAAATCCCGACAAGGCCCCGTTCCTTGAGCAAGAAATCCCTGACAGATTCGTGAATGTATTGAACAGTTGGTATCTTGGATTTCGTAATCTCGACGAGACCTTTAGATGAGCTGAGCAGGAACTTCTCGATGTCGCTTTGGGTGACTTCGTCGGCATTCCAGCTCTCGAGAATATCTGGTTGCGTGCCGGAGAGGATTGCAAAATAAAGCTCCTCGGGCCGCAGGGGCTTCCTGGCGAACATAACCCACTGAATACAAACAACAAGCCGGTCCGTATTCAGACTGTCGCGAGTCAGGATATCGCGAAACAGCTCGTGTAGCTTGGCGGGGATTTGCTGGAGCTTTTGCCGCAAAGCATGCATGTTGCCATCGTCGTACTCTTTATTGAGAATGTTGACCACAAGGAAGACCCGCATGAATACCCCTGATGATTTATTTCTCTTGGACTTGGGCTCGCACCTCCTCTGCAATCCTAGAGTGCCCGATTCGGAGCTCCGTGTTGAGATAGCTCGCGATGTCTTCGTTGTGCCCCTCCTGGCCTTCCAGAACAAGACTCAGTCCTAACCTTTGCGTGATATGGGGGTAATGTCGGCTCGAAAAGCAGACGTGGAATCGTATGTCACTGGAGACGCATAATTCGCCGAGGTACTCAAAGTACGAGATCATATCGCGGACTTCTTGTTCATCGCACTCGTCCAAGGCGTCGATGAAACAGATGATGGGCCTGTTCTGCTTGGACATCTGCACCACATGCCCAAACAGTTCCTTGAGCGTCTCAACGCTCCAGTGATCGATGCTGGTCGGAAGTCCAGGTAAGTTGAGATCACCAAGTCCGCGCTGTGTCTCTGGAATGCGTTCGAGGAGCTGGATTATGAGTGAACGGAAAAGCCCGGTCGTCGACCTCTCGAGTGTTCCGCCTCGAGCGTTGAAGAAGAAGGACAAAACTGCTGCGGTTCCCATCGTCCGCTTGGCGTTTGCAAAGATGTATTTCATAAATGTCGACTTTCCTGCACCCGGCTTTCCTTTGATCCATAAAAAGCCGTGGTGCTCGTTGACTCTGGCGGCTTCAAGCCAGTGGAGGTACTCTGACTTTGTCAGAAACCACTTACAGCTTTTTGCATGAGCTTTTTTGATGCTCATCTGACGGGAATCAATTTGGTCGAAGCGAAGCACTTCCAAAAGCATTTGGGCCTGGTTCTCGCGGAGAGCGCTCTCCTGAGCTGCTGTAGCCCGTCTTCTCCTTGTTTGACCCTGATCCTTGACATTGGACGCCATGCGCTGGAGCGCCTTGACAACCTTCTTATACTCGACATCGTCGTGTCCGGTGAATCGATACATGTCCATATGGTTCCTGGCGATGTGTTCGGTGATTTCGACATTCGGCGAATTGAGATAGGATGAAGTGTCGTCCACAACCTTGCGACCATTGAGTGCCTTCAGGCCTTGTTGTTCCTGGAAGGAGTGGATGAACCAGCCCTCCCTATGGGCCATAGGTACAAACTCGTCCCTTAGCTCACGGAGGCGGTCGGACGACGGAAGCAGCGAGTTGACAATTTGCTGGGGAACCGAGAAACCAGCTATAGTTGCGACCAACTCGGTGGTTCGCCGAAGAAAGCCCAGTGGGTCGGCCCCGCTGTGAGGCGTGCCAAAGAACATGATACCTGTGGTTGACTCGAATACTTGGTGGAGGTGACTTTGGCCCAACTGACACCCGCTCGATCTCCGAAGCATCTCCTTGATCACGATGCCGCCTAGGCTGTGTACGACAAATAGCAAGGGCCGTGATGGGTCGCTCCGACGGTCAGCCTCCAAGGTGACGAGGAAATCCCATGCAATGTCGTAGATGGTGCTCCTGCTGGCAGCTGGGCCAATCCAATGCCGAATATTGGTATCGTAGCCGTAGGTCAGAACTCGGGCGTCTGGGATGCTCTGAGGAAGCAAGTCGCGCGGCCAAAAGACCGCATGAGCAGGAGAGCACCGGCCAGGTTGTAACAGGAAGTTGAGCTTGCGAGTTTTACTTGGTGGTTGTGCTGCATCGTCTTCCTCGTTTGCGTTGGCATCTAGCCTGTTGCCCTTCTTGTTGGTCCATGTTCTTTCGGGGTGTCCAGTGAACCCGTGCACAAAGACAATGCTGCAGGGTCAGCTGTGGCCTGTTCTTTGCGTCTGAAGTCTAGGATTTGGTGGCTTACTCGATAGATGGTTCTGACGGGTCAAAGACAGTTGTCAAGCCAGAGGAAGGAATCCCCCCAGCGGCGCCGGACGTTCTACTCATGTCAGACACACCGTGTATCCAGCCTGAGTCTGAACGGTGGTTGTGAGGTGCGGGGTATCGAAAGGTTGCCTGGAACCCTGGCTGCCTCCCTTGCCGCCTCTAGAAGCGCTGGGCACCCTTGCTGCGCCACCAATCGTTTTTGTGTCGTTGCTAGCAGTTCACCGGTCTTTTGAAAGTTTAGATCGCCCAAAGAATATCCGAAAGGCATCTAAATTACATATTCATGCCTACTTGGATCTAGAAATAGCAGTCCTGGTTACTTGGGGAGCTCTCGTTTCAACTGCTCCATGTCGAGCTTCAAACGCTCAATCTCCTCAGCGTTGTCCAAGCTCCCTTGCCGAAGCCGACCCATGCCTTCGTCCGTTTTGTTCACAAACTAGGTACTACAAGTTAGACTTCTTCTCTGGGGAATATTTTTGCTGCGGGAGCGCCTGGCAGACCCCAGGTAGTTTAGCATACTCTAGGTAGCTTAGCAAACCCTGGGTAGCGCAGTGAACCCTGGGGAACGTAGCAAATCTTGGGCAACTACCCGGCGTGCGGCGGAAACTTACTTTTTGAAACAAGGCGTCAGTTGCCTCCAAGCTGCCCTCAATCGCAGCCGCGTTTTCATTGATCTCGTCAATGCTCTCGGCTGTTTGCTTATCCAAATTTCTCAATGCCTCCTTCGTGATGCCCATGAACAGTTTATGGTCTTTGCGGGTTTCGCCGATGGCTAGCTTCAACTGGCCATATTGCGTGGTGGCCGTCTTGCCAACCTCTTCGATGGTCGTCTTCATTTCGGCTAGGTTTGCCTCAAGACGCTCCACGGCTCTGGTCACAGACTGCATGTGTTCCGCCATTTTGTTGATGAGCTTGACCATTTCCTCTTGAGCTTCCTCCTTCGGCTTGCCGGCGACATCGTAGACACGCTTCTTGCCGCGAAGCGGCGCTTCGTTGGGGTCCATTGTGTCGGCAGGTTTCTAGTCAGAATACTATCCCCATCAGCAAGAGTGCAACAGGCAGAGTAAGTCACTTGGGTGGCCCCGGTAGCTTGCATCCATCGAAGCCCCCTACTGTCCCGGGCCTTCATCAGCGCGAGAAGTATTCGGCATCACCCGATTTCTTCTTGCGCCTCAGCGGAGGGTATGTAGTACAGTTAATGCCGCTTCCCCAACACTTATGATCCTTGCTTCGTTCATGGTTCTGACCTGCACACCGAGCTTTGTAAAAGGTCTTCGCTCAAGGTGATCCGGCACGCAGCCCGCACTCAAAAGAGTGATGAAGCTTCGATGGCCCCTACCCGAACTGGCAAACCTGTCGCTGTGATGCAAGGCCACGCACAGCCAGGGGAACCCGCGGACCAGGCAGAGTTCCAGCCAGCGTTGATGGGATAGTAATGTCGTGCAATTAAGACCGTCCGCCAGCAGCCAAGGGGGATAGACTTACCAGGCGCGTGAGGAGCGCTGTATTGTCAGAAAAAAACTTTGCAAAGGTCTGCCGAGAGTTGGTGCCTCAAGCGGCGTCGTGGTCTAGGGGTGAAGAGAAGAGAAGTTGTCTCGGATGGCGCTGTGGTTGAAATTTGGAAGAGAAGAGAAGTCGCTATGGTTGGGAGGTGAAGAGAAGGGAAAGGGAAGGTGTCGTGGTTGAGAGTTGAGGTGAGGTGGAGGGGAGTCTCCTCAAGTGGCAGCTTAGTTGGAAGGTGGAAAAGAAGAAAAATTGACCCCTCGCCTTGGAAAATAATAAATACCTAGGCAGGTATGGCCGGGTCCTGGAGCCAGTCCACGATGAGAGGTGGGGTACGCTGCGTGCACCCTCAGAAGATCGACAGTCGCCTCATCCTGAGAGAGGATGAAATATGGCTCTTGCCTTTGAAGAAGAGACCCTTCTTTCGCACGCCCCCATTTTGCTTCCTGTCACACCGTGCCCACCCATAACCCTAGCCCGCAACTGAGGTTACTCTGGAATTTATCATCCTCATGATCTTGAAATCCTTGGTAAATTTGGAAGTTTCAACAAACCCAATGCTAAGCCTGCCGCACATACGGACCAACAACTACTGCTGTGTTTGTAAATGCAGAAGTCGCGATATCTACCTTGGCGTTTTTGTGTTTCACCGTATGAGTCCCGCATCTTTTGGAGCACGTGCATCCCAAATTTCAAGGCAAAAACACCGAGTCCAAAGTGGTGATAGTTTAGTATTGTTTGTGTGCATGTTCCATAGCGGTAAGTTTTGTGGCGCCAGCAGCACGTACAAATGCATTGATGGCTTTCATTGAGTGATGAAAATTCACAGAGACTATCTGGGCACTTGAGGGGCCGCTGATGAGAAGTCACAAAATTCAAATGACCAGGGTTATGTGTGAGCACCGTGGAATAGGAAGCAAAATGGGGTGCGCAAACAAAGGCACTCTTGCGGAGAGCGGAAACTTCTGAGTTGTTGTTCCTGCTTTTAGAACCGAAATTCCCGTGCTGGCCCACTCAGTGAGGTGGCGACCCGCCAAGGGCAAAGATAGGGTGCAAAGAGAACCGCCAAAAATATTGAAACACACTTTGGAAGACGGCGAGAAATAGCTCTTGCCCGCCCCCCGACGAGAAGACGGCCACAGGTTGTTCCTGCCTTGAAAAGATTTGGGAAATCTGCGTTGGCTCGCCCAGTGACGTGGTGAAACCCACGGTCGACTTGTTGAAATGGGACGAAAATTCATTTGGGGTGGAAAAAAAAAACCCCCAAAAAAAAACCGACCAAAATCTTCATTAGGACTGAATCTTTTGTGGCTCATTGTCGAGTTCCATCTCAACATATGAGTGTGACCGGTGCTCTTTCTCAAGGTTTCTTTATTTAGGGTCCATCCAGATGGATCCAAAATGACCTCCAAGTCAAATGCCATTCTCTACATCCTCACCTCGAGCTCCTCGATGCTCAATAGAGCTTTTTGTGCTAGACGAATTCTCCCTCAGATCTCGCAACTGCGTTTACTGTAGTGAATTTTAAAGATATGTTCGTGGCCACGCAGATTACCTAGTCTATCGCAAGTTACCCTAGATTCCGAGACCCTAGTACGGGGGAAGCTAGAAATATAGATGAAGCTAGACTTGGCCCGGTAAAACTGTTGGACGTTGGAGGAAGGTGTATGATGCATACCTAGGCCTTAAAGCCTTTAAGGCCCTGTAGATCCACGGGACTCACTGCCAACCGTCGTGCAAATTCAAATGCGTGGACCTAGCACAGGGTAAGAAAACAAGCTCGATGTAGGGTAGGTAGGACAGGGCATGGGAAATTGCAGTATAGGCGTGTTGAAGCGAAAACTTCGGTTGATGCTCAATCAGGCGGCATTCGGTCTTATATTCGACATTTCCCAAGAGTGGGTACCTGATTGACCCCAAAATCAGTGTTTCTTTTTTATATTCTGAAAGGTGTTCAGTCTTATATTCAACAATGCGAGCCTACTTGGTGGGTCACCTTTCAGGCAGCCCTGAGCCCTAGAAGGGTGCTGCTCAAAGTTTGCTTTCTTGGCGTTGTTCTGTCTCATTGTAACTTCGCTGTAGGCGCTTCTGGCGTTCAATAACTCACGTTGTAACTTTTCAACAGGTATGTAAGTAGAAGAGGAAAACGTCTCGCGCTAGCAATTCATGCTATGGTCCCCTTATATTCGTACCCTGAGCGCGGCGCCCGCCAAAAAGACCAAAGTGCTCGTGCATCCGTCAACTTGGTATCCGCATCCACACCATCATCCGACTTAGTTCCTAGCAGGGGGAAATCCGAGGTGGCCCCCATATCAAGCGCCATGGACGCAATTCCATCATTTAGCTCCTGGATCGCATCGCGAGTCTTGGCGTTCTCTCGTTGAAGTTCTTCGACCTCACTCCTGGCGTCCTCGATGAGCTGTCATTTGAACAGAAGGTCAGCCTAGTCGAAAGCTCTTCGTTGAACCATCGCTTACTCTCATGTTGGTCTTGATATCGGTATCATGCTTATCAACACGATCCGCTCGAAACTCCCCCATGCGCTTGACATGCTCAATCTTGGCTTTGACAGCCCGTTGCTGAGCCTTCACATCGTCCCTAGTTCTGGCAATCGTGTCATCGAAATCCCTCAACTTCTTGCTAAAAGCCTCTTGCTCCTGCTTCTGGCGGTTGAGCGCATCCCCCACCGGGCCCATCGCTTGCTGTACCGTCAAGGAGACTTGTCGTTTTGTCTCCGCCTCGACCGTTGCCATCATTATCTCCAGCGTGTCACCCTGTGCTGATTCAACGATCTCAGGGAGCTGTTTTCGCAGTTCCGCTGCAAACTCCTGTCTGATCTCCCGCTTGAACTCTTGCATCATCGCTGCGATCTCGGTCTTGAGGAAGGGTCCTAGAACGTCGATTGCACGCTTGACGAGCGGAGATTCGTTGTTGAGATCGTTTGCGGGCATCGTGGAAGAAGGGGAGGCGTTCGGTTCGCGGTCCTAAGAAAAAGAAACGTCCCTCTCAGCAAGAGCTAATCATTGCATACTGAGTAAGTCCCGCCAAGTCGACCCCCCCAGCCTCACCGCGCATCAAAGTCCATCCCTGTTGCTCAAAGTGCCATCATCAGCCCGGCCACAAACCAGGAACCACCCAGGTTATGTGGCAAAACCTCGGCGGCAAGCGGCGGGACCAAAATGAATATCGCTTCCCCCACACTTATAGTCCTTGCTTCGTTCTTGGTTCCGCTTCCACACCGAACATGATGCAAGGTCGTTGCTCAAGGTGTTTCGGCACGCGACGCACCCCCCGAGAGGGGTGTGGACTTTGATGGCCCCTACCCGAGCTGGTATTTGTATTAAACCTGTCGTCGTGACGCAAGGCCGTTCACGACCAGGGGGATCTCTGCTGACCAGGCTGAGATCCCTACCAGCGATTGTGGGGTAGTAGTGTTGATGCGAGAGCGCAGAGGCGTCAACAACCGAGCCGGGATGAGTGGGACTTACCATGTCTTTGTTTGTAGTTGTGGTTGGGGATGGTTAGGTTGAGTAGTACTAAGGTTGAGGCTGTGGAGGAGGGCGGAAGTTGGAGGTGTCTTGTGACAGCTTGGGGGCCTGATGGTCGAGGGAAGCTTGGATTATTGTCAGCTTAAGAAGAAAAGAAAAGGAAAAGGAAAGAGGGTTGTGGCCGACTGGTAGAAATAACCTGGAAGGTACCCAGGCCAAAGTCCAATGGGTCGGGTGCGGTGGTTCACCGCCTTCCCAAAGAGGTAAGTGGGTCCTGACGTGGCCAGGCTGTGAATGTTTGAGGTTGAGAGCGTGGTGGGGTTCTTGAAGCGTATGGATCGCTGTCCAATGGCGAGTCTTGAAGATTCTGGGCCTCTGGCCAGAATACTGGAATAAGGGCATGTGATGACGATGGGGAAAGAGAACCGTCGGGAAAGAAAAAAAAGGTGCCTTTATACCTCGACCCGGCCACGGCGCAGTACGTTGCGATGTTCTGGATTATACCGGTGAGTCAACAGACAGAGTTAAAATGGATTGAGCGAGCGAGCGCCATGGTGATGGTAGTCTAAGATTCTCGAGGCCGAGTCTCGATTCGGGGCGTCCATTTGCCCACGGAAGCTGACATGTGCTTCTTGCCGCCACGTGTTTTTCGAAGGGTCGAAGGATGGCGCACCGGGGCCGAGTTACGGATACTGATCATTTCAAGGGCAAGCCTAGAGGGATGTTGAGTCAGGAAATCTTGCGGCGACCTCAATGAGCCCAAACTATGGTGCGATGTTGATAGTTCGCATAGACTGAAACGGGCGCTCGCTTGGATTAAAAAGGATACCGGAATACAGCTTCGGTTTTTCAGGCTCCCTTGGTCCTACATTACGCTGTCTCATCGATGTGACGTGCCAGCAGCAATCTGCCCGATCGGCTTGATGATATGTGGACTGCTGAGGTTTGTGAGTGGTCTTCTTTTCGCAGGACTGTGACACGCCCCGCATGGTACTCCTCCGCCTTAGTCATCTGTGCAATCCCAACTCCAAAAATTGCTCCAGCTCAGACCCTCCAAGCGGAACAAAGCAAGAAAAGGCGGTGAGGATAAGCAGCAAGGTATGAGACAAGGATGACATTATGACCCAAAATATTGATCAACAAACCCGCCAGTTGCAACCATTGTTTGCAGATCAAATACAAAAAGGCACCCATCATCCAAAAAATATCCAAAATATACAAACACTATTCCTCATATCTCACCCTCATAGTCGTCGGGATCGGCCAATACGATCTCTGATCCGCAGTCATGTACACCCTCAGGCCGCTCCAATCATGAGCGCCCACACGACCGACTTGGCCGTTCCAGTGCGACGCGGGGAAGCTTTTCAGCTCCCCGCGGGGCCCCTCCACTCTCTTCAAGCCCTTGAGGCCTACCACGGCCTTGAAGATAGCGGTCATCATCACCCGACTCATTCCTTCGCCCAAACAACGATGCGGGCCAGACCCATAGTGTACGTACGAGTCCAGTGGGCGGTCGAGCTTGACTGTTTCCGGGTCAGGGAACGCAGAAGGATCATGCGAGGCCGAGGTCAGATCCACAAAAATACGAGTGCCAGATTTGAGAGTACAGGTCTTGGGCTCTGGGTTCTCGACGGGGGCCGGGTTAAGGAACGTCGGGTCCTTAGGGTCAGGCTTGCATGGAGCATAGTCGGTGACTGTCTGATCGGTGGCGAGGTCTCTATAGAGAGCAACAGTGCCTCGGATACGAGAGCCTTCAAGCATGCTAGAGGGAGTTAGTAAACACGCATGGACAATAGGCCAAAGGATCAACTTACTACTTCGTCAAAGTGCCATCAGCCTCTTTCGTGTTGAGATGAGCAAGCCTATACAGCTCGGGGAGATGGCTCGCCCCGGGACCAAGATAGTAATCCAAACACTGCGACAGCAACTGCGTCTGGTTGGCGACACCAGCGCACACTGTTTGCAAGATGGATCCATAGACGGCCTCCTCTACTGAACTGTTCTGGGCAACGATATGCTCAATGAGCTTGGGGCCGAAGCTGGGGAGCGATGGCTCGGCGGTTCCATTGGCGTGAATGGCGTTGTCGACCTTCTTTGCCAACTCGTATAGCTTGCCACCCTTTGCCTTGGCAACAATGAGAGCAGTAAGTTGCTCAGCTAGCTTCTGGGCCGTCTGGCGAAGCTTGAAGGAGCTTGCAACATCGCCGTCAAAGAAGATGCTGGCAAAGATGGCAAACAAGACTCTAAACATCTCCTGCTCACTATAGATCCCGTGCGGGTTGTTTGCTGTCTTCATGGGCAATGCAAACATCGTTGCCATCACATGTGTGGTGGAGAGGCTAAAGATATCGCGAACAACATCCACCTCATGCGCCACCTTTCCGTCGACAACGAGAGGGATGCTGTACTTGCCAAGGAGCTGCGCCGTTTTCTTTGCGCAGAACGACTGGATCTCCTCTGCCCAGCTGCCCGACTTGTAGAGAGACTTGGTAACCCGAGCCCTGTTCGCGCTGTTTGCTTCCAGGTCACCGGATAGCGCAAAACTCTTGGCAAACTTGTCGGCAAAGTCTGGAGTCCCACTCAAGATGGCTTCACCCCAGGTTATCTTGAAATCCTGTTGATTGTTAAGGATAGCGAGGCCTGCTTTGTGGGAGTGGATGAGGATCAAGTCGTCTTTCCGCTTCGGCTTCTCCCAGGAGTACTTGATGGCACTGCCCAGGCCATCGTGGATCTTCTTGTTCTCCGAAGGGACCACGAGGGGAAAATGGGCGTAGATACTATTCTGGGAAAAGTGGTTCGGAAAGGCTCGGAAAAAGAGCTTGTGAATGACGTGACCATTGTTCACTGCCGGGTCTGAGTTGGCTTCATTGTAGCTGGGCGATATCAGTAACCGAGAACCGCGAGAACACCTAGGGCTACTTACCCCCAGTTAGTGATATTCTTGGGCGTATAGTCCACGGTATAGAAGCGATCACCACGGATTAGAGAAACAGCGTCCGACAGGATGGCCTTGCTAGTGGTGTAGTTGACACAAAGTCCACTACCAGGGGTCATCGGGGGTTTTGGCTTCTCGGCGACAAGGCCTGGGTAAAGCTCAACGGCGTCTGGAGAAGAGTAGAACCCTCGAAGCTTGTTCGCAACGATCGGGTCTGGGTTGATGTCCTCGAAGGTGGTGTGTTTTGTCAGCCCCATAAAGGAACGGAACTCGTTCAGGGTGGCGATGTTCCAGTACCGCGATTGCATGATCCCGAGAACCTCAATGGACTTGAGACAGTTCGGCACACGGTTCGCCCCGAAGGAACCCGCGACATCCTCGATGCTTTCTTCAAGAATCTTGACAAGACCGTCATCGTCCAAGGTGCCGTCTGATGAACGTTTCAAGCCCACAAAGGTGCGCTCCTCCGGGTTGTCTGAAAGATCGCGCTCGAATCTTGCCAGAGCTCTTAGCACATCAGCGAGCTGGGCTTCTTCGGGATCTTTCCCGCCCAGGATGCGTTTGAATTCGTCAATGGTCCACTCTTCATCCCGCTTCGAAACACTGCTATGCCATCGGTAAATGAGGTTGAACTCCGCGGACACTTGGTTGCCAACGCCGGCCGGCGAAGGGTGACTGAACGCGTTCTTGTCAGCGTTGCTCCGTGGATCGAGGTTCCACTTTGTATCAACGCGATTGAGGGCCAGGATTGTCGCCACGTAATCATGCAGGATGATGTTGGAATACAGTCCGCATGTGATGAGCCGGCCGGTCTGGAACAGGTCATTGTCGTATTTCTTCCATGCTGCGTCGAGAGCCTCGCCAGTGAGCTTTGATCCAGGCTTGTTGAATCTTCCATTCTCATTGATCCTGACAACTGTTAGTGCATGCACGAGCAGACCATCTCTAGCAGATCGTACTTGGCAAGCTGAGTCACGACATAGTTGTGAAACCGGTTGAACATGATCAGCAAGACGCCACATCCTGGGGGGAAGCCAAGAATACGCTTCGAGCTGAAGCAATCTGGCCTGAGCGTGCCATTCTTGAAAGTCCGAATGGCAGACTGTTCCTGCTCGTTTCGGCCATAAAGCGGAGAAAGGTCAAGGTAGGACGAGGTGAGATTGACGTTGTAATCAGAGGATGACTAATATCCATTGTCAATATGATTACAAGAGGCCAGAGACAATGGGCTCACAGTTTGGAAGATGTCATGGATAATGATCGTCGCGAGATAGAACAGCATGCTCGAGATACCCTGGGGGTGTGACACGAACTTGTCGCCACGGGCCATCAGGGAGTCAAAGATGTCTGATGGGTCCGGCTGACTGGGATCCTGGACTGTCATCGGTGGCACAGTTCTGGCATATGCCGTGCCAGCAGCGCCAAGCTGCGGGTGGTTGACATTGTTCCCTGACCCGTCAGCCGAGCGATACCGGAAATTTTCGCCGAGAGAAGTGCAGGGAGGATGATCGAGGGCATTCCACAACTGTGTAAGAAGCCCATCGGTCAGTTGTTTGGCTTCCTTGGAAGTTGATGGTAACTTGGCCAAGAGTTGGATCAGGTTCTCGAGGAGGAGCTCATTGTCGTCGACCTTGCCAACAGCAGCGGCATTGACAAACGCCAACAGCGTCTGGTAGTCCTGGAAGCCGAGCTCCTTGATGTTGCTGAGCGGGTCAGGTGTCAATTCGGCCTCGACGTTCGCTGGTGTGTAGGGGTACTGGGCCTCTGGTGAGAGTGCCTTCTTGATGACCTGGTTCAATCTCGAAAGCTTGGATGATACCGAGCCAGGCATTGCGGATTGGTGCGCCCGGAAAGAGTGGGTGAGACTGAGAGGGGTTGAGTCTGAGGGGGAAGGAGCGCCTGGCAGTCCTCAGGTCTGCCAACGGCCAGAGGAAGGTGCGATGGGATATGGGACAGATTTATGACTCCAATGCCAAAAGCCGAGCGTTGGACGCAGGAGTCCTGCGTCGCGCAACACTACCATGAACGAGCATTTTACCCTCCGTTTCCATCCACACCGACGAAACTGTCAATCCAATCCCTGGGTGGTAATGGTCATCCACGGCCCTCTGCCTGGCGACATGGCTCAGCTGAATCTTGCGGGGTCTGCCTACATGTGCGTATACAACGCCATGATTGACCATTTGTACACAAGCCGCCCATCGCTTCGAGAAATATACCTCTTCGCGCCATTTTTGCCCTTACCATCACACCCTCAGCCCTTGCTCGTGCATCAGTACACCGAGCGGGCTGCCGTCCCGCGCCCACACATGCAGCCACGCGAGGGCGGGCCGCTGCTCAGATGGCTTTTGCGCGGTCGGTGGCGTCCAGTTGCGGGGCTGCGATTTTTGCGAATGGCGCACGAGGGCAAAGTCGCATGCTTGATTCAGCCCCTGACGCCTGCGGAGAGAATATTATGGCAAGTATGCCGAAAGTATTCCGCCCCTGCACCTAGATTGCGGCGAGAATCGTCCCCACCTTTACCCGCAGCAGGTACAAGACGAAAAGTGACGAGGTTGCATGGAATATGGGGGTGACGGGGCAGTTGTGACTGGATCATGGCGGTGCTACGCAAACACGGCTTCAAACTTCTTTGACGGGTGGGGCGTGGCACATCGTCAAGTGGCCCCATGAGTCAGCAGCTGATCAGGTTCTAGGCCCTCCACCGAAATCACCAGTCGTATTACTACCCAACAAACGCCGGCTGGTACAACAAAGGGACAGGAATCCGGGTTCTTGGCGTCATCTGACATAACATCGTGTGTTTTACAACCTCCTCTTTCCCAAATCAGCGTCAGCACCAACACCTCACTCAGACCAAGACACCGCGCCGTCACAAGATCAAGCCCCTCACACACATTATTACCAGGCCTCCCACTTCTGGCTGCCCATAGCGACCAATCGATTGAACAGCTCGTCGCGCCTTGGCACAGCGGTGATCTTGAACTTGTCCCCATTCACCGTCCCGATTTCCAAGCCGTCCTTGACCTCCCTCTCCAACGACCACCCCACCACCAGCTTTGCTTTCCACCCATAGCCACCGATCTTCCTGACTTCGGCGATCTCGCCCACCGCCACGCTCCACTCGGGGTGCAGGTCTGCCCTATCCTGCCCCGCGATTTTCTCTGTCGTTTCCTTCGTTCCGAATGACAAGACGGGCGTTGTGGCGGCCGTGCTCAAGTACACATGACCCTTCCGCCCATTGTGCCTGGCCTCAAACTCGACAGGTCCGCTGACGGGCATCTCGTCTGCAGGCGGCACCACGCCCAGCCTGTTCTTGGCATGGTGGCTGCCGGCCTTAGCCCGGACGGTGTCGGTGCCGATGGCAGTCTTAACAACGCCCTTGGTTGTGCCGCGGAAGAAGTTGAGGAGTCTGTTGCCTTTCTTTCCGTGATTGGAATCCTTAGCGTCATCGATATCGCTTCCACCAGTGCGATGTGCAGTGGTTGGGTCGCGTGAAATCGCGGCGTCGAGCTCAGCGGAGGTGGCGTTAAGGGGTGGTTCAGCGCCCGTGGCACGGAGGTGCTCATCAGTCAGCGACGCGGGGCGGGAGGGAGGCGCGGAGGAGATGCGCGGAGGGGGTGGCAAGGGCGCATGGTTGGCTTCACCAATGCGAAGCAGCGTCATGGTGAGTTGGGCATTTGTTGGCATGCCCTTGAGGAGCGTGCTGAAATTTGTTAGCATTCTGGTTGCGGGTGTAGTTAGAGGGATGTGTGGCGGCTCACTTTCGCATTTCAAGCAACTTCTTCCAATCGGGGATCGTCCTGTTCAACCAGCCCAAACCCCGAGAGATGATCGGATCGCCAAAGAAGCCAAAGCCGATACCGAAGGTCGCGGCTTTGGTGAACATGTAGGAGGTCACAAACAACGAGACGCCAAACACGGGCATGATTACGGCCGCAATGCGCAGTTGGTACGTACCACGAGGGAATGGAGGCGTGGGGGAGAGAGCGCTGTGGGCAATGTCAGATCGAGTCGGGGATTTTCTCGAGGGCCGAGTAGGTACTCACTTGGCCACACGTTCCCAGGTGTCTGTCATGTCACCCAACATGTGCATGATGGGTCTCATCTTTGTCCAGAGGGCGGTTTCCATCGGCACCTTGGTCTTGTCATGTTTTTCACTGGGCTTGGATCCTGTGGCTTTTTCCTTTGCATTTGCCACGCCCATGGCGACTGCGGTCGGGTCAGGTGCAGCACCTGCGGGTTCGTCATCGTCGGAGTCCGGGTCTCCTTGTGGGTGTTTACCGGCCGCGCTGCTCAGAGCGACCGAGGCAATGCTGTTGACAAAGTTGCTGGCCTCCTGCTCCACCGCTTCACCCTTGTGGTTCTCCGGGGCACCTGTGGCACTGTCGTGGCTACCCAAGACTCCAGACTTGGGCTTCTGCACGCCGCCCGTCTTGCTATCGACCAGTGAGACGGGCGCAGGTGGAAATAGGAACTCGCGGGATGGCGGATAGACAATCAGGGTAATCAGGATGCCCAAAAGCAGCGGTGTGATGAAGTCCAAGAGCCATGCCACGAAGTAGGCCGCAGCAAAGCCAGATGTTCGACGTGTTTCGCGCCATGAGCGGAGTCTCGCAATGTGCTTGATGGCTGCGAGAACGCCAACACCAATCGTCATGTACAAGCGCTCTAGGTTCGCGCGGAGCTTGTCGGGGGAAAACTCCTCTTCGTCGGCGATATTGAGGTCTAGCCCTCCCGGAACCGGGTACGTCGTCGCTTTAAGGTGGTAGATTTGCTGATGCTGCTGTTAGCGCCAAGCCCAAAAAAGGCTGGTTTTCCTCCAGGGGCTTGCTTGCCTTGTCGAAGCGACGGACCAACATCCACAGCTCTTCATTGTCCATGCCACCGACAAGGGGCGCGGCAATTTCTTCCTTCTTTTCGTTCCATCCTAGGTCTTGCACTTCTTTCTCGTGGTCAATTTGCGCATGTCCTTTGAGGTCATGGTCGTCTGTCGCCAAAGCATGCGAAAGCGTTTGCTCCTTGGCGCCGCCCTGGGCGATGTCGTTGGGGTTCGTTGCCGGGGTCGGTAGCAGGTCGCTGACCCCAGTTCCAGGGCCTGCGTCCCCTGTAGCGGGGTTTGGCGTTCGGTGGTTTGACGACATCGCCAAAGCTGCGAGCGATCAAAACGGCGTGCTAATGTCAGGCACGGTGTAACGGCTACTAGAGCTCAAGAAGGCTTGAACGGTGGGAACTGCATGTGTCTTAAACTGACGGGTTCGTCTGATGTCAACAGACAGTGTGTCAAAGGAGCGATGACATCAATGGCGCACCAATCAGCGGCCGCTGGTGCGGGATGTGACGCAGTGCCCATCCCAATATCTTGGAACTTGGTGGGTCCTCCTGATCCCGCCGATGACCGGCTCATTGGCACATGCAACAGCTACCCCTGGGGTAAAAAAGGACCAGATTCACTGGCTTCTCAGCTCTGTGCCAAGACCGACAAAGGGTTTTCCGTCAACGATGATGAGTATTACTCGGAGATGTGGTTTGGAGATTATGAGGACTTTCCAGGTCGGGTCTACAACACGGGCGAGCCCTTGGAGATCCTCGAGAAGAACAAGGGGACACTTCTTGGCGGGAAAGTCATCGAAAAGTTGGATGGCCAGTTACCATACCTACCCAAGGTAGAATTCATTCGCCACGGTATCAATCATAGTATCGCTGATCAACTCGACGAAGCAGCATACATCCTCGATCTTACCCCCAGGCTTCAAGACCAATACGGCGCCGGAGACCCTGGCCTCACCGTCGCCCTGACATGCATGAACTTTATAGTTCTAGAAGCAGGCGATGCAATTTACGTCCCCGCCGACGGCATCCACGCCCACCTATCGAGCGACATTGTCGAGTGCATGGCCTGCAGCAACAACGCCCTCAACTCGGGGTTTTGTCCACCTGCTGACAGGAAAAATATCGACATGTTTTGCGGGACTTTGACATTCAAGGGACATTCGCAGGCAGACGTGATTTTACGAAGCCGAAAGAGCGAGAAAAGCGCAACGGGCAAAACGGTCGTGTATAAACCACCCATGAGCGAGTTTGACCTCCTCAAGACTGCCCTCAAAGTAGGAGAAAACGATAAGACCTCTGCTAGCGACGGACCGGGAGTATTCATCGTCACTCATGGAAAAGGCAAGATGCAAGCCGACAGCAAGATGTTTGAGTTAGACGAGGGATTCATCTACTTCATCGCACTAGGGGTCGAGATCAAATGGGAAACAGACACAGCGATGGAAATTCACATGGCAGTCGTCTGATGTAACACCCATTCCCGCCAAGCAAACCCTCAACAACCGACGAAACGAAACAACACCACGCGGCTAAATACAGAACCACCACCTGCCCAAAACAACCCACCATCAAACTGCAATCTGTCAAATACCCATCACGTGTTACATAATTATTCCTCCTCCCCTTTCAGCCATTCCATCTCACCACCTCCCGATCCAATCCATGCACCGAACAAACCGAAAAATGGCCCTGCTCCTCGCCATCCTCCTCTCCATCCTCCCGCTCACATCCGCATCCCCAAACCTCGCCCCAGAACCCCAATGCGGCCGTGGCATCCCTCCAAACCCCCTAACCCACCAGCCCCAATGCATCTCCATCAACGCCGGCACAAGCCCCGAATCCTGGTACCCGTGGACACACCGCCCCTACTGCGTCGAAGCCTGGACCGCGCCCTGGTGCGTCTTCACCAACGCGGCCGTCCCGCGTCCGCCACATGGCGACCAGCGCGGTATCAGCGTCATCACGACGCCCGAACGCGCAGCCGCGGCGTTTAATCTAGCGGAATTACCACTAGAAAAAGCATTCAGCTACATTCCTTCCGCTAAAAAAATTGACCGCCCACCATTCAGGGTTGAGGATATTCCCGGAAAAGGGAAGGGCGTTGTGGCAACGAAGAAGATTGAAAAGGATAAGGTGATCATGATTGATCATGTGGCGGTGCTGTCGACGGCTGAGTATAGCGCCGATGTGACGCAGGAGGAGGTGCGGGAGTTGTTGTTTGAGGCGGTGGAGAGACTGAGTGCGCCCGAGAGGGTGAGGGGGTTGAGCGGACGGGGGAGGGATAGACGGGGTTTTTTGTTGAGTAAAGAGGAGGATGTGTTGAGCACCAATTCTTTCGAGTTACCAGTAGCTGGGTGGGGGTATATGGGGTTGTTTCCTGAGTTGTCGGTACGTTTTTTTTTTCTTTCTTTCTTTTGAAAAGATGGGATGGGAGTGAGCTGACGATGACAGAGGGTTAATCATGCTTGTCGACCAAAGTGAGTTGTCTCGTTTTGATGAGTGATGGGAAAAGACTGACAAGGCAGTGCCCATGTGCATTTCTCCGAGGCCAGTTTAGCGATCACGGTCTGGTCAGCCAGGGACATTGAACCAGGGGAGGAAATCACCATCAGTTGTAGGTTTTAAACTGTCGAGAGGGACTGTAAGAAGATGGCTGACTGGAACAGACTCGGCCGTGGACTTGACATACGCCGAACGACAAAAAACACTGGCCGACATCTGGGGCTTCAACTGCACTTGCTCGCTTTGCACAGCCGACAAGAAAGTTCGGGACGAATCGGATGCTCGACGACTCAAGTATCGCAATGTCAAAGACGAGCTGGTCAAGTTGTCGCAGGATGGCAAATTCGAGCAGGCGGCCAAGCTGACCAAAGACTTTTTCCAAGCCGCTGATGAGGAGGAACTGACGGCTTTGCTGGGCGATCTCTACGAGTTTCCAGCTAGGATATTTTACCAACTTGGTGATCTGGAAGAGGCGAAACGACTGATGAAACGGTCGAGACAAGAGGCTGAGGTGTGGGGGGTTCCAGGGCACGACGACCAACTGCGGTTGGAGAACAATGACCGGGTGATGGCGCGACTTGAGAGTGAGATTGCTGAAGAAAAGAAAAGGAAGAAGAGGAAGCCGCAGGTGTATTTGGGGAAAAAGACGTGAGAAGCAGTTTTAAGGGGTCCGCCACCTCCGATAAAAAAAAAAAAAAAAAGGAACCGAGGTATTAGAGCAATATGATTGTATAAATCGGAAGAAAACTTGACAAACGAAACCCCGACCGTCTGCAGCTCTGGGATAGGTGCCCCCAGCTTAAGTTAGTGGGTGAGCTTTGCCTTGTGCCGCCGAGCTTTTCTCGGTCGCGCAAACCCGCATACCCAATCAAGGAGAGCTGTAGGCTGCTTCAAGCAGAGATCCGGAGCCTGGTCTCGACATGCGAACCCTCGAAGCTGGGATGAGATTCTTCGCCATGTGCTAAGTTTGCGGTCCTAATTAGGCGTTTTGGCACTTTGGGCGACACCCAACTTGAGGGAGCGGGTCCTAGCCCTCTGGCAGTTGGGACTAGCCCAACGGGAATCAACCAATGGGGGCGGGTTGGCTGGCAATATTTCCTTAGATGTGCGGAAGGAGGGTGCGCCACACCCGGGGGGGGGCTTCCAACTGAACGGCATTTCCCCTCGATAGGTAAGTGCAGGCAGCAGTTGCGACAAGGAAGGCCGACAGCATGGATAGCTATCATACACAATCAGCTTCCCACCATCCCCTGTACCCCGCCCACAGGCTTCACCATCCTATCTCCTTCCATGTTCCCGGCCATCTGAAACCGAGACCATGGGTTTTTGGAAGAACCTTAAGAAAAGCATCAAGAACTCTGCTAATTTCAACCCAGTCGCGTACCGGCACGAGATCGAATTGCTTGACGAGCTAGAGCTGCGCCAGCGCCATGCCCACATTCAGCACAAAGTCGTTAGTTCCGTTGTGGGCGCAGGCGGTTCCATCGCTGCCGCTCCCGCGACCTTTGGCCTCTCGCTGGTCCTGACGGGCGTGTCAATCTGGCGAATGGATATCAACACTGACCGGCTCAAGATCATCAAGGCCCGTCTAAACGAGAGAGGATGGCAAGGAAACGAATTTGACGCAGGCGACCTCCTCGTGAGCGCTGGGCCGGTCGCACTGGGCCACCTCTTCGCGCCCGCGGCAGACCACCTCATCGACCAGGCCACGGGACACGCCGCCGAACAGCTAGCCATCCACCACGGGACGAGCCACGTCGCCGAGCAAGCAGCGAACCACGTGGCACACATGGCGGGCAACCACGGCGCCGGCATGGGTGACTTTGTTGGCCCTCCAGAGGTCATGCCCGCTGCCCACGAGGCAATTTACAAATCGACGCACACGGGCGTCGGGAGACTCGCCGAAGAGAGGGGGGAAGCCGGACTTCGTCAAGCTGTAAAGTACGGCGCCGAGATGGCACTCGGAGCGGCTGGAGGGCTTGCGGTGGACAAGATCAAGTCTTCCAGGGCAGCTAAACAGCCGTTACCGAGTGCACCGGATCCAAAGCCGCATGTCAGCAGCACCACGGCCGCACCCACTGGTGAGCAACGCCAGAGAATCAGCCCGGCGCCCGCTGTCATCCCCACAAGCCTCGTTGAACCAACGCCTGTTCGGTATCCCCGAAACGACACCCCAACCAAACCAACCAGTCCAACTAGGCGCTCCCCACCACCAGCCCCCGAGCCAGCGACCCATGCCACGACCCGGCGTCCTCAATCCCGCGTCCCTACTCGCGTTCCTCCTTGTGTCCAAGCGGATCCAAAAGCCCGAGCATCTTTATCAAAAATACAACTCTTATCCCTCCTCTACCCAGCCCTGATTCACACCCTCTTCGGCCCTGGCCCACAGTTGTGGATCGCCAGCTGCACAATACTTCTCTATCCACTAGTGACGCGAGTACATGGGATTCCAAGAGCGGCGGCATTCGCGGTTCCTGTCCTTGCACTCTTGGGTATTTCTGAGTCTAAAATCTGGGCAACCAGTCTTGGCCTGGTCGGACTCGACATGGTGGGCTGGACAGCTGTCGTCAACAGTGTCAAGGTGGTTTTCAGTATTTTCTTGGCTTCCCTGTTAACTGTAGTCGTAGTTCTGGCGGGGATATCTCTGGCGAAGATGAGGGTTGAATAGGTATCAACGTTTTTGCGCAAACTGTTTCTGCGGGAAGAAAAGGGGTGGAGGATTGGGAGTCAAGAAAAGCTATTTCCTGCGTCGGTTATAGTGTCGTGTATGTTCGGCCCGTTTTCGTGGTTGTCACGGTAAACAGGGAACGGGTTTCTACCACCTGTATGGTTGTGGCGTGCCTCTGTCTCATTGTTGAGGATTCGTTGAGAGGGAAAGGGCAGTGGGAAAACAAACCCACAATGCGGTTTCGCCATATTGGTCGTTGGTTGTTGAATATTTCATCTTTAACTTGCATCATAGTATCGGTAATACTTGACAGCAGCCTAGGAAACAAAACTCAATAACTTGAATCAGCTGGAATGCATCCGCTTCATCCAGGGCTGTATGCTTAGAGAGCAGGTGAGCTGGAAAGAAGGTAAAGCGGTCACGTTTCAGCCCTTGTAATCCGCTTCGAATCTGGGCACATGAAATCTTTTGTTGTGGTGGGTGTTTAGGATTATCTTAGGGGGGGTCACAGAATGAGAATTAGGGGTAGGTAATTACAGTCCCCCCGCGACAGCCTGCTAGAATTGCATGTTCTCAATTTTCCTTTGCTTTTTCTGTGTGGTCTTTGACCGGAGCCCTCTTCTGTAAGGTATTTTAAACAGTCTGTGTCGAGTCTGCCCCTTTCCGTTACATGAGATCCACCACCTTCTTGCTTGACAAATCAAGTTGCCCCACGCGGCCCCGCCGAAACGCAGCCGATCCCGGCCTGCCCAGAGTTCAGGTCGCAGGGCTTTGGGCGTCATTATCGGGTTTGTCCGCCTCTGCCTCCTTGATCGGCGGGTATTTCTTTCGTGTGACCTCGAGCTTCTCCAGGACAATTTGGGCGGGATCGAGTCCGAGAAGACGGGCCATCTGCAGACAGTAGGTCAAGACGTCTGCGAGTTCGTAGCGCACGTCTTTCGGGTCGGGCTCTTTGCCCCACTGATAGCACTCGAGTAGCTCGGCGGCCTCGATCGAGATGCTCTTGGCGAGATTTTCTGGGGTATAACCTCTATTATCCCAGTCGCGCTCGGCGGCAAACGCCGCCAGGATGGCTTGAAGTTCGTTCAGTGTCGTCATGGGGCCAAGTTCCAAGAGCAAGTTGAATAAGAGGGATTGTGAGAATGATTGATGGCGTCGAGATAGTTGTTGGGTGCCAAACTGTTGAAATGCTATGAAACAGTGACCCCGCATATGACCTAACTCAACCCCACCCGTGTTGCTCGGCAGGCAAAGCGCATTCCGCGGGTCTTGATTGGCGCGTTGCTCTAAATCCTGCTGCACTTGACTTGCAATCATCCATTCCCCGAAATCAGCGCCGAGGATTGTGCCATCAACAACTCTTTAGCCTCTGCGGCGACGGAGCTGGACGTTTCAACTCTTGCCCTTAAGATTCTTTGAACACCAAAGTTGTAAGTGACCTCTTGCTCAGAGCACCCCCAACAAAGTCGGCATTAGCCAGCGACCCCAGCAGTGTCAGCTTCCTTGTGTCATCGCTCGCCCAAACCTGGACCGCATCCAACTCGTCTCGCCCAACAAGAGGCCCGGGGAAAAGCGAGAGGGGCACAACCTCATCCGAGTTGTTGATGATCTGCACCACCACGGATCTGTCTGGGTTTCTGTATGCACTCGTGAGAATCGCCGGGTTCCCGTCCTCCTCGATGATGAACCCGATCCTCTTTGCACCCGGACGAATAAACCTGCTGAACTGTGCTGAGCCCCAATACGTCGACCCAATTGTGTAAGGCACTGTGCCTTCCGGGATATCCAGCTGTGTTCCCTCCGGGTTGGCCGCCCAGGTCTCGGCCACCGTTCTGTTCCTTTTCGGATTAGGCGCCCAGATGAACGGTGCTTCAGCGCCGCTCTGCCCGGATCCGATCCAGTAGATGTACGCACTAACATTTCCTGTGGTCAACGCTTCGTGGATATTGATAGCGTTTCGTAGTCCCTCATTCTCCGAGTGATTTCGATACCACGTCTGTGTCATACCCAGCCGGTCCATAATCGGCGAAATTTCCGTAACCCACACCGGTAGCGTCGTGTTGAGCGGCCGATCCGGCCCTGGCGGAGTCCCCTTGTATGTATGCGTAGTGTAAAGACCCAAAGACCCCTCGACACCGGCATCCTGAATCTCGTCAAGCAAGTCCCTCGCCATCGACCAGCCCTGGCCCTCACAGCACGAGATCTTCACCTCGTCCAGTCCGCTTCCCTTGAGCGCCAGGTCCAGCGCAGGAATCACGTCTGCCGCCTGATATCCATCCGACTGCATCGTCGCATACCCCTTTCTGCAACCATCAGCTTGAGCTAACCACCAGTGGAAGTGAAGACTCACATGAGATTCGGCTCGTTCAAAAACCCAACCCACCCAATCTTCACCCCTTCGGCCCACCACGCTTTGACGTACTTGGCTAAATACTCGGCATACGCACCCACCCAACTTCCCTCGCACGCTTTCCCTTCCCCTCGAACACCGCATAGCCAACCGCCCTGGTCATCACGCCCATTCGTCTTCATGTACCCCGGCGCGCTCCACGCGTCCGCGATAAACGTCTCGACGCCGTAGCGCATAGCCTGCTTGGCGACCCAAACTTGACCACTGTCGTATTTATCCCACACGAATGCTTTGTCGGGGGATGGCTGCGGAGAGTTCATCTTGTCTCCACCACTATCGACCGATGAACCGAGACCGATGCGGAGGATGGAGAAGCCGGCGCCGGTGGTCGTGTTGAAGAGCAGATCGAGAACCTCGGTGCGGTACTTGGGTGGGAGATTCATGATGGAGTGGGCGCGTTGAAAGGCCTCGGCGAAGCCAAACCCCGAGATGGTCTGGTGGGTTGTTGAAGGGTCGAGGGTGATGGTAATGCCAGCGGCCACAGCTGCTAGGCTGCCCAGGGGGAGGAGTTGTGTGAGCATGCTGGCTGGAGCTTAGACCATGTGGACGGAAAAAACATCGTGAAGGTAAGAAAGATTGGGATTGGTCTTGAATTTGTATGCTCATGGCTGAAGAGCTGCCGGTTGTTGTATAGTGTCAAGAGTTTCGCTCAAATATCGACTTCCTCCTCTTTCGCGCGGCTACAATTGGACGCTCTCCGGCTATTCCCTCGTGCTCTTGGTGCGGTTGTTAAGCTGTCCCCACGGCACTTAGCCGCCAGTTCATGCAAGCATCCCCGCCGGGCACATGGCATTCGATCCCTTCGAGATGCCAAGTGAAGAACCTCAGAATGGACCGGTCTCGACCTATGATTGCGTCCACATATACCAAGCACCGCTTGCTGCCACGACAAACGCGGCAACCCAGGTCAACTGCCGCCTTCGTTCCTTGCGCTTCCGTTCCATCGCCATGTCGTAGAATCGCTTGGAAATTTCTTGGAGCTCCTCCAGTCGCTCCGGTGTTGGAGGTGGTCGCTGGAGGATTTCATTGATTTGCTGGCGGATACGGGCGTCGGTCTCTTCGGCGAGCTTCCGCGCTTCGGCAGCTTGCGCAGTGCGATGATCGTTTGCGGACATTGTTTTGTTTGGCTTCTCAAGTTTTGGAGAATGAGGTTTGCCAGATGCGATGCACACTGGGGCGACTGTTGGAGTTGTGGAGAGGAAGTTGCGAACAACGTGTCAAACGGTTTTTTGAGGGTGATTACGCTGTGCACTGCCTCAGTCGCGCAACCTCAAACGGGCAAGCTTTGCGATCGTCACCTTGCCAGGTGAATTTCAAAGGAGTCGGACAAGACACATCATTTGCTTATTATTTGGAAGGAAGTTGCACCTGCACCTGCTCGCTCACGATGAAAGAGGTTCAAAGTGGAAGGAGCGCACCAAGGCACGTGACAAACGCGGCGAGATCTTGATTCTGGTGGCAATCCCTGGCACTCATCAACCACCGACATCATTCCGACGCGCTCCAACCAAGGCTCAACCCCAAACCCTAATCGGTTTACGGCCCCTGTCTCCAAAGAACAAGTCATTTGGGGCTTCCCGAGCGATTCCATCGCGCGCACACCTCGGCTCTCCACGCTCGTAGCAAGCCTTTAGATTCCAAACATCAACTCCCAATCGTCGTTAAAACCTCGAGAAGACGGCGCGTGAACGCATTGATGGTAAATCCCTCTCTCCTTTTTTTTTTTTTTTTTTTTTTTTGGGTAACCGGCTCCCACTTGCTCATATGCCACTTGTAGAGTCAAGGCCCCGCGATCAGCCACAACGAGAGCCGACAACGTTGCACAGTGCTCGGACTCGAATGTCGAGAATGCAAATCAATACCAATCACCTAATCTGCATCCCGATGCGCTAATGCAGGTCCCGACGGCCATTGTGGGCTTGCTCGAAGCCCGAGCATGAGGAGAGCAATTTGCGGTCAACTCCATCAACCTTCAGGCAAAAATGCGGCACGACGAACGACTCCCTTGACAGGCTCCTCGTCTATTAGCCGCCCACCGCTCCCGGCACCCTGCCGCCTTCATATCTACAACCGAAGCGGTGCTTAGCCTCTTCGGTCTTCACAACTGGCGATGGGACTCTGGGGGTGCTATAAATCGGGGACCGCCAACCGGGCACCAACTTCAACTCCGTAACCTTCCACCCACCATCATCAGTCAGACCGGGAACAATGCTTGCTCTACCCTTTGCGCTCCTGGCCGTTGCTGCCACTGCCTTTGCGGCTGACCCGAAGCCTCCCGCGTTAACCTACCTGTATAGCGTCAACTTGACCTTTGGCGACCCCATTGCCATTGGCGCGGTCCCCTATGGCCATCGTGACTTGTTGACGATCTCTGGGGGGTCCTTCTCGGGACCCAAGCTCAGCGGTAAGTTGAATACAGCCCATTAGTCCCAACATAGTGCTGATGAGCGATCTAGGCAAGGTTGTTGGCGGCCTTGACTGGGGTCTGACCGACTCCAAGGGTGTCTTCAGTCCCGATGCCATCTACGTCTTGCAGACTACGGACAACGCTACCATCGCGGTGTTTGAGAAAGGCTACGCCCCGAACGTTCACATCCTGTTTGAGACCGCCAGCCCCAAGTACGCCTGGCTGAATCCGGTCGTAGCCTATGCAGGCGGCGGACCCTTTGAGGGAGGTGTAGCGCTAGACGTGTGGCAGGTGAGTAAGAACACCCGGAAGACGGTTCATCGTACTGACACGCCACAGATCGGGTCATAGAGTCTGGGTCCATCCTGTCACCACAATACAAAGGCTCGCGATGGAGGCAGTCAAGAAAATGTTGAGGAAATAAAAGCATAAAAGTACCAATAAACTTATTTCTCCCACAGACGCCAATTTGTCGACTCATTAGACCCCCAATGCTTCGCTGAGTCCCACACACTCGGTATGAGCGTAGCCACCATGACCACCATGAAGTGTTGACCAAACACAGGAAGCGCCATACAAGGCAGGCTGCGCAGGGTAGGTTTTGCTGCCACCTAGGCTGCTACCTTCACTGAGGGGCCAATGAAACATGCATGCCGCCCGAGGGCCAAGGCGCCAGCCCCCACGATATGCGCGACTGCAGGACCCCTCACGACTCTAAATATCGCAGGATTTCGCATTGGGCGCACGAGGGGTGCTCTTAAAGTCCAGGGGCAGCCTGACCTAGCCTCCTCATCCTCGTTTCTCGTCTCTGCACCGGTTTACCAGGACGATTTAACCACCATAAAAATGCGTCTAGTCTCTGTCTCGTCAGGCCAACCATCAGTCGTCCAGACCGAAGGGACTGACCCACTCCTCCGCGATGTGCCCCCATACGCAATCCTCTCTCACACTTGGGAAGCTGGTGAGGTCAACTTAGGAGAATTGAACTCTCCCTCTCCAGCAACGTTCACCAAAAAGGGCTTCGAAAAGATCCAGCGCTCCTGTCTCCTTGCGAAGCAGCGCGACAATCTCGACTACGCATGGGTTGATACCTGCTGCATCGACAAAACCAGTAGCTCCGAACTCTCTGAGAGTATCAACTCGATGTACAGTTGGTACCAAACAGCCGAAGTATGTTATGTCTACCTCTTCGACCTGCCTCCTGGGACGGCAAGCGATTTACACACAACGATGCCCGGGTGCAAATGGTTCACGCGCGGATGGACATTACAGGAACTCATCGCGCCGAAGAACGTTGTTTTCTTCGACCAAGACTGGAATGAGCG
This sequence comes from Cercophora sp. LCS_1, assembly GCA_036250225.1. NCBI lineage: Eukaryota > Fungi > Ascomycota > Sordariomycetes > Sordariales > Lasiosphaeriaceae > Cercophora > Cercophora sp. LCS_1. The sequence goes on from JAPZLL010000004.1 coordinate 1,135,473, forward strand.
CGGCGACAAGATGGGGCTTAGCGGCCTGATCAGCCAAATCACCGGGATACCGCCCGACTTGCTGCGGGGCGAGACGCCGTTATCACTCTACTCGGTTGCTCGGCGGCTTTCCTGGGCAGCAAGACGCGTGACTACACGCGTAGAAGATATGTCATACTGCTTGCTTGGAATCTTTGACGTGCACTTGTCGTTGATCTACGGCGAGGGGATGAAAGCGTTCTCCCGGCTCCAGGAAGCGATTATCCTGGCCACGTCGGACCTGAGCATCTTTGTCTGGACAGACGAGCGCAGCCCCTGTCCAACTTGGGCGCCCCTTTTCGCAGACGAGCCAGTGCATTTTGCAAGTTGCGGCAGAGTTATCGCAGCATTGGAGGACGACATTTACCGCGAACTTACCATCACGACACGGGGCATCCAGGTGGAGGGCAGCTTGGTCTCGTTCCCCACACACGAGGACGACGCGTACAAGTGCATCCTCGAGACCTTTTGCACCATCGACGGCGAGTGGGTCGGTATTGGACTTAGAAAGATTGGCGGTGGCCGATACGCAAGATACAAGCCAAACATGCGCGCCATCCTCGGCGAAGAGTTCACACGCATGCCCTGGCGAGACTCCAATCGAATGCTCGTGGCGTCTCTCACCCTCGCAACCAGATTTCCGCCTCACTTCCCCTTCTACCACCAGGCGAACCCAGTCCTCGGCAATAGGAACTCGGCTCTCCGTGTTCGATGGCCCAACACGACCCCCAAATTCTCGGTCCATCGATACCGAAGCATGCCCCGAAGCCACTGGGACGTCTACGACGGGGTCTTTTTTTGCGCCAACACAGTCAGCAAAAGCTGGGGTGCATACTTTGTCCACGCGTTCCTCCAAGTGACGGCAGAAACATGCATCCCCGTCAACTTTTTCCTCTGCTGCTACAACTGGAACCTCTCGAGGCCAAAAGTTGTCATTGCTGGACTGCACAGTTTGGCGCCGGCCACCGCCGTGTTTCTCGAGTCCCAGCTTGACCGGATACGGTTTGAGAGCAACAGACAGGCCCATGGAATCGTTTTGAGCGTGTTTGACGGAAACTTGCCCGCGGCTATATCGACAAATACGCGTGTCATGTCGGGCAAGGCGTGGGTGGAAAGCGCGGTGGTCAGCACCAAGGAACTACCAGACGTATTTGCCGGGTGGCATTCCGAGATCAAGAGCGGCGGGGACAAGGTCATGGTCAGGCTGACCGTTGATGTGGTTGAGGAGATGTGTCCGGAGATATGCGTACATCCCATGTGGCGGTTGGATGTTAACTGTGAGGTGGTTCAATGACGATCGCTAGGTACTCAGGACGCCCGAAACTTGGTCTGGATGCGCGGCGCAGGCCTGCACTTGATGAGCCATCTGATATGTTCACAACACGCATAACTCTCAATGCTAGACTCGAAATTAGCCTTCACTTTTGTCTCGTAGCCCAAACTCATCTACCATAACGATGTCTAACACGCTCGCCACTAAAAAAGACCTAACAAATCCTCGCTCCCACCCTTTTGCTCTGCCGGCTTATGCCCCAGCTGCTGTGCTGGCGGTGGGGGTGCACTCGTTCCACTCAGATCCATCCCTGCAAAGCTGTCCATCATGCCTCCCATGCCACCCGCCGGCTGGCTCTGGGGTGGCGGCGCATCAAACAGACCCATAATATCTGCCATGCCACCGCTCGGGGCAGCACCGAGACCGCCGCCAGGTGGACTTGCCACTCTGTCAGGGGTGCCTGTGCCCGAGGCGTTGTGCTCAGCGCTCGCGGGCGCAGCACCATCAAAGTCAATATCAAGAAGGTTCTCGATGTTGCTTTGGGATGAGGCGGAGCCGTTGGCTGCAGTGGCAGCGGCAACAGAGGCAGCGATGGGGTTCTCGGCAAGATTCTGCCGCTGTTCTTGGATGGCGGCACGCTGGATCTCGTCGGCGCCGAAGCGGCCCTTGCCGACAAACGACTCCGGAGGCTTGTGGTAGACCGATGCGAGGGTTGACAGCTCCGATAGGAGTTGTTCAAGGAGCGCGGGCGGGAGGCTGCTCACGGTTGTGGTGATGGCGGGTTTCTGTGAGAGAATGATGTTCTGCCAGGGTCAGTCACGGTTGTGAAAAGGGGTAGGTGGGGCATACCTTGGCAACGTCGAGGTCGCCAGAGAGGAGACGCCAGTAAACGTAGGCGCGGTCGCGAATGTCAGGGTTATCGCTGTCGGCAGTCGCTTGCTGCAATACCTTTTGGACCAAGCCTTGATTGTTGCTTGGCTTTTTGAGGAACAGCTTGACAACTGCGGTGAGAATCTGCAGTTGAGTCTGTGTAAACTCCTCAGCGAAGACGTCGACAAAGCCCGATAATATCTCATCCGCGTTCTTGATCTTCTCGGCGTACTCTCCAACGATCCAAATAAGCGAAGCTCGAGCGTTGGGCTCATCCAACTCGTCAATGTACTTGCAAAGGGTGGGGATGACGCCCTCATACCCTGGGTACTTGCGCAGGATGTCTTTGATGACGACAACCACTTCTTGGACAACGTAGTTAACCTTTGTCGCAATCAGGTCGAGGAGCGTGTTGACGCACTTCTCGCTAGCCGCCTCGATCTTGATGGCGACCTGGCCAATGGCCTTGATCGCGCGCCTGACAAAGTCCATGTCCACTTCCAAGGCGTATTCTTTCAACTCAGCCAGAAGCTGGTCAAAATTCTTGTCGTTGGCTATCCTAACCATGATTTCGAGCTTTTGGAGCTTGACGTATGGGGGGTCATTGTACTTGCAGAAGAAAACTCGAAGTTCCTTGCTCAGGATGTCGGGCTTGGCCTGCAGGAGGAGGTCGATATTTCGTAGTGCAACGTATTGTACTTCGGGAGCAGATGCAATTAAAGTCACTAAGCCAAGTCAGCGCTGACCGAGACAGCGAGTCTAAATTCCTTACCTAGAGGAGGTGCCATCTTCTTCAGGTATTGCCTCACCAGCTCCGAGTTGACGAGCTTCATGTGGGTGAAGACAACCTTGACGGCCGCCAGCACAACACTAGGGTTGACGTGTTGGAACTGCGGTGCAACTCTTTCGCAGATATGCTCGGCCTCCTTGACGTCATTCGTCTGGTAGTCCGACAGTGTGGTGAGAATCGTGACTCTGCCCCATTCCGTGCATTCGTTTAGTGCCATCAACAGCTTCTTGAGAGTCGCCGCAGTGACAACCAATGCCCTTGTTTCGGGGGCTGTCTCGCTGATCTCAGAGAGCGCCTGCACAGAGTTGGCCACGACCATCGGATTAGGGTCGCCAATCAGCTCTTGCAGGATCTCGAGGAAACCGTTTTCTAGACATGTGCTGGGGCTCAGATCGAAAAGCTTGGCTACGCAGATAGCAGCCGTCTTCCGCACGTAGGGCGATTCGTCGCGCAGTGTTTTCCTCAGTGGCTCCTCCATGTAGTCCACCATCTTGTCTACCCGAATGCACCCCATTGTCCGGATCGCCAGCGCTCGAATCAGGGGGTTCGGGTCTTCAGAGTCTTGTACGAAGGTGTTGACGGCAAGAATGCAAAGGTCAGGGTGCGACTTAGCGTAGTTCCTGTTCACTGTGCGTCAGCGATCGTTCAGAGATGTGGCCACAAGCTCCCATCGAGCTACTGAACGGACTGACATGAGATAGAGGTAGACTAGTTTCTTCTGGTCCAGGTCGGGAGTTGCGATGTTTTTGAGAACATCCGGGAATAGGGCCGAAACGTCCTTGCCGAGGGTCATGGCCATGATAGTCTTCTGGATGGCCTCCTTTCGCTCGTAGGCATACTGGGACACCAACCCGGCTCGCAGCTCGAAGGTCTCGCCCTTCCGCGGGGGAGCGAAGGCCCCGCGGATGCGGTTCACGGCCTGGGCCATGGTTCGGCGCGATCAACGGGTAGCTGGACTCGGGAACAGTGGGAGGTCGGGAGGGGTCCGGTCGGGTAAGCAGGGGTGTTGGAGGGCCGGTAGGTGCGCGACACTGCGCTGAATTGACAGTCGATGGTCGACTGCGTAAGTAATCTCAAGCGCCCACGTGGAGAGGGAGCAAAGGCGCCACGGCGGTCGTCGAAAAGGAGCGCAGGCTGCAGGAGATTCGGTTGATCAGGCGAACGGTGTGCTGAAAGGAGCCAAGCCCAGAACACCAATTTGTCCTTGGCGTTGTTGCTGCAACCCCCCACCGGCTTGTTGGCGCGGTGGCTTGAATGCGAGAACCCAAGCTTGAGCCACACTTTGGCGGGCTGGTGGCTGAAGGATCTTGGCATTATGGGCCGTCTTGCCCACCAAAGTCGTCCGGTCTGGGCTTTGGCTGGACGTCAAACCCACAGTGCATCGGGACGTCATGAACACGCAGAGGGAACTGTGGGACGGGAATAAATAATCGCCTCCAACGGCCACAGAGCAATAATGGTATGTGACTTTCTATCCGCAACTTTGGTTCCGCAAGAGCCTGGCTAAAGTAATGGAAAACCAGGCCAACTTCCCCAACCTTCGCCGGCTCTTCATCGAGGCCAGAACAGACAATGAAGAGCGCGATGTTTCTCGCAAGGCTGTATGTGACTCCATGTCGAAAAGCTACAAGAAGCCGTGCACTGACTAGATAACCCTAGTTCTACAATGCCGTCCTTTTCATGGGCTCGGTAGCCGTCTTTAGCTTGATAGCGCAGAGGATGAACGCTGCTAAATGAAGCGATGCCACCGCAATCCATCACAGGGTATCCCGCAGAAATAGACTCCGAACGCCCATACCCCCGTTTTGGTCCCCCGTCATAAACCATCAGTCACTATTGTCACCGTACTCCTCACTCTCATCCATTTGTTTCTCGCTGTCATCGCTGTGCTCCCCGCCAAGGCCGTCAGATTCCTAATCCGACTCACTCTCGGAGCCCAGGAACGCCAGGTCCGCACGACGTTTCGCCGGCCCCCGAAAGTGCACCTTGGGTGCACCTTCATCATCTTCATCGTCACCGGAGCCTGAGTTGCCGCCCTTGGGTTTGTCCTGGACGTCAGGTCCACCGTCGCTCGACTCCTTGAACGACTTTGATGCGGCTGCGCCTCGTCTGGGGCGACCGCTGACACCCCATGACTTCTCTCCCTCCTTGACTGCGTCGAGGTCCGCTTCTAGCTCACGGCGCTCCTTGATCTCTCTCGCTCGTGCCTCCGAGAACCGGCCCGTCATGCCAATGTCCGTCAACATGCCCTTCAGGTGACGAATTTTGGCCTTTTTGTCGTCGCCGTATTTCTTCAGCTCAACGCCCCAGATCTTACGGACTCCGCATTTGACCAGTTGCCCTTGCAATTGCTTGATCAAAGCGTCATCGGGTGATTGCTCTGTAGGCTTCGCTTTGTCGGCGAGTTCCTGTGACTTGCGTTGTTTCCTCGCCTTCGGCTCTTTTGCCTTCTTTTCCTTTGGCGGCTCATCAAAAACCACCGACATCTCGCTCTCGCTCTTGTCTGCCGCAGGCTCGGGCTCGGGGTCCCCAGGAGGGGGTTCGCTCAAAGGTGAGTCGGGCGCAGAATCGGATGGTGCTTTCAGTTCGGGAGCCTTCTGTTCAAGGGCCTTCGGAGCTGGTGCCTTCTTTTTGGCGGGAGATTGTTTGGCCTTCTTCCGTGGCGGTTCGGGCTCGGCCGAAGAAGCAGATGCATCGGTCTCCTCTGCAGTATCTTCTGCGCTCGACTCCTCATCAGAGCTTACTGCTGCTCTCTTTTTCGGCCTGGCAGCGAGCTTTCTCTTCCTGGCTTTGGGCTTCGGCTCGTCTTCCTCAGATCCAGAATCAGACCCAGAATCCGAGAGCTCGGTCTCCGACTCGTCGCTCGGCGTGGATTCTTTCTCGGATCGCTTCTTGGGGTTTGCAGAAGTCCGCGCCTTGGCCTTCGTCGGTGGCTCCTTCTTTGGCGCCGTCTTCTTCGGCGCAGCTTTTTTCGGCGTCGCTTTCTTGGGGGTCGCGGCCTTCGGGGTCGGCTTGGGGCCTTCGGAATCCACCGGCTCCTCCTGCGATAGAAGCGTCAAATGATTGGAACCCAGAGCAAGAATATTATGCAAGTTCTACTCACAAGTGCAGCGTGAACAATGGACTTGCTTCGCTCTTTCCAATCACCCTCCTTGAAGAAGCCCTTGGGAAGGCCAAGCGCCTCCTCTACTGCCTGTCGTGCATAATTGACCGTCAACAGATCCTGCTTATCGCTGTTGTAGATGCGATGGACTGTTTCGGTAAGCTCTTTTTGAAGCACCTTCGTCGAGGGGATTTTCGGTCCCATCGTGACGTTCCAGGCAATTTGTCGCCGTCCACGGATGGGATGGCCCGCAGAAATCAATCGGGGTAGAGGACTCGACACAGCTCGATTGTTGCCAGACAATTCCCTCGGATGCTGTGAGAGACGCGTGCGAACGAAGTGCGACGCGTTTGGCTTTGGTGGGGGGATGCTGGTGGCGCATTGGCTGCTGGTGTGGAGTGCCCTAAAGCGGTGCCAAGAAGGACCTGCCTGCAAGGATGATTATGTCAGCGGCGGGCTTCTGTTGACCTCAAGTTCAACTCCAAAGACACCACAGTCTTGATATTACCGCCCCGATTGCCTTGTCTTGTCTTGCCATGGTCATGACGCTGGTCACCACCCTTTTCCATGGTGTCGGGGTCACCATACGGACCGTCCTGTTCAGCCCGACAAGGCTTGGTCCCGGAGATGCGCGATAACTCTTTCATGTCCCAGAAGGAGAAGCAACCATCTCCGCCACAAATTCCCAGAGACAGTCCGAGTTGTACACTGCCCGTCTACGATAAATCTAGAAGGACGTTGCCAAAGTGAATTACAAGATTTTTGAAGGTATATAAATCTACGTAAGCATCTGCAAAATGGGTAGGAAACTGCCATGTACTCTTGAAATGGGCCCCAGAAGGTGACCACCAGGAGAAAGAAAAAAAAGGACAAAAAGAGGCTATTGCGGGACTCGAACCCACACCAAATGATAGAAGAAAAAAGCAAAAAAGATGTGGTAGGAGTCGAACCCAGGACTGCTGCTCAACACGGATCAAGCGGCAGTACGATCAATTGAGCGACAATACGATCAATTGAGCGACAATACGATCAATTGAGCGACAATACGATCAATTGAGCGACAATACGATCAACCGGGACGTGTAGGCTCCGAAGAGCCCCAAGTTTTAGGGACAATACGATCAAGCAAGAGACAGTACCATCAAGCAAGGCGGCGGTGAAGCAACAGCTAATTACCACTGCGCCAAGTTGCCTTGACGATTTGTTGTTATCCTGCCCCGACGTTCTCCCCAATATACCCATTCTACAAGGTCGCGTTTTTTTTTCTTGCTCTAAACTAGCATTGCAACCCAAGACTCGTGTCAGTGAAAGAATCGAACATTGGGGCCAAAATGCGATCGATCGACGCCACCCGAATTATCTACACGACTTTTCTTTTTTGAACCACGAAGCGCCCCGCCCCAGCACCAAGCATCAAGCATCCAGTATCGAGCGCCAACGGGGTGTTCCATCGCCCTGTATTTATGCATGTATATATGAGTCCCCTCGTTTGCATTCCAACTGACACAAGGAGACACAGTTTCTTGTCATGGACAAACTTCCAAGCAGCGTCGACAATGTCAACCTCCCTGCATCGACGATCCGTTTCCCCATTCACTGCATCCAACACTGCATGGTCCCTAAAGAGATGTCAGCACGGACGCCCCAAAACGCAGGGGACAAACGAGACCATACCAAACATCGCAAACGAAGGAACACGCGCCAGATTTGCACCCTGGGCCATGAGTTGTGTCTCAGGATCAATCCAGATAGCAACGTTGCCTTCTCTCACGAGCTTGTATTACTTGTGCTACTACAGCTTTTTTGGGGAGAAGGCAGCCAATCCATTGCACGATACCACTCCCTGGATCGGGGCAGCGTCGCGAAGAAGGACATCACCGTCCATCTCAACGGCACCAAAGAGGGATCCAAGATGTGGCAAAACATCACAAACATCACTCACGAGTCAAGTTGGGAGCAGACAAGACGCAACGGCGAGAGTTTTGGACTGCAACATTGGCGTCGGCACCTGAATAGGTAATCGTCCTCGATTCAAAATCGACTCGGCACTTTGAAACAAAAAAAACAGTTGTCTATTTGCTCAACTGCTCAACACCACGATCTGGACCTCCTGCCTTTCTACCTCAAGAAACCATTTGCGGTCGTGTAGTGCGCTGGCGGAGTGTACGCTGTCGGCGGGAGGTACGCGCCAGTAGGTGAACGGGCGAACGAACCCCGGTCGCGTACGCCGCCGGCCCAATTTCCATTGACCACATTGACGCCCGCCGGGAGAAACTGCTGAATGCTGGCCAAGATGGGGCTCAGCGTGCTCATCAGGGTCCTGAGCCTCGTAGCGTCGAGGTTAGAATGTGTGGGCACGGTGTTGGGACACCAGTTGCCCGTGTCGCAGTTGATCAGTTGAGTATGAGGTCCTCCAGCCGGCTGTGCCTCAGATTCCACACGAAACTTGATGCGAGACAGGGGTCAGTTTCGCTTCCTGGCGCCCAGGATTGAAAAAAGGGGGAAACTTACACTGCCTTGCGCTGTCTGGTAGACCCTATGTCCATGCCTGATATTGACGGACTGGATTCCGGGAACTGTTACCGTGTTGCCGCTTCGCGTCACGATTTGGAAGGACCCAGCAAAATGAATATGGAGGATCAAGAAATTGTCCGTGGCAGGATTCGACTGAAGGTTGGCCATCAAGGGCTGCCCGGGAACAAAGGTGTCGCCGGCGAGGAGGTAGACGACCTCGAGCTCGATCTGGCGACCGGCGAGGCCGGCGGCGTATCGGAACAAAGTCCAGTACTCGAGGTGGAGCTGGCCGGCATTGATAGCATCGATGGCGGGTCCCCACCCTGGAAGGATGCCGGCCTGGATTCGGGGGTTGGGCAGCCAGTTGAAGGCCCTCTTGTCAAGAGGGGACGCGTCGTCGGATATCGGGCCTGGGATGGGGACGTCGTGGCGAGCGAAGATGCTAGTGCCGCCGTCGACGCATGTGCTGGTGCAGAGCTGACTGCGTGTATCCAGTGCGTCACGGACCTGATTAGACGGCTGCTGGCTTGCGCAAAGAATCATGGCGACAAGATACACTGGATCGACACCATCGAACATGGATACCAGGGCCATGAGATTCGCGATGGTCAGGTATTCGAAGCCGGGGGTGCTTTGCATCAACCGATCCCATTCCTGTCGCAGCGCCAGGATGGCTGCGGATGGGGAAGACTGCGCCAGAGCATACCTGAGAAACTCGGCGATGTTCCAGTTGGAAGGGCTGACGATGTTGAAGTCTAGCCGTCGTTCTAATATCGGCATGCCGATGTGTGACGACTCGGATCGCTTCTTCTGGGGTCTGCCGACCGTCGCATCGCAAAACCTGCTTCTCACCCAGTTCGGCCAAGCTATTTTCAGCATGGATGCCCAACTGCTGCTATCGCTTGGGGGTTGGACTGGCTCGGGATCGATGTCGCAGCAATAGGCCGACCCCCTGCTGTTCAAGCAAAAGCCGCGCTGCGGATCAACGGCAACAACCGCCTTGCCAGCTGGACAGGTTCCGAAACACTGTCTGACGCCAACCCACAGCGTGATCTCACCGCCAAAGGCGTACCAGTCGCAGTTTCGCCAGCGGGGCCTGGAAGTTTTCGGTTAGCACGTCCCACAAACAGGAATTCCAATGGGAAGACTGGGAAGGGGGAGAATGGGAAGACTGGGGAGGGGGAGGGCGTACGGATCCTGGCAGCAGTACGACTTGGAGCCTTTGGTGCACATTTTCTCGCCACCGTCGCCCATGCTGCTTGTGGTGAGCTTGACAGGCTTGCCGCCTGGGCAGCTGGCCTCTCCCCAGGGGCTGACGGTGCAAAGGGGCGCGCTGCCCGACCACTGACACTCGCCATGGGCCCTTGTGCTCAGGGTGTCGGTACAGCACAGTGCTTCGTTGTGCAGGTTGCAGCCTGGGTTAACCCGTGTCAGCCAAAAAGGGTCGAACAAAGGTCATTGGAAGGGACCGGATATAGAGGGAGGGGGCCGCTTACCTCTTGTGCTCGAGCCCACCTTGACCTCCCCTTTCTTACAGCCGTCATTGCAGATTTTAAGCGAGCTACCGGCCCACCTGCACGTTGGCGCAAACGAGTTGGGACAGCAAAAGGACCGGACTTGGTTGTCATGGCACTGTCGATCCGAAGTTGCAACGCCGCCCTTGGAGATAGCCGCCGGGCTGAGCCCGCTCGGGCAGCTCTCACCACAGTTTGTCCAACGACACTGCTGCCGAACATCGACAACACTGGACATGGCGACGGGTGGCAGAGACGCTACCTTCCCGGGATTGAGGTACGACGAGAGCGTGCCGGAGAGGTCGTCAGTCGACACGGCCCAGACCATCTTGCCGCCAAGACAGTTTCTGTCTGCGTAGTCGAGCTTCATCTGGATGGTCTGTTGGTCGTCGTACGACACCCAGTGCGTCCCGCCGCCCTCGTTCCACGTGAGGATCCGAACCGCTGCCGAGTTGTCGAGCACCGATGTCCCCGCACCACTGTCGACAAGCTTCTTGATCTCGCCATAGCTCAAGGTGCCCGCAGACTGTGTGCAGGGTCCACCGGGCGCTGGTCCCGAGAATCGACATCCCGGAGCCTTGCAGTTGGGGTTCTCGAGCTGGAAGCTGCGGCCGTAGAAGCCCAGACCGAGGACGACCTTTTCCGGGTTGATGTTGTTGCGCCAGAGGAGCTTGAGGGCCAGGTCGATCTCGGTCAGGTTGGTGTGTCCGGCCACATAGGGGCCCATGTAGACGTTGTTGGCATCCCACGTCCCGTGTAAGTCGTAGCTCATCATGTTGAACCAATCGATGTGCCTCTCCAGGTTGACAATGTCAAAGTGCTGCAGATACCAGAACGAGGCCGGCAGAGTCAAGCTGATGCCGTATTTGCGACCAGTCGAGGCAAAGTACGAGCGCATGTTGGCCATCCACGACACAAAGTTGGCGCGGTCTTGTGGCGTGCCCGATCTCTCCTCGGCAACCGGGTACTCCCAGTCAATGTCAACACCATCGAAGCCATACGTGTTCATGAAGTTGACCAGGCTGGCGTGGAAGATGCGTTGACGGGCTGGCGACGCCGCGAGATCGGAAAATGTGGTGGCCGTTGGCTGGTCTGGATCGTTGTGTGTCCTAGGTACTCGTGTCAGCCACCCTCTCTCTACTAACGGCTTGGGCACAGGATCAGGGACGGACGTACCAGCCTCCAATCGCAATCCAGACTTCGAGGCCAGGGTACAGTCGCTTCAGATCGGTCACACGACGGTAAAGGTCTGCATCACCAGGGTTCATCGACGCCACGGTAAATTTCACCGGGTCGATGAAGGCAAAGGCAAAGTTGATGTGCGTGTACGAGTCCGCTGGGATGTACTCTGGCAGCATTGCCTGGCAGCTTCTCCCAATCGCCCAGGCCTCATAGTCTGGCGGTACCATATCAGCATCGTCAACACGACAGACGAAGCGTCAAGAGGGGCCTTACATCCGATGGTACGCTTCCGAGAGCTGTGCTGGGAGAGCGGGCAGCTGGGGTTGGTGACCGTCCTCCCTTCACAGAAATGGTCCGTCATGCCGCAGAAGCCAAATCTAGAGCAACAGACATTCAGCGGGCAGTTTGAAGCCTTGGCCCACTGAGGTCCCCAGCCGGGATCGCATTCCGACTTTTCATTCTGTATGGCAGTATTATCAGCAAAGCGGCCTTGGAAAACCAGCACCCGATACTCACACAACTAGAGATGCAGTTCGCAGGACTGCAAAAGTCAGGACCAAGGCCACAGTAGCCATCCTTGCTGCAACATCCCAGTTTGCATGGCTTGTTGGGACCGCAGGTGTAGTCCTGCTCGTCCTGTGCAGAAACAAAAGACAGCGACAATGAAAGAATGTGTAAAAGGAGTGACAAAAGCCAGGCGGAGCGCGCCATCTTGGCAATTACAGCACAAGCAGTCCGATTTCGTTTCGAGCAGCAAGAACAAGAGGAGACAGGGACATCTTTGGGGCGCGCATCATATAACTGTTGTGATGCCTTCGCGGTGGATCAGGGGCTCAAGCAACAACCCTAGAGATCACCATCTCTTGGCACCGAGGTCCAAAAAAAAACCTCGATGTATGTCAGCATGGCTGCGTCGCATCCACGCGCCAAGAGCGGTTACAGCAGTCATAAGTCCAATTTCCTAGCAACACCCCGGCCTGGAACGACCTCAGCATCAATAGTACAGCCCAAAATCTGACAGCCCCTTACCAAGACTCTCGCATATGCTGCCTCTCATTTCGTTCATGTCGAGTGGCGTGGCCCACGGACCTGTAAATCGCAGGCGGTTTACACGACTTTCCTGTCCGGGACAATGCGACGCTGACACACCAACCTAAATCTCTGTAGTCCCCCTTTGCACAGAGCGATCAATATTATTACCCTCTGGCGATGTCATGTCATGGAGCCGCCTCGGGAAAAGCTTGGAGACAATGTGGACACTGACATGCACTTGTGATCTCACACAATAATAGTCTTACTTGTCATCGACCCCTGACAGCATCGCATTAGGCAACAGCGAATTTTCCTTGCGTGGTGAGTTTTGCGGTCACTCGAAAGGTCAACTGGCGCGGTATGCGCGGGCTTGGAAATTTTACAGGGAAGCCGAGGCCATCGCCGATTACCGCGTCCGTTGGACAGGTGGGCCATTCAGGGGTAAGTGCCATTTTTCCTAGAGCTGACAACAAGGTTCGCCATTGTTACCTACCTCAGGTACCTTACCAACCCAAAATCACATCGGCTCACAAGTATTTCCACATGTCCATTCTCTTGATCATCCCGCAGCACCCCTGGATCCATCCCCATCCCCGTCCCGTCGACCACAACGGCAGGGTCCTCCTCGCATTCTTTTCAGCGGGTGTCGCAATCCTCACTTATACGACACAAACCACACCACCAGGCACAACTTTTCCTTAGCCTCCTTCTTCACTTTTGGTTTTCTCTTTAGTGCTGGTAGAGCAGAGAAAGCCGCCGGCTTGAGCAGGTCAAGATGCGTCGCTTCATCGCTCTCTGCATCCATGTCCTGTCATTTTTGTCTTTTGTTTACGCACAGAGCGATCAGTTTGTTCTCTTCCCTTACTTCTCAGGCGGCCCAGATGAGCCGGTTGACATGCAAAATGGCTTTGGCAACACAACAGAGATCCCGGCTGCCTGCGCAAGCGCCCTGAACTCGACAATCCACTGCAACGAGCGGATCAGGGGCTTTGCTTCTGAAAACGTCTACATGAGCCTGAACGGCACCGATGAGGAGATCTGCAGTGACCAGTGCACCTCTTCCTTGGTACACTACCATCAGATTGTGTCACAGTCGTGTCAAGGGATCAATGTCTTCAACGGAGCGCCAAACACGTGGATGGGAGATGTCATGTGGGCTTGGGTGAACTCGACGTGCACTTATCATACTACTGGGGAGCCTTGTCCAGGTAATGTGGTGGCAGGGTGATTTCCGGGAATTGAATGGGGCCTGGCTGACCGTTTTCCAGACTGGCTGATTCGAAATATTGAGGCCCATGCTGGCGACGTTGAGAGGTTCGAGGATCTTCCGACTGACGTGCTGTGTTCTGGCTGCATGGTCAATTTCTGGATTGCCAAGCAAAGGTCTCCGTACTCCAACTACGACGAGGAGAATGCCGAGACGTGGGCAGAAATTCAAACCAGTACGTCACACGTTTCACAGACAGAGTTGCTGCTGCTGACATGTCCACAGAGTGTGGCATCTCCCACCCTACGGCTGTTCCCGAGCCAGCCTTTGCCAACCCCGTCCTGGACAGCATCCCCGGCACCACAGAGCCCCTCGAGTGTCTCTCCGGGACCACGTACGCGGTTCAAAGTGGCGACACGTGTCTCTCTATTGCTGCAGCCAAGTCGGTTGGTTCAGGGGCTCTCCGAGTCTTGAACGCGATTCTCCCCGACTGCTCAAACCTGATGGCCGGAGCCCAGATCTGTCTTCCACGACCCTGCCAGACCTACGAAGTCCAGTACAACGAGACGTGCGCCACAATCGCCATGGAACGCGGCCTCAACGATCAGCTCCTCATCGCGTGGAACCCAACCATCAACGCAGACTGTTCCAACCCCGACCTGCCCGGCTCCATCATCTGCGTGTCCTCTCCCTATGAAACCTACGAGCCCTCCACCATCCCCGGCGCCATTCCAACCCAAACCTCCCCTTACGCCACCGAGACTGTCGCCCCGCCGGGCCTCACAGGCCCAGGAACAACCCTCCACTGCGGCAAATGGGTCCAAGTCCAAGAAGGCGACACCTGCTTCGCCCTCTCCCTCGCCAACGGCATCGAGCTATCTCTCTTCATGTCCATCAACCCCGCCATCAACGCCGAGTGCGATAACCTCCTTCGTGACCTCTTCTACTGCGTCCGCCCCACCGAGTCCTGGAGCTACGACACCACCGGCACCATAAGCAGCGGCGTCCCGAGCCCTACCGCCCTCCCACCCCCTGGTCCTACTCCCTCTGGAACAACCTCCCAGTGCGCGCGCTGGCACCTGGTCGTCTCGGGCGACAGCTGCTACCTGATCACGCAGTCCTTTGGCATCTCGCAGGCCGACTTTACGGCGTGGAATCCCAGTGTTGGCCAAGACTGCCTCATCATGACCGACTTTTATTACTGCGTCCAGGGTCTACCATTCGCCACTGCCACATCGGCTGCACCTACTACAACCGCGCCGCCGCCTGCTCCGACGTGCACGCAGACGTACGCGGTCGTGTCGGGGGATTACTGTTACAAGATCTGGACGGACCATGGCCTGACCGAGGCGCAGTTCAGGGGGTATAACCCCGGCCTGGATTGCGATGCCTTGGCGATTGGCCAGGTGTTGTGCGTGGGGATGAGCGGTGCGGCTACGACGAGCGTGTCTGCTCCGACTGTAACGCCGGGGGCGTGTCTGGCGAGTTATACCGTTGTGGCGGGGGATTATTGCTGGAAGATTTGGACGGACCATGGGATTGGGGAGGCTGATTTGAGGGGGTGGAATCCGGGGTTGGATTGTGATGCGTTGTGGGTTGGGCAGGTTTTGTGTGTTTCCAAGTAGGTTAGGTAGGGAGCGTCACAAACGAAGCGCCAGTTTTGCGGCCTTTTTTACGTAAGTCCTGGTACGTCAATCCGTCATTGGCTCACCGTCAGAAAGAGACGGGAATGTCTGGCAGCCAAGATCTTATCAGATCATCTGATAACATCCCACATCACAGGCGGCTTGCATGGTGGCGTTCTTGGTGGTTGTCCGTGTGCCAGCCACAGAGGTATTTGGGTCCCCGAGACCGGAGGGCAGGGTCAGTGATTGTGTACAGAACGGGGCAGGTATAAGTTGGCTCGTTTCTTGGGGTTTGAAGCTGCTGTTGAGCATCAATCCTGTCGAGTGCAAGACCGCCTCCCCTACCTGCCTGGCCAAGCAACTCCACACAACCTGTTCCAAGCGACCAACCACCAAAGAATCATGCAGTTCTACACTTTCTTTCTGGCAATCGGCGGACTCGCCACGGCTCTGCCTTTGGAATCCAACGTCGTCTCTCCAGGATCGCCGGTGGTGGAACCACGTCAGACTCCCAACCCGGAATGGGTGAGTAAACACACTGTCATCAGCTGTGTCCAAAAGAGAGAAGCTGACCAAACACCTCTGGATTCCAGACCCAGTGCTTTAACACCTGCCGTATGGCGATGCATTGTGGTCCCCAGAATCCTAATAGCCCTGGCTGTCTGGCGTTTTGTGGTCAGTGGTGCACTGAGCGCTTTCCTAGGTACCTGCCATAGGCGGTAAATGTAGCTGTTTTTGGTGGTGAGGGGTGTGCTAGTGAGGGCAGAGTGAAAAAAAAAAAAGGTGCAGTTGTGATGAAGAAGATATAATAAACGTCGTCTTGGTCTCCCATCCACTTGTCAATTGGAGCCTTTAGTGTGGGTTGCAAAACATTGAAGTAATTGCCAGACGTAAACACACTTAAAGCCTTAAATTAACCGACCAACCGGTCCCTCCTCGAGGATAGCTAAAAATCTTTGTCATTCATTGCCTTACGTACCATTTCTTATTAGATAGTAAATTTTCCAGCCGGGCCAGAGCAAAAATGTTCTTCGGCCAGGTTGTAACGGAGGTACGACAGCCAGTCAACAGGCTTGGCAGCACATCAGGCAGCAATGAGCGCGTCGGGCAGCATTGGCTACCTAGGCAGGTGCTGGGTCACAGACTCAGCATCTCTATCCTCGCAATCCGCGATGTGGGATTTGCCCGCTGCAAGACTTTTACCAGTTGAGGCCTTTGACCAATCCACGCACCCACGAAACCATGCTTAGGGGGATCAGGGATTCTCTATCCCCTCTTTTTGGCGCGCCTTCTGTCTTCGCACCGGACAGGACCACGGTCCTTCAGCGTATTACGCACTCATGTCTTCACTGCAAAGGACTGGTTTTCGAGCTAGACGTTCCTCCAGAGACTTCTCTGCGTGAGAATCAGACTTCTATCATTTTTCAACAAGACGTTATCCTTTATGACGCTCTTCGTCTTGCTTGCACCACCGATTGCCCCCTGTTCAAATCATTGTTCAAGCCCGAGGCCCTCGCGCTGCGCACAGACTGGGCATTCGAACCTGATGGTAGATTCAAAGACGAGTATGAGCCGCTATGCTTTGGCGTGAGGTTCCGCCCGTCCCATCCAGCTCCCTCCGGGGCGGACCCCAAACCTCCTGAACTGTTCGTCAAGGTTCGGCGCTCGAAGGGGCGGGACATGACATCTGAAAGAATCGGCGATTATATGAGGGGTGGACCGGCAGCTTACACGCTATTTTGTGCCAGGGGTAAGTCCAATACCGCGGTGTGCGATCTTTGCCCCAACCAAGCAAGCATGCTAACTCTAGGCCCTCCGCGTCTGGCATCCCCACAGCCAGCGGCGACAAGAACTCTGGGTTTTGGTTTCCCAAGACCCCTCAGCTAAATCTAGGAAACCAGCAATCTTTGGACGACGTTAGGAGAAAACTTGACCTTTGCCGCCGAACTCATGGAGCATGCCGAGCCGCTGCGGCCACACCACAGGCCCTGGCCCGGCCCAAGCGACTCCTGGAAATCGACACTACCACGAAACGGCTCCGTGTAATACCCACAGTCGGTGGTCATGTGGAATACGCTGCGCTCAGCTACTGTTGGGGGACAAGCCAGAGGATGCTCACCTCGGATACACTCGCCAAGCTACAGTCGGGCGTCCACCCAAACTTCTTTTCGCAATCTCTCCAAGACGCCATCAAGGTAGTCTTGGCCTGCGGGCTTCGGCACTTGTGGGTTGACGCCATCTGCATTCTCCAGGACGACCCTAGCGAGATGGCTTTGGAGATCCAAAATATGGGCGACATATACTACGGTGCAAGCTTCACTGTTGCCGCCGCAAACTCAGCAACGAACAAGCAAGGGTTTCTACGCGGAACGTCCCAGGACGCTTATCCAATATCTCTGTCAAACCACGACGGAACGAAGACTCACCTTATGATGACTCCCCACCCGGATGTTTTCCAGTCAGGTTCCGAGCATCCTCTCCATACCCGTGGTTGGGCTTTACAAGAAGGTATCGTACTGACGCCTTCTCTTACGAGACACATGTAGACACTAATGAGAGCAACAAAGCGTACTTCTCAAGGAGGTATGTCCAGTTTGGCCTGCACTCGGTGACAGTTGAGTGCGCCACAACCACCACGGACTCCGGCGGCACCGCCTGGGGAGTCAACAGCAACCCGCCGCTACGCCTTACCCAACCCACCACCCTCGAGACCTCTCCAAGCGATTGGGATGGGGTGATCCAGATGTATTCTTCGCGTCGGCTTACCATGCCGTCCGACAAACTTGTAGCGATATCGGCGATGGCAAAAGACGCAGCACGGAGGCTACATGATCCGCGACCCGAGAATTACCTGGCAGGGCTCTGGCGCCAGAACCTGGCGCGTGGGTTGCTGTGGGAGATGAAGGATGATCCACAGCCGCGCCCAACGTGCTACAGGGCACCTTCCTGGTCATGGGCGTCGGTCGACGGGAAGGTGGACGTCGCCACGGCCGACATATCCAACTACCGGCTGACTGTCCTCGATGCCGCGACGTCGTGGGACACCATGACAGGCCCATTCTCCGCCGTCACCGAGGGGTTCGTCCTCGTCAGGGCCCAAATGATGAACATCTCGGGATGTGTCGTTTACAAGGACTGGAAGATCCAGTTTTACGATATATCCGGGCATCTAGACGCTGCCGAGCCCAGCCTCCTCCATGACAGTGACCAGAGACCGTCAATGTGGCTCGTACTAGGTCTAGAGGAAAGAAGCCGTGTGGCAACAGGCGGAATCCCCAGTGACAGGTATTTCGAAGACGACGACGTTCGGGTATTTGGGTTAGTTCTGATGGAAAACGCCGATGGCCAGTCGTATCGGCGAATTGGGTCGTTCTCGGCGGAGCACGTAGATCTCTAGGATTATATTTGGGGGACCCGAGGTGAGGTCGAAGAGCGCACGATCCGAATCACGTAGCCGTCGCGTTTTGTAACTCGTCTCAGAGCCTCGGAGTCGTTGGGCCAGGGAAAATTGAGGCGCATATTTTTTTTTTTTTCTTTTTTTTTCAACACTTCAACTTCCGTCGTCAACACATCGCCATGCGGCTTCGTAACTCTTGCTGCCGGCGCTTTGGCCAGATCCGCACCTTATGGCGGTCGGGTCCAAGTAAAAATGTGCATCACAAAACATTACCGGGACGATTTGCCAGTGCAAAGGCGGGGTGCTACCTGTGCAGTCGTCTGGCCAGGTGCCAACCGGGGCTGGATGAACTCATTTCGTCCTCTGCGTTTGAGGATACAGACGAGCATGTCACAGCCATTGCCATGCGCAGAGTATTCCGCAATGGGCAATTCTTTTCACTGGTGGCAGTTGTGGAGTTCAACCAAGGTCACGCATTGGAGCTCCCAAGTTTCTACAATAGGTTCCTCGACTTGGATCTCTTTAGTCCGTCTAGTAAGCAAAGGCCCGGGGATTTATCTCACAAAGTTCTTGCTTACCTGTTCTACGTGCCCTGGAAGCAAGGGATCAAGGCTATGACAGTTGGCAATGTCCTGCAGACTGCCGAGGATTCTCAATGCCTTCTCTTCGAGGTCACATGCCCGAACAAGGCATATTTCGCCGAATTGGACGTCTCGGCTGTCTAGTCGAGAACGAAGCCGAGCTTCTGGAGGAGGAAGGAAATGAGCATGAATTTCCCTGTCACACGTTCAATGCATCGACCAGGGAGCACACCATTTTCGTTTGTTAATCGACACAGCCACTATTTGCTCACCTCTGAAATGTAGGGCGTAGGGCATCCTCTAACTTTAAACATCTGAGAAAAGAGGAGGAAAAACAGCGTCACACCAAAAGTACAACTGAGACAATCTAAACTCCCAATCCGACATTATCAGCATCGCTTTTTTGAAGCGCGTCAAGCGGTTTCAGTTGCCGGAATCAAGCCACCCAGGTCCTGGGCACATTAAATACCCTTCCCTGGTCGTTTGAAACAAGGATCAAAGGAATCTTCTCTCTGCCTGCACCAGGACACACCACTCACCTATTTCCCGCACCCTGAAACCCAGCAACCCACATCAAACCCACATGCTCCTCTTTCACCTCCAACGTGCCCAACCCCTCCAATTTCTCTTTCCAACCCGGCAGTATCCCGGGGATATTAGTCCCCCACTTCTCCTCCAGATCCTTCCTCAGCCAGGTTTGGTGCAAAACACCATCCTGCACCTCTTTCAGTTCTCCACGGCCATCTTCATCCGTCACTAATACCACCCTGGTACTCAAAGTCCATCCACGATGTGCATTCGGCAACGTCAACGACACGGGGAGTTGATGCCACGCGATCTTCAGCGCAGGATCCAACGCATTGTGGTCGACATAGTACTCCGGTCCCCGGAGACGTTCAAAGAGGGACCGCCGGGCGTCGGTAGCAGGGAAGGGCATCGTGATTGTGGAAAAGGATTTCCATCCCCTCAGGTTCATCGGGTATGACGCGCCGCGGGCCAAGAATTCGACGTTTTGGATGGAGGGCATGGAGTCGGTGTGTGACGAGGAGGTAAGGGCGTGGATGAAGGCGTTGTATCCCGGGGAGGACATAAATTCGTCGGTGCAGGATTGATCCCACCAGGCTGTAATAATCATTTATCAGTGTTGGGGTGGGGGGAATGGGGATAGAGGAGCGGGTTACTGATGAGGAGGAGGACCATCTCAGGATTCTCGACTACGCGGCCGCATAAGACATCGAGGCAGCCGCGTGTTTTGCCGAGAAGCCGGAGGAGGGGGTTCCAGTCCTGCCAGCCGAATTTGTTGAGATACGTCTCGATGCAGGATGGAGGGCCTGGGTTCTGGGCTTCTTCGTCTTCACCATCTTCATTTTCTTCATCGTCATCTCTCTTGTTTCCGTTTTTGGCCCTATTGTTGTCGTTTTCTTCTGAGCCGTCCTTCTTTCCTGCGTCTTCAAAGCTGGGCGGGAGAGGTTGGGTTGGGGGGACCTGAGTGCGGATGAGGGTTACGATGGGGATGTTGCGGGTCTTTTTTTCGCGTGCCATTATCAAGTTGTGTAGCTTGAACGGGAACAAGCTGGTATATACAGGCTTCATCTTCATGTCGGGCGGCGACGGGAAAGGAGAAAGGCTGGTGATCCTTCCGCGCTTGAGTAGTTCTTTTAGGCACATCAGTCTAGTCCCATTCAGGGATGTGGATCGTCATCGTATTGACGAGGTGGGTCAATGTGTCGCCTTGCCTAGGTCCTAATTGATGTCTCCTTCTCCCCCAGCTTGTCTTACAAGGTGAAAATGGATTGCTTCCTTGCCTTCCACCTAGTCCACCAACTTCCTTCGGTCCGCTCTCTATATCGCCTCTGCATTTCCTCAGTTTGCCTCTGACAGATGCCTTTCACGTCCCCTTCCTCCATTACAACCAGGCTTGTGCTTCCATAAAGCCGTAACCAACTCTCATTCTTGACGCGATAGACTTTGCCAGCCGCGGCAAATTTGAGGTTGCTCTCGCCTTCTCTACCACACGCAAATCCGCTGGTGACTCGCCATGAATTAATTCACAAACAAATCTCGTGGTGGACGATTAGTGAGAGAGTGTTGCAACGTCATTACTCTCCTACACCCAACACCTTACATCTTCCACCTCGACAATTGAGTAGTTTTATCGTTTGTACCACCCCCATCAAACGTAGAAGCGTACCAAACCATAGTTCTTAATTATGTTAGGAGTACTTTAGGAGCTAGACTACGATATTAGCAGTAGGTTAATAATAAATCTTCGTCTCCAATATTAAGGGTAGAAATACTGCTTTATTGAAATTTCTAACTTGTTAAAATTTGAATAGTTAAGAACCAAACCTGGAGATAATTAGTTACAATAAACAGACAGTCTTGGAAGCAAGAAAAACCGAATTTCCTTGTTGTTACGGGGTCTTGAATGTTAGCAATTCATTTTGGCTGGGATAGCCAGATTGTTTCCTTCCTGTTTCAAGCTGTTGCTGGTGGTCTTTTGCTGCGTGCCTTCAAGGCGGTGGGTGAGTGCCTCTTTGTCCTTTTTATGACGTCATTTAGTCAGCTGCGCCTCCGCGTGACCGCCAAGACAGACCTGAAACACACAGCAAGCAAGCTCTCGACAACCTACCAAGAGAACCATCAACCTGCGAGAGCGTAGAACGTCCTCAACCACCCACAAATGGCTCCCATCGGAACTCTCATCAACTTTGCCATCGCTGGCACAAGCGGGTACTCCTTGTACCACTCATCACAGTCCATCCCCAAGTTGCGCAAATACGAAGACTTGGCTGAGAAAGCTGCCAAATGGAGCAACACTGCTGAGAAACGCCTCTGGGATACCGGATACACTGTCGGCGCCGGTTTTGCCATGGTAAACCACTAACTTGTTGCCTGAAAGCTTCGCGCTAACATCCACATAGACGCTCGTCTCCCTCCTCAGCGCATTGCATCGTCTCCTTTTCACACCTACCCAAAGTGTCTTCGGTATTCTCTGGCTAGTAGCCCTTTGTCTCGGCGAGTTTGCTGTATCGGGGTATCTCCGATCATTCTGGGGGGATGAGAAGAAGGTGCATCTCATGGACAAGTATAACGAATCGGTATCCCACAACATGGAGGTTATGAGGCTCTGTGATGACCTCGCGTGTTTATGGGCCGTCGCCGCTGTGTTGGCTTTCTATGGGTATTAGGCAGTGATGGTAGGCTGGATGCGTGGAGGGAGAAACCGCTGGGCGAATCGGTGGTATGTCAAAGGAAGTGCATGGGCGTGGAATATTATTGTGCATATGGACTTGTACCGTGTCGGCAAAGAAATAGCGGAGTTCACCTGCCCAATAAGTATTGTGGGTTGTGTGAAGGCCTCGATTGAACCAATCATATGAAGGGACCGAGGAAGATGACGGCGGTAGCAGCATTGTCTAGCATCTTGATGTGACCTTGTACAGACAACATCCCTAACTGCGAGCAAGCTTATCCGACAACTAGGCATAAGAGTTAGGACAAAGTGAGCCCACTACTTGTTATCCCGCCAGTCCATGCCGACCTGCACTCATGCCTGTATTTGCACCAAAACAAGCAACTTCCTCAGAATCCTGGGTGCGTGTCTCCGAAGGGCAATGTCTATGCCAAATTGTATTGTACCACAACAGCCTGCGCACAACATCGTCACCATGTACTCAGGCCTACAGTTTATCATCGCTGCTTCTCTGGCAATCAAAGTTCTCCTTTACCACCGCCAGCGGTGCCGAGGCGTGGCAGACATCAACCCCAGGTTAGGGTTACTGCGGAGAGTGGGCTGTAACTGGCTCAGTTCGCTAGACAGAGGTTGGCCTGGCAGATACAGATATTGGATGAGTTGACAGCAACTATCACGAGAGGCGAATTGCCCACAGCTGGACGTCCATTGATCTCAACTAGGCCGATATGTGTCGCTCAGGCGTGTCAAGCCAGTCTTATCATCCCCTTCTGCGCCGTCATCAAGGGCAACCTCGTGGTAGATGATGTCAGCCTGCAACGCGTTGCAACATATTACCTTGTCTCCTTGCTCTCCGTGAGGCATCGCTGAACTTGTAGACCTTTATAACGGTGAGATTTTTTATGCAAAATAGTGAGGGGTATCCGATATCAACACAACCACCCCGTCCCCAGACCATCCCACCATTGTTATACCCAGCATACCAGCCAGTACACCAACAGACTTGAAGCCACCCCACCCAGCCCTATTTTCCTGACGCTCGCCCCACTCGGAGCTGCCGCTGGAGCCTCTCCCGGAGCGAGCGGAGGCGACCCAGCCAAGACCTTGATACCGCTCGGGTACTTGATATCCCAAACGGGCGCGCTTTTGAGAACAGAAGGCGTGCCCAAGACATGCGGACACGAAGCCTGGTTGGCATTCGGCCAGTCGAGCGAGCACGGCTCGTCGTATCCCCAGGTGCAAATGGGGTCGAGAATGTTGTAAAGAACGTGGTTCTGGCCAATCCAAGTGTCGCTGTCGAGACAGCTTGCCAAAAAGTTCATGCTGTTGGCCGCGCTGAGGGGCAGTTTTCCGTCCTTGGTCCAGATCAGATCGGCGCAGTAGCCCATGTCGACGTCCTCGAATTCCATGGCCGTTGCGCCGCCCGCCGACGGCTTGTCGGCGGCCGAGTAGCCGGTGAGAAGGTAGTTCCATGCGTCGTAGCTGACATCGTGGGCTCCGCCGGACTGGTCGATGCGCAGAAGGTAAACGTGGCGGTCCCCGTGGCTGAGCTTGACGCAGAGATTCGAACAGTCAATGGAGCCGGGCCAGTAGGCGATGCGGTCGGTGTTGACCTTGCAGCCGAGCACGCCGACCGACGACGAGTAGCTGTCGTGGGGGGTGGCCCAGACGGTGCCGCTGTCCGCCACGGCGCGCGTGGCGGCGCCGGCGAGAAGCGAAGAGACTAGGAAGGCGCGCATGGCGCGTGGGGGAGGAGGGAATGAGAAATGTTCAAAAGAGTGTGTGCCCTACAAGCAGAAAGTGAGTGACATGCCAGCCGTCACGGCGGCGGGATCTGCGACAGCGTCTCGGGCGGTCCCAGGCATGCAGTGACGATGATCGCGGCCTGCAAGTGAGTGAGAAAACGGGAGAAAAGTGAGCGGTTACGCGCCCGGGGTGGTGACATTGGACTAAGATTAACCGGTCTGATGAGGCTTAGCGTCATATTGTGGAGCCCCGTTGGTTGGCTCCCGCTGCCGAGGTGGGCCCACTCCACGTGCGGTGGATCGGATCGATGAGCCGACGCAGGAAAATCCGGGGGTGGAATTCGAGATTGCGGGTTAGGGTCGGAACCGTTGCTTTCATCTCGTCTCATGCCATCTCATGTCACCGTCCGGGTTTCCAGGGCGGAGAAGTGCCAGTAAGGTGTTTCATCTCAATGCATAGTATAAGTTGTTTCCATAGATCATAGTTCGTACTGAAGTTGCGCCATAGTCCCCTCCTCATCCCTCGCATCAACCGGAGGCACAGTGACCACCTCCGTCTGATTCATCCCTCCTCCCCTCACAGAATACGTAAACGTCCATCCCGACCCAGCACCGCCATGCTCGCCCTTGTTATCCACCACCACAATCCCACTCGAAATCCTAGGAAACTTCCTCACCATGCGTCTCACCGCATCCTCGGCCGCCTCCTTGGGCGTCATCCCCAACCGCAAATTCTCCACAGCCTGATAACACGGCAAAAACCGCATCATCACATCCCCATCCCCCGTCGCACCGCACCCGCCAACCTCACCGTCCACATACGAACCACTTCCAACAATTGGCCCATCGCCAACCCGCCCAGGCACTTTATGCGAAGCCCCATTCGTCGACGTCCCCGCCGCCATCCTCCCCTCGGCGTCAATCACCACCATCGAAATGGTATCATGTCCCACGGCCCCCGTCCCATCCCTCTTTCCCTCACCCCCAGCGCCCCTCGTAGGCCTATACGGCCCACAACTCACCATCGGATCTGGCACCACATCAACCCTATAATTCGCCTGACATCCATTCTTCCTCCACTCCTCACACCTGGCCCTCGACTCGGGCGTCGACAGGTCCTGCTCCGTAAACCCATTCTCCACCGCAAACGCCGTCGCGTGATCGCCGACAATCAACGAGTGCGTCGTGTGCTCCAAGACATGACGCGCCACGGCGATCGCGTCGCGAACCCGTCGGAGACCCGCCACGGCGCCCGTGTTCATGGTGCTGCCGTCCATGATCATGGCGTCGAGGGTGGTCTCGCAGTTTTCGTCGGGTGACCCGCCGAAACCGACTGTGCCGTCGCACTGGTTGCGTTCGCAGGTGGAGCAGCCAACTGTTACGGCATCGAGGGCGCTGGTGGCGGGGTTGAGCAGGGCGACATAGGCGGCGTCGGTGGCGGCGGTGAAGGGGCCGCCCCAGGTGTTGATTACCAAGGGGAGGGGCGGGGCGGAGGACAGGGACGCGGGGACGTGGAGGAGGAGGGTGGCTAGGATGACTTGGAGGGACATGTTGTTATGGTTGGTGAGGTTTGAGGTGAGACATGTTGTGGTGGGGAGTTAAATGTTGGGGTCGAGCGTGAACCCCCGGGTGAGATGCGGGTCGTTTGTTTCTCGGCTGATTTTGAGGAGGGGCAATCTGAGATGGAGGGTTAGGGTTGTCGAGCTGCCCACGTAAAAGCGACATTCCCAAGGGCCCCAACCCTCTCAGAGAGGTGATTGAGATTGGCTTTGAGCGAAGTAGAAACGCCTGGTTTTCATTTTGAATAATTTGAAATTATTGGCTGATGTTGGAAACGTTGAAACCACCAGTGTTGATGGACAACCCGCCTTCAAACTCTTCTTGTTTTTTTTCTTGTGCAGCGCACATCCGACCAGTTCTCCAGGCTTGGCCCGCTGTGAGACAACAAAGCCCCATGCAAGCCCGCCAACTCTATCCTCGCAACGGTCCACTTCGATTCATCAAACGACGAGGAAAAAAAAAATCAATTTGGAGTTTCCCTTGCTACATCAACCAAATGGCCAAAAAGTCTTCCGTCTACGGCAGTTACATGCTTCCATCTGCGCCCCCGGAGCGCCGCCCAACCGGAGATGTGTTCTCGCTTTTCCAGAACGCATGTGGTTATCAGGAACATACGTTCCGTTCCCAAACACCTCCCAGGTTCCTGCCCTCAATCTCCGCAGAAAACGGGCCTTGGGGCCGATGAAGTCGTAGGCGGAATGCATATCACACGCTTGGTCTCCAATCACCATGACGTGGGAGCCTGCTGCACCAGAAATTGCAGAGCCCAACTCGTCGATGCTGAAAATGGTCGCACACACCAGATCCCCATCGAAAGAACCAATGTCGACAGGTGTCAAGATTTTGATGTCGAAACGACGAGTATAACCACCGATGTTCACGTATTGACTAGCGGCAACTTGCCCGCTGGGAGTCAGATACACCGGCGGTTTGTGGGGTTGAAACACGGGCAGGGCAGGGAGAAGCCCTGATCTCGGGTGGACAGCCATCTTGTCTCCGATATCCAACCACCAAGGCTGCGAGGCTGACTTGCGGGCGAGCTCGAGGATCAGGTCCTCGAGCGACCGGCCGTAGTCAATCTCGACTTTGAGCCCCAAAAGGTGCATGACGCTGAAGACCATATCTTGCTCCTTTTTTGAGGTTCTTAACCACAAGCACCGCCACACTGCCGACTTTCTCATGGCGTCGTTGTCGGCCGCGAGGAGCGCAAGCAGGGCTTCTGAGCCGCAGGAGGACTTTCCGAAACATGCGGCAGAATACTCTCTTTCAATCCACGGCCCGTCGGGTCGATGACGGACCTTGAGACTGACGCCGCCCCGTATGCTTAACAGGTCAGAGAGCGTCGATAAAGCGAGGTCATCTCGTATGTTCTGAACATTGTAGTTCACCATGGCGGTGCTACAAGAGTATTCCACGGCACAAACATCCCCAAGTTCTGGGTGCAGGACCAGGGCGTGGGTGTTGGGGCAAAGTGTGGCCTCCTGCAGAGTCCAGGCTCTCTCTATCCAGTAGGCCTCGTCCCTCGCATCCTGGGCTGCTGCTACCCCGCCAGGCATGACGATGACGGCTTTCGCACGGCTGTAGATGTGGCCCATGTTTTCGATCTGGAGCTTCTTGTCAAGGGACGAGGTTTGGTGCAAGCAGATGAAGTCCAGCCAGAGGTATTCGCATCCGAGATGGCGCGCTGCAAAGGCCGCTTGGCAAAGACCATGCCAGCTGATGCGATGGAGTTGGGCGTCTTCTATGGTGATATCGAGGGGACGGTTGGCCTGTTCGGCTAGTTTGGCGACGGAGGGGCTCGGTGTCCAGCAGTGTGAAACAGCAGCGTAGCGGGGGATGTTTCGGGGCGAAGAGGCTAGGCGGAGGTTGCGCCATTCCGAGAGTTCGATAGTGGGCTTTGAAGTAAGCAGGGAAGGCACACTGAGCAGGCGAAGGGAACCGGGCGTGTGATTGGACCCGTAGGCCCAGGGCCTTTGACCGGATTCGGGGAGAGCTTGGAGAAAGGTGGCCATTCTGACGGGGTAAGGTCGAGGCATTGAATTTCAAGGTTAGTTTGGGGAAAGAGAAAAACTGGCTGCTCTGTTTTTTAAGACCCCTTTCAATGTTCAGACATCACGAGGGTGCTCATGTTGGGCATCAACATTGGGGTGCAGTTGGGGATTGAAGATTGCCCGGGCCCTGTCCGTTGGGCCGGCCAACGCCGCGACCCTTGGTCAATTTTGCGCGCCTCATATTTTCTGGGGTACGATATTGCCATTTTATTGGTTCATTGCATGGTCACTGAGCCCAGTGTAGGTAGGCGCGTCCCGAACCCCTCCCTGCATCTAAAAATCTCACCGAGTCCCGGACAATTTTAGTTGTATAAGGTACCTAGGTAGATAAAAGGCTAAAGGAATTCCCAGTTACTGAAAGGGGGTAAATTTGGATTTTAAATGTGTCAACTAGAATCTGGATGCGTATGCTAATATTGAAAAGGGGCTAGGGCTTTTTCTGACACTTAACTATTAAAGTCCATGGTATCTGTTTTAACCACGCGAAGTGGCATCAGTTGGGTTCGGCGTAGCGACTCATTTGTCGCTATTTGTCTCGGCTCGCCCCGCGTCGAATCAGATGACAACAACTTCCCCTCAGCCCAAGGCAGCTTGCCCATCTTGCGAAGACGCGATCTCGATCCATCCCTCATCAACTGCCTATCACTCTCTTCCAAAAGAGGTTCCATTTGCGGGAAGAACAGCACTACAAGATGGATCTCCTCAGTGCGCTCAGCCTAGCAGGCAACATCATTGCCTTCCTCGACTTCGGCGCGAAGCTCATTGCCAAATCGACTGAGCTATGCGGGTCCGCCACCGGCAGCACCAAAGAAAACGACGAAATACAGCAAATCACGCAGGATCTCCGCTCCCTGGCGGATAGCCTCATCAACAATCTAGGAAACCCGAATGATACGGACAATAAGGCACTTGCGCAGCTAGCCAAGGACTGCAAGAAGCTTTGCGACGAGTTCCTGTCCATGTTGAAGAAGTTGAAGCTGAAGAATCCGAACTCCAAAGCCGAGTCGGTTCGCGTCGCCATCCGAGCGTCCTTGAAGAAGGGAGATCTCGAATCGATGGAAAAGAGGATTTCCCGTTACCAGACACAAATACAGATCGCGTGCACTTGATCTTGAGGTATGTTGAGTTTTTGCACTCCCATTTTGCTCCATCAAACACTTCTGGCCCGGGTATTAGGCAATATACATGAATGTTTGAGTAATATTGCGGCAGTGCCTCCCGCATGGGTACACTTTTTTACAGTAGTTTTTACAGATTCGGGCCATGTATGGAGCAGGGCGCAAGGGAAACCAGAATTCGGGGTGCGAAAAAAACTTCTCTTCCTTTGAGGTAATTAACAAATAGATGCAGCCGAGAACAATCCACCGTTACCAGGCACCTGACGCAGGTCTGCGAGCAAAGCCAGCAACTTGCGGTGAAGACCCGTCAAGAACTTCAGGCTACCAGGAGAGAAATCCTCGAGGCGCTGAAGGATATACAAGGCAGGCATGGCGACGAGCAGCCAGGCAGACCAAGACGAGACAAAGCTTTATCTCCTGGGTCACCCAAGGCAACGGGGTGTTTTACGTCTCTGGGAAGGCGGGATCCGGCAAGTCGACGTTGATGAAATATCTTTGTCACTCCCCTGTCGTCAAGAACAAGCTGGAGCGCTGGGCAGGAGACGGGAGCTTAATATTTGCCCAGGCTTTCTTCTGGAGTTCTGGGAGCGCTCTCCAAAGGTCCTTGGAGGGTCTCTATCGAAGCATCCTCTGGGAGACTCTGAGGGAGTGTCCCGATCTCATCAGGGTTGTTTTCCCTCCGGAAAAGATCGGCGGGAAAGCAAACGATCGGGCAAGCAAGATGCCCTTCGGCGCGTCCACCATCAGATCAGCAATGGATACCCTTGCTCAGCAGGCTGCGCTATCGGAGTCTCACAAGTTATGTCTCTTCACCGACGGCCTTGACGAATACGAAGGCGACTGCTGGACGCTAGCCCAGCAACTCAAAGCTCTGTCCGAAGGCTCCGGGATTAAGATCTGCGTCTCTTCAAGGCCACACAATGAGTTCGAGACCTGCTTCAACATATCTTCACAACGATTCTATCTCCATTCACTCACAGCGACGGATATATGGAAGTTTGTGGTTGACCAACTGAAGACCGATGAGAGGTTTACAAATAGCGCCACAGAAAAGCCGAAGCTAGGAGGTTGCGAGGAATTGGCGACCCGGATCGTTGAGAGAGCCGAGAGGGTTTTCCTCTGGGCTCGCTTGGTCACACAAGACCTCCTCAGAGGCATGGTCAATGGCTGCTCGCTAGTGCGACTACAAGGGTTGCTACAATCTATGCCTGCCGGTCTAGGAGAGGTCTTTCAGAAGATGTTTAGCTCCATTGATAAGTCGGACCGACAGCGAGCGGCCCAGACCTTTTTGCTGTTTGCGTCCACAAAGTCGCGACTAGCCAAGGACCCCCTAGCCCACTCCGTCGTCGATGATCTTCTTGACCGTTCTATAGACGTCGAAACGCTCTATGAAGGGAAGATTGAACTATTACATACCAGCGAAGAGGAAGTCGTTCAACGGATAGACAACATTGCTCGCAGGATCAACTCACGCTCAAAAGGCCTGTTGAGAGTGGTGCGTGACGACCTTTGGCAGGTGCCAATTGTCACTGCCATTCACAAGTCAGTGGCAGATTTCCTGGAGTCCCAGCAGATCAAGTGTGGCTTGAAGCGAGATGCAGGGCCCCTGGATGCTCCGCGGCTTTTTGCCCAAGCTGCGCTGTGGAGCCTCAAGCATGCAGCACCCTTCCTAACGAAACGTACTGGCTCACTACTTCGCCCCTGCCTCCGGATCCCATTGTTAATCGTGGATGACATACCACAAATTGCTTCCGGACGTTATTTCCATGTCAACGAGCGTTTGGATCTCACACGTGAGGTTTCCGCGTCGTTCGAAGCGGCTAGAGAGCTGACAGCGTTCCGAGTGGACAAATCTCCCTTCCCGGATGTCCCCTTCGAGATTGTATTCAACAGCTCATCGACATGGTTTGAGCACATGAGCGAATGGGATGTGCTCCAATTGGTTGGCCTTCCATCATCCATGGAACGAGCAATACTATTGCAGTGCGGGTTTTACGGCCTGAAAGAATTCTTGGGCATGAAGTGGTCAATTATATGCCCCAATCAGCGGTCTGGGAATAGCCTCCCGCATGATATTCTCCTTCTGGCACTACTCGGAGCTGCCTTCGACGGTCGCCACTCGGCTTGGTGTAAAACTCGCTGTTTCCTGCGACGAATCTAGGCACATGAAATTTCCCATTTCGTACCTCGCCCACGTGATGTTGCTCACCCTGGCTCAGGCTCGGCTCAGTCGGTGCTCAGGAATTGCTCAGGCTGCACTGCAGCATGCCAAATGCTTCGATTCTACCCAAGGCGGCCCAGAACCTGGTCCCATATATAAAGAGGGCCAAAACATGTTCCATTTTTAAACCAAAGAGTCTTGTGTATTCGTCTTACTTTACCTAAGCGTTAGAAATTTCCGTCCTCCAAGTCTCGTGCTTACTGTTAGAAAGATCAGGTTTCAGAGGCCCTTGGCTCTTAATCAGCTTCGCTGACTGGATGCCCAGTATTACCTGGAGCTGGACATAGTCAAGTATCTGGCTTCCAAAGTCATAGCTGCTCTTGTTGAGGATAAGAATTGCGTGCTGGAGAGCATGACTGGTGATTTCGAGCTTTCTCACATCAACCGATGAGGAGATCCGGAGCCGCATCACGGCAAGGGCAGACGAGGCACACCGGGCGGAGGTGGATAAGATTGAGTGGGGTTCGATTACAGTAAAGTTGAGAAAGCGCACACCCTGCCGGCAACCAGAAACCCAAAGTGATAGAGATGATCTGTCGTATTAATTGGCAAAATGTGGCCAGAAAAAGTCTGTTGGAACATCTAGCTGGCAAGACGACACCGGGTAGTCAAGACTTTCTCGACTGGAACCACATGTTAGCCGACTTCAACCAGCTACGCCGGCGACCGAGAAGCTGCGCAACCCGATTGTAATACATGGTGCCGTTCGGAAACTCTTTTCCGGAATCCCAGCTAAGACGTTCATCAATTTCGGTGCGCAGATCCACCTTGTCGCCATCGTGGTACATGTGCGTCTGTTCCACACCCACCGATAGGAGAAATTGGGTAATCTGCAACCGCTTCGCATAGTGGTGCGCATCATCAGCGGTGAGGACCTCACCCAGGGCGGAACATTCCGCGAGTGGCGCCGTCGAGGACATGAAGTACGAGGGGAGCGTTTCATCGGTGCCCAGCGTGGAACAAAAGCTCGAGTCGGGGAAGATGGCTGCCTGGAGGATACCGACGGTACGGGGGGTGCTACGCTGAAAGGCGAGGGTCGGGTCTTGGCAAATTTTGTCCCGGACATAGGGGAAGATGCCGAAGCGGGCGACGAGGCCAAGGAATGTGTTTCGTTTGCAGTTCTTGAGCGACACGGTAATCGTCCCATTTGTATATGCATAGCGTGAGACGGCAAAGGGTATGTAGGCCGACGACCAATGAGCAGCTTTTGGATCGACCAGTGCCAAATCTTGCTCTCGCACTAAAGACTTGAAGCGCTCACCACAGACGAGGTTGAATTCGTCAAGGGCCCGCACGAGGGCGTCTGACCGTTTGGGTCCGGCATCACCACTAGCATGGTCGTCATCGCGTACCAAGCTCGCGCTCCAGAGCGCCCTGCTGACGTCCCGCCACATGAGCTGCCACGCTGTCACGGCCAGCGAACTCGACCGCAACTGCAGCGTGTACGCGTTCAAGATGCACAAGGAAGGGTCGAAATCAGCCGAACAGGCAGAGCATATTGCCTCCCACGTGGCGGGCTGCGCGGCCCGTTCACTGGCCGTGCGGTGATGAAAGGCGACGATGCCCCGCTCCGCCGGGAAGTGCTCGTAGCTCGCATGGAGCGTGTTGGTGTCGACGAGCTCAAGGAGACCTCGCGTCCGCGACGTGAGCTTTCGTCGCAGCGACGTCTTTGCGGCTTCCAGCGAATCCAAACTCAGATCGGCGAGGCGCTGCAGATATGCCTTGTCGTCGGTCCCCGTCCCCATCGGTTTCCACGCGTATTCCTCGGCGAGCCAGATGAGGGCCCAGCTGGGAGACCAGTACTCGCTCACAGCCTTGACCATTTGCAGAAGCACGGCCGCCCGCGACCGCGTTTGCGCAGACATGCGGGCCCATATCGCGTCATACAGCGCACACATGTC
This sequence comes from Cercophora sp. LCS_1, assembly GCA_036250225.1. NCBI lineage: Eukaryota > Fungi > Ascomycota > Sordariomycetes > Sordariales > Lasiosphaeriaceae > Cercophora > Cercophora sp. LCS_1. The sequence goes on from JAPZLL010000004.1 coordinate 1,168,371, forward strand.
GTTCGGAAGAGCTTCCAATACGCCCTGCAGCTCAAAGATACCCGCCCCGTCAGTGGCCGACTCAACGAGAGCGTGGGTGACCACCTTGAGCCACACGAAGACACCGTTCGCCTTGCACGCCATGTCGTTCAGCAATCTGTCCGTCTCGAGGGGGTAAATTCTCCGAAGCTCATCAAAGGCCCGGCAGCCACGGACGCCCTCCATCACGAAGGTTCGCATATCGTCAGCGGTCAGCAAATCCATTGCCAGCTGCGGCACTTCCTTGTACGCATCGTCAAATTCGATCCAAGGCCGGCTTGCCACACACACCTTGATTCTGACCGACTCTCCTGCCGTGAGCAGGTCGCCGGGCAGACACGCCGATGTGATCGAGTCGACTAGACGCACCACCTCTTTTGGGTGGACTTCAAACTCGTCCAGCCCGTCGATGAAGATGGCGAGACGGATAGTCCTAGCACTCTCGGCGAGGAGGGCGTTGAACGACTCGTTGATTTCCCACGGCTCCCAGGGCGGGAAGATACCGGGAACCTGACCGATGACCTTCACCATAGCCCAGCGCCTCGGAGCCAACGCTGGTAACAGTTTCGGGGCCTGTTCCAAGGCCTGGCAGAGCAATGTGCGCTTGAGACCGTCAAACGATTTTTGCGGTGTCGTCCCGGCATTCCACGCATAGTAGTTTGTGATGATGACGGGCACGCCGCTAGCCCAGTCCTGAAGGTGGATCTGGAGGGCAGGGTTCTTGAGAACGAACTTCATGAGCGTCGACTTTCCTGAGCCCGGCTTCCCCGTGATCCAGTAAGTCGTTTGTGAGGGACTCTCTAGCCAATCGGGAAAGCTGCACCACTTGAGGATATTTGAGCCGGGATTGACCTGCGGCTCTTGGGCGGGGTTGCGGCTAAAGATCCAGGCATATGTTTGCATGATAGTGTCGGTGATGGCGGCCCCGCGCGTGCGAAAGTTGTCGAATTTGAGATTCTGCGTGATCTGATGCACGGCATGCTGGAGATCGACCCCTTCATGATTCCGCATCGAGGGGTCAAGGGCCCAATCGCGACTCCAGAGTACCTCCTCGAGCTGTTGGTAAAAGTATAGCGGGTCGGTCGACGGAGATTGGGATCGGTCGGCGTCCACGAAACATTTTGACATCAACTGAAGTGCTACCGGGAGCCTTCCGTGCATGAACGCAGCCACGCTGCACGGTGAGCTCTTTGATTGATTTGGGACGCCCTGCGCCGAGAAATCGGCCGGTTCAATGCTTGTCAACATCATGGTGAGACCGCTGAATGGATGCCAAGCGGCTGTTGCTGTTTTCTCCCTGTCCAGGCGCCGTAAAATATCAAGGATCTCTGTTAGTTGTGTGCTAAACCGTAGCTCTCTTTGTCTGCTGGCTTTCGATTCTTCCCTAATGGCTGGTGAGTGAGACCGTCGCTAGGGAGCTAAGTTCGCTACCTAGATGGGGTGAAGTGATTGGAGGAATGCGTACCAAATACAGAGCAGTACAGTCTGCATAACCAATGCCCTGACTGCGTCCAACTCGCCCTTGATCCTTTGGATCATAGTCCTGTTCCACTGCTCACCAAAGGCCACCATCGCGTCCTCTGCATTGCCGGATACGTTTGGTGGCAGCCCTCTCCGAAGCTCGCTTTCCAAGACATCGCAGCGCCTGCGAATCGCGATGAACTGGTTGTCCGACAGCCCACTCGTCGCCGGGTCCAACCGGTGCGATGCCTCGTGGAGAACGCGCGTCACAGCGGACAACTGAGCTATAAGCTCGGCAACATTCGCTGGATCGTCGTCGACAATGATTTGGGGACCAAGAAGGGGGGCATCCTCCCAAGATCTGGGCACGGCGCGCGACTCTGGGGGATCCAGCTGGTTGCTGGCACTCGTCCTACTGCGGCTCCGGGCGTTTTTACAGGCTTTAGCAAGCAGCCTCATCCCGACATCGGCAAACTGGATGACAGCGGCCGCGATAGCCAATGCGCTTATGGGATCCATCTCGATGCGTGGATGCGCTGTCGCAACCGAACGGCGCTGTCATCAAGTTGTGGCTCGACACTCAGAGCGCGCGGGCACAGCGAGACGAGAGCCTGGTCATGTAATCATCGTCGCGAAGAGTGTCGGAACTTGCATCTCGTGGCGGCCTCTGAATGGGCCTAGAGGCCAGGCGGTTGAGCGGGGTAGCGAAGCAACGCCTGGCTGCGGCGCGCAGGTCATGTGACCTCTCCCGTCCTGGATGCCGGAATTAGGGTGCGTGTTAGGAAGAAGGAGGTTCGAAGGTTTTAGAGAGCGGTGGCTGATGTTGAATGCGTTATTTTGTGATGGGATTCAAAGTGTCGACACGGCTTTTGGTGGAGTAATCCCATGTCGGGAGACTTCCGCAGACAGCAAAATTGGTAGACTGTGACAGCACTTGGGGGTTGGGCGACACACCCGCAGTGGGACACTAGGCGTAGCTACCGTGCGTCTTGCCAAGAGACACAGTGTATTCAGCGTGCTCAGTTGGGAGAGCACTGAGCAAGGTACAAATTACCTCCAGGAAAACCTTAGTATTATTGGATTCAGGGCTTTACATTGTTAACTTCCAAGATAGAAGACATCTCAATAGGCCGTGAGGGCGGTAAATGTTGTGAGTTTGGGTTTGGGATGAGGAAAGGGGATTGACAGAAAGAGCCTGGGTTATTACCACATCAGGATCTATCTATCTGCATGGACCCACAAGAACAGGATGGTCACCTCGTATTTGTGTGTGTGTTGGCTGCTGGGTTGAGGCGCATTGCGTCTAGTCTGCCATGTTGAGGGCATTCTCGTCGCCATCGTTAATACTCAGCCATGTCCATCCGCCCTTGGCCACCATTAGCGGGTGTCGTTCAGGGTGTGACCGCCGCCGTGAGTGAGCCTCTTGGAGTACACCTGGGCCGTGCCATTTGTGTTCCGGGCTTGGCTTTCTCAAGGCTCCCCAAGAGCCCCACTTTCAGGGTGTCAGCCTGGGGAGCCGGGTGAGCCGGACCCACATGAACCAGACCTAAACCTTGGCTCAATGACCATGGTTAAAAAGCCAAGTCATGGCTCACCGCCTTATGGTAGCAGAATCGGCTGCAAACCCCCTGTAACGAAGTTAAACCTATCATATGCATGGTTTCTGACATCAAAAGGCAGCTGCCAAATATCTGTCGGTTGGGCAGCGGTCTTGAGTTCGTCACACAAGGCTCTGGCCTGCAGATTCGCCCCACACACACCGCTATCGAGATGAGGATAATGGAAATTCATCGGCCTTGTCACATTATTTTGCTCAGAATTACACCCTTACCCGTTATGCAACCATCATGCGCGATGGGGAAAGGAACTCATCAACAAATGGCACTTGGCGAGCCGACGACGACTCTTTGATGTAGAACGCGACCCTGACTTCATGGACCGCTTTTCCATCACAGTGGGGGGTCTTGGCTTGTTGAGCACCAGCCGTCACGTCTCGGACATTGTCAAGAACTGCAAAACGGTGGCCTCAACTCCCGTCATTCAGATGGCGCGCCGTCTGGGTCTCCATCCCTTTGAGAATTCCGTCTGGTAAAGGCGCTTGTAGCAAGTGTAGCGCATAGTCTTCGCCCTCATATTCCATGTCATGGCAGGCGTACATGATGCCGTCGAGGGGATTTGCCATCTGAACCGCGATCCGGAACATAGTCGCCATCTCAGCATGGTAAAAGGGCTCGACGGAACGAACTATGATCCAGAAAAATTCCTCGAGCTTAACAGGAAAGCCCTGAAGTCTTCGATAGAGGTCGTATAGACTGTTGTCGTTCGCGAGCTCTCTCGGAGAAAGTTCGTAACCAGCACAACCCATAGGAAAACCCCGCTGGCCCTGTCAACAATCTGCTCGAGCAGGTCCTCGCGGCTGAAAGCCCTTCCGGTTAAGAGCATCTGGTCCCAGCAGGGGTGTTCTTGAATACGGTTCTCGGCAAAACGCTTGATGTCTCTCCTGGTCAAATCGTGCATATAAAGTTTCCTTGCAGGATCGCTCTCGAAAACTCCAAGGGCGGCAGCCCAGAACTGTGACCCCCTTGCTCAGTCTGGCTCAGTCTGGCTCGGGCCAAGGTGGCAACCGCTCAGTTCCGGAGAAGAGAAGGGAAATTCATGGCTTTGATTTTAGGGTGGTGAACTAGCTGTTTCACGACCTAAATCGACCAACACCCATACTCGTTGTCACGTAACTCTTCACTGCGTTTGATCAGTCTTAATCAGCTCCAGCCCAGCTTCAGCTAATATCTGCCCATTAAACAGCATGTTAAACTCGATGCGGAAGCGCAGGGGAAGCGGGGCACGGCACTGCACCGCAAGCAACTAGCCGTTGCAGTGATCGATTCAACTGCAGGAAGGTGTATAAGACGACAGTGCCGATTTCTACCAAAGATGTTGCTTACAGTCGAAGGGAAGCTATCTAGGAGTGGTGTGGTGGCCTATTTAGGCCTGTGGACTGCCCCTGTAGCTTATTAAAACCCAGATATTTAACTACTAGGGCAACTCTTTAACATATATGCTGGCTGCTGTGGATCTTTTAGCTAAAGGTACGATGGTTGTAATATACAAGGTGGGTTTTTTACTTAGCAAGGTATCCGCACTACGTAAGGCCAATAAGGAGCTTAGTAAGAGACGGAGAGTAAAAAAAAAAAACACGTATGCGGCTTGGAGGATCACTTACCGTACAAGAGGCACAGGATCTACTGGATTAGAAGGCTGTAGATGAGCAGATGTTCCAGAGGGGGGAGCTCCTGAACCGTTGAGGCACAGGATCGCGGGCCGTAGTATCTCACACATATCGCCGTAGCCGACATATAAGGACGCATTGCACGCAAATGGTGAACGTAGCCGGCAAATGGAGGAATTGCTTCGCTGAACTAGTTGAGATTACTAGGGCAGATTACCTACCCTCCAGGCTGGGTTTCCTTAACACTTGGACTCTACAACCTTCACCTCTACTTTCTCGCCCTCCCCATACACCGGCACGCACGCCGGCGTGATAACCATAGTACGACTCGCTGCCAGATGCGCCGTCCTCCCCGCGGCCTCCCTCTCTACCCACTTAACATCCCCACCACGTCGTTCCCCCTCAGCAGCACCATTAAACGCCAAAAACGTCGCCAACGCTGAGCTCTTAAACACAGGCGCCCCATGCCGGCGCGTCGATCAGACCGTCCACACAAACAACCCCAAGGACAAAACGATCTCGGACAGCAGCAACGCCGGCCACGGCCAGCAGACCGAGATGGACACCGGCGGCGCGAGCATGGTCCCGTTGCCCGAATACGCGTTGACAACCTCGCCGTCTGCTGCTCCGAGGGACCACATCCCGTTGGTGACGCTGATGGATTACTGATTGACACAGGCGTAGTAGATTACCTCGGCGGCGCGCCAGCGCCATGGTTGGTCTCGGGTGGCGTTGCTGCCGCGGCGGTAGGTGGCGTTGCCGGCGATGGACCACGCTAGTTTGTATCCGGCCACCTTGGCGGCGGCGAGGTCGGCGTCATCGGCAAAGGCGATACTCGGGACGCGGGTTAGCGGCGAGCTGTAGAGGGTATAGGAGACGGGCGCGACGAAGCTCTCGCCGCCGTCGTCGGGAAAGGATACGTTTTGTATGCAAGTGTGCCGTTTAAGCGCAGCGGGTTCTCTTCGACGGTGCTGCTCCAGGCAGTCCAGTTGGCTTGGGTGGAGCAGGGCACGGGGTTTACGCGGATACGGTCGGTGATGTCGGCGACCTTGGTGCAGAGCCCGAGGCTCTCGAACGTTTCCCAGGTGCATGTCCCGCTGGGACACGACGGGGTCATCTCGGGAATGGTCCCAGCGGGCGAGTGCACCAGGCCAGAATAGATGTCGCCTGCAATGTCGAGCGACCAAGAGCCCATCAGCCCAACCTTGCTGCGGTAGCGCTGGATGGCCTGGGCAACGGCGCCAGTTGAACCTGGGCCGGCAGCTGTAGGGACGATTCGCGCCTGGTACAGTCTGGTCTGCACATAAGCATCAGGTCGGGTACGGCAATTTTGACAGATCACCCCTTTTAGCGCTTACGTAATAGAAATGAGGGCAGGTCATCACACAACCGATGCCAAGATCGCAAAACAACGGCGTTTTCTACTAGTAAAACACTACTTCCACTATGTAATATACATATCCATATTCCTCTGTTTCCCCTCAGCCTTCTTCTTCAAACTCAAACGGTTAATTCTTACTTGGGTCCGCCACAGATGCTCCAACCCAGCCAGATTTGTTTCCTCCTATTACTCCTCAAATTGGGTTAATTGTGTAGTGCGGGCTGCAGACTTCGGCATGTGGTTGTCAAAGGAGCGGGATACGGGGGAGGATAAAAGGCTGTTTCGATGAGGTGAGGTGCATATTGAGACTCCAGGTGTATGTAGAAGCTAGTATTTTGTACGTCTCGGGAATGTCAAAAGAGACCATGACAAGTTAAAAAGCCCGTCTGCATAGCGAAACCTCTCGAAGTGTCCATGAGGCTACAAGGAACCTGAAGGGGAATGGTGGGCCTCTAAATGAGAGATCCTGCGCGCACCCACCCGCTTCTGGCAAACACACCCTGAGCCTTAACCCAGGCAAACATTACAGAGTTGGCGCCTGTCACCTCAAAATCTTGATTTTAGGTGTAAAATCCAGAATTTCAATGACTCCGTAAAAGACGGCTGTGACATGCTAGGCGGCGCCACAGCCACGGCCACGACAAAAGCTTCCGCCCCATCATCGGCAACTATCACCAACTTGAACCTTGGTGTTTGGCTGGTTCGTTCAACTTTTTCACTGCGCACGCAGATTTTTAGTGAAAGATAGATATCAAAACACTAATCAACACTTTCATCAGCCTTGGTCCATTGCGCGCATTACGTACGTGCATTCCATCGAATCGTGGCGCGGCGCGGGCCGTTGAGCCGCAGCGTCATTGAAATATTGGATTTCCCAGGCAATACAGCGCTTTCAAAATGACAGACAACCGAAAGCGCCCGAGGAAAGGCTTTAGGGTTATGTATGACGGGGTGTGTTTTACTAGAAGTAGGTGGGTGCGCGCAGAACTTCTCTAATAATTACTATCACAGCACCCCAGTGACCTTCCAGGGACTCAGCTAGCATACGGTGGACGAGGACGGGTTGGGGAGCCCCAGTAAAAACTGCGGCTGTAATCCAAGCAGCGGCCCAACTAGAGATCCGATGGATGAAAAGGGTGTGAGAAGTATCAACCAAGCCGGTAGTAGTGATCCTAGTAGGAATTATATTAGGTAGGTGGCAAGTCTGACGGGGTGCAGTCGCCACCAGCAAAAACAGCCCTTGTAACTTAAGCTGCTATAAAGACTTAGATACGGAGGTTTCTTATGGTACAAGGAAAATCAACAAGACCAGAAGTTCCAATGTGAGCTGTTGTTCATGTTCGAATGCAGCAAATCTACAGGGTGCAAGCAAAATAAACAGGAACAGCAATTGTAACTCGAGCTGTTATTTATATTGGGGTACGGCGTGCGCTGGGGATTACAAGGCAACGTCCCAAGAACAGCAGTTGTGATCACAACAGAGACTTGACCACAAATGCGGCACTTGTGTAGAATACAAGCATCACTCCAAAGAACGGCAGGAGCGATACCGGCAGCAGTTCGACCGGAAGTGCGCCAAGTTGGGCGCTCGCATGCAACACGAAGAAGACCGGCGCCGATGATGCGAGCAGCACTTCAGCATATGGCGCAAGCACGCTGGGCGTAGCCGGCTGAGATATCGTGAATAGGGACACCTGAAAGAATGCGGCAGGCATAGTTTTCAAAGCCAAAGACACAAGACACAAAACTCCATATCTTGTTCCATTACTAACTGTGAAAGCCATTGTCAGAAAAAGAAACCACTGAGAGCCCATCTTGAGTTGCAAAAGAGCCCAACCTACCCGCCCACCAAGGCCACCCTGAGCCATGTTGACAACAAAACCGAACGAAGACACCTCCATCTCCTTCCGCCTTTACTTCCAGTCGTTTTCCGCCCCCTTCCGCCCTCTCCCGTACCCTTATGGCCCTCTCCCCAGACTTCCCCTCCAACCCTTTCCCTGCCTCCTCTCACCTTTCCTCCTCCTCCAACCCACCACCCACCATCCATCACAACAAAAAAGATGGATAACATCACCTACATCACCCAACGCGCCACGCGCGCCTCCACCCTCCGCGTCTGCAGCCCAATGTGGCTCCGCTTCGTCATCGCCATGGAAGTAGCCGGCTACCAGCGCTACCACGAGAAGATCCAAGCCTTCGTTGGCGCCGCCGACCCGACGCAGCCGGCCACCGAGGAATTCACGCAGCTCTGGGCCAACTTCAAGCGCACCCGCGCGAGCCTCAAGCGGAACCTGATCGAGCTGATGCGGCAGACCAAGGCTCTGGGCGACTTGTTGACCGCTTCGCGCACCGCCATGTGGACGACGACCGCCGGAACTTGGTTGGTGTACGTCACGCCCATCCTGCCCACTCTGTGCTTCATTGCGGGAAACAGCTGTTTGAAGACAATAAAAACTGACATGATTCCAAAGCCCAATCGCATATCACACCGTCTTTCGGTCAACGCCAATGTCTCCCCGCGGTCCCTCCATGCTCTCGACCTTACCGTATGGCCTGGGCAGCATCGTTGGCGCTCTACCGTGGATCCCCGCCATCTGGGGGTTCATCCCGCCGATCCGGCTCGAGGTTTCCGTCTCCCAGATCATGGCACTGCATTCCAGCCTCGGCCACTTGCTCATGCTCATTGTCGATAAACGTCCGACCGAGAAGATTGATGCCGCATGCGTCAACAACGACAAAAAGTTCGAGTGTCTTCCCTGGGAGTTGGTCGAGCACGAGATCCCTACGCTTTCCTTGGATGAGCTCATGTCGATGTAAGGGCACATACATGTAGGACATGGTACCGTCGCGGTAGATCAAGAGATAGGAGCTAACAGGCTTTGGTGGTAGGATTGAGATTGCACAGGAAGAGAGCAGATACAGTCGAGTTACCTGACAGGCGTGAGGTAGACTTTCAACGGTCCCTTGTCCCATAGGTTGAACACTTTTTGCTTGCTCATCCAGTCCAGGCTTTCCTCCGCGATCCGTATGTCAAAGTTCCATAGCACACGGGTGATGATGAGACGCATTTCGACGTAAGCCAGACTGGCTCGTTGTTAGCGCTGCACTCTGGTGAGGACTTCAAAAAAAAAGAACTTACTTCCTCCCCAGACAGTTCCTAGCTCCGACATGAAACGGCTGGAAGATATCCTTGTTATCGTCCGCAAAGGCCGGATCCCCAAGCCACCTCTCTGGGTGGAACGAAAACGGATCCTTGAAATGGTCGTCGTCGTGATAGAGCGCCCAGTGATGCATGGCTACAACAGTCTGCCCTTGTGTCAGCAGGCAAAGCCGTCACCACCAGACAGAGAGAGACCACTTACCCCCTCAGGGACAAAGTTCCCAGAAACCACCGCACCTCCCTTGGGTGTGATCCTCGGCAAACCAGCCGGTACAGGCGGATACATCCTCAACCCCTCATCCAGGCAAGCCAGCAGATACGGCAACGCGCTGACACTCTGAAAGCCGATCTCATCCTCCGACTTGAAAGCCCCTCTAATCTCCCTGGTCAACTTGTCCAGCTTCTCCCTGTTCTTACAAAGCAAATATGTGACCCCAGACAACAGAGTGGCTGTAGTTTCACTCCCTCCAATGATCAAAATGGAGCTGTTGGCCTGAATCTTTTCCAAACTGAGTCCCCATTCCTCCCTCTTCTTCAAGAGCCCCTCCACCAAGTCCGGTCTCTCCTTGTCTCCCTCCATTCTCCTCCTCAACTTCTCCATCGTCAACTCCATATGATGCTCCCTCTCCTTGAACAAACTCTTCGGCACCAACTTCATCAAGCCCTCCAATAACCACGGCCACTGCGCAGCGCTCTGGAAGATGGTGCCCGCCCTCGCGAGCGCGAAGATGGCCTTCACCCAGGGGTGATACGCCGAGTTCTCGAGACACCCGAAGCTCTCACCAAACGCCAGGTCACCAATCACGTCAAACGTGGTAAAGTTGTACCACGCCATGATGTCCACTGCCTTGCCGCCCTTACTGTTCTCCCTGAGTCGCCGCAGCAAAAGGTCGATGTAGCCCTTGATGATCGGCTGCTGTTCGCGCATGCTCCGGTCGCTGAAGCCGTGAGCCATGGTGCGGCGGAGTTGGCCGTGTTCGTCGCGCGGGGCGTTGACGATATCTGTCTCCATGTCGTCAAGGGGCTTGTAGAACTTGAGGTTCTTTTCAAACTCGGGTGCGTTGACGCGGTGGCCCATGATGTCTTTCCATGCTGCAGCGGAGGAGAAGGCGAGCTCGTCGGGGGCAATGCGGACGACAGGGCCGTAGCGCTTATGAAGGTCGAGCATGTCGAAGGGCAGGGTGCCACGCGTGTGCCGAAGGACATACCCGAGACGCGTTGCGCGCATGAACAAGGGTCCGGGATAAGAGCGGAGGGGGTGGAGAAAGAGGTTATACAAGATTTGGAGGGTGATGTAGAGGGCGAGCTGGGCGTGTTAGTCGTGGTGGCTTTGGAGTGGGAGCCGGGACGTGTAGATGGGACTCACCAGCCCTCCGACGAGGGTGATTGTGTTTCCCATGCTCAGACTTCCAAGCGCCATGTTGTGGTGTTGACGGACATCAGCGTCCCGAAAGTTTACGGGAGCGAGGATGTGTGGGAGAGCGAGCTGCACAGGTTTTATCGGGTCTGGTAAAGGTTGCATCCTCATATAAAACCTGGTGGCGTGTTGAAACGAGTGAAGGATTTGCAATCTTTGGACAGATCTGAGTGGTCAATTTGGTACGAGTACGAGGTTGTAACGTAGTGATCTTGGGGGGCGGGATTGCGAAGTGCCAGCCGCAGGCAATCCGTGGCACGGGGGCCAGCCGGGTCGCGTAGCCATGGCGGGGATATACGCGGAAGGTGATAAGACCATCAACCAGACTGGCTCGTTACTCATCTTGCTGTTGTTATAACTTATTCCCGTAACCTGATGACGCCGAGAGAGCTCCATGCAGGGGATGCCTTCCTTCGTTCTAGGCCGACATCTGTGACGAATGGGCTGGTCCCAAAGCCCAGTTTCAGCCAAGATGCTAGCAACCGTTGCAAGATGGCGTCGCAGGTGATCGCCCTTGGAAATGGTGGACGAATCGGTAGCGTAGCATCTGGAACCGAAACCGAGGGGTGGGTCCCCATCCAAGTTCTTGGCTCTTGGGTGTGCCATTTCGCGGCAGACGGCCGGCATGGGGCGATCGGATTGCTGGCCCCCGTGGTTTTCCTGCGTAGGTATTTGTTTATTGCCCCTAGATGGGGACTGAGAATGGTGGCTGCATCACTCCAGGATCAACGTCGGGCTGAGATGGAGTGGAGGCAACCGTGCTAAGAACGGCTCAGCTGGGCCTCATGTGGACGTCCCTTTGGCAGATATTGAACGATATGAATGACGGCGCTGCAACGCCAGCAGGCAACCTTATCTGATGACAAGCACTGGCGACAAAAGGTCAGGGGAAGGCCCCTTTTCGAAAGGCACGTGACGTGACGTGGTTGCTTGACAGAAAACGGGTGCGAGTTGCAGCGCCGGTGGAGTCCGTCCAGGCTTTGATCAACGAACAGCTTACAAACATCTGGATTTTGGCTTGAGCCTCATGTCACCTTGCTGAGCACCGAGATGGCAAGCTGCCAACTGGGCTCGCGTCAACGGGACGAAGGGCCGATCCCGTCGGAAAGAAGGGTTAGGGTTGACATATTCTGACGCGTCGCAAAAAGAAATCTCGCTATCAACTTGGCGTCTCGTGGAGTACGACATTTGGGTGCAGACTGCGAAATATCGGACGTTGAAAGTGACAAGAATCGGACCGCGCGAATTGGAGGGGGTGGTGCGCGAACGATTGGGCTTCGATGGCCGGCGCCCTCCCGGCATCAAGAATTGGGGCCCACCGAGAGCCTTTCGCGGGCACCGGGAAGACGGCTAAACTCGACCGGAGGAGCATTCGCATGTGGCTTTCTCTGCCTTCTCCACTTGAATGTGCTTTGTCGTCATCATTCCAGCAGTTGTACGCAAGAACCCGATGACAAGCAGCATGCAGCCGACATGATAAGGAAAGGGCGCGAAACGGGCAAGCTGGAAGTGAAACCACCAGCGAGAAAAGAAAAGAGCAAGATTTTCTGCTCCGTGCAATTGACAGAAGGCGAGGTTTCTTCCCGGGCGGGTCGTGGGAAGAAGGTCCGAAAGACGAGACGGTCGACGAGAAACTTCTCAGCATGGATCGGTTCGGCGCAATGCAGGCTTCCCATGCGGTTGATGCGGCTGCATGGGCTCCATCGTGCGCCATTTGGAGCCCCTCTCCCCTGTTTGGCCGGGTCGAAACGGCGAGACTGCGCCCGTCGCGGCAGCTTGTGCAGCTTGTCTCTGGTCGTTGCGACACGGGCGGTATCTCGGATGGTGAGAGAAGGCAAGCCGACAGTTGCACAATGGTGAGAAGAAAGGAAAGTGCGCTGCCGGGATTTTATCGTGTTGCAACGGAAGGGCTGCCTTGCTGAGCAGCCGCCGGGTGACAGGGGGGTCGCCTGTGCCGCGCCGCGCATCCCTGTTTCCCTGCTAAAAATTACGTCGACGGCTCATCGAAGCTCTGGAAACTGCTTTCCCCTCCAAAAGTTGACCATCCCCGCTTGTTCTTTCTCTTCGCGTCCTGTCCGAATAAAAGGACGCTGCATCGCTCTCTCCGGTGATGATTGCGCCATGACCCTGTCTCTTCGCTAAGAAAAGCTAGCTGGACCATCCAGTTTCCCTCCGTTTCTGCCCTGTCATCGTCCCCGCGACGCAAACAGAAAACGTCTTTGGTGCGCGACACCTACAGCTACCGTGGTACCCCGCCTCCGATTGGCGTCCCGCCCCGCCCGTCCTTCCGACAGCCAAGCTTGTCAGCTTGATCCCTTTTGTTCTTTTCTCGTCACCAGCGCTCTGGTCGACTTATAAAAGACAGGGACCGGCTCTAAGCTTCGTTAGTCTCAATTCTCTCACTTGGCCGAGCACCCGCACCATCGGTGACTCGGATCCAAGCGCGAAGCGCCCCTCCAAAAAGTTCAGATCTCTCGTCCCCACGTTCCCAACGTCACGATGCCTAGCGCCGAAGAGGACCCGACCGGCAGCGGCCGTCTGCTCCTGATTTCGAACCGCCTTCCTATTACGATCAAGCGAAGTGAGGATGGCCAGTACGCCTTTTCCATGTCGTCGGGTGGCCTAGTGACCGGTCTCAGTGGTCTTTCCAAGGCCACCAGCTTCCTGTGGTACGGCTGGCCTGGCCTGGAAGTGCCCGAAGCCGAGGCGGGGCCTATGAAGCAACGCCTCAAGGACGAGCACGGCGCCATTCCGGTCTTCGTTGACAACGATCTTGCCGACCGTCATTACAATGGGTTTTCGAGTAGGTTTCCCTGTGTTGCCAATTGGCGCTACCCCGCTGAAAATCGTCTGTGCCAGACTCGATCTTGTGGCCTTTGTTCCACTACCACCCGGGCGAGATCACGTTTGACGAGCCCTCGTGGGCGGCCTACCGCGAGGTCAACCAGCTGTTTGCCAAAGCTGTTCTCGATGACGTCCAAGACGGCGACTTGATCTGGGTGCACGACTACCACCTGATGCTGCTTCCGCAGCTGCTCCGCGAGGGGATTTCCCGTACGGGGAAGAAGGGGGTCAGAATCGGCTTCTTTCTCCACACCCCGTTCCCTAGCAGCGAAATTTACCGGATCCTCCCCGTGCGAGAGCAGTTGCTGCGCGGCGTCCTGGACTGCGACCTGATCGGATTCCATACGTACGACTATGCCCGTCACTTTTTGAGCAGCTGCTCGAGAATTCTGCAAACCCCGACCACCCCCAACGGCGTCGATCACAACGGCCGCTTCGTGACTGTTGGCGCATTCCCCATTGGCATTGACCCCGAGAAGTTCGTCGAGGGTCTCCAGAAGCCCAAGGTGATCGACCGCATCGCCGCGCTCAAGCGCAAGTTTGAGGGCGTCAAGTTGATCGTTGGTGTTGACCGGTTGGACTACATCAAGGGAGTGCCGCAAAAGCTTCACGCTATTGAAGTGTTCTTGACCGAGCACCCTGAATGGATTGGAAAGATTGTCCTCGTCCAAGTGGCAGTGCCCAGTCGCCAGGACGTCGAGGAGTACCAGAATCTTCGCGCCGTCGTTAACGAGCTCGTCGGCCGCATCAACGGCAAGTTCGGGACCATCGAGTTCATGCCCATCCACTTTTTGCACCAGTCAGTGTCCTTCGATGAACTTACCGCACTGTACAACGTCAGTGACGTTTGCCTTGTGAGCTCGACCCGCGATGGCATGAACCTGGTGTCGTACGAGTATATCGCTACCCAGCGCGAGAGGCATGGTGTCATGATCCTGTCCGAGTTCACCGGAGCGGCACAGAGCCTTAATGGAAGCCTGATTGTCAATCCCTGGAATACGGAGGAGCTGGCCAACGCAATCCACGACGCGGTCACAATGGGCCCTGAGCAGCGCGAGGCCAACTACCGCAAGCTCGAGCGGTATGTGTTCAAGTACACCAGCGCTTGGTGGGGCTCGAGCTTCGTCAGTGAGCTCCGACGCATCAACCAGGAGGATGCGATCCTTGCCAAGAACTCTACCAACGAGGTTATCGACACCATCACCGGCGACAGCCTGAAGCAGTGACTGGGCAGAGTTTGTACAAGGTAGGCATGGGTTTACACGGACGGAGCTGGGTGTTTTTTTTTTCCTTGGCGGCGTTCATGTTGGTTGTGTTTGGGACGGAAAATGGGACGGCCGTAGACTTACCGGAGAAGCGTTCGGGTAGTCGGCGACGATGAGCATCAGCGCGCATATCTGCATGTGTTGAGAACTGGCTCTTGGGATTTTGTTTGCTATTTCGATTCTGAACCTGCTGAAGCCGGTGGCAGCATATACCATATGCATCAATCACATCACGTTGTCAGCAACTTTGTGTCCACGTTTTTGTTTGGTGGAGTCATTCTCACGTCTACGGACGGGAGGCAATCTTGAACAACAAGCCGTTTGGCTGTGTGGTGTTGAAGCAAAAACTTCGGTTGATGCTCAATCAGGCATTCGGTCTTATATTCGACATGTGGATGGTCAAAGGATGTGTGCGTGATTGCGTGTGTCCTGCTCTCTGGAAGAGGCCGGGAAAAGAGGCTAGAAAGCAGTGGTTAAAGGAGCTCGCAATGGGGTCCCTCACGACTATCTGTCGGCCTGCGGGTGAAGGCGCCGGTCTGGAAATAGTGCCGAAACCATCCCCAGCAAAAGGATGGTGAGGAGTTTAGCCTTCTAAGGATTGCTAGGGGCTTAGCTGCAGTCGTGATGCTTGACACGGCTGGACCATGACAGTCGTTTGTTGGGTTCCAAATGCCACACTGAAGCAGGCGGCAAGGCAGATTTCGCAATTGTTTTTGGGTTTGGGAAGAGCCCCATTGCACGCGCTTTTCAGCGGGCTCGGGGGGGCCGAGATCTGAGAACAAAGCCATTGTTCCCGATGACCGAACCAGCAAGTGTCCATGACACGGACGAGGAAATGCTCGCATTCGTCCCGACCAGCGGCCCGGCAAAGGGGCTCAGACCTTGAGTTTGGGGCGCGGTGCAACAGGGGTCTCGGAATCGGCACTCGAACAAAGGAGCGAAGCGAGGAATGCGATCAGCCTCTTGGCACCAAACCAATTGTATCTTGTTCTTGACGCTCGCGGATCCACTCTGCGGCGGTTTGCCAGCGTCGACAACGACGCATCAGGAAAGAGGCCAAAACGTGTTTTTTTTGGTTTAATTTATGCAAATGGTAGTCTCATCCTTCTCATGGTTCCTGTCGCTTATCTCAAAAACAGTATCCCCTTTTTTCTTCTCTTTTCCTGAGCGAACCCGACTGAGACACACATCCGCACTTTGAACACCACCATCCAGCCTCGTTACTATCATCCTGCTTAGGACAGGACAGCGTCCCAATGCTATACACATACCGCCTCGCTAGGCGGAAGCTACAGGAACGTCAGGAGAAGAAGTCTCGGGCACCGCAACCGACCCGAGACGAGCAACCTCTCACGACGGCCTCTCTCGAGACCCAACCTCAACCTCCTACAAACGACGCAAACGACCCAGACACCCCAACGCCATCGTCCACCACAAGGGAGGACAAACCCCCTGAGACACCCGAAGAAAAGGCCGAAAAACGTCGTCGTCGAATCTACCGCGCCAAGATCGTCCTCGGTCTCTTTGCGCCGTTCACCCTCTCTGCCCTCGACACAACCATTGTCGCCTCGGCCCTCCCGTTTATTGCCGCCGACTTTGGTCAGATTCCCCCCTCCCCTCCCCTCGCCATCCCCAGCATCTCACCCCAACTAACACGTTTGCCTCCCACAGATCAAATCGCCCAACTGAACTGGATCATCACGGCCTTCAACCTCACCTCGGCCACCTTCCTCCCCTTTTGGGCCCAAACCGCCGACATCTGGGGCCGCCACACAACCATTCAACTCTCCATCGTCATCATGACGATCGGCTCGGCCATCTGCACCGGCGCGCCTACGTCGGCGTTCGGCGTCCTGCTCCTCGGGCGCGCGCTCCAGGGCGTCGGCGCAGCGGGGGTGAACATCTGCGTCCGCACCATCCTTGCCGATCGCGTCGATTTGGCGGAGTATGCCAAGAACTGGACCATTTTCGCGCTCATCAGCGCCGTGGGATTCGCGGTCGGGCCCGTGGCGGGCGGGTATCTCACCCAGGTGAGTTGGCGGTGGTGTTTTGGGATTAACATCCCCGTTGCGCTTGTTGCGATTGTGCTTGTGGTTTTGTTGCTCAGAAAAGAGCTGTTGGGACCGCAGCCGTTGCCGGAGATTGAGGGGAGCGAGGACGGGAGGAGGAAGATGCGGAACAAGGAGACGAAGCGGGGACGGTTTTTGCTACGGTTGGCGACGATCGATTTTGGGGGCCAGGTGTTGTTTCTCGTGGGCATCGGGCTGCTGGTGCTTGCGATGACGTGGGCGGGGAGCACGTATGCTTGGGATAGTGCCGAGGTGGTAGCGCCGCTTGTTGTGGGCGGCGTGGTGACGGCGGGTTGGGTGTGGTATGAGTGGGCGATGGTACCCGGTAGGGTGATGAGTCGTGTTTGGCCGTTGCAGAGGGCCATGATGCCGTGGAAGTTGATGACGACGAGGGATATCGGTTTGGTGTTTTATATTGACTTTTGCATTGGCGTGGCCATGTTTGCGGTCATGTACTTTATGGATTTGTATTTTGCGTTGGTGTTGGGGAATAGCGCGAGTGATGCGGGCGTGGCGTTGTTGTATTTCTTGCCGGGGCTTGGAGGTATGTCTTTTTTTTTCCCCCCCCTTTCTCGGTGTTGGGTGTTGGTGATGAATACTGACAGCAGAACAGCCGGTGCGTACTCGGCCATGTTCATGAGCAATGTGTTCCCGAAACAGACACAGCCTTCGCTCGTGTTGGCTACGACGACGGCCTCGGTCGGTATTTCGGTTCTGGGTTGGGCGACGATGCAGGAGAATATTCCTGTTATTTATGGCATGATGGCACTGACGGGCTACGGCGTTGGCTTGTCGTTCAACCCGGGGTCGCTTCACGCTTTGGCCTACTTCCCGGAGTTGACGGCGCCCATCCAGTGCTTGGTGTCGTTTTCGAACCCATTTGGTGGAACAGTCGGCTTGACGATCATGTCGACTGTTCTCAACAATAAGAGCGGACCCGACGGCTCAGACCCCAAGACAGGCATCATGTGGGCGTTCATCTCCATCATCCCCATCATGTGGATGGGCGTTCTCTTTACCCTGTTCTTGGGGAATGTATGGATCAGGCCAATCAAAGAAGGAGGTCACGATGTGGTGGATGGTGTCTGGCTATGGAGTTGTCTCCGGGGAAAGCCGTTGCCAAAGCGAAAGGTGATCAGGGGGGAGTATCACGGCCTGGAAAAAGCCAATGAGGCAGCTGTCGGTCCATCTGGGGTGTTGGGTGCTCCGATTGAGGTTGACGGTGACGGCCGACCCCGATCACCACGACACAATGATGCATCTCAGGTTGTCTAGGTTATTGGTGTTGGGCGGTCACATGTTATTTTTCAGGGGTTGGGCGGGCCGACATCCATCACATAGCCATGTCACCTTCCCAACTGAGCCTTGACGGAAACAAGAACTGGCTATTCTGCTTGCATCTCTGAGTCACTGAACCTGGATACTGCTTCTCAACTAAACATTTTTTTTCCAAAACCATTGTAACTTATCCATATCCCGGGATCGCATGACCATGTCAGCTTCCCGCGCTTCAGTGCTGCAGCGATATGGTGTTGGTTGGTATTCGGCCGAGTATGAGCCGTGCAGCGGGTAATCCATCCCTCCGAGCAACGCAATTCAGCCAAACATAAAACTTGCTCAGTTCAGCGACAACAACAAGAACTCAGCCAACTAACCTCAAGTTTAGCCACCCCAGGATCACCATGCCCCAACGCCCGATCCCCCAATCCGAATGGATCAAAGTCAAAACAACCCTCCCCTCCCTCCCTCTGCCCCTCAACTCCACCCGTCCCCCAGTGACAACAGACCGCCTCCTCCTTCGTGCTTTGGTCCCTGAAGACGTCCACGCCCTGCACATCATCCGCACCCAACCCGAAGTCATGATCAACAACCCCACCGGCCGCCCCGACAAGGACGTCGAAGACACCAAGCCGCGCCTCGCCGTCTTTCTCCCGCCCAACGATGCCAAAACCTACAATTTCGCCATTTGTCTCAAGGAAACAGGCGAGATGATCGGCATGGGCGGGTGTCACAGGATGGCGGCTATTTTCGGTTGGCCAGTGCTGGGGTATCAACTCCGAAAGGAGTACTGGGGACGGGGTCTTGCGACTGAGTTTTCGAGGGCGTGGTTGGAGATGTGGTGTAAGCTGCCGAGGGAGGAGGTGGAGGTTGTGGTTGATCCGAGGACCGTTGTTGGTGTTGAGACGGGCGATGGGCGGGTGAAGGAGCTGATGAGCTCGTGGACGTTGGATGATAATTTGGGGAGTCAACGGGTTCTGGAAAAGGCTGGGTTTGAGAGGTTTTTGGTGCAGAGGGAGCCGGATTTGAGGGACCCGAGTGTCGAAGTTGATCTTTTGATTTATCGGTTTTCTTGTGAGTGAGCGCTTTGTGGGTGTGGGTGTAGTGTGCATTCTTTTTTTTTTTTTTTTTTTTTCTTTTCTGAATTTGCTTTTATGACGCAGCGGAAATGTACTCACGCCTTTTATACACTTGGCTGAGGCGAGGGCTGTTGCGGGTTGCAGCAAGATGGCTCCAATCAGTGGCGGCATTTGTTCACCAGGCTCGCAACTCTCTCATTTGATCGGGGGAGCCCGGTCGGTGATGCAGTCACAACTCTGGTGCCCTCCCCCTGTCGGGGTGGGAATTGCAGTGAAGGGTCTTGGCGTGAGACTTGCCAAGCATGTGACAAAAAATGGCCCAGCAAAGCCTATCTTAAGCGACCTTGATCGGTGAAAATACTGTAATATGTGTTCCTATATTGATCCAAGGCCAAAGATACCTTCTAGAGTGTCTAAAACACTGTTGATACTATGAAAATCGCGACCTATTCGATTATTCTCGTTTGACTCTCTTTGGTCTATTTGTTTTGTTCATGACTTCAATGCTTCTGCTCTCACGCGAGTGAAAAGAGGGGTCAATGGCAGCTTGGCTCTCTCGCTTCCTTCTTCGCCCAAACCCGACTCCCGCCCTTGGGGTATCTCCGACGAGCAAAAGCCATGAGACTCATCCACACAACGACGTACCGCTTCCGCGAGTTTAACGACAGAGATGCACCCCCCTACGCCATCTTGTCCCATACCTGGGGGGATGAAGAAGTTACGTTCCAAGACATGGCTCGCGGTCTGCTAACCCGAACGAGTGGTGGGAAGAAAACTGCGCAAACCTGTCGGCTGGCTTCCGAAATGGGTATCGAGTACGCCTGGGTCGATACGTGCTGCATCGACAAAAGCAGCAGTGCCGAGCTCACCGAGACCATCAACTCCGTGTTCGAATACTATGCCCGGGCCGACATCTGTTTCGTCTACCTCGCTGATCTCGCAACCGAGACCTCTTTCCAGCATGGCATAGGGGACTGCCGCTGGATCCGGCGAGGATGGACTCTCCAGGAGCTTATAGCACCTAAGAAAATCAATTTCTACGACCAAAATTGGAACTTTC
This sequence comes from Cercophora sp. LCS_1, assembly GCA_036250225.1. NCBI lineage: Eukaryota > Fungi > Ascomycota > Sordariomycetes > Sordariales > Lasiosphaeriaceae > Cercophora > Cercophora sp. LCS_1. The sequence goes on from JAPZLL010000004.1 coordinate 1,188,629, forward strand.
GCGACGCCAAACATGAAAGATTAGGCCGAGAACTTTCAGCCGCAACCGAAATCCCTGTGGGCCTCCTTCTGATGCAGGTGCCAATTTCTCAATACTCGATCGCGCAGCGGCTTTCGTGGGCCGCCCGTCGGGAAACAACACGTCTTGAAGACACAGCGTACTGTCTTCTCGGCCTTCTCGAGGTCAACATGCCCTTGATCTACGGGGAGAGGGAAATGGCATTCCAGAGACTGCAGGAGGAGGTCATCAACCGGACCAACGATTTGACCATCTTTGCTTGGAACCCTACACCCCCAGATTTGAAGCACGAATACTGCACCATCTTCGCAAGCTCCCCGGCAGCGTTTCACGAGTTCAGAAACGCGAAATCCTTCCCAATTTGGGGCTTCAATAATGCCGAATTTTCCCTGACAAACAAGGGCCTCCGAATGGAGAACACCCTCATTCGAACATCTATCGTTCCGGCGGGCGGGCGGGACAAATGCCCTTACGCTCTCTTGGTTGGGGGATTGGTTGAAGACGGCTGCGTTGGTCGCTCATTCGCGTCCCCCTCAAAAAAATTGGGCCCAGCTTTTATGCCCGCCAGTCTCGAGACATTCTTCAGTTTGAGGTCGAAGACTTAGAATCATATACCTCCCCGAGCCCATTTATCCCCTATTTGTTTGCGAAGAGGACGCCTCTGAATTCAGGCGCCTTGGCCGGTTTCCGCTTGTCGGGCTTTTCAATTTCTATTCCCAATGAAACGCGAGTTTCCCGTGTCATCCCGGAGAGTCTCTGGGACTGGGAAGATCGTTTCTTCTTCTTCTATTGTGGCCCTCTCCACCAACCTGTCTGTGCCGTCCATCTTAAAGTCGATTTGAATGGACGGGGACGCAATTTTTGTGTCTTCTTTCAGGAACTCACGCCTGATGTGTACATCTTTGACGCAGCAAAACATCAGGAACAACTGGAATACCTATTTCGTCGTCGAAAACAAGAAGCAAACTTGCATTGGGCGGACCTTGTCCGAGACCAACCAGATATGCTCGTGATGTCCAACGAGGTCGAGCTTCGAGTTGGGCAAACATCATACATTTTGGGCGCAGTGAGATCCTGGGACATCAGTGAGGCCTTCGGAGAGAAGATGCCAACGAGATGGGTCAAGATCGAAATGCGTTCACAGGCAGCAAACCCTCTTGTCCACAGGTCAGGATAATGTATCATAATCATTCCAGTTACTCATCACTCGCAACCTTCGCTGCAGTTGGACACCTCCAGCATCATTTTCAACTCTAAAAGATCATTGTGGCAAAGTGAGTGTTGTGGGCCCACGCAACGGAGTCCACACACACAATTGCACACTTTTCACACCAAAAACTCTCCCGGATTCTCGTTCTTCTTCCCATCCACCTTCAACGGCCGGATCACCGTCGGTAACTCCCCGACCCCCTCAACCACCGTCTCCGGCCACATAAGCCTACACCCCGCCATCCGAAACACCTTCTTGATCCAGTTCCGCACCATATCATCATCCACCTCGGCCAAATCCGTCCTCCAAATCGTCTTTTGGTTAAACTGCCTCCCCCTAGGCCTCTTCCCGCTATACACACTCCACAGCGTAATAGCAAGCGCATAATAATCATCAAAAACCGTCGGCGCCGGTATCCTCTTTTGTTCTCTCCCAGTCCCGCTCCCAGCGCTCTTAATCTCATCCCGCCTCTTCATCCTCTCGGGCGTAAAATACGCCTCGGTCGCAAAGCTCGAGTTCCACACCTCTTTGTCCTCGACCACATACCTTGCACTACTGAAATTGATGAGGCGCAGTTTACCGTCTCTTGCCCACACGAAATTGGATTCTTTGATGTTCCCGTGGACAACCCCCTTTTCGTTGTGCAGCTTGTCGAGGAGCATAAACATTTGCAGGACGACGGTCTTGCGGTGCTCGGGCTTGATTTCGCGGCCTCGGAAACGGCGGCCGAGTTCCATGATCACGGCCTTTGTGCCCTTGTCCGGGCGGGAGCCTTTCCAGACTACCCGCGTCAGGGGACGCATTGTCAGGCGGCCGGCGGTCTCCATGAGGTCAACTTCGCGTGGGGCTACGTTGTTTTTGTAGACGAGGTGGTCGGAGAAGCGGTAGAGTTGGCCCGAGGTGCCGAGGCGGGCGGCGATCCAGTCTTCGGCGGGGTGGTTTAGCATGGGGTCGTCTTCTTCGAGGACGCGTGGGGGGAGGGAGGGTTTCGTGCGGGTGCGGTCGGTGCTCGTTCGGCCTCGGAAGGGGTCTGGGTCTCGTTTGGGATCATGGTTGCGGTCACGGTGGGGGTTGGAGTCCCGGTTGGGGTTGGGATCACGGTTCGACGACTCGCGGTTGGAGGAGTCCCGGTTGGAGGTGGAGTGGCGTGGTTTGTTGGCAGAGGAGGGGTTGTTGGATTCGGAGTGGGAGTGCGATGGGGGTGTGGTTTGGGGACTGGAGGACGGCATGATTGCGAGGTGTTTGGGGGCCCAATGGGAAGGGAGGGGAGAGTTCCTCGGGATGGAGGTGCGAGTTGGGATGCATCATGTTTGGGTTGGAGGCGGGTCAATGTCGGTGATACGTCAAGTGCTGTAACGACAGGGTTTTTGGGCGTCGACGGGCCGAGGGGGGGAAAGGTTAAAAGACGAGTTAAACTGGTGTGTTAAGAGTGCCGCTCAGGAAAGGAGAGGGTGGTATCTGGTGTGGTAGGACGGGATCGCGCTAAAGAAACTCTATGTTGCCCTGTGGAACGTCCCATTGTGTTTTTGGACCTGCGTCTCGGTTAAGCGTCTTCATTTCGACTGCCATTTCGGTTTCGTATCACATGTTTGAAGTATTCTCTGGAAATGTTTGATGGAGTCGCGTATGGAGGAAAGCCGCGATGTTGGATGCCCTCCGGACTCCATCCCGTCCAGAGTCCTACATCATCCTCCCGACACTCGTTTTACGACCAGTCACATTTTGCCACGGGGACCTGCTCTAGCTCAGACATCACGGCTTTTGGAGGTAGCCAAGTCCGAGCATTCGGACGGCCCAGCTGAGTGAGAAACCGGTTGACAGGATTGTGCGGCACAGCAATGAAAGCAGCTCGCATCATGCTTCCACAAGTGAAACAACCACTTGCGAGTTTCCTTTTGTCTCCATATGGGAACGGATTTCCCATTTGGGCGTGGACTCACCCCCTCTTCCATATCTGGATGTGGTCGCCAACGAATGAGATTGGCGATGCAGGGCTGCAGGTACTGGTGGGCTGCCGATAGCGATCAGGAGACGGAAAATGATAACTTGATAAGAAGTTGGTTCTGTGGTTCTGTGGCTCCTTCGCTCCTTCCAACCAACATGATGGTGTCGTTGTGCAGGCAGCCAGCAGCACAGACCCACGTTCGGGGGCGAACCAGGACTGCCGAGCACTGTTGGGGGCCGACAACCAAGGTTGTGGTTGTTTTCTCGACCCAACAGCCGAATTGCGTGCGTCCCCTCCCGCCTCTTCCGGCTGCAGGTGTGCGGGAAAATCAGTCGCCAGTAGCTGGGATTGGGCGATAGAGACGCGGTATGCGACCTGCGCTTCCGCGTTTGGGCTTAGCCGCCGAGGGTTGCAGCCTGCACAGTGTGTCTTGCCAGTGGATGGTGGTCTCGGTGCCATTCAACTGCTTGGAGTGGCGTGGAGTGTGGCCGCAGTTCGGATTGATAACACACACGGCCATGAGCACTTTCCTCGGGCCGGACAAACATGTCCTAAATTGCCCTGCACAACCACCCAACTCGAGTCGCGGGTTCACACACGCAGATAATAAGTGACGCATCCGCTGGGGATTGCATTCCCTTCTATCTTTGGTGCCTCCTCTGCACCATTTCCCCTCTTTGTCCTCATCCCAGAGCTCCCAAAATACACCAAGATGTGCATATACGACTTCACACCCTACATTGGGTGTCTTGAAGACAAGCAGCACTACTATGTCCAGTGGATGAAGTGCAACAAAGCCATCCAGCTCAACAGATACTGTCCTTTCGACAAGTCAGTGCCGGTCGAAGAGCTCAGGAAGATATCAGGGAATGTCCTCAGCTGCCCGGTCCACCGACACATTGCCATTCAGCAGCACGAGTTTCGCTTCATCGAGGAGGGCGTTGATGCTGTTTCCCCAGTCAGCCCAAAGCAGGAGGATGCCTCTGGAGAGGTACGAGAGAGGAAGGATAATAAGACAAACCCGACAGTCGAGGTGATTGAGGTGTCTCCAGTCGAGAACCAGGAGCCAGGTGCTGTCGAGCTCGAAGCTCCGCCCTTGACTGCCATCTATCTACCTCAGTCTCCCAAGGTGTCAGACATCCCATCTTCGCCAAAGCCGCTGTCGGTGAAACCGTTGTCACCCAAGCTCACCATTGCTCCGATTTCCGTCGCAGAGTCAACCGACGTCGAGGAGAAGCCTCTTGTCGATGATAAGAAGAGCTCGGCTGGCGGTGTCTCACCAACAAGCTCACTCGAGGGACAACCTCCCACCGCTCCCCTTCGTCCCAAGTCTACCTTGGGTATCAAAACCACTGAGGAACGCCGCCGAACAGAAAAGGGAAAAGCGGTAGCTCGGGAACCCACCCACCGCCGCACCAAGTCCAACGGCCCAACCGACGAGGCACTTCCCAAGAGCGTCCTCAAGAAGTCCCCTCCACCACCCACCTTCCACGAGCTCACCATGCCCGAGGACGTCGAAGTCGGTCTTCCCGCCCGTCCTGACATCCACCGCCGCCCCTCCCTCGCCAGCCAAGCCCCTCTTGACAATTCCCTGAGTCGCACCGCGATCCCCAACCGTGCCAGCAGCCCACCAGACGCCAAACTCCCCTCCCCTCCTTCCACCTCGAACCGTTCTCATCGCCGGACCACCTCGGTCCCAGACGCAGCAGTTCCAGGGCCCTTCAACCACCGTCGTCTAAGCGAAGCCCGCCGCGATCGTTCCCAGAGTGCCGAGCCTCGCCGAAACCGCTCTGCAAGTGTCGGCACCTCCCACAGCCGTGAACCATCACAGAACAGCACCTACCGTCGCCGGCCCATGCGCGATCCCTCACCAGCAACCCGCAACTCAGCCCTTGCCGTTCTAGCCACCCAAACCCACTGGGAGAACGAAATCGCGCGCCGTCGGACCTCCAACCGCGGCTACGTCCACCAAGTCCCTCCCTCGCGCCAACACATTGAGCCAGAGTCCGAACCTGAACCGGAGCAGGAACCGGAACCTGTTCCTTCGGACATGGAAGATGAAGGTGGCACAACCGACACCGCAACCGCTGTCCAAAGGGAATCCCCCACCCTCGGCCACTCCGTCCACTTTGACCTGCCGCCCACCCCTGCCCCTCCCACCACCACAAATCGTGAGTCGGGAGACAGCGGATACCAGTCCGGTCGACAGGATAATCCGAGGCGGGCATCCAACTACCACGCCTCCCCGACTGGGACGACCACAAGTCAGACAAGTCAGACGTCGACCCCGGCTTCGGCGTGGAGGGGCGAGTATCACGACGGGCAGGGACGGATTGTCGTCAGTGCGGGCGAGGGATTGTCAAAGAGGGTGATCAAGATGCCGGCGCCGCTGCAACATCATTATCCCATGTCTGTGTCCAAACTGTCACCGAGGCCGTTGCCAGATGCGGCGTACCTCCCCGTGCCGGAGAAGGGGTTGAGTGCAAAGAAAAGTTTGGGGAAGTTGAAGAGGATTTTTGGGAGGAAGGAGGTCGCTTAATTTGTTAGTGTCAGGGATAAAAGGGTGGTCAGGGTGTTAGTTTGTTTCCTTGGATTGAGCTGGAGTGACTACTTCGTATGTAGCTAGCACAGCCAGACTGAAAGTTCCGACCTAGCCATTTTTTCCTCACCACCTTATAGTTCTCTTGCTCCGGACTCGCCATGATATACACCCTCATTTCGTTCGTTCTCGCAAACGTGCAACGACAACAACCCTGGCGACCATTTCCGTAACGCCCGCCCCGGACCTTCGAAATCCCGTCTACTCCCCATAAAACTCAAAAGACGAGACAGATTCCTATGCGCATCTCACATCAGTCCAGTGATTATCGCAGAACATGACGATGAAACCTACAGCGTCAGACAGGTCCCCGTTGCGATACGGCCCCTCCCGCACGTAGATATACTCGACCCCCTCGGTATCGCCGAAAAATGACCGAATGCCCAGAAAGAAAGACCCGATAAGGCCGGACATTGTCCAAGTCGCCATGGCCTTTTTGTCACTGAGGTCCACCAGGTATTCTACCGCTATGTCGATTTCCGTTGGAGTATCATGGTGTTTTCAATATTGAACTTCAACGTCAAGGTGTGATGCCAACCAAAAACAATCGGCTGATGTTGCCACGAAGGCTTGGGGATAAAAAGGGAGAGGGAAAGTCTTGGTTCATACATGTAGCCACCCCAGGGATGATCAATCTGATCCGATCCTCGCAGGCATCCAAATCGGGATCGGTGAGCCGGCATTTCTCTGCCGGCGGCCGCTCGGGGCTGGCATGCCAAGTCTCCGGATCAGCCAACCAGGGTTGGGGAAAGGGAGGAACGGGACGCATTTATGACGGGGTACGTGCAGGTCATGGTTCGGGTGCAGCCAATATGTTGTGAGGTTCTAAAATGTCGTGATTTCTCCCTAGCTAGCGCCTGTTGCTTGGTATCATTATCATTATCGTACAAGAACATTTCGCCGAAACACAATGCGTTCATCCAAGGAAGCCTCCCCGAATCCATCCAAACTCCATAGTTCAGAAACGCCATGGTCAATCACTACGATGCTGTGGTTGGGTTTCCAAGTAGCCTCAGTCGGATAGTCTAATACCCTGTGTGATAGTGCCCCTGTGACCTGCTCCTGCTTCTCCTCTGTGACCTCGACCGTCGTCGGTCATTGGGGTATGCGTAAACAGCCGCTGGTCTCGTGGGGACGTAGCTGTCCTTTTCGATGATGACCGGTCTGCTCGACGATCTGTGTCGGCGGTGCGAATGTGATCGCGAACGGTGACCGTGATGATGGCGATGATGTCGGTGCGGCCTGTCGTCGTCATACCAGCCCTGACGGTCCTGATCCGGAGCCTTTTTCGGGGAGCTCAGCGAGCGCACAGCCCAGATGATGAGCAAGATGGCGACAATCACGCCAATGACAATTCCAACGATGGCACCAGTGTCGAGGCCACCGCCGCCCGAGTCACCACCGTTATTCTGGGGCACAACGGTAACGGTGGGATTGTTGTCGGGGACGACGGTGACGGTCGCAGTGGGCGGGGCATTTTGCCGGGCAAAAATGCCTGCCCCAACGAGAGAAAGGGGGACTGTCTTTGTCGGTGCCATGACGAGCGACGCGCGGGACGGTGGAGGGTGTGATGTAGAGTGGCGAAAGATCACGGTAAGGTCGGCCGTCGATCACGGGCGTCGGTGGCCAAAGAGCGTTGGGGCTTCTAGGAAAGCGGTCGGGTGTGATATCACAGACGGACAAGAGAGTGGGCAAGTGGGAAAAAGAAGTACAAGTTGCAAGGAGACGCCAGGTTCAAATACGCCTCGCAAAAGAGCCCCGCGAGCCCCTCGCGTCTGGATGCATCAGAGGCGGGCAAGGCTCCATGACAGCATCACCTTGGTTCACTTTGCAGAGCATGCAGGAAATTGAGTGCGTTTGCTAAAAACGACTTTTCCTCTTTGCGGTGTTGCATTCGGCTGAAGTGCTGATCATGGTGGGGTATGGCCTCGATGACGTCGACGACGAGGTTTTGGTTCAAAATCATTGGGTGAGAGCTCTCCGCGGATCTCCATCCTCGTCGCTCTAGCCTCTTGGCGGGTCCTGCCCGTTTGCACCTTCCACTCCTCAAAAAGGTGTTGTGGGACGCGCAGAAAAGTGACGTCGAAAAAATTGTGAAGTTTGAGTGCGAGAGAATCTACCGCTCCTGGACGGGAATCTTGATTTTACCGTCGAGCCAAGAGAGAGCCCGGACTTTGACTTCAAGCCTGCAAATCGACCAGTTTCCACAGGAAACACCAGTACTAGGTGTTAGGACAAATGAAGAGATGGTGTTTCGAAAGGTGTCGAAAATGTGAGTTGTGATCGTTTCGAGTTGACCATCGGCCTTAGTTTATAAGACAACATGCCCTTAGTTGAAGCTTGATCCAAGGGCCCCAAGACACCAAGGCGCGGGAACAACCGTAACCCAAACTTAAAAAGCAGGGTCCAAGACAACAACCTATACTTGGCTCCTTACCACCAGGTGACCAGGTGACCCAAACGTCAGTTACTATGAGGCTCAGCGGACGCGTGAGAATCCGGGATCGGCACAAACCGACGCAACGTCTCCGGAGCGTGTGGTAGCACTTGATCCGGTGAGCCCTACCAGTGACGCATCCCAAGACCAAGTCCGCCACCTCCCGGACTCTATCAAATATAGCAAGATAAAACAATTGATCTGCAATTCCCAACCCGTCAGGCTTTTGGACCCCTCTCATCTCATTCTCTTGACCTTCTTGGCCACCCCGAAAACTCCACAGCACAGCCCCCGACATTGACCGTTCACCACTACTTACAATACACCGCAAAAGAAACAAAGCAAGAATGTCAGACTACAGAGGCCGGTCCCGTCGGACCTACTACGACGACGACTACTACCCCTCCAAACCGCGCCACCGCTCCCTAGGCCGCCAAGCCCTCGACAAGCTCGAAGACGCCATGGAGAACCTCGGCCTTGATTCCCACCGCGACTCCCGTGCCGTAGCCCCCTACCGTGATCACCACCACCACCACCACCGTCGTCCCTCATCTCATCACTCCCATCACTCCCATCACACCCACTCCTCCCGACGGCATCACAGCGCCTCACCCGCCCGCACCACCCACCGTGGCCGTCACACCCGAAGAGACAGCCGCCACGGCAGCTCCAAAGAGCGAAGCCGAAGTCGCTGGGGAAGGGGCATCGAAGCAGCTGTCGATGCAGCAGCCATCGAGGCGTTTAGGCTTCGTAAAGAACCCGGACCGTGGACGGGTGCCAAGGGCGGACGGATCGCGACGGCGGCGGTGAGCGCGGGTGTGATTGGGGCCGCGTCGGACAGGAGAAAGTCGGATCATGGTGAAGGAGGACGGAAGGGAGCGTTGGGAAGTGCGTTGGGGGGACTGGTAGTCAATCGGTTGGTTCATGGGCCGAGGAAGGAGGTGAGGTATTAGATATGGCGTTGCATGATTTGTGACTTGTATGACGGATTGATGCACGATCGGTACTCTCACGGCATGGGGCGGATGGTTTGAGATTGGTTTGGGATACCTTGAGAATTTCGATTCAATTCCCCGTTCGTTTTGACCAGGTAATTAATATACTGTCTGCGGCACATGATAAACACCCCAAGGCAGACAAGGGACCTTAAAAGGTTTCCCTTGTCTTCTCAATCGAACAAGCCAAACCCCATGTCGTCATCGCTGTCGCTCCAGCTCCCAGGCCTGCCACGATGTCGGCCATCCAGCGGAAGTTCGGTGATCTCGGGATCCCTGAAGTAATCCCTGACTGGGTCCGGGTGTCCTTCGCGGTATTCCCGCTTGACCCAGTGTTTTTTTACAACTTGCGGTACACCAATATTAGAGCTGTCCTCCAGACTCCACCCCAGCTCGACGCTGACGTTCCTCCCCACGAGCCCGGCCTTCAGCTGCGGCAGTAAGTCCACCAATGACCCGTTCAGGATTCGGATTCCCTCTAGGGAGAGCAAATTCAGCGTATCTTTGTGGCCGAGAATAAGATTGGCAAGCTGTGCTTGGTCGGCGTACATGCCCTCAAGGACAAGCGACTCCAGCTTTGGCCAGGAATGGTCCAGAGGGATCGTATCCTCTAGCGACGGGGGATCGCACGTTCCGTTGACCAGCGTCCAATTTCGTATGATGGAGCGAATTTTCAGCGTTAAACTGACCAGGTTTGGCATGTGGCGCAGCGCAGTGAGAAGAACCCCTTTCTGCATCATCGTCCTGCACTGCGACCCGTCGACAACGTGGGGCAGCAGGATTAAGACTTCCTGCTGGTTGTTGTGGTGCCCCACGTCCCAGTCGGCGAATGCGCTGACTTCCATTTCAAAAACAGTGAGGTTTTCGAACAGATGCGTCATGTCGGCGAGGCTAAACCGCTCGGGGTCGAAGAAGCTGTGATGCATCCCAACAGCCCGTATCGCTCTGAGCTTGATCCCAGCGTTGTGCACGCCGCGGATCAACGCGCGCAGATGTCTCGCATTCCCGTCTCCGTAGTCGACACCTCCCATTGACACTTCTTGTTCAACCACCCCGCGACGCTCAAAAGACCAATTCGCGCGATCAAAGTCATCTCTGCCATCCCAACCCGACCACACAAAAACCTCGTCGAGCTTGCCAAGTTTCGAAATCACCGCCTCCAAGGCCTCATAGTCCGTGTTGCGGTCGAGGATATCCCGCTGCTCGTCACACATGCGGTCGTACAGGTCGAAATACCGGTGGAGCTCCGCATCGGTGAGCGGCGTCTCATCCACTTGGGCGGGGGTCCACCCTTTCGGGCCGAAGCCCCGCTGAAGCCATTCAGAGTGCGTGGTGAAATTGAGCCGTTTGGAGGAGAGCATGCCGCTGTTGTACTTGAGCGAAGTGACGTTTTCGGCGTAGTCGGAGTTGGCGATGCTGCGCAGCATGTCAAAGTCGGCTTTGCAAAGGCAGAACTCGAGAGCTTTCATGGTGCGGCGGCTGGCGATGGTGTTGAGGTGGTGGCAGACGAGTCGTAGGCGTCGAATGTCTTGCAGGGCCAAGTTGTCTAAGATGAGGTCGCTGATCTCGACCGGGACGGTGTCGAGAGCCATTGTGCGTGACTGGGCTTGGTAGTTGATGAGAGGATTGTTTGCGGTTGAAGTCAATCGCTTTTTATTTGGCGTCGCGAACTTGGCCCCCTGAAGGATGACAGCTCAACGTTCACGTATCTCAATAGCCCGGGTGGCATCCGTACTTTATTTGCGAATTATGTGCTTTCGTGGTTTCGGCGACGGTGATAAAGGCGAGCAGTTATTTCGTATCATGAATTTTGCCTGAGATATCAGGGCAGTTTGCTCACCACGCCGGCAGACTCGAACCCCTGACTCACACGGCACTGTACCCTCTTGGCGTGGCGGTGTGTCGCTTGATTGCCAAGAGGTGCCTTCTGGAACATCGAACACCGCCCCTCATCGCTTAATTAGGGCTTGGCCAAACGAACGACACCACAGTTAAAGTTTTGAGCAATAGCATCACAAGGTGATGATCAAGATCGTTATCCCTGCCCAATATCACGATGACTAGAATTGCATCCTACAACAACATAACCCCCAATCGAAACTCCAAACTTCAACACCTTAGGTATCTAGATCCGGAAGTGTTCCCTTCCAACAGGGTGTCCCAGAACT